>CM019122.1:33437107-34703774 GCA_009720345.1 Fragaria iinumae | reverse complement strand
AGCTGACTTAGTCTGTAGTTCCTCAACAATAATCTCAAGCTGCTTCAACTTCAAGAGAGCCTCATCTAACTCTACTTTACTGGTTTCAGAAACGGAGGACGATTCTTGAGCCTGCTCTTCATAGACCTTTATTTGGGCTTCCAGTGCAATTAGTTTCTCGTTCAGATCTTTAGCTTCCAAATCTTTCTCACTGAATCTCTGACTGGCTTCTTGTAGCTTTGCTTCTGATTCCAGAATGCGGGCTTCAGCAGCAGAGTGGAGATCAAAGGCTCTCGAGTGTTTTTCTGTTAACTCCTCAATGGTGCTCTTGTGGGAAACAAGTTGTTCAGTAGTGGCTTCTTTTTCAGATAGAACAGAGTTCAACAATTCCTGTAATTCATCAATCTTGCTTTTCAGCTGAACATTCGTGCCAACCAACAGTTCGTTTTCTGAGAATGATTGAGAAGCTTTGTCTTCTGCTTCCAAGATCTGTTTCCGGAGTTCTTCATTTGTACTTTCTGAAGAAGCCAATTTACTCAAACTATTATCCAATTCTTCCTTCAAAGATGCAGACTTTTCGGCTGCTGCAGCAACTTGCTCTTCATAAGCCTTCAACTGATCTTCAAGAGCATTCAGTTTCTCAGCAAGAGATTTTGCCTCAGAATCCCTGCTAGTGAAGTTTCCTATTGCTTCTTGGAGTTTAATCTCTGAATCCCTCGTACGGGATTCGTGTAGTGATTCAAGTTCTAAGTTTCTTGATGATGTTTGCTCTATCACTTTGCTATGTTGCTCCAGTTGCTCCTCTGCCAACTTGAGTTTCTCTATGATCTCAACTTCTCTGATTCCAGCAGCCTTGAGATCACTTTCCATTTTCACCAATTTCTCTTGAGTTTCAGTCAATTCATTCTTTAAAACTTCCACTAGATTTTCCGCTTCGGAATACTTTTCAGTCGAGCTGTTTGAGGCATCTTCTAACCTTTTCTTCTCTTCAGTAGCAACATTCAAGGATTCTGTCAACTCCCTTTCCTTGTCATTCGCCATCTGCAGTGCAACTTCAAGGCTCGATGTTCTTCCTTGGAATGCCTCAAGTTCAGAAGCCAGTTCAGATACTTTGTTTGAGTACATCTTTGAATCTGCTTCAGCTTCCTCGAATTTTTTCTCCAACGTGCTTGTTTGCTCCTCAAGTTCTTGTATTCTATACTTCTCCGTTTCAAGTAACAACTCCAGCTCACTTGCTTTTTTGCCAGCATCCTCTACTTTAGAATGAGACACTTGGATCAAATCTTCGAGTTCCAGGCTCCGCTGATGAATTGTAGTGGCTTTGCCCTCATGTTCAGAGCATTTCTCGGTGGTGATCTTCAACTGCTCCTGAAGCTCCGCATTTTGCAAGGATGACTGGTTTAAGGCAGAATCCAGCTGTGTTATCTTCTCTTGGTATTCTTGAACCTGACCACTCAGCTGATTCTTTTCTGCCTCAACTTCTCCCAATGTTGTAGTGAGTGCTGATAATTTTTCAGAAAATTCTTCCAGATTTTTCTCAGCAACTCCTTTGTTCAACTCTACCACATTTAATTGTTGCTCCAGCTCTACATTCTTTTGTTCAACTGCTATAAAGCGGGACTGAAGCTCTGCCAGTTGCAATTTCGCTTCTTCTGCTGCTGCAGTTGAAGATTGAATAATACCCTCAAGCTCAAGATTCTTTTGAGTAGCAGTTGCATGTGCAGCTCCCGATTCGCTATGGATTACCTCCAATGACTTCAACTTCTGTTCAAGGTCTACATTGTTCGACAAAGCTTCAGACAATAGAGCATCTCTTTTTCCAAAATTTTCCTCCGAAAGTTTCAATTTTTCTTCAAGATCACTGCACAACTCCTTCATCAGCTGCACATTACCAGTGAGATCGGCCACGGCTGCTTCCACTGCTTCTTTTTCTTTAGTTACAACAGCCAACTGCTCCTGTACAATTAAGACCTGTTCTTCGTGGGTCCTTTTTGCAGCTTCAACCAATTCCTTGGCACTTGATTCCTCCTGCAGCTTCAACTTGATTTCTTCCAACTCAGAAACCTTTGCCTGAAGATCTTCTTTAGTTGAGTCAATCAGATTCTCAAGAGCTGAAATGTCTTCCTTCACTTGAGACTCAGAAGCCTTTTTCAGGTCCAATTCCGCGGTTATTTCACTTATAAGAGCTTCTTTATCAGAGAGTCGTTGCTCCAAGTCTGCACCTTGGGACTTTGACAGAACCAGCTCCTCTTGGACAGCAGATAGCTCAGCAGCAGCAGACTGAAGTGCTTCCTTGACTTTTTCATCTTCAGCAATCTTGTCATACAATCCCTTAAGTTCTTCTTGAATAGCACCCATCTGCTCTTCCATCTCTTTAGCACTTAATTTCGCCACTTCAAGCAGCTTTTCAAACTCCAAGGCCTTCTTCGTTTCAGACTCGGCGTGCGAACCACTTTGCTTGTGCAGCTCCTCAAACTTCTGCACCTCACCTACAGAACTCTGCAGCTCTTGCTCCAACTCCTGCATCCTCTTTCTCGAACTTTCAAGCTCGAGGCTTAGACCATCAAATGATTCCTTCACCCCAATAAGACCTTTGTGCTTTTCTTCTTGAGCTTGCAATGCCTCTTGTAAAGCACTGATTTGTGACATGTATTTCTCATCAGCTTCGTTGATCTGCTCTTGCAATTTCTTGTGACTGAGTTCCAGCTCCTCGTTCTTCTTTCCGCTTTCTTCAAACTTCTCTTTAGTAAGTAAGACCTCATTCTTCAGCTCGGAATTCTCAGACTCTGATTGCTTCAACACACCAGCCAGTCTTTCAATCTCTACCTCAAGTTCACTCATCTTCTCCCGCGCTTCTAGTAATTCCCTGCTTGAATTGCTTGTGCTTCTCTCAATAACAGATGGCTTGCTGTCCTCCTCATCAGCCAATGTCTTTTCAGCTAGCGATTCCTTCTCAACTTTAATAAACTCTCCATCGAAATTAGCTTCATCCTCTTCTTTCTTCGCTTCTTTTTCAATTGGTAGCAAGTCTCCGTTTGACACCTGTATATAACCATCAGAATCAACACTCAAATCCTATTCAGATTTTTAGAAACGAAATGATCCCATGAAAATGGTGTAAATCATAAAACACATCATGCAGGTTACCTTTTCGTTAGTCTCAGCTTCTTCAACAGCCTTCACTGGGATGTCTGCACTCACTTGTGTTTCATCCATATTGCAACAAATAATCACCTACTTTTCTTGCTTCTCTGAAACATAAATCATCATCATGAGCTACTTCAATCTTGTTACATATAGATCAATGAACATGTCTTGTTTTGGGACTGAATGAATCAGTAAAATCAGTCGCTCAAAGCGATCATGTTGCAAAGGTAAAACATGAAAGAGGGCAGTTCTGTAATTAAAGGAGACAACAGAACCCATTTGTACCGCCATGTTTGATTTGTGTTCCAAGCAAAAACAAACAACTTGACATGGTACCCCTAAACAGAGTTGCCCACCCTAAATCATAGTGGCAGCCCATCAATATCATTTCAACAGATTTATCTTCTTTATCTTGCACGCAATTATTTCTAAATTCCCATGTGGACTTAACATTGTCATTGTTATTTTCGTAAAATAAAAAATAATAATTACTCGTAAATTATCTATTGTTTTGGACATAAATGTAATATTAGTGAAAATAATTATGGAAAAATTAAAAAAAAGAGGGAGGAGGATCAAAAAAAATATCATGACTTTTATTTTTGTGTGATCTACAATGTGATGATTTCATAGGATCCATCTCACAGTCGGTGTGACCCGAACTTCTTCATTCAAGCTATTTATGCATGATGACATAAGCAGGGCCTAAATTTCAATTTTAAGAGAGGTTTGCATCATTTCATGATCTAATTGATCAAAAAGAAAAGAATAGGACAATCTTTAGCTTCGGCCTTTCGGGTCAAATCTAAACCGTCTATTACACCACGGAAAATATAAATAAATGAAAAAAGCTTATGAAACTTTCAAATACACCAAAATTGAACCATAGTGGGTGGAGCCTACTACAATGGTAGGCACTCCCATGAGTCCCATCCTTAAATTTGTTTTGATAAATTGTTTATTCAAATTGACAGATCACATTCAGTGATCACAACCCTTTACTTGAACCGCTTTCTTTCTTTCTAACTAAATTTCTGAAGATGAAGGAAAAAAAAAAAAAAAGGGAATCTTGCAATGGTCTTAAAGGTGCATGGACAGGTAGCTTAGCCATCATTTTTTTTTTTTCCTATTTTTGATTTTTGGCAGAGCCTTGATCACTTTTGGCTCTGCAAACACACACACAAAGACAAATACCCAGAAGTGACATATCAATTCTTTGTTTTCAAAAAGAGGCATACTAATTATGACTGGCAAATAGGGAAAAAAGAATAATAAGTGCCCAAGTCCACCAAATGAGTTTGATGATCACAGAAAATACCACTAACTGAGGGAATGAAACGCATCAAGTTTGGTAATAATGTGTTAAAAACTGGTATCTTCTATACTGCAAGTAAACAATACCATAAGAATATGTTAATCTGCCAGTAAACTCATACTCTATTAATCTTTAATACTTTGATCTAATTATACAGCTGACGAATAAAATCCCCACCAAACACACCCCAAAACAAAAAACAAATAAAGAAACCGAAATAATATTAATTAGAATTTCCAGATTTAGTCCTCCTTGAACAAAGATCTCAAAGCCACTGGTCAAACAAGAGTAAACCAATCGACAAATGAACTCGGAACTTCAACTGATCCATGATCAAGATGAACATGATCATGATCAAAGTCATGGGATTCTTACAAATCCTTCAAAGACACAAACTTTGACATCAAATGATGATCTAACTCACACACAAAGATTCAAATGCTTAGTTCCAATTCCAAACCACATCTATATATGATCAGTACAACCCAGATATCAAACTCACATAAAGATCAAAACTTGATGCTTGATCAACAAAACCAAGATCAAAACACCACATCAACTCTAAACATGAATCATTATAACATGAACCAGCAAAACCAGAAACAGTTTCAACCCATAAAACAGAGGTTGCATTAGAAACAGAACAGAGTGATTACCTGATGAAGATGATTGCTTGTCTTGCTTAGATATCCGGGAAGCGTATTGTTTTATGTTGTTTGTTTTTCCAAACACTGAAAAATGTTTGGGAAAACAAAAATGAAATGGAGTGATTAGGAGACGACGATGATGAAAATATAAGACAAAGCAGAGAGAGAGATTCTCGGGTTTTTATATAAGAAAGAAGTGAGAGGGACTTTTAGTGAGCAAAGGGACAGTAGGTGAGGGCTTCAATGGCCAAATCGGAGAGTAGCAACTTTGCTATCCTCGCAACTCTTGCCTTTCGATTTGATTTTAATTACATTTCCAACCAAGAGCATTATTGTATGCTGCAATTTCTATTTGGTTTTGGATGGAATATCATGCCACATTTTGGGTCTGGATTTTTTCAGTTTTATAGTCGGTAGAGCATATTTTCTTTGGTTTTACAGTTTTGGATCTACAAATCAGTTGAAATATACTGTTTTGAAACTTGTTGATTTGGAGATCCATTGTTTTGACAGTTTTTGTAATTCCATTATTTTCTTGTTCTTTTTACAGTTTTGGTCTATAAATCAGTTGAAATCTATGGTTTTGAAACTTGTTGATATGGAGATCCATTGTTTTTACAAATCATATTAAGATGTAGTTAAGGTTTTGCATGTTTCAAATCGACAACTTATATCATTATAATTTATATTAATAAAATCAGATTAATGTGTTACGTTAGATTTTAACAATATCAATTGGTAAACGTAATTAGTAAGTTATGTAGTAACATGGTTAACATCGCATCCTCAACTTTGTGCTCGTGTGTGCAGTATTTGTCTCGTTTGGTCTAGCAATTAGCCTAATATCCTAGATTCTCGTTACTTCACATTCTTAAACATTGCGTGTAGCATGTTGATGTACTAGCTTTCTTATAAAGACTGTATATAAACCTCACCAATTCGGTCATCAATCCCCCCCCTCCCCCTCCCCCACACAAAATGTTAAAATTCTACCTGATGTCGCTTTTTGAAAATGTCAAGTTGATTTCATAAATTCTTTAGCTGAACTAACAATACTCAACACAAGCGATAAATAGCCGATAACATTTTTTATGTGATTGAGAAAGATAAGATGTCAAGAACCTCAAAAGTACCGATCTATTTCAAAAGAAAAAACACTCCGAAAGTTCTAAATAAACTATTGTGAAAGGGTAACGACGATCATACAATCATGTTAGGAAGCATTCTTGTGCTTATAAGCTAGACTTAAAATAGTGTACTTCAACTTAAGTTTTTTTTTATCTTATTATGTAAAGAAAAATAGAAATTTTAAATACACACCTCTAATATCTTAATATACACTCCTATTATTTTATATTTCACATCAGATTTTATAAATATGTTTAATTACAAAACATCCATCAATTATTAAGGAAAAAAAAGAAATTTCCTCTTCCCTAAAGCCTAACTTTTTTCCACTATATATTACTACGCATCAAAATAAAAGAAATAAAAACCCTTTCTCTAAAATTGATCACCTGAATTTCGATTACTATCGTAATCACATCGTCACATGCAATGCCATGAATGTACTATTTACCGATTCATTTGGTTTTTTTTTTATCAACTATAGTTTGGATCTTGCAGACTAAAAACTAGTTTTTATGCTATTGTACTTCTACTATTTTATTAACTTTGAAAAAATTATGTATGTTCAATTTTTTTTACAAAAATTCTAGCCGATTGATGTCATATTAGAGATTTGGAGTTCGAATATAATATTACTATTTTGATTATAAATTGAAAAATATCAAGAAAAAATTTCTAACCCGATAAAAAAAAATCTAACAGAAAATAAAAGAGAATAAGTATGAGAGAATTGCGAAATAGTATATATAAAATAATTATATTCAATAACAGATTATTATTAGTTTTATATATTGAGTGTATTTTAGGCAGTTTAGGATGTGTATTTAGTATGATATTGCAATGAAAAACTAGATGGGTAGTGTATTAAGTAAGGGGTGCGTATTAAAAGATTAGGAGTGTGTATTTAAAATTACTCAAAAAAAGATATCTGAATTCGCAGTTATGATCAGATATATAAAAATTCAAGCAACTATTGACCTCATATACCAGTTTCTTAAGGGTTGTAAACTTGTAATAGTTTTCTGTCGATGCACACCGGAGTGGGCATTGTCTCCCTTTCAAGTGGCCCTATTTTTTTTAGCATGAAGCCTGATCTATTTTCTTTGGAAATGTATGAAAGGTCTGAATTATCAAATCAAAAGGCTAGATGTGAGAAAATAGACCCAGAAATAAGGTCAAGCAAGTCATTTTGCGTATTTCAAAAAAAGAAATATTGGCTTTGTAGGTCTGTGAGTGGCGGCCATATCCCGACCGACCAAACCGCCCTTTCAGGCGTGCCAGCGTCACCCTCGCTGTCTTTCTTTGGCCCCAATTGCGACATTTTCCCCGCCCTTTTCTTTTTGGCTTCAAAAGTTTTTTCAGCTTTCTTAAACAAATCGTATCAAAACACAAAAAACTCTCTTCTACTAATCAAATTTCTCTACCGTCCTACACTTCTTTTTTTATCAATCTGCTTTTCCAAAAATATATTTTCGAAATGTATGTGTTCAATATATAAAACATAACCTCGCGGTTAACAAACTTTTTATGTATTCTTCAAAACAAATTAAGCTTAAAATATTATGTCTATAAGCTCAACAAATAATAAACTCAAGCGTATGATGTAAAGCATTATGTGACATTAAGGCAAATGTAGTAAGACTATGCAAAGGCAAATGTAGTAATTAAAATTAATTGCGTGATTTTTGCATTCATGTATGGTTACGATGATTGATTGCATATATGCCTTGTCGAAGCTATCACACAAATTAAGGAAATGTTTAGTTGATGTCTTTGATGAAATTCCTAATGATCAAAACTTACTGATCGATTAAAGTTAGAGATTTATTGCCCAATACCATTTGGTCTAGTAACATTAGTCTTCAATTTGTAAGTGGGAGGTCGTGAATTTGACTCACGATAGATTCGTTGTAACATTTCAGTTGTTTGTCGATAAAAAAAAAAGTCAGAGATTTATCAACATAGTTTGAAGATTTACGTGGATGAATATGGGTATCAAATTCAGCTGTTAGCTAGCTAATAATTACTTTACATGCACAAAGAAAGGTAGACAATCTGGCTGCAAATGGTGAGTGCTAGCTGTGTGAATAATTGCTAGCTAGTTATGTTTACGTGCAGTTAAATTGCTACATACATTATTATTAATTGGTTTAACTTTAGAAATAATTCAATATGTCCAAAAGCATATATTAATCATGTCTTAGTGAAGCATCAAGCTATTGTTTTACACAATATTAACAAAAGCCTATAGTTTTGCATAGTGTGTTTCATCAACAACGTACGCCTCCTTTTTGCGTACATAACGCTGCTTAATTTTATTGGGTTCATCAAGAAATGCTTAGCCAGCCTTCATCAATTTAAGATCATGCAGCCAATCAATTACCTTAATGTCCCGTGGATCTCGGTTCAAATACTATGTTACCTATTATGAGATGGTTTGCTGTCTCATTCCTAATTAACTCTGCGTTTTAATAAATGTGATTAACTATGAATTTATTCTAGCTTCTACCAAATTAAGTTAATTATTTGATTGACAAACAGCAAAAGATGGTAACAGAAGAACCCAATATGATGTGACTGACTGAATATTGAGAATTCCACATTAGAATTCACATACCAATTGGGAAAACATGATGAAGAATGTTGAAGAATAATTGAAGAAGAATGTTGAAGAATAATCAACTAGAGCCGGCCGGCTAAACATGTTTGACTAGTTGCTTGAGACTTGTAAGTTGGAAACCAAATCAATTTTCAAAAAAATTTGGCCGAATCAAAAAGGAAGACGGCAGTCCTAAACTCCTAATGGGTCGTTGATCCTAGATCAGCATATGAATATGGATGCTTACATTGGCGTCAAGAAACACAAATATGAATAATTGACTTCAGGCAGTCCCGCACTCATATATATGATTGATTATGCTGACTTCACTATTTCAGCCAGACTTACACGAAATGAACACCAAGACGTACCCAAGTATTTAGGCAAACAGATTATTACAAAACAAACAACTGCAATTTGTGTCCTTGA
The DNA here is from genome assembly GCA_009720345.1 of Fragaria iinumae. Classification (NCBI taxonomy): domain Eukaryota; kingdom Viridiplantae; phylum Streptophyta; class Magnoliopsida; order Rosales; family Rosaceae; genus Fragaria; species Fragaria iinumae. Next base: position 34,694,530 of record CM019122.1, on the reverse strand, counting down.
GTTGTTTGCTTAGCATCTTTCATGTTTGTGAAATAATTAGCTAAGCAACTAGGAATTAACAGTGGGTATTTATAGGTTAGTGACTTAGTGGATGTGATTACTTAATTAGTTATGCATGAAGAGTTTTGGTGATGAACACTTGCATTATGATCATCATCATATTCCCATTTGACCTAGCTAGATATATACCATCTAAAACACTCCAACAAGAAAAGAAATGAAACACTTCTCTTTGTGGAGAAGTGCTTCATGTGCTTTCTCAGGAAGCACTTGTAAGCTTTTAATTACCAAATAAAGCAGTGAAAATTAACCTTCAATGTTATTCTAACAAAAGCTTCTATGTGCTTATAACAAAAGCTTTTATACGCTTCTAACTAGTAAAAGTGCTGGATCGCAAAAGCGTTTCTTATAAGCACTGCCAACGGACCTCTATAATTCACAGTTAATTAAACATAATTAAACAGCTTTGTTGTGGAGTGTTCTTTCAGACTTTCACTAGGAGAAACAATGTTGCAGCATGAAAAGTTAAAAGCTACACTCACAGCAAGCCAACCAGAAAATGTCAAATTGATATTGGGAACTCTTATCATATATATGTTCATGATTCCTCATAATCAAAGCGGATTCAGATTTATTTTCAAGTGGTATATATGTTGTGTATGTCTTCAGTTGTAAAGAGTTTGAAGTATGCCAAGTCGCATGAGTGGGCGAGAGTTGATGGGAAGTTGGCTACAATAGGGTTGAGTGACCATGCTCAAAAGCACTTGGGTGGTATTATCCATGTTGAACTGCCTGATACCGGTGAAGATGTGGCACAAGGTGTTAGATGTGGCACTGTTGAGTCTGTCCAAGCCAGCAAGGACCTTCACTCTTCACTCTCTGGCAATATAGTTGAAGTAAATGAAAAGCTTCGTACGACTGCTGGTTTGGTAAGAACAATTTCTTTCGTTAATCATTTAAAACTAACTGATTATTAGTGCAAGTCTAAATAACCAGCTTTGAACTTCTCCAGCTTTGGTAAGCATTTTTATTGTTCACTTCAGTATCTCAGTAGTCACTATTCAGTGCTTCTGTTTTTGTCTGTCTGTGATGGATTATGACGCAGGTAAATGCAAGTCCATATGAAGATGGATGGATCATGAAGGTGGAAATGAGCAACAAAGAGGAGCTGAATAAGCTAATGGACTATGATGAGTACGTGAGCTATGTGGAGAACAAGTTCCCAAACATTGATGAACCAGTTGCGAACACTTGGATATGTTGTATCATCAATGTCAAGTTCAAATGGCACTGTCAGTGTTGTGTATTAGATGAGTGCTTATGTCGCCTTTGTCAGTCCTGATGTGGTAGGGGTAATTTTGTTATCTGCATGGATGGCTAATTTGCATTTCGAAATTAATTGCAACTCCTCGTCTTTGGATTTGTTTCTTTTGGTGAATGTAACAACTAACAACGCTAGTGGCATGCAAGAAACACCTAACTTGCTGAAACATATTAACCATGAATGAATGAATGATAAAAGCACCTGATCCACTCTTAGAGTCTCAAAGACCAATAGTTATATTTCTAGGAGAGAAGGTAGTCCAAGAAAGCAAAGTAGAGAAATATGGAAGGTAGTCCATAAAACTAAGTTTGGTACAAGGGAAGGAAAGGAGAACAGCGAATGGATTTTGCTTTACATGAGGGCTACAAATTTTTCACCATCATCATCAGCTATCGTATATAGCAGCTACTTCTGGAGAGACTTGAGCTCCTTCACCCTCTCTTCAGTAGCCTTCAATGCTTTCCCATATATATATGCTGATTAACTGAAAATCAAAATACATTCTTACTTAGAGTTCTCTTCAAATTTGTAATCTTTTCAGGGGGATAGGAATCATGTTGAGGATAATGTATCTCTTACCACATCAACCTCACTAGGAGTAATTATAAATGGAGGGGACATCATTATGGTATCACCAGCAACACGTACCAGCATCCCTTGCTTCTCACATTCGGCTCCAAAATATGCTCCCACCCCTATCATTGTTCATTAAGCAACATATGAAAACATGGAAGTATCCAACTTTGCTTCTGGTCTCAACTATGTATCAATGACCAGGCAGAAATCACAAAATCTAATCGAAAAGACGGCAAGTATATACCCCATTCAGGAGGGAATAGATCATCAGGTGACTTATTGTCTGTAAATTCTGTAGCAAGGATCAATCCAGCTCCCCGTATCTGCAAAATGACAGAAGCACTACCATGTTAATATCTTAGAGATCACAATTTCGCTTAGTGACATACTGACATCTATAATTTGGAAACAGGACATACCTCTCCTATAATGGGACTATCAGAGAAGGCTCTTATACCATCTTGAAACTGTGGGGCAATGCTCTTTACTTGTTCAACAATATTTCTTTCCCTACAACAAGTGAAAGGATTATGGCTCACTAGTATAAAAAAGGACACAGGTTGAAGTACATTGGACTGAATGGACTCCTTCCAATTTTTAATTTGAGTATGTTAAATTGAATTTGCTTTCCAACATGTTTCTAAGTTTACTAAGACAAGCAGTGTCACACCAATAAAAGTATAAGATTTGCCACTCGAAGTGCAACTTGGTTAGTTCAACACTTTAACTTGCTTGTTAAGAAGAGAGATGAGCACACACTTGTATATCTTGAGCGCCTCAATTGCAACTGCACAGGCTACAGGGTGTCCAGAGTATGTGAATCCATGAGAAAATGAACCTGTCACCAAAGAACTCGATCATGTCACTCAATAATAATGACAACGAGTGGAATTTCTTACAGCATGCGCAGCCAACATACCAAGCTTGCTGCTTTGAGAATGTATGACATCTGCAATTTTTGGGCTCACAAGAACAGCACCAATTGGCATATATGCAGAAGAAAGTGCCTGGGATATCCAACACCAGAGTGATGAGAAAATGATCATTGTCATGGGATGTGAGAAACCAGCTTGGTCGTACACTATCCTAACTTACCTTGGCAGATACAAGGTCTGGTTTTATGTTGTATTTATCACAACCATACATGTACCCAAGTCTTCCAAATGCACAGATCACCTTAAGAAGTAAAGCAACAAAACCTTAGTAACCAGCATATAATCTCACTGTAACATTAAGAGAATATGATATACCTCATCCGCAATAAATAGAATGTCATATTTCTTCACAACAGCTTGAATCTGCATCAAAAATGACATCTCCATTAAAACTATCTAATAGGGACGGTAGGGGAGACAGTATTACAGTAATGTCACTAACGTGTGAACTACACGACATTGTAACAGCTAATACAAACCTAATTGAAAACTTTTCATACTTGTACGTGATGATTAATTAGATTATACATTTAGGCATCTTTTGATTGTGAACTTTGAATATATATTGTGCAGAACACCAAAGAAGTGTGTCATTCCTATATCCAGTTTAAAAAGGTGGCTAGTTCAAGCATGAAACATTTGCAAGTACTTCATGATTTTTAGTTACTGTAAGCTCACCTTGTCAAAATAAGTTGCAGGGGGAGGTATCACTCCTCCTGCACCCATGACAGGTTCGTCAATGAACGCCGCAATCTGAAGGTAGTAAACTGTGTCAAGCACACAAACTCACAAAGTATTCACTGCACTTCTAGAATGATTTTATTTGTGCAAGGGTTTAAGAGAATATTATGAATAAATTACAGTGTCTGGTCCTTCTTTTAGGATAAGATTCTCCAAATTGTTGGCTAATCTGGTTGAGAATTCCTCCTCCGTCTCACCTGTCATATCCATTAGCAAGATAAAACTTGATAAAAACAGGTCAAATATGTATCTAAAAGATTAAACCAGTGAGCAGTAAAAGGACCTGGTTGGTGATAACGCCAATAATGGTAATCAGTGTGGTATACAAATGGAGCAGGAAGATCAAATTTTTGATGCAGGGCTGGGAGGCTGTGAAAAGTAGAAATTTACAGTTGATGAACTGAAGGGCAATCTTTTCCTAAAGTTTACTAGAATGTGTGCCATACCCAGAAAGGCTTGCTGATATCAAAGTTGAACCATGGTACCTGTCATAATACAAAGATATCGTCAAGGGACTAGAGTACAATGACCAGAGAAAATAAGGAGGGAACAAATTAAATGATTAGTGAATATACGATTTTTGTCGAGCTATGAACTTCTTTTTTTCTGGACGTGCAAGTGCATTATTATAATACCAGACCAGCTTCACCTACAAAGTAAAATATTTCCGGTTTGGGGACTAAGTACTTTAACATGATAAACATCCTTATTTGATTAATCCAGTTCTCTAAACAACCAGGACAGAAATCAACATCATTGTTATCATGCCAGGGAATTTGTAGCATTGGTTTACTTCTCATTATAAGCCAATCAAACCTGAGTATCATTGGCTTCGGAACCACTATTGGTGAAGAAGACTTTTGCCATTTTTCTAGCTGTAAATGTTTCCAGAAGATCTTTTGCCAAATCCTGTGAAGTAAAAAGAACTCTTATTGATTTTATGTAGGCATCTTTCTATGCAGCTGCAGGCCTGCAGTGATGTATAGATTACAGTTATGGAGAAAGATTTGTCTAAATAATACAACAAAGTCCTACAAGATATCCAACTTAGAATTGGAAGCATAACTACAAGCATGTAGCAGCAAGGAATCTACGATGACGGATTAACGTATAAATTAACCCTAACTTTGTACAAGTGAGATTAAAAAATGTAGTACCAAAGAAGGTCTGGTTGTACGATTCCAAAAGGAGTGGTAAAATGGCAAGGTATTCAACTGTCGAGTTGCAGCTTCAACTAGTCGAAGTTCATTTCCACCTGCAATTTTTTTTTTTTGACAATAAACGGTTTGAATTCAAGTACTTTAACAAATGAAAACACAAACAAGCACAAATATAAGTAGATATCATTTTAGGAACTTATGGCAGTTTCAAGTGAATCCAGAATTCTATCCTGAAAAAAAATAATGGAACATCTTAAGAAGATACCAAATGAAGCTGAGAAAAGTTATAGTAATGCGAAACAACAGAAATCTGAACCTAGTGCTGTGCACCATAGACCAGCAAGGGCATCAAGGTACTTCTTCCCATTGATGTCATAAACATAGCTACCCTGAAACCAAGAATCAACTCACTTAAAAAAAGGCACAGAGGCAAATCAGTTACTTTTATTTTCAGAGAGAATGCTTGGATACAACTAAAACTAGAAGTTTACCTCAGACTTGTCTATAAGCAAAGGATGCACATCAGTACTTAGGGAACCAGCTGTGAAGGGTGCAAGCATGCCATGCCCTTTAAACCTGAGTTCATCAATAAATGTATTAGATTGGACTGTTTTGGACTCGTAAATACACATGAAAGTTCATACACTATAACTGTAGATTATTAACATAGAAGCACCGCCTACCCTTCTTCCAATTGCAATGTAGCGCTTTTACCATTGACTCGGGCTAGAGAGGGAGCCGAAAAGAGACGCTCTTTTGAACTTCTTGAGGCAGCAACATACTTCATATATGAATCAAGCTGTAAACAGGAAAAAAAGAAAGAGGAAAAAAAAACTTACATTATCAAGGATGGGGGAACTGGGGAAGCATGGATTATCAGAATTAATGAAAGGCAGAACCTTCTAAGTGATGTTTTTACTTATAAAACAAAGAGTATAAGTCATCATTACTTATAAAACAAGGTGCTTTCAACTAATAAACTATTCCAACACTTTGATCCACAAACAGAGCAAGTATTATTAAAGGAAAATCTGCATTCATGTTGCTGATATGCATTTATCTGTAGTTGGCATCCAAATATGTGATAGGATTGATTTGTGGATCTAAACACAATTAGCATTAAGGCTAGAGAGATTTTAGTTTACTGATCTTGTATATATTAGTTAGCCTTGTACTGTTGATATACTATTGCAATATACAGAAATTCATCTTCACCATCTCATTTTGTTCATGGTATCAGAGCAGGTTACCCACGTCCACGTGTGAAGCCCAATGCTTGTACTGTTGATATACTATTGCAATATACAGAAATTCATCTTCACCATCTCATTTTGTTTAAGTATCATGCAAGTTACCTTTCCATTAGTCTCAACTTCTTCAACAGCCTTCACTGGGATCTTCACACTCACTTGTGTTTCATCCATATTGCAACCAAATGTTCACCTACTTATTTGCTTATCTGAAAATTACAACAACATCATGAGCTACTTTGATCTCGCCACATATAAATCAAGTAACATTTCTTGTTTTGAACTGAGCAGATCAGTCAACTTAGTCACCCAAGATATGATAATGTCCAAAGGTAAAACATGATAGAGGGCAGTTCTGCAATTACAGGAGACAACAGAAACCATTTGTACCGCCATGTTTGATTTGTGTTCCAAGCAAAAACAAACAACTTGACATGGTACCCCTAAACAGAGTTGCCCACCCTAAATCATAGTGGTAGCGCATCAATATCATTTCAACAGATTTATCTTCTTTATCTTGCATGGAATTATTTCTACATTTCCATGTGCACTAATGGACAGAACAGTAAAAGAGTAAAACCAGCAACACCACATCAACTCTATACAAAACATGAAGAAGCAAAACCAGAAACAGTATGAAACCCAGAAAACTAGGCATGCATGGGAACTTGAAAGAAGGATTGATCAGTTTACCTGATGAATATGAATGCAAATTAAGGGGGGGGGGGGGGGGATTCAACAGGCAATCGGAAAGAAGCAACTTAGCTGCGCTCACATTTCCAACCAAAGATTTATAGTAGGCATTGTAGTATCAGTATGATACCAATTATAAAACAGAAAGAAAAAAAAAAAAAAAAATTACCAAACCAACGTGATACTTAACTTAATTTATCATAAAAAAAACAAAAAAAAACTTTGAATATTAAGTTAAACTCACCATTAGTCCCTCAATTTTTAGTGTCACAGCCAATTTGATATCCAAACTCACGACATTACTATTTTTAATACCTTGAACTTAACGTGATACTTCCCTCAATTTTCCATTAATGACCCGTTAAATACAGCAGCGTGTCTCGCATGAGAGTTTATTGGACTTTTGAATTGTTAACAAGCTTCCAAGTGTGTTTCTGTATCCTATGTATGCCCTCATCAAGATTTTGGGTTCTATGTTATGCAGGTTACATATCCTTTGGACACTAATGGAAGACTCCGATGAAGAGTACTATGGGGGAAGAAGATGTACAATTGAATTGATTGTTGGAGATGGATGGTGACTGAGAATCACATCTTCTTCTTGTTGTTAAATCTGATTTTAACTAATTCACATGTTATAATGTATCTACACACGCTATGTACCGAAAATTCTATGGTCTTTCCCGCACAAAAATGAAGCAAGTCATTTAGAAAGAAAATATGCATCATGTTACTTGTGCGTTCCCGGAATCCCGGGTGCCAGCAAAGTGCAATTGGGAGTGTCCACTCTTCATCCAATTCGTTTCTTTGTCCTCTTTCTTTGAGTTTAATATGTGTCTCATTTACTTGGTCTAATCTTGGCAATGGATTATTATTAATTGACAGCAAATTTGAAGTGTTGGAATGAGGAATGAGGAAAACCAAAATGGCCTTTTTCATAAACCCCTGAACCTCTGAAAACTGAGATAACATGTCAAGAAGGAAAACAAGTAAGAAATCAGCAACAAAATGATTAAGCTTTCACCGAGACTGTGAAACTCTAGACAACAGCAATTTGCTGACTAAGCTTTTACTGTGGACCGTTGATTTATATCCAATGGCCACAAACAGTTCATCTTTTTTCCTTAAACCCTCTCATCTTGTTCATGTTGCTGAGATAGCAGAAGCAGCAGCCCCTAAAAAACCAGAACCCACCAACCAATTTCTATGAAATTTTCGGTTTTTATGGATTGGGTTTTCTCAAGTTTTGTTCTTTTGTAATCGAGCTCCTGCAGTTTAGGTACTTTGGGTTCGATACATTCTCAGCTTGCATTGCTGATAGCCTCCATGTCTTAAAGCAGCAGCACCAGAAACCAAAGTGTTAAGTCCAACAGTTCCCACAATTTCAGGTTCCGATCTCTGTTCCCTCAGTTCTTGTTCTTTCAAGAAAAACGAGAAACTGAATTGATTCTTCTTCTTTTTTTTCCTGTCAAATGTTATAGGTTCAATTTTGATTGCATTTAGTGTTGTTAAATGGAAACAGAAACTACAATTGCATGATATATAGGTTTGTAAGTTGCATCATTTCGACTAGTGTTGTTAAATAGAAACAGAAACTGGAATTGCATGATAGGTTTGTAAGTTCCATCATTTTAGACCAGTGTTTGTAGCTACCTCTTCAAATACAATCTAGGGTGCTAGTGGTTTCTGAAAATCTCTATTTCTGGCAGGATATTTTGTTCATTTACCAGCCTCTATGAATATGAGAATGGCTGCTGTCACCACTTCAAGGGCCTTTTTATACTCCCATCATTACCATAGCCTCCCATTATGTGTTCCTTCTTTCTTCAGGGTACCCACATTTCACCGTAACCCCATCCTCTTATCGGCTGTCAAGTGTTTGCAGTCCTCTTCCGGGCGTCAAAATGTGGTTGACATTTTGGAAGAAAGAGGATTGCTCGAGTCCTTGACCAGCGAGCAGCTGAGGCATGCCTGCTCCGACCCTAGTATCCCTCCTCTTAAGGTCTATTGCGGCTTTGACCCAACCGCTGAGTCATTGCACTTAGGAAACCTTCTTGGCCTTATAGTCCTCTCATGGTTCCAAAAATGTGGCCATCAGACTGTAGCTCTGATTGGCGGGGCCACTGCCCGTGTTGGAGACCCTTCAGGCAAGAGTTTGGAGAGGCCAGAGCTTAGTCTGGAGACTTTGTCACGGAACACCTCAGGTATTATCAATACCGTTGGGAAAATTTTGGGGTCCAGCGGGGTTTCCATCTTCAACAATTATGATTGGTGGAAAGAGGTTAGATTGCTGGATTTTCTGAAAGATGTGGGTCGGTTTGCGAGGGTGGGGAGCATGATGGCCAGGGAGAGTGTTAAGAAGAGGTTGGAATCAGAACAAGGAATGAGCTACACAGAGTTCACATACCAGTTGTTGCAGGGTTATGATTTCCTCTACCTCTTCCGCAATGAAGGCATCAATGTTCAGATTGGAGGTAGCGATCAATGGGGAAATATAACTGCAGGGACCGAACTCATACGAAAGATTCTTCGGGCTGATGATGCGGCTTACGGCCTGACATTCCGTCTTCTCTTAAAGAGCGATGGCACCAAGTTTGGCAAGTCTGAAGAAGGTGCCATATGGCTTTCCCCATCCATGTTGTCTCCCTACAAGTTCTATCAGTATTTCTTCTCCGTTTCAGATGCTGATGTCGTCAGATTCCTCAAGATTCTAACTTTCCTGGACATGAACGACATCAGACAGATAGAGAGTGACATGAAGAGACCCGGATACCTGCCCAACACAGCACAGCGCAGGCTTGCTGAAGAGGTTACTCGTTTTGTCCATGGTCAAGATGGTCTAGATGAAGCTCTCAAGGCAACTGAAGCAATGAGGCCGGGAGCTGACACTAAATTAGACTGGAACACCATGCAAGCCATTTCTGAGGATGTCCCCTCCTGCTCTTTCCCTTATCATCAGGTCCTTGATCTTTCTGTTGTTGATCTTTCAGTGTCATCCGGTTTGTTTGACAGCAAATCAGCTGCCCGACGTCTGTTGAAGCAAGGGGGGCTTTACTTGAACAACTCAAGAGTTGATAGTGAAAGTAAGAGAATTGAACCTCAAGACGTTGTGGATGGAAAACTTCTCCTTTTGTCTGCAGGCAAGAAGAATAAGGTTCTTGTACGGATATCAAGTAGCAGCTGAGGTGCCTGCCTGATGGTATGCCTTGAATTTCTTAGACGTTTTAAATTTTCATCATGATAATTCACTTTTGGCTCTGCATATGTATTAAAGTCATCAGTAAGTATATAAGCCAGTATTCAAGTTGTTTGTCTTTAAGATCCATTTAACCTCACTAAGTTATTGGACTTTTGAATTGTTACAAGCTCCCAAGTGTGTGTTTTCTGTATCATCTGTATGTCCTCAAGATTTTGGGTTCTATACTATGCAGGTTACATATCCTTTGGGCACTAATGGAAGACTCCGATGAAGAGTACTTAGGGGGAAGAAGATTTGCAATTGAATTGATTGTTGGAGATGGATGGTGACTGAGAATCACATCTTCTTCCTCTTGTTAAATCTGATTTTAGCTAATCCGCTTGTTATAATGTATCTACACACACCATTGATCATCCACATGTTATTGTGTATCTACACGGGTCATGTACCTAAGACTCTTTAGTCTTTCCCGCACAAAAATGAAGCAAGTCATTTTTAAAAAAATATGCATCGTGTTACTGGTGTGTTCCCGGAATCCCGGGTGCCAGCAAAGTGCAATTGGGAGTGCTCTTCATTTTCGTTTTTTCTCCTCTCTTTCTTTGAGTGTAATATGTCTCATTCTTCTCTGTTCCATGTATGATGGACTATGATGTGTACTTGACCTGTGTGCAATCCAAGTAGCCAAATAAGCAGCTGAAAACAGTTGGAATTTGTTGTATCAAAAGTAAAAGATCACTGTCAAAAAGGTAAAATGCCACTTTCAGTTGTATATAGGCGAATGACTGCTTTGTTTCCCTTTAGATCACTTTGAAACCAAGTTTTAACTGTTTCTTTTGGCGGCTTTAACAGAGGTAGTTGGTGAAACAGTTAAAACACATCGACGTCAGTGTTAACTGATGAATGATTTTTTCATAATGGATAGAGCACCTTATCCACTCTCACTGTCTCAAACACCACCAGATATATAATCTTTAAAGAAGTAATACGAGAGAGGGAAACTACAGAAGCATGGATGGGTTGCAGCAACTTGGTCTTCCAGTTCTGGGTATTGTAGCAGCTGCAGCTATCACCTTCTATGTTGTGAGCTTTTCTGAGCTAAGCGAGGTACGCTTTCAAGTCTCTCTTTCTCTATCTCTCTCTCAGATACACAATTTACATCTTTTAGTTCCTGGGATTTCTTTGAATCTGCAGAAATCTTTTAGGGACTTGGAAAAGAAAGATTACGATGATGAAGGATATAAGCCATCTCCAAGCTCTAGGGTAAAGCGGGCCAGAAGAAAAGCTAACAAACAGTCAAAGGGTTGAAGGCATTACAAGGCTATGCTAGCTTTTAGCTATGGCCATTACAGATTTTTGTTTCTGATGTTCTATTTTTGGCCTGAACAATCTGTCAAATTTGTGAAACATGTTCCTAAGTTTGTATGCAATCATTTCTATGAGAGCTGGTTATCATCGAGTCTTTCCAAGTTTGATGAACAACTATAAATCCTTTCGAGGTACCCTTTTCTCTGCAATATCAGCATTTGGACTGACAAATCAGGAAGTCAGCATCTATTAATGTACCAATGCTTAATATCATTTTCATAGAGACAAACATAAAAAGAAGAGATATAAACTCCGGTAATCACTCAGTGTTCAAAATGCTTTATTTAGATAACCTCATAAACAGAGTTTTGTACAAGGGGAAGGAAAGGAGAACAGCGAATGGATATTGCTTTACATGAAGACATGAAGTCCACATACTTTTCACCATCATCATCGGCTATTTCTGCAGAGACTTGAGCTCCTTCACCCTCTCTTCAGTAGCCTTCAATGCTTTCCCATATTTGCTTATTAACTGAAAATCAAAATACAATCTTGCTTAGAGTTATCTTCAAGTTGTTATCTTTTCAGGGGACAGGAATCATATTGAGCGTATTGTATCTCTTACCTCATCAACCTCACTAGGAGTAATTATAAATGGTGGGGACATCATTATAGTATCACCAGCAACACGTACCAGCATCCCTTGCTTCTCACATTCGGCTCCAAAATATGCTCCGATCCCTGTGGGGATGCATATTATCAATAAGAATATCCATACAAATACATGGAAGTATGCAACTCTGCTTATGGTCTCAGCTATACACCAATGACCGGGCAGAAATTGCAAATACTAATATAGGATGAGACAAAATGTTTGACTGGCTAAATTATGGGGAAAAATGTCACACAGAAACTGAACACATCAGCAATATGAACTGAAATCCATGTTTCTTATGATAGAAAGATGGTACATTACCCCATTCAGGAGGGAATAAATCATTAGGTGACTTATTGTCTGTAAATTCTGTACCAAGGATCAATCCAGTTCCCCGTATCTGCAAAATGACAGGGGCACTACCATGTTAATATCTCGGTGATCATAATTTCTCTTAGTGACATCTATAATTTGGAAAATTAAGGAACAAGAATTACCTCTCCTATAATGGGACTATCAGAATAGGCTTTTATACCATCTTGAAACTGTGGGGCAATGCTCTTTACTTGTTCAACAATATTTCTTTCCCTACAACAAGTGAAAGGATTATGGTTCACCAGAATAAAATAAGGACAAAGGTTGAAGGATATTGGACTCCTTCCAATTCTGGAGATGTTAATTAAATATGCTTTCTAAGCTCTATATGGGTCCATCAAGACAAGCAGTGCCACACCAATCAAGTGTAAGATTTGTCAATCAAAATGCAACTTGGTTACTTCAACACTTAAACTTGCATATTGTAACATATGCGGAAAGAGCAAACCATTAAAGTATCAAAAACAAAATGGAGCAGCCAAAATCATCTGCCTTATAGCTAACTCTTCATCTGGATTTATTCCTCCAAGTCTTTTCCCTTCAGATATACTTACAGGGTTCACAGAATGAATTGGTTAGCATCTTCCACCAGATTCTAAACCTAATTGTTTTAAATCCTGGGAACTTGGAGTCTAGATACATAAATTAACTTTTGAAATTTAAAAGGAGATGAGAACAAACTTGTAAATCTTGAGCGCTTCAATTGCCACTGCACAGGATACAGGGTGTCCAGAGTATGTGAATCCATGAGAAAATGTACCTGTCACCAAAGAACTCATGTCACTCAACAATAATGACAATGGGTGGAATTCATATAGCTGCCAACATACCAAGCTTGCTGCTTTGAGAGTGTATGACATCTGAAATTTCCGGGCTCACAAGAACAGCACCAATTGGCATATATGCAGAAGAAAGTGCCTGGGATATTCAACACCAGAGTGATGAGAACAATGAATATTGTCATGGTCTGTGAGAAAGCAGCTTGGTCGTACACTATCCTAACTTACCTTGGCTAAAGATACGAGGTCTGGTTTTATGTTGTATTTATCACACCCATACATGTACCCAAGTCTTCCAAATGCACAGATTACCTTAAGAAGTAAAGAAACAAAACCTTAGTAACCAGAATATAATCTCACTGTAACATTAAGAGAATATGATATACCTCATCCGCAATAAATAGAATGTCATATTTCTTCACAACAGCTTGAATCTGCATCAAAAACAAAATGACATCTCCATTAAAACTATCAAATTTAGAGGATAGGGGAGGTGTACATGTGTATTCATATTTCATGCCCCAGTGTATTCTATGTTAATACAAACCTAATTGAAAGCTTTTCACACTAGTACATCAAATTTTCTTTCCCACTATATCTTTGTTTAAACCACATCAATTTAACATATAGCAACACACTCTCGGAAGGAGCTCATAGCATTACTTGCAACTTGGCCTCATAGTGGTCTTTTTCTCAAATAAAATTTTCAGTTTCAGAAATGTATTGATGCATATCACATGACCAATGCATTGATATCTAGCCCAACAAAACATCTTCTCTGTGCTGATTTTTAGTCAATGTATACCAGATTATAGCAAAGGATCTAAGCGGGATCAGCAGTGACTTGTTAAACTACTGGGTCAAATGGTCTAAAGGTCATGATTGCATCTACAATGCTTCAATCTAAAAATCAAGCTATTAGAAAACAAGTATGTGAAGAATGTACCAAATAACTTGATTTTATATAGCAATTTGCAGAGAACTTGATAACATGAATAAAATTTCGCTGAACCCGTGTGAGTTTGATTTTACATACAGAACCATATAATATGGAACTACGATAATTTGCACAACAGGTAGCAGTAATATAAAGTTTGAGCTCAGACACCTAATTGTATGCATATCCATGTAACCTCAATACTTTAGATGATTAGCATATCCATGTAGCATTTTTTAATACTGAATGTTTAATATGCATTGAGCAGAACAGCGACAAAGTTTCTCATTCCATTCCAGTTTAAAAGGTGGGCAATATGGGCATGAAATATTTGCAAGTAATTCGTGCTTCTTATTTACTATAAGCTCACCTTTTCAAAATAAGTTGCAGGGGGAGGTATCACACCTCCTGCACCCATGACAGGTTCGGCGATGAACGCAGCAATCTGAAGGTAGTAAACTGTGTCAGGCACACAAAGAATTCTCTGCACTTGTAGAATGTTTGTGCAAGGGTTTAAGAGAATAATATGAATAACTTACAGTCTCTGGTCCTTCTTTGAGGATAAGATTCTCCAAATTATTGGCTAATCTGGTTGAGAATTCCTCCTCCGTCTCACCTGTCATATCCATTAGCAAGATGAAGTTCGATAGAACTGGTCAAATATGAATGTGAAAGATTAAATCAGTGATAGGTAAAAGGACCTGGCTGGTGATAGCGCCAATAATGGGGGCAATCGGTGTGCAATACAAATGGAGCAGGAAGATCAAATTTTTGATGCAGAGCTGGGAGGCTGTGAAAAGAAATTTACAGTTAATGAACTGAAGTGCGATCTTTTCTGAAGTTTACTATAAAATGTGCCATACCCAGAAAGGCTTGCTGCTATCAGAGTTGAACCATGGTACCTGCAATAATACAAAGATAACATCAAAGGACTGTACAATGAAAAGAGAAAAAAAGGAGAAAACAAATTAGTTGAGTAGTGAATATACGATTTATGTCGAGCTATGAATTTCTTTTTATCTGGACGTCCAAGTGCATTATTATAATACCAGACCAGCTTCACCTACAAAGAAAAATATATCCAGTTATAGACACATAATCTCAGGATTTGATAAAGTACTTAAACATGAAAATTAATTATTAATCAAACTGCCTAGTGATCACTATATCATCATCTTTGAGCTCTTGGTCAAACAGAGAATTTGATAATGTGGGTGATATAGGTTGAGCGGTAACTGAGATATCTCCAAAATTGAGAGTCATAAGTGTTTCGTATTCATAACTTTTTAATAAACAGGAAACAAATTCAACAAGTGGCATCAACTCTGTTCCGCCTGTATTCTCAGGCGAAATATGACTGCGCACTTCATTTGTTTATCTCGTCATGATAAACATCCTTATTTGATTAATGCTATTCTCTCAACAATCCAGACAAAAACAACATCATTGTCATCATGCAAGGGAATTTGTTACTTGTTACAGTAGTTTACTTCCCATCATATACTCATGTAATGCAATTTAATTGTGCTCGCATAAGCTAATCAAACCTGAGTATCATTGGCTTCGGATCCGCTATTGGTAAAGAATGCTTTTGCCATTTTTGTAGCTGTAAAAGTTTCCAGAAGATCTTTTGCCAAATCCTGTGAAGTAAAATAATAATAATAATAATAATAAAATAATTAAATAAAATAAAAAACCTCGTGTTATTGATAAGCTGCAAGCATTTTATGTAGTCATCTTTCAACTATGGGCATATGGCACTGAAGAAATATCGAACTTAGACTTGGAAGCATAATGATAATCATGTAGCATCAAGGAATCTATGATCACGGTTTAATGTATAAACTTTTACTTCGCTAGTAGGGAGGTTATAAAATATAATACCAAAGAAGGTCTGGTAGTACGATTCCAGAAGGAGTGGTAAAATGGCAAAGTGTTCAACTGGCGAATGGCAGCTTCAACTAGTCGAGGTTCATTTCCACCTGCAATGATAATCAACAGTTTGAATTTAAGTACTTTCACAAATGAATACACAAACGAGCACAAATATGCGTAAGTAGATGTCGCGATAATTATCAAAAATTGCTTTCGGACAAATGCCTCATGCATAACCAACTTACACTGATAAAGTCAGCAAAGCTATTAGTGAGATGGGGATTAAACAATTCATGAAGCCAAGTACAGGGTATATATTTGGTCAAAGCGAACCAACCTGCATTAGGTTTTGTACAAGACCTGGAGATGGAAGGTTGAGAAAGGAAAAGAATGTTCCTAGATATTTCCATAAAGAAATGGACATATATGTATACTCATACTGTCCTCTGTAACGTGTCCTGACTTTTCCAAGGAATATCATAGGTCGACATACTAGGTGATGACAGTTCTTTTCTCTACGTTTTCTATTTGAGATAATAATTCTCAAACATAATAATGCAAAATGCACTGGAAAAGACACTCCTAAATGACCGAAGAAAAAATCTTTTAGGAACTTAGAGCAGTTTCAAGTGAATCCAGAATACTAAAATCAATGTAACATCTTAGGAAGAAATGGATTGAAGCTGAGTAAAGTAATAGTAATGCAAAAGAAAACCAAAAAAAAAAAAAAAATTGAACCTAGCGCTGTGCACCATAGACCAGCAAGGGCATCTAGATACTTCTTCCCATTGACGTCATAAACATAGCTACCCTGAAATCAAGAACCAACTCACTTAAAAAAGGCACAGATGTAAACACCCAGTCAATTGTGTTTTGAGTGAGAATGTTTGGACAATTAAAGGACACAAGGACAACATAAGTTTACCTCTGACTTCTCTATAAGCAAAGGATGCACATCAGAACTTAGGGACCCCGATGTGAAGGGGGCAAGCATGTCATGTCCTTTAAACCTGAGTTCATTAACAAATATGTTAGATTGGATAATCTTGGACTCGTGAACACACATGAAAATTCATACACTAAAACAAAAGTAAGCTATAACAGTTGACATGCAAAAAGCATATGTAAGATACACATGCCTGATAATATACATGATATAAAAAATGAAAAAAATAGAAATGTGCACATGGGACAAATGGGAAGTTAAATTGTAGATTATTAACATAGAAACACCACTAACCCATCTTCCGATTGCAATGTTGCGCTTGTACCATAGACCCTGGCTATAGAGGGAGCCGAAAAGAGACGCTCTTGTGAACTTCTAGAGGCAGCAACATATTTTATACATGAACCAAGCTGTAAGCAGAGAAAGACATACATTGAATTGTCAATATCAGAATTAAGTGATGATTTCCTACTGCCTATATATTAGGCCAATAAACATAAACAGTATATGAAACACAAAATCAGACTCCGTAATTAAGAATAGGAAAATAAACATACAAACAAGAAAATATTTCAACCTGTGTCATCCCTCTACATTAATGAGGAAACGGCACCACATAATTCTTTGGAATAAGGATTTTTGCCCCTTAGTACAGCTAGTTTTATTAGGGTCATAGTATTTTCTGCTTTCTGAATATTTAAAACTAAACAATTCAATCATTACAGAATTTACTTAGCAACCAAATGTGATTGAGAACTGAACATGCAAAAACAAAAACGGACAGAAGTAGATTTATATACCAACAAGAACTTATCAAAAGAAGTTCCCGTTATCAATAAAGTTATTTCTTCTCAAAAAAAAAAAAAAAAAAAAAAACAACAACAACAACAACAACTACTTATCAGAAGTAGATTTGAATCATTACAGCATCTACTTAAGCAAGGGTAGTAAATTCAAAGTTGCACTTTACAAAACCTTCTGTATCAATCAGGTACTTTTGAAAATTAAAACCAGTTGGCAAACCTGGATCACAGTGCTACCTTTCCCACAGAAAGTCAAAAGTTTAATAATTTTCAAAGTGCAGTGAAAACTGAAAGTCATCATCGCTTATAAAAAAACACGGAGCTTTCAACTAACAAACTGTTTCATCACTTTGATCCGCAAACAGAGTAAGGAGTACAAAGTTTCAACGATTCAGATGACTCATAATTTTGAGAAAAGTCAAAAGGGGGTATCTGAGTGCTGATCCCTTCCAACATTATCTGAGCAAACAAACTTGTTATTCTTTAAGCAGGAAAGCTGATCAAAAACACCAAAAAGATTCAACTTTATCACAAAAATCTCAAATTAATGAACCAGATGAACAAACTTGGTACCATCAGAACTCCCCAGAACTAATATTTCACAAGTCAATCAGAAAACACTTGAATCAAAATCGCATATTTAAGCAAAAACCAGAGTGGGGATTGATACCTGGGTAGTGAGATTGGATCGAACAAGGCGATTGATGCTCATGTTTGGCAACAAAACATGCAAAAAAGGAGAGAGCCTTGAAATCAAAGTGTTGAGAGCGAGAATGAGAACGAGAGTGAGAGTCCTTGTATTTATTGACTTAAGAAATCAATATTTTTGAAAGCGACAAAATTGTATTTTTGTAACAGATACCAGTTAGAAGACTAGCTAAACTGAAGTTAAAGAGACCCTCTTCTTCTTCGTATCTATTTTGGATTCCAATTTGCTACCCTGTTCCTTTCTAAATTTGGAAATTACAGGATTTTATTTTTATTTTTACATTTATATTCCCCTTAATTATACTAAAATAGAAATATAGGTCAGTAAGGCTTTTTAAGGCTGGTTTAGACTGAGTTTGTTTGCATTTGAGAGCCAAAATGCAAAAGAAACATTTCACTTCAATTATTTCTAGATGTGATTTTCTAAATTATTTTTCTGGTACGAGGATATCATATCAAATTTGTTGAACTTGAAGCCTGCTTACTCCATTGTTGACTTGTCATCCTTCTTCAATTATTAACAGATTCCTATATTTAATCATGACTCATGTCTCAGTAGTCTCGGAATCTCCCGGGCTAACTTTGTGATTATGGTCTCTTCAAAAAAAAACTTTGTGATTATGCAATTTCACTGTAATATTTTACCACAAGAATGACGTGAGTTTTCATAACAATGACTGAAAGTGAGATTTAACTAGAAAAATGATGATCCAATCTTTTTTCGAAATGGAGATATTCCAATCTTTAAGGAGTTTAACGTTGTGGTGTTGAATCGGACTGGCCCTTCTCTCGTACATCACATGATGTTCTAAAAGAAAGCTCACCTGCTCTAACGGACCCTATCACCGAATGTATCACTATCCACTATATACCAAAAAATGAAGAAATTACAATGAAACTGTGGACATTAGGGAAAAGGTTTGCAAGTGAAGAAGAAAAATAATTAAAATCAAAAGTGAATGGAATGAATCTAAGAAATTACATCCACATGTTGTCCAGCTGAATAGTGGTAGACTACTACTGGGATAACAGAAAATTTTCAATGCATAACGGAGCTGTGCTAGACTAGGCTACAATGTCAAGAAAGCGCAAGAACCACCTCTAAGTTGCCTCATTTACAAACGTCAGCTAAAGCCGGTGCGTTAACTCAGAATTCCATTTAAGGAATGGCTTGAACCCTGTGAGGGACTTGTTAACAACATTTTCACGCAGCCAGGCAGGGATCAACTGTAGCGGTTTCAAACTTGCCTACTTCTCCACTGTGCCCTGTCAAGAGGAGGAAGGCTTTTCACACGTATTTGTCTGAATTTTCAGGTCATAAAGGAATCATTATTTACTGGACCCAAAAGAAGGGTTTTGCTCAAATCCCCCTGGGACAAACACAGGAAGCTGGTTTGACGCAGAATCTCGTCTGAATCTAGACTCCCTAGGCAAGTTCAGTGCTGTCCTGTCTTGGCCCTCTCTTGAACCCAGACCCCTTTCATTTCTCATATTATCCCTAACTGGTGCACTTAAAAGTGGACCACCAAAGAATATGGAGTCTCCCGTATACATCAGTTTCTCGGTATGTTGCACTGGAGGCTTCGCTGCGGAAGATGAAGCCTCCTGTGGCGGAATAACTGGCCTTCTACTATAATTGCTTGTTTCTGCATTGGGATTTGATAATCCTGGAACAGATAACCTGTTGTTTCGAGCTTCAGAAGCTGATACAGGAACTGACACATATCTTCCGGCTTCTTGGTCCCAAACAACTGATGTCCTTCTAACATCTCTGAGAAGAGAAGTAGGTGGACCAGAAAGCATCAAAGGATCAGTGCTACCCTTCTGTATTATCTTTTCATCCAATCCCAAGGGCTGTGACATTGTCTGACTGACATTGGGGAACGATGTCCTGGGAGGTAATGGACGTTCAGGAACTAAACTGGGAACTGAAGTGGCTGCACTGAAACGTCCCAGAAAACCGAGACCTTGACCCTGTGGTAGAGGGCTAAGTGTGACCGCTTCATGAATATGGCTTGGACTGCTGAAGCTACTTATGCTTTGAGTTCCAGTTTCATACTCGTCTCGGCTACCTTGGCTTGGCGCATAAGAGTGTCTTGACAACCTCAGATCATTCTTCATCTCTCTATTTGTCCCTGTATCAGTGCTTACACTACTCCTCACACTCATATTGCCACTTGAGCTACGCTCATGATCAGGTTTATCAAGTGGTCGTAGAACTGAGGATGAAGCCCTGGCTTTCGCTGCTGCTCTCATGGCCTCACTAGAGTCTAGCTTTGCAAGCTTCCAAGCACTAATACGAACAGGCCTTTTAGGACCTTTGTGCTCTCTTTCTGTAGTTCCAGCGGCATCTGGATCAATAGTTGATGGGACCATTCCAGGCTCCAAATGTGGTACAACTTCATCCTGAGGCAGCCAAACTTGTGTCAAGTGTAAAATTTATATAAATAACCATTTTATCTTGCATAGAAAATAGAAGCGAGTATCAAATCAAATTCCAGAACCAAATTTACAAGACAGAGGACTAAATAATAATAGGAAGAGGATCTCAAGGACAAGCCACTACTGAAAAAAATATATATATAAATATAAATATATCTCTACTACAATAAAGCCGGGCGTTCAGAAATTCAACAAAATGTGTTCTGCCTATATTACCCTTATAAAGTTAACTGAGATCTTAGAATTCAGGGTAATTATAGTAAAAAGCAAAACAAACGAAAATAAATAAATAAATAGCAAAGAAATAATTATGAAGGATAAACGTAGAGAGATAGTGAGAGTACAAGATTGAAAAACAGCAATTCCACTTGAGAAAACAGATAACCGTAAGTCACTACTCCTTAATTTTAGATGATTTTGTGACACCGTGCATATATGCACGAGGCTAGTAATATATATGATCAGTAGACCATATGATTCAGACCAAAAGAAAAGTGGACATATGATTAATAATGCTATTTAGTTAAGTACATTTTTTTATTTCATATCCCACCCTTTCCTTTCCAAGTGTTAATTTATCACTTTATCAGATCCAGTTCAAAGACATGCATATTGTAAGCCTAAGATCAATATATTGATACAAAGTCGAATGTTTTCAGGAAAAACAAGACCAAGAAACAAAATATATACTAAAGTACCTGATAATCCACAAAGACTCTTGGAGGGGTACACCATGCACCCTTGTATTGCAGACCTAAAGAACTTCCACCACTCAAGCCAGTTGTAGCTGATCCAGTTGGTGAGTACATGATATTATTGATAGCCTCATCCACGTCTCCTCCGGGTACCTCACTCATTGCTCTCATTGCCACAACATATTCGTAGGTAGTAATACCCTAATTTCAATAAACAATTCAGATAAACATGATTACTTTACTTGAATAACTGTTGAAAAAAAAAAAAAAAAAAAAAAAAAAAAACCTCTCCTACTCTGATAGTTGTCTGTTCTCATTTCTCCCCTTTTGTAGCTGGTATTACTAGAATTCCCCAACCCAATATTTTGTTGCATACTTCAAAGTATAAAATCTCTCTCAAACCTGTTCCTAACTAAACCCTGGCACGACGAAAAATGAAATTAACAACCAGAGGGTACTGACCTTCCTGATTAATATCATGTGGAAGAAAAACAATTCACTGAGGGGTACACATGCCAGAACAGAAACTGCGGTACAAATAGCCTGGACAAAGTGAGACCCAATGTTAGCACAGGAATACTTTCTTCAATTGATACTGATAAAAGATTAGGATGCTAAGTGACATTAAAGCATTTAAGATATAGTACATACCACAACTGTTGCAAATGGCGCTCGAGTGAAACCATTTCCAAGTCTATCAATAATTTCTGCATCCATGCTTCTCTTGTTAACAAAGCAGCGCACTAGTACAGCAATACCAACTCCAGCTTCAATGGCAAGCTGGACCAAAATAAGGGCAAAGAGAGACAGAGAGAGCATCTTTAGTATTCGAGGTTATTGTTCCACCTAATTATTATCGGACTGCAACCAATACCTACCCAAAGAAGACTGATGGCCATCAGGCTGATAAAAGTCACATAATTTTTGTGCCCCACGCAATTGTTAAGCCACTGCAAACCAACATAATTACTGATGTTACTTCCGAAGAACACTAAGATCTGTCCACCCAAAACAAGTACAACTGAAGCAATGTGATAGTGGAAGAGTTGAATACCCGACAGTGGTGATCAAAACCGTCAACACACTTATCACAACTTCTACAGTGTTTGCTGAACTTGCGAACCTGCAACATGAAAAGTAACAATATTTGAAATAGTCCTTTTAGTCTCTTGTCAGCATATAGCCACTACTAAAGACCATATAATCCATTTGAAACACGATAATTTAACCAACTCATTTAAGAAAAATCTATTGTTGAGAACATAACATTGAGCATGTTCATAGCTAGTTCTTGGAAAAAGGAAGCAGCCTCAGAACTTCCCATACAAGGTACTGGGCGTATTAGCTTGATACAGACACACATAATAGCCCAATACAACTAGCTTAATGTTATCGTATCAAAAAACCTAGCTTAATGTTTGTATCAACAATAATAGTCCTAGACTGTTCATGATGGAATACCTCAGAATTGCACAATGTACAGAACAAAGCCTCTTCACCACCTTCACCACCCTGATGCTCAGCTGCCCCTTCCTGTTGTTTGCGGCAATCTTGATGTACAAACAAGGCACATAAGATACCAACTCCTCCAACACTGCTGGCTGTTGGTTCTGCTGGATAATTTACACCTCCTAGTTCTCCTACTGAGCCTTTCCTACTAGAGTTAGCTCCTGCTATTGAACTTCTGGAAACTGATGATGGTGAGGAGGCCCCAGTTGCACCATCATCAAATTTTCTTGGCAGGTCTTTTGCTGATAGCCCATGATTTGCATTAAAATTATTGGTTGCCCCATTGTAAAACCTGGACATGATTCCAGGATCTGCAGGGTTTATTGCAGTACATCGTACATAGAGAATAAAGACAAGAAGTGCCTGCAATGCCATAACAACAGAATTGGATAAGACCGAAATAAAAGAGCTATCCATCTGAAAGCAAAAGTAACTATGTATAATCATGATTGAGTTACGCGATAAGTAAAGCATTACATAAGGGGACTGTGATTTATCTCCAGTTAATCTGGTTTGGCCCTCTCTTGCTTTATATATTTTAAAGAAAATAAAAAATCAAACTTGACACACAATAGGAAAATCATTACAGAGTAAAAGCTCTTAACTGCATTCTGATAAATCACAGAGTATCATTATTTGAACCTATTATACTCCAAGCACAGACTCTTTGGCAGGTTTGACTAATAGTCCTTGGATGACTTTTTTCCAGACTAATACAATGGATCAGGTTAACTGCTACATTCCAAACCAAAGACTTATGGACTTTTTCTTCTATGGTTTTCAATATGTCTATAAAGACATATAAGAATGTGAAACTTCTTAAAGAGTCAAAATATTATTGCACATAATTTTAAAAAAAAAAATAAAAAATATTAACATACCACCGGAGAGTAACTTCCAATCAGAACATATTCCCAGATGCGGCCTCCAAGGAAAGGAGCAAAGAAAGCATAGAATGCGACCACTAACAAGCAAAATACAGTAATTGCGACAACCTATCAATCAAACATCAGAGTTGAGGTGAAAATTCAACAAATTAACAGAAAAGCAAGACATTACAAGAAAACCACGATTCAGTATCCAGAAAAATATGAGTAAATCATAAACAGAAAAGCTTTCTGATAACAGTTAGCATCACCACGATGTTCGGGGAACAAAAAATGTTAAAGGTCCAAGATGAAACAAAACCTGAACAAACATAAGCCCGAGCACACCAGCATTTCCTTTTGGCTTAATTGCTAACCATATACTGCATATTTCACCCCTATACTCCTCAAAAATGTAAAAGCACAACCTCAAGCAACTAACTAAGAACTAAGAGTGATAATGTCAGCAACATATATCCTAATAATGTCAATCATACAGATTCGACCTTTCACAACAATTGACGAATCGAAAACCCACACTCCGAAACTGAGATCAGACTCTAGATTTAGCTTCTGTAAAGAGAAACCCCACCTCACCAAGTAACTAGTTCAAACAAAACCTAATCAAATTCACCAAAATTTAAACCCCATTTTCAACAAATTGAGAATGAAAGTGAAACTAAAGGAGATAATCTGGGTACCTGAAAGGTGTGAGCAGGCAATTGCCATCCATGCTTCCTCACCATAACTAATCAATCCACAAACCAAAACCCACAAAAACCCTAAACACACTCCCAAACCTTGACCTCAGTCCTAAATTGTCAAAACCACAAAAAGCAATTAGCTTTTGGGAGAGTGTGGCTCCCTTTATGAAACCCAAAAGCCCAAAAAGAAAGCAGCAATCACTTTAAGGGTTAATTGCTAAACACATCCATGGATTAAACCCAGATTAGAAAATGAAGAGAAACCCATTTGGGATTTTGGGGTTGTAAATATATGGAAATGGGGAGAGACCCAGTTGAGAGTGGTCAAGAAAATAAAGAGGGCGAGTGAGAAAAGGAGTGGAAGAAGAAGAAGAAGAAGAAGGAGTTGGGGTCACACAGTATTTGTATGTATAATTATACGGTGTATTAGGTAGAGAAAGACATGGGTGGGTGCGTGTTATTAATGGTGAGGGTCCGCTTTCCCAATATTATTCTCTCTAATCTTTCTTTCTTTGTCTCTCTCCTCGACTTTTCTCTCTGTTTTATGCATGCTCGTGTTTTTTAATCTTGACATATTTTTCCCATTTTTCTAACTAATCTTTTGTTTTTCTTATCGAAACAAACTAATCTTTTGTTTTTCTAATCATCTTTTGGTGATCCTTTTTATCTTTGTGATTTTCCAACAAGAGAGAAGAGAGATGTTGACGTTTTTTATTTTTTTAGACTATTTTTGAACTCAAAAACAATTTTGTCATTAATACTAAACTAGAGGGTAATACAAATTAATCCGTTGTCATGCGTACAGAGGACAAACAAGATCATCTAATCCATATGAGGATTGCATCCTCATTACAAATTTTGGCTAACAATGAGCCTATAATCTAATAGCAAATAGATCATAGGCTAATATATCACCTATAAAACTAGAAAAAGACTAAAAGAAAGATAGATTCATAACGTCAAGACGCCATGAGGCACAAAAAGTGCTTAGAGTCCTAATGAAATGAACTTATTGTACTAGAAAACTATAAACTAAAAAGCATCTCAAAGCATAAAAAGAAATTAAACCTAAACCCAAAACAATTGATCTAGCCCAAACTTTCCTTCACAGTTGCAGGAATGACATGGAAGAGGAACATCGTAGTTGTCGCCGCCGTGAAATGAAGTTGCATTCGTGAGACGTCACCGTCGTGAGACGCCGCCTTCTTGTTCCGCGCAGCCACAAGCACACCCCAAGGAGAATAAACTCCATCATCGCCACGAACTTAGAGACCAAACAACATCTCCACCAAACCAAAACTCCTCCGAAGAATAGACAAGGACGAAGATGGAATCGGAAAGATGAAACCAGATCTGCTCCTCGAGTCCATAGTGTTATACCTCCACTCTGATCTGAAAAGTCACGCTGATCAAAAGCTGTTAAGAACCTCTGGTCAATTACCTCTCAAAGCATTTGGTTGCTGACATATCTTTCATCCGGCAACAAAGTCATACGACTTCAGCAGATCTAAAGACCTGCCTAGCGTTAGACCGTCGCCGGATGAAAGTGAGATTTCATGGTTGGCGGCCGACTTAGAGAGAGAGAGAGAGGGGGGGCTTTAGGGTTTTTTTGTATGTATATTTTATTAGATTATGCTTTCACATGTATCTCTTTTACCGCATTATGTTATATTTTTTCTAGGATTAAATTTAGTTTACCTCCTACATTTTTGGTTCGTTCCTTCAACTTTTGTAAACATATCAGTCGAGTCTAATTTTTGAATTTTCCTCGAAATATGACGTCACCAAAGCTGTTGGAACTAACAAGGGGACCCATAATTCAACTTTTCATAAAAGTAAAATAGCCAATTTGACAAAATATTATTAAAGAAGATAAAAAAAATGCATCTATTGGGCAAAAAAAATGGTACTAACAACAAAATAGGTCTGTAACATCAAAATTCTTCAGAAAAATCTTGTGAAAACTCATAAAATATCCATGACATAAACACAAAACAAATTATTGTAGATGAACAAAATAACCATCAATTTTTCATAAAATTTACATACAATCGTGTTCATAATTACCCAAAGTAGCAACCAAATAGATGCATATTAGTGTGTTTACATCCAACTAACAAAAATTAGACCGACTGATATGTTTACGAAAGTTGAAGGGGCGAACTGATTTTAAAAAAAATTACAGGACTGAACTGATTTTGACACCAGATATTTGGGGGGTAAACTGAATTTTTTTATTTTTTCTAATATAGTAAATATCAACTCAAGATAACTACGAACTTCAAATAAAACTATCCGGAAATTCATGAAAACAAAACAGGACTTTATTTGGTTGCTGAAACGCACCATCGATTTTGCGTACCACCCTTATTTGCCCACCAAAGTGCCAACCCTCTTAATCTATTAACACATGTCAATTTTATTATCAAGAATAAAGTTAAACCGTTTGAAGAGACATGTGTTAATAAACTAAAAAGATGGACACTTTAGTGGGCAAATAAAAGTTGTAGACAAATTTGTATCCATCGATGTTGGTCTTAAGGCATTCCAAGAAAATAGCAACAACATATCATCGTCGACTCTGAACTGGACTGCGAACCTATAACTTTTTATGGTAAGTTTCAAGACTTATGGTAATCAAGGCAATCACTTTCGGACCATTTTAAATTCAAAGAGTTTTACCAGAAAATATGCATTAGCGTATGAGTTCCTAGCGCTACACGTCTCTTTCAAGTTTGAATGTGGTTTTATTCTCCGAGTCGAGCTAATATCGTATAAGTGTACAACTCTTTATTTAAACTCGAAATAAATAATCAAATCATACATCCAGTGATCCAACAGCTATGAAACAATCATGAGGATGTTGACATGGCCGGTTCAAGTTTACATCAGAATTTAGCAAAACCATGACGTGCTCTAACCAGCTAGCTTGCTTATTTATACCTTGTTTATTAACCAACTCCATTTCCATAATTCCATTGTTAGAGAAATAGAGCATGCCCTTTCCAAACTAAATCCCTTCCTGCCGATGGTGGGTGACTCGGAGAGACAAATATTCGTGCAATTATGGTAATCTGGTGGGGGTGATGTTTGGGCAAGTCCATTATCATTTTAGTTAAGAATCAATGTGGGATATGATCCAACCATCTTATATTGGAGTGCGATTTGAAATGATGGAGTATTTGAGAATTGAGATGATACATAGCCTTTCTACCAGAACACCAATGAAATTGTACTTTGAATTCATTTTATGATGGAGTACTATGATTCTAGTTAAGAATCAATGTGGGATGTCATTATTCATTACCTTTTTAATTATTTGGTTGGTCCAAGTTTTGGTGAGAGGTAGCTTGCGAGAAGGTTTATAACCATCTTTGCTATTGGGGTTGAAATAGAATCAAAGATTCTTACTCATTGTCTAGGTGAAAAGGGTTATATTGAGTGGTGTATTGTATTATCATCACCAATTGTCAGTTTTTAGTTGTTTTTGAATACAAAAAGTATCAGTTATCGCTATAAACCGTTTTGAGTTGTCCGATAATGAAGAGCAATATAAAGATGTGACACACATTTTCGTTTCTTTTTGTCATAATCTAGAGGCCTATGTCATAAATCAAGTATTATTTTCTACCCTATTATATTTATCACAGGAATGTTATTATATTTATCACAGGAATGTTCTTGTGTTTAAACGATAAGTTATTGGTTGATTTATGGTCTCTAATGAATTATAAAATGAAGGAGCTATGATACTTTGTCGACTGTCCAGTCAATTAAAAATGAGGATGTTAAAAAAAGAAAGAAAGAACTCATGAATGTTTGATTTCGCCTCTTTATCCGCTTATCACTTTATATAAGATACTCACCATACCTGAACAACGTAAAAACAACAAAATAACTGAGTCATACTTAAATTACAAATCCCTTGATCATCCCTTGCCGATTCTTCTTAAATTACACTAGTTTCAACTTTCAAATATTCTCATTTAATTTTGAATGTTTGATTAGGACGGGGCTTGATTACACGACCAAAATCAAACGCGTGAACCTTCTCATTTTTCCTACGAACACAATTAATAGAACACAATTAATACCAAAAATTCCACACCCAAAAGGCCAAAACGGTAAAAGCCTTGACTTTGGCCGTCCAGGCTCACACGCGTGACACGCGCCCCCCTCACCGAATAATTGGAGCTGGCGGAACCAAAGCAGGGGACCCACACAGCCCTCAGCTGGCACGCGCGACGCGTGTGGGCCGTGATTGCGGGGCTTTTAAAACAAAAAGAAGAAAAAGAGGGCGAGTGGGCGAAAGGTGAGAGTCAGATTGGGCGTCTCTGTTTCGAAACCCTAAACAGAAAACGAATTGGGGCCAAAATTAAATCCACTCGCCCAACCCCCTCGCGTGTGAGATCTTCGCACTCTCCCCCTCCCCAGATCTTCCAAGCTTTCTCTCCTCTCCTTCTTCCATACGTAATTCAAACACAGCACCTATACATATATCCCAGGTAATCCAACCTCTCTCTCTCTTTGTTTTTTTTTTTTTTTTTGGGGTTTGTTTGAATTGTGAGGATGAGCTTGTGAATTTTGATGCATTGATTTGAGTTTGTTGCATTTGACATATTGTAATGGAAAATGAGGACTATGCAAGCTTGGTTTGGACTAAGCTGAGCTTATGAATTTAATTACTGCGGTAATTTAGCTGTATATATCTATGAACTGGTGTAAATTCATGTGGAGTATGAATATATGGCTTTAGGAGTTATGCTTGCAAGTTTTCGAAGGGGTTAGAAACGGCGTTAGAATCAGGATATGAACTTGTTTGGTGGTTCCAATCTCTGTGCACATTGCAGTAGCTTGAATTTTTAGCTGTGTTGAAAGTAACCCACATTTGTGTTTTATCTATACTAGTTAGTTTGTTGTAGTTGATAACGGTTTACGTTGGTAGCTGATTGATGCCGTTAGTCACTTGTTCGTGCTATGTTTATGATTTCTGAATGGAAAATTATGAATAGAATTTTGAGCTGAATTGCTGATATGTACATTTGATAGATTAAAATTCAGTTTGAAAGGAGAAGTTATACATTAGAGATGCAAATGAGTACCTTTTTACTAGCAGTTTGAAGAATTTCAATCTCAATCTTCCACTTGTTTACTGGCTTTTATGGTTTGACTTGTACTCTTCTATTTTGATTTACGCATGATGGCAAATTCTACAAAACATAAGACAAAAAATAGAACTCACAATGCAATCCAAACGCTGCATCTATGAGTAAACTACGGCTGAAGTTTAAAATGGCATAAAGATTTACTGATTGAAGCATGATGGTCTCTTGGTCTGCTTGTTCAACATCATTCAATTGTATTAAACTGACTATGAACATGTCCATTGTTCCACATTTTTAAATGCTCTATATAAATCATCGGAAGTATATCTTTGTGATCGGGTAACCAAATATGAAATTATTTTCCCTTTTGAACCTTCTGAGGGTTATTTGGTGCCAAAGAGTCTCATATAGTAATACCTAGCTAGAACTTTGAAGGTTTACTCTGGATTTCTGTATAATGTCAAAATGATTTCTAAGTTTTGTTTTAGTGATTAAGTGTTGTCCTTGAATACAAAAGTGGGGATTTTCAGGTAAATGAATTAATGTTTGCCAGAGTAAAAGGGCTGTATACCTTTTTTCTCCTCTAACTGTGATAATTAGGCTTTTGTGTTGATCACAACTTGAATATCTGAGGGTGGTGCCCTTTTTTTTCTCCCTATTTCTGTAGAATAGTATGACTAGTAGGATAATGCTTTAGTTTTTGTTTCTTTAATGTCACCAAGGAGGAAAAGTTATCTTCTTCTGTCTTTTTTCTTCTCAGCCAAAGATAGTAGCATTAAGATTCCACGGGAGGCGAGAGTGGTCCGTTATGTTGGAAGAGGAGGTGCCGTTATCTTCTTAACATTGACAACGCTAGATCAATCTAGTTCGAGCTGTTAGTTGCTACTATTGTACTCTGAACTTCGAAAATGGTTTGCAACTCTTTTTCTGTAGGAATGTAGCTGTATTACTGTTATAGCATTACATCATAGTTGTAGTTTTATCTATGATTGTTTGTTACGCTTTTGCTTACTTTTATGTAAGAGAATGATAGAGTTATAGTGTTTCTTTATCAGCATCAATTCATCATGATAAAAGTGCATAGTTATAGATTTATTGTATATATGTTAAGTGCTGTCAATTCCTGTTTGCAGATATTCTCTGATGATCATCAGTTAAAATTAAATAGTCTCACCATGGACATAGACCTTCGGCTACCTTCTGGTGACCATGATAAGGAGGATGAAGAGCCAAATGCAATTGATAACATGCTGGAACATGAAGAAAAGATGCACAATGGAGATATTGAGAGTGCACATATTGTGGATGATAGGGATGAGGTACATGCTGAAGATGGGGGAGATTTGAATTCTCCCACAGCAGATATGGTAATCTTCAATGAGGACACAAACCTTGAGCCGCTTTTTGGGATGGAATTTGAATCACATGGTGAAGCATACTCTTTCTATCAGGAGTATGCTCGCTCTATGGGATTCAACACTGCCATCCAAAACAGCCGCCGCTCAAAGACATCGAGAGAATTCATTGATGCAAAGTTTGCTTGTTCCAGATATGGTACCAAGCGTGAGTATGACAAAACCTATAATAATAAGCCACGGGCCAGACAGAGCAAGCAAGACCCAGAAAATGCAACTGGTCGGAGATCATGTTCAAAGACAGACTGCAAAGCTAGCATGCATGTGAAGAGAAGATCAGATGGAAAATGGGTTATACATAATTTTGTGAAGGAGCATAATCATGGGCTTTTACCAGCTCAAGCAGTCAGTGAACAAACAAGAAAGATGTATGCTGCAATGGCTAGACAATTTGCTGAATACAAGAATGTTGTTGGTCTGAAAAATGATCCAAAAAATCCTTTTGATAAAGGTCGGAATTTGTCATTAGAGGCAGGAGATTTGAAGATGTTGCTTGAATTTTTTACTCACATGCAGAGTATGAATTCCAACTTCTTCTATGCCATAGATCTGGGAGAAGATCAATGTCTCAAAACTTTGTTGTGGGTTGACGGCAAAAGTAAGCATGATTACATCAATTTCAATGATGTAGTGTCATTGGATACCACTTATATTAGAAGCAAATATAAGATGCCTCTTGTTTTATTTGTTGGTGTGAATCAACACTATCAGTTTGTGCTGCTGGGATGTGCCTTGGTCTCAGATGAATCTGCAGCAACATTCTCTTGGCTAATGCAGACATGGCTGAAAGCTATGGGTGGACAAGCTCCAAAAGTCATTATCTCTGATCATGACCAATCAATAAAATCAGTTGTTTCAGAGGTCTTTCCAAATGCTCATCATTGTTTTTGTTTGTGGAATATTTTGGGGAAGGTTTCAGAAAATCTTGGTCATGTAATTAAACGTCACGAGAATTTTCTGGTGAACTTCGAAGAATGTATTCACAGGCCATCTACAACTGAAGAGTTTGAGAAAAGATGGTGCGACATTGTTGATGAATATGAACTTAAAGATAATGACTGGACTCAGTCATTGTATGAAGATCGAAAGCAGTGGGTACCAACATACATGACGAATGTTTGCTTGGCAGGGATGTCTACAGTTCAGCGCTCTGACAGTGTGAACTCCTTTTTTGATAAGTATGTTCATAAGAAGACCACTGTGCAAGAGTTCTTGAAACAGTATGGAGCAATTCTACAAGATAGGTATGAAGAGGAAGCCAAAGCAGATTCTGATATGTGGAACAAACAGCCCACAACGAAATCTCCTTCACCATTGGAGAAGAGTGTCTCCTTGATATATACACCCTCAGTACTGAAGAAATTTCAAGTGGAGGTTTTGGGTGCAATTGGCTGTAATCCTAAAAGGGACAGACAAGATGAGATGATCACTACCTACAGAGTACATGATTGTGAAAAGAATCAAGATTTCACTGTAGCATGGAATGAAATGAAGTTAGAAGTTTCGTGTTCATGCTGCTTATTTGAATACAGAGGTTATCTTTGTAGACATGCTTTAATTGTTCTCCAAATGTGTCAGATTGGTACAATCCCAGATCAGTATATATTAAAGCGTTGGACAAAAGATGCAAAGAGCAGGCATTTGGTGGTGCAGGAACCTGGCGATGTACCTTCCAGGGTGCAAAAATTCGATGATTTATCTCAGCGCGCTATGAAGTTAATTGGGGAAGGATCTCTGTCACAGGAGAGTTACACTATTGTATGTCATGCACTAGAAGAAGCTTTTGGAAATTGTTTGGCTGTGAATAATTCTAGTAAGAGTCTGGTAGAAGCTGGAACATCAGGCACTCAGGGCCTGCCTTGCATTGAAGACGATATTCAAAATAGGAGTATTGGCAAGGGTAGTAAGAAAAAGAATCCAACCAAGAAAAGAAAGGTCTGTTGTCTATATTCACTGAGCTTATTATGTTTTTGTTGTAGTTGTAATCATTTAAGGTGACCTTTTAAATATTTTGCAGGTGAACTCTGAGCCAGAGGTCATGACTGTTGGAGCACAAGAGAGCTTACAACAAATGGTTTGTTCTTGTCTATAATATTTTTCTTTTATTATCACTGACTTTTGGACTATCTACATGAACTATGATCTAAATCTGGATTCATATTGCGGTCAAACAATTTGTTTAACCTGCTAATGGAAATTCTGGCATTATAATGTGGGACACTGGTAGAATATATATGGAATTGAAATAATAATATAACAAATGTATTTGACTGTCATAATATTTTTCCAATTAGGATAAATTGAACTCAAGAGCGATAACCATCGATGGTTATTATGGTGGACAACAGAATGTGCAAGGAATGGTATGACCATGTCTTCATCTACTAATGTAGTGAATACTTTATTTTTCCCTCTATTTTCAAATTGAGAGGCATTTCGTTTTTGGTCAGGTTCAATTGAACTTAATGGCACCTACACGGGACAATTACTATGGGAATCAAGTCAATCAACAGACTATTCAGGGGCTTGTAAGTCATAACAATTGAATTTAGTACTGAAGGATTAGCAATACTGCATCTGAAATGAGTATAATGTTGAGACCTGTTTCATGCTTGTAGGGACAGCTGAATTCTATAGCCCCAAGCCATGAAAGTTATTTCAGTGCTCAGCAAAGCATGCATGGGCTGGTACAGTACCCAATGATCAGAGAGTATTTAGCTCATGACCATGTCAATAGACGCCTTCAATAATATTTGCTGTTTTGTTTGCAGGGACAAATGGAATTTTTCCGAACCGGTTTTACTTACATTCGGGTTAGTTTGCTATATCCGGTGCTAATGCTCTCTTAGTCATATTTTATATTTTATACTTGAGCCACTATGCCTTAATTATCTCCTTTATGCCAGGATGACCCCAATGTAAGAACAGCTCCATTGCACGATGATGCATCAAGACATGCTTGACAGTACATATTCATTGCTAACTGTCGGTATGCATATTTGTTTAGTGTTTAGCTGTTAGCTCAAGTTGTACTTGAAACTACTGGTAGATCTGATTTGAATGATTTGTCTGTAGGTTAAGGAGGAGATGCGTTAAAGATGATCTCTTTTGTAAAAATGAAAATGTATCATGCCTGTTGCTGGTGGATAATATTCATGATGGAAACGCCATTTGGTACCTGTAAAATAGGACAAGATAGAGTAGGCTGTTGTTAAGTAACTTATAAACTATTATGTCTTCTCATAGGAAGTTGGACGAAAATTTGAGTAGGGTTCATATATTTTGTAAAGGTTGTTGTATTTGTTGTATCTCTGATTCCTTTGCCTCAGTAGGATCAGTTGAAATCTGGAAAGACATAACCAGTCACTGCCATTGACTGGTGCCAATTGAAGTTTTCCTTTCATCTACAACTTCTGTATCTTTAGTCTTTTTATGTTTCCCTAGTCAGCTGCTCTGCCATTCTGTGGGTGTTAAGACATGGGAGTTAAGTTATAACAGTATTCTCTCGGACAACGATGGAAATTACGTTTGATAACGGGAATGCCTTTGTAATTTGGATCAATAGTCCACTTTATAGGGACTTTACGAAAATGTTTGGTTCGTGAAAGGTAAGCATTGACAAATAGAAATTGATCATTTCTGGCGTTTGAAATGCAAAAAGAAGTGATATGTTTTTCTGAAGGACTAATAGCATGTCCAACATGTTTCTCATAATTTTTTTATGGTAGGAATTTTAAAGTTAAAGCTTTAAACAATTTTTCTCTAACAACTCCGATAAATTCTATGCTTAGAGAGATTTTATATTCAGATTTTTATTTTTTATCAAATACATAATTAATGTGCTACAATACTGTGAGTCGAATTCCTGATCTCTCACATACAAGGAGAGATTTATGTCATTAGATCAAACGGTACTGAGTCATTCTCTATATATTTTCATAAAATTTTAGAGTTGGTTTTCTTCCTCATCGAATCTCCTTTTTTTTTTTTTTTTTAAAAGGAAGATAAATTTTATTCACACACTCCTAAATACTAAATACACATCTTTTTTTCATATACTCAAAATCACATCTTATGGGTATTTTAAATTACCAAAATAGACATAATTTTAGATAAACTAGTTTTCTTTTCAATTACTGAATTAAGAGATGGCTGAAGAATGCTATAGATTATAACATGGCTGAAATGCTAGCTGTTTTCCTAACTTCAGTTATCTAGACAAGTGCGTCTATGTTCTATGGAGAAAGGAGAGATGGAAGTTTATGGTTTAACTATTCGAAATCTAAAAGCATTTATTCTTTAAAAATAAAAGAATGATGAACTGGTACTTGAATGGAAAAAATATGTTCAGCTACCATAGTGGCTCGATATGCAAGACAACCACAGTAATTTCCAATGTCCTAGACTCGTTTCCTTACTCATTCTTTGGTCTTATTTATAATCATAGCTACCCATCCAAGAGTCTGATTTTTGATTTGTATATATTAGTAATCTTTATGAGTCGATGACTTCCTTTTAATCATGAAACTACAAAATGACTAATAGGCAATAGTTTAGAGATTAATGATATCTTTTTTCTTTTTCCTGGGAAATTGGTAACCTCAAGTAATAATCTTCATCTAGCTAGCATAACATTGATCGAGTTTTTGCAGAAGAAATCCAAACTGGATAATCCATTTATTCTTTTTTAGTTTCTTTTTTGTCAAGTTAAAATAGTATCTAAATACGAGGATGTGTATGTAGCGAATATGTATGGTGTATTGTGTATGGAGATAGTTTTAGAAGTTTAAGGTTGTGTATCTAATAAAATGTTAAAATTAAAAGGTTAATAGATGATGTATTAAATAGGAGATGTGTATCTAGTATTTTAGAACGAATTTTGCTAGCTGTGGTTATTACTGTAGTCGTTTACAAATAAAATGGATGGATTACCCTCAAATATTAACGAATCAGGTTACAACCCCATTCATGATTTCATCTTAACAATTAAACAAATCACGCGCCGCGCGTAGCGATTAAGCCTCCAAAGAGAGAAAGACGGAGGCAGAGTAGTGAAAGGGGGAAGAGAGCGTGTGAGGAAGGCGAGTGGATTCAGATCCCCAATTGCCACAGAGCCCTAATTTTCCCCCGAGTTCGCCCACTCGCGCAACACCCCACTCGCCGCGCCCTTTCAATTTCCGTTGCCTTTGTCTCTCTCCATTTCCAGGTTTCACTCTCTCTCTCTCTCTCTCTCTCTCTCTTTTTTCACTTTTCTGCTCTAAATTTCTCGGTTTGGTTAAGAAATTTGTATTACCTTGAACTGTTTGCTTTCTGAGAAAAATTTGCTGATAATTTAGATTACTGAAACCAGTTTTGATTGATATTTTTCAGTGATATCAAGTTGGTTTGGGATTGTTTCCTTTTAATTGTAAGATGAATTAAACTGTGATACTGGTGTGTGACTTAAGTTTCTGTAATTTGTCTGAACTGATGGAAGTTTTGATGTTTGAGGTTTATGCTTGCCAATACCAACGTTGTATGTTCACTTGGTACGATGTGTACTGTACTTTTATATGTGCCGAGAGTGAGTGATCTGTGTTAGGTGGAGAGTGCTAATACTATCAGTATATGCCTTTGCTTTCTGTAATCTCAGTAGTTTTCCGGGTTTAACTTGTTATTTCGTAATTGGTATTGTGCTGGAGACAGCAACAAAAGAAAAAAGTAACAGACTTCTTACATGTTCGATACTGCAGAAATGTATTTGTTATGTTTATCGTTCACTGCATTGTGTTCTTATTTTACATTTTCTCTGTGCTGTTATTTTCTTCTTCTTTTGGGTATCAGGATGATGGTTTCTCGGAACGATTCGAGTTTCTTATCGGAAACATGTACTAAACTACTGTTAGCTAAGCATCATGGATGAAAATCAAAGATTGGTTGGAATGTTAGTTGACGGTCAAGACAATATGAATGATGGTAGAGTAATTGAAAATATGATTGTGGTTCCTCTTGTGGAAGAAGCACAAAATAGTGGTGGCGGGGTCGTCAGTTCTCCTAAAAGGGATGTTCAACTGTTTGAGGGGGATGCAGATCTTGAACCAAAAAATGG
This sequence comes from Fragaria iinumae, assembly GCA_009720345.1. Classification (NCBI taxonomy): domain Eukaryota; kingdom Viridiplantae; phylum Streptophyta; class Magnoliopsida; order Rosales; family Rosaceae; genus Fragaria; species Fragaria iinumae. Next base: position 34,657,445 of record CM019122.1, on the reverse strand, counting down.
CATTGAATTTGATTCACATGAGGCGGCATACTCATTTTATCAAGAATATGCCAAGTCTATGGGGTTCACCACATCGATAAAAAACAGTCGGCGTTCAAAGAAATCAAAAGAGTTTATTGATGCCAAATTCGCATGTTCGCGGTATGGAGTAACACCAGAATCTGATAGTGGGAGTAGTCGTCGACCAACTGTGAAAAAGACAGACTGCAAAGCCAGCATGCATGTGAAGAGAAGGGCAGATGGAAAGTGGATTATTCATGAATTCATCAAGGAGCATAATCATGAGCTTTTACCAGCTCTAGCATATCATTTTCGGATTCATAGGAATGTAAAGTTAGCTGAAAAGAATAATATGGATATCTTGCAAGCAGTCAGTGAACGCACTAGAAAGATGTATGTTGAAATGTCTCGACAATCTGGTGGCTATCAAAATACTGGGTTTCTTCGGGCTGACACAAAGTATCAGTTTGATAAATGCCAGGATTTAGGTTTGGATGAGGGAGATGCTCAAGTAATGCTTGAATACTTTAAGCGTATCCAGAAGGACAACCCTAACTTCTTTTATGCTATAGATTTGAACGAGGAGCAGCGGGTGAGAAATTTGTTTTGGGTTGATGCAAAGAGTAGGAGTGATTATAAGAGTTTTAACGATGTTGTCTCTTTTGATACCTCTTACATCAAGATCAACGAGAAGTTGCCATTTGCACCTTTTGTTGGGGTGAACCACCACTATCAGCCAATGTTGCTTGGTTGTGCGTTAATTGCAGATGAGACTAAAGCAACATTTGTATGGTTGTTGAAGACATGGGTTAGAGCTATGGGTGGGCTAAATCCTAAGGTGATTATCTCTGATCAAGACAATGCCTTGAAGGCAGCTATTGAAGAAGTCTTTCAAGATGCACGTCACTGCTTTTCACTTTGGAATATATTGGAGAAGATTCCTGAAGTTCTTGCTCCTGTAGTCAAACGGCATGAGAATTTCTTGCCAAAGTTTCACAAGTGCGTTTTTAAGTCATGGACAGATGAACAGTTTGACTTGAAATGGTTTAAAATGGTTACCAGATTTGAACTTCAAGATGACGAATGGATTCGTTCGCTGTATGATGATCGTAAAAGATGGGTGCCTACTTATTTGGGAGATACTTTTTTAGCTGGAATGTGTACAACTATGCGTTCTGAGAGTATGAACTCTTTCTTCGACAAATACATACACAAGAAAATTACTCTGAGAGAGTTTGTCAAACAATACGGGACAATTCTACAAAATAGATATGATGAGGAAGCAATTGCGGATTTTGATACGTGGCACAAACAGCCTGCATTAAAGTCTCCTTCTCCTTGGGAAAAACAAATGTCAACAATTTACACTCATGCTGTGTTCAGAAAATTTCAAGTGGAGGTCTTAGGTGTAGTTGGCTGCCAGCCAAAGAAAGAACATGAAGATGGATTAACTACTACATTCAGAGTTCAAGACTGTGAAAAGGAAGAATATTTTATGGTAACCTGGACTGAATCAAAGTCAGAGGTTTCTTGTTCTTGTCGTTTGTTCGAGTACAAAGGTTTCCTTTGCAGACATTCACTGATTGTTCTTCAAATTTGTGGTCTTTCAAGCATCCCGCCTCATTATATTTTGAAAAGGTGGACAAAAGATGCAAAAAGTGGGCAATTGATCCTTGAAGGTTCAGAGCTAGTACAGACTAGGGTACAACGCTACAATGATTTATGTAAACGAGCCATTGAATTGAGTGAAGAAGGATCATTATCTGAAGAGACTTATAATATTGCTTTGCGCACACTTGTAGAGGCTTTGAAGAACTGCGTGAATGTGAACAATTCTAATACCACTGTTGTGGACTTTAGTAGCAGTGTTCACGGTATTCGTGAAGCAGAAGAAGAGAATCAAGGAAGCCTTGCTGCAAAACCCAGTAGGAAGAGAAATACAAATAGGAAAAGAAAGGTCAGTTCTGAAGTTGACAGCTTGAGATTAACCTTTTCCTGCTTATGCCAAATGCGATAAGAACATTGATTGTAGTATGTTTATATTTCAGGTGCAAGCAGAACAAGATGTCATGATTGGCGAAGCACAAGACAGCTTGCAGCAAATGGTTTGTCCTTCCATCTAGTTGCCATCTAATTTTACTCTGTGTTCAGAGTGCACTGGATAAGAAAAAAAAAAAAATCATTGATATTGTATGTGTTCCTTGAATGCATTCCATCATGAAACAAGAACATATGTCGGTGTTCTTGAATGCTGAATAACACGTTTGAGTTACTTGCACAGTTTTTGGGGAATAATTTCATCCTCCTACATGTCTTGACTGATATGCTTTTTTAATCCGGATTTTCATGGTTGTAGGATAATTTGAGCTCAGATGGTATAGCGCTTGGTGGATATTATGGTGCCCAACATGGACTGGTATTACAATTTTTCTTCTCTTGAATCATCTATGTGAATGTTTTATACTGCTTGTCTCTTGCATAATCATATGTCATTTTTAAACTTATGCTTGCAGGTTCAATTAAACTTAATGGAGCCACCCCATGATAATTACTATGTTAACCAGGAGAGTATTCAAGGGCTGGTAAGTCATGATAAGTTCTGGCCATAAAATTTGCAAGGAGTCACTTCGGAACCAAGTAGAAAATGGCTGTATGAGTTATATTGAAGTGGGTTTATTTTATGTGTAGGGACAACTGAATTCGATAGCACCCAGCGATGATGGTTTTTTTGGGACTCAACAAATTCATGGGATGGTATGTTATCTTGATATGCAAGAGCAATGCACTTCTTAGATAAATTCTGTCATAGGTTTATTTTCACAAGGCAACTTTTCTCAAATTGTTCTTTAATCATGTAGGGACAATTGGACTTCCGACCATCGTCTAGTTTCAGTTATAGCTTACAGGTTTGTTTATATTTATGGCATAGATATTTACAGAAGAAACGGAAATAGTTTTATCTGTAGTTTAAGTTTAACTGTATTGGTTTATAACCCCAACTGCAGGATGAACCTCATTTGAGATCTGTGCATGGTAGTTCTTCAAGACATTAATGAGGAAGAAACACTTGCCTCCTAGCTGTACTGGGTGGTTCTTCTTGAAGTGGGTTGATGTTTCGCTACTTTTTGAAAACACAGAAAGGAAATCCAGGAGGTTGTCCAAGTTCCTGGATTGACCTCTGTTTCCAGTGCAGATTGCGTTGGTTAAGCCAAAAACATTACATTGACTTCGACAGTGAAGGTAAATATGTAATTAGATACAAAGGGGATTCTATTGAGTTTAGAACAACTTTGTCAATTCATCAATACTAAACTTAGCGCCCCACTGTACCGTGATAGCAACACAATCTGATGTCAGGTGTAATTTAGATCCATATACTGGAATGAAATCCTGAAGGTGCCAAATTACTGTCTAGCTGATGTAATCATTGAGATTAATGTGCTGAGGACAAGAGTTTCATACTGTTTCCTGAGGTGTGATATAAATGATTGTCCAAGTTGGATTATATTGCTAAATTAAATGCTGTTTTGTTTGGCTTGAGATTGGTTTATTAGCTTGTTTTGTGAGAGGATGATGTTATGCAGAGCAGGTACTGACTTCATGTAGAGCCAGTCAGATTCATGTAATTGAGTTTTAGTCGAATGAATCTACTGTCTGGAAGTTATTTTTCCTCAAAATTAATTGATGATTATGTATATACGAAAGTAATGTCATTCTTAAAGAACTAATCAATTTTTCCTTGATCTTAGAACATATTAGCTTTACCTAGATTTGCATAACTGAGCCTAGCAAAATTGTGGCCATTCCAAGTAGGCGATATCATAACCTAGCAAAAGATGTTTCAAACAGTAGTGATAGTTATAACTAGAGGATTCAATCAAGGCCAAAAGGTCAAAAAAAAAAGAAGGCCAAAAGGTAATAACAAAATTCAACATGAGAACTCTTGATTCACATCAAGATTTGAACTTAATATCACGAAGTCATATCACAATAAAAGAATGTAACACACCGTTTCTAAGCATTACAATGGTTTTAGAGAGATTCTTATATAGGACAATCGTACCACGTGACGCCGTGACGGTATGCCCATCAATGAGTATTACACCGTCATTACATATAATTATATGAAAGTGAAATCCACACATCCCAAACCAAATTATAATCTACACACACCCATTTTTCCTTTTTAATAACTTAAATTTTATGTTTAGTGACTTAAATTTTGTCTTCATTCACGAATGATTACTAAAAATGAAAAGTGGAAAAGTGAGTGTGTGGATTTCACATCCCTAGTTATATCGAAGAAAATACAAAAATATCATAAAATACCCGAGCTAAATGGATAAAACCCGCTCCGAACTAAAACCGCGCGTGCAGTCGACGCCTTTTTTACTCTGATTTCTCGTCTGCTTGGTTTTCTGGGCAAAACTGACGAAGAACAACAGCAAAATTAAAATACTCAAATCTCAGTTCTCATTATTTTCTGGTAAGATTTTGAATCCTGGGCACCAAAAAAGGCTCATACTTTAACATTTCTGATGCATAGTTCTTCATTCTAACCTTTTACCCTGTAAAGTTTTCATCTTTTTTAATCTTTAATGTTATGGAGGGCATAAGTAGTTTGATTAATTTATAATGATGTTACTGCTTAGTTTGCAGTGTAGCTGTAGTTCATACTTTCATGAAATTTTTGTTCTTTATTGTGTTTTTCAGGTAAAGATTAATAAACATAGCTTTGGTATTGAATTTGCATAGGCTTTGTTTCCTTGTTTCTATGGAGATAGATCTTGAACTGCCCTCATGTGAGCAGGACAAGTTAGATACTAGGTTGAATGAAGATGTTAATGTTGTGGATGCCGCGGATGAGATAAATGTTGGGAAGAACAGTGAGAATGTTAAGGAAGCTCATCAATTGAGTGCAAATGAGAGTGTTGATGATGCGAGCAATGTTGGAGTGAGTGTAGTTGATAAGGGGGTTGTTAGTACTGTGGATTCCGGAGATGAAATGAATGTTGAGAAGAGTAGTGAGCATGTTTGGGAAGCTGGTGGGTCAAGTGCAAACAAAAGTGGTTCTGATTTTCAGGGGCAGGGTGATGTTAACAATATTGTGGCGAATGTAGTTGATAAGGCGGTTGGGGTTGTTCGTGAGCTTGAAATTGGTTTGGAGTTTGAGACTAAGGAAGATGCTTATTCCTACTACAGAGAATATGCTCGGTCGGTGGGGTTTGGCATCACAATTATAGCCAGCAGGCGCTCAAAAAGAACTGGAAAATTCATTGACATAAAGCTTGCATGTTCTAGATATCGAAAGCAGGAAGCTGGCGATAGAGAAAAACAAAGTGTCAACATAATCAACACAGGCTGCAAAGCTGGCTTGCATATGAAGAAGCGAGAGAATGAAAAATGGTATATACATAGTTTTAAGAAGGAGCATAACCATGAGATGACGGCTGGTTTTATTGCTCCAGGGGGAAGAAACAAGAGACCTGCAACTGTTGCTTGTCAGAAGAAGGGTCTGCAGTTCTCTTTAGATGAGGATGATGTCAAAGTAATGTTTGAACAGCTGATGTGTATGCAGGATGAGAATCCCAACTTTTTCTATGCCATAGATTTTGACCCTGAAAAACGATTGAGAAGTGTATTTTGGGTTGACTCAAAGGGTAGACGTGATTATGACAGTTTCTGTGACGTAGTCTTGTTTGATACTTACTATGTTAGAAACAACTATAAAATTCCTCTAGTTCCTATTGTTGGCGTTAATCATCACTTTCAGTACATTTTACTTGGGTGTGCATTGATTGGAGATAAGACTAGGGAAGCTTTTGTTTGGTTAATGCGGACATGGCTAAAAGCTGTGGGTGGTCAAGCTCCCAGAGTGGTTAATACAGATCAAGACAAATACCTGAAGGAAGCTGTAGCAGATGTTTTTAATGATGCATGCCATCGTTTTTGTTTATGGCATGTATTGACTAGGATTAATGAGAATGTGGGTTGTTCCATAAATGAAGATGCAACGTTTCTGGCAAAACTGAACAAATGCATTTACCGGTCTTGGACTTTTCAGCAATTTGAACAGAGATGGTGGAAATTGATTGACAGGTTTGAACTAAAGGAAAATGAATGCCTTTGCTTATTGTATGAAGATCGGGAATACTGGGCTCCAACTTATGTGCAGGACTCGTGTTCAGTTGGAATATCAACAGTTGAGCGATCTGGAAGTATAACTTCATTTTTTGATAGGTACATATCTCAAGAAACTCCAGTTAAGGATTTTATGGAGCAGTATAAAGCATTTTTGAAAGACAGTTATGACATGGAAGCCACTGCTGCTTCTGAAGCACAGAATAAACAACCTGAATTAAGATCACTGTCACCTTTTGAGAAACAAATCTCAACTATATATACAGATACAATATTTAGAATGTTTCAAGTCGAGGCTTTGGGAGTAGATTCTTGTCATTTGCAGAAGGATGGTCAAGATGAAGCAACTGTAATATTCCGAGTTCATGACTTGGAAGAACGGCAGAATTTCATCGTAGCTTGGAATGAACCAGAATCAAGAGTCTGCTGTTTATGTCGTTCATTTGAATACAAAGGTTTTCTCTGTAGACATGCACTTCTAGTCCTTCATATGTCTGGTGTTTCCAGTATCCCATCCAATTACATTCTGAAGCGCTGGATGAAAGATGCAAGAGTTGGGCACACTGTTAGTGATGTGTCAAAGAGTCTTAACTACAGGGTGCAGCGGTTCAATGATCTATGCAAATTAGCCGTTAAATTGGGTGAGCAGGGGTCGTTGTCTCCAGAAAGTTACGAGATTGCATGTCACGCATTAGAAGAAGTATTGAAACAATGTGTCCATATCAACAAGTCTGTAAGGGGGGTTTCAGAACCCAATGCGTCATCTATTCATGGGTCAAATGATGTTGAAGAAGAAAAATACAGTGGCGCAATGGTGAAGTTGTCTAAGAAAAAGAAAACACACAGAAAAAGAAAGGTCTGTGAAGGGTTGATCTTTGTCATGCAGACTAGTTGTTCATCCGAATATATATGTGCCGTGAAATGAATATTTTATATATATTGTAGGGGGAAACTGAGCCAGATGGCATACCTGTCAGGTTCCAAGATAGCTGCCAGAAGATGGTTTGTCTTATGATTATCACTGTTCTGAATTCACTCACCTTACAAATATGTATGTTGCACTGTAATATGTATCCACACTCTTTTAAATGTAGGAATTGATAAACTCTGGAGCACATAACCTTGATAGTTGTCGCGTTTCTCAGCAGGAATCGCAAGGGGTAAAATGTGGAATAGTTATTCTTTCCCAATATATGGCAATGAATTTGTCAAGTATTCAAGTGTTGATATAATTTTTGTCATATGGCTTCTGTATGTATTTGTAGGAACTTGGTTCTAAAGGTTGTGCTCAAGATAGCTGTTATGGTGCTCAGCAGAGTATGCAAGAAATGGTATGAATCTTTTATTCGTGGCTACAATGTTTAATGTTTTAAATAAAGTTTGATCAAGGGTTGTTTTAAACTTGTGTCAGGGACGGTTAAACTCGGTTTCTCCTATCCATGATGGTTCCTATGGAAATCAACAGGCCTCACAGGCAAAAACCATGCTTAGATTCCGACTTTATGATTTGTCATCATAATTCAGGATGCAAACAATTTCTTGTGATTTTCTTCAGGGACTTTTGCATACGTTACCACCCCGTGTTGGTCTTTATGGGACCCACCAGAGTATGCAAGGAATGGTACTAGATCTTTATACTTTTGATTTTGCAAAATTGTATCGTAGTAGTTCTTCATATACAATTCCTAAGTTCTGAAAAAAAAGTTGTAAAAGAGAAAGAAAAGAAAAGAAAACTACTGAGCAGCAGTGTGCATTGTTTGGTTTTTCTTTCTTTCTTGTAGTTTCAGGGTCAACTTGGTTTCAGAGCACCAGCTGTGCATAGCTCGTTCGACATAAGGGACACTCTAAAAGATATGGTGTGCATTTTAGATAGCCAAACTGTCCTGTTCTATAATTGACATAGGATTCTTATCTCATAAAGCTTAATGTTTCTTTGTCTACAGGAACAGTCTGCAGGAACCTCACGCTTTCATGGCAACACATCAAAGCATCCACACAATAAGTACTTACCGCAGTAGCTAACTATGCAAGGGTGTCCATTAATACGAGGACTGTAGTTCCATTGTAAAGCCTCATGTTTATAGACGGAGATTCAATGAAATGTCCTATTATACCCCAAGTTTCGTGTGTGTGTGTGTGTGTATATATAGGCCGGATGTGGAGCGGACGTCCGCACGGTCCTTAAAGTGCGAACGTCCTTCCGTTCGCCACCGTACGGCGCCGGCGAGGGCGCGCCTCCACCCCAGCGGACTCCAGTAGCGTCCCCGACCTCTTTCCATCCCCGGCGAGTCCGGCGAATTCCAGTTTTCCGGCGAGATCACCCAAAACTTCAAACAAGATCGATCTGGCCGGAAAACTGGAATTCGCCGAATTCGACGGTGGAGATGGAGAAATTCGATCGAAAAGTGGTGCAAAAATGGAAATCCACACCAAAACCATTGGTGCGGACCTCCGCAGCTGAGAAGCCCTGTATATATATCTAGTATCTAGATAATATTGTGTAGATCATCTCTGCAAAATTTCAGCTAATTTGGTAATCGTTAAGGCTCTCAAAATTGCGTTTTTCTGTTTTAAACATGAACGGTTCATGTTTGACAAAATTCAGTCCGTCAATTTGTTTTTCGAGTTTGAGGGCCTTAACGATTACCAAATTGACTGAAATTTTGCAGAGATGATCTATACAATGTTATCTAGATACTACACAGTGGAGATAAGGAAATTCAATTAAAAAGTGGTGCAAAAATAGAAATCCGCACCAAAACCATTGGTGCGGACCTCCGCACCTGAGAAAGACTGTATATATATATACCGTACGGTGCCGGCGAGGGCGCGCCTCCACCCCAGCGGACTCCAGCAGTGTCCCCGACCTCTTTCCATCCCCGACGAGTCCGGCGAATTCCAGTTTTCCGGCGAGATCACCCAAAACTTCAAACAAGATCGATCTGGCCGGAAAACTGGAATTCGCCGGGGATGGAAAGAGATCGGGGACGCTGTTGGAGGCGCGCCCTCGCCGGGGGCGAACGGAGGGACGTCCGCACTTTAAGGACCGTGCGGACGTCCCTCCGTTCGCCGCCGTACGGCGCCGGCGAGGGCGCGCCTCCACCCCAGCGGACTCCAGCAGCGTCTCCGACCTCTTTCCATCCCCGGCGAATTCCAGTTTTCCGGCCAGATCGATCTTGTTTGAAGTTTTGGGTGATCTCGCCGGAAAACTGGAATTCGCCGGACTCGTCGGGGATGGAAAGAGGTCGGGGACGCTGCTGGAGTCCGCTGGGGTGGAGGCGCGCCCTCGCCGGCACCGTACGGTGGCAAACGGAGGAACGTCCGCACTTTAAGGACAGTGCGGACGTCCGCTCCACATCCGGCCTATATATATATATATATATATATATATATATATATATATTTCCATATTATAGTATTTATGTCACACCATCACATAAACAATTCGTTATCTTGCACAAATTTTGTTCCAAATGGTAAAAGAACGGTTACATCAATGGCGCATCTTCTTTTCTTCTGTTCTGCCATGTTTATTCACAACGGGGTCAGCAGAGTTTATCATCATCCATGAAATCCACGTGCCTTTTTTTTTTTTGTTACAATTTAAGTTACAAAAAAAAAAAATAGTGTGTGGATTTTAATTTGAGATGTGTGGATTTCACAACCCTTTCTGTAACTTTTACCAGAACATTCGTCGCAACAGTGTGTCCTTTTAATACATTTTAAATACTTTCCAGGAGAAGCTTCACTTGTTTATTACCTGCTATGGAAATTTTGAAACTCTTACCTCATTTAAATGTCAGCCTTAGCTGATAAACAGAGTTAACAAGAACGCACTTGACAATTATCATCGGCGTTGTTTCTGTTTTATTGTATATGGTATATCACTGTACATCAGACCTCTTACTTAATTTGCACCACATTCCATTCTTGGTGTGGATGGTTGCCCCTGTTACTAGTCCGACCGACTCCGGTGATCCTCTTAGCTCTACATTGAACTTCTGCAACAGCATTGCCAATGATACTGTCGACTCCAACAGGGCGAATTGGTCCCCCACACATTTTCTTGGCCCTCCACCAAAAGGTAAGAAGGAGAAATCTGCCATAATCTGAGGAGTGCAATAATAAAATTCATTACTTGCTACCATAGTACCATATATATGAGATCATGACTTTATGCTTTCAACATGGTGACTAATAACTAACCTCATTCGGATAATATGCTCCAGGGCTTCGAGAAGGGTCAAAGCCAGCCCATCCTTTGATCTCACTATTCTTTTGCACTGAAAACCTCTCTGGTTCGAATACATTAGGACGGTCCCAATAATATGGAGATCTATGGAGATTGTATACCTGATTGAACATTTTTTTTTTTGGAATATAAGTATAATCAAGGAATTCATAATGAGAGAAGGAAATTTAAATGCTTTTACTCACAGAGATAAAGATATCAGTTCCGGCGGGAATCTTATAACCACCCTTTTCACCCTTGTATCCTCCTGCACAATGGAATTAAAGTCCCAGTGTTACTGATTCTCAAAAAAAAAAAAAAAAAAAAAAAAAAAAAGTCTCAGTGTTACTCTGATAACCGAAAAGAATCTGTACACATTTCTATGGACGTAATACATTTTTTTTTTATCAGTTAAACAACTCAAATGCTACGAGTATTTTGTGAGTCTATTTTTCTATGGACGTAATACATTTTACAAATGATAATCTCGATTTCCAAGTTTTGCATTTTTTATATCTGTTACTCTAAAAGTTTCTTTGTGCTATTTTGTTGCTTGACCATATTGCTTTTACCATATTAATACCTGGTAGTGTATCTGGTTTTAGAGAACGTCTAATAAGCAAGGGGGGTTGAGGATACAAACGAAGAGACTCCGCAATAATAAATTTTGTGTACCTGAAAGGAAAACATCATATGAGTATTACTTCGAGCAACCAACAAGTGTGCAAATGAGCCTACTGAAGTAATCATTGTGCCTCTGCTTGGCTCTAGCATTGCTTAACCTCTAAATGAGATCCGAATGCCCTGTTCAGACATGATAGCAGCTTAAAGCTCATTCATATAAAGAAGAAAAAGTTCAGGAATTACTGAGCCACCATCAATACATGATTCAGACTACCCCTTTCCCTTTATATTAAGTTCAAAGTATGACTAGTCTCGTTGTATGTATAAAGCATGGAAAGTGAGTTAAAAAATGTTTGGTAAATGTCTTGGGACATACTCCAATTTTTTAAGTGAATCTAAAGTTGGTTGACTTTGTCCAAGTACCGAATCAATTTCTGTCTGTGCTTTCTTCATCTTGGAGGGGTTCTGCAACAAAGCAAATTCATTGCATCTGTATCATCACAGATGTGGGATGACAGAGTTCATATGTGCAAAAATCGATTGACAAACACTAATCTGTCTAGCCTTAAAGTTAGAAATGAATATTCATACTTGTGCAAGGAAGAAAATAGCCCAAGTAAGGACAGCTGCTGTTGTTTCATGCCCGGCAATAAGCATTGTCATCAAGTCATCTCTCAGCTGTCAAAATACGTTAGCAATAGAACGACCACCATATTGAACCTATTTTTCATCTCAAAATCCTGTAAAAATTGAAGTTTCACAAGTATTTACCTGACGGTCGTCAACATCAGATCCGCGCATATCAACTAAGAAACGCAATAGACTTGCATCCTGCAAACTTTACATGATTTTAACACTTCAGCGAAGATCCTAACAGCAACCACTTATCTTTAGCATAAGTAAATGCCAATGGCTTAAAAGGCAGTTGGATATTTCCCCACCTTCAGATTAGCATAGTCCCTTTGTTGCAGTTTTTCGACATCTGTTTCCTGTGACAGATTTTAACAAATTTTATATCTGTAGATACTAGATACTATGAAAGGGATAGCTTAAATTTTGACAGCTTGTAAATCATGACCTTGCTTAGAGGGGATAATGACTGGGTAGTGATCTATGTAGTGTAGAATCTAAATTGAAATCCCCAAAAGTAAATATCAATTATTACATGACTACACACCTAAACAATTGTTATTCAGCTTAAATGTCATCTAACCTGTCTGGTCTCTTTTGCATTTCTGATGAGCTCATCGAGACAGTCATTTATAACCTTCAGATCACCATAAAACTTCCGCTGCCGGGGAACTATCCACCTTGCCAGGGGAAATTTCCAATATGGGATGTAAAAGGTGGACCTATGTTCAGCTTCAGAGAGAGTACCATATACTGCCTGTATAACGGATTAGCAAAAAGCTGAATGTCAATTTTTAGCATTGAAGATAGCTGATATGCATGAATTCTAAACCAAGTTATAATGACTGAAAATAGGTAATATTGTATACTCATTTATAGCAATAGTTCACAATCCTAGGTCAATTTGATTAGGTAAGAAACAAAAACTAAAGTATAAACTGATCAGATTTGTCAAGTTTCGTTCACTCCAGAAATTAGGAGGAATAGGAACTACGAAGAGAGTAAGAGAAGTGTATCCAACAGCAGGATATCAACAGCATATCAACAAATTCTTATATGCACTGAATGCAAGATACAACCATTACAATCCCAAAAAAATGGTGAGTTCCATTTACCATACCTTAATTACAGGAGATTCCTTGGTAACAGAACCAAAGTCATAGTTAAAGACACCAAGCCCAATAATATCAAGCCCCAGACTCAAAAACTCTGCTTCAAGGTCTACTTCAATTGTCTTTCCCCCATTCACTTCCTCTCTTTCCAGTAACTTCTCAAATTTTGATACTGTTCTTTCCGAACAATCACAGAACATTTTGACCATAGCTTCCAGGTATACAGCATGGAACCCAGGAGCAATAACTGCAAAATCATATATGGTTGGTGGTTGGTAAATATTTATATTTTGAACCATTATCGGTTACAAATGAGGTGATCAGGTGGCTGAGGTGCAAACCACTTGAATACTTTTTACTACTCACCTCTTCTCCTCTGCTTCCAAGTTTCAAGGTCAGCGGGTATAAGTCCTTTTCCCATTATCGGTTCCAGAATATCAGCCAGAACTCCCTAAGCAAGAGTTTGAATCCAGAAGTAATTTGAGAGAACAGAAATATAAGTAGCTGATGAGTGAACAATAATAACTAAGAAAAAAAAAAAAAAACAAGAATGAGGAACGCTACTTATTTGCAAAACTTATATATACAACCTGTTGGCCCAAATAAATGATGTGAAATATAGTAGCTGATGAGTAAACAGACCTAATCAAGACTATAGTTCTCACATGCTTCAAGCTGACAAAGGAAATATACTAAAGAGTGACGATTGGTTTATAATGGAAAGTTACATTACAGACCTAGACCTAAATTCTTGTGAGAAAAGGGAATTCCAGGAGCATATTATGAGATAGTACCTTATCATAACCAAATGCATTTTCTCGAAGAATGTGCCTTGCAACAATAGGATCTGATACAACAACAAATGCTTTCGGTCCAAATGCAAGCTTATACACAGAGCCGTGCTGTAAAGTCCAACAGAAGGTTGCAGGGAAACTTAATGAACAATAGTACTCATAATCTAAATAAGTTAATTAAGAAACCTCAGTACCACAGTTGCAAGAATATGTCATCAAATTTATAAACTAAATCAAGAAAGTGAACGTTTGATAGAACCACCACCCAACCACTCTCTCCATGTCTTGCCAATAAAACTGAACCCTCAAAACCAATTAAACGGCAGAACAGACCATAAATCAATTCATAACAAGAAATTATAAGACCAAAGTTTGGTAAGAGTGGATACCTCTATGAACCAATCATATAGTGAAAAGAAGAGAGGCCGATCAAACAAATCAGTGACTGCACCTTCAGCTATGGGCATAGACCCAAGATTTCCCCCACTTAAAAGATTTGTCAGGAGGTTGCTTGCATTATCCAGTAAATTTCTTTTTGTTTTTGGGTCTTCAGTACTAGTGGATTGGCACCTACATTTAGCAATGCCACTCCATATTGATAATTCTAGAATAACTTTAAGGTGTGAAAGGGAAAATTAACTTTTAATTCTACATGCTCTGCTCTGATTTCCTAATGCAGCATAATTTCAATGTTACTCAGTACTTGATTCATTTGTTGCATGAAAAAGATGCTTCAACTTTCCAATTTCCATATGAAGTGTGAGTTTCAAAATTCAGATGACATGACAAAACGAAGTACAAGCTATGCATCAATAAAGAAGCAAGCTTGGTCTCCCAGAAATTGTGGAACCAAAGCCAATAACTAAAGATATAATCTTTCTCACTCTCATTGTTGATACAAAATTGCTATGTAAGAGACCCAGATGTTATAACATGTTCAACTGCTCAAATGAGTTTCTGGGTATCATCCTACACATGCTTTTCTCACAATTCTCCACCAAATTCTCAGTACCCAAGTTGAAGAAAACTAACATATGAACAGTAAACAAGTTAGAGGTACCTGATAGAAGAGCTTTTGAACTTTGGATTGAGAAGATTAGTGGTGGTTGAAGAGTGAAGATAACCATAGTTACTTCTGTGAAAGCTGAGATTAAGCAGAGTTGGGGGAGAATAAGCAGCCATGGCCATACGGGAAGTGTTGGGTCTGAGCAGAGAGTTGGGTTCGGGTTTATAATACAGAGCACTACTGAAATAGGAAGAAAGACAACTGCTTTAAGCTTGACACATGGAAGAGTATAAATAGTTATTAAATCAAGTGCAGCAGTAGGAGCAAAGGAAGCTAACATTTCTAGGTGAGTAATGAATCACAGTTTCTACTGGTGGTTGCTTGTCACAATGTCTTTGCATTCCCACTAAACCAGGGATGACTGGTGTTATCCAAAGTGTGACCTACCAAAGTGCACAAACTGTGGCTGTGTTCATTGTGCTTCCTTTGGTTCCTCCAACACTTGCTTTTGTGTTTCAGTGTTGGGCCCCTTCAGTGTTTCTTGTCCTTCTTTTGCATTTGGTTAGTGGGCTGTCTGTTATGCATGGGCCTAATCTAACTCAGAAGCCCAAGACAATTGGTGAATATGAATGAGAACTTTAGAATTATGAGATGGTGGATGACCATTCCCAGGTGTCAACTGTATAAATTTGTTAGACAAATGTGAGAGCAGGATGACCATTCCTAAGGAAGGCCTATTTCACCTGCCACAGTACTGACAACCAAAACATGGTGAACTGAAAGTTGAGATAAGGTAGATTTTGTTAACGCGAGTCACAATCTTAGTATATTGGGAAGATGTATATTCTGTAATCAACTAGGATTATATAAATCTTTCGGTGTAATTAGTTTCCTTTTAGGGTTAGAATTGTGCTTGTATATATACCCGACTTGGGGTTTGTTCAATATATTGGAAAATTCTCAACCTTTTGTGTTTAGTTTGACTTGGCATCAGAGCCTAAGTCGATCCTGGCAATCTTAGTAATCTGATCATGTTGTTTTCCGCAGTAAATTTATTCTAAACCTGTCCCAATTTGATCTGTTCGATGTGTCGAAGGAAGCTTTCGATTTTGTTGAATTCTGTCGTACTTGTTCTGTTCCTTTGTCATCAAATCCTCTTTACAATGAATCTTGCAATCTTTGGTGATCAACCTGAAGTTTTCCGTGAACCTGATTTCTATGGAGTAGGAGGACAAGACATCACCACATGTATGTGTTCTCAAGAGAAAACAGGTAAAATTGGTATTGCATTAAAAATTTTTGACTTTACTGTTAATGATACATGGATAATTTTTTTTTTGCGTCTGATCATATGCCATTTGATAAGTCCTTTTTTTCGAGTCTGTCCTCATCTCCCATACCTGAAGTGTCTAATGCAAATGGGGTGTCCTTCCCGGTCCTAGGTATATGGTCAATTCAAGTTACTCCAACAATTGTGTTAAACAAAGTCTTTTATGTTCCTGCTCTGTCACATAACTTATTGTCTGTTTCTGAATTGATTTCACAAAACAAATGCTCTGTAACCTTTTTTCCTATGTATGTTATCTTCCAAGACCTGTCATCTCAGGCGATAATAAGCAAGGGGGATCTGCAGGGGAGACTGTTTCACTTGGATTGCATGAACAGCGGGGAAGTAAGAGCACCGTCACCAACCGTTGCCCTGACATTGAGTTCTGATCGAGTAAAAGAAATTTGGCTATGGCATCGCCGAATGGGTCATCCATCTTTTGGAGTCATGAAGAAGTCGATGTCATCTTTGTTTTTTGGAATAAATGAGTCAAGTCTCCATAGTGAAACTTGTGTTTTTGCTAAGAGTCATAAGTCCAGTTATTCTCCTAGTTTTTCTTCTAGTTCTGCACCATTCGAGTTGATTCATTCTGATGTACGAGGGTCTTCAAAGAATTTGACATTGACAGGAATGAAGTACTTTATTTTGTTTATTGATGACTTTACAAGATTAACTTGGGTTGTGTTATTGAAAAAGATGGATGCTGTGTTTTCGGCTTTCACCGTTTTTCATAGTCTCATCTGAACTCAGTATGATGCTTATGTGAAAATATTTCAATCTGACAATGGAGGAGAGTTTGTTAACCACTCTTTTCGAGACTATTTTCAGCAACATGGAATTGTTTATCAGACTACTTGTCCTCAGACACCAGAACAAAATGAGGTATCTGAGAGGAAAAATCAACACCTCTTGGATATTGGAAGAGCTCTCTTACTCAGTGCCAATCTACCTAATTATCTATGAGGTGAAGCTGTGTTGTGTGCCTCTCACCTTATCAACCATCTACCATCTGCAGCTCTTCAGAATCGGGTTCCCTTTGAGATATTGTCTGAACATGTTACTATTCCATCTCTCAACAAACTTCATGCTCGTGTCTTTGGTTGTGTGGCCTATGTTCATCTTTACAAAAATCAGAGATCTAAGTTGGAGGCTTGTTCCTTTAAGTGTGTGTTTGTTGGATACGGATCCCATTAGAAAGGATATAAGTGCTACCATCATTCGTCTCAACGATTCTATGTCACCATAGATGTCACATTTAGTGAAGATCTATGTTATTTTTCTCCTACGGTATCTCCGAGTGAGGAAGAGAAGCATGTTTTTTATGAAGATCAATTTGGAGAACTAGAAGATTGTGTAATTGTTGACAGTAACCCCGCTGAAAAGGATCTTCGGCCTGTCACCGACCAAATCCAGAATCCAAGAGATAATACTCTAGAACCTCAAAAAGTGGTTCAATCTGTTGAATCTACCCAAGTTGAGGCATCTGTTCCCTGTTCTGAAAGTGTTCAACATGACGAACAACTGTCCGACACATCGAAAGAAGGAGAATTGAATAGTAATCAGCCGCCAGTTGTTGAAAATGTACATGCAAGTTCAGTCTCTCCCCCTACATCAACGATCTCTCCTGGCTTGTCATCACCTGAGGTATATAGTACTATTCCGTTGTCATCCTCTAATGTCCCTGAATCTAGTAGGGTCTTGCCTGCTAGGTCAACCCGTGGTCAACCTCCTAAAAAATATGAGCCTCTCTTGTCAGCTAAAACCAAGTATCCTATAGCCAACTACGTGTCAACTTATAGATTGTCTAAATCTTATGTAGCCTTTGTGAATTAATTTTCTGTTGTGTCTCTTCTTAGTAAAGTGCAGGATGTAATCAAGGAGGAGAAGTGGGCCAAAACAATAGAGGTTGAGATGGATGCTCTCAAGAAGAATGATACTTGGGATTTGGTGTCATTACCACCTGGAAAGAAGACCGTTGGTTGTAGATGAGTTTATACTGTGAAACATAATGCAGATGGCTCAGTTGACATATATAACGTAAGGTTGGTTGCAAAAGGATACACTCAAAAATATGAGGTGGATTATGATGAGACGTTCGCACCTGTGGCAAAGATCAATACCATTTGAGTTCTCATGTCTTTGACAGCTAATCTGGATTGGCCCCTGCAGCAGTTTGATATGAAGAATGCATTTCTTCATGGAGATTTGAATGAAGAAATTTACATGGATCTTCCTCTAGGATATAATACTTCTACGGGCGAGAAGGTAGTGTGCAGATTGAAAAAATCCCTGTACGGATTGAAGCAATCTCCAAGAGCTTGGTTTGGAAGGTTCACGTCTTTCATGAAGAAGATTGGGTATAGGCAGAGTAACTAAGATCATACTTTGTTCCTGAAACACCGACATGGTAAGCTTACTGTCTTGATCATTTATGTAGATGACATGGTAGTGACAGGTGATGACATTGGTGAAATTAGAAGATTGAAACATCAGTTGTCTTCTGAATTCAAGATGAAGGACCTTGGGAATTTAAAGTACTTCTTGGGAATTGAGGTAGCCAGGAACAAGGATTGTATCATGCTGAGTCAAAGAAAATATGTTCTGGATTTGCTAGCAGAGACTGGTATGCTTGATTGTACACCAGTTGATACACCGATAGAACAGAATCATCGGATTGCAGAGTATCTTGATCAAGTTTCGACTGACAAATCTCGATATCAAAGGTTAGTTGGAAGATTAATTTATTTGTCGCATACTAGACCTGATCTTGCTTATGCGGTTAGTGTGGTGAGTCAGTATATGCACAATCCTAGTGAAGATCACATGAATGCTGTGATGAGAATCTTGAGATACTTAAAGTCTGCTCCTGGAAAAGGCCTGGTGTTTCGTAAGCATGGACATTTGAGGACTAGTGGTTACACTGATGCAGACTGGGCAGGGAACATCACTGACAGGCGTTCTACTTTTGACTATTTTACATTTGTTGGTAGAAACTTAGTCACTTGGAGAAGCAAGAAACAGAATGTGGTGACCCGTTCTAGTGCAGAAGTTGAGTATAGAGGTATGACTCAAGGAGTCTGTGAGTTGTTATGGTTGAGAAGTTTATTTAAGAGTTTGGGTTTCAAGCAGGAATGGTCAATGCCTCTTCACTGTGACAATACTGCTGCGGTTGAAATTGCACATAATCATATTCAGCATGATCATACAAACTATGTAGAGATTGACATACACTTCATCAAGGAAAAGCTAGATGCTCGCATAATCTTGTTCCCATTTGTTCCTTCGGATGAGCAGCTAGCTGACATTCTTACCAAAGCTGTGTCGTCCAGGGCGTTCAGTGACTCACTTGATAAGTTGGACATTCAAGATTTGTATGCGCCAACTTGAGGAGGAGTGTTAACGTGAGTCTTAATCCTAGTATATTGAAAAGATGTATATTCTGTAATCAACTAGGATTATATAAATCTTTCGGTGTAATTAGTTTCATTCTAGGGTTAGAACTGTGCTTGTATATATATACCCGACTTGGGGTTTGTTCAATATATTAGAAAATTCTTAACTTTTTGTGTTCTGTTTGACTGATTTGTTATTGAAACTAGTAGACTTGTTAAACAATTTCTACCCTTGAATTTTCTTCAGAGTGTGGATCAATGAATTTGCCCATTTAGCTTGCTTACTTTTCTGATGGATCTTTTGTTCTCTTTGAAGCAAAATTGCCGAACAAGTTCCTTGATCCAATTTTCGGCATTTATTTGCTTCCATCTATCTTAGCTCACACCGTTCAGTTAATATTAGTCGAGCATGCGAAGTTCTAACTCTTAATCCCTAATTAGTACTTTTATTCTCAATATGTTTCATTGAGTAGAGGACGATTTAGATGGTTTTGGTTGGATCTTTCCGGACAAAAAAGAAGGCCTCCATCGATTAGTCATGGTTGCCGCAAATTGAGCAAGAAGATACAAACTTTAAGAGACATTTGAGTTGTGACTAGTCAATAAGAACGTGGGCAATACTTCAATCTATTGCCAGTAGACCAGGGGTAATGCGTTTCAAATCAACATCACTATCATCTTTGCTGTATTAATCTAGCCATATTCTTCAATCTTAATCATACATTTCTGCCTAACTGTTATATACTCTTTGACTCTACTTGTGTGTGGTTACTAGAGTTGAAAGTGATGACGGAGGACTTCATTTCATCTGTTGGGAGAGGGAAGCAAAAATATACAGTATATATATTGAATAAGAATGTGGTGCAGAATCTTATAGATATATCTTTCTTAATCAACTTTGAACCAGATGAGCGAGGCTGATTGATGCCTTTGAAATTTAGGGTTAGATATGTTGGAGAATTTCTCAACTGAAACGAATTAAGAAAGGCAAACCACAAAAAAACCTCACTGAATACGTATGAAATGACATACTTAAGTGCTTGCTGGGGTATAGTTCTTGGTAAGAGGAAAAACTAAAATGACAGAAACCGAAGAACATTCAAGATATAGAAAAGTCCACATCCATCAACCCTAAAAAGAATATAAACCAAGTAAGAAACAATCAAACAATGACTAATGCTTGACTTCTGTTTTCTTCTTTTGCGTTCCTGTTTTAGTTTTTGAAGGTTCTGCCTGCTTCGGGATTTGAGACACGGCCATAGTGGTTATCAGGGAAAACCAGATCTTCTGGAAAACTCAGATCTTTCCATTGCTAATTAGGATGAGGGAAAACCAAAGCACCTTCATCTAGCTAGCTAGTATCAATAGGATGAGGAAAACAAATAAAAAGAAAAATATGGTTTTCTAACTATATGTAAGAAGGTAGAGATTCCAATTATTTTCGACATTAATAATGGAGCAGAGTTATAGGATAATGAGCATCAGAATAGTTGAAACAAAATAAGATAATAACCAAGTACTAAAAAACAAATGAGAAACTATAAATTAGTACTCATCCTATCTGCTCAAAAGCTTGACTTGTGCTCGCCTCAGCAACATAAAAAGGCGTCAATAATAGGACAAGAATACTTCTTGTGCTTGAGCTATCCAAGGAAGATATGCGACTGGTTTCAAAGTTTCGAACTTCAGTCATTCAAAAATTTATTTCTGTGCATCTGAATTCGAATCTAGCTAGTTCCGCTTGTCCAAAATTCCAAATAGACACGATTTGAAAAATAAAATAAAATTGAGTCATAACTTAGCTAGGTATATTAATTCTATTAGTGGTAATTAGTCAATCTTGATGAAGTGAAAGGGATCTAAGAACAGAGAATCGTGAAAGATAATGTGTATTATTCATTGATAGGAGCCCTTTATATATATGGAATTACACAATACCAATTAGGTAAGGAAAATAAATACATATATCTAGTCAAACTACATATTCTATTGGCATAAGGCGAAGACACACATAAAAAATATCTAGAAAGATACATAATATCCTAGAACACTCTCCCTTGTGCCGCACGCTGATATGTCGATGGTGCTGATCTGTTGCCTCGTCAAAAACCTCGTTAAGTCACAAAAACCCTGTGGGAGAAAAACTGAATCTTGATCGTAGGAGAAAAAGAGTACAACACACCAATCTACTTCATTGAGATGATGCTCCCCCTGATGTGAACATTATTCAGAGAGACTTGATAACCGACGCATGTCTATACTTTTCACATGTTTCTCAAAAGTAGACTTAGGTAAGGACTTAGTAAATAAGTCTGCTGCGTTTCCTTCGGAACTAACTTGGTTCACTTGAATGTTAAAAAACGTCTGTTGCTATTGGTTGTAGAAAAACTTAGGTGAAATGTGTTTTGTATTATCACCCTTGATGTAACCTAACTTCATTTGCTCAATACAAGCTGCATTGTCCTAAATGCATGTAGGTCTATCAGTTGTATAATTTAATCCACTAGTCACTCTAATGTGTTTAATGATTGACCTCAACCAAACACATTCCCGAACAGCTTCATGCAAAGCTATAATCTCTGCATGATTTGAAGATGTCGCCACTAGAGTCTGTTTTGTAGACCTCCAAGATATCGCTGTATTCCCAATGATGAACACATAACCAGTTTGAGAACGTCATTTATGAGGATCAAGTAAATATCCAGCGTTGGCGAAACCCACCAACGTATTGTTGGGTGTCTCGGCATAGGACAAAGCGGTGGTGGCGTGCTCAGCATTGGACCCGTGTCCAGCAGCCATACCGGCGGCGTCCATGGCGGCGGTCCTGTCCCTTGGTGGATTGGTGCCGTGTCTGCCATGAGCCATAAGACCATCTTCTGTCCTTCTTGAATCAGTGTAGGGAAAGAACAGTCCCAAGTCAATGGTTCCCTTAAGATATCGAAAGATGTTCTTGACTCCGGTCTAATGACGTTGGGTTGGCGCTAAGCTAAATCTAGCTAACAAGTTGACTAAGAATGCAATGTCTAGTCGAGTGCATTGAGCTACGTACAATGATGTGCCTATTGCACTAAGGTATGTGTTGATGCAAGAACCCGTAGGCTATACATAAGAGAGCATGGGCAAGAGACAAAGGCATATAGTGGTTCACCATGCCTCGGAGGACATGGCTACGTCCACTTACGAATTCACTATCATGGCCAATAGGCCTTTGATGTTACAAGAGTATCTACCCATCCCGCCCGGGAGAGGGAGATGGGGAAGTCAGAGGACTAAAAGTCCTTTCTACATAGGGGGAGCCTTCCTTTTATAGATAATGAAGGTTTCCTCTTTTTACACATTTCCAATGTGGGACTGATTACACATTCATCTTATCATGGTGCCTTCTTGTGGAGCTTGGAGGAGCACCTTCCCGATGTGGTACCGATGATATTTCATCACGGCGAGGTAGCCCGGACGTCGGTCTACAAGTTTCATGATTGGTCTATGGGCGGAGAAGGTAGTTTACTGACTACCGACTACAAGTCCCCCCAAGTTCCCGTTCAAGACACGTCTTGAGTGGGGACTTAATATACAAAATGCCCATAGACCAGTTATTTATTAACGGGACCCGTCCCAGTCCCCCCAAGTCTGTACTCAAGACGTGTGTTGCACGGGTCCGCCTGGCACAGAAAGGCTGACACTAACAGGCGAGCTGAGGAGTTCGCTCCGCACTGAAGGGTTGACTCTCGGGCGAGCTGAAGAGTCTGCCTCGCGCCATAATGACTGAAATTGTTACGCGAGCTGGCAAGTGTGCTCCGCGTCACATGACCACAACGTGAGCTGTTGAGTTCGCTCCGCGTGCCCCGACTACCGCGCGAGCTGAGGAGTTCGTTCCGCGCGAGCTGAGGATCTCGTGTGCTCATGGACTACCAGCGAGTAGAGGGGTTCGCTCCGCACACAAAGTCTACCCGCGAGCTGTGGGGTCCGCTCCGCGTACAAAACTTCACGCGAGCTGTGTTCGCTCTGCGTGCAATACTTTCATGCGGACTGGAGAGTTTGCTCCGCGTACAATGCCTATCTCCGTGACACACGTGAGATGGATCTTGTTCCCCGCGAGATGAGTCTTGCTGACACGTGTGATGGATCTTGTTCCCCGTGAGATGAGTCTCGCTAACGCACGCGAGCTGTTGAGTTCGCTCCGCGCACAGTGACCATACGAACTGAGGAGTCTGTTCCGCGCATATTGTTGACCGCGCGGGTGCGTGCGAGCTTTGTGGGGATTCGCTTCGCATAGGACTACACTACCCTGGCCTCAAAACTGACTCGGCGGGGTGAGGATTGTCGTACCTCTCGAGTCTTATTTCCGATGGACGAAGGTAGCGAACCTTTACACATGTGTTTCTGCTCGAGCGCGGGGTATTATCCCCGCGTGGGTTATCAGGCCACTATTCTCCGTGTGAAGGGAATGATATGAACTGCCCAACCCCCGCCCTCCAGGAGCTGTGCAAGGGATTTACAGTTTTCATGGCGTTAGTTGTTTCGCGCATGCTTCCCGGTGCTACGTTGTCGGGGTATGTTCATGCAGTTTAGTTTGTATATGCTTCCCGCTGGTTCTTGCTCGGGTATAAGAATTTCATGAAACGGGTGTTGTATGTTTCTTCCCGTTAGTTCTTATCCGGGAATCGAGATTTTCCTAAGCAGTTGGTGCATGCTTCCTCCCGGTGACACTTATCCGGGACTTAGTACAATCATGTTTGCCTCTCCAATTACTGGCCATTTAGTTGGAATATATGGCAACCCGGTGCTCTCAATACTCAATTGCAAACTTACCGAGTCCAATCTTCAAGACTTGGAACTCCTAGCTTTTACACTACCGCGTGAGCTGAGGATCTTGTGTCGTGTGCCATGACTACCGCGCGACGGTGGAGTTCGTTCCGCGTACATTGCAGAAATGCGAGCTGTGGAGTTCGCTCCGCTTGCAATACTTTCACGCGAGCTGGGTTCGCTCCGCGTGCTTGTGACCACGCAAACTGAAGAGTCCGCTCCGCGTATATAGTTTTACACGCGAGTTGTGGTCGCTCCACGCGCAGTACTATCACGCGAACTGAAGAGTTCGCTCCGCTTGCATAAACTAAGCGCGAGGTGAGTTCTCGGTGGGGTGAGGATTGTTGTACCTTCACAATAAACAAATGATCGACATAATTATGGGGCTAGCCAAGTATGGTTATGGCATAATAATTACCGAAAAGCAAAATGGTTCATGCAATTGTGTAATACTCTCTCGGTGGAATGCCAATCTTGGTCGAATGCCTGTCTCTTGGTGGAATACCTCTCTCTCGGTGGAATACCAAAACATGCAGGTTGACTTGCAAGTAGAATATTATGCATTTTTCACAAACCAATGAGGCTATAACAATCATAAGTTGGACGAGACTTATCTGTGAAAATAGCTGCCGAATGGGTGCACACAGGAGGTGCAGATTCATGCCCGTACTACTCCCGGACGATGAATCCTTGTTGCCAGTATGGTCGGGCTACCTACAAGATTTGTTGACTTTTTCCGGTTAAATAGCTCCGGGTGTCCATAGCTTTGCCATCGAGACCCGCTGCTGGCAGATTAGTCTGAGGCACTGAGCCTTCCCCTTTCGATACTCGGAGATAAAGGTGGTGGAGCCCTGACTTGCACATGGTCAATTCTCTATCTTCCTCAACTTCTTTTCTGCTCCCGGATGGCTAACTCTTTAAACCTGGAGTCATTGGGGTAAGTTGATTGAAACCCGGAGAGATGAAGCTACTGCCGAGCTGGGTGTCCATAGCAATTCTTTCAGTGGGCACCCAACCGAACACAGTTTCCTCTGTAGTTGAATGATGCCAACAGATCGAGTGACCCAAGTTCCAAGTCGATCGAGGCCGATCAAGTCTGATCCCAACTCCCACATTAACTCCCTCTCCCGATGAATCCGACCAACCGGGTACATAAGCTTGCTTTGCCTGAACATGGACTCTGCTATCCCGGAGGCAAAAAAACTACCGGTTGCTTATTTTGACATCAAGTCTGGCACCAAACTCGACCGAGATAAAGCGGGTTCCAGCCGATTTGATCGAGTTGAACCCATGTGCTATGTTGATTTGCAGGTGAAACCAGACGAGCCTTGACCGAGTTGCTCGTGCGGTGCCCATCCCGGCCGGGCACCTGACCGACGCTGTCGGTGGATCCCGGGCGGTAGCTCCTTGGATTGAGTGAACAAGGGTCCGGGATGGATCTTATGGTGCCGGCAGGGACTTCAACGGGTCTTGTTGAATCATCTCCGGGAGACTAGAGGCGTCGGTCGCAGGCCAGTTGGCCTCTTGGTGATGACCCGTTGATAAAGGGAACCCGGGCGGGTAATCTCGCTTTGCCTCCATGCGAATTCGTCTCGCTTTGCTCCCCTGCGAGGTCAATGCTAACCTCTCGGTGGAATGCCTCTGAATGCCAATTTCACTTCGCTTCCACGCGAGGTCATCTCGCTTTGCTTCCACGCGAGCTATCTCGCCTCGCTTCCACGCGTGGTGTCTCGCCTCTTCCTACTGCTCATGGATTTGAATGAAATGCCTCTCGGGCGGTAGAGTAACATGACTTTTAGTAATGTTTCCCACAGACGGCGCCAATTGTTTCTGCAAGAACCCGTAGGCTATGCGGAACCACAGTGGAACATAATCATACGCACAAAGACAATATTTATGTAGAAGCACTGTAGAACATAATCAGTAGACAACACAGGGGCATATAGTGGTTCACCATGCCTCGGAGGACATGGCTACGTCCACTTACGAATTCACTATCATGGCCAATAGGCCTTTGATGTTACAAGAGTATCTACCCATCCCGCCCGGGAGAGGGAGATGGGGAAGTCAGAAGACTAAAAGTCCTTTCTACATAGGGGGAGCCTTCCTTTTATAGATAAGGAAGGTTTCCTCTTTTTACACATTTCCGATGTGGGACTGATTACACATTCATCTTATCATAGTGCCTTCTTGTGGAGCTTGGAGGAGCACCTTCCCGATGTGGTACCGATGATATTTCATCACGGCGAGGTAGCCCGGACGTCGGTCTACAAGTTTCATGATTGGTCTATGGGCGGAGAAGGTAGTTTACTAACTACCGACTATAGTATGGAACCTTTGCGCCTAAGACTTCTTCATCGTCCTCTTTCGGACGAAATTGATCTTTAGTTATATCCAGACTTCGACCAATCATGAGAGTGCTAACAGGGTGCATCTTGTCCATATTAAATCGCCTGAGTATCTTTTGGACATATGCAGACTGATGGATAAGAATTCCACATACTCGGTGCTCTAGTTCAAGACTTAGGCAAAATCGAGTCTTCCCAAGATATTTCATCTCAAACTCGGATTTTAAATAAGTCGCGGTCTCTTTGATTTCATCAAGAGTACCGATAATGTTCATGTCATCGACATAGACGGCCACTATTGCAAATCCAGAACTTCACTCTTTATGAACACACACGGGCATAGTATCGTTCTTATATCCCTCCCTAATCAAGTAGTCACTTAGACGAGTATACCACATTCGTCGGGATTGCTTTAATCCGTAAAGTGAGTGTTGCAACCTTATAGCATACTCACTCCGTGGTTTAGAGTCACTTGATTTAGGTAACGTAATGCCATCGGACACTTTCATATATATCTCTGAATCGAGATCCCCATAAAGATATGTCGTAACCACATCCATGAGCTGCATGTCAAGTTTTTCGGACACTACCAAACTGACTAAGTAGTGGAAAGTTATGACGTCCATGACTGGAGAGTAAGTCTTTTCGTAATCAATCTCAGGGCGTTGTGAGAAACCTTGCGCCACAAGGTGGGCCTTATACCGAAGTACCTCATTCTTTTCATTACGTTTTCTAACAAAGACCATTTATGTCCAACAGGCTTTACACTCGGCGGAGTTAGCACTACTGGGCCGAAGACCTGTCTCTTTGTTAGAGAGTCTAATTCTGCCTGGATTGCATCTTTCCATTTAGGCCAATCTACTCTGTTTTGATATTCTGCAACAGAGCGTGGTTCGATGTCATCGTGCTCAATGATTTCATGAGCCACAAAATAAGCAAATATATCATCGACATGGGTTGATGACCGGTTCATCAATTCATAAGTGTTATCATAACACATGGAGATCTCTATGTTCTCTGATGTTGACATTGACCCTAAGGCGCCCCCCATGGATTCTAACATCAATTCATAGACATAACTGTAATCAGAGATGATCTCGTGAGAAGGATTCTCAACATCGATGATCAAAGGATTGACTTGTGCCTTGTCGGTCCGTTTCTTTCTCGGACGTGTGTCAACCGAACCAAATGGCCTCCCCCTTTTCCTTTGGGGAGCCACGGCCTCCATCCCCCCACCGTGGGCGGCAGTTCCGTGCCCGGGGATGGCCATGCCCTTTTTAGGGACTTTGAGCCTAGCAGGAACATTTGCAGCTGGTATATCTGATCTTGTCACTTTCACAATCTCGAAGAAAGAGTCAGGCATCGTATCTGCTACTTTCTGAAGTTCGAGAATACGTTTAACTTCACTTTCATTCTGTGAGGTGCGGGGATCATAATGAGACAAAGTGGGGACAAACCACGACAATTTCTGTCGTTCCACATGAACACGTTTGTTCGTATCTCCCCCTAACGGCGGGAAGAATGTCTCATCAAAGTGACAATCCGCAAACCTTGCGGTAAAGAGATCACCTGTTAATGGCTCGAGGTATCTAATAATCATTGAAGATTCATAACCAATGTAGATATCTAATCGTCTCTGAGGACCCATCTTAGAACGCAGTGGAGGCGTAATTGGCACATAAACCGAACAACCGAAAATGCGTAGATGCAAAATGTCAGGCTCATATCCAGTAACCAACTGGTACACACTAAATGGTTGTTTGGCAGTGGGTCGGAAATGAATAAGTAAGGTTGCATGCAATATTGCATAGCCCCATGACGCAATTGAAAGATTGGTGCGCATTACCAACGCTCGAGCAATAAGTTGAAGTCGCTTAATCGTAGCTTCGGCGAGACCGTTTTGCGTGTGAACATGGGGTATAGGATGCTCAACTTCAATCCTGATAGACATGCATTAGTCATCAAAAGTCTTTGATGTAAGTTCTCCAGCGTTATCCAGTCGAATTGACTTAATTGGATAATCTGGGTGGTGAAGTTTAATAATTTGTGCTAGGAGTTTTGGAAATACAGCATTACGTATGGACAAGAGCGCGACATGAGTCCAACGCGTTGAAGCATCCACCAGGACCATAAAGTATCAAAATGGTCCACATTCAGGATGGATGGGTCCACAAATATCACCTTGGATACGATGTAGAAATGGAATGTTCTCAGTGTTATCTTTAGCGTAAGACAGTCTCGATACTACTTTCGCTAAAGAGCAAGTTTTGCAAAACGAACGATGAGTATTTGAAAGAGTCAACGACACATCAAGAAAAGGACATCGCACCTCAATTGCTTGAGGGGTCGGCCGAGCGGCAGCCAGGAAGTTGGTGCCGAGCCCGGGAGACGTCAAAGTCCCCTTTGGGCCGTGATGACCTGTTGTGGCTTCACCACCATGATTAAAAGTGACATCAGTTTCCAAATATTTTCGTTTTGATCTGAAAAAGGGATGTCCATGAGAATTACGTAGAATTCGGATCATCATGTCCTTTCCAGGATGACCAAGTCGATCATGCCAAATCTTGTATGAGTCAGAGTCCCAAAGATCCTGTTTGGCGACTACATGGGATTCAATAATCCGAATCGTAGTAAGGTAAAGACCACTAGATTTACTCATGAGTATCTCCAATATACGTTTACGTCCATAATTATGAGAAGTGATACACAAGAACTCAGTTCCATCTTCACAATGAGTCTCCAAGTGAAAGCCATTAGCACGAATGTCCTTAAAGCTCAACAAGGTTCGGTGCCCTTTTAGGTCATAAAGAGTGTCCGTGACATGGATCACAGTACCATGAGGCAGAAAGAAGCGAGCATTCCACGCCCGAGGATCACAGGAGAAGATCCAATCATTGCTGTCATAGATGATTTACATGGCACTAACTCAAGGAATAGTTGCTAGTTCCTTAGAATGGTGTGGGTTGATCCACTATCCACGAGGCACTCGATCTCTCCAAGAGATATACCTATAAAAGAGAGTAGATATATGAGTAAATAGGTCGATATCGAGCCATTTAGAAGGATTGAAAAAGCTAAAAGTAGCAACAATCCCGAGAGTGCTGAAAAATTCTCGCGCAGAATGATCTTTGCATACTAAAACAGTCATAACTCCTTCGTTAAAATAGGTATGGATGAACTGTAAAATGTTCTGAAAACTAGACTCATAGAGCTTTCCAATGATATAAAGCTCACTGTCTGGTTCGTCCGGAGCTGTTCTCAAATATCAAACGAAATCGACTGTTCAGGGAGGACAAATTACTGTTTTTCGCAGATTTGGCATTAGCGAAGCTTTTGAAGCTTGCTGGTGGTATGGAGGCATATGATCATCCACAGAGACGTGTAGATGATCAAATCCAAGGCCAGAGAGCCTATAGGATTCGATGGTGATCCGGTTTTGCCAAGTCTTTAACGTCTTTTTCAAGAGGGCAATTGGAGTAATAGAGTAAGAGGAATCCAAAATCAAAAGTTTTTGGTAACTCCAAATTAAGTATGACCAGACATGTCCGTGAAGGGTCGGTAGTGCGAGGCACACTTAAAACCACTATCTCCTTAATTTCGGACAATTCTAAGACATCGTACTAGCTTCGGTGAGCCTAGTTGAACAATTGATGAATGAAAATCCACTATAGGGTAAAAGACTTGAACCGGAAGACACGTTGGTAACCCTCCTTGAGAGTCACGGTGCCGTTCGTCACCTCCTCTAAGGGAGAGACCAAAGACGGCGTTGATGCCATGTTTTCTAAGGGAGATGTAAATCAATTCGAACCATGTAGAGACAAGAAGAACCAAAAAGAACTTTTCTTAATGCGCTGAAAAGAGTACATAAGGGTCTAAAAAAAATGAGAAGAAAACTAAGCATGGCATTCTAATGATGCCTTATTATATCATGACTTGTAAAAAGGGAAAACAATCTAGCCGGTGACGTCAAAGTCAGGAGCATTTAAGTCAGAACATTGTCTATTGGGGTCTGCGACATTGAAGGTAGCATTATGTTCAACTCCATTGTTTTCAGTGGAATTGACTTCCATCAATTCCTTCTATTTCTTGTATGCGGCAACAATATTTGCAGAAGCGATACAACTTTTGAACCAGTGGTCCTTGGACCCACATCTGTTGCATTGTCCATCAAAGGCAGAAGAAGAGCGAACATGCTGCTTCCGAGGAGAAGCGGTGCCGCCCTTAGGGCCGGAGACATCGGTGTCTCGGCGCCATGTGTTGGTACGGCCACTAAAGCCACTACCTTGTCCCCGAGAACCAGAGGCACGGTGGTGCTGGTTCCCACGTGCATAAGGTTCATTCCGATGGTGATCCTTGCGTTTCGGAGCTTTCTTACTCTGTTTGTTGTTGTAATTAGATTCCGAAATTTTCTGGGTGCCTATAGGACGCAAATTATGCTGATCATCTATCATGTTGTTCTTTTCTTCCATAAAGAGTTGCGTCATTAAGCCGTTAAATGTTGTAATCCTCTTATTTTGGAACTCAAGTCGATACTAGTTCATTAGGATCTTAGCAGCAGAAGGGAAGGTTGAGAAAGTTTTTTCAATCATGTCTGCATCACTTTTCTCGACTCCACATGAGCTCAGTTGAGCTTGTAGGCAAAGCATATCCCTGTTGAAGTCATCAAACTTTTTGTAATCCAAAAGTCGGATTTCATCCCAGCGAGCAATTAATTATGGGGGCAAAGTTGAATGAATATTGCCGAAACGTTCGGCAAGTGCATCCCATAGATCTTTTGGATCATGCTTCGATTGATACTGCCTGCGCAGTGTGGGATCGATATGCTTACAAAGGAACATGAGCGCCTGAGATTTTGTTCTCTTTTGAGACGGTTCCTGAGTTGGATCGGGGAATATGGTCTTAGTTAATTCCTTAGCAATGAATGTCTGCTCTATATCCGAGACCCAGCGATGGTACTCAGTACTATGGGCGTCGAGGACGTCGAATTCGATGCCTCTGTCCATCTGCATTCAAGAGAAAACAAGTTGTATAAGTTTTCTGTTAGAGACCCAAAGGATACTCAAATACGATGCTTTTATTTTTGGTTTGTCTCTCTAGGGTTGATTATACACAACTCTAAGTGTCCGGAGTCGATCAAACACGATCCGGAAAACTTGTGTGAAGGTGATCAAACACACTTTCAAAAAGAAATAACCAAAGTTGATCAAACACAACTTTGGAGCCGGGAAGGAAAACCGGGATTTTAAACCTGCAAATACACCGACCCAAGCATATAATGGAGTAGAAGAAGGGGAGAAAGCACTTTATCTCCCCCGAAGTTATTGAACTTGGAAGAGTTTTAGGGTTGTAAAGTAAACATACCGTAAAAATTTGGATGCTTGATCGGATGAAAAGAAAACAGTGGAGTGGATTGCCGGGAAGCAGCAGTCAGGGAGCGACGGCGGCGGCGGTTGCAGCGGCCGAGGCAGGGCCGAGAACCTTTTAGTTTTTAGGGTTTGGGAAAACTATTAGCTCAAGAGTTGAACCAAGAGCTGATAACGTGATGAAATGAAAGAGATCTAAGAATAGATAATCGTGAAAGATGATGTGTATTATTCATTGATAGGAGCCCTTTATATAGAGAATTACACAATACCAATTAGGTAAGGAAAATGAATACATAGATCTAGTCAAACCACATATCCTATTGGCATAAAGCTAAGACACACATAACGAATATCTAGAAAGATACATAATATCCTAGAACAAAACTATGATTTTTTTACAAGTTGATATAGGAACTTGGTTCAATTATATGTAAATGTGTAAAACAAATGCATGTGGTAAATTCGTTGTCAATGTTGTAAATTTGGTTTAAATAAATGGTAATTTTTGTCTAGTTTGTTGTAAATGAGGGTATGAGATACATGTATGTACCGTATACGACCCCAAATTAGATATATTTGCATAAAAGTGTTGAAATGTCAGGAAAGGAAGAGCAAATCATTCAAGCATGAACGAAGAGGAAAAAATGCTTTGTACAAGAAAGAAATGGTAGAAAATAACATGGTTTAATTTGAATGGAACAACTAAAACAACATAAGAATCTCAAATTACACATCATAACTAGTCTTGTTATCGAATTACGAGGTTCAAACTCGAGTTTGGTCATTTGAGCTTGAAGAGATGAAACTCAAACATCAACAAAATTGACAAGCTAATTAAGCTCCAACCAAATCAAGTCAAAGTCCAAAAGAAGATACATACAACCCAAAAAATTGAACGGGGTTTGGACGGAGCTATATGAAGAGACAAAGGGGTGTCATGGCTCCGTCCAATTGTTTGACGACACCCTTCAAACTATTATCATTTATAGTTAACTTTATTCAAAAATAATACGATACTCCAAGTAAATTGTTGATCGTCTTAACCCAGAGATTTCAATTTATGGCTCCGCCCCCTTTGGCACGATTTGTATCATATAGTGAGTGCTAAGCCTTAAGTAGCTACACCGTGCCATTTGGGCCGCCATGACTCACCATGATCGACGATCAAACAAAGACAAACCTTGGAAGCTACTCAGTTGCTTCTTTTTTCTGTTGATCATGAGGCACCGAAAAAAAGCAAAAAAAAAAAATCCTAATTCCCTCCATCCTCCTCCCACCAATCAACGAGAATTGTAAGACCAAGTGTCACACAAGTCACCTACCTCCACCACCACGTGTCCCGCCCTGACGTGGCCACCATCTCCGGTGACGCCATCACCGATCAACCTAGGGTGACTGCTGTTGCTTCCTGGAAACCATGCACACGCACGCAACACCGATCCACACCAAGCCTTTTGCTGCTTCCTTCTACTTCTGCTTCTTCTACTACTACTATTCCTTCCAGAATAACCACACAGTTAGCCCACCCCACGTGCCTTGTCATGTGACTCAAGAAAGTATTGACTTTTGACCCAGCCAAAGACACCACCATATATACCACCCTCCCACGCTCATATTCCTTCCCCTCAAACCAGAGAAAGAAAGCAAAACCACACCCTTTTCCCTCCTCCTCCGTTCACATTTCTTCTTTCTCTGCTTGCTTGCTTTATGGCCTTGAGTGGAACCATGTCCAACCCCACCGACTGGCTCCAGTTCTACAACCTCCAGAACAACACCCCCTCCGGCCAAGCCCTCCCCTTGTCCTCCCACGGCGCCGGCATGTTCGGTCAAGACCAAGCCGCAGCTTCCCATCACGAATCAACTGTCGTCACCACCACCGCTACTGCTTCTGCTGCTGCACCAAGTAACAACACCAACAGCTTGAGCCCGGAAGGCCGGGTTTCGAAGCCGGTCAGGAAGCGGTCCAGGGCTTCCAGAAGAACACCCACCACGCTGCTCAACACTGACACTGCCAACTTCCGCGCCATGGTGCAGCAGTTCACTGGCGGCCCGAGTACGGCGTCCTTTACAACCCCGCCTAGTGGTGCAGCCAATTTCGGTTTCGGACTTGGGGCCAGACAGCAAGGGTTTGTGAACCCTAATGCTTCAGTGATGGTACCGCCACCTGGGTACAATCATCTACAGCTTCAGCAGCAACAGCAAAACCCGTATCTTCTTTCACTGAACAACAACAATAACAACAGTAGTGAGAATCATCAAGGGTTTGTTC
Source organism: Fragaria iinumae (assembly GCA_009720345.1). Classification (NCBI taxonomy): domain Eukaryota; kingdom Viridiplantae; phylum Streptophyta; class Magnoliopsida; order Rosales; family Rosaceae; genus Fragaria; species Fragaria iinumae. The sequence continues at coordinate 34,623,402 of CM019122.1, read as the reverse complement.
AGAGATTAATGAGCTCGTCGTCATCATCGGCAGCACGACCTACGGCAAACATGGGGGTTTCGTTTTCTTCTGATGAGTTTGCGTCGCAAGTGCAAGGGCAGCCGAGTCTGGTTGGAAGTGGTAGGCCTAATTCGAACTCCTCCAATGAGAACCGGAGCAACAGTTTCTTGTATTGAGAGGGACACAAAGCCGAAAATGAAGTTAGGTAGACTGACTTATCTCTAGGGACACAATTCTTGATCAATGTACATTATTTTATTACATCCTTTTTTTTCTTTTTTCTTTTTCCATATGGATTTTCATACTAAAATGTATCTGTTTCCCAATTTTATTTTCACCGTTCTGAAATATGGTATCTCGATCAAGTCGATCAGTAATGGCCAAGGTGATCGAGGCTTGTAGCTAGGTCTATTAGTTAAGAACCTTAACGTTTTTCATAAGTTTTGAGTTAAATTTCCCATTTTTAAGTTATTAATTTGTGTTCCATGCATGTCTTCTAATTTCTGATCACTTTAGAATCTTGTTCAATTCCAATAATGCTTTAATTTGCTTGGTAGCTTTCATTCATTTTCTTTCTTCTTTTTCCTTTTATTTGGTAAAGTTATATAATCCAATCAAAGTCATGAGGCGAAGGCAAGGTCTTGCTCATTTCCTGCCTGTTAATTAGATGGAATTCTTTGTTTAGGAGAAAAGTAATATCACATCAATGTAGCTGATCGATGTTGGTTTTTGCTATATACAAAGCTGAGGAGGGAATTCAGCCACCTATGATAATGGAGGATATTAACAAGTTCCTGGTTGTTTGGCAGTTTGGCCATCTTTTACAATAGTTAAACTCTTCGTTATAAACAAGTCTTGCAATTATTCTTAAGAAAAAAGAAAAGTCTTACAATTTAACCTACCATAAATCAAAGTACTCTTAATTAAATGTTAACCTAACCCTAAACGATTAGCAATGTTACTTTTTTCACATCCGCGACTTGAAAACTAACAGAGATACTAGTGGTTCCATATATGGACATATATTCCCTCTCATAGCAATTGCACCCGTTAGTCAAAAGCAATTGCTGATTTGCCAATTGAATTGTCCTTATTAATTCATTATTCATCCCAAATTGGCAATTACCACTTATTTATTAATGCACCCGTTGAAGGTAATTTGTATGTTAATTCATTATTCACATTTTAATTTTGAATAATTTAATAATTGAAAACGTTAAACTTATAATATTTTTTTTTTGACGTTAAACTTATAATTTGATGTGAGAAGAAAAGAAGGAAAACTTTCAAAAATTTTGGTGTGAGAAATTATAGAAAAATGATGAGTATATATAGGATTTGTTGGAGTAGTATTCTGATATTTTTTTATTTACTTACAAAATAAATTTTTAAGTGAAAACAGAAAAACAATTATCTTTGTTATTTAATTTCAGCCACAAGATGTAAATCTAATGGTTGTAATTAAATAACCATTACATATTTTTATCTGTTGGGAGAGAGCTGTTTGGAGTGGCTAACAGTTAAACTGTGGGCTCCATTGAATTGGTCGGGCAAAAGAATGGTCGAAAATTGACAAACTAATTGTGTGGGCAATCCCTGTTTAGTGGGCCCCAACAAATTGCCTGAGCAATTTGGCTTCGCTGCATTGCATTTTTAGATGAAACATGGTGGGTCCCAGCAATTGCCCAACTAATTAGTCCATTGGTGCAATTGCTCTCATTATGCCCCAATATGAAAACATATTCTTATTTGCTCATTCTGATGTTTCCCAATGCAAAGATCAGAGTCATCGGACTACTACAGGTTCATATTGTAATGAAGGGGACCTTATTAGTAGTTTGATTGGTAACCTAAATTGGTTTTGTATACACATCATGATCTTCATCAAAAGCAGAAACGTAAGGTTAAGGTAATTGGTATTTTAAGCCTATGGCTACTGCAGTCATGTAGGACGATCGAACTTCAATTCCTTGATCCAACAAAAGAAGACTGCTTTTAACGGGTGAGAATAGTAAACGGACAAAGTGAGTGACATTAGCTAGCCAAATTTGTTCAATAATCAAAATTGAAAACTGCTCATGTTTGTCACATTTCAATATCAAGAGCTGTGCTTAGCCTTCTCTATTGTTTAAGTGAAGTCTGCCTGATATATTGAGACTCATGTCAATCGATAATGTCGCAGCAATCGACGATTAACAGTCATGTAGCTGCGATTTACAAATGCCAAAGTTATTGCGAATGTTTCACTTACATTAATCGTGAAATTAATACGTATCTAGTGTGATAGTAAGAACCAAAACCAAGAAGGAAAACGTTCTTCTTTTCTTTATAAACAAAATGTTATTTCATTTTGCTCTTTTTGTGAAAAGTGGGCGACGGGAGTGGAGCGTCCGGCGATGCTTCGATGAACATCATCCGTGACCTGATAGGGACCTTGTTTGAGTGAGAAATGGAGAGGGAAAAGGGGGCTGAATGCGAACTCAGCAAGGGACCCCTTTGGCGTGAAAAGTATAAATTGCACTTTGCACAAGTCAAATATACAATGCCCTAATGTTTGCTAATTTGAATTTAAATTATATGGGTGCCATTTGATCCCCAAAGATTACATCAACCTTTGATTGGTTTTTTTAGTTTTATTTCTCCGGCGGGCATCATTAGCCACCTGAAACCATTCGATATCGTATATGTCAAAACATGTGGATATATTATATATATATATATCTACCTTATGCTATGCCAACAAAGAATCATAAACCATGAACATAATGACCTATATATCATACTCCTTCAACAAATGCATTTTCACACACACAATCCAGTTTTGGTTACCAAATCTACTGTACAAAATTAATAAAGAATGAAAGAATGTTGGTCCTTGAGCTTTCATATCTGAAAAAAATAGCGAAGCGTTGATCAATATATTCCAGAATGTAGAGTACTGAGAACCATCATACACAAATTGTGAAGAGAGTTCAAGCTGAGGATTAATTAAGAACTAAAGAGAATTGAGGAGTTGAGGAAGTAAAAGAAAATTTGCATAAAACTAGGATCGCTGTAGTTTTACTGATGAAATGCGCGCATCTGTGTGTTACACTCTGAACTTTACGTATGAATTGATTTTGTACGGGAAAAAACTATGTTTGGTAGGATATGTACTGTCCCAAGATATATCTAGGGACAGGGTGATTTGCAAGACATTCCATCGATTCTTTCACTTCAAGTGCATGTCGATCTATTTAACCAGTTTCAATGAATCCAAACATCTCAGGTTATACATCAACCTCTTCTCTTTTCCCTTCAATCAGAAAATGATGAGTCTCAAAAGCATATCCCTAACCTTTCTAGTTGCCGTCTTCGCAGTTTTATGGGCATGTAAACATCTCATTATCTCTAATCCAAACTCACATTACCTCAATTACTTTGAAGATCTCGGTCTCACCACTGCTTCGATATCGCCTATTATGTCTCTTCTCATCCCATACTCCATCAAATATAATGCTAGGCACCACAAAAAGCATGATAACAAGGCCAAAAAAGTGTCAATTTGTGATGACTTCCCTCCTGGAATACCTCCTCCAGATACCAACACAACCTCCTATTTATGTGTTGATCGGAACGGGTGCTGTAATTTCACTTTAGTTCAAGCAGCTGTTGATGCAGTTCCAGCTCTTAGCCAGAAAAGAACAGTAATATGGATCAATAACGGAATTTACTAGTAAGTATAACTATAACATTGTAATATCTTCCTTAACTTCAAGCTCTTCTTATACATTATGTCAATGTTTTAATATTATCTGTACATGCTGTGATTGAACAGTGAGAAAGTCACTGTTCCAAGCGCCAAACCGAACATAACATTCCAAGGACAAGGGTATTTATCGACTGCAATATCATGGAATGACACAGCGAATTCATCGCATGGCACATTTTATAGTGGTTCGGTTCAAGTTTTTGGTGCCAACTTCATTGCTAAGAATATAAGCTTCATGGTGAGCAAGAAACTTCAAACTAGTTGCGCACAGACCAAGATACTAATAACATGTGTACTAATGGTAAACCATATTTGATGCTAGAATGTAGCTCCGATTCCAAAACCTGGTGATGTAGGAGCGCAAGCTGTGGCAATTAGGGTATCGGGGGACCAATCTGCATTTTGGGGTTGTGGATTCTTTGGAGCTCAAGATACCCTCCATGACGATAAGGGACGCCATTACTTTAAGGATTGCTATATTCAGGGCTCCATCGATTTCATCTTTGGCAATGCAAGGTCATTATATGAGGTATTCTCAGCTGTTTTCTATTGTTTTTTTTTTCTTCTGATGCAAATGTCATGGCATGAAAGAGAGGTGTGTGAATAGCTTCCACTGCACATGAGGGGGTGAAGCCAGAGCTAGGGATCACATTTACACAAGCAACACATTTTGAATCACATTACTCAGTGAACTCCATGTATGATGCTGTTTGTTAATTATAAGGCTATTAAGTTTGGATCGAATAATGTGTGAACTGTTTAATCTCACACAGAATTGCCAGTTGGTTTCGATGGCAAACCCGGTAGCCCCAGGAGCAAAGATCATTAATGGAGCCCTAACAGCGCATGGCAGAGCTTCAAATGAAAACACTGGATACTCATTTGTGAACTGCATTGTTGGAGGTTCTGGAAGGGTTTGGTTAGGTCGAGCATGGAGGCCTTTCTCACGCGTGGTGTTCATCAACACAACAATGACTGACATCATAGCTCCAGAAGGCTGGAATGATTTCAATGACCCAACAAGAGACCAGTACGTAAACAATTACATTAGTCATTCATTTTCAAGTTTTCTGAGTATGTTTTTCTATTACTAGTAGTCTACTGCTCATTTTCCACTTCTTGCCCAAAGCTCTTCTGCCCGCATTCGATAGAAATAGTTATAGTGTTGTAGAAAACATAACAAAACATCAAAGTACTGATAGAAAAAGACTGCTATAGAACAACTGCAAACTTGATTTAGATTTATTAGTCCAATAGATATATACAAGTACTACAATATTCGAATTCTATGCTTATACATGTATGTTATGCAGGACTATATTCTATGGAGAGTACAACTGCTCAGGTGTAGGAGCTAATTTGACCATGCGGGCATCTTATGTACAGAAACTCAATGACACTCAAGCTTCTCCTTTCCTTAATGTGTCCTTCATTGATGGAAATGATTGGTTACAACCCATGGATGCTAACTAGTACTATATTGATCTCATCAATAACTAATTAGTTCCTTCTCATTCATACTCGACTACTTTGTATATTGACCAAATATGTATACCGGGTACCAATTCGATTGCAATTACATTTGCAGCAATCAAGAAATTAGTAAAGACGTGCACGTATATACGGAGTCAGCTCTCAACATTGGACATGCTAATTGGTTTCTTTTTTCTTAAGGGGATTCGAATTAATTGTGAAGATTAGCATACTCGGAAGATGCATACTTCTTTATAAATAGGTTAGGGATCGACAAGCTTTCTTGGCTTGTGCCAGTCGTTGATAATTACGAAATTTCCAGAATGCATGGGATGTGAGTCGTGGTGGTAATTAAGCTATCAGGCAGTTGTAAACTAGTGATCGATGAATCAAAAATTCCATTTCTAAAGAAAAGAACATGAGGCCGGCTCCTTAGTCGGTATTAGTCATCAATATCACACAACTAATATTGATTGATCAAAATTTTCATTTACAGGGAAAAAACATGATGCTTTTTAGTCACTAGTACTATCACACAACGAATGTCAAGAAAACTGATGCGTGCATGATGAAATTGTTCGATGGCCTAGCTAGTTTATTAGCCATCGAAATTAATTAGCTACATATTAACGCATTATGGAAGTTGTTACGGAAGCCAAAGTATTTTTTGGTCGATAATGAAATATTTCATTAAGAGTAATGTTACGTGAACCATCTTTTAAGAGACTACCTAGAGCCCACTCTATGTGGCAACTGATGTGAGCTAATCACGTCATCAAATTATAATTTCTGTTTTTTTATGTTTCTACTTTTCTTAAGGATTAAATTTAGTTTACTTCCTCAAACTTTAGGTCAAACTTTAGGTTTAAAATCAGTTTGATCCCTCATCTTTTTTTTTAAATCAAACTCATCCCTAAACTTTCATATAAGCATCACCTTGATCCAAATTTCAAATTTCCTTGCAATTATGACGTCATAATGTCCTATACATTTCAGTTGTTGACTTTCAGTTTGATGAAAAGTCCAAACTACCCCTTCATTCAATTTTTTCTATTTCTTCACATGTTTTCTTTTTCTTTCTCTGCCCTCTCTCCCCTTTCGTCCCAACCATTCCACCACCGCTAACCCTCCACCTCTCAATCAAATCCCTCACCATCTATACTTCTCCAGACCCCATTTTCTCTTAATCAAATCCCCACCATCTAAATTTCCAAAAATCTCATTTCGACATTCCACTCATATGCGCACCTCAACTTCTCCTCCCTCCAAATCGAGCCTCCTCCGGTGACCACCCCATAAAAACCCCCAAAACCATATGTTTAACTGAATCCTCTTGTTTCAATGAGAAAAGCTCGCCCTTCTAATTGAAAGTGGTTGTTGGAGGCGAGGAGGCTTATGGCGGCGTTAAGAGCTGGATCATGGAGTATGGGGTCTGGGATTTGAGTATTTGGGGATGAAGATAGAGAAAGTTAGGTCTAATGGAGAGAGAAGAAAGATATGAAGTTCTAAACGAGAAGAAAAAAAGAAAAAAATGCGAAGGTGAAAAAAAAAAAGGAAAAGAAAGAAAAGTGTAGAAATAGAAAAAAAAATTGTAATGAGGGGTGGTTTGGACTTTTCGTCCATATTGAGGAACAAAAACTGAAATGTGACGTCACAGTAGGTCGAATATTTGAAATTTGGACCAAGTGATGCTATATGAAAGTTTAGGGATGAGTTTGATTAAAAAAAAAAGATGAGGGACTAAACTAATTTTAGCCCTAAAGTTTGAGAGAGTAAACTGAATTTAATCTTTTTCCTAATAACTAATTTTTTTTTTAACTTTCTTGAATTTAACAAATTTTTGAAGTTCTACTTTTTAGATTGCTGATCAGATCTGATCTTACGTGCGCAAGAAGTTTCTGCTGTCATTCAAATATCTTTAACCTCCATTCCATGCTTACTTTTTTGATCTTGTCTATTGAGAAGATTAGAGATGTCCAATTGAAGAGGTGGTGAGAGCTAGCTAGCTACGGTTGAGACTTGAAAAGAATGTCTTGTGAAAATGTCGCAATTAAGATCATATATAAACCAAAATAATAGGATCTAAAAGATTGATGAAATTGAAATGGCTTAACACTCTTTAATTTAGTTATACACAACTGAAGCGGCTGAGAATGTATAAAAAAACTGAAGTGGATGGGAAAAAAATAATGTTCCTCCGTCTAGTTCATCATGAAGGCTTTTGATTTTAGGGTTATTATCATTTGGGAAAATACCCATTTAGTACTAATTTAAACCATTCATTCCCCATTCCAATGACAATATTTTTCATGAGCCCATTCCAATATAAAATAACATTTTTTATGCCCAAATGCACAAATCTTTACTAAAGTCTTAACAAACTATATTATTTTAAGACTATTTTACCCTCAACTCTTAAATATGCATAGAGAGAGAGAGAGAGAGAATGCGAGAGAGAAAAGAGTTTGCCGGAGCCTCACCGTTCTCCAGTCACCGGCCGTCAGATTCCAGTCACCGGTTGCCGGATTTTTTCCGGTCGCCGGATTCCGTTCACCAACCCTTAGTAACTCGGATTTTCTTTGGTCGCCGGATTTCGGTAACTAATAACTCGGTTATTGATCACCCCAGTAACACAGTTACTGATCCCCAATAATCAGTTACTGACCCCTAATAATCAATTACTGACCCCTAGTAACTCAGTTAATGACCCCCAATAATCAGTTACTGACCCCCAGTAACTCAGTTACTGATCCCTAATAATCGATTACTGACTCCTAATAATTTACTTATTTCAACTTAATGTAATAGAAAAGAAGAAATACTAGAAAATAATCAAGTTACTGACCCTAATAATGAAATTTCTGACCTCCAATAACTTAATTACTGACCCTAATAATAGTTACTGACCCTTAATAATCACCCCCAAATTGATATTTTCAAATAGATAAGGCTTTAAATGCAAACAATTTCATCCAAATAAACAAAGCATAAGTACACAAAATGCACACACGCAAAGAAATTTTTTGCTCTCGTCGAAAAAAAAATTACTCTGGGCACCCAACCAAAACTTTGTCCTCCTCCAAAGCATAGACTCAGTCTTTGAGGCTCAGCTTGCTCTTGCTGCTCCTTAGTTTGGCGCTGCTTGATTCTCAGATCCTCCTCTCTATGCCTCGCCAACGAAGCTTGACCAATCCCCTTAAATTTCGGCACACCAATCAGATCTCGACCAGCCAGTCGTTGAAGTCCTTCATCACCTTGCGTCTGCTTGATCTTAGACGACGACATTTTTTCCAAGAAGACAACCAGATCTGGAGGTTACAACGGAGGAGGCGGCCAAATAGGTCGGGGACGCGACAGAGGACGCCAACTGGTGAAGACGACGACGTCTCCATCTCCTTGACCGGAGTTGATGGCGGCGGTTACCGGAGACGAGAAAGACAGAGATAGGAGAGCCGATCTAGTAGAGGCGGAGCTGTGGGTGCGCGCCTCTCGTTGCCGGTACATTTTGTAGGTGATGGCGTCGTCGGTGACATTGCTGACGAGAGAGAGAGAGAGAGAGAGAGAGAGAGAGAGAGAGAGAGAGAGAGAGAGAGAGAGAGAGAGAGAGAGATGTGTAGTAAGTTTCAGATTTGGTGAGATAAATGAGATAGATATTTGATAGGTTAGTTAAATGAGATAAGGATAAAATAGTCTTTTTCTTAAAAATCATTAAAATATGCATGAACATAAGATTTTCATTCAAGTGGGCTTTGATTTGCCTATTTTTGTGCATCTGGGCATTTTTCCTTATCATTTTTGATTAAATTATTGATCAGGATTCCCCAATATCATATCAGGTGAAGGTTGATTAGAGTAAAGCAATAATAATATACAATGAGTTGATATATGAATTGATATATTATTGGGTGCAAGTTGTGGCTCTTAAGATCTTTCTGCAGATGGTTTCCTCCATTGAGTCCATTCCTTTGCATTTCCTGTTATATTAATTAATCTTTAAGATTGATTCAATAGAGTTAAAAAGAAAAACAAACTAGGAATTTGGTAATTCATAATATGGAAATATAAAAATTATGAATTGATGATGTAGTTATGACACATCAGCTGTCATCTAAGATGAGCTCTACGTGGTTCACTAAAAGGTAATTCATCTAGCATTAACTCTTTCGTTAAGCCACATAGGCAAGAAGAAACTACAACCAGAACATGAGCACAAAGATAAATATACAAAATTAATATATAGTTTGACACAATACGAACTTGACTTGAAATGATCTATTGACATCCCTAACTACAAGCCACCAAAGAGTCACGATCATTTTTTATTTTATGTTCTTTATATATATATAGGCCGGATCAGGACGATGAAGGCGCTCCTCCACCCGAGTGGACACCAAAGGCATCCCCGATGACTTTACCATCACTACAAAAAAAAAGTAGGTTAGCGACGGCGCAAAACCGTCGCCAATAGCCCTTTTGCCGTGGCAAAACAGCATTCGCGACAACAAAATGTCAGTCGTAAATAGTGGCGTCGCCAATGCTATTTACGACGGCAAATACGCCTTCGCAAGAGCATTAGCGATGTCGAAAAAAGATGCGACGGTGTAATTGCCATCGCCAATACCATTAGCGACGCCACCATTTGCAACTAAAGCATTTGCGATGGTAGCAACGCCGTGGCAAAAGGGCAATTTATGAATAAAAAAAAAATCTGGCATACAAATATGCACTGTAAATTTTTATTATTATTTGCATAAAAAACATACAAGGAATAAACCTAATGCTGAGAATGGTACGTTTTAATCTTAAACCTAACAAGTTCACAAGAAAATGAAGCAAGTTTACAAGATTATAGTTTCATGGTAGTTATCTGTCTCTCAAAAAAAAATCTGTCTCTCCTCCAAGCTAGCAAGTGCCCAGCCAAGTTATAACATTCTTGCTGCAGGAACATATCCACATATCCTCTGTGCAATTTGCTTGTCTCAGCATCTTTCAAATTAATCTTCGGCACCATCTGATAATGAAAGCCATGGTTGAATTTCAAAGTCAACTGCACATTTCTATATGACATCCAATATACAAGTATAAAGTTAGAGGTGATGCATAAGATAACTAACATGAGAGCACAGTCAGAAAGAATACAATGAATTGAATTTACCAGCCCAGAATGGAGGTACACTCTAGTAAGTATCTATCTCTAATCCTTCTTTACCCAAAGTGCTTTACGTATAACACTAGCATCCCTCATATACCTTAGATGATAATATCACCTTTATAAATCGAAACAAACATATAAATGATCGGCAGCAAAGAAACAAGCATTTCACACAAGCAAATAAAAACAACATATAAAACAAACATAGAGGCTCCCCAATTTTCCCCTTACTTTTGCTGACGTTCACATGAAGTATGAAGCTCCTAATAAAAAGATATAACCATTAGTTTAAGCAATAATATGCAATCTTTATTTCATTTAGAACTCAATTTAAGACTAAGCTCATATGCTAAACAGAAGATACAATAGTAAGCCAAAACAGTTTCACACAGTAACACAACAACACAATTTAGCTTTCTGAACCAGTCACCTTAACTTCAAAACCTGTATAAATCCGTAAGTAATTTGACTTCGACTTCTTCTAATGACTTGTAGTAGATACACAAAAGAAACTCTCAGACTTTGAATCACCTTAAAATGATTTTTCTTGAATTAGTTATAGATTTTCAAATTCAGCTTCAGTTTCAGGTTTTTCTGAAAATTTCCTGCTATGTGCCTAAACTTAGAATTTAAAAGCAAATAAGAAACTCTATGTGATACTAAACTTCTAGAAACTGAACATAACCACTTCAATGTTTCAAAAAGGAAACACACAAAACTTGCAACTTAAGTAGCTAAATTAGATTACCACAATGACAGCTAACAGAAGATAACAATTAAATATAGTTCTACACTTCTAATATTCAGCCAACTTTAAGCATACCAAAACCTTGATTTTTAACTTCAATTTGAGAAACAGATTACATGTATAAGAACCTTATAGTCTAATCTACATATCTATATAATATCATACCAAAAAGAATAAAAATCATAGGCAAACACTGAGACTAAAAGCAAAGGTACAAAATCAGAAAAGTGCCTAACTGAAATTCTGACCAGAAAAGTCTTTGGTTAAAAACGATATGGTTCAACTAGGAATTAAAGCTTGGTGTCTTCATGACATTTGAAGTAGACATCCTAAATATCAATCTGGAACTAGAATCGCACAAAAAAATAATTTCCTACAATTACTTATGATTTTTCAAAGTTGAAGACCTGCATCAGGAAAATCACTGATTTTGACTCGAATCAAGTTTCCTCTTTTAAAGATGATTCCCAGTAGGTAACAACTAACAACAAAGAAAAACTCAATCCTAATGGTTTACTTTCTACCAAGATGATCCTCTATAACAAGAAGTATAAATACTGAAGTTACAACCCAACATTGAAAGCAGAAAGTCATAAAGAATCATCTATATATACTATTACAATACCTAATAAACACAACATATAAGTTGACAAACACAACAACTTATCATATCAGAAACAAATACCTAACAACTCTATAGCAACTCATCTTTTCTGCAAGAATTGACTAAGTGACTAACATGGTTCACAAAGGAATAACCAATTGATCAAGAACATAAAAGATGCAGACCTGAATTGTTCTTCCTATATTCCTACGACACCAATCTCTCTCTCTCTCTCTCTCTCTATCTATCTCTCTCTCTCTCTCTCTATATATATATATATATATATATATATATATATATGATTTTTCTCAGCTGCGGACGTCCGCACCAATGGTTTTGGTGCGGATTTTCATTTTTGCACCACTTTTCGATTGAATTTCCTCATCTCCACCGTCTAGTATCTAGATAATATTGTGTAGATCATCTTTGCAAATTTTCAGCCAATTTGGTAATCGTTAAGGCCCTCAAACTCGAAAAACCAATGGACAGATTGAATTCTGTCAAACATGAACCGTTCATGTTTGTAACAGAAAGACGCCATTTTGAGGGCCTTAACGATTACCAAATTGGCTGAAATTTTGCAAAGATGATCGACACAATATTATCTAGATACTATATGGTGGAGATGAGGAAATTCGATCGAAAAGTGGTGTAAAAATGAAAATCCGCACCGAAACCATTGGTGCAGACGTCCGCAGCTGAGAAGGGCTATATATATATACAAGTAAACTCCAGGAATATAACATCACTGAATTTGACATCATCCATATGAACCAAAAATACAAAGATCGTCTTTAAAACTTAGCTCTTAGATAAAATCAAGCTCCCACTGATTCAAACAACACTTTACTATGATCCAAACACATTTTAATTAATAACTGATTTTGTTTATGTATGTCCAAAGAGATACATATTCAGCAAGCTCCCTCCTTTCTCCTCAAATAAACCAATAACCCCATCAAACATCTACAACATCACCAAAATTACAAATTTAAAGGCACTAATGCAAAAACATCCTTACCTTTACCAAATCCGACCAAGGCAGACCCAAACCTCCTTCAATACTCTGCCGAGACGCAACAGACCACCAGACCTTCTCGGTCGTCACCTCTACCAAAACAATAACCATTCAAACTCTAAAACGCGAACAATCCCAAAACTAAACTGATAAGTTAGGCCACTTACCCAGACGTGTCAAGCTCAATTATCCCGTCATCCTCAACCCTGAAAGCAGCCTGGAACGTTAGGTAAGTCGTCGGATTTGCAGGCCATGCCGGATTAGTACTTCACAAAACCCAAAAACGGGAAAAAGAAGAATTAGGTACCAAAGCTGCGAATTGAAGCTCAATGAAGCTCAAAATTGAAGAAGGAGAGAATATATTACCTTGAAGAAGCAAAGGCTTCGCCAGAGAGGGATGAATCACGCCAGAATTGGAATTGGGGATTTTAAGGTTTAGATTCCGATCTGCCAAATAGGTGGATGCATATTGAAATAAAAGGTAGGAGGAGGAAGAGGGTAGAAAGGGGATTCGGCTGTGATCTTCATTCGGCCAGCAGCCGCTCGAAGGATGGCAGCTGGGCAGCTCAATCTCAGTCTCTCAGAGACTCGGACCCTCTCTCTTCTCTCTCGACAAAATGAGGGATAAAGATACCTAGTTTTTTACTTCTATACTCAAGGCAACGACCAAGATTAAAAGTAGGGTCAAGATATAAAATCCACGGCCGAGATTAAAGGATGGAAACAAAATCAGAAATGGGTGATTTTAAAGTATGCCACGGCTTCCTAATGCAGTCGTAAAATTTACATTTTTTTTGCCACGGCTTCACATCGCAGTCGCAAAATTTCCATTTTTTTCCCACGGCACGAAGTTACCGTCGCAAAATGGTTTTAATTTAGCGACGAAAGTGATGCCGTCGCGAAATTTGGACCAATGGCGGCGGCAAATCCGCGCCGTGGGAATCTGGGGTGGCTAATATAATTATTTTTTATAGTGCATGAAGATGAAGGCCATGGAGATCAGATTTGAAGGTCTGGGCAGCAACCTCCACCTAAAACTTCAGACAAGATCGATCTCGGCTGCAAACTAGTATTCGGCGAGTTCGCCGACAAGAGAAAGCTCACGGGGATGCCTCTAGTGTCCGCTCGGGTGAAGGAGCACCGTCGTCGGCGCCGAACGGTGGAGAACGGAAGGACGTCCGCACTTTAAGGGTTATGCAGACGTCCGCCTCTGAACGCATGTGTGTGTGTGTGTGTGGAGGGGGATCTAAAAATGACCTCCTTACTTTAAAAATTTGAGGATTTATACTATTTTACATTAATGGATGACTTCATTTAACGATCTCAACCGTTGATCCTCTAGATTCATATGCAAGAAACATGTCTACAAAATTTCAACTAATTCCATAATCATTTGGTCATTCAAATTGACGTAAACAATTATAGGTTGTTAGATAAAATTAAAACGAATATTGTGCTAATTAAATGGTTAAACGTTTTTCATTTTGGCTAATTTTTTGTATAATTCATATGTGGGTAAATAACTAGGGAATGAGTGGCTTTGATTATCAAAATATATGTTAGAACTAAAAATATCCTCACTTTAAGAATTTAAGGAGGTCATTTTTAGATCCGGACTTATATATATATATATATATATATATATATATATATATATATATATATATATATATATATATATATCATAACAGAGCTTCTATTTGTGTAAGGAATTTGTAAAGAAGAAAGGGGATGTAGTACGCTATAACGAGTTAGTGCATTTGTGTATTGTGTTCACTCAATTATGTCTCAGCACACTCTCAATTTGACAAAAATTTAAAAGGTTCTTGCAAGAAAAGTAAAAGATCGGTTTCGAGCTAGCTCGCTAGGTTGGAAGTTCTCTCAAGATATAGAAGATGATCATGCCTATATATTTGTGCTCATAAGTCATAATTCTATTTCGATCAATTCCCAGGCCAATATCTCGTACTCTCCAGCTAGCTTTCCTTCCTATCCCCCTCGAATCACAAAATGATGTGTCTGAAAACAACATGTTTAACATGTTTTGTGGCCCTTCTTGCAGTTCTATTCGCATCTGCACATCTTACCACACTAACCAAAACTCACCATCTGCTCTCAGCATCCCATATGCTGCGCATCATAAACATGAAAATGATGATCCTCTCCCAGACACAACTGCAACCTCCTATCTTTGCGTCGATCAAAACGGGCATTGTAAATTCAGAAAGGTGCAAGCAGCTGTTGATGCAGTTCCAGAACATAGCCAACAAAGGATAGTTATACTAGTAAATGCTTGTGTGTATCAAACAAGAATACGGCTCCACCTCCAGAACCTGGTGTTGATGATGCTCAAGCAGTAGCGCTTAGAGTATCGGGAGATAAAGCTGCATTTTGGGGATGTGGATTCTATGGATACCAAGACACCCTCAATGATGAGAATGGTCGCCATTGTTAGACCCAAGTGGGATTGAAACCACAGATCAATCCTAGTTGCTGTACCAGAATCAATACACTATATATATAACAACACTATCTATAGCAAATTGATAGAACAATAGATAACTGAATTGAAAACAATTCGTATACTAATCTAGGATTTAGAAAGATATCAATCCTAATATATAAACAAAATTTAGAAGAACAAACTTGTGAGAGAGGCTTGCAAAAGCAATGTCCTAAGACAGAATTTCGTCCCCGCACCTGTGGAGTGCTTGATTGAATGTAGACGTCCGTCCTGGAGGATACAACTCTCAATCCAAGGCCTTTGCACAGATACCTTGAACCCTAGCGAACTTCACTTGTGTTTCTCTTAGGAATTTTGAATGTAGAGATGTCAGAAAGAATCGTTGTTTTAATATCTCTTTCTAAATGAATTGATCGTTCTTTTATAGAAGTCAGATAAGAAGACACGGCTGTTCACAAATAGAGTTTGAGTTTAACAGATATAACTCTTGATAAAAACAGTTGGAATTTTTATTTCTTTTATCTCAAAACTTCAAAGAAAATAAATTCATTTATTGGAATTTTAATTAAGTCCAAATACAAGCTAGAAGGAGACTTGGCTCCAACGGAAGACTTTATCCCAACAAGTTCTAACAATACCCCACATTTTCTATTCAAACACCAACAATAATACCTCACATTTGAATAGAAAATAAGTATTTTAGGATACTAACATCTCTTATATATGACCAAAAGAGAAAATAAGACTCGATAGGCATTCGGAAAGGTGTCTTTTGGACTTGAACCTTCCGTAGAGAACACTTGTCGGATTTGTTTTGGCCACAATCCTCAGTAGGGGTAGAGGGATGGTAGCAGTCAATGCTTCTAGGGATGCGGGGCGTGCCACCTCGCGGACGAGGAAAGAGAGTGGGGTTGTTGTTGTAGTGCGCTGACCTGTACTTCTAATCAAACGAAAGTAGGGCTCCGGTGCCACCTCACGGACGAGGAATTACAAGCACTAAGCGATTCGATACTCACGGTGTGTCGCGAGCAGAGCAACCAAAGGGAAGGGAAAACGAGAACACAAGGGAGCTTCGGGGAGCTTGTAAAGAAAGGGCTAAGATGAGATATTTTAGCACTAGGTTCGACTAGGTTGATAGTTGTATTGAGTTTTTGTATTTTTGAGAGAGAGAGACTCTGTAAGCCTTCGAGCCCCTTTATATAGTAGATTGCCTTCTGCCAGAAGAAAGATAATCATAGTCCAATTCGGACTCTGAAACAGAATACCATAAGGACACTGTTTCACCCGAGCGAACCAATCATCTGCATGACACGTGTCCATTTCGCTCAGCACATTTCGCATAAGTCACTGCCTCCGCGCTGCCCAACTGTAGAGTCCTATGCAGACTCAAATTAGGAACGTCCTTATCCCGCGAGGTGTCACAGTCCTTGTGGAAACCTATCTCGCGCAGGCCGTGAACTCAAACCATCCCGCGAGCTCCTGAAGCTTGCTTCCATCTAGCGGGCCCTTGAAGCTCGCGAGCTTTAAAAAATGCTTTTTTTTTTATTAAAAGGGCCACAGGAGTTGGCCCAAAGCATGTCAGAGACTTGTAGGAGTCTTCAACGATAAATGTGGCGCATACGGATCAGTGTGCATGCGGAATCCGCCTCTTGCTTCTTCGCGAAGTCTCCTACGCGGAGCCATCTCACCTCGCCTTCATGTACTTCTACGCGAAGTCCATCTTGCATGCAACCTGTATCATCTAGCTCGTATGACTTTGTCGGCGGGCCATCACTTGTAAACCCAATTATTTGGGCTCGCCGGTGTGACGTGGATCAATAATTTAATTAATATTCACTTAGACATTTACTTTCCAGTAAAATATTAATTTGGGTGTAAACATTGTCCCCCAGCCTCGAAGTCATGTATGTCAAAAATGACTGAAGAGGTTTATGTTCATGCTGCTCCAAAGCCACTGGTAATGGCTCGGGTCATACAAAATGAGTGTAAGTAAACAAGCCTGTGAATAGGCCTTGAAACCCAAGCACCCAGCAAAGCATTGTAGCTGTCACACCCTGGTTCTTAAGTTATTTTACGGTTATTTACTTCGGTATTCTTTTAGTCTTTTACCGTGTTGAGTAACCGTTTACTACTTAAGGACCTTAAAGTTGACTTTTTCTTCCGTTTGGAATTTAGGAAAACTTTCTTCTTGAAAGTTGTAGAGGATGTTATTACGAGTTTGTAGACATGCTATACGTTAAAATCGGAGTTAGCATGGAAAAGTTATTAATTAAAAGAGTAAATTTTTGAGATGGTAAAAGGGGGGTAAATATTTAGTGGGTTTATTTTTGGTTGGGGTTTTAAGTGGACCGGGTGTGGGAAAAGCCCAACACCCATTTCTTTCTCTCTCTCTCCCTCCCGCGAACTCACCCCGACCCGCCGGAGTCCAGCTCGCGTTAGTCGCTGTCCGGCCGCCAGGGATCGCCGGACCGGTCCTGTTCGGACCCCCGCCACCTTCTCTCTCTCCCTGGGCCGGAGATCGCACACGGGTCGCCGCCAAGAGGGAGAAAACCGCTCCCCCACAGCCGACTATTTCTTCGCCGGAGTTCCCTCCTCCAGCCACCAAAGGTTGGGATTTTTGGCTCAACTTGTAGCCCTCATCAAGGTGAGTAATCCCTCAAAAGGAATTGGTCTAATTTGATCTGGTTAGGGTGAAATGTATAATTGAAGTTCTAGGAATTTATGGATGTTTTGGTTTGATTACCCTAGTTAGCATTAGAATTGGACTAAATGCTAGTTATGAAAGTTGTTGTGCGTGATGAGAGGTTTATTCTGTTAAAACTTGAGAGGCAATGGACATCGCCGGAGTTCGGCTGCCGGCCGCCGCTACCGGCGGAGCAGGCGGCGGCGGCGCCGTTTAGAGGTTGTTTTTGCATGTTTTCGGGTTTGTTGTAATGAGAGGAGATTAATGAAGTATAATTTGGAATTTTTGGAGGAGTTTTGATAAGGTTTGGGATTTATCAATGATTAAGGATTTAGGCGGTTATTCGAATGGAGATCCGGCAGTTGGTTTAGCAGGATTTAAACTTCAAAAAGGTTAAATTATGGCTTTCAGTAATTGCGGAGTATTGTGAGCCTTATTAGATTAAAAGTGGAGAAGTTGGGCAAGAGAGATGAAATTTAGGCTTTCTTTTATTTCGGAAATTTTATTAAAGTATTATTCTAGTTTGGAGGCTTAATAATTATTTATTGTTCAGGATGTGAGGATGATCATTTGGAGGAAGTCTCGGGTCGTCGGTAAGCATAGCCGAGCACTGTGAGTGGACCTTTGATTTTATTATTATGCATGCGCTAAAGTTATTTAATTTCAAGGGCATTTGGAGATATAATATTTTGTTGGATTATTGAGTTCCACTTATTTTTCCGGAACTCTCTTGCTAATTTTAGTTGACACGTGGGACGTGTCAAGTGATTTTTATTATTTCTAAGTACAGTTGGGAACTGTACTGTGCGCTATGAGTTTATTATAAATTTTGGAAAAGTGTTGATCTTTTTATCTTAATATTGTACTTCACCATAAAATGGTTAATTTATATTGATTATTGCTAGCTAACTTTATTAGCGGTCCTCATCATATGTGAGTCGTTATTATAACTTTATTAGCGGTCCTCTTCATATGTGAGTAGAGCGCGTAGCGTGAGACGCTATTATAACCTGAGAGGCAACCGATTTGTATTGATATTTATGTGTTAGCTAGCCATTATTAGCGACTACTCACCATAGGTGAGTAGGGCGCTTAGCGTGGGACGCTATTATAGCCTAGGAGGCTCCAACCCTAGCCTGGGAGGCTCATCGTTATGGTGAAACCTCTTCCCCATTTTATTGATTTATTAGGAACCAATGGGATTGGTTCATTATTTTTGTCTATAATTATTTTTGGAAAGATTTCCAAAAGTGGCATGCATAAATATTTTTTTTTCTCGATGGAAAATATGGGAAAAACATAAATTATGATTTCAAGGCTCTATCATTAAGTCAGTATTTGGATTATTTATTTTTGTCCACTCACTCTAACGTTTTAAATACTTCTCCCCTGGGCCTTTCGTTTTAAATGCCCAGTCTGCAGAGTTCTGTTCGGCGAGGGTAGGAGGCGAGTCATATTTTCCACCACTTCCAGTTTTCTCTCGTAGGTTACCGATTATCCTACTTGTGTATTTTTCTCGTTTCCTTCAAATTAGTAGCTCTGATAACCATGGGATGTTGTATCAATTTATGTTTTTGTGTGTTAAGAGCTTATGACTCAATTTAGGAGGGATTTGAAAGATTTATGGGATATTGTTGCATGAGAAATTAACTTATGAAATTGTTGGAATTATATTGATTTTGAGGTGGTGGATATTTATTTGGGGGAGCGGGTGGCTCTAAGAGTTGTGGATTTACTTGTTTTAGAAGTGTTTGGGTTTTGGTGATTTTTCTTTCAGGTAGGGTTACTCATTTTCAAGGGAGGTTATGCCAAAATTTTGGTAGAATTTTCCTTGAGGTGGGTCCCGCAGGGTTTATCCCGGATTTCAAGGGGAAATCCGGGGTAGGTCCTGACAGTAGCGAAATGCTGTACGATTCGCCTAGTACCATGTAGAACTGATAATCATGAACTTAACATAGCTAGACACTTTGGACTTGAACTTAACGCGCACTCTGCTTACACTTCGCCTGCTCTATTCAGAAGACATGGTACATTGCACATGCCTCGAGCGGATGTAGCTCACATGGATGCATGTAACTTGAGTAGATATATTTGAAAATGTACCGTCTAACCTCGAAGGATATACCTCGAAAAGATGTTCGCTTTGAATGGATTGAAAAATTTCCCTTCGCTTGAGCTCTTGGTGACAGCGAACCATCTTTTTGACATTCATGGAGTGACATTGGCCATGTACTTCGCTGCCCCCCCCCTGTGCGAACCATTGAGGGTCAAACGCAGTGCCACATGATTTGGCCAAGCGAAATTCCAAAAAATAGGTTACAGGGATTGGCCTAAATAATGACCAAGACACTTGAAAAAGATCTAAAGTCTGAAATATCTGGAACACATATCTACCCCAATGTGCCCCCCAGTTTTGATGTCTGTTCGTCGATACTTGAGAAGAATGAAGGACATCAAAACTTTAGTATGCCCCCAGTGAAAGAGTTGTAGTACCGTGCATCATTGAAGGTAGCAAACACCGAAAAAGGTCGTGGATCGGCCTTGAGTAGATCCTAGTGTATGAATAAAGGTACGCAAAACTTTTATGGATGCCCCCAGTAAAGGAAAACATGCTACAAGGTCATGAAAACACATTGAAAAAGCACATTGCAAATTCGCAAGTATCTTGACCTGTCTGCATTTGAACTGCCATAACTCTCTCCAGGAATGTCGGAATGTCGGAATGACGAACCATAAAATACTCTGGAAAATTGACATTCAGCGCTTTCGGTTGATATAAGGTTCGTCTGCTGGTTCTTCTTGGATCATTCCAGTTTAATCGGTAAATTGGACTGTTTGGTAGTGGCTGTTGCAACTTGCAGCAACTATTAGAATTTCTTCTCTGACTTGACTTCGCTGGCAGCAATTCAAGGCATATGGAATGCCTGCTGTGTGTCTCCAGGCCTCAAGGATAGGCCTCAAGTAAAGTTCAAGCCTTTTGTAGGCAAAAACGTTGTCTTGCATTTTAGCAAAACTAAGGATCTCTTTTTGTGTTTTCTGCTATTTGATTTTTTTTGTATTTTCTTTTTTCGATGCAAGAAAGAAAGAAAAATGAAAGCAAACAGAAGTAAAAACTAAAGTAAAGCTAAGAGAAAAGGAAAGAAGAGAGTATAGCATGGTTAGTTACCCTTCGTAAGGCCACGGGGGAGGCCACCAATGCTTCACTCCAAGTCTCGACGTTATTATGTTCCTGGCATGAGACTATTGTCGTCGAGAATTTCCAAGTGTTGAGCAGAGCTGTTTCACGTCAACAACTTGAAAATTTGAAGAAAGTAGCTCGTAGGGAATGCCTTGCTGCCCCCCAAGCTTCTTTGTCATTTGGCAAAGCATGATCTTCAATTGCATCCTTATGGGCAAAATGATGGAAAGTTCTGCCTTGTCGTTGACTATCGTGTCATCATGCATGGTCTCATCAGGAATAGCCACGCATTGGTCATAGAAAGGGACCATATCAAGAGCTTCACTAGGATTGAACTCTTGTGGAATATGATTATGAGACAGACACACCACCGTATAGTCTTCATCGTGTTCATCATAAATTGGCTCTGTGTCAAAATCAAATCTGGAGTCATCACAACCCAGCGAATCCACCCCTGCCTCTGATGCAGATATATGAAGTACATGAGCATCACGTTTATATGCCGCCAAGTTCCTGCTGCACACTAGAGTGAGATGACATTGAGAATACTCGACTTTACACCCATGTATAATAAACTTGCAATTCTGGGTGTAAAAGCATTTCCCACGTACAATACTAAAGCCATAATTTGGCTTTTGAACTTGCATGCAGAGACTCCAATTATGTTGAAATGTGAAGCCACAGATTGGCCTAGGTATACCACCACACCATATATAATTAAGCTTGTCATGACTTGGGGAAACTTCCTGATAACGTCCAGTAATTGGACAATACTTGAATTGATCATGCCCTTGATCATGGTGGTTAATTAAAGGATGAAGATGAAGGCGAGCTACGTCTTGCCCCCCATGCATCTGACCAGTGTCCACATATACGTCTCACATAGGAAAGCTGGCTCCTTGGTCACCTTTCATGTGAAATTGTGGTTCGCCATCATCAGTGTTTGAACCAATTTCTTCTTCTAAGATGGACTGTCCTATCCTATCTTCATGCTCCTTTTTCTGAGGAACACCGTCAGTCTTTGAGATAGGATGATTATCCATAATCTCAACAGCCTCGACCTCAGGTTCTTCGTCATTGATTGACAAAGTAGTTTCTTCTTTGGACGTAGGTTTGTCCAAAGGAAAATCTTCGCCAGTATGCTCATTGAAGTCCTCCTTGAGTATGGCGAGGTTGTCCTGGTCAGCTTTCCAGAGGATCTTGTTCCTCTTGACTTGTTCAGCAAGGTTGTTGACACTTTGTTGGGTAGTAGTGGCCTCGAGTCGACTCTTCAGTTCCTCGAACATCTGGAGGATTTGCTCCATAGGCAGAGCAGATCCTGTGTTTTGGGCTGGCTGTGAGCCTACCATTGTGGTCTCGCTGAATTCTGTGTTACCAAACTGAGTAAGAACCTGTTCCGTGGTGTGAGATCGGCAAGTCGCGCTGTCATGGGCCTTGTACCGTGGTGATCTGTGCTTGAGACAAGAAATCTGAGGTCTCCTGTATAGTGATTCTCCTGGTTTCCCTATGGTGAATCGTTTGTACTCCCAATTCCACTAAGTGTGCCAATGTTTTGGTCACGATCCTCTGCAGGGGCAGAGGGATGGTAGCAGTCAATGCTTCTAGGGATGCGGGGCGTGCCACCTCGCGGACGAGGAAAGAGAGTAGGGTTGTTGTTGTAGTGCGCTGACATGTACTTCTAATCAAACGAAAGTAGGGCTCCGGTGCCACCTCGCGGACGAGGAATTACAAGCACTAAGCGATTCGATACTCACGGTGTGTCGCGAGCAGAGCAACCAAAGGGAAGGGAAAACAAGAACACAAGGGAGCTCCGGGGAGCTTGTAAAGAAAGGGCTAAGACGAGATGTTTTAGCACTGAGTTCGACTAGGTCGATAGTTGTATTGAGTTTTTGTATTTTTGAGAGAGAGAGAGAAACCTTGTAAGTCTTCGAGCCCCTTTATATAGTAGCTTGCCTTCTACCAGAAGAAAGATAATCATAGTCCAATTCAGACTCTGAAACAGAATACCATAAGGACACTGCTTCACCCGAGCGAACCAATCATCTGCATGACACGTGTCCATTTCGCATAGGTCACTGCCTCCGCGCTACCCAACTGTAGAGTCCTATGCGGACTCAAATTAGGAACGTCCTTATCCCGCGAGGTGTCACA
Source organism: Fragaria iinumae (assembly GCA_009720345.1). Lineage (NCBI taxonomy): Eukaryota > Viridiplantae > Streptophyta > Magnoliopsida > Rosales > Rosaceae > Fragaria > Fragaria iinumae. The sequence continues at coordinate 34,600,180 of CM019122.1, read as the reverse complement.
GTCCTTGTGGAAACTTATCTCGCGCAGGCCACGAACTCAAATCATCCTGCGAGCTCCTGAAGCTTGCTTCCATCTAGCGGGCCCTTGAAGCTCGCGAGCTTTAAAAAAGACTTTTTTATTAAAAGGGCCACAGGAGTTGGCTCAAAGCATGTCAAAGACTTGTAAGAGTCTTCAATGATAAATGTGGCGCATGCGGATCACGTGCATGCGGACTCCGCCTCTTGCTTCTTCGCGAAGTCTCTTACGCGGAGCCATCTCGCCTCGCCTTCATGTACTTCTACACGAAGTCCATCTCACATGCAACCTGTATCATCTAGCTCGTATGACTTTGTCGGCGGGCCATCACTTGTAAACCCAATTATTTAGGCTCGCCGGTGTGACGTGGATTAAGAATTTAATTAATATTCACTTAGACATTTACTCTCCAGTAAAATATTAATTTGGGTGTAAACAAGATTTATTTTGCGACGTAGTGAAATTATTCTTGAACTATTCGCTTTTGTAGTAAACCGAGACATCAAATGTCACACCCACCGAATCTAGCACATTTCGGTTCTTGCAGTTGTGTTCATTTTGGTCCTGAACATATCCCGATTCATGAGAGCTCTAGAGAATGTAGCCATGTAATTCTCATAGATGCGACCCACATCACTCTCATATAGGTGACACTAATTAAGAATATCCTGACATATTCCTCCTTAAAAAAGGATATTAGTGTCATTAAGAATAATGATATTCACCTTACACTTCGACATGTAACACACTTGGTACATCATAAGAATGAGAAAGATAGTGTGTCCTAATTCTTGAACATTCCCAACCAGTTTACCTATTGAACCTAGACCATGGGATCGCCAATCAACTAGGTTAGGTTTCCGCCGGGTTAGTCCATTAAATTGGCATTAAACCCATTCCCCTCGATGTAGAAACAACTTGCTTCTTTAGTAGGCCTTTTGTCAAAAGATCTGTTATATTGTCCTTTGACTTCACATAATCAATGGATATCGTTCCATTATGGAGCAATTGTTTTATAGTATTATGTCTTCGCCTTATATGCCTTGACTTCCCATTGTAAATTTTATTTTTCGCTCTAGCTTCCGTAGCTTTGTTATCACAATATATACATATTGTGGTCAAGTGCTTACGCCAATAAGAAGGGATTATGCGATGTGATGAATTGCTTGAAGTGATGTGTATACGATATACGTATTTTGTAGCTTGTGTAAAATGACATGGCTTTGCGGGCATATTACATTGGTCTACTCACTGAGCGCGTGGTTATGCTCACCCACCCATGTCTAATATTTTTTGCAGAGAAGTACTTAGATTTGACCGAGCCAAGAAAGGGTAGCCGACGAGCCTAGAAGAAAGTGTTTTTGTTTTATTCCACTTTGTAACACTCGTTCACGCCTCGGAAACGGCGTCCGGTGCTTAAAACCCACCGACACCGAGTCCGGGGTGTGACATTTTCCACATATCCAACAACCCCCTTTTGGCTTGAAATGTTTTGCCTTGGGAGCAATGGACGCAGCCTTGCCTCTTGCTTTATTTTTCTTGTGAACATTAGGCTTTGTTGAATCTCCTTCAACTATGTTAGCCTTGGCTTTAAAGGATGAGACATCACTCTTCTATTCACTCTGTTGCCTTCTTCCACACGAAGCTTCAAAATCAGATTGTCCACCGAAAGGTTTTCAGTTAAATTCTTAAAGCTTTGCTTGAAATCTTTCCATGATGGAGGAGGCTTCTCAATGATCGCACCCACTTGGAATTTCTCATCCAATTTCATGCCTTCAGTATGCAATTTGTGGATTATGATCTGTAGTTCTTCAACTTGGTTGAGAACACTTTTGTTATCCACCATCTTATAGTGCAGAAACTTGCCGATGATGAATTTGCTTGCACTTGCTGCTTGTGACAGATACTTTTTCTCCAAAGATTCCCATAATTCTTTTTCCGTTTTGCAGGTCACGTACACATCATAGAGTGTGTCGTCCAATCCGTTGAGGATGTTGTTCCTACAAAGGAATTCACTATGGATGCATGCATCAATAGCATTCATTATATCCTTTGAAGCACCTGCTTCTGCCACAGGCTTCTCTTGTGATATCACTTGTGCCAAGTTCAAGGTAGTGAGGTAGAACAACATCTTTTGTTGCCATCTTTGAACTTCTCTGGTTTCTCAGCATATGAGGTCTTAGCCACATTCGCCGATTGATCCATCTGTGCATTCAACAGAACACAAACGAAAATTATGTCTTAGATTGTTAGACCCAGGCGGGATTGAAAACACAGATCAATCCTAGTCGTTGTACCAAAATCAATACAGTATATATATATATATATATATATATATATATATATATATATATATATATATATATATATATAACAACAATATCTATAGCAAATTGATAGAACAATAGATAACTGAATTGAAAACAATTCGTATACTAATCTAGAATTTAGAAAGATATCAATCCTAATATATAAATGAAATTTAGAAGAACAAACTTGTGAGAGAGGCTTGCAAAAGCAATGTCCTAAGACAGAATTTCGTCCCCGCACATGTGCAGTGCTTGATTGAATGTAGACGTTTGTTCTGCAAGATACAACTCTCGATCCAAGGCCTTTGCACAGATACCTTGAACCCTAGCGAACTTCACTTGTGTTTCTCTTAGGAATTTTGAATGTAGAGATGTCATAAAAAATCATTGTTTTGATATCTCTTTCTAAATGAATTGATTGTTCTTTTATAGAAGTTAGATAAAAAAACACGATTGTTCACAAATAGAGTTTGAGTTTAACAGAGATAACTGTTGATAAAAACGGTTAGAATTTTTATTTCTTTTATCTGAAAACTTCAAAGAAAATAAATTCATTTATTGGAATTTTAATTAAGTCTAAATACAAGAAGGAGACTAGGCTCCAACGTATGACCCTATCCCAACAAGTTCTAACAGCCATTACTTCAAGGATTGCTATATCCAGGGCAACGTTGATTACATCTATGGCAATGGACAATCATTCTATGAGGTAATATCAGTCTGTACTGAATTCTCTTCTGTATTGGGCAGTTTAGGCTATATCTTACCTTATGATCCTATAGTTTTTGTAAATTAATTAACATTAACAAATTAATCAGCGCAAGAATGATGAACTGTTTGACACAGAATTGCCAGCTGATCACATCAATTGCGTATATTACAGCCCACGGCAGAAACAATACCGTCAGGGTTGAGAATACTGGCTTTGCCTTTGTTAGTTGCGCCGTCGATGGGAGTGGAATAGTCTGGTTAGGTCGAGAATGGAGGCGTTTTGCACGAGTAGTTTTTGCCAACACCTACATGAGTAACATTATCACTCCAGAAGGTTGGAATGCAACATCCGGAGATGAAAAGTAAGTTAACATTTGGGCATAATTAATCAAATTTCAATTAAGTAACGCAGTAACTAATTGAAGTACTCCAAATTAACCGCAAAACCAACTAATTGAAGTAGTAATTAGTATACGCATGCATGGCAGGACTGTGTTCTTTGGAGAATACAAATGCAAGGGTCCAGTAGCTAATATGAACAAGCGTAAACCTTTCGTGCACAATCTCACTCACAGTCGAGCTTCTCCTTTCCTTACTGTGTCTTTCATCGATGGGGCTGAATGGCTGCAACCCTTTAATAATTAGCCTCTCTCTTTTACGCTCTCTCTAGCTATGTGATGTGATAAATAATCCAGTCCACCATTTTCACTCATACATGAACGTCATATATAGTAGTCATATACATAACGATGAAAGTACATATATTGTAAGGGTTTGTCTGTTATACCGAACGGTACAACATACCTATTACTCAAAGAGGGAGGGGGGAGTTCAACAGAGGAATAGTTGATTTCAAATTTGGTCATGGAATCAGAATTTTCCATATTGTAATTGCCACATTTACTGGTTTCTTTTGTTTGAAATTTATAAATCCAATGAACACAGAAGAAGAATTGCAGTGTGTGATTAACGTGACACATTTTATGCTTCTGTTGTGTTTTCTTAGTCTTTGAAGAATTGGGGGCCAAACTGCCAAACTCCTAATTCATCAACAAAGACAGCACACAACTGTGAATTGCTAGAAAATCTGCAGCAGTGCAGCACGACTCCTTTCTCTATCCATGAGGTGTATGCCACTGCGGTATCATCAGAAAAAAAGTGATTTTTCTTTATTTTACCTGCATCGTCTAACTCTAATCTTAAATTTCATGAGTTTCATCTCGCACCTCTCTTAACACCCTAATTTTAGAGCACCAAATTATCAAAGTTCAATATTTATGGAAAATCATGTACCATAACAAGAGCTCACAATCTTTTCAAAATTTCTTTTCCAACTAGCAAGAACTAAAACTATTCTAAAAAACCAATATTGATAAACAACTTTTGCCAACGATCACTTGCAGAAAGTGATGTTTACAGCCGTGTTGATGTATCCAAATAATATAAAAGATATGAATATATGTGGTTGAAATAAAAACCAACCATTTGTATTTTCAGCTCGGTCCCAGGAACATCGAGGAAAGGTAGGATTATTAATCTGGGGGATCAATAATTCGTTGGAAAATTAATGAAAATAAAATATCGGCTACTGTTACATCACTATGTATTGATTTGGTACGAGTATGACTAACAATCGAAGGATACCAGGTGTTGGATGCTAGAAACAGATCACCCTTCTAAAACTTTCAAGATGTGCATGTACAGGTCTTTTTTTTTTTGTCATTGTCTGAATAAGAATATACAACGTCACGCATTATAATTTGAACTTTAATAATGTGCGTTGCACTAAACATTTGAAACATTTATTCATTAAAAAAAACTATTTGAAACATTTAATTTGGTAAAATTTGCAAATTTGAAGAACTGAAAACGCTTAGAGTTCGGATAATGGTACGTATCTTCATAGTCAAGCAGGGGCAAATGATCTAAAAATACAATTTATTACATTACACCGATGATTCAAAAATGAGTTTTTGGTACTTATTAGATTGACGGTTCAATTAACAAAATAACTTTTCATATTTTTAAAATTGGAGAAAGAGAAGAAAAGTGATTTATAAAGCAAATGAATAAGAAAATAATGTCACAAAATTGGTCACAAATGGAAGTTAGGCATATAGCTCAGCATAATCGCGGTTACAACTTCTTTATTTTTTTTTATTTTTCTGAGCAATAGTTACAACTTCTTTCAAACATCGATACTTTAGCGTTGTTCTAAAGTTTTAGATCGCTTTTTGGCTCCTTTCGAAAAAAAGTTTAAGATTGCCAAGGTATTAAGGAGTCGAGGACAATTTATCAAACATTTTTGCTCAAACTAACCTCCTCTTTGACATCCATTTTGATTTGACATACATGACAACTGAAAGTGAAATGTGTTATTCATTACCCTCTTTAATCACATGACAACATTGCTAACAAAGATTATATGACTATTTTGGTATGTCATTTTTTAATCAACGTCAACAATGATATTTATGTTACATATTTACATTTGTATTGACATTTTTGTATTAACGACGTTACATATTTACATTTTTATTGACGAATTAGAAATATTCGATCTATTGACGAATTAAAACTGTTCGATGTCTGAAGATAAATAAATAAATAAAAAAAGGGAAACAAAGAAAAGACAAATAGTAAGGCACGTACGCTACGCGGAATTACCGCATATTCTGAGGTCGTACAGTTTACCAGGGCGGAAGGGAATACAAATACAAAACTGAAAGAAACCCAGAAACCAAAGCTGAGAGGAACACAAAGAAGAAGAAGAAGCAGCTGCTTCCTCTTAGTGGGTGAAGAAGAAGAATAGGTGAAGCCCAACACCACTCATCGTCTGAAAGATTCTAATGGCAGAGGTTGCTTCTGAGCCCAAAGATACTTGTGCCACCACCGCCACCACCACAAGTAGGAATTCCGATCCCGATGAGAATCGTCCCGTCCGTGTCTACGCCGATGGGATCTACGATCTCTTCCACTTCGGCCATGCTCGCTCTCTCGAGCAAGCCAAATTATCGTATGTCCTTTCTCTCATTTCCTTATATTGTGCTTCGTTCTCCAATCTGGGTAGCTCTTATTCAGGCAGCTTTACTAAGTTTTCTGGCAAAGGTTGCAGCTTTTTTGTGTTTTCGTATCTGGGTAGGTGTTACTTTTCTGTGATCGTTTGCTTATGCTGTGAAATTCGCTTGATTCTTCATTGGTTTATCCCATTCTTATTGATTGTATACTCGTACACAAATGCCTTGTATTGGCTTATTGGATTCATGTGAGTTGTTTAAGCTTGTATAAAATTGTAATCTTCGAGTATGGTAATGTGTGTATGGATGAGAACTCGTTCTACGCATTATATTGGGACTTTAAGTAGAGTGTAGAGAGGAGAAAAATGGGCGTGATGTTTAAGTTTTGTTTAATTTGTTAGTGTTGCTCTATTTTTTTTTTGGAATTGCTGTTCTATGTGATATTCTCTATACCGTGTGGGGTTGTTATTGGTACTTTTAGAGATTGATGTCATGTGGTGTCCTTGTTAGCGTTTTGCTTACAAATTGAATTTCTGATTTCAGGTTCCCTAATACCTATTTGCTCGTTGGTGTTTGCAATGATGATACCACTCACAAGTTTAAAGGGAAGACTGTTATGACGGAGTCGGAACGATATGAATCTCTCCGCCATTGCAAGTATGATGGTTTCTCTGTTATTTTCTTCTCCCTCCTCCACCTCTAAATCTTCACTTCCTTGGCCAGAAAGTTTACTTTGGTTTTGTGGATATTTTTAGGACTATAATTTGATACTTGTATACATACACAAATATGTCATGTAATTTTCATATCATAGAGTTGTGTAGTCAAATACCATAACCAATGAATTTTATTTGTGTAGGTGGGTGGATGAAGTCATTCCTGATGCACCCTGGGTAATCAATCAAGAATTTCTTGACAAGCATAATATTGATTATGTAGCCCATGACTCTCTACCGTAAGGACAACTTTTTGCATTTCTCACTTTCAGCTTGAATTTCATGCTGTTTCTTGGTGACTTTAAGTTCTTAAGTCATGGATTAACTTAATATCTGTTTCTTAGTGTACGCTTCCTTTCTTTATAAGATATGGTATAACTTAGATCTTATAGATATCGATTGTAGTCGCGTATGTTGCACAGTTTCTTAATTATTTGTGACACTGACCATGCAATTGCTCATACTCTTCGATGAGTCTTGTACAGTTATGCTGATGCTAGTGGAGCCGGAAAGGATGTATACGAATTTGTAAGTTTCAGATCAAAGTTACTTTTCTTTTTCTCCGTGTCACATTATTCTTTGACATATAATTTGTGAAGTGTTTCTCTTCTTATAGGTCAAAAGAGTTGGCAGGTTTAAGGAGACAAAACGAACCGAGGGGATCTCGACATCAGACATTATAATGAGGATTGTTAAAGATTATAACCAGTATGTGTTGCGTAACTTGGATCGTGGGTATTCTAGAAAAGAGCTTGGCGTTAGTTTCGTGAAGGCAAGAATGTGGTTATGTGCTTTATTATTAGTGTATATCTGACTGTATAATCTCCTTAAATGAGTTTTTCTTTTTTTAATCTACCACGGTAATTTTTCCATGTCCAAGGAACTTAGCTCTTTGGTTTCCTGCGATATCAACAGGAAAAACGATTGAGGGTGAACATGAGTTTGAAGAAGTTACAGGAGAAAGTGAAGGAACACCAAGAAAAAGTAGGAGAAAAGGTATGTCCATATTGTTGTTCTGTAATTACATGACGTGATGGAAGGATTGGGATGGGGTTTCTTGGGTTAGGCAGACTGAAAAGAAAGCCTTCTTATACAGAATATAGATTTTTCATGTGCCATTTTGTTATGATAACAATTATGGACACCTAATTTACTGATGGCCAAGTTTAAGAAATCGTTGTTATTTTGACGTTGGAGGAACTGATTTGGGCATACATACTTGTTTATACGACTTCCAAGTTGCCATAATCACAGCCAGCTTAGGAAAAAAATAAAGAACTCAAGTTTGCCTTGTTTGACATAAGTAAGCTCATCATTGTTAGAAATTCACTTTTCTTAATACGTATAACTTTTCTTTCAACAAAAAAAAAAAAACGTAGAACTTCTTTCCTTCTAATAAAGTGTCATTTTGCTTCTGGGATTTTGGCTAGTGTGATGTCCAACTCGGTGTATGTTCATTATGTTGGGTGTTACAGTTTTCTCTGTTCCCAGTTTCATTTTTACCATTCCTTATTTTTTTTTTTCTTTGGTATTTTTCCTGCTCACATGACATTTCTTGGGTTTTTCCTCAAGTTGTCTGGAATAGTACCCATTGTTAATGAATATAAAAAAGTGTGGTGATAACTCAAATTAAGTCCAGTCAACAGTCTAGTAATTAGGGTTTACCCTATTGTTTATTTTTGCATTTTTTATTGCATGCTCCCTTGGTTGTAATTTAGACTCTGCTTTATATGCAAGGCGTAACATTTAATGATGTAGTAATCAATGAATCAATCACCCTATACTGGGCAAAGAGTATCTCTGATGAATGAAGCACTTTGGCGAGAATTTCTTCGACTTGTGTTCATGGGATGTGTTTTCAGTGTTTGGTTTATATATTTGTTGTGGAGCTGCCTTCTTCCTGTTTGTTAGCTCTTATTTCATTTTTTCTACAAGGAGGGGTGTGTTTTTTGTGTACTTGTTTTTTCTGCAAGTTTTGTGTTTGCATTAAAAAACAGAAAAAAAAAAAGAATGTAAAACTTGGTGGACAAAGTATAAGGGAATAGAAGTGTTGAGGGCAAGAGAAAATTTCTAGCTAGCATTCCTGAAGTCTACCCAGTAAGTCTCAAAGGGTCCAAATCTCTCTTTGAACACCCACATACAGACATGTGTAGACATGCACAAATAAGTTTTGAGGGCTAGAGAAATTTTCTAGCTACTGTAAACCTTTTTGTGCCCGGCTTTCCTAAAGTCTACCCAGTAGGTCTGAAGAGTCCAAGTCTTTTTTAATGACACCCATGTATGACACACGTAGACATGCACAAAGGTTCAATTGTGAAGTTTGTTTTTCTGTAGAGAAAAGGAAAGCAAACAGCTATGAAATGTGGCTATTATCTTTTCTCCACAAGGAATCGTGCCGTAGCATAACCTAGCCTTCCTGATCAGCAATCAGTTATCACTTCCAATCTTTTAGCTTTACTAGTTTCATTTCATCCCAATTTCCTGTTCAGGTTCGTTTTGGTTTTTGTGTGTTTTTGTTACTTGAGGCATTTGGTACTCGCACATTGAATTGTCATGTAGTTTTTGCCAATGATAGTCAGTTTCTTCTGTTACTTTGAGTTTATGACCGAACTGTCCTCTTATTTGCTTTGTCATGCTTTAAGCCATCACGACTAGATTGTGTATTTGTTCTCTTATCTCCTGTACTTGTATATGCTTCTGACTGGTGTATATTTCTTACTTGAGATTATAGATTCAGACAGTTGCTATGCATCGTAATGAATGGGTAGAAAATGCTGATCGCTGGGTTGCTGGATTTCTTGAGATGTTTGAAGAAGGTTGCCATAAAATGGTAAATCACTTTTTTTTTGGGTAGTGAGTAAATCACTTGTCTATTAACTGATATTTATCAATGACAGAGAGAATTGCTATTTTGCTATCCTTTGTCTTATAATGTGGAATTGTCTCAGGGCACTGCCATTAGAGATCGAATTCAAGAGCGCTTAAGAGGGCAGCAGTCAGCAGGTCTGCTGGAGAATGGTGAGGCGGTTACTGATGATGATGCTGAAGAATATTATGATGATGAAGATGAAAAATATAATGATGATGAAGAATATTATGACGATGAAGAATATTATGAAGAGGTATATGGGAAAGACTCAAATAATGAGAATGAGGGCAATGATAGAGGACGAAGTGAGAAAGAAAAGGACGAGAAATAAAATAATGACAAAGAAAAGTAGGGACTCTTTTCCATGCTTGCAGTATATATTGCTCGCTGCACCGTCACTGCTTGTTCATGAAGTTGTGTAAAAAACTATACGATAGTTTTTGGTGGTGAGACATGATTCCCTGAAGTTGCAAAGGGAAACACCAGTCACTCAAAACATACTTGTAGTGTAATTTCTGCCTTTTATCGTCGATCTCCAGACTCCAGTGTGGTTAGGTTTCTAAATCATTTGGCACCCAGTTATAGATATCATGCTTTTCGTCTTTGCCTTTCTGCTTGTTGTGGCTAAGACTTGAACTTTGGATTTTCTTCATGAGCCATGCGAAGAGAGCTTATAAGTCCCAATATATGTCACCTTTACTTGTCTACTGAAAATGATTTGTTAGGCCCTAATCAGAAGGGGTCACTATTAGTTAGCATAGGTTGGTCAAGCATATCAATACAAAGTGGCATAAGCTGTAGCCAAGTCAACCTTTGTGTTCTTGTGAGTTCTGGTTCTATTCTCTCCAAGTTCTGGTTCTCATCTCAATTAAACAATTTTAGACCAAGTCCTAAGAGTGTACCACTTCATTGGTTTGTCATTTCAAACGTTTACCATCCAAGTTGATGCCCTCTGTAGCTTATAGGTTATGTCGACATTCTTATGAGTTTGCTTGTGCACAGTGCTCACAACTGTAGTCGAGTCAACCCAGATAATGAATTCCATGTATCTAACAATGGAAAATATAAAGTACGACTAGCACTTACTCTATTATTAGAGCATATGCACCCATTGAACTCTATCAAACCATCAATTAAATTGTTTCCATTAATTACTATTCACTGTAAATTGCTTTTCTGGGCATGTTTTTATGCAGCGGTACAGCTCCGTTAATTTAGCAATCACTATTCATCGATTGAATCTTTTATTTTTTGGATTTCATATATGATAATCAATCAATCACCAGACGACACGTGACATTGCCAGATGTTGTGATCACCCAAATAATGTTATAGGATTTCCGATCAACCAAAAAGTGACACGTGTGTGTATGTCGGCCAAATAATGTCATTAGATTTTCAATAAGATTTTCGATAGGATTTTCGACGAATGACGATTCGACACGTAACATGATCTACAAGTTGTATAATCTGAAATTGACCATAAATAAGCTTCATCACCCTCTCTACTCACACAATCTTCACAGCTCAGTTACAAATTTTTAAAAACACATTCCCTCAATTACTTCTACTGATTGATTTGATTTCCAAGCTACAGAACTATTAATTATAAAATGCATGCTTCATTAGTTTGCATATCGATCGTATAACTAATTGGTTGCAAAAGCCCAAGTCTCCTATGTTTAAGTATATATATATCTTGAGCAATAGTTATTTAAGATCCAATGCATGGACAATACTAGAAGTATAAAATCATCAATACATGGGTAAATAATCAATATTAGTAAGGAACCATATTTGATATGATCAATCTATAAGAAGCTAACTTATACCTGCTTCCCCACTGTCATGCATGAGCTAGTGTTCCGACGTCAGTGTGGGGGCGCTGCCGAGTTGCGGGAACTAAGAGCCCTGCAGCAATGCGTTAAGCGCTGCAACAAGTTCTTCGACGGTTGCATGAAATGGTGCAACCCACTCTAACCAATCAATGCCCTATGTCAATTCTATGATAAGTTCATGTATAAATGTACCGTATAACAACTAAAATCATGGTGTTATTCTTCTCGCTTACAACTCCGGTTGGAATTGGGATTGGTATTGGAATATCAAGCAGATACAAGGAAAACACTCCAACTGCTCTCATAGTTGAAGGACTTCCTGTATATATACTAGCATTTTATCCGTGCGTAAGAGTGGTTGAAGAACAGTTCTACTTGAAATGCTCTACTAAAAGTGGAATGAAACTGCCGCTAACTTTTCATTACGTCCCATATTTTTCTCCATTGTAATTTTATAATTTCTGTTTTTGATTTATTTACTTTCTGTTTTACGGTAGTACCCTTTCAACATATTTTCTATATGAACAGTTTTTTTTTTTATAATTAATGGGTATTATGGAGATTTCAAAAAAATTGGTGAAACTTTGGACACTAAAGAAGTCTGCCTTTCTTAACAATATGTATCACAAATTCACAATACTAACTCTAATCAAATTCGATACTAAATTCACAATACTAACTCTAATCAAATACGATACTGATCCCTATATAAAACTTCACCCCTTTATCTTTCTTTGGAAACTCGGATCCCTTTTCGTGTTGCAGAGTTCAGACCATTCCCTTGAGTTTTTTTTACAATGAAGGAGTTTCAGAAGAATGACCTCCTCTTCTTCTTCTGCATCCTCCTTTTACTCCCAGCCCTAGCTTCCGCAGAGTGTACATGCGACGCCGAAGAAGAAGGTGGTAACAGAAGCGAAGCCCTAAAATACAAACTCGGCGCAATCGCTTCCATCCTCGTGGCCGGTGCAGTCGGCGTTTGCATCCCAATTCTAGGGAAAACGATTCAGTCGTTGCAGCCGGAGAAGCCTATCTTCTTCATCATCAAGGCTTTCGCTGCCGGGGTTATATTGGCCACCGGATTCATCCACGTGCTTCCGGACGCTTTCGAAAGGTTGACGTCGCCGTGCCTGAAAGAAAACCCATGGGGGAAGTTTCCCTTCACCGGATTTGTGGCCATGATGGCTGCCATCGGAACCTTGATGGTGGATTCCATTGCAACTTCTTATTTCAACAGGTCACATTTTAAGAAGGCTCAGAATCAGGTTAATGGAGATGAGGAGAAAGTTGGAGAGCATGAGGGTCACGTACATGTTCATACACATGGGACTCATGGCCATTCTCATGGGTCGCTTGATACCAATTCCGCCGAGTCACAGCTTCTTCGGCACAGAGTTATATCAAAGGTACTTGCACTTGATTTGAGTTTGCTTTTTGAAATTTTTTTTGTTGAGTTTTAGGTTTCTGAACCAAGAACTAAAACCAAGAAATATAAAGTTCAAAAAACCTAATAGACACAAAGACGTCATCAAGCTTCGTGTCCACACTTTCATAAGAGTTCGTAATCAACACTGAACTCCCTTATCTGAGTTTTTAATTTTGGGTTTCTATCTGAGAGAGCTAGAGTTAGATCACAGGTTGCCGGAAAATAAAAGTGAGAGGTCCCCTAATCGGCGGTGTACAAATTTTGATAAGCTTTTTGTTTTTGAAGAGGCCGATTTTAGAATCGGGCCGAGTATATATTGAGTTTTTGAGAGTGAGATGTCCATTTTACCCTAATTTAAAGTTTAAATTCTGAAATTTGGGTCTTCATCCTACTTATTGATTTTAGCTTTAAAGTTTGAGGAGTTAAAATGAATTTAATCCTAGTTTTATGTATCATTTTGATAAGTTTATGTATAATTTTGGTTCATATGGTGTAGGTTTTAGAGTTGGGAATTGTGGTGCACTCAGTGATAATTGGCATTTCGTTGGGTGCTTCTGAAATTCTTGAAACAGTTCGACCTCTTGTTGCTGCATTGACTTTCCATCAATTTTTTGAAGGCATGGGCCTTGGTGGTTGCATAGCTCAGGTAACTTCTCACTCATCAGACCTTATTTTAAATTCCTAACATAACCTTAATTATTTATTGATATATATTTCAATCAATTAATTATCTCTTATTCACTTAATAGACCTCTCATTCTTTTTTTTTTCTTTCCCTTTTTTTTTTTCAACATCCATATCCCTATCTTCATTTTTTGGTTATTTTTTTCATGCAAGAAAATGTTCTATCATGAACTATTCTATATATCTTTTTAATTGTTTTTCTCTTTTGTACACGTTATTTTTTCTCCATTTTTTTTTCTTTTGAATAATTTGATCTCTATTTTGTACCTCATAATAAATTATTTCAATAAATATATATTTTCTATAATTGATAGATATTAATTTTTTTTTTTTGCAAAAATATTTATGCACCTTGTAAGTATATGCGTTCAACATGGATGATAATACAAAATTTTATGTCACATGATCAATATTGATTATTTTTTTAGCTTTTATAAACTATATATATGCTTTAATAAAGAAATTGGAAAACAAAAATATATAAGGAAAATAATAAAGAATAGAATCAATTATTATTGAATTGGAAAGTCTAAAGAGAATAAATATAATTTTTTTTTTTGTATAATTATTGTCCTTAATAGTCTTATTTGTGTATGAGAATGTATATGTCATTTAATAATTCACAATAGAGTGAGGTCTAGTAAACAAATTTGGAGGTCCTAAAAGCCGCACTATACTTGTTTCTTTACTGCTAAGAGTGATTCTAAAAAAAAAAAAAGGGGGCTGCTAAGAGTGATTTTTTTGTTCTCATGGTTATTAGTTACTTGCTATTCTAAATAGTATGGTTACAAGTTTGAAAGGATCAAATTAATTTTATTTACTTTTTGCAGGCGAGGGAGTCGCGATTAACAACTATAATCATGGTATTGTTCTTCTCGCTTACAACTCCGGTTGGAATTGGGATTGGTATTGGAATATCAAGCAGATACAAGGAAAACACTCCAACTGCTCTCATACTTGAAGGAGTTTTTGATGCAGCATCAGCTGGGATCTTAATCTACATGGCTCTGGTTGATCTCCTAGCTGCTGATTTTATGAACTCGAAAATGCAGAAGAATGTAAAGCTTCAAGTTGGGGCTAATGTATCACTTCTGTTTGGAGCTGGTTGCATGTCTCTAATAGCCAAGTGGGCTTAAACTAGATAACGTCAATCATTTTTTTTGGGTTCAGTTTCTAGCTAGAATAGTGACTTATTGTTTTTCTTCCCAAATATGCTTGATTCAAGAACGTCTGTGTGAAAAAATCCAAACGAAATGCGAAAATACTTTTTGCCAATTTGACTTATTATTTGAATTGAATTTTAGACTATATATATGGGGCTCGATCAAACCTGAGCATGAATGCAAGCAGTTTTTGATAGAAGCAAGTATCACATCCGAAGAAATTGGCTCAAGTAACTTGTTGGAAATTGCAACTCTAGTGATCGATGTAGAACTTTACTTCTACTTATCACCTGCAACATAAGAAAGGGGTTTTAGCTAGAAACTTGTTTAATTAATTTGTTTCGTCACAAAGGTGAGGAATATTACAGTACTCCTCCATGCACATATGAATCAGCATGCATTTGGCTAGAGTTGATCATACATTACGTAACATTGCATGGTAGACCCTCCGGCCATTTCCCAAGAGTGAAGGAATATATGGTTCAGCAGATCGAAAGCTATTTATCGAGATGAGATGGACTTTGGCCACTTGTGAAAGTTCAGTTACAAAACTCCAAGATCATTCTTCATTATTATCGGTGCTTTGAATCCTTTGATGCTTACGCGTTGGGAAACAAGCATTCATTCCAGTCTGTGACTTTCATTTTCTCTTGCAAAACATCCATAAGACAGCACATAATTCTTTAACTTTTTCTTCTCATGTTTTGATGTTGAGGATCCATAATGTTTCCTTTCCTAGAGGTGTACGTCATTTTCTATCAATTTGGTGTCAAATTCTATCAATTATATTCGTATGAGAATCAAACATTAGCCCTTAATTCAATATTAGTTAGTTCCTTTGCCGTTTTGCTTTAAAGAAATGATATCTCAGATCCTTTCTTCAATTTTCAGATGCATGAGGGAGAGTACACACACATCAGCTATAGCTAGAACAAGAGAGGCGAGTTAGATCGAGAATTTGAGAAAAAAGAAAGACAAAATGATTTCAGGATGGTTGAGTTAGGGTTACAAACTATCATGCATTGTCCTTAGAAAACCGAAGCCTATATTTGATGACAATTGAAAAACGATACACGGTTTTATATTTGGGAAGTTCATATTTGGAATAAGACGACTAGACAAGCACGATTGCATTGCAACATGGTCAATATATATATGACGTTTTACATATATATAAATGATCAAGATGTATAAGTATCATGAGTTTCTTTTTATTATTGAAAAAGAAATATCATCTATACATATAGGAATCTCATTCTAGTGGTGGTATATATACGATATTCTCAAGTCTGAAAGCTATGCTATACCATATATATATTCTAAACGAGCTAGGTTTTATAACGTACTTCTCTCTAATTTGCATATCCATGGCAATGTCAAGAAATAATGCACTTGTTCTTCTGTTAGCAGCACTTCTGGTGTTGCTATATATCCTGGCCTTTTGCAGCACACGTCAACGGCCAAAGAGATGGAGCCACCGTGCAATGTCTCATGGCTTGCGATACCAACGTCATGATACCATGCACTGATCGGTGTTCCGGCGGGAGAAGACATCAACAATCAGATGCATGTTGGCAGGGATCGATGCCTCAAACTCCAAGCCGCGTGCACACACCGGTGCTATGGACGGCGGTAGCACTTTCATAGTCCATCGGTAATAAAACTGCAGGCGTATGATGAGAGGAATTATCATACACGCCTACATTTCCTTAATGCATTCCTCCATGGCAGTTGGTGTCATTGTACTCAGAGTAGGGTCTAAATAAAATCATGTTTATTAATTTGGTGAAATAAAAGGATGGTTACTTAACCTTGGTTTTGCATAAACATTAATGCTTGATGGAACTCATTTAATTTATTAATCTACTTCTACTGATGGATTTGATTTCCAAGCTACAGTACTATTAATTATAAAATGCATGCTTCATTAGTTTGCATATCGATCGTATAACTAATTGGTTGCAAAAGCCCAAGTCTCCTATGTTTAAGTATATATATCTCTTGAGCAATAGTTATTTAAGATCCAATGCATGGACAATACTAGAAGCATAAAATCATCAATACATATGGGTAAATAATCAATATTAGTAAGGAACCATATTTGATATGATTAATCTATAAGAAGCTAACTTATACCTGCTTCCCCACTGTCATGCATGAGCTAGTGTTCCGACGTCAGTGTGGGGCCGCTGCCGAGTTCTTCGACGGTTGCATGAAATGGTGCAACCAACTCTAACCAATCAATGCCCTATGTCAATTCTATGATAAGTTCATGTATAAATGTACCGTATAACAACTAAAATCATGGTGTTATTCTTCTCGCTTACAACTCCGGTTGGAATTGGGATTGGTATTGGAATATCAAGCAGATACAAGGAAAACACTCCAACTGCTCTCATAGTTGAAGGACTTTTTAATGCAGCATCAGCCTGTTGGGTAAAAATAGAGATAATGGAAGTATAAACTCAAACACACAGTATATGAGTGAACAAGGAAGCAAAAGAGTAAAGGAAAGAGAACACCGGATGTAACGTGGTTCAGCAATATGCCTACGTCCACGGAGCAGCAATATATTTTTGCCGACGGCTTTTGTCTTAGGCGACGGAATATTCCGTCGGCGTAGATGGTTTTCAACGACGAATAATTTTCCATCGGTATAGTTTGTCTCGAGCGACGAATTTAATTCCTAGGCCGACGGATTCTTCCGTCGAGTAAGATATTGAATTATTCAACTGACACACCGCAGAGTGAATATATTTTTCCCGACGCAAGTTCTCTTAGCCGACGGACTAAAGTTTTCATTTATACATCCCCCGGGACAACAAATATAGTCCCCAACTCCCCCTCCCCGTAGAAAAAACACTCCCCCCCCCCCCCTCACACAGAAGAAAAAACATACTCTCCCCCTCCCCGTGCAGAAGAAACATGCTCCCCCCCAGACGAAAAAATACCCTCCCCCCCAACACAGAAGAAAAAACATACTCCCCCCCAGACAAAAAAAACTCTCCCCCCACAGAAGAAAAAAACACATACACTCCCCCTCCCTGTAGAAAAAACACTCCCCCCCCCTCACAGAAGAAAAAACATACTCCCCCCCCCCCCCACACAGACGAAAAAAATACTTCCCCCCCCCCAGACAAAAAATAACTCTCCCCCTCCCCACAGAAGAAAAAAACTCTGACACAGACGAAAAAAATACCCCCCCCCCACAGAAGAAAAAAATACTCCCCCCCACACAGAAGAACTATACTGAAGAGCCCCCCTTCTAATTGGTATGCATGTGACTACTTTAATATTTCTTCATTTAGACATATTTTTCGGCAACTTTACTGGCGATCTAATTATTGTATTCCTTGATGCATGCATATATATATATATATATATATTTTATAGTGTATATACATCTTAAATATATGTTTGTTGACAACTATATTTTGGTTTCCTGTTATTATAGTGTACAACATGAACAAAAGCTGGATACAATTAGGGAGAACGTCCCCTCTTTATATGCAAGACATTTTTGATTTTCTTGAGTTCGTGCGTTTACATAGTCCTCCAAACAAAGTTATTCACATATGTCCGTGCAACAAATGTCTCAATCGGAAACCAGTAACAATTGAAGAAATGTATTCTCACTTGGCACTATACGGTATTTGTTCTAGTTATACCGTATGGACATGACACGGCGAAACTCAAGTTCAAATGCCTACACTTGCAGAAATTCAAGCACAACATAATCAGCAGGCATGATCTTCCAATGCAAGTTACGGGGACCCTGCTGTGGTGAACCTCTTAAACGATGCCTTCCCGTTCGCCGCCTCAGGATATCAGGAAAATGTTGTTTATGACAATGTCCCTGACACCTCCCCTAATGTCTCCCACGTTGACTACAACAGTGATTATGATAAGTACAACAGGCTTGTACGGGAAGAACAAACCCCATTGTATCCTGGTAGTGAACATACATTGTTGAGTACCATCATGGAGCAAATGACGATAAAAAACAAGCGGGGAAAGACTAACAAATGTTTTGATGAAGATATGACCCTTATGAAGAAAGTGCTTCCCAAAGGTAACAGTTGTCCAACTGATCACGACGAGATAAAAACCATGTTGGCTGACCTCGGTCTGGAAGTCCAGAAGATAGACGCTTGCGTCAATAATTGCATGTTGTATTACAAAGAAAATGAGGCGGAAGATGAGTGTCGACACTTCTACGAGCCAAGGTATCAAGCAGCTTCCACTTCATCTAAACAGAAGAACCGGCCCATTCCTAGGAATGTCCTGCGTTACTTTCCGTTGGGTCCTCGTCTACAGCGTCTGTACATGTCTTCACATACGGCCAAGCATATGAGATGGCACCAGGCAAGGCACCAAGGAGAGAAGAGGATAGATCCGGATAATCTCACACATCTCGCAGATGGGGAGGCTTGGAAGCACTTTGACCGTTGTTTTTCCGAATTTGCTGGAGACTGTCGAAATGTTAGACTCGGACTTGCAACAGACTAGTTCAATCCTACTGGGAACATGAATTTATCTTACAGCATTTGGCCTGTGATAGTATTTTCATACAATCTACCTCCCAACATGTGTATGAGGAAGAAGTACAATTTTCTTACGCTTATGGTTCCAGGGCCGTCTTCTCCAGGAAAGTGCTTGGATGTGTACATGAGACCTATTTTGGCCACGATCCTTAGCGCGCGGAGCAGAGGTGAATAGCGAACAAAGAAAAGGGGGGGGGTGTTGCGGGCGTGCCACCTCGCGGACGAGGAAAGGATGATTGTAGCGGGGTCTTGACTTCTGATCAGGCGAAGAGGGTTTCCAGGTGCCACCTCAGATGAGGAATTTACAAGCACAAGGCGATCGATACTCACGACGGGACGCGAGCAGAGCAACTATAGGGAAAGTAGGGGGAATCAGAGGTGAGTCCAAGAAGAATTTTGAGAAAACCTAGGCGGCGGCGCGCTTAGGGTTAGGGTTTCGAGTGGCTCGAAAGGATAACTGGGTTGCAGTTTGTAAAGAGATTGTCTCTGAGTTGTTTTTTGTAAAAGTTGTGTGTTTTCTGTAAACTTCGAGCCCCCTTATATAGTAGTTCGACTTGCGGCAGAAGAAAGATAGCTTAGAATCCAAGTCGGACTCTGAAACCCTAATCCCATAAGGACAAGGTCTAGCCCGTGCAGACCAACAAATTGGTGACACATATCCAGTTCGTACACTCCGTATGGGCTACTGCTTCCATCTTGCGGGCCTCTCTAGCTTGCGGGCTTTTCATATTAAAAGGGTCACAGGGATTGGCCCGAAATATGGCAAAGACTTGTAAAAGTCTCCAACGATTATTGTGGTACGCGCGGACTCCGCCTGTGGCTTCCTAGCGAGGTATCTCACGCGAGCCAGTTCGCCAGTTCACCTTGATATACTCTGCCTCGCCTAGGACTTTCACGCGAAGTACTATTGCTCCTCGCCTACGCGAATTCAATTAGTCACTCCGCGGGAAGTCTTTTCCTCGCGCGAACTGTGTAGTCCGCGCGAAATCCATTCCGTGCGCGAGCTATGTAGTCCGCGCAAACTATATAATTCGCGGGAAGTCCCGTTTACACGCGAACTACGAAATTCGCGCGAACACTGTAACTCAGCTCGCGTGGTCTTACTGGCGGGCCATCACTTGTAGATCTAAAGAACTTGGGCTCGCCGGTATGACATGGATCAAGAATTTAATTAATATTCACATAGACATTTACTTTCCAGTAAAATATTAATTTAGGCGTAAACATTGCCCCCCAGCCTCGAAGTCATGAATGTCAAAAATGACTGAAGAGGTTTATGTTCATGTTGCTCCAAAGCCACTGGTATTGACTCGGGTCATACATAAAATGAGTGTGAGTAAACAAGCCTATAAATAGGCCTTGAAACCCTAGCACCTAACAAGGCAATGTAGCGAAGTTGCTGTATGGGTTGCCTAGGCACTTTGGATCTGAACGTCGCCTGCTCCATCTTCCGCATTCGCCTGCTCTACTCAGAAGACATAGTAAATTACACATACCGCGAGCGAATAGAGCTCGCATGGGTGTATCTTGATCGGCTACAACGGAATGTTTGGAACGTGTTGCACTGGTCCGTGAGCCTGACAATCCTGACATCCTTTAGCAAAAGCAATACAGTCTTTGAGAATGGAGGGCCAGTAGTAACCGTGGCGACGGATTAACCAACGCATCTTCGGGCCTACTTGATGTGAACCACAAACGCCAGAATGAACCTCGCGCATAAGCCACTTAGCTTCTCTGCCATACACGCAGCGGAAGTCATTACCGTCCTCGCCGCGCCGGCGAAGCTCACCGTTACGAAGCACAAAGTTGAGGGCGAGAAACCGCATCTGCCGGGAATGAGGAGAGTCTTGCGGGTGCTCAAGGTAGGCGATGAATGGTAGCCGCTAGTCCTCATCGATAGGGTCTAAGGCAGCGATGTCAAGAGAGGCTGCCTTATATTGCCCCCTAGCAAGGAAGAGTACGTCGTTCGACTTTGAGTAGTCGTTCGCGCACTCCATCTCGCAAGCTAAGACCGGATGCAATTTGCGCGAGCTCATTTGCCGCGAAGTTGAATTCGCACGGAATGTGCTCAATGTGAACATCGTCGAAGCGGTCTAAGACGTCAAAGGCTTTTCGCAAGTAAGATTCAATGGATGAACTTAAGTACTTGAATTTCGCCACAAGCTGGTTGACAACCAACAAGGAGTCGCCAAAGACTTGAACCTCGCGAACTCCTAAGTCCAGCAAGATTTCCAGTCCGATGATGAGCGCCTCGTATTCCGCCTGATTATTTGTGCACTTGAAGTCTAGCTGGAAAAAATAAGAAAACCGGTCTCCTGCAGGGTTCTCGATGGCGATCCCGGCCTTTGCAGCGAACTCAGTACGCGAGCCATCAAAGTAAAGAGTCCATGGAGTAAGGGAGACTATGGCGAACTCTAACTCGCGGAATGCTGTCAGTTTGGTTGGTGGGTGATGAGCGAGGAAGTCTGCTATGGTTTGTCCTTTAACTGCCTTTTGCGGAACATATTGCAAAGAGAATTCAGATAAAGCCAATATTCATTTACCTATGCGTCCCCGTAGGATAGGGCGGGAAAGCATGTATTTAACGAGGTCGGACTGAGCGATCACCACCGTGGTAAAAGCTAACATGTAGTGGCAGAGCTTGCGACCCGCAAAGAATAGGGCGAGACACAACTTTTCCATTGGGGAGTAGCACGTCTCACAATCGGTCAACAACCTGCTAAGATAGTAAACGGCATGTTCCACCCCGTTCTCACCGTCTTGTGCCAAGAGTCCGCCAATAGACCAGTTAGCAGCGGCGATGTAGAGCTTAAGCGGAATGCCAGGGCGAGGGGGAACCAAAACAGGGGGGTTCGTAAGATAATCCTTGATTCGGTCAAAGGCTTCTTGGTGTTGTGGCTCCCACATGAACTCGGTTGCCCCCTGGAGCTTTAGGAGAGATGAAAAGGGTTGAATATTCTCTGCCGCGTTTAAAATGAACCGGCGGAGAAAGTTGATTCGCCCAATTAGTTGTTGGAGCTCTTTTTTGGTTGTAGGAGGCGAAGCACTTATTACCGCCTGCGCCTTGTCATTGGGGATCTCAATACCCCTTTGATGGATTAGAAACCCTAGGAAGTCGCATGCTTCTGCGAAGAATACACACTTGGCGGGATTCATCTTCAGGTTATGTTTCCGCATCCGCGTGAAAACCTGCCGGAGGTCTTCAACGTGTGTCGCCCACATCTTGGTTTTAACCACTACGTCGTCTATATAAACTTCGATCAACTTACCTAGGATATCATGAAAGATGAGGTTCATGGCGTGTTGATATGTTGCCCCTGTGTTCTTGAGCCCAAATGGCATGACAACATACTCGAACGCACCTGCAAACCCCGGGCAGTGGAAAGCGGTCTTGTGGCGATCGTTTTCTGCAATAGGGATCTGATGGTATCTAGCAGTTCCATCCATGAAGGATAGCACTTCATGCCTCGCGGCTGTGTCAATGAGGAGGTCAGCAACAGGCATGGGATATATATCTTTAGGCGTTGCGTTGTTGAGGTCACGGTAGTCAACACAGACGCACATTTTGCCATTCTTCTTGCGGACGGGAATGACGTTGGATAACCATTCATTGTACTTGGCCACGCGAATGATACCTGATCGGTGCATGTTCTCGATTTCTTCCTTGACCGCGATCTGGGTCTCAGTTCGCATGAATCTACCATCCTGGCAGACTGGACGTTTGTCCGGATGAGTAGGCAGACGGTGACAAACTAAATCCGGGGACAAGCCAGGCATGTCTTCATACTTTTCGGTGAAACAGTCCCTATATTCATGTAGCAAGGCCAGAAGGTCTTCCTTTTCTTGTCCCGCCAGCTTGGCACTGATGGAGAGTAGTAAGGTTTTCTCTGCAGTCCCCACGTTGATTTGTAAGATGGGGTCGCAGATTTGAGGTGGTGTGTCATCCAAGGCAGCGGGAGCTAACTGAATAACTTCCTCCGCGGTATCGGTATAGTCCACTATCTCGTCGACATATTCCATAGTGGCAACCCTGTCGTAGGCTTCGCGTTCCGCCCAATATGAGAGGAGCCTCTCGCATAGGGACTCGCCAGCCTCGCATGCTTCTGTAGAGGAAGCACTAATCATCAGAGGTTTGGAAGGGGCCCGTGATGGTGTAAGGACGTTGTAAGTCGTCCCTCGCCTAAGTGAGTCCCCATCGCGTTAAGTTGGAGGCCGTGACCCCATAGGGGCGACCTTTGGAATGGACGCCTTGGATCTCCAATGGGCCCAAGTCGGTATTGTAGTATCTGGCATCATTGAAGTTGGCGGAAATGGAGAAAGGATGCGGGTCTGCTTTGATGAGGACCGCTTCGCATTTCTCATTGTCCCATATTATGAGTTCCTGGTGCATAGAGGAAGGTATACAGAAACTTCTATGGATCCAGTCACGGCCTAGGATCATGCTATAAGATGACGCGCACTCGGCGACAAAGAATGTATAGACCCGTGATGCTGGTCCCACCTTGACTCGTAAGAACAACAAACCCAAAGTTCTGGAAACTTGTCCGGTGAAGTTCTTGGCAGTCAAAGATGTGGTCTGGATCATTGAGCGTGGGATACCAAGGAGTCCCATAGTACGGGTGGTAACGACATTCCTTGCAGCTCCGGTGTCGACCATGACTATGTTCACCATAATCCCCTCAACTTCAACCGTGATATATAGCGGCCTCATGTGAGTGGCCATGTCTAGGGTCAGGATGGAGAAGGTCGGAGTTGGCATGCTCGTGACACTACATGTGGTTTCCAATGGTAGAGCGTTCGCGGGCTCCGCCAGGACCGGACTCATCTCGCTACTGCAAGGCAAGGATATGTCGCAGACATTTTCGCCACTGTCTGGAATATCCGCTGCGCTGCATGTTGTGTTCGGCGGGAGAGCATATTTTTCGGATATGAAAAATACCATTCTGACTTGAAAAAAGAACGTCTCGCGGACTGGGATCAACGGAGTCTTAATTGCCCCAAGTTCTCCTTCAAGCACAGTGAATGCACTCTCTGTTGGGCTGACATCTTCATCTTCAGGCCATGCGGCTACTTCAATTATGTTACAGGTGATTGATTCACCCTGCCCTTCTGCTTGGTCATCTCCCAAGTCAATGCAAGGCTCGGAATGAGCCTCCTCGTTACGGGAATGTTCTCAGAAACATTAGGCCATGAGCTCCGCCAGAGGTACTACTTTCAACGCTTGGCGAGGCATTATTCTCTGGCTTCCGTAGTCGCCACACGAGTTTGGTCAAGGGCTACTTGTCCTTAGCTGGCCACTCGTCAGCGGCTAGAGGGATCTTGGCGTTGTCATTTGCCTTCAACGGAAGGATTGAGACCTGAGGCTCTTGCTTGGGTGGTGACAGGGGCCGACATGGTCGTGATGGTTCCCTCTTTGCCTCGGGTGCCTGGTGAAGAGGCTCCCGGGGACGTGATGACCGAGGTGACTCACGCCTTGGCTCAGGCTTTGAGGTGGCGAACGATCGTCACTTTACTGAGGAAGGTAGTTCTCGTCTTCTATCAGCCTCTGGCGACTACCTGCGCCTTGGTGGAGGCAGCAGGTCCCTACGTCGTGCAGCTTCTGGCAACTGCCTGTGCCTTGTTGAAGGGAGTGGTTCCCGTCTTCGGTTAAGTTCCGGTGAAGGCCTGCGTTGAGAGGGCTGTGGATTCTTTCTCCTTTCCGGTTCTGGAGATGGTCTGTTCCTGGCAGGTCGCGGATCCTGATTTGGTGGTACGGTGAGGCGACAGAAGACATTCGCTTTTGGAGCGGGATCAGCTGCTACTTGAGCACACACCCGTGGAGGCGTGACAGGTGGTCTTTGCAGTAGAGCGCGCAGGCCTTCGGCTTCTCTCTACATCCTCTCGGGTGTCTGTGCGAGCTGCGAGGGTCGGATAATGCCGTCATCGGCGGCCCGCAATGCGCGCAAGATGCTGCCATACTTCTTCTGTAGCTTCCGCTTCTTGGATCTGCTAATGGTAACTGACCTGCCCCCTTGTTGTGTGTACCATATCCCTTCCTTGATTTCTGATTTGGACGTCGGGGGAATGTAGGGGTCGGTCAAGATACCTCGCCGAGGGCTTGAAGTCTCGTTGTCTTGACGCTCACTGCCAGAGTCTGATATATCCATCCCGCTTGAAGCTGGAGACGAAGGTGCTTCTTCATTCTAGTGTGACTGGACGAAGGTTTCGAAGCGCTTGATTCTCTGCTCCAGTTCTTCGCGGGGGACGGTGTATCGTCCCGCACTATGGCTTTGCCCTTATCCTTTCTTGCAAGTCGATTGGGCTGTAGTCTGGCGGCTAACTGCCTCGCCGGGTAGTGGTTCCCGATTTGGTTCTCCAGCACGGTATAGTCATTCGCCGGTCTCTTGCGGTTTCGACCTGGCGGTTCGCGTGGACCCGTGTTTTGAGATAGGTCCAATTTTATCAAGCGCTGGCCGATGCGGGGCCAGGCGATGTCAGCAGTTGTGGTCATGAAGCCGCCTTTGTCTTCAAAGCGAATGTACTTGAGGTCGAGCCAGTCCTGGACCTGCTCGCGGAGCTGGTAGCAATCGAGAGTTCTGTGTCCCCAGCTATCATGGAACTTGCAGTGTACCCGACCTTCCTTATATTCGATGCAAGGCAAGGCCCTCGACACTGTGACGAGTCCGTCCTCAATGAGGTCATCTAGAACCTCGTGTGCGAGGTTGACGTTATAGGTATACTGGCGGGATGGCTGAGCTGTACCGACATTGTCCTCCTCGCGACCTCTCTTAGATGCATGGCGCGGATTGTCATCTTCTGGGTGGTCCGACAAGTCTAAGGTGACTCTCCGCTGGCCTGGCTTTGGCGCGTGGCGGCGGCTATTCTCCTCTGGCTGGTCGTTCCAATTCACTTCGACCATGCCGACCACGGCTGGGAAGGGATCTATATCCACCAGAGAGGTTGTACTCTCTGGTGTCTTCATTTTTAAGGCGCCGGAGTTCAACCAGGTCTGTAGCTGGTCGCGGAGCTTGACACAATCCTTGGTGTCGTGATTGTAGACGTTATGAAAGCTACAATACTTTTTGTCCTTTAGCCCCTCCTTCGGCGGGATCTTGTGGTCCAAGCGTATGCACTTCGCCTCGATCAAGTCATTAAAGACAAGATGGGTGTTTTTTGCGTCATACGTGTAAGACTCGTATTCGGGCTTAGTCCATGAAAAAGACTGGATTGTGATTGGCTCGCGAGTCATTTTGAGATTCTTCAGTTTGTGAGCCAATGATTTCCCAGTCAGTTCGACTGCTCCGACGTCATCATACTCTTGCACGGCCTCAACGTCCTCCTGCCTTTGGTAGTAAGGATCAAATGTGGGGGATTGGCAGCTTAGTGCCCCCACTGTCATGTTTCTCCCTGGTACGTATGTCCCCTTGGAGGCATTCGCCTTCTCGTCCATTTCATTGAGGATCAGCTCATAACTGCCGACTTTGTTGATCAGGTCGCCCATATACGTGAAGCGTTCCCCATGGTGCTTTAGCCGCTGGTGATGCTCGAGGCCACGGACAACCAATTTAATGGCTTCCTGCTCAGGTAGGAGGAAGTCGCACTTGGCCTGTTGGATCTTGAAACGTTGGAGGAAGGAGACTCCTGACTCCATACTCTGTTGACTCATCTGAGTAAGGGAATCGAGGCCAACTTCTGGCTCAATGGTGCCGTATGTTTCCCGGAACAGTCTCTCCATGGCAGGCCAGTCTGTAATGGATCCTGGCTTCAACCTGGAATACCAACTGAATGCATCTCCGGACAGAGAAGTCCCGAAGAGCTTGAACTTGAGAATATCATTATTCCCATATTGGCCGCACTGGACTTTGAAGCGGGCCATATGGGCTGCTGCATCCTCGTTTGTCTCCCCAGAGAAGGTAGTGAACACGATGTTCTTCAACCCATGCGGGAAAGGGTATTGCGCCACGCTATCAGGGTAGGGGTCGCGATACTGCAAGTCAGCATCACCTTTTCCGGTTTGCTCCTTGACGATGGAGGAGATGAGCTGGTGCTAGTCGGCTATTGTTACAGGCGCGGACTCTGCTCCTTCCTCATGGTTTGGCCATGCAGAAAAACTGACGGCCTGTCCAACATTCTTGGGAGCAGGGCTGGAGTAGGTTAGAAGCGGGTCATCTGGTGTCCCGGCTCCCTAGCGTAGAGAATTATTCAATCCCTTGAAGGGAGCAAAAGAGCCATGCGGGGGCGGATTCTTTGAAGTTCCAGCGCCTAATACGAACTGCGGCGCTTTTGGAGTCCCAACCTTAGGGTTTCCCCTGGCGCGCTCATTGGGGGGAATATACTTGGTTGATCCCTCGTTCGCGCTTGCGCCAGTAGGATTTAGAGCAGGATTCTTTGGCGCTTCCGCCCTCATCCAATCTTCAACTTCAAGGACCCGTAAGTTCAGCCGGTCCTGTTTGTCCTTGAATTCGTTCAGCTTCTCCAGACTGTTCTTGCTTGCAAAGAACGAAGCATTCTGCTGGTCATGCATCTTGGCATCGTGGTCGTCCAAGCGGTGAGTCTGTTCATCTACTATCGCGCGAGTGAGCGACAGGATCTCTGCAAGTTGCTTCACGGTCTCCGTATTCTGGTCTAGACCAGACCGGATCTGTTGAAGGCTACCTTCGACCAAGCCCTAAGTGTCAATGAACCTGGCATCAAGGTGGCCGTAATCCTCGCCAAGCGTGGTGAGTTTGTCTTGGGTGGCCTGCAGAAGGTCCCTATCTTGCTTGACCTGTTCAGTTTGGCCAGCAACGCTTCGTTGAGTGGCGGAGCTCTGGGTTGTCACACCCTGGGTCTGGATTGTCAAGCCCTGGATTTGGCCCTTGAACTTCGCGAGTATCTGTAAGACTTGCTCCATAGACGGGGCAGAGCCTGTGTCTTGAGTCAGCTGAGAGCCTACCATGGTGGTCTCGCTGAAGTCTGGGTCACCAAACTGAGCAAGGACCTGTTCTTGAGTGAGGGATCGGCAAGCCGCGCTGTTATGGGGCTTATACCATAGTGATCTGTGTTTTAGACAACAAATCCGAGGTTTCACGTATAGTGATTCTCCTGGCTTTCCTATGTTTAGTCTCTTGTACTCCTTGTCCCACTGGGCGTGCCAATGTTTTGGCCACGATCCTCAGCGCGCGGAGCAGAGGTGAATAGCGAACAAAGAAAAAGGGGGGAGGGTGTTGCGTGCGTGCCACCTCGCGGACGAGGAAAGGATGATTGTAGCGGGGTCTTGACTTCTGATCAGGCGAAGAGGGTTTCCAGGTGCCACCTCAGATGAGGAATTTACGAGCACAAGGCGATCGATACTCACAGCGGGACGCGAGCAGAGCAACTATAGGGAAAGCAGGGGGAATCAGAGGTGAGTCCAAGAAGAACTCTGAGAAAACCTAGTTGGCGGCGCGCTTAGGGTTAGGGTTTCGAGAGGCTCGAAAGGGTAACTGGGTTGCAGTTTGTAAAGAGATTGTATCTGAGTTGTTTTTTGTAAAAGTTGTGTGTTTTCTGTTAGCTTCGAGCCCCCTTATATAGTAATTCGACTTGCGGCAGAAGAAAGATAGCTTAGAATCCAAGTCGGACTCTTAAACCCTAATCCATAAGGACAAGGTCTAGCCCGTGCGGACCAACAAATTGGTGACACATATCCAGTTCATACACTCCGTATGGGCTACTGCTTCCATCTTGCGGGCCTCTCTAGCTTGCGGGCTTTTCATATTAAAAGGGTCACAGGGATTGGCCCGAAATATGGCAAAGACTTGTAAAAGTCTTCAACGATTATTGTGGTATGCGCGGACTCCGCCTGTGGCTTCCTAGCAAGGTATCTCACGCGAGCCAGTTCGCCTTGATATACTCTGCTTCGCCTAGGACTTTCACGCGAAGTACTATTGCTCCTTGCCTACGCGAATTAAATTAGTCACTCTGCATGAAGTCTTTTCCTCACGCGAACCGTGTAGTCCGCGCAAAATCTATTCCGCGCGCGAGCTATGTAGTTCGCGCGAACTATATAATTCGCGGGAAGTCCCGTTTACACGCGAACTGCGAAATTCGCGCAAAGTCAGTTCGCGCGCGAATACTGTAACTCACCTCGCGTGGTCTTACTGGTGGGCCATCACTTGTAGATTTAAAGAACTTGGGCTCGCCGGTATGACATGGATCAAGAATTTAATTGATATTCACATAGACATTTACTGTTCATTAAAATATTAATTTAGGCGTAAACAAGACCATTAATTGACGAGCTGCAGGAGTAATGGGAAAATGGACTCCCTACTTTTGACAAGTATGGTCAAACTTCATTCATGATGAAAGCAGTTGTTATTTGGACCACCAGTGATTTTCCAGCTTACGAGATGTTGTCTGGCCAACAAATTAAGGGGTACAAGGCTTGCCCGGTAGGCTTAGATGACATCAATTCTAGTCGCCACGCCGAAAAAATCTGTTTCTTGGGATCTCGTAGGTGGCTTGACGAGGATCACGAGTGGCGGTCGGATGCTGAGGCATTTGATGGGACTGAGGAGCATAATCCGAAATCCCCAGGGAGGTCTGGTGAGTGGATTTTGGAGAGGCTTAACCAGCATTGGTTCGGATATTTGAGCACCAGTAAAGATGTAACCGACTTGAATCCTCCTACGCTTGATGAGTTTAAGTATTGGACGCACAAAAGTGTATTCTTTAAATTGCCTTACTGGTCGACTTTGAAAATCAGACACAACTTGGACGTCATGCACATAGAGAAGAATGTTTGTAACAGCGTTCTTGGAACAATTCTGAATCTCAAAGATAAGAACAAGGACACCCCCAAAGCCCGTTTTGATCTTAAGAAAATGGGTATACGCTCTAAGCTATGGCTAGTAGAGAACAAAAGAACAAAAAAGCCATAATGCCTCAAGCAGCCTACACAGTCCATCCTCAGAAGAAGGCGGAAGTGTTTTAGTGGCTTCACAACATTAAGTATCCTCATGGGTATGCAGGGAATATCGCTCGATGTGTTAAGACGGGGGAAAATAAGATTACTGGGTTGAAGACTCATGACTGTCATGTTTTGCTGCAACATCTTCCCGTTATCATTAGACCATATTTGCAGAGTGATGTGGCTGACACGTTAGTGGCTTTGTCAAAGTTCTTTCAGAAGATATGCGCTAAAGAGCTTAACAAGTCAGATGTTCGGTCATTGCAAGAAGACATTGTGTACATCATGTGCATGCTGGAGAGGATCTTTCCTCCAACTTTCTTTGACATCATGATTCACCTCATGATCCACCTTCCCGAACAAGTGTTGCTTACTGGTCCGGTACAGTATACCTGGTGCTATCCAAATGAGAGGTATGCACTCATATTTATTCTAATTAATCATCCTTTCAAATTAATAAGATAAATTTTTGTAAGAGAATAAATATTTATATTGTAAGAGAATAAATATATGTTTTGCAGGCAACTGGGGGATTTCAAGAAGAAGAACAAAAACAAACGTTTCCCTGAAGGGTCGATCACATCGAGGTACATTCAAGCTGAGTGCGTAACTTACTGCAGCGCATATCTGAATGATGAAGACAGAGTGGGGGAATCATCTGGAGCAGGTAGTAGCCAGCAATTCAATCTATCAGTTGTTTCCAACGATGTTCAACCATATGGCAGATTAAGTAATTCTGAAAGATTAAGTAATGCTGAGATCAAAGAGGCTCATTGGTCTGTCCTTCAACATTGCGACGAAGCCAAGCGGTACTATTTGGACCATTTGGAAAGGCAGGATGGTAACGAAGTCATACACAAGAGAGATTTTCCTGATTACTTCCTTATTTGGGTACCTTTCTATCGATCTCTATATATGATGTTACATAAATTTAATATATATGTCGTTTTTTTATGTTACATAATGTAACAACGTTACTCTTAAAATTGTTACAGATGATGCACATTCTACAGCATTTTCCTGATTCTTACCACCCAGATTTGCACTTATTGGCTGGAGGACCCCAAAGCCACAGAGTTCGTGCTGGATGTTTTGTGAACGGTGTTAAGGTTGTGACGTCAGAACGAGATGAAGGCCATGTCACCCAAAACAATGGAGTAATGGTTGAGGGTATGTGTTTCAACTACTACAGGGTTCTTGTCAGTGTGATCAAACTAATCTACGACAAGGGTATGCCAGTCGTGTTGTTCAAGTGCAAATGGTGCAAATGCTAACAAGACGAAGGAGTACAGTTCTGGATCGTGGCTTGTTATCAGTGGACTCAAACAGTGTATGGTATGAGAATGAACCGTTTATTCTTGCCACCATGGCAAAACAAGTGTTTTATCTTGATGATCCGGCTATGGGTGAGGGATGGAAAGTGGTGCAGGTGATGTCACATAGGAATATTTGGAGTGCAGCTACACTGGGAGGGGATGATGAGAGTGGGCCTAGTGAACCAACAACTGATCAACCGAATGAACCATATCAAGAGGAATCTCCACATGTAGTCCCTGATACTGAGGATATTCGTGTCAACAACCAACACGTTCCGGTGATCATAGGTTACATGACAGTTACACCATCTGAAATGAACTCGCGACAATGCAAACCCACACATAACGACGAGTTCATAGATGACTCGGACATAGAGGAGGATCAATATTCTGGTCAGACTGAGGAGGATCAATATTCTGGCCAGACTGAGGATGATCAATATTCTGGCCAGACTGAGGAGGATGATGATTCAGACGACTCAGATTATCATGAGTATGATTAATGTACTTGTTCAATATTATTATTTCGGATATGATCGGTATGCTATAATCTACTTGTAAACATGAATTTGGCATAATTAAGTCCGGATATGTATTTTTAAATTAACTTGGGTTTAGTTTCATAAATTACACGAAATTACTCAGACGTACATATAAAAAAATGTGTAAATTATTTTTAAAAAAACTTACTCGACGGAACATGGAAATTCTGTGGCCTTAGAAATACTTAGGCGACGGAAGGTCCACTTTCCGTCACTTAGGAACAACTATCTCGCCTCGCCAGCCTCCTATCTCGCCTCGCATAACTCGAAGGGACCTCGCCAACTGTATTTTTTTGAAAACGACTTAGTCGACGGAAAATGATGGTTTCGTCGCTTTAGCATTTCTTAGGCGACGGACGAAGCATTTTCTGTCGCGTCGTATCCCCGAAATATTAGGCGGCAAATACAATTTATTTTGTACGTAGGCGACGGAGTACACTAGTTCAGTCGGTTTGGATTTCTAAAGCGACGGAAATATAATAATTCGTAGGGTTAGGCTTTCCAACGCGACGGATATGTGATTTTTCCGTCGCGTAGGATGCCAAAATATTGGGTGGGTATATTTTCTGCCTTTTTTTTGGGCCGAAATTGATTTTGTTAGGCGACGGATTAATTGTCTTAGCCGACAAAATATATTCCGTTGATTAAGAGTTAGGCGACGGACTTTGATGTTTTCGTCGCTTTAGGTAGTCTAGGGCGACGGAAATTCAATAGTTCTGTCGGCTAAGAGAAAATGGATCTATATCACTCCCATCTGATGAAACACAACTATTCCGCGCCTCCACCTCACTGACACTCATCGCCAGAAACACAACTAAAACCTGACTACGTTCGCGACGCCGTAGAGCCCATCGGAGACCCCCGCCATCCACCGATCGACAACCGTATCGACCCGACCGCAGCCGCATCGACCCTTCCTGGTCCGCATCGACTCCACTGTCGGTCTCCTCCACTCATCGCCACCGCATCAGCGCTGCTTTGACTTCGTCGCTTCTCCCACCGTCTGTCTCCGACCTCGCTGATAACCTCACCGAATTTCCACTCCCAAGTCCGAACCCGTGTTGTCTCCAAAAAAGGTACAACATTCTCAGTCCTTATTGTTTTGGCCATGATCCTCAGTGCGCGGGCATTGCTTCCGTGCTGGCAACTGTAGACTCTTATGCTGACTGAAATTCGGCACATCTTTACCTCGCGGGCTTTCACAGGAAGCTATCTCGCGTGTTCCTGATGCTCAATTCCATCTCGCGGGCTATTGCATCTCGCGAGCCTTAAAATGGCTTTTTATATTAAAAGGGCCACAGGGATTGGTCCGAAGCATGTCAAAGACTTGTAAAAGTCTTCAACGATTAATGTGGTGCGCGCGGACGCCGCCTGTGGCTTTCTCGTGAAGTATCTCACGCGAGCCAGTTCGCCAGTTCGCCTTGATATATTCCGCCTCACCTAGGACTTGCACGCGAAGTACTATTGCGCCTCGGCTACGCGTGAAGTCATTCCGCGCACGAGATTATTAAGTGTACGAGCCCTGTATTTCGCACGAACTGCGTGAGCTTTCTACTCCGCGCGAAGTCATTCCGCTCGCGAACTCTGTAAGTTAGCTTGCGTGGTCTCTCTGGCAGCCATTACTTGTAAACTTAAAGAACTTGGGCTCGCCAGTATGACATGGACCAAGAATTTAATTAATATTAACATAGACATTTACTGTCTAGTAAAATATAAATTTAGGCGTAAACATTACCCCCCAGCCTCAAAGTTATGATTGTCAAGAATGACTGAAGAGGTTTATGTTCATGTTGCTCTAACGCCAATGGTATTGGCTCGGGTCATACATAAAATGAGTGTGAGTAGACAAGCCTGTGAATAGGCCTTGAAACTCAAGCTCCCAGCAAGGCAATGTAGCGAAGTTGCTGTACGGCTCGCCTAGGCACCTTGGACTTGGAGTTCGCCTGCATTCGCCTACACTACTCCTGCATTCGCCTGCTCCTAGCTTGCATTCGCTTGGTCCTCGCCTGCATTCGCCTGCTCCTCGCCTGCATTCGCCTGCTCCTCGCTTGCATTCGCCTCGAGCAGTCGTTTTCTTAGACTAGATTCCAAAAAATGGCCCCTCGCGAGCTCTTGATGATGGCGAACCAATGTTGTGATAAACATGGAATGACAATGGCTATGTACTTCGCTGCCCTCCCCCCCAGTGCGAACCAAAGAAAGACAAGCAAAAGAGTCGGCGAACGGCTGCATAATCGTGAAATTTTTTTAGAGCCCATGCACTTCGCTGCACCCCAGTGCGAACCAATGAGAGGCAAACAAAGGAGTCAGTGAACGGTCGCATAAAGATGGCGAACCAAGTTTGAAAATTTGGAGGCCACAGGAATTGGCCTAAATAATGACCAAGACACTTGAAGAAGGTCTAAAGTCTGAAATTTCTGGAACACATCTACCCCAATGTGCCCCCTAGTTTTGATGTCTGTTCGCCGAAGCTTCTTGAGATGAATGAAGGACATCAAAACTTTAGCATGCCCCCCAGGGAAGGAGTTGTGGTACCAATGCCCCCCAGTGAGGAAAGCAGGCTACGAGATTATGAAAACACATTGAAAATTCACTTTGCAAATTCGCACGTATCCTGACCACGATAAAGAGTCCATGGAGTAAGGGAGACTACGGCGAACTCGAACTCGCGGAATGCTGTTAGTTCGGTTGGCGGGTGATGAGCGAGGAAGTCCGTTATGGCTTGTCCTTTAACTGCCTTTTGCAGAACATATTGCAAAGAGAATTCAGACAAAGGCAATATCCATTTACCTATGCGTCCCCGTAGGATAGGGCGAGAAAGCACATATTTGACTAGGTCGGACTAAGCGATCACCACCGTGGTAAAGGCTAACATGTAGTGGCGGAGCTTGCAACCTGTGAAGAATAGGGCAAGTGACTAGGTCGGACTGAGCGATCACCACCGTGGTAAAGGCTAACATGTAGTGGCAGAGCTCGCAATCAGTTAACACCCTGCTAAGATAGTAAATGGCATGTTCCACTCCGTTCTCATCGTCTTGTGCCAAGAGTCCACCAATAGACAAGTCAGCAGCGGCGATGTAAAGTTTAAGCGGAACGCCAGGGCGAGGGGGGACCAAGACAGGCGGGTTCGTAAGATAATCCTTGATTCGGTCAAAGGCCTCTTGGTGTTGTGACTCCCATACGAACTCGGTTGCCCCCTGGAGCTTGAGAAGAGATGAAAAAGGCTGAACCTTCCCTGCCGCTCTTGAAATAAAACGGCGGAGGAAGTTGATTCGCCCGATCAATTGTTGGAGCTCCTTTTTGGTTGTAGGAGGCGAAGCGCTTATGACTGCCTGCGCCTTGTCTTTGGGGATCTCGATGCCCCGTTGGTGGACTAGAAATCCTAGGAAGTTGCCTGCCTCCGCGAAGAAAACACACTTGGCGGGATTCATCTTCAGGTGATGTTTCCGCATCCGCGTGAAAACCTGCCGGAGGACTTCCACGTGTGTCACCCGCGTCTTGGTTTTAACCACTACGTCGTCTATGTAGACTTCGATCAACTTGCCTAGGATATCGTGAAAGATGAGGTTCATGGCGCGTTGATATGTTGCCCCTGCGTTCTTGAGTCCGAATGGCATGACAACATATTCGAACGCGTCTGCAAACCTTGGGCAGCGGAAAGCATTCTTGTGGCGATCCTCTTCAGCGACAGGGATCTGATGGTATCCAGCAGTTCCATCCATGAAGGATAGCACTTCATGCCTCGTGGCCGCGTCAATGAGGAGGTCAGCAACAGGCATGGGATATATGTCCTTAGGCGTTGTGTTGTTGAGGTCATGGTAGTTAACACAGACGCGCATTTTGCCGTTCTTCTTGCGGACGGGAACGACGTTGGATAGCCATTCATTGTATTTGGCCACGCGAATGATACCTGATCGGTGCATGTTTTCGATTTCTTCCTTAACCGCGATCTGGGTCTCAGTTCGCATGAATCTGCCGTCTTGGCGGACTGGATGTCTGTCGGGATGAGTAGGCAGACAGTGACAGACTAAATCCGGGGACAGGCCAGGCATGTCTTCATACCTTTCGGCGAAACAATCCCTATATTCATGTAGTAAGGCGAGAAGGTCTTCCTTTAATTGTCCCGCCAGCTTGGCACTGATGAAGAGTAGTAATGGCTTCTCTGCAGTCCCCACGTCAACTTGTAAGGTGGGGTCGCGGACTTGAGGTGGCATGTCGTCCAAGGCAACGGGAGCTAACTGAATAATTTCCTCCTCGGTATCGGTATAGTCCACTATCTCATCCACATACTCCATAGTGGCAACACTGTCGTAGGCTTCGCGTTTTGCCCAATAGAGGAGTCTCTCACATAGGGACTCACCAGCCTCGTGTGCTTCTGCTGAGGATGTACTAATCATCAGAAGGTTGGAAATGGTCCGCGATGGTGTAAGGACATTGTAAGTCGTCCCTCGCCTGAGTGAGTCCCCATCGCGTTAGGTTGGAGGCCGTGACCCCATATGGGCGGCCTTTAGAATCGATGCCTTGGACTTCCAATGGGCCCAAGTCGGTATTGTAGTAGCGAGCATCATTGAAGTTGGCGGAAATGGAGAAAGGACGCGGGTCTGCTTTGATGAGGACCGCCTCGCGTTTCTCATTATCCCAGATTAAGAGCTTTTGGTGCATGGATGAAGGTATACAAAAACTCCTATGGATCCAGTCGCGGCCTAGGATCATGCTGTAAGATGAAGTGCATTCGGCGACAAAGAATGTATAGACCCTTGAAGCCGATCCCACCTTGACCCGTAAGAACAACAAACCTAGAGTCCGGGAAACTTTTCCGTTGAAGTTCTTGACCGTCAAAGACGTAGTCTGGATCATTGAGCGCTGGATACCAAGGAGTCCCATAGTGCGAGTGGTGACGACATTCACTGCAGCTCCCGTGTCGACCATAACTTTGTTTATCATAATCCCTTCCACTTCAGCCGTGATGTACAATGGCCTCATGTGAGTGGCCATGTCCAAGGTCGGAGTGGAAAAGGTCAGAGTCAGCATGCTTGTGACGCTGCTTGTGGATTCCGATAGAGGAGCGCTCGCGGGTTCCGCCAGGACTGCACTCCTCTCGCTACTACATGGTGGGGATATGTCACAAACATTATCACTACTGTCTGGAATATCCGCCGCGTTGCATGTTGCGTTCGGCGGGAGAGCATACCTCTCAGAGATGAAGAACACCATTCCGACTGGAAAGGAGAACTGCTCGCGGACTGGGACCATTGGGGTCTCAATGCTCCTGAGTTCTCCTTCAAGCACATC
Organism: Fragaria iinumae; assembly: GCA_009720345.1. Lineage (NCBI taxonomy): Eukaryota > Viridiplantae > Streptophyta > Magnoliopsida > Rosales > Rosaceae > Fragaria > Fragaria iinumae. Next base: position 34,562,832 of record CM019122.1, on the reverse strand, counting down.
GAATGCGCTTTCTTTTGGGCTTACCTCTTCATCCACAGGCCATGCAGCCATTTCAACCAAGTTACAAGTGAATGATTCACCCTGCCCTTTTGTTTGGTCTTCTCCCAAGTCGATGTGAGGCTCAGAATGAGTCTCCTCGTTCAGTGAAATTTCTCGGAAGCATTGGGCCATGAGCTCCGCGAGGTTAGGGCTAGAGGTACTACTTTCAACGTCTGGCGAGGAGATATCCTCTGGCTGTCGGGGTCGCCATACGAGTTTGGTCGAGGGCTGCTTGCCTTCAGCTAGCTGCTCGAGGGACCTTGGTGTTGTCATCTGCCTTAGACGGAGGAGGGCTTGAGACCTAAGGCTCGTGCCTGGTCGGTGGCCGGGGCCGACTTGGTCGCGATGGTTCGCTCTTTGCCTCAGGTTCCTGACAAAGAAGCTCCTGTGGACGTGATGAGCGAGGCGGCTCATGCCTTGGCTCGTGCTTCGAGGTAGTGGACAATCTCCGCTTCACTGGGGAAGGTGGTTCCCATCTTCTTTCAGTCTCTGGCGACTGCCTACGCCTTGGTGGAGGTAGCGGGTCCCTACGTTGTTTAGCCTCCGGCGACGGCCTACGCCTTAGTGGAGGGAGCAGTTCCGTTCTCCGGTCAGGCTCTGATGAAGGTCTGTGTCGGGAGGGTTGTGGATCCCTTCTCCTTTCCGCCTTCGGAGATGGTCTACTCCTGGCGGGGCGTGGATCCTGTCTTGGCGGTACGGTGACGCGACATAAGACATTCACCTTTGGAGCGGGGTTGTCTGCTACCTGCGCACAAACACGTGGAGGCGTGATAGGTGGTATTTGGAGTAGAGCGCGCAGGCCTTCGGCTTCTTTCCACATCCTCCCGGGTGTATGTGTGAGCTGTGAGGGGCAGATGATGCCATCGTCGGCAGCTCGTAAGGCACGTAGGATGCTGCCATACTTCTTCTGTAGCTTCCGCTTCTTGGATCTGCTGATGGTAACTGCCCTGCCCCCTTGCTGCGTGTACCAGATCCCTTCCTTGATCATTGATTTGGACGTCGGGGGAATATAGGGGTCGGTCAAGATACCTTGCCAAGGGCTTGAAGCCTCATTGTCTTGGTGCTCGCTGTCGGAGTCTGATATGTCCATCTCGCTTGAGGCTGGAGACGAAGGTACATCTTCAGTCCAATGGGATTGGACGAAGTTCTCAAGGCGTTTGATCCTCTGTTCTAGTTCTTCGCGAGTCCTAGGACTCATTGGTTGATAGTTGTCAGCGGGGGACGGTGTATCGTCCTGCATGATAGCCTTGCCCTTATCCTTTCTTGAAAGTTGATCGAGCTGCAGCCTGGCGGCCAAGTACCTTGCTGGGTAGCGGTTCCCATTTTGGTTTGCCAGCACGGTATAGTCATTCGCCGGTCTCTTGCGGTTTCAACCTGGCGGTTCGCGTGGACTCTCGTTTAGAGATAGGTCCAGTGTTATCGCGCGCTGGCCGATGCGGGGCCAGGCGACGTCAGTAGTTGTGGTCATGAAGCCGCCTCTGTCCTTAAAGCGAATGTACTTGAGGTCGAGCCAGCCTTGGATTTGCTCGCGAAGCTGGTAGCAGTCGCGGGTTCTGTGCCCCTAGCTATCATGGAACTTGCAGTGTACCCGACCTTCCTTATATTCAACGTAAGGCAAAGCCCTCGATACTGTGACGAGTCCGTCCTCAATAAGATCGTCTAGAACCTCGTGTGCGAGGTTGACGTTATAGGTATACTGGCGGGATGGCTGAGCTGCACCAGTATTGTTTTCCTCGCGGCCTCTCTTAGATGCATGGCGTGGATTGTCATCCTCTGGATGGTCTGACAAGTCTAAGGTGACTCTCCGCTGGCCTGACTTCGGTGCGCAACGGCGGCTATTCTCCTCTGGCTGGTCTTTCCAATTCACTTCGACCATACCGACCACGGCTGGGAAGGGATCTACATCCACAAAGGAAGTTGTGCTTTCTGGCGTCTTCATCTTCAAGGCGCTGAAATTCAACCAATTCTGCAGTTGGTCGCAGAGCTTGACACAGTCTTTGGTGTCGTGATTATAGACGTTATGGAAGCTACAATACTTCTTGTCCTTTAGCCCCTCCTTTGGCGGGATCTTGGGTTTCAAGCGTACGCACTTCGCCTCGATCAAGTCATTAAAGACAAGATGGGTGTTTTTTGCGTCATACGTGTAAGATTCGTATTCGGGCTTGGTCCATGCAAAAGACTGGATTGTGATTGGCTCGCGAGTTATTTTGAGATTCTTCAGTTTGTGAGCCAATGGTTTCCCGGTCAGCTCGACTGCTTTGACGTCATCATACTCCTGCGCGGCCTCAGCTTCTTCCTACTTTTGGTAGTAAGGATCAAATGTGGGGGATTGGAGGTTTAACGCCCCAACTGTCCTGTTTCTCCCCAGTACGTACGTCCCCTTGGAGGCATTCGCCTTTTCGTCCATCTCATTGAGGATGAGCTCATAACTGCCAACCTTGTTGATCAGGTCGCCCATGGATGCGAAGCGCTCCCCATGGTGCTTCAGCCGCTGGCGATGCTCGAGACCACAGACAGCCAACTTAATGGCTTCCTGCTCGGGCAAGAGGAAGTCGCACTTGGCTTGTTGAATCTTGAAGCGTTGGAGGAAGGAGACACCTGACTCCATACTATGTTGACTCATCTGAGTAAGGGAATCAAGGCCAACCTCCGGCTCAATGGTGCCGTATGTTTCCTGGAACAATCTCTCCATGGTAGGCCAGTCCGCAATGGATCCTGGCATCAACCTAGAATACCAACTGAATGCAGCTCCGGACAGAGAAGTCCCAAAGAGCTTGAGCTTGAGGATATCATTGTTCCCGTACTGGCCACACTGAACTTTGAAGGGGGCCATATAGGTTGCTGTGTCTTCTCTTGTTTCTCTAGAGAAGGTAGTGAACACAACGTTCTTGAACCCATGCGGGAAAGGGTATTGTGTCACACTATCAAGGTAGGGGTCGCGATACTACAAGTCAGCATCACCTTTTCCGGTTTGCTCCTTGATGATGGCGGAGATGAGCTGACGCCAGTCGGCTGTTGTCACAAGCGCGGACTCTGACCCTTCCTCATGGTTTGGCCATGCAGAGAAACTGACGGCCTGTCCGATATTATTGGGAAAAAGGTTGGAGTAGGCTAGAAGCGGGTCATCTGGTGTCCCAGTTCCCTGGCGCAGAGAAGTATTCAATCCCTTGAAGGGAGCAGCAGAGTCGTGCGGGGGCGGAGTTTTTTAAGTTCCAACCCCTAACGCGAACTGCGGGGCCTTCGGAGTCCCGACTTTAGGGTTTCCCCTGGCGCGCTCGTTGGGAGGGATGTACTTGGAAGTTCCTTCGTTCGCGCTTGGGCCAATAAGGTGTAAAGCGGGATTCTTTGGTGCTTGCGCCCTCATCCAGTCTTCAACTTCAAGGACCCGTAAGTTCAACCGTACCTGTTTGTCCTTGAATTCATCCAGCTTTTCCAGACTGTTCTTACTTCCAAAGAAGGAAGCATTCTGCTGGTCATGCATCTTGGCATCGTGGTCGTCCAAACGGCGAGTCTGTTCATCTACCGTCGCGCGAGTGAGCGACAGGATCTCTGCATGTTGCTTCACGATCTCTGTGTTCTGCTTCACGGTCTCCGTGTTCTAGTCCAGATCCAACCGGATCTGTTGAAGGCTTCCCTCGACCAAGCTCTTGGTTTCAATGAACTTGACGTCTAGGTTGCCATAATCTTCACCGAGTATGGCGAGTTTGTCATGCGTGGCCTGCAGAAGGGCTCTATTTTGTTTGACCTGTTCAGTTAGGTTAGCAACGCTTTGTTGAGTAGTCAGACTCTGACTTGACAACTGCTCGAACATCTGAGAGATTCGCTCCATAGACGGAGTAGAATCTGTGTCCTGGGTCGGCTGAGAGCCTACCATGGCGGTCTCGCTGAAGTCTGGGTCACCAAATTGAGCAAGGACCTGTTCTTGAGTGAGGGATCGGCAAGCCACGCTGTTATGGGGCTTATACCGTAGTGATCTGTGCTTGAGACAGGAAAGCTGAGGCTTCCAGTACGGGGCTTCTACTAGTTTCGCAATGGTGTATCGCTTGTACTCCCCGTCCCACTGGGCGTGCCACCTCGCGGACGAGGAAAGGGTTTGTGTGTGTGCGCTTGACTTCTTGATCAGGCGGAAGGGGTTTTCAGGTGCCACCTCAGGTAAGGAATTACGAGCACAAGACAATCGATACTCACGGTAGGACACGAGCAGAGCAACAAAGGGAGTTCAGAGGTCAGAAAAGAGTCCAGAAGGGCTCTAAAACTAAGGCGGCGGCGCACTTAGGTTTAGGGTTTCGAGGTAGCTCGAGAGGTAACTGATTTGCAGTTTTATATTTTGTTGAGAGATTTGATTGTGTGGTTGTATTGAGAGTTGTGTAGTGTCTGTTTTGTAAGCTTCGAGCCCCCTTATATAGTAGTTCGACTTGCGGCGGAAGAATGATGATTAGAATCCAAATCGGACTATGAAACCCTAATAGCACAAGGGCACTGCTCCGCCCGCGCGAACCAACCAATCTGTGACACATGTCCAGTTCGCACACTTCATTCCGCGCATAGGGCATTGCTTCCATGCTGCCAACTGTAGACTCCTATGCGGACTGAAATTCGGCACATCTTTACCTCGCGGGCTTTCACAGGAAGCTATCTCGCGTGTTCCTGATGCTCAATTCCATCTCACGGGCTATTGCATCTCGCGAGCCTTAAAATGACTTTTTATATTAAAAGGGCCATAGGGATTGGCCTGAAGTATGTCAAATACTTGTAAAAGTCTTCAACGATTAATGTGGTGCGCGCGGACGCCGCCTGTGGCTTTCTCTTAAAGTATCTCACGCGAGCCAGTTTGCCAGTTCGCCTTGTTATATTCCGCCTCGCCTAGGACTTGCACGCGAAGTACTATTGAGCCTCGGCTACGCGCGAAGTCATTCCGCGCGCGAGATCATTAAGTGTACGAGCCCTGTATTCCGCGCGAACCGCGCGAAGTCATTCCGCTCACAAACTCTGTAAGTTAGCTCGCGTGGTCTCTCTAGCGGCCATTACTTGTAACCTTAAAGAACTTGGGCTCGCCGGTATGACATGGACCAAGAATTTAATTAATATCAACATAGACATTTACTAACCAGTAAAATATTAATTTAGGCGTAAACACTTATATCCTGCTGTGTTGAATTTTGGGAAGAACCCGTGCTGAATTTTGGTTTGAATTTCTTAGTACTGATACTACTATTGGGAAAGATAGATTGATTCTTGAATGTATGCATTCATAATTGACTAAATACATGATGTATGTCCGTATGTTTCTTGAAATTAGTTTGAATTGTTGCTACAATGAGACGTGTTTCTGTGATGAATAATGGAGCTGGTTTAGCACATGCTTAAATTGATTTTATTCATTTTGTTAGGCTGCTGGCATTGTAGGGGTTCTTGTCTTGGAATGGGTTCATACATGTTGCTTTCCCTGTTATAGTTTCTTGTTAGTGTAGCTATAACAATTGTGTGTTATTCATGTGCAAGACCATGTTTTTTGGGAAGAGGAAGGACCGAGCTACTAAGGCCAGTGTCTTGATGGAGTCTATACGGCAGAGCGTCGACTCAGCGGGTTATAGCAGCGAGCCAACCCCCATGCCGGCTGGGACAATACCACCAGGGTCTCCCCCTTTGATTGTGCGGCCCCCTCCCGTTGACAATAGTTCAGCGGGATCTCCATCATCTACACCGACGCCCAATTCTTCAAGACGCATCATCGGCAGCGCTCGGTTGAAAGTTTGAAGCCCAACAGGTAAATTAAGCATTCTTTTAAATATTTGAAATCAGTAGCAGTACACCCTTGCGCGCCTGCTTACTACTACATTTTTTTTGACTTTTCAAGTGCTTATGTTTTGTATGTATATTAATTGTAGCTCCGGCCCCAAAGAAGAAGCGGGGTTTATGTTCTGGAAAGAAGACGAAGGATATCGTTGCAGCAACGGGGCAGAAGATCAAGCTGGAGTATTGCCCCCGTGTAAAAGGCCCTAGCGTGAGGGGGTTAAACAGCTTGGTGACACATGATATCGGTTCCACCACACGGAGTCTGGTGGGAATGAGGGCAAGGACATTCTACGACCTTGATCAGGAGGAGAAGTGGAAGGTGTGGAACGCAATGTCGGTAAGTAACACTGAAAACAGTTTGAAAAGTAAATTTACTTAATTACATAAGTTTATTTTATTTTTCAGTGCTTAACAAGTCTGTTTTTTTTTTATTTGTTACTTAGGCGAAGTACGAGTGAGATGAAAATGATGAGCCAATGTTCAATTGGATACTGAAGAGGGCACATGAGAGGTACAAGGACTAGAAGTACCAGTGCCACAAAGCTTATCTGAGGGAAGGGGCCTCTGGGATGTCTTCAGATTTCATTGGGAGAGAGGACCAGTGGGAGTTTCTATGCTCTCACTTCGAGTCACATGAGTTCAAGATGATTTTTTAAATTACCTTCATTTTTTTTTTTAAATTATCTTCATTGTTTCCCTTGTATTTTACTAATCTATTTAATATTTTTTTTTGTATTAGAGACTCTCCTTGGTAAACAAGCGGAACCGTGAGGAGAAGACTATGCACCACCACACGGGGTGTTCTCCTATCATCTACACAATAGGGGAACTCAGAATACAAGGGGAGGAACTTCCAATTATCAAAGGTTTTGAGAAGACCTATGTCAAGGCCGGTGATGAAGCTACGACCAAGCATTATGTAAGTGTCTTTCCTTTTACTATTTTATTGTTTGATGCATGCACTTATGAAGTTTATTATGTGAAATGTAAAGTTTATTAGGTACACATAAAATGAGCTATCTGTAAATAGTTTTTATATTTGGTTATTGGTTCTTGTTTCTGCATAATGTCAAGTTAGCGCTTAATTGATGTATTTTGAATGCAGAATGACATGGTTGATGAGGTCAATAGGCGAAAGAATGTATTTAAGAAACAACACCCTGACGCGACGGAGGAGGAGATTGTGGAGAGTGTTCAGTCCCAACAAATTGAGGTGTTGGGTACGGTGCTGAAAACTCGGAAAGGAAAGGAGATCAGAGGGATGGGATGAGCAAGCGAGCGAGACTTGAGCCAATCCTCAAATGGCTCCACTTCACGTAGTCGTCCTCCTAGAGTTGATGAGCAGCAACTCCTAGAGCTGCAGAAGCGCTATGAGCAGAGACTAAAAGAATCAGTGGAGCGTGCCTAACAAAAATATCAGGCGGCCGAACAGTGTACCCTGCAAGCGGAGTCTATGTATAGCGCTATGCAATCCCAGTTTGGCGTCATATATGAGCGCCTAGGTATGCCACCTCCTCCAGTTGTTTTTCCTCCTCCACATGTTTCCCCACAAAACAACGATGATCTAGACGACATAGGAGTACACGAGAATGCCGATTGACATTATTGATTTTGTATATATGAACATTAATGTAATTTGTCCATATATGAACATTAATGTAATTTTTCCATCTAGCTAGTTATCATGATCAATATATGAATATTTTTTCCAAATCCAATGTTTCCGATATATATGTATATGTATGTGTTTGATTGGAATTACTAATATGTAATTTTTTGAAACAGTGAATAAGGTAATTTACACAAAAATAACATTTTTTCGCAGTAAAAAAAATGACTTAGGCGACGGAAACCTCACATTCCGTCGCCTAAGATATAACACCTAACCGACGGACACAGAAATATCCGTCGACTAAGAAATGATACAAATTCGTCGGTTTAGATACTTAACCGACGAATATTCAGTCGCCTAAGCACGGAACAAGATTCGACGGTAAAAATATTTACCGACGAACTATTCGTCGCCTAAGAACGGAAGAAGATTTGTCGGTAAGAATATGTACCGACGAACTATTCGTCGCCTAAGAACGGATAAAGATTCGTCGGCAAACATAGTTTCCAACGCATATTCCGTCGGCTAGGAAACATTCTGATTCGTCATGTAAGAAACATTCCGACAAATATCTTCCATTGACAATAATCCCTATCGACGAATATTGTTGTCAATGAGGTAGCAATAGAGCCGTCGGGTAGGATAGTTCTTAGTCGACGACCTGTTTAATTTCCGTCACCTAAGTATTTACCTCACGCTACTTAGGCGACAGAACTTAGACGACGGACTGTCCGTCTGCCAAGATCCTAGGCGACGGATATTCTGTCTTAGGCGACGAATATGTTCCGTCGGCTAAGACCGATTTTCCTGTAGTGGCAATACGTTAAGCGTTGCAACAAGTTTTTCGACGGTTGCATGAAATGGTGCAACCAACTCTAACCAATCAATGCCCTATGTCAATTCTATGATAAGTTCATGTATAAATGTACCGTATAACAACTAAAATCATGGTGTTATTCTTCTCGCTTACAACTCCGGTTGGAATTGGGATTGGTATTGGAATATCAAGCAGATACAAGGAAAACACTCCAACTGCTCTCATAGTTGAAGGACTTTTTAATGCAGCATCAGCCTGTTGGGTAAAAATAGAGATAATGGAAGTATAAACTCAAACACACAAAGTATGAGTAAACAAGGAAGCAAAAGAGTAAAGGAAAGAGAACACCGGATGTAACGTGGTTCGGCAATTTGCCTACGTCCACAGGGAAGCAACAACAAGAACTTCCACTATCAAATGGTGGGTACACAAGAGATAGACAACTTCAAGAACACATTTGAAGGAAAGACTTTCTCACACTTGTTTTGCTACCTACTGTTTACGCCCAAATTAATATTTTGCTGGACAGTAACTGTCTATGTAAATATTAATTAAATTCTTGGTCCATGTCAAACCGGAGAGCCCAAATTCTTTGAGTTTACAAATAATGGCCCGCCAGTGTGACCACGCGAGTTGAATTACACAGTTCGCATGCGGAATGGACTTTACGCGAACATAGAGCTCGCGCGCAGAATGAACTTCGCGCGGAATTATTAGCTAACTCCGCGTAGGCGAGGTGAGATTCACACTTCGCGTAGATGAGGCAAGTGGAGTACATCGAGGCGAGCTGGCTCGCGTGGGAGGCTTCGCGTAGAAGCCATAGGCGGAGTCCGCGTGCATCACATTAATCGTGGAAGACTCTTACAAGTCTTTGACATACTTAGGGCCAATCCATGTTGCCCTTTTAATATAAAAAGCCCTTTTAAGGCTCGCGAGCGATGGAAGCAAGCTTCAGGAGCTCGCGGGATGGTTTAAGTCCGCGGCCCGCGCGAGATGGGTTTCCGCAAGGACTGTGACTCCCCGCAGGGTAAAGATGCTCCTAATTCCAGTCCGCATAGGAGTTTATAATTGGGCGGCGCGGAAGCAATGCCCTATGCAGAATGAAATGTACGAACTGGACATGTGTCATAAGATGGTTGGTTCGCGCGGGCGGAACAGTGCCCTTGTGCTATTAGGGTTTCAGATTCCGATTTGGATTCTAATCATCTTTCTTCCGCAGTAAGTCGAGCTGCTATATAAAGGCCTCGAGGGTTTACAGAAAAGAACACACATAACTTTTACAACAACAACTCAGAGACAATCTCTTTACAAACTGTAACCCAGTTACCCTTCGAGCTACTCGAAACCTTAACCTTAAGAGCGTCCGCGCCTTAGTTCAGAGTCTTCCTGGACTCGCCCCCGATCACCTTGATTCTCTTTGTTACTCTGCTCGCGTCCTACCGTGAGTATCAAATTGCCTTGTGCTCGTAAATTCCTCATCTGAGGTGGCACCTGGAAAACCCCTTCCGCCTGATCAATAAGTCAAGTTCTCGCATACAACCCTTTCCTCGTCCGCGAGGTGGCACGCCTGCAACATCTCCCTCTTTCTTTGTTCGCTAGTTACCTCTCGCCCGCGCGCTGAGGATCGTGGCCAAAACATTGGCATGTCTAGTGGGACAGAGAGTACAAGCGAAACATCATAGGGAGACCAGAGGAATCGCCATACTGAAAGCCTCAACTTTCTTGTCTCAAGCACAGATCACTACGGTACAAGCCCCATAACAGCGTGGTTTAGCGTTCCCTCACTCAGGAACAGGTTCTTGCACAGTGCACACAACTGTAGTCGAGTCAACCCAGATAATGAATTCCACAATGGAGAATATAAAGTACGTCTAGCATTTACTCTATTATTATCTTTGATCAATCGGTCAGCTGTGAGAATTCAACATTGTGATGATCAAGCTCTTATTTTAAATTACTTTCTGCTTCTTTATAATTATCTTCACGATTCATATCCACTTAGAATCCAACATTGTGATGATAATGCTTTAGATTATGCTTACCTTGTACTTGTGCAGTTGATCTTTTGAATAGATGGGAGAGATGATCGATCATGACCGATCAATGATTTTGACGTGAACCATAAATAGAAATCAAATAAAATTATACACATAGTTTCGTCATTTTTTTCTTACAAACCCACTGCCGTCCTTGACTCTGCATGTGAATACTCTAGCTTCCCTCCAATTTCCTTGATACGTCGACATTCTTTCGACAATGGAAATTAATAAGTTTCCGCACATCTCAATCACATTCTTTTCATGTCTTCCTGGAATTACCAAGCCAAATCTAAATGACCTCACTATTACTGTTGGGGCGGATTCTTGGAAGTTCCAGCCCCTGTCATGAACTGCAGAGTCTTTTGGGCCCCAACCTTAGGGTTTGCCCTAGCGCGCTTATTAGGCGGGATATACTTGGATGTCCCCTCGTTCACGCTTGCGCCAGAAGGATCTAGGGCAAAGTTCTTTGGTGCTTGCGCTCTCATCCAGTCTTCAACTTTAAGGACCTTTAAACTCAGCTGGTTCTGTTTCTCCTTGAATTTGTCTAGCTTTTCTAGACTGTTCTTGCTTCCAAAGAAAGAAGCACTTTGCTAGTCATGTAGCTTGGTATCGTGGTCGTCCAAGCGGCAAGTCTATTCATCTACTGTCGCGCGAGTGAGCGACAGGATCTCTGCATGCTGCTTCACGGTCTCCGTGTTCTGGCCGAGATCCTTTTGGATCTGTTGGAGGGAACCGTTGACCACATTTTTGTTTTCCCTTGTTTCGCCTAGAAACTGGTTGAAGTCCTCGGTGAGTACGGCGAGATTGTGCTGGTCTGCTTCCCAGAGGGTCTTGTCCCTCTTGGCCTATTCAGCAAGGTCGTTGACCTTCTCAGCAAGGTGGGTAACGCTCTGTTGGGTTGCAGTGGCCTCGAATCGGCCCTTAAGTTCCTCAAACATCTGGAGGATCCGCTCCATAGGCAAAGCAGTTCCTGGGTCTTGGGTCAGTTGTGAACCTACCATGGCGGCTTCGCTGAAGTCTGGGTCACCAAACTGAGCGAGAGCCTATTCTTGAGTGAGGGAACGGCAAGCCGCGCTGTTATGGGGCTTGTACCGTGGTGATCTATGTTTGAGACAAGAAATCCGGGGTTTCACGTATAGTGATTCTCCTGGCTTCCCTATGGTGAATCGCTTGTACTCCCTGTCCCACTGGGCATGCCAATGTTTTGGCCACGATCCTCAGCGCGCGGAGCAGAGGTAGATAGCGAACAAAAGTGGGGGGTTGTTGCGGGCGTGCCACCTCGCGGACGAGGAGAGGGTTGTATGTGCGCTTGACTTCTTGATCAGGCAAAGGGGGTTTCCAGGTGCCACCTTGCGGATGAGGGATTACGAGCACAAGGCGGTTCTATACTCACGGTGTCGCGAGCAAAGCAAACTATAGGGAAATCAGGGTAGAGTCCGGAAGGGCTCTGAGGAATCCTAGGCGGTGGCGCGCTTAGGGTTAGGGTTTCGAGGTAGCTCGAATGGGTAACTGGTTTGCAGTTTGTTTGTTGTTTGTTAAGGGATTTGATTGTGTTCTTTATTGTGTCTGTTTGACCCCTTTATATAGTAGTCTGAATTGTGGCAGAAGAAAGTTAATTTGGAGTCTGGGTCGGGCTTTGAAACCCTAATCCCACAAGGACAAGGTTTAACCCCCGCGGACCAACAAATTGATGACACATGCCCAGTTCGCATACTCCGCATGGGTTTTTGCTTCTATCCGCGGGTCTTTCTAGCTCGTGGGCTTTAGAAAAGCTTTTTATATTAAAGGGGCCACAGGGATTGGCCCGAAGCAAGTCAAAGACTTGTAAAAGTCTTCAACGATTATTATGATGTGCGCGAACTCCGCTTGTTGCTTCTTCGCGAAGTCTCGCCCGCGAGCCAGTTCGCCTTGATGTACTTCACCTCGCCTAAGGCTCCACTCTTACGTGAAGTAACACTTCGCCTTGCCTAGGCGTGAAGTCACTACATGTGCAAGCTCTGTAACCCGCGCGAAGTCTTCTAAGCGCGCGAGATCTGTAGTCCGCGCGAAGTAATTCCGCGCGCGGGCTTTATAATCCAGCTCGCGTGGCCTTACTGGCGAGCCATCACTTGTAAACTTGGACAAATTGGGCTCGCCGGTTATGACATGGACCAAGAAGGTAATTAATATTCACTCGGACATTTTACAGTCCAGTAAAGTATTATTACTTGGATAAAAATGCCCTTTGGCTCAAACAATAGGGAGACCAGAGGAATCGCCATATCGAAAGCCTCAACTTTCTTGTCTCAAGTACAGATCACTACGGTACAAACCCCATAACAGCGCGGTTTGCCGTTTCCTCACTCAGGAACAGGTTCTTATACAGTGCACACAATTGTAGTCGAGTCAACCCAGATAATGAATTCCACAATGGAGAATATAAAGTACGACTAGCATTTACTCTATTATTATCTTTGATCAATCGGTCAGCTGTGAGAATTCAACATTGTGATGATCAAGCTCTTATTTTAAATTACTTGCTGCTTTTTTATAATTATCTTCACGATTCATATCCACTTAGAATCAAACATTATGATGATAATGCTTTAGATTATGCTTACCTTGTACTTGTGTAGTTGATCTTTTGAATAGATGGGAGAGATGATCGATCATGATCGATCAATGATTTTGACGTGAACCATAAATTGAAATCGAATAAAATTATACACATAGTTTCGTCATTTTTTTCTTACAAACCCACTGCCGTACTTGACTCCGCATGTGAATACTCTAGCTTCCCTCCAATTTTCCTTGATACGTCGACATTCTTTTTGCATTTCTCACTTTCAGCTTGAATTTCATGCTGTTTCTTGGTGACTTTAAGTTCTTAGGTCATGGATTAACTTAATATCTGTTTCTTAGTGTACGCTTCCTTTCTTTATAAGATATGGTATAACTTAGATCTTATAGATATCGATTGTAGTCGCGTATGTTGCGCAGTTTCTTAATTATTTGTGACACTGACCATGCAATTGCTCATACTCTTCGATGAGTCTTGTACAGTTATGCTGATGCTAGTGGAGCCGGAAAGGATGTATACGAATTTGTAAGTTTCAGATCAAAGTTACTTTTCTTTTTCTCCGTGTCACATTATTCTTTGGCATATAATTTGTGAAGTGTTTCTCTTCTTATAGGTCAAAAGAGTTGGCAGGTTTAAGGAGGCAAAACGAACCGAGGGGATCTCGACATCAGACATTATAATGAGGATTGTTAAAGATTATAACCAGTATGTGTTGCGTAACTTGGATCGTGTGTATTCTAGAAAAGAGCTTGGCGTTAGTTTCGTGAAGGCAAGAATGTGGTTATGTGCTTTATTATTATAGTGTATATCTGACTGTATAATCTCCTTAAATGAGTTTTTCTTTTTTTAATCTACCACGGTAATTTTTCCATGTCCAAGGAACTTAGCTCTTTGGTTTCCTGCGATATCAACAGGAAAAACGATTGAGGGTGAACATGAGTTTGAAGAAGTTACAGGAGAAAGTGAAGGAACACCAAGAAAAAGTAGGAGAAAAGGTATGTCCATATTGTTGTTCTGTAATTACATGACGTGATGGAAGGATTGGGATGGGGTTTCTTGGGTTAGGCAGACTGAAAAGAAAGCCTTCTTATACAGAATATAGATTTTTCATGTGCCATTTTGTTATGATAACAATTATGGACACCTAATTTACTGATGGCCAAGTTTAAGAAATCGTTGTTATTTTGACGTTGGAGGAACTGATTTGGGTATACATACTTGTTTATACGACTTCCAAGTTGCCATAATCACAGCCAGCTTAGGAAAAAATAAAGAACTCAAGTTTGCCTTGTTTGACATAAGTAAGCTCATCATTGTTAGAAATTCACTTTTCTTAATATGTATTACTTTTCTTTCAAAAAAAAAAAAAACGTAGAACTTCTTTCCTTCTAATAAAGTGTCTTTTTGCTTCTGGGATTTTGGCTAGTGTGATGTCCAACTCGGTGTATGTTCATTATGTTGGGTGTTACAGTTTTCTCTGTTCCCAGTTTCATTTTTACCATTCCTTATTATTTTTTTTTTTTCTTTGGTATTTTTCCTGCTCACATGACATTTCTTGGGGTTTTCCTCAATTTGTCTGGAATAGTACCCATTGTTAATGAATATAAAGAAGTGTGGTGATAACTCAAATTAAGTCCAGTCAACAGTCAAGTGATTAGGGTTTACCCTATTGTTTATTTTTGCATTTTTTATTGCATGCTCCCTTGGTTGTAATTTAGACTCTGCTGTTATATGCAAGGCGTAACATTTAATGATGTAGTAATCAATGAATCAATCACCCTATACTGGGCAAAGAGTATCTCTGATGAATGAAGCACTTTGGCGAGAATTTCTTCGACTTGAGTTCATGGGATGTGTTTTCAGTGTTTGGTTTATATATTTGTTGTGGAGCTGCCTTCTTCCTGTTTGTTAGCTCTTATTTCATTTTTTCTACAAGGAGGGGTGTGTTTTTTGTGTACTTGTTTTTTCTGCAAGTTTTGTGTTTGCATTAAAAAACAGAAAAAAAAAGAATGTAAAACTTGGTGGACAAAGTATAAGGGAATAGAAGTGTTGAGGGCAAGAGAAAATTTCTAGCTAGCATTCCTGAAGTCTACCCAGTAAGTCTCAAAGAGTCCAAATCTCTCTTTGAACACCCACATACAGACATGTGTAGACATGCACAAATAAGTTTTGAGGGCTAGAGAAATTTTCTAGCTACTGTAAACCTTTTTGTGCCTGGCTTTCCTAAAGTCTACCCAGTAGGTCTGAAGAGTCCAAGTCTTTTTTAATGACACCCATGTATGACACACGTAGACATGCACAAAGGTTCAATTGTGAAGTTTGTTTTTCTGTAGAGAAAAGGAAAGCAAACAGCTATGAAATGTGCCTATCATCTTTTCTCCACAAGTAATCGTGCCATAGCATAACCTAGCCTTCCTGATGAGCAATCAGTTATCACTTCCAATCTTTTAGCTTTACTAGTTTCATTTCATCCCAATTTCCTGTTCAGGTTCGTTTTGGTTTTTGTGTTATTTGTTACTCGAGGCATTTGGTACTCGCACATTGAATTGTCATGTAGTTTTTGCCAATGATAGTCAGTTTCTTCTGTTACTTTGAGTTTATAACCGAACTGTCCTCTTATTTGCTTTGTCATGCTTTAAGCCATCACGACTAGATTGTGTATTTGTTCTCTTATCTCCTGTACTTGTATATGCTTCTGACTGGTGTATATTTCTTACTTGAGATTATAGATTCAGACAGTTGCTATGCATCGTAATGAATGGGTAGAAAATGCTGATCGCTGGGTTGCTGGATTTCTTGAGATGTTTGAAGAAGGTTGCCATAAAATGGTAAATAACTTTTTTTTTTTTGGGTAGTGAGTAAATCACTTGTCTATTAACTGATATTTATCAATGACAGAGAGAATTGCTATTTTGCTCTCCTTTGTCTTATAATGTGGAATTGTCTCAGGGCACTGCCATTAGAGATCGAATTCAAGAGCGCTTAAGAGGGCAGCAGTCAGCAGGTCTGCTGGAGAATGGTGAGGCGGTTACTGATGATGATGCTGAAGAATATTATGATGATGAAGATGAAGAATATAATGATGATGAAGAATATTATGACGATGAAGAATATTATGAAGAGGTACATGGGAAAGACTCAAATAATGAGAATGAGGGCAATGATAGAGGACGAAGTGAGAAAGAGAAGGACGAGAAATAAAATAATGACAAAGAAAAGTAGGGACTCTTTTCCATGCTTGCAGTATATATTGCTCGCTGCACCGTCACTGCTTGTTCATGAAGTTGTGTAAACTACTACACGATAGTTTTTGGTGGTGAGACATGATTCCCTGATGTTGCAAAGGGAAACACCAGTCACTCAAAACATACTTGTAGTGTAATTTCTGCCTTTTATCGTCGATCTCCAGACGATCTCCAGACTCCAGTGTGGTTAGGTTTCTAAATCATTTGGCACCCAGTTATAGCTATCATGCTTTTCGTCTTTGCCTTTCTGCTTGTTGTGGCCAAGACTTGAACTTTGGATTTTCTTCATGAGCCATGTGAAGAGAGCTTATAATTAAGTCCCAATATGTCACCTTTACTTGTCTACTGAAAATGATTTGTTAGGCCCTAATCAGAAGGGGTCACTTTTGTAGCCAAGCATAGGTTGGTCAAGCATATCAATACAAAGTGGCATAAGCTGTAGCCAAGTCAACCCTTGTGTTCTTATGAGTTCTGGTTCTCATCTCAATTAAACAATTTTAGACCAAGTCCTAAGACAGTACCACTTCATTGGTTTGTCATTTCAAACGTTTACCATCCAAGTTGATGCCCTCTGTAGCTTATAGGTTATGTCGACATTCTTATGAATTTGCTTGTGCACAGTGTACACAACTGTAGTCGAAGTCAACCCAGATAATGAATTCCATGTATCTAACAACGGAGAACATAAAGTACGACTAGCACTTACTCTATTATTATCTTTGATCGATCGGTCAGCTGTGATGATCAAGGTCTTATTTTAAATTACTTGCTGCTTCTTTGTAATTATCTTCACGATTCATATCCACTTAGAATCCAACATTGTGATGATAATGCTTTAGATTATGCTTACCTTGTACTTGTGTAGTTGATCTTTTGAATAGATGGGAGAGATGATCGATGATCGATCAATGATTTTGACGTGGACCAAATGCAAGTTCTTTGTTTTTTTTGTTTTTCATATTAACGCCATCGATCATTATTCCTAAAAAACGAAAACGATTGGAAAAGAATCAAAGCAGAGGTTGGAATGAACCATAAATTGAAATCAAATAAAATCGTACACATAGTTTCGTCATTTTTTTCTTACAAACCCACTGCCGTAGTTGACTCTGCATGTGAATACTCTAGCTTCCCTCCGATTTTCCTTGATATGTCGACATTCTTTCGACACTGGAAATTAATAAGTTTCCGCACATCTTAATCACATTCCTTTCATGTCTTCCCTGGAACTACCAAGCCAAATTTAAATGACCTCACTATTATATGTATCACAAATTCACAATACTCACTCTAATCAAATATGATACTGATCCCTATATAAAACTGCACCCCTTTATCTTTCTTTCGAAACTCGGACCCCTTTTCATGTTGCAGAGTTCAGACCATTCCCTTGAGAGTTTTTTTTACAATGAAGGAGTTTCAGAAGAATGACCTCCTCTCCTTCTTCTGCATCCTCCTATTACTCCCAGCCCTAGCTTCCGCAGAGTGTACATGCGACGCCGAAGAAGAAGGTGGTAACAGAAGCGAAGCCCTAAAATACAAACTCGGCGCAATCGCTTCCATCCTCGTGGCAGGTGCAGTCGGCGTTTGCATCCCAATTCTAGGGAAAACGATTCCGTCGTTGCAGCCGGAGAAGCCTATCTTCTTCATCATCAAGGCTTTCGCTGCCGGGGTTATATTGGCCACCGGATTCATCCACGTGCTTCCGGACGCTTTCGAAAGGTTGACGTCGCCGTGCCTGAAAGAAAACCCATGGGGGAAGTTTCCCTTCACCGGATTTGTGGCCATGATGGCTGCCATCGGAACCTTGATGGTGGATTCCATTGCAACTTCTTATTTCAACAGGTCACATTTTAAGAAGGCTCAGAATCAGGTTAATGGAGATGAGGAGAAAGTTGGAGAGCATGAGGGTCACGTACATGTTCATACACATGGGACTCATGGCCATTCTCATGGGTCGCTTGATACCAATTCCGCCGAGTCACAGCTTCTTCGGCACAGAGTTATATCAAAGGTACTTGCACTTGATTTGAGTTTGCTTTTTTAATATATATTTTTTTGAACCAAGAACTAAAACCAAGAAACATAAAGTTCATAAAACCCAATAAACACAAAGACGTCGTCAAGCTTCGTGTCCACACTTTCATGAGAGTTCGTAATCAACACTGAACTCTCTTCTCTGAGTTTTTAAGTTTCGTTGAATTTTGGGTTTCTCAATCTGAGAGAGCTAGAGTTAGATCACAGGTTGCCGGAAAATAAAAGGGAGAGGTCCCCTAGCCTAATCTGCGGCGTACAAATTTTCATACGCTTTGGTTTAGATTTTTTTGGTTTTTGTTTTGTTTTAGAAGAGCGGATTTAGAAATCGGGCCGAGTTTATATTGGGTTTTTGAGAGTGAGATGATCCTTTTACCTTAATTCAAAGTTCAAATTCTGAAACTTAGGTCTTCATTCTACATATTGATTTTAGCCCTAAAGTTTGACGGGCTAAAATAAATTTAATCCTAGTTTTATGTATCATTTCGATAAGTTTATGTATAATTTTGGTTCATATGGTGTAGGTTTTGGAGTTGGGAATTGTGGTGCACTCGGTGATAATTGGAATTTCGTTGGGTGCTTCCGAAAGTCCTGAAACAGTTCGACCTCTTGTTGCTGCTTTGACTTTCCATCAATTTTTTGAAGGCATGGGACTTGGTGGTTGCATAGCTCAGGTAACTTCTCCCTTTCCTATATTTGTTTCTCTACTGCTAAGAGTGATTATCAAAAATATAAAAAGGCTGCTAAGAGTGATTTTTTGTTCTCATGGTTATTAGTTACTTGCTATTCTAAATAGTATGGTTACAAGTTTAAAAGGATCAAATTAATTTTATTTACTTTTTGCAGGCGAGAGAGTCGCGATTAACAACTATAATCATGGTGTTGTTCTTCTCGCTTACAACTCCTGTTGGAATTGGGATTGGTATTGGAATATCAAGCAGATACGAGGAAAACAGTCCAACAGCTCTCATACTTGAAGGAGTTTTTGATGCAGCATCAGCCGGGATATTAATCTACATGGCTCTGGTTGATCTCCTAGCTGCTGATTTTATGAACCCGAAAATGCAGAAGAATGTAAAGCTTCAAGTTGGGGCTAACGTATCACTTCTTTTTGGAGCTGGTTGCATGTCTCTAA
Organism: Fragaria iinumae; assembly: GCA_009720345.1. Classification (NCBI taxonomy): domain Eukaryota; kingdom Viridiplantae; phylum Streptophyta; class Magnoliopsida; order Rosales; family Rosaceae; genus Fragaria; species Fragaria iinumae. Next base: position 34,543,555 of record CM019122.1, on the reverse strand, counting down.
TAGCCAAATGGGCTTAAACTAGAAAACGTCATTCATTTTTTTTGGGTTCAGTTTCTAGCTAGAATAGTGACTTATTGTTTTTCTTCCCAAATGTGTGTGGTTCAAGAACGTCTGTGTGAAAAAATGCAAACGAAATGCGAAAATACTTTTTGCCAATTTGACTTATTATTTGAATTGAATTTTAGACTATATATATGGGGCTCGATCAAACCTGAGCATGAATGCAAGCAGTTTTTGATAGAAGAAAGTATCACATCCGAAGAAATTGGCTTAAGTAACTTGTAGGAAATTGCAACTCTAGTGATCGATGTAGAATTTTACTTCTACTTATCACCTGCAACATAAGAAAGGGGTTTTAGCTAGAAACTTGTTTAATTTGTTTCGTCACAAAGTTGAGGAATATTACAGTACTCTTCCATGCACATATGAATCAGCATGCATTTGGCTAAAGTTGATCATACATTAGGTGAAATTGCATGGTAGACCCTCCGGCCATTTCCCAAGAGTGAAGGAATATATGGTTCAGCAGATCGAAAGCTATTGATCGAGATGAGATGGACTTTGGCCACTTGTGAAAGTTCAGTTACAAAACTCCAAGATCATTCTTCATTATTATCAGTGCTTTGAATCCTTTGATGCTTACGCGTTGGGAAAAAAGCATTCATTCCAGTCTGTGACTTTCATTTTCTCTTGCAAAACATCCATAAGACAGCACATAATTCTTTAACTTTTTCTTCTCATGTTTTGATGTTGAGGATCCATAATGTTTCCTTTCCTAGAGGTGTACGTCATTTTCTATCAATTTGGTGTCAAATTCTATCAATTATATTCGTATGAGAATCAAACATTAGCCCTTAATTCAATATTAGTTAGTTCCTTTGCCGTTTTGCTTTAAAGAAATGATATCAAAGAAGTTGAGAGAACAGGGAAAAACAAGTGATTCGGTTAAAACGGGTCTTGGTTTTGTCCCAGGCAAGCCGATCAAAATCTCAGGCAGAAGGAAAGCGGAGAAGGCAAGCATGCAGTACATAAGCGTCGAAGAAGTAGAAGATGAGATTCCACAAATCCAATCTGATTCTTGCACTTCAGCGTTTGATCGTATCTGCCCAAGTTCTCAAATTACTTCTACTAAATCAACAGGCAGAGTTTCGGTGTTTGAACGTGTTGAAAAGTCAACAAGTCGAAGCTCCATCTTCAGTCGTCTTGACACCGCAGCTACACGAACTTCTGTGTTCAAAAGGTTGTCATCGTCAAATGAAGAAAATAAACAAATAAAGCCAACTCCTCGAAAGTCGGCACTTGAAAGGATCCAAGCTCCTAAAGAACAACAAGATAGAAAAAGAAAAGAAGTGGGCCAATCGGAAAATAAAGAAATCCAAAGTCTCATCCCATCACACATGAAAAGATGTTGTGTGCTAGAGGTGAATTCAACCGACCAACTTAAAGTGAGGCAACATACCTTCATATTCACTGGTCAAGATAAAGAAGGCGATGATGCTAGCAGCGATGAGGATGATGTTATTCAATGTGCTTATCACATCACAGTAGCAGAGGTGGAAGCTTATGAAGAGGATGACCATGAAGGCTTCGAATATGAAATAGAGGCAGCTCCTCCAGAGCTTGAAGATGGGGTGAAATCTACGGTCGATGAACTTAAGAAACTCAATCTGGGGATGGAGGAAGAACCAAGACCGATATTTGTAAGCGCGTCGTTAAGCTCCCTAGAGGAGAAGGAGTACTATGACTTGTTGCTTGAGTACAAGGATATCTTCGCTTGGACCTACACAGAAATGCCCGGTGTTGATCCTAAAGTGGCAGTTCATCGATTAGCTGTTAAACCGGAGGCTCGACCCATCATACAGAGGTACAAACTCAAATTGAAGAAGAGGTTGACAAGTTGATCGCTGCAGGCTTCATCAGAGATGTCCAATATCCCAAGTGGATCGCAAACATTATCCCAGTTGAAAAGAAAAGTGGACAAATGCGTGTGTGTGTAGACTTTCGCGACTTGAATGATGCATGTCCGAAAGATGACTTCCCTTTGCCTATCATCGAACTCATGGTGGATGCAACCACAGGTCATGAAGCTTTGTCTTTCATGGATGGATCGTCTGGCTACAACCAAATAAAGATGGCGCTAGAAGACGAGAAGTTAACTGCATTTCGCACTCCCAAAGGCATTTACTGTTACAAAGTCATGCCATTTGGATTAAAGAATGTTGGTGCAACATACCAACGTGCCATGCAAAAAAATTTTGGAGACATGTTTCACAAGTACGTTGAATGTTATGTTGATGATTTGGTTGTCAAGTCAAGAAAAAGGAGTGACCACTTGCAAGACTTACGAGAAGTGTTCAATAGGCTACGCGAGTACCAACTCAAAATGAACCCATTGAAGTGCGCTTTTGATGTGAGTTCAGGCAAGTTCCTTGGATTCATCGTGAAGCATCAGGGCATTGAAGTAGATCAATCGAAGATTAAGGCCATTCAAGAAATGTCAGAGCCAACGAATTTAAAAGAATTGAGAAGCCTCCAAGGAAAACTCGCGTTTATCAGGCGGTTCATCTCAAACCTCGCAAGTCGATGTCAACCTTTTAGTCGACTCATGAAGAAGGATGTGCCTTTCGTGTCGGATGAAGCTTGTCACAATGCTTTCGAAAGCATTAAAAAGTACTTGGCTAATGCTCCGGTGTTGGGTGCACCCATTCCTGGGAAACCTCTTACCCTTTACATTGCAGCTCAAGAAAGATCACTTGGAGCGATTCTAACCCAAGAAAATGAGGAAAAAAGGGAGATGGCCTTGTATTATTTAAGTCGAACTCTCACAGAAGTAGAATTAAATTATTTTCCAATAGAGAAGACATGTCTCGCTCTCATCTTTTCCATCCAAAAGTTGAGGCATTATATGCAAGCTTACACCGTGCATTTAGTAGCCCGAGCTGACCCAGTCAAGTTTGTCATGTCTAAACCAGTCCTATCAGGACGAATGGCAAAATGGGCTCTGCTCCTCAATCAACACGACATTGTCTATATACCTGTTTATGCCTGAATTAATATTTTACTGGACAGTAAATGTCTATGTAAATATTAATTATTTCTTGGACCATGTCATACCGGCGAGATGGAGTTTCTCTAAGTTTACAAGTGATAGCTCGCCAATGAGACTACACGAGCCAAGTTAGCCTTCGCGCGAAATGGACATAGGCGGAATTACTGTTCAACACTTCGCGAGGCGAGATTGCCAGTCCGCGAGGCGAGGCGAGATGGACTCTCCGCTAGGAGAAGCAAGGCGCGTTCTCAAACACTAGCTCGCGTAGAAGACTTCGCGAGGAAGCGACATGCGGAGCCCGCGCGCACCACGACAAACGTTGAAGACTTTGACAAGTCTTTGACAAGTCTTTGACATGCTTCGGGTCAACCCCTGTGGCCCATTAAATATAAAAAGTCCTTTTTAAGGCTCGCGAGCTGCAATAGCCGCGAAATAGACACGAGCTACAGAAGCACGCGAGATAGCACCCTGTAGCAGCCCGCGAGATGAGGATGCTCATAATTCCAGTTCGCATAGGAGTCTACAGTTGGCAGCGCAGAAGCAATGCCCTATGCGCGGAATGGAGTGTGCGAACTGGGCAGGTGTCATCAATTGGTTGGTTCGCATGGACGAAACAGTGCCCTTGTGAATTAGTGTTTCAGAGTCCGACTTGGATTCTAATCACTTTGCTTCTGCCGAACCATTATATAAGGGGGCTCGAACCCTAACAGAAGTCTCTCTCAAAAATCAAGACAGACAACTTAACAACACACACAACTTTTAAACAAACAACTCAAAGACAACTCTCAGACAAAACCCAAACTGAAACCCAGTTTCCCTTCGAGCCTTCCTCGAAAACCTAACCCTAAGCGCCGCTACTTAGGCTTTTCTCCAGAGCTCTCCGGACTCTGCATCCCCGTTTCTCTCCGAACTCCCTTTGTTTGCTCTGCTCGCGCCGCCGTGAGTATCGACCCGCTTGTGCTCGTAAATCCTCCTCTGAGGTGGCACCTGTGACCCCCCTTTCTGCCTGATCAAGAAGTCAAGCGCACCCCCCATCAACCTTTTCCTCGTCCGCGAGGTGGCACGCCCGCAACACTCCCATCTCTTTGTCTGCTAGAAGCCTCTGCTCCGCGCGCTGAGGACCGTGGCCAAAACATTGGCACGCCCAGTGGGACAGGGAGTACAAGCGATTCACCATAGGGAAGCGAGACCGCCATGTTAGGCTCTCAGCCGACCCAAGATACAGACTCTGCTCCGTCTATGGAGCAAGTCTTCCAGATGTTCGCACAACTCAAGGGGCAGATCCAGGGTTTGACAACCCAAAGCTCCGCCACTCAACAAAGCCTCACCGACCTTGCTGGGAAGGTTGACGGCCTTGTTGAACAAGCCAAAGGAGGTAGAGCCCTTTTGCAGACCACCCATGATAAACTCACCGCGCTCAGTAAGGACTCTGGCCACCTAGAAGGCAAATTCATGGAAAACAAGGACATGTTTAAGGGGTCTCTCCAACAAACCCAACAAGAGTCGGGGAAAACCACAAACGTATTGCACAAAAAGATTGAACTGCCTAGCAGCCAATCTAATGGTGAAGATCTTCCTTTGGACGGACCTACGTCCAAAGAAGGAACCACTTCGTCAGTCGATGATGAAGGACCTGAGGTAGAGGCCGGCGAGATTATGGATGATAGTCCCATCTTGAAATTTCACGGTGTTCCTCAGGGAAAGAAGCCTGAAGATAGGACAGAACAGTCCATCTCTGAAGAAGAAATCGATTCGCACACTGATGGCGAACCACAACTTTGCATGATGGCGAACCACAACTTCCGAGTAGCCAGTTTCCTCATGCGAGATGTATACATGGACACGGGTCAGATGCATGGGGGGCAAGGCAGAGCTCGCCTGTCTTCTTTAGTTAACCACCGTGATCAGGGGCATGATCAACCCAAGCTCTGTCCAATTACTGGACGTGATCAAGAAGCTGCCCCAAGTTATGACAAGCGAGAAGAAGCTGCGATAATAGATTGGCGCAGATTTAATGAGTTGCACAAGCAACTCGATGCGCAAGCGGCTGCTGAAGAAAATGAAAAGGCTTTACGACGCCAGAATGTTAAGCCTACAGTTGGCAGAGATTTCCCTTTGGATGAACTTACGTCTGAGGAAGAGACTGTTTTCTCAATCAATGACAAAGAATCTGAGGTCGAGGCCTGCGAGATTATGAATAATAATCTTATCTCAAAGACTGACGTCCTTCCCTTAGAAGACGAAATCGGTTCGCACACTGATGATGAACCACAACCTCGCATGATGGCGAACCACAAATTCCAAGTAGCCAGTTTCCTCATGCGAGATGTATATGTGGACACAGGTCAGCCGCATGGGGGGGAAGGCGGAGCTCGCCTGCCTTCTCTATCAAGTCCTGACAGACGAAATAAAGCTGGACCGGAGCTTTTTGAGTTTCCTTTTCAGCCTGTACACGCGGGGCATCAAGGCTGGCGAGGTCCATTTCTCTTAATGATTCGCCTCGCCAATCTTATATTCACCAGCAAGATGCCTCAGTCCGCTTCGTCGAACCATGGTCATATTAAGCTTAACTATATATGGCGTGGTGGTATCCCCAGGTTAATCCGTGGTTTCACATTGCAATATGCTTGGAGTCTCTGCATGCAATTTCAGAGGCCTAAAGGGGACTTTGGCTTATGTGCGAAGTACGTACATGTTCCGTATATGCCTATAGTTGCAAAGAAGGTCGAGCCACCAACCTTTGTTGAATCGGCATTTGATTTTGACACAACGCCAACTTATGATGAATACGAGGAAGACTATATGTTGTTGCGTCTGTCTCATAATCATATGCTACAAGAGTTCAATCCCAGTAAAGCTCTTGATGAGTTGAAAAGAGACCAGCAAGTGGTTACTCCCGGTAAGACCATGCATTATGACATGGTAATTGGTGACACGGCAGATCTTTACACCATGTTGTCTGCAAGGATGCAATTGAAGATTATGCTTTGCAAAATGACAAAGGCGTTTAGGGGGCAGCGAGGCAGTCCCTACAAGCTACTTTCTTCAAACTTTCAAGTGGTTGACGCGGAACAACTCTGCTCAACACTTAGAGTGAAGCATTGGTGGCCTCCCCCGTGGCCTAACGAAGGGTACCTAATCAAGCTATGATACCCTCTTCTCTTTGTTCCTCGCTTTTACTTCAGCCTTTACTTCTGTTTTTTCTTTCAGTTTCTTTCTTTCTCGCATTGAAAAAAGAAAATACAAAAAAAATTAAATAGCAGAAAACCCAAAAAGAGATCTTTGGTCTTGCTGAAATGCAAGACAACGTTCTTGCCTCTGAAGGCTTGAAATTTACGTCGGAGCCTATCCCTGAGGCTTGACAACAACAGGCATGCCACATGCCTTCGAGTTACTACCAGCGAAGTCAAGTCAGAGAGGCAATACAACTAGATTGCAATTCTGAAAGTTGCACCAACCACTACCAGACAGTCAACTTCGCGGACTCCATTCGAATGATCCAGGAAGCACTAGCCGGCTCGCCTTATATCGACCGAAAGCCCTGGATGTCTACTTTCCAGAGGATTTTACGGCTTGTCATTTCGCCATTCCTGGAGAGAGTTATGGGAGTTTAAATGCAGACAGGTCAGGATACGCGCGGATTTGCATTGTGCATTTTCAATGTGTTTTCATGACCTTGAAACATGCTTTCCTCACTGGGGGGCATCCGTACCACAACTCCTTCCCTGGGGGGCATGCTAAAGTTTTGATGTCCTTCATTCTTCTCAAGAAGCTTCGGCGAGCAGACATCAAAACTGGGGGGGGGCACATTGGCAGATCGTGTTCCAGAAATTTCAGACTTTAGGCCTTCTTCAAGTGTCTTAGTCATTATTTAGGCCAGTCCCTGTGGCCTCCAAATTTCGAAGGTTGGTTCGCCATTTTCACGCGACCGTTCGCTGACTCATTTGTGTGCTTCTCTTTGGTTCGCATTGGGGGGCAGCGAAGTATATACTGGGGGGCAGCGAAGTGCATGGCCTCTTAAAACTTTTCAACCTTTTGTTTGTCTCTCATGGGTTCGCACTAGGGGGCAGGGAAATACATGGCCAATATCTTTCCATGTTGGTCCGCTATCGCCAAGAACTCGCGTATGTGCCATGTATTATGTCTTCTGAGTTGAGCAAGCGAATGCGGACTAAGAGCACACGCATGCAAAAGTGGAACAAGCGAATGCGAGCTAAGGGCAGGCGATTACATTCGAAGTTCAAGTCCAAGGTACCGAGGCGAGCCATAGAGCAGTTCGCTACGATTCACACTCCTTTTATGTATGACCCGAGCTAATACTATTGGTTTTAGAGCAACATGAACCTTTGGAGCAACATGAACATAAACCTCTTCAGTCATTCTCGACATTTCATAACTTCGAGGCTAGGGGGCAATGTTTACGCCTGAATTAATATTTTACTGGACAGTAAATGTCTATGTAAATATTAATTATTTCTTGGACCATGTCATACCGGCGAGATGGAGTTTCTCTAAGTTTACAAGTGATAGCTCGCCAGTGAGACTACGCGAGCCAAGTTAGCCTTCGCGCGGAATGGACATAGGCGGAATTACTGTTCAACACTTCGCGAGGCGAGATTGCCAGTCCGCGAGGCGAGGCGAGATTGCCAGTCCGCATAGGCGAGGCGAGATGGACTCTCCGCTAGGAGAAGCAAGGCGCGTTCCCAAACACTAGCTCGCGTAGAAGACTTCGCGAGGAAGCGACATGCGGAGCCCGCGCGCACCACGACAAACGTTGAAGACTTTGACAAGTCTTTGACATGCTTCGGGTCAACCCATGTGGCCCATTAAATATAAAAAGTCCTTTTAAGGCTCGCGAGCTGCAATAGCCCGCGAAATAGACACGAGCTACAGAAGCACGCGAGATAGCACCCTGTAGCAGCCCGCGAGATGAGGATGCTCATAATTCCAGTTCGCATAGGAGTCTACAGTTGGCAGCGCAGAAGCAATGCCCTATGCGCGGAATGGAGTGTGCGAACTGGGCAGGTGTCATCAATTGGTTGGTTCGCATGGACGAAACAGTGCCCTTGTGAATTAGTGTTTCAGAGTCCGACTTGGATTCTAATCACTTTGCTTCTGCCGAACCATTATATAAGGGGGCTCGAACCCTAACAGAAGTCTCTCTCAAAAATCAAGACAGACAACTTAACAACACACACAACTTTTAAACAAACAACTCAAAGACAACTCTCAGACAAAACCCAAACTGAAACCCAGTTTCCCTTCGAGCCTTCCTCGAAAACCTAACCCTAAGCGCCGCTGCTTAGGCTTTTCTCCAGAGCTCTCCGGACTCTGCATCCCCGTTTCTCTCCGAACTCCCTTTGTTTGCTCTGCTCGCGCCGCCGTGAGTATCGACCCGCTTGTGCTCGTAAATCCTCCTCTGAGGTGGCACCTGTGACCCCCCTTTCTGCCTGATCAAGAAGTCAAGCGCACCCCCCATCAACCTTTTCCTCGTCCGCGAGGTGGCACGCCCGCAACACTCCCATCTCTTTGTCTGCTAGAAGCCTCTGCTCCGCGCGCTGAGGACCGTGGCCAAAACAGTACCTGCCAAGGCGGTCAAAGGTCAAGCTGTGGCTGACTTTCTAGCGGATCACCCAATCCCTGCCGATTCGGAAATTTTAGATGACTTGCCAGATGAAGATGTCTTTCTTGCAAAAATTCTCCCCACTTGGAAGATGTTCTTTGATGGATCTTCAAGAATAGATGGAGCAGGGGCCGGCGTTGTCTTTGTCACCCCACAAAAGCAAATATTGCCATATGTCTTCACTCTCGGTGAATTGTGTTCCAACAATGTTGCGGAATACCAAGCCCTCATCATGGGGTTGCAAACGACCTTAGAAATGCAAATTGCAAATCTAGAAGTGTACAGGGATTCGAAGTTAGCAATTGATCAACTACTAACTAATTACGAAGTCAGGAAAGAGGATTTGGTTCCTTATTTCCGTCTCGCTACACAACTCTTGACTGGTTTCGATGTTGTTACACTAGAACATGTGCCGAGGAAAGAAAATCAAATGGCGGACGCCTTGGCCAACCTAGCAGCAACTTTGGCATTATCAAATGATGAAATTGTGGACCTTTCAATTTGCCAACGATGGGTTGTATCAACAGAAATTGTACCATTGTGCGAAAATTCCAATATAGTCTCCGTCTATGTTATTGACGTAGAAGATTGGAGGCATCCGTTGATCGACTACATTGAGCATAACAAATTGCCTGACGATCTAAAACAGCGAACGGATATCAAACGAAGAGCCCCGCATTTTTTCTACTACAAGGAGACTATTTATCGACGATCATTTGACGGGTTACTCCTTAGGTGTTTGGGAAAAGAAGAGGCGTCCAAAGCCATGGAAGAGGTTCATTCTGGAATATGTGGAGCTTATCAATCAGGTCCTAAATTGCATTTTCAAGTAAGACGAATAGGTTACTACTAGCCCACAATGGTCAAGGATTGCATGGAGTACGCACAGAGATGTCAAGCTTGTCAATTCCATGCAAACTTTATCCATCAACCGCCTGAGCTATTGCATCCTACAATCGCTTCATACCTGTTTGATGTCTGGGGGATAGACGTTGTGGGACCCATAAACCCGAAATCTTCTGGAGGCCACATGTACATTTTGGCAGCCACGGATTCCTTCTCAAAGTGGTCAGAGGCGGTACCGCTTAAAGAGATAAAGAAAGAAACTGTTGTAGACTTCATCAAGACATGCATCATCCAGCGATATGGTGTGCCACGTTGCATCATTACAGATAACGCCAAGTACTTCTCAAATAGTGCTATGCAAAAACTTAGCGAAAAGTATCACTTCAAGCTACACTTTTCGTCAATGTACAATGCAACAGCTAATGGTTTGGCGGAGGCATTTAATAAGATGCTCTGCAACATCTTGAAGAAGACCGTCAGCAAGTCACAAAGAGACTGGCATGAGAAGATGGGCGAGGCATTGTGGGCATATAGAACGACATATCGAACTACCACAAATGCCACACCTTATTCTCTGGTGTATTGTGTTGAAGTCGTCTTGCCATTAGAGAAGCAAACTCCCTCATTAAGGATTGCTTTGCAAGAAGGCCTCACAAATGAAGAAAATATCAAGCTACGACTTCAAGAGTTGGAAGCTTTAGACGAGAAGAGGCTCGATGCGCAACAACATCTAGAATGCTACCAAGCCCTGATGTCGCGTGCCTTCAACAAAGGAGTTCGGCCTCGATCCTTTCAAATCGGTGACTTGGTCCTTGCTGTACGCAGACCCATCATCATGACACACCAGACCGATCCCAAGTTCAAATCAAAGTGGGATGGCCCTTATGTCGTCAGCGAAGTCTACACCAACGGAGCTTATAAAATCGTGGCTGAAGACGGTTTCAGAATTGGCCCAATCAACTGCAAGTTCTTGAAGAAATAATATGCTTGAAACAAGTAAAAACGCTCCTTGTCCGCACGAGCATAAACTGCGAATGACAAAAATGCTCCTTGTCTGCACGAGCTTAAACTGCAAATGACAAAAATGCTCTTAGCCTGCATGAGCCTAAACTGCACAAGGCACCCAAAAAATAAATCTAAAAAAAAAGGGTTTTAAATCCTCATCCTTGAACTACGTTATGACTTGATTCTTTCTTTGGAATGATACGTAGGCAGCTTGAGAATTATATTCTTAAGTTCAGTCACATCAAAAAAAAATCTCTTTTTTTAAAAAAATAATAATAATAATAATAATAAATAAACGCTCCTTGTCCGCACGAGCATAAATTGCGAATGACAAAAAACGCTCCTTGTCTACACGAGCTTAAACTGCAAATGACAAAAATACTCCTAGTCTGCATGAGCCTAAACTGCACAAGGCACCCAAAAAAAAAAAATTTGAACTACGTCATGACTTGATCTCTTTCTCATAAGAGTACGTAGGCAGCTCAGAAGAAGCTTCTGAGTCCAGTCATAACAAACCATGAAAATGCGTTTGCTCGGGTTGTTTAGAGCACTGCCATAACAAAACAAGGAAATGAATTTGCTCAAGGTGTTTCCCATGTCAAAGAGGAGACGTACAAAATTGAGGGGTCTCTGCAGATACATGGATCCTTATAAACTCAAGGAGTCCCAACAAAGTCAGGAATTCTTACTAATTATAGAATTCCTACACGCATTTGAGCCCAAGAAGTTGGCCTAGAACCATCCACAACAAAAGCATGGACTTCAAGTCGCGCCTCTGGCACATGACGACAGCATGGCTACGACGCACTTTGAAGTGGGGGCATTTGTAGATATATAAAATTTAACGATAATAATAATCGTTGAATAATCCAAGCAAATACGTGGCTCGTGAGTCAACAAAATTGGAAAGCCGTCAGAAATGACACATGGCAACGTGGAAATTGTCGGCCGACAACAAAACCTTAAATCCCGATTGAAATCAATTATCAAGTGTCGATTGATGATCAGATATCAATTAAATTAAATTAATCGGACACCCCCAAAATAATTGGTGATGATTCGCCAGCGGTCAGGGGAGCTAGATAGTAGAGTTCGCGAAGCGAACTGGACTTCGCGAGGCGAACTTGACTTCGCGGGGCGAACTGGAGCACACGTCAACGGCCAAAGAGATGGAGCCACCGTGCAATGTCTCATGGCTTGCGATACCAACGTCATGATACCATGCACTGATCTGTCACACCCCAATTTTCGAATGGAATTTTTAAAAATTTCGGCATGATCTAACTTAAAATATTAACATCCCAACCTGTTTTTAACAACAACAAAACAACACCAACAACAATCAACAACAAAACTCAATTACAGAATAGAAATTTCCACAAATCTATCAGTGAATTAATATTACACTTCCTTGTTTACATAACGTGCAAAACAAGAACATGAGAACAATCTCATGATTTAATATTGTATACTCAAATCTAAAACTATACAGAGTTTGACAAAAAATGGGGAGAACCCTGCTACTACGCCTCCGCCTCAAACCTGTTGATCCTCACCTGCAAGTCTAACCCCTACACCAAGAATTGGTGCACCGGGATTGTAGAATAACAAACCCGGTAAGCTAAAAGCCCGTATGAGTAAATTTAAAAATAACTCCACATTTAACACATCCAACATACCAAAATGTGAAATTTGATCAATAATTAAAAACCACACATTAACAAGAAATGTACCCATGAGTCCCAGATATTTAATAAATACCCCTCATGACCTACAACAACAATATGTGTACCCATGGGTCCCAGATACCATCAAGTATCTCCCATGACTTACACCGACAGACGGACTAGAGCTCTAATTCCTAACCGTAACCAATCACCCGGCCAAAGGCTTGGAACTCGGTTTGACTGTCCAAAACTAAAACACAAAATAATAAATAGCATCTTAACCGTAACCAATAACTCAATTAAAGGCTTGGAACCCGGTTAGGCTATTTATCTAACAATCATTATATCACAAAATTATTATCAACAACACAAGCTCCACATCATAAGATTATATCTTTCACAAGGATATAATTATAAGAACAATATAAATTATTCCAATAAAATAGCTTCTCACATTTTAATAAAATTATGATCATATGAGACCTAAAATAACACATAAGAAAAACTTGTTTTATCTTACCTATGAGCCGTTGATGATCAAGCTCATATATTTTTAAAACTAATAATAGCAAACATATTAAATCACATCATAAACATTATCCTCCTCAAATGACCATAATTAAACTTGGTTCAAAAGTGAACCTTGGTGAGGTTTACTCACCTAAAAATCCTGCTGCGTTCTTCCGCAACACAAGAGCCAAGAAACCCAACAAACTCACAAATCACCTAAAAATATACAATTAAAACCCTTAGTAAAAACACCACAAGGTTTAAAATACCCTTAACTTAAAGGTTGCCCTAAAGAAGGGCAATCCTTCCTCCAAGACCTCACAAGGTCATCGGACACTCAACAACAATCACACTACCTCCAAGACCAATATTTTTCCAAGTTTCGACCTAATGAACACCAAGAACCAACTTAGCACCTACAATGCAAAACCTAATCAATACTCATTCTTCACACACCAACAACACACTAACATCAACAAGGACTAGCTAACACAGCAAACAAGGCCTCTACCTTGCCCGGAAGTGCTCCCACGCGCCGCCACAGGCGGCAGCGAGTGAGCCTCATGTGCCTCCACCAAATTTCAAAATTTGGGGAAACTCAAAACATCTAACTTGACGGTCACAGCATAAGGAACACTTTTTGTACCTGAGATTAAGCTTGGTTCGGCATTGGACTGCCCCAAACAGCCCCCACAAAGCTTAAGCCTCAAACTGAAAATCAAGTTTCCAAACACTCAAAATCTAGTTGTATGACAAGCAAAATAATGCTTAGAATGGAAGAGAGTTTTCACAGCCTACCTCTCAAAGCCTACATCCGTCACCGGAAAACAACTTTCGGCCAACTCAACTCCACCTGCCTCTTGCTGCTACAGCTCACGGTGAGGCCACCCACTTGCCTAGGAAGCTTTGCACGGAGGAGACAAGCCTAACTAGGCTAGCTGCGTCGTCGGAGGTCGCCGGATTAGGGTCCGGTAAGAGGCCACTGAGGCAGTGGCTATCGGGCCTAGTTGCGCCTAGTCCGCCGGTCGCCAGCGTCACGGGTCGGCACGATTAGGTTGGTGAGGGTGATACCGAGCTAACGGGACCAGTGGCGGCCAAAATGGTGGCCGGACGTCCGATTTCTTCTCCGGCGAAAATGGCGACTCGGGGAGGAAGAGAGAGAGAGCAGAAAAATGTTTTCAGAAAATTAGGTTTCTACCCCCAAAACTTTTCTATTTAACCCAAAAAGTTACCAACTTCCACTGACCACAACTTCTTCATACAACGTCCGTTTCATGCGTGCCATATGTCTACGAACTCGTATTGACAAGCTCTACAACTTTCATGAAGGAAGTTTTCAAAGATAACTTACGGAAAATAAAGTCAACTTTTTGGACTTTTAAACGTCAAAGTACCTTAAATAAACTCCCGACTTCAACTACGCATAACCCAAAAAAATAAATTTCCATAAATAATCTTTCATTAAAAATGACAATAATATAAGGAAAAATGGTATGAAAATCTAGGGTATTACATATCGGTGTTCCGGCGGGAGAAGACATCAACAATCAGATGCATGTTGGCAGGGATCGATGCCTCAAACTCCAAGCCGCGTGCACACACCGGTGCTATGGACGGCGGTAGCACTTTCATAGTCCATCGGTAATAAAACTGCAGGCGTATGATGAGAGGAATTATCATACACGCCTACATGTCCTTAATGCATTCCTCCATGGCAGTTGGTGTCATTGTACTCAGAGTAGGGTCTAAATAAAATCATGTTTATTAATTTGGTGAAATAAAAGGACGGTTACTTAACCTTGGTTTTGCATAAACATTAATGCTTGATCGAACTCATTTAATTTATTAATCTACTTCTACTGATTGATTTGATTTCCAAGCTACAGAACTATTAATTATAAAATGCATGCTTCATTAGTTTGCATATCGATCGTATAACTAATTGGTTGCAAAAGCCCAAGTCTCCTATGTTTAAGTATATATATATCTTGAGCAATAGTTATTTAAGATCCAATGCATGGACAATACTAGAAGTATAAAATCATCAATACATGGGTAAATAATCAATATTAGTAAGGAACCATATTTGATATGATCAATCTATAAGAAGCTAACTTATACCTGCTTCCCCACTGTCATGCATGAGCTAGTGTTCCGACGTCAGTGTGGGGGCGCTGCCGAGTTCTTCGACGGTTGCATGAAATGGTGCAACCAACTCTAACCAATCAATGCCCTATGTCAATTCTATGATAAGTTCATGTATAAATGTACCGTATAACAACTAAAATCATGGTGTTATTCTTCTCGCTTACAACTCCGGTTGGAATTGGGATTGGTATTGGAATATCCAGCAGATACAAGGAAAACACTCTAACTGCTCTCATAGTTGAAGGACTTCCTGTATACTAGCATTTTATCCGTGCGTGAGAGTGGTTGAAGAGCAGTTCTACTTGAAATGCTCTACTAAAAGTGGAATGAAACTGCCGTCATCTTTTCATTACGTCCCATATTTTTCTCCATTGTAATTTTATAATTTCTGTTTTTGATTTATTTACTTTCTGTTTTACCGTAGTACCCTTTCAACATATTTTCTATATGAACAGTTTTTTTTATAATTAATGGGTATTATAGAGATTTCAAAAAAATTGGTGAAACTTTGGACACTAAAGAAGTCTGCCTTTCTTAACAATATGTATCACAAATTCACAATACTAACTCTAATCAAATACGATACTGATCCCTATATAAAACTGCACCCCTTTATCTTTCTTTGGAAACTCGGATCCCTTTTCGTGTTGCAGAGTTCAGACCATTCCCTTGAGTTTTTTTACAATGAAGGAGTTTCAGAAGAATGACCTCCTCTCCTTCTTCTGCATCCTCCTTTTACTCCCAGCCCTAGCTTCCGCAGAGTGTACATGCGACGCCGAAGAAGAAGGTGGTAACAGAAGCGAAGCCCTAAAATACAAACTCGGCGCAGTCGCTTCCATCCTCGTGGCCGGTGCAGTCGGCGTTTGCATCCCAATTCTAGGGAAAACGATTCCGTCGTTGCAGCCGGAGAAGCCTATCTTCTTCATCATCAAGGCTTTCGCTGCCGGGGTTATATTGGCCACCGGATTCATCCACGTGCTTCCGGACGCTTTCGAAAGGTTGACGTCGCCGTGCCTGAAAGAAAACCCATGGGGGAAGTTTCCCTTCACCGGATTTGTGGCCATGATGGCTGCCATCGGAACCTTGATGGTGGATTCCATTGCAACTTCTTATTTCAACAGGTCACATTTTAAGAAGGCTCAGAATCAGGTTAATGGAGATGAGGAGAAAGTTGGAGAGCATGAGGGTCACGTACATGTTCATACACATGGGACTCATGGCCATTCTCATGGGTCGCTTGATACCAATTCCGCCGAGTCACAGCTTCTTCGGCACAGAGTTATATCAAAGGTACTTGCACTTGATTTGAGTTTGCTTTTTTAATATATTTTTTTTTGAACCAAGAACTAAAACCAAGAAACATAAAGTTCATAAAACCCAATAGACACAAAGACGTCGTCAAGCTTCGTGTCCACACTTTCATGAGAGTTCGTAATCAACACTGAACTCTCTTATCTGAGTTTTTAATTTTGGGTTTGTATCTGAGAGAGCTAGAGTTAGATCACAGGTTGCCGGAAAATAAAAGTGAGAGGTCCCCTAATCGGCGGTGTACAAATTTTGATAAGCTTTTTGTTTTTGAAGAGGCCGATTTTAGAATCGGGCCGAGTATATATTGGGTTTTTGAGAGTGAGATGTCCATTTTACCCTAATTTAAAGTTTAAATTCTGAAATTTGGGTCTTCATCCTACTTATTGATTTTAGCTTTAAAGTTTGAGAAGTTAAAATGAATTTAATCCTAGTTTTATGTATCATTTCGAGAAGTTTATGTATAATTTTAGTTCATATGGTGTAGGTTTTAGAGTTGGGAATTGTGGTGCACTCGGTGATAATTGGCATTTCGTTGGGTGCTTCTGAAATTCCTAAAACAGTTCGACCTCTTGTTGCTGCATTGACTTTCCATCAATTTTTTGAAGGCATGGGCCTTGGTGGTTGCATAGCTCAGGTAACTTCTCACTCATCACTCATCAGACCTTATTTTAAATTCCTAACATAACCTTACTTATTTATTGATATATATTTTCAATCAATTAATTATCTCTTATTCACTTAATAGACCTCTCATTCTTTTTTTTTTCTTTCCCTTAGCAGAGAACTGAGAAGAGAAAGTCTCAATTCGATCCAAGCTTCAGATCTAAGGAATTGTGGCCAAGATCACCAATCTTTGCAAGGACTTGAAGCACAAGATCGTGGAGCTTCACATAACGCCGCCGATTCCGATAGAGAAGGAGGATAAGGAGCGAGATGGCGCTGCGTCTTCTTCGTCGCCGGCGAAGCTGAAGAGCTTGGTGGTTGGTCTTGATAAAGGAGGATTTTGACAGAGATTTTGGGGATTTGGAGGGGAAGAGAGTGGGAAATAATTGGATTGAGGCGGAGGTTTAGGAGATGTGCAGGTCATGAAGAATATAAGGGACAAGGGACGAGTGATGTGCAGGTAATGAAAGGAGAGAAGAGACCCAATGATGAAAACAAACTGTCATAATTAACTTTATGTTGTTTTTGCATATGGCAAAGCAAGCAACCATGCTTCTGGTCTGGTGGTCAGCAGCTCGTCCTAGCTAGCATGTTGGGAAGGGTTCGAGCCTCAACAATGTAAGAGTTTTTATTGGAATTATTTCCACAAACTTTTACCAAGCCAAGACAATTTGGACTAGAATGATGAAAATTAAAAATTTAGGGATGATACTGATTAAAAAAAAAGTTAAGGTACCAAACTGATTTTCGTTGAAGGAGAAAAGATAACGAGAATAACGGTCTACTCATTCATTGATAGAAAGAGCACAACGCACCAACTACAATTTAGTTATTAAATCCAGCCACATTATCCTTAGATCAGACCTGCTACACTTAGCATTACTTTGATCTTTAAGGGGAAGGTCGCCTAACAACTCAAAACAGTCATAACGTCTTCAATACAATAGGTATGGACAAACCGTAAAAAGTTCTGGAAACTAGACACACGTAGCTTTCCAACTTATATGGTCCATAACCAATTTAATCTTGAGCTGATCACAAAGCTCTGTCGAAGTTGACTGTTCTGCCAAAGCAGATTCTCTGACAGATTCATCCTACTTTACGAAAATAGTCATAACTCACTCAATATGATAGATGTGATCAAATAGTTGGTGTCCCTGGAAAGTAGACACATAGACATTTCCAATGGTACCAATTTCACCATTTTCCAACGAGTGGGCTATCATGTAGGTCCCATGGAACTTGACCTATGAAACTGGGCAGATTCTGATTTCGCCTTTAATGTGTCTTTCTGTAAGGATGAATAAGCCTAAACCTTTCATAGAAGGCATTACTGCCATTACATTGGCATTGCATGGGCGCATCGGCCACTACCTTGATGTTCCTTCACACTCATCTAAGAGGGAGCGTAGATGCTCGACCGCTTGGAAGAAAGTTGAAAAACTAAGGAGAACTTGGCCTTACAAGTTTATAGTGAATGAGATGTTGAGTCAAGCATATTGTAACAAGTACATGAATGTGCTACCGTACTTAGATGGAGAATTTCTCCTAAGACTTCTTCGTCATATGGACGAAACAAGTCTTCTCAAGACTTCGACCGATCAAGGGATACATATAGGCATAACTTCATCGTCCTTTAGATTGCCTTAAGCAGACATATGAATAAGCATCATCAATAACGGTCCTCACTTTCGAGACCAAGTGTTCCCAAGATCCTTTCATTCTTAATTTTGGATCAGTGGCATCTCTTAGTTTAACAAGAGTTTATCACGATTCATCTAGACTTTACACTCAAATAGGCATAATTCTTCATATCCCTTCCCTAATCAAGTAGATACTAAGCAAATACCTTGCAAACGCGCTCCGTGGTCAGGAGCCACTTGATTTGGGTGAAAACCGATCTATTCAAGATCTTTATGTACATCTCTTAGTTCCCAACAGAGATAAATTGTGACCACAAGCTGCTTGTTCAGTTTTTCAGAAACTACCTAACTAACAAGGTAGTGGAGTGCAATGACATCCTTTACGAGAGTATATCTCATCGTAGTCGATTCCAGGGCGTTTGTGAGGGACCTTGGGCCAGAAGGTGAGTCTAAACTCTTTTTCTCACTACGCTTTCTAACAAAGACATAACTGATAGAGTTTACACTTGGGGTGTCGGCATCTCCTGACCAAAGCACTATCTCTTTGTTTAAACTGGATCGCATCTTTCCATTTAGGCCAATCTACAACGTTGATATTTTCTCAACGAAGTATGGTTCGATATCAAACTCATTAAACCACGTCATCATGTACACCGGTGTAATTTCTAAGTGTAGAGATCTCTATATGGATTGGTATTGACATTGAGGCGTCCCCTAATGATGACCATAATCCAGAAATAACAGACGAATGAGTATCATTGATCAAATGATCAAGTTGTGCCAAACTCGCATTCTTCCTTGGCGAGTATATATCGAACCAAGTGGCCTCCCCCTAAACCATGGGAGCCACGGCCTAGCGACACCATCTACCACATTTGTGGTGTCACCATGCCACCATCTATGGGTGACGACATGTCCTCTTATCTGGACATCAACATGTCCTCTTATCCGGACATCAACATGTCCTTATCCAGACATCAATCCTTGCAGGCATGTTTACAGCATATATACGTGATCTCGTCACTCTAGGGAACTTGATGAGACACAGTAGGGACAAACCACGACAATTCTAAGTCGTTCTACTTGAACATTCTTGTTCTTATCTCCCCCTAACAATGGGAAGATTGGCTCATTAAAGTGACATAAAAGAGATCGTCTGTCAAGGTTTCTATATAAGCGGACTATAGTCGGAAGCTCATGTCTTATTCAAAGACAATATTCAGCAAATAACCCATCATTATGCGCTTGTAGAGGCGCAATTTGGCACAGACAACATGTGTGCGATATAGATTGCAAAACGTTAACTCAATCCGTTAACAAATATACATACCGTTACAACCGTAACATAAAGATTTGAATGATGGTGGGTAAAGATGAATAAGTAAAACTATGACCCTGCTACAACTCGTAGTCGTTGGTCTTACAAGTCCAAAACACCGCTGGCCTTACCGCCGGGACCGGTCAAAAAGAAACCGGTTGAACCGACCGCCGGCATCACCGGACCTCTATTTTACACTTCCTTTAACGGTTAACTATTTTCAGAGCTCTAAACGCTACCAAATTTTGTAAACAGGTAGACATGGGCGTTAGGATTGCAAAACCGCCAGCCTCAATGATGGAACCGGCCTAAAACGTGCCGAACCGTCCGTCGGAGTCGCTGGACATCCGTGAACACTTATGTTGAGCGGTTCACCACCTTTCATGTCTCCAAATGCCACAACATTTTGTACATCAGTAGGCTTGGATGCTAGAAATCTGTGGCCATAAACAAAACCTCAAGAACCGGTCTAAAATTTGGTGAACCGGTCTTCACAATGACTGGTCCGCAAGCTGAAAAAACCAGAAATTCTAGGTTTTTTCAACTTTTCAATCATTGTTAAGATTCCCCATGACATCTAATTGTTATGGTTTGAGTTAAACCATTGTGAACATCACCATAGCATCATTATGCCTCAAAGTGAACAATGAGAAGATATTAAGCCAACATCTTATGTATCATTCTTGTAGAATCACTTATAGACATTGTAATGTTTTACTTAGTGAACAACGACTTAGCATCTTGTTTATATGCTAGTCTATACATATTGTCTTTAGCGTAGGAGGGTGTCGCTCCTAATCTTTGCTAAAGAATAGGCTTTACAAAACAAGTAACGAGCATGACCAATGTGAGATCATAGGGGGTTCTTTTGCGTCATATTCGCTTATGAAAGGATGAGTAGTGCCTCCATTGTATAGGAGGATGACGCGAACGGCTTTAATGCCAACCATAGGCCGTGAGCATTGCTCATAGCTCCACCAATGTATTTTGGTGATATTTGATCTCAATAGTTACTTTGCTCAAAAGAAAGGATGTCCGTGAGAGTCTTTACTCTTTAGTATACGGATCATCAAAACACATCCGAAATTGTCCCGGACGATTTATGTTAAAGCTTACATTAGTCGATGTCTCCATTCTCATCATTGGTGACAATAACCGATTCAATTGACCGAATCATAGTGACTCATGAATGTTGCGCATTCATTATAGTGATACATAAGAAATTCTCATCAATTTTCACAATGTGTTTCCAGGTGATAAACGTTGACGTGAATATCATTAAGTCATAGCACGGTTCGATTGCTTCTTTATGCATAAAAAGTATGTGCGACTTGAATCATAACGTCATTAGGCATTGAAACTTGAGCATTAATCCGCTCTTTGGTTATTTCTGATGATCTAGTCATCGTAGTCACAACGGATTTATAAAGGACTAAATCCATGAATAGTTGTCTATTCCTTGCAATAAGCTAAGCATTCAATCTCTCTACAAGAATGTAGAGACAACAGTCTTATGTCAAGACATAGAAACCGAAATATGTTAACAATTTCGATGGAGATTGAAAAAAAGTATTGGAATCTTTTAGAGTGCATTCCATGACATATAATACTACATAGATGGACGAAACAAGGCTTAAAACATGCCAAAACTGGGCAAAATTGGTCGTGAGCCATATACAGGGCTGCGGTTGTTTTGGCCACGATCCTCAGCGCGCGGAGCAGAGGTAACTAGCGAACAAAGAGAAGGGGGTGTTGCGGGCGTGCCACCTCACGGACGAGAAACGAGTTGATGGTGGTGCGAGATCTTGACTTCTGATCACGCGACGGGGGTTTCAGGTGCCACCTCAGACGAGGATTTACGAGCACAAGCGATCGATACTCACAGCGGCGCGAGCAGAGCAACTAATAGGGAGTTCAGAGAGAAATCAGGGTAGAGTCCGGAGGGCTCTGGAGGAAAACCTAGGCGGTGGCGCTTAGGGTTAGGGTTTCGAGGAACTCGAAGGGTAACTGGGTTTCAGTTTATATTGTGTTTTGTTGTATTGATTTGAGAGTGTATTCATTTGAGAGTGTCTGTTTAAGAGAGATTATATATTGGTCGACTTGCGGCAGAAGAAAGTTAACTTTGAATCCAAGTAGGGCTCTGAAACCTTAATCGACAAGGACACGGTTTACTCCATGCAGACCAATCTATTTGTAACACATGTCCAATTTGCATACTTCGCATAGGCTTCTGATTCCAACTCGCGGCTCTTTCTAGCTCGCGGGCTTTAGAAGGGCTTTTCATATCAAAAAGGCCATAGGGATTGGCCTGAAGCATGTCAAAGACTTGTAAAAGTCTTCAACGATTATTGTGGTGCGCGCGGACTCCGCATGTGTCTTCCTCGCGAAGTCCCTTACGCGAGGCAGTTCGCCATCTCGCCTCGCCTCGCCTACACGAAGAGTCAATCTCGCCTCGCCTACGCGGACTGGCAAATAGTAATTCCGCGCGTAGACTGTGTGGTCCGCACGAAGTGTGTAGTCCGCCTATGTTCATTCCGCGCGAAGTCGTTTGTACGCAAACTGTGTAGTCCGCCTATGTTCATTCTGCCCGAAGATGCGCGAAGTCCAGTCCGCATGGTTCCCTGGCGGGCCGATATTTGTATTCTTAAAGGACTTGAGCTCGCTGGTATGACATGGACCAAGAATGTAATTAATATTCACATAGACATTTACTGTCCAGTAAAATATTAATCAAGGCGTAAACATTGCCCCCCAGCCTCGAAGTCATGAATGTCAAGAATGACTGAAGAGGTTTATGTTCATGTTGCTCCAAAGCCACTGGTATTGGCTCGGGTCATACATAAAATGAGTGTGAGTAGACAAGCTAGTGAATAGGCTTTGAAACCCAAGCACCCAGCAAGGCAATGCAGCGAACTGCTGCACGGCTCGCCTAGGCACCTTGGACTTGAACTTTACCCGCATTCGCCTTCTCTACTCAGAAGACATAGTACTTTGCACATACCGGGAGCGAATGTAGCTTGCATGGATGTATCTTGAGCAGACGCATGTAACTTGAGTAGATTCCAAGAATGGCCCTTCGTGAGCTCTTTGCAATGGCGAGCCAACTTGGTGATAAACATTGAATGACAATGGCTATGTACTTCGCTACCCCCCAGTGCGAACCAGTGAGAGGTGAAGATTTTTTTAGAGGTCATGCACTTCTCTGCCCCCCAGTGCGAACCAGCGAGAGGCACCCATAGGAGTCGGCGAACGGCCACATAAAGATGGCGAACCAACTTTGAATATTTTGAGGCCACAGGGATTGGCCTAAATAATGACTAAGACACTTGAAGAAGGTCTAAAGTCTGAAATAACTGGAACACATCTACCCAATGTGCCCCCCAGTTTTGATGTCTGCTCGCCGATGCTTGAGAAGAAATTCAGGACATCAAAACTTTAGCATGCCCCCCCCCAAGGACAGAGTTGTGGTACCGATGCCCCCCAGTGAGGAAAGCAGGCTACGAGGTAATGAAAACACATTGAAAATGCCCATTGCAAATCCGCGCGTATCCTGACCTGTCTGCATTCGAACTGCCATAACTCTCTCCAAGAATGGCGAAATAACAAACCATAAAATCCTCTGGAAAGTAGACATCCAGGGCTTTCTGTTGATATAAGGCGCGCCGGCTAATGCTTCCTGAATCATTCTAGTTGAGTCCTCGAAATGGACTGTCTGGTAGTGGTTGGTGCAACTCTCAGAATTGCAAACTAGTTGTATTGCCTCTCTGACTTGACTTCGCTGGCAGTAACTCAAAGGCATGTGGAATTCCTGTTGTCGTCAAGCCTCAGGGATAGGCTCCTAAGTAAAGTTCAAGCCTTCAGAGGCAAGAACGTTGTCTTGCATTTCAGCAAGACCAAGGATCTCTTTTTGGGTTTTCTCCTATTTGATGTTTTTTGGTATTTTCTTTTTTCAATGCGAGAAAGAAAGAAACTGAAAGTAAACAAAAGTAAAAACTGAAGGAAAGCTAGGAACAAAGAAAAGAGGGTATCATAGCTTGATTAGGTACCCTTCGTTAGGCCACGGGGGAGGCCTCCCACGCTTCACTCCGAGTCTCGATGCCGTTGTGTTCTCGGCATGAGACTTCTTGTGTTGAGAAGCTCCAAGTGTGGAGCTGAGATGTTGCACGCCAACAACTTTGAAGCCTGAATGAGGCAGCTCGTAGGGAAGGCGAGCTATGCAGAACGATGACTGGCTTGCAGGGAAGCCATGCAACCGTCCAGCAGTTAAGTTGCGTTGATCAAATCCTTGATTATGATCAGATTTACCTTCCTTGATAAGGCCAGAAACCCCCTTGTATAAGACAAATTGGGCAAACTTGGGTTCTTCTTGGCCAATAGGATCACCCTCTTGGTGAGGACGTTTGAGGACACGGGTTTGCCCTCCACGTGTTTGACCTGTGTCCACATATTCATCCCGCATAGGAAGATTGTTTGCTTGGTCAAACCTCCTATGGATTTGCAGTTCGCCATCAGAGTTCGAACCGACCTCTTTCTCTAAGGTGGACTTTTTTGTCCTCCCTTCCAGTTCATCTTTTTGAGGAACACCGTGAAATCTCGAGATGAGATTATTATCCATAATCTCGCCGGTCTCAACCTCAGGCTCCTTGTCATTGGTTAACAAAGGAGCTTCTTCCTTGTACGTCGATTCGTCCAAAGGAGAATCTGGAGAATCTTCGTTAGTAGATCGGCTGCCAGGCAACTCAATCTTTTTGGCAAGGACATGCTTATCAGTTATAGCAGGGGTCATCTCCAAGGCATTCGTGGTTTGCCCCAACTCTTTTTGGGTTCGTTGGAGAGACCCTTCAAATATGTCCTTGTTTTCCTTGATGTTATCTGCAAACGGGCTGAACTCCTCATTGAGGATATCTAAGTTTCCCTTGAAGTCTTCAGTGAGTACGGTAAGGTTGTGCTGGTCTGCTTTCCAAAGGATCTTGTCCCTTTTGGCCTGTCCAGCAAGGTCGTCGACCTTCACAATAAGGTCAATGACGCTTTGTTGAATGGCAGAGCTCTGGGTTGTCAAACCCTGGATCTGGTCCGTGAGCTTCTGTAAGACTTGCTCCGTAGATGGAGCAGAGTCTGGATCTTGGGTCGGCTGAGAGCCTACCATGGTGGAATCTCGGGTCTTCCAGGTTTCCCTATTGTGAATCGCTTGTACTCCCTGTCCCACTGGGCGTACCAATGTTTTGGCCACGATCCTCAGCGCGCGGAGCAGAGGTAACTAGCGAACAAAGAGAAGGGGGTGTTGCGGGCGTGCCACCTCGCGGACGAGGAACGAGTTGATGGTGGTGCGAGATCTTGACTTCTGATCACGCGACTGGGGTTTCAGGTGCCACCTCAGACGAGGATTTACGAGCACAAGCGATCGATACTCACGGCGGCGCGAGCAGAGCAACTAATAGGGAGTTCAGAGAGAAATCGAGGTAGAGTCCGGAGGGCTCTGGAGGAAAACCTAGGCGGCGGCGCTTAGGGTTAGGGTTTTGAGGAGCTCGAAGGGTAACTGGGTTTCAGTTTATATTGTGTTTTGTTGTATTGATTTGAGAGTGTATTCATTTGAGAGTGTCTGTTTAAGAGAGATTATATAGTGGTCGACTTGCGGCAGAAGAAAGTTAACTTTGAATCCAAGTAGGGCTCTGAAACCCTAATCGACAAGGACACGGTTTACTCCATGCAGACCAATCTATTTGTGACACATGTCCAGTTTGCATACTTCGCATAGGCTTCTGATTCCAACTCGCGGGCCTTTCTAGCTCGCGGGCTTTAAAAGGGCTTTTCATATCAAAAGGGCCACAGGGATTGGCCCGAAGCATGTCAAAGACTTGTAAAAGTCTTCAACGATTATTATGGTGCGCGCGGACTCCGCATGTGTCTTCCTCGCGAAGTCCCTTACGCGAGCCAGTTCGCCATCTCGCCTACGCGAAGAGTCAATCTCGCCTCGCCTACGCGGACTGACAAATAGTAATTCTGCGCGCGGACTGTGTGGTCCGCGTGAAGTGTCAAGACCCACCCCGAATTTCACCCTGAAACCCGAGGTAAGTCCTGCGGGGACCACCTCCAAGGAAAATTTACTGATAAGCAAACCTCCCTTGAAAATGGACAACCCTAACCTAGAAAACTAAAGTGTTACTTTCTTAAATAAATTTGAGCATCCTCCAAAACAACCCACAATTATACGAAAGTGAGTAAATAATTACAAACTTCGTATATTCAAAAATACAACAAAAGTCTTAGCACACCACCAGAAACATTATACGATAAATCCCAAAGAGTATTCAGAGCTACTATACACTAGAGGAGTAGGAAAATACTCTAGTAGGTTAAACAGGTAACCTACTGGTGAAATGTGGCTGAGAAATGGGTAACTATGCCTCGTCGTCTCCTACTCGTTCTAACTCGAACTCTGCAGACAGGGCATTTTAAAACGAAGAGCCCAGGGGAAAAACATTCGCAATAATTAGAGTGAGTAGACAAAAATAAATAAAGAAAATATTTATACTTTCCCAATTTAATTTCTAAGAAAACGATTGCATGTCTTAAACGATAATTCTCTTATCGTTATAAATATTGAGCCTCTACTGCTCAAAACTATATATATCAAATTACAGCCTCTCAGGCTAAAATATATATATATATATATATCAAAATACAGTCTCTCAGGCTAAAATATGTATATCAAAATACAGCCTCTCAGGCTAAAAATATATACATCAAAATACAGCCTCTCAGGCTAAAATATATACATGTATATATTTACACTCGCCCATACTCCCTATATAAATTAATAATAATCTATATAGGGCTACTACGCTCGCGTCCAACGCTCAAGTCACGCCTTAATGCGGTGATACACTACGCCATTAAGGTGGACAGACGAGTGTATAAATATGTGTCCATACCCCTTATATGAATTAAACACTCATATAAGGCTACTACGCTTGCGTCCAACGCTCACGTCACACCATAATGCAGTTATATACTATGTCATTAAGGTGGACATACACATATCGCTAGCTAGCATTTATATACATACTCTCCTTAAAAATATATTAAAATTTACCGAAAATCCCATTTTCGGTAACTCATCACAATGCGTAAAATCGTCAAATAAAAATGACGTCAAATGGTCCAACCAAATAAACAATTGCATGCACATTATTTAAAACAAAGGTCCACTCACTAATTAGGCCTAAGCCTGAAGTCGGTCTGAAGTCTCTTCTGCTCGAGCTTCCTCACGTCCTGATCCAAGAACATAATTAAATCCTCAACTATATACCAACGCTTATAAAAATAAGCAAAATTAAATATGGCTTTATCTACTCTCATTATTGCCCAACTTTGCAAATCCTAAATTGATACCGTCCAAACTTCACCATAAATATCGGCGGCCTTAAATCCACCTTCTAACGTCATAATCATAAAAATAATCCAATGGCCGGATTTTAACTTATTAATCCGCCAAAAATACCAAACTTTACAAATTCCAAAACCTAACCAAAAATCCTCCAAAAATTCCTAAATTCACATCAATAACATCCCCTTAATATTCTACATCAAAAACTACAAAATTTCCCAAAACAGCGGCGGCCGGCGACCAACTCCGGCGACCTGCAAATGCTACCAAATTTTAACAGAATCTTCCTCTCAATCTCCTCTACAACTTTTCTAACTAGCAAAAACACCAATTCCAAGCCTAACTATGGTAATCGAATCAAAACATCCATAAATCCCTAAAACTTTCAATTATACAAACCACCCTAACGAAATCGAATTTAGCCGATTCCTTTTGAGGGATTACTCACCTAGATGAGGGCTACAAGTTGAGCCAAAAATCACGAGCTATGGTGGCCGGAGGACGGAGCTCCGGCGAAAAACCCTTTCCGGCAGTCGAACCTTTCGGGGTTGACCGCTCCTTCACGGCAGCGTTCTGCGCGCGGGCACCAGTCCAGGATGAGAGAGGAAGAGGCAAGGGTCCGAACGGGACCAATCTGGTGGTCGGTGGTGGCCGGACGGCGGCGGACGGCGGTGGTGAAGTTTCCGGGCGGAGGGAGGAGAAAATCGGGTGGGAGGAGAGAGAATCGGGAGGAAGAGAGAGAAGTGAGGGGAGAGAAATATATGGGCTTGGCCCAAACCGGTCCACACCACTTATAACCCAATCTCCCAAAATTTTAACACCCTAAAATAATACCTCAATAAAACTTACATTTTTAATGATAACTTTTACATGCTAACTCCGATTTTAACGCGTAGCATGTCTACGAACTCGTAATAACATCCTCTACGACTTTCATGAAGAAAGTTTTCCCAAATTCCATACGGAAAAAAAAGTCAACTTTGGAGTCTTAAATAGTAAACGGTTACTTAAAACGGTAAAAGACCAAAATATTACCCAAGTAAATAACCGTAAAATAACTTAAGAACCGGGGCGTGACATGAAGTGTGTAGTCCGCCTATGTTCATTCCGCGCGAAGTCGTTTGTACGCGAACTGTGTAGTCCGCCTATGTTCATTCCGCGCGAAGCTGCGCGAAGTCCAGTCCGCATGGTTCCCTAGCGGGCCCACATTTGTATTCTTAAAGGACTTGGGCTCGCCAGTATGACATGGACCAAGAATGTAATTAATATTCACATAGACATTTACTGTCCAGTAAAATATTAATCAAGACGTAAACAGCGGTGCCGCCAACGGCCCACTGTTAGATCTTGTAGAGAAAGAGGAGGATTTTTCAACATCCATTATTGGATAACATTTAGCGTAACGCAATTTTCTTTTTGCAATTATAAATCCGCTCAAGAGTGTAGAAAACGACTCTTATTTGTAATGCCTTTGCAATTGTATAAGTGTGCATTGTGCCACACTTGACGTTACAAATCCTCTTTTGATCGAAAACCGATGTGCATTGCACAACATCATGATATTTTAGCCTTTAGAAACGCCACCTTATAATAACTGGTGGTCCAATGTAGTCCAATGTAGTGTCATGTTGTAATGCGATATATTGCATTAACATATAGCTTATGTAGATCGAACCATATGTGCAAGACAAAATTAGAATATATATGCCAACAATTGTATCGAGGTCTTGCCCATGAATTTAATTCAAAATATAATGACTAAGTAACTTTAGTCAAATATGTGAGGTATATGGCATCACAAAACTTGAAAAAATAAACGGATTTTGTAGTCACTTAGACTATTAAACCGAAGTCATGTACTTCATATCTTCTGCAATGTAACTTTTGCTTTTAAAATCCGTAACCGTGAAAATAATGTTCTCATCTTCTTCCATATAGTGAGTTTCTTGTTTCAAGAACTCCATATATTTCTTGTACATTAACCATATTATTGCTTTCTTTGCAATTAATGAACCGATGTAGAACCACAACAATAACATGATTTTTCTTTCATTTACTAGCCCAATCTTTATATGACATGTAGGGTTCGAGGCGTTGCCTCCTCCTCTTTTTCAGAACACATGACACAAATTTCGTCACTTTTTTTTTTATGTTAAATATGGGGCTCATGTTGCGGTCAATTATCTCAAAACAACAAGATGAAAGATTAACAATTATCGATATACGATAATTAATTCCAAGTAATGAATAAGGTCAAGACCAAAGTTTATGGTAACTCAATTCGATGTAAACCGTGACAAATTCCGTCACAAATCGATATAATCATGACAATTTCCGTCACAAATCGATGTTTGTCCCTTTATTAACCACGACAATATTTCGTCATAATACCGTGATTTGTCAAACCGTCACAAATTTCAACTTTGATATGAGGGGTCACAATTCCTCACATCAACCCACGTTATAAGAAAGGTGGGGGTAGAAGAAGGCTACGAAGCCCGGCTATGAAATTAAAATTCAAAAGCGGCAACTTTTATAAAAGCTTACTTGCTAGTTTGTCATGTAAGAGAAGTTGCCCTTTTAATTTTCATACGTACTTCCACGTGCGTGCAGAGAAGTTGCTCTCGTAATTCCATCGCGATCCGTTGCGCGAAAAATTTCATGAAAAATATAAACTTATGGTTAGTCATATTCACCATATAATATAAACAGTAAAACTAATTAAAGAATTACTTCAGTAAATAAACTGATTTTACTCATAGGGTAAAAACTTATTACCCGGAGGGGCAAATTTACCATTTTGCCCCTCGTACATTCTGTACGTTTTGGATCGGCTGAATACGATCCGGGTCGAGCAGATCCAAAATGGAGCTAGGCTGGGTTGGTGTGCGGTGGCTGCAAGGCTGCCGGCCGTGCGTGTGGCGGCGCTTGGGGTGGTGAGGGTGGGCGCCGATGGAGCTCCGATATTGATGCACGTGAGGCTGGGTCGCCTTCGAAGTCGTTGGGCTAGCTTCGCCGGATCGGAGGCTCGTGGACAGAGGGGGAGACGGGAGGCCGCTGTGTAGGTTCTTGAGTCGTCTGAGGTGGCCGGGTTGGGCAAAGCGTTGATCGTAGCGACAAGGCATCGAGGGGCAGGCGAGATCCTCGAGGCTGAAGGTCGCCGGGGTGTGGAAGAGTCGTCGGGGAGCTGGTGGGTGCCCAGGTCAGAAATCGATTGGGTTTAGGGTTTTTTTTTTTTTTTTTCAGGTTTCTAGGGTTTTACGTTATCAAGCTCGGGTTAGAGCAAAGTGCTGATAACGTGTTGAAGGAGAAAAGATAACGAGAATAACGGTCTACTCATTCATTGATAGAAAGGCCTATTTATAGGCATTACATAGAATCTCCCGAAGGATCTAGAAGTTCTATCAACTGTAATCTATTCTAATAAAAAAACTGGATTAACCAATCCTACGTGTATTAGGGCAAGACACATAACAGAAGGACATAAATATAATTTTCTTAAACAAAGCTAACTTATACTTGCTTCCCCACTGTCATGCATGAGCTAGTGTTCCGACGTCAGTGTGGGGGCGCTGCCGAGTTGCGGGAACTAAGAGCCCTACAGCAATGCGTTAAGCGCTGCAACAAGTTCTTCGACGGTTGCATGAAATGGTGCAACCAACTCTAACCAATCAATGCCCTATGTCAATTCTATGATAAGTTCATGTATAAATGTACCGTATAACAACTAAAATCATGGTGTTATTCTTCTCGCTTACAACTCCGGTTGGAATTGGGATTGGTATTGGAATATCAAGCAGATACAAGGAAAACACTCCAACTGCTCTCATACTTGAAGGACTTTTTAATGCAGCATCAGCCGGGATCTTAATCTACATGGCTCTGGTTGATCTCCTAGCTGCTGATTTTATGAACCCAAAAATGCAGAAGAATGTAAAGCTTCAAGTTGGGGCTAATGTTTCACTTCTTTTTGGAGCTGGTTGCATGTCTCTTATAGCCAAATGGGCTTAAACTAATGTAATGGAGTGAATAACGATCGGGGATAGATAAAAAATAATGTGACTGAAGCATGCATATAGTTGAAACATGTGATTTTTGTATGCATATATGTAACTGATGATATATTCTTGTTTCATTCTAAAAAAAATCATCTTAGAAAGAAAATATGATTTATTCTTTGTGTTTTGGCCACGATCCTCAGCAGGGGGCGGAGAGACGATAGCAGTCAATGCTTCTTGGGGATGCGGGGCGTGCCACCTCGCGGACGAGGAAAGGAAGTGGGGTGCGTCAGGTCTTGACTTCTTGAACAAGCGAGGGGTTACCGGTGCCACCTCGCGGACGAGGAATTTACAAGCACAAGGCAATTCGATACTCACGGTGTCGCGAGCAGAGCAACCAAAGAGAGATCAGAGGTGATCGGAGTAGAGTCCGAAAGGGCTCTGGGAAACCTAGGCGGCGGCGCGCTTAGGGTTAGGGATTTTTCGAGAATCTCGAAGCGTTTCAACTAGGTTGAAACTT
Organism: Fragaria iinumae; assembly: GCA_009720345.1. Taxonomy (NCBI): domain Eukaryota; kingdom Viridiplantae; phylum Streptophyta; class Magnoliopsida; order Rosales; family Rosaceae; genus Fragaria; species Fragaria iinumae. The sequence continues at coordinate 34,511,870 of CM019122.1, read as the reverse complement.
TGTTTTGTATTATTGTTTGTGTTTTTTGAGAGAGCCTTCTGTAAGCCTTCGAACCCCTTTATATAGTGGCTCGCAACCTGCCAGGAGAGGTGCAATCATAATCCAATCCGGACTCTGAAACAGAATACCACAAGGACACCGCCTCACTCGCGCGGACCAATCATCTGCATGACACGTGTCCAGCCGTGTGATTGACTCTGCCTGGGTTACTGCTTTCGCGCTATCCAACTGTAGACTCATACGCGAACCCAACCACGGACATCCTTATCTCGCGAGGTGCTATAGTCATTGTCACACTCCGCCCCGCACGCCTCCGAAGCTCGCGACTTTGAACAGGCTTTACATTAAAACGGGTCACAGGTATTGGCCCAAATGCTATCCAAAACTTATTGCAAGTCTTGAACCAAAATGTCACCTCGCGTAGCGCTGGCGGGTCATCTCTTGTGAATCCAATTATTTTGGGCTCGCCGGTGTGAGGTGGACTAAGAATTTAATTAATATTCACCTAAACATTTACTGTCCAGTAAAATATTAATTTGGGTGTAAACACTTTGTACCCAAAAAAAAATATGATTCATTCTTGGACTTCCGAATTCTTTAATTAGTAGCTCTTATTCAAGTGACTGAAGTAAGGTCATGGTTTATTCTCAAGGAAAAAAAAATATCTTTCTAAAGTCATGGCTTTGCTGGCATTGAAAGAGAACAGTCTCGTTATTTCTGGTTTCTTTTTGTAAAAAAAGTTCCTAAGAGTTTTGTTTGGATGAGCAATATGAATATGACTGAGAAGACTAGCTTGGAGATCAAGGAAAAGAACAACATTAAAATAAACTCATCTATAGGAAACCATTCTTGGTTCTTGGACTAAAAATAAAGTATATATATATTTTCTATGGATTACTGCAACGAAAGCTACCACCACCATCTACACCTCATCGACATCCAAAGTCGTGCAGGCAAATTAAGAAGATCTCATAAAACATAGGACAAGATAATACATAGGACAAGATGATCAAATCCAAGTATGATATCATGGAATTAGTTTATATCTGATCAATAAAATGTCCCAAGGAAGTGTATGACAAGCCACCATCCATCAAAGCTTTCTTGCCCTTCTCACTCATTTCTTTTACTCTCTTTCTTATATCACTGTCGAGTTTCATCACCTCTGTTATCCCTCTCTCTATTTCCTTCGCACTCACCAGAACTGCACTCTCGCTCCTGTAGCTCATATCAATCTCCACCGCCAATTCCAACTCCTTCACCAGCTGAAACGCGTTCAGCTGTTGCTCTGCGTACAACGGCCACGTCGCAACCGGCACACCGTGCCAAAGACTCTCCAGCGTCGAATTCCACCCACAATGAGACACAAATCCTCCCACAGACGGGTGAGCCAAGACCGCAACTTGCGGGGCCCAGCCTATGACCTTTCCAATCCCAACTGTTCGGTCGAGGAACCCTTCCGGCAAGACTCCGGTGTGGTCATCGTAGTCACTCGGAAAAGAAACTTTTCCGGTGGGTGGGGGCCGGCGTAAGGACCACAAGAAGCGATGTCCAGCGTGCTCAAGAGCGTTGGCGATCTCTCTCACCTGGTTCTCGTCAAAGCTTCCCATGCTTCCAAAGCACAAGAACACCACGGACAGTGGAGGCTGATCATCAAGCCATTTCAAGATATCATTCTTCTTCTTAACCTCGTCCGAATCTACACGACTTTCATTACTGTTTAGGTTAAGTAAGGGTCCTACTGGATAAACCGGAGGGATCTCGGCATCGGATGAAAGAGCATGAAGAGCATGCGATTCTAGGTCTGTGAACGTGTTCACCAAAATACCCTTGGTATCTCTAAACCTTTTGATAACGTTGAGGAATGACTCCGCTGAATCCTTCACGAGTATCCTTCCAGGTAGAACTTTAGCTGGCAATGGATTGAAAAAACTCGGGATGATCAACTCAGCGTCGGAGTCTTTGAACTCAGTGCAGTCCTTGTTGTATTGATCGCGCAGCTCTTGGAGGTGGAACATTAGCCCGAGTGTGGCGGCGCTGGAGGTGAAGAACACGTAGCTAGGAACCCCCAATTGGTTGGCCACGTCGATCATAGTGGTACAGAACATGTCGACGACAAACCCTGCAAGCCGAGTAGTCTTGGAGTCCCTGAGGTTTGTGATGGCGTCTTTAACATGGGGTTGCTGGCTTTCAACAAAACCGACCAAGCTATTCCGGACACTACCTTCCGTATGGTCCATATTGGTATGTGGGAGGTTGATGAAGTTGATACGCTGTGATATGGGAGAAGAAGAGTCTGCAAGTGACTGGACATAAGCATCGGTGCCTTTGGAAACAGCGGGAAAGTGCATGATGAGGACAGTGATGAAGAGTTGGTCGTCTCTAGACACGAGAAGCTTTGCCATCTCAAGTGTTGAGACTAGATGGCCTATACCTGGGGATGGGATGAGAACGAGCTCTGCAGGTTTCTCCATTTTTGGGAGCTTGAGATTATTCTGAGCTAACTACATGTTTCGGCAGTAGCTAGGTAGCTAGGTACTTAAATATCGGATTTTCTTTCTTGTCAGACAATTAACATATGAATGATGTCATTGCTTTGCTCATTTTCTAAATACAATTTCTCTAGATTATGTCATTGAATACAAGTTATAAAACAGAACACGAAGTTTGGCAAGTCAGTCTTAAAATCAAAGATTGCAGAAACTTCTATTCAATTCCATATAATTTGACTTGTCTTTATTATTTATTATTTTTGGTCTAAGACTTATCTTTGTGTTTTTTTTTTGGTCTGAACTTATCTTTGTTGAACAGACTACGTGGCGGATGGAGAGCCCTTGAAAACATGATAGCATTGATTTTTCTAATAAGATAAAATTAATTAGAACAAACAAGAGTTAATCGTTGTCGTTGTCGTTGTTTGATTGAGCACCTTGATCTTCATACCAGATTATCTGGTCTTGAACAATGTTTGCACCTTAATTAATTAGCACTTAAATCTTAAATATAGATTATGATACCTGTATCTAAATTGAAATAATCATCAAGTTAAATAATGTACGTGAAAGAGAAAGAGAGATTTGGAAAAGAAATGGAACGAGAAGGAAGAATGAGATTAGAGGAAGAAGAGGCTAGGAGGCGTACGTTTCCCAGAGATCAAAGTAATTAAGCTTTTCCTTGAGGGATGTGGGTTGCAGTTGATGAAAGTCCAATGAAATTGTTTTCATGAGATGCGTCGCAAAATGAAATTCTATTAGTTTTGACCCATGCACTTGACAAAAACAAATCCAATACAATGAAAGACAATTTCTTCAAAGACTTCATTTCACCAAGCTTCTATATACAAAAGAAAATATCATAAGATTTCCATATAGAGCATCTCGCTTACTAAACATAGAGACTCAATAAGCAAAAACACTACAACATGCACTTTCTCCAAATAGAGAACTCCGTATTCCTTACTTCACCATTCTAGCTCATATTTCATAATAATAACAAAGCTTTCCGATCGATCCCGAATGTGATCAATCATAAGCTTTAAATTTGATCAATGAAGTGTCCCAACGAAGCATATGAGGAACCCCCATCCCTCAAAGCTTTCTTGCCATTATCACTCACTTGTTTCACCCTTTTCCTTATATCACTATCGAGGTCCATCAGCTCCTTTATTCGACTCTGAATTTTCTCTGCAGTCACAACAATTGGACCATCCTTCCTATAGCTCATATCAATTTCCACGGCTATCCCTAGTTCCCTCACTAGCTGGAAAGCATTTTGTTGCTGCTCAGCATACAAGGGCCAAGTGGCAACCGGCACTCCAAACCACAAGCTCTCCAGAGTTGAATTCCACCCGCAATGAGAGACGAAACCTCCAACTGCTGGATGGGATAAGATGGCAACTTGCGGCGCCCAGCCTATAACTTTTCCGACTCCCGCCGTCCGATCAAGGAACCCTTCAGGTAACACCCCCGTGTGATCGGCATAGTCACTGGGAACACCAATTTTTCCCTTGGGTGGAGGCTGACGCAGTGACCACAGAAACCGAAACCCTCCCTGCTCCAATGCGCGGGCTATCTCTTTCACCTGGTCTTCACTGAAGCTTCCCATACTCCCGAAGCATAGAAACACAACAGACGACGGAGGCTGATCATCGAGCCATTTCAAGATATCAGACGTCTGCTTCGACTGCTTCGAATCCACTTGGTCATTGTTGTCATCGCTCTTCACGTTGAGTATAGGTCCCACCGGATACACCGGAGGGAGCTTGCCATCGGAACTGAGAGAAAGAAGGGCATGCGACTCCAGCTCTGTCATTGTATTTATGAGAATACCCTTGACATCTCTAATCCTTTTGGCTAAGTTGAGAAACCCGTTTCGTCCCTCCTTTTCGAAAAGGATACCGGGCAAGACTCTAGCAGGCAATGGATTGGCGTAACTCGGAATTACCAAATCAGCAGTGGAGTCGTTAAACTCAAGACAGTCTTTGTTTTGGTCATCACGAAGTGCTTGAAGGTGGAGCAAGACCCCTAGAGAGGCTGCGCTGGAAGTGAAGAACACGTAGGTAGGAACCCCCAATTCGTTGGCTACATCGATCATGGATGTGCAAAACATGTCGATGACAAACCCGGCGAGTCGAGTCTCGGTCTTGGACTCGATGAGTTTGGCGACAACATCTTTAACGTTGGTTTTCTGACTGCCACTGAAGTTCAAGAAGTTGATGGTGCTATTACCTTGTGTCTCGATATTCTGTTGTGGGAGGTTGATGAACTTGATCCGGTGTGATATGGATGAGTCCGCGAAGGACTCAACGTAGGCATCAATGGGGTCTGAGCTGAACGGAAACTTCATGATGAGGACACTGATGAAGAGTCGGTCATCTCGAGACAGGAGGAGCTTTGCCATCTCCACCGTCGACACGAGGTGGCCAATGCCTGGGGATGGGATGAACACTATCTCTACCGATTGCTTCATTTTGGGAGATTTAGACGGGATGCGTAAGAGTTCTCTGAAGAAGATATAATTTGTGTGAAGGTATTGCAATGAAAAGGTAAGCTGATAGAGGTGTCTATTTATATGAATATGCATGTGGTTAGATGGTGCTAAATTAATTTAGATATCACTAAAACTTCATTATTTGTCTCCCAAGATTTAGGTGATGTCATGCCTTTGCTGTCAACTGCCAAATGTTGTTTCTCTTGTTGATTCATTTACCTTGCAGTTGATGCGAAGCTTCATAGATACTCATGTTAGAAAAATAGGGACACCACATTATCCAAAACGCCTTGGTTGGCACGAATGTATGTAAAAGTAGGAAAGTGATTTCGTTTTATTTTCAGAAAAATATTGAATGTAATTTGTTCAGTTTCTATCCAGAACAGAAACCCACTTTGAAATTAAAGTATAGGGTTTCTTATTTGGTTCACTTTGAAGTCAATTTTTCACATTTCTACCGTTCAATGTCTAGAAGATGCGTAGATTATTTCTGTAAATTTTCACTTAATTTAGAGATTATTTGGACACCGAATTAGATTAAATGAATCAACAGAACAAAATCTGTCAAAACAGAACCTTTTGTGTAAAGTACGATTATAGAAGCTCAAATGATCTTTAAATTGGATGAACCTTTGCAGAAATGATCTACACACTATATGTTCTAGACATTGAACGGTGGAGATATAGAAATGTGACATAAAAGTGAAACAAATAAGGAGTCTCACATTTTAATTTCAAAGCTGGGTTATGCTCTAGATTTAGGAACTAGTAATTTGTTTTGATATTTCTATGGGGATGTTTAATACATGTTGGAAACAAAATACTAGTATTAATTTATATTGTAGTGTTTGGTAAGTCATAAAAATGAAATACAAAATTTTAATTTTCAATAACGCCCCTTCATAATTTCCAAATACATAATTAAATTTTTAGATGGATAATAGAATATCCACCCCTAACAAGATAATTCAATTAAAGTTTTATGAGGGAGTCAATTCCTAGTCGGATCTATCTTTTTGTTTCCTTTCTAGTTTTTATTTACAACCAATCAACCTCTCAATATGGAAAATCATATTAATTCCTATTGCATACCATGATTTCCTGCCAACCAAATGGGGGCCTTAAAGAATTATCAGATGAGTTCATATTAGGTAAATAACAGAATTCACTACAACAATATTGATCAATGGCCACATATCAAATGTAACCAATAGAGGTGTTGCAAACTTGCAATTACCTGTAAGTGTGGTAAATTGGTGGAATACGAGGGAAAAATACGACACATATGAGAATTTCAAGTTTGCAACACCTCTATTGGCTACACTTAATGTGTGACCATTGATCAATATTCATATAATATTATATGATTAGAAATCCTAGTTATTCTCTAAGGTATATATCTATTTAAGTAGGAGACTTGTGTATTGATAACCTGATCGACATGAAGGTATTGTGATATGTTTAGATGTTATTCTGATAAGGATGAAATCATTACAACTAGGACTCCTTATTAGTACAAATTGTGATCCTTGGCCAATATATTAACAGATGAAACAGATGAAAGTCCCTAACTTCAACACAGTTAGTTCAACACAGTTCCTTGCATTCATATCAGTCCCATTCTGCAGCCAATTCATGTTGAAATTTAGAAGGCTATCTCTCGATCTCGCTGACTCAATGGTAGGGTTTGCAGCAGGCGCTGACTATGGATGCTCAAGCCTTGGAGCACTTGGATCTGAAGGAGTTAGTTATCCTATTAGAACTAGGAAACTCCCAACTGTATTGTTTCTGGTTTAATTTGAGTTGTATGAATGTATTTGTGATTGTGTAAAATGATGATCTTGCGGTCCAGTTTTGCTATCCGATGGCTCACATTGAGCTAGAGATGGTTGAGAAATATAATCATTTTAAAGAAGTTAGACAAGAATTTAGACTTGTGTATAATTTTTCTATATTAATAATCAGTATTCAATCTAACGCACAAGCAGTTGTTGCACTTCGAGAAGAGGGATCGGGGTCCTCAAGGGTGGAATGAATTTGTACGTGACCTTTACGAAAGTTAAACATCATATTTAAGGTTTGATTGGTCTCCAGTCAAATTACGTAGGAGAATTGGATATGGCACTAGTAGAAATATGGCTAAAGGCTACCCTTCTAGATACACTTTATTAAGCGTCTCATTTGACTTTGACCAGAGTTCTATATTTTTGGTATTCTTTGGTTAATAGACACCATAACTATAACAAAACAAAATATATAATTGATAAAGATGATTTGTCTGTTCAATTTGTAGAGCATCTCGCTTACTAAGCATAGCTAGAGACACGGGCAGTATGTTAAAACAGTACAGCTAGCATGCACTTTTCAAACAGAAGAACTATCCACCATGTTCACATATCATAAGAATGAAACAGTACTCTCAAATTCAATCATGAAGAAATATAATATGACACACTCATTGGTAGTTTATGATCATAGAACAATATGAAAGCTTTCCGATCCCCAAATCTGATCATAAGCTTTAAATTTGATCAATAAAGTGTCCCAACGAAGCATATGAGGAACCCCCATCCATCAAAGCTTTCTTGCTATTATCACTCACTTGACTCACTCTCTTCCTTATATCACTATCGAGCTCCATCAGCTCCTTTATTCCACGCTCAATTTTCTCTGCGGTCACAACAACCGGACCATCCATCCTATAACTCATATCAATTTCCACGGCTATCCCTAATTCCTTCACTAGCTGGAATGCATTGAGTTGCTGCTCGGCATACAAGGGCCAAGTGGCAACCGGGACTCCGAACCACAAGCTCTCCAGAGCTGAATTCCACCCACAATGGGAGACGAAACCTCCAACTGCTGGATGTGCTAGGATGGCAACTTGTGGCGCCCAGCCTATGACTTTTCCAACTCCCGCCGTCCGATCAAGGAACCCTTCAGGTAACACTCCTGTGTGATCGGCATAGTCGCTGGGAACACCATTCTTTCCCTTGGGTGGAGGCTGACGTAGTGACCACAGAAACCGAAACCCTCCCTGCTCCAACGCGCAGGCAATCTCTTTCACCTGGTCTTCGCTGAAGCTTCCCATGCTCCCGAAGCACAGAAACACTACAGACGACGGAGGCTGATCATCGAGCCAATTCAAGATATCAGACTTCTTCTTCGAATTCACTTGATCATTGTTGTCATCGCTCTTCACGTTGAGTATGGGTCCAACCGGATACACAGGAGGGAGCTCACCATCAGAACTGAGAGAAAGAAGGGCATGCGACTCCAGCTCTGTGAATGTATTGATCACAATACCCTTGACATCTCTAAGCCTTTTGGCTAAGTTGACGAACCTGTTGCTGGCCTCCTTGTCTAACAAGACACTAGGTAAGACTCTAGCAGCAGGCAAGGGATGGGAGTAACTTGGGACCACCAAATCAGTAGCCGAGTCCTTGAACTCAATGCAGTGCTTGTTGTGATCATCACGAAGTGCTTGAAGGTGGAACATGAGCCCGAGCATGGCTGCGGTGGACGTGAAAAACGCGTACGTAGGAACCCCCAATTCGTTGGCTACGTCGATCATAGAGGTACAAAACATGTCGATGACAAACCCGGCGAGTCGAGTCTCGGTCTTGGACTCGATGAGTTTGACGACAACATCTTTAACGTTGGTTTGCTGACTGTCGATGAAGTTAAAGAAGTTGATGGTTCTATTACCTTGTGTCTCGATATTCTGCTGTGGGAGGTTGATGAACTTGATCCGCTGTGAGATGGAAGAGTCCGCAAAGGACTCAATGTAGGCATCAGTGGGGTCTGAGAACGGAAACTTCATGATGAGGACGGTGATGAAGAGTCGGTCATCTCGAGACAGGAGGAGCTTCGCGACCTCCACCGTCGACACGAGGTGGCCAATGCCAGGGCATGGGATGAACACTAGCTCTGCCGATTGCTTCATTTTGGGAGATTGAGATGATGCTAAGAGTTCTCAAAAGATGTAATTTGTGTGGAGGTATTGCAATGAAATATGAAATGCTAAGCCGATAGATGTCTATTTATATGCATCTGCATGCATGTTCTTGGAAGGTGCTTAATTAAATTAATTACCACTCAAATTTCATTTTTTGTTTCCCAAGATTTAGGTGATGTCATGCCTTTGCTGTCAATTGCTAAATGTTGTTTCTCATGGTCTGAAAAATAAAATAAAAACTTGGAAGCCAAGGCAAAGGAAAACATAGCTCTTTACCGACTACCATTATCTTTAAGTTCATTATCTTTAAGTTGTATAATTTACCTTGCAGTTGATGCTCAGATTGAGTTCTAGCTAGTCTTAGAGATGTTGAGAAATATAATAACTCTAAGGACCTTAGTCATGAACTGTATGTATGTATAATTAAATAATAGCAGTAGTTGTTGCACTTGGAGAAGAAGAGGGATCGGAGTCCTCATGGGGAGGGTGGAATATGCATGGAGTCCTTGTACGTGAACCTTACGAAAGTTAAACATCATATTTAAGGTTTGATTTGGTCTCCAGTCAAATTACGTAGGAGAATTGGATATGACATTATGAATCTATGGTCTTTGATACATATGATTTGACTGTTCTCATACACATATCGGCATATCAAATCGTTTTCATTCACTGAAACAACGAAATTGAAGTTTGTTTATACATGAAATTAATAAACCAAGCTTAATTTCGAACGAAAAGAAGAAGAAATAAATGAACAGTACAATGGGTAGCTAGAGCTAGATATTCTACAACTTTTCGAAATCGAATACATAAAAAGACCATACATTAACATATGAAATTGGTTTACACCAAGCTTGAACCCAGCTAGGTTCACGAGGTTTGAATTTGATCGAGAAAACGCCCTAGTGATGAGTATGAAGACCCATCCTCCTCCAAAGCTTTCCTGCTCATTTGACTCATTTCCTTCACCCTCTTCCTTAGTTCACTCTCTTGCTCCATCGCCTCCTTTATCCCTTTCTCTATGTTTTCCCTGCTCACAATAACCCCGCTGTCTTTTCTATATCCCATGTCGATCTCAACAGCCAATTTCAGTTCCTTCACCAGCTCAAAGGCATTCACTTGTTGCTCGGCATAGAACGGCCACGTGGCAATCGGCACACCATACCAAATACTTTCCAGCGTAGAGTTCCAACCACAATGAGACACAAACCCTCCGACCGCCGGATGTGCCAAGATGGCCAACTGTGGGGCCCAACCTATCACCTTCCCGAGATCAGTCGTCCGGTCGAGAAACCCTTCGGGTAAGACTGCTTTGTAATCCGTGTAATCGCTCGGAAAACCGATCTTCTCTTTCGAAGGCTGGCGTAGAGACCACAAGAACCGGAACCCACCTTGCTCGAGTGCGTGTGCGATCTCTTTCACTTGGTCTTCGCCAAAGCATCCCATGCTCCCGAAGCACAAGAACACCACAGACGACGGAGGCTGGTCATCAAGCCACTCCAAGATATCCGACTTCTGCTTCGACTTCTCTGAACTCACTTGGTTACCCTCGCTCTTGACGTTCAATATGGATCCCACCGGGTACACCGGCGGGATCTTACCGTCGGAACTGAGAGACTGAATCGCGTGAGGCTCGAGCTCCAGGAACGTGTTAACCAAAATACCCTTGGTCTCTCTGTACCTTTTGGCAAAGTTGAGGAAGAAGTTGCCCCCCTCCTTCTCGAAAACAACAGAAGGCAAGACTCTAGCAGCCGGTAAGGGGTTGACGAAAGACGAGACGACCAACTCGGTGTCCGAGTCCTTGAACTCGGTGCAGTCCTTTTTCTCTTCATCACGTAAGGCTTGGAGGTGGAACATGAGCCCAAGATCCGCAGCTCCAGAGGTGTAGAACACGTAGCTAGGGAGCCCGAACTCGTTAGCCACGTCGATCATCCCCGTGCAGAACATGTCGATGACAAATCCGGCGATCCGAGTCGTCTCTGATTTGGTTTCCATGAGTTTAGTAACGGCATCTTTGACGTGGGGCTTGTGGCTGTCGATGAAGGTGAAGAAGCCGGTGGCTCCAGTTCCTTGGAAATGTTCTTGTGGGAGGTTGAGGAACCTGATGCGCTGCGTCTTCAACGAAGGGTCGACTGCCAAGGACTTGATGTAGACGTCACTGCCGTCTGCGGTGAAGGGGAATTTCATGATGAGGATTGTGATGAAGAGGTTGTCATCTCGAGAGAGGAGGAGCTTTGCAATCTCAACGGTTGAGACGATGTGGCCAATACCTGGGATTGGGATGAAGATTAGCTCTGAAGCTTTCTTCATTTGGAAGTACGTAGACTGAGGTAGAGGCTAGGAGGGGTGTTTTGCTGAAGCTTAACTTGTGAGGATATAGACTCGAGCATAGAAGATATCGTGGTGGGATGCACATCACAAGCACGGTATATATATGGTTGTGACCGCATAGAGAACTTGTGCATGGATGACAATTGGATCTGAGTAATGGTGGTGTTTGTATACGAGTTAATATTTTTGGCATTATCGTAGAATTGACGTCATGTCTTTGCTGGCGTTGGCTTTGAAGAAACCCGTCTTGATATATTTCAAGTGTTTGGCCGTTGTACGTCAGGGCCATGTGCTGGGTTTTGCCTTTAGTTTGTATGCTACACACACATTTGTAGGCCAGAATTTTCCATATTTCAATTCATCTACTTTTGCGAGGGTATTTTACAATTTTCATCAATATTCGGATCACCAATCTTCACCTCGCATGCATGCCTTTACCAAAAATGATCAACGAAATGGCGAGTCACGATTTCATTTTTTTTTTTTTTTTAAGAGAGCTCTAAAGTCTTGATTAATGAAAATTATAAAAATACAATAGAGATGTAGAGCTTAACACCATATTTCAATAAACATAAAAGAGAACGCCTTAAAATGATACCAATACTCTTTAGGCACATATTAGTAGCAAATATTGGCAAGACAATCTTTTGATATTGTAAGGGGTTGTTCTAGAGGTTTTTTTCTTCCTTAAAGGTACAAATCTATGCCAAATTCGGGATGAATGAAATTTAACTATATACTATAGCATGGTCTGCTGTTCATATGCTTATGAACAGTGTGAAAACACTGTTCATTAACAATAATGATTTTTTATTTTTTTGAAACAAGTAATTTAGATTTTTCTAGATATGCTCTCTCTCGGTAAAGATTTTTTTGCCCTACATTTTTGACTTTTTTTCTGCCTCCTGAATCTTCCGGATCAATCTTGCCTCTTCAGACCTCCTTTATTTTTATTTCTCTCGTCTCTCTGTATTTGCATCTCAGAAAATATCGCCGTTTCGTTTCATCGTTTTCACTATTGTTCCGTTTTGTGTATATATATTATTGCTTGGTTAACTGTTCATAAGCACTGTGAACAGTGTGCGGACCTTTTTATCCTGCTGATGTGTAATTCCGTATTTACCCTTCGTTTCAACTCTAGGTATAATTTTTTATTTTTTTCCGCCGCTTCTCGCTCTCTCTCTCGCCCAACATTTCTCCATCTTTCTCACTCTCTAGACTCTTCTCGAAATAGCTCCAACATTTCTCACAAAACAGAAGTCTAGAGATATTAATAAATTACCATGATAATTTATCACCCCGTTGTTTCACGGAACTATTTCTGTCATTTTCTCTTCTGCTTTGTATACGTACAAATCAAAACAATTAGAGCATTTATATTTTGGGTAGAACACAAGACTAGATATTTTGTTGTATAAAGGTTGTTTTTGTGAAATCTCTTATACATATATGAAATATGCATAATGTGGAGGGGAAGAATGTTGTGGAGACTCAAGAGGAGGGTTCTTTTGAATCTTTTCGGTACGAGGTTTTATGAGTTTGATTAAATGGTCAGACCTGGTGACACTTGTCTAAGTATTCTGTTCACTCTGGCTACTCTGCATATACAACGGCCATACATAACAGATGATATAAAGATGTGGTTTGATAATCGGTGGGAATGAAACAAAGCTGTCTCAATACTGATTTGTGCAATCTCATAGAGAAAATTCAATTTCACATACCTTGTGTGACTTCAGCAGACAAAGTCAGTTTACAGTTCACTACTTTCCCAGCAAATGAAACAAGAATAACTAAAATACAATCATACAAGCACTCCAGCATAATCAATCCTCTTCAGTTCACACCATATCAATCCAGCCTCGCAAGTATAAGAGGATTTGCTTCACGTTCTGGCAGCCTAGGGACTGGTGTCGGCCACCACGGCACAGCAACTGTGAGGAAGCCAGAAACCAAAGGATGATTTTCAAATATCTTCATAAACTTTCCTGTACAAATGTTGCACATGAAAATGTCTCCATATGTATTATCATGATCATTGATGACAAGCAGATACAAGATACCTTCACCTTCATTACCGTCGTTATTGGGGTCGAAACCCACAAGATCCACATAGTAGTTATCATCTGGAATCATGTCCAAGTCCAGTGAATAAACCCTCTTCCTTTGTTCCAAAAGTAATTTTCCAGATCCACTATGGAATTCTTCATGAAACTCCCAAGCATTAACAGTATGGGTATCATATTTATAGTCGCCTGTCTGCAGACACCCTTTATAGGAACCTAGGTATCCAGGTGTAAAACCTTTACACCCATCAAGTTCAGTGAAAAGAAGTTCATAGTGATAGCTAGCATCACCATCAACCATACTGCTGCTAGTACTAGATATGCTAGCACTAGTCCTGTTATCCATCATGAACGGATCCAGTCCAATAAGGAAGCCGCCAACACCAGTCAACCAATACAGCATTCCATTGTGAGCAAAACTAATCCTGTCATTGACTTCATACGGGTAGAATCTTGATGGAGATAAGACAATTGACTCTCTCCATACACCTGTCTCAGAAGAGAAGATCTGCACTTTGAATTCACACTGAGGCTCCAATACACCACGAGGAAAAATAATTCTTACGACCCTGCACCTATAATCGGCATTAAGCTGGATGTCATGTCGTCCCAGATCATTTTTCTTACACTCATAGTAGGGAAGGTCACAAAAGATTCCTGCTCCTGTGAACTCAGTGACTTGAGGAGGGGGAGGAAGAGTAACCCATTTGAATGTGTATGGATTGCAGATGTAGTAATCACGTTGATAGTACTGACTCGCACAACACAAAAACAAGTCGTTATAAGAACCTACCACAACTGGCTCTTCTTCCAAATGGTGGAAATTCATGAGTCTTTTGAACAAAGGAGTTAACGCCTTAAACGACGATGACATCCTAGCAAGAAATTCCTCCCCTCGGCAGTTTATCAAAGTGCGGGTCACGAATGGTTGCTTACCATAACTTTGGAAATACAGATACCGGCGAATAAAAGAAGGATGAGACATGAAAGTGCACCAATGCTTGGACACACACTTGCATCGACCAATGTATTTATAGCAAGGAAGTCGACCAAGGATTTCAACCAATACAGCCTCAGGCAGATCACCAATGGTGGTGTTCATCGATCTGGAGGATGGGCCTGTTATCTCCACCATGGGATAGCTGAACATGCATAACAATGGGGTAAGAGTGGAGCTTTTGCTGTTTGGCAATAAAATGAAAATTAAAAAGCCAGTCACCCTGAGTTTGAAATCTCTACCACCAAGAAAAGGATTTTACCTAATTAAACAAGCTGCAATATATATAAATCAGGTAAACGCAGAAGCCATGTAGCCGCAGTTACGTCTGAGCGTTGATCTTCAATCTCAACTTCACCAGTAACCTGAAACAGACGAATACGCAAATCTAAAACAGAGCTTTAACTATCCCAGCTGTGCATTCACGATCCCAAAATCTCTTCACAATTACAAATTTATAAAATCTATCTTTTAAGAAAAGTTTTACTCTAAACCATGACATGATGGGGCAAAGATCTCACCTCAGAAAGCAGCAAACCTGAGAGATCCGGGTACGACGACGTTTCAGGCAAAAGAAAAAGTTAGGGAAGGGAAACTGCAACCCTTTTATTATTGCTATGGAACCATTTATTAGATCCTTTTCTCAGCTTTGCCACACACCTCGATCTAATGTAGGTTTACTTACCTCACCTCATGGAGTCATGGTGTCAAAATCTCAACTTTGATGTTTGCAGATGATTGCTTATTATTTGCTAAAGCATCTCATTCTGCTGCCAAACACATTTTAAATACTCTTAATGCTTTCTCTTCTCTGAAGCTTCAGGACAACAGGATTAAGAGAAGGCCAAGGTCACCGCCGGCGAGAAGGGAAACTTTGAATTGGTGGCCAAGGAGTACACTATAAAAGACCACGTCTTTATTCTACTGCAGTCTGCAGATAACACAGAAACTGGATCCAGCCATTCTAGCTAAGCCTTTAGAAGCAGATTTTGTTCATTCATGTGCTTCATAAAGCACAGTGTTACCGGCTAACTAGGAACACTTACATGATGTATTTTGCTAGACATGAATATGATCTTCGTTTCTAACAAGTCAAAGAAAAATCTGATCAATAAAACGCCCCAACGAAGAGTGAGAGGAACGACCATGCATCAAGGCTTTCTTGCTCGTTTCACTCATCTCCTTCACCCTTTTCCTTATATCACTATCGTGCTCCATCACCTGCCTAATCCCTCGCTCTATATCTTGCGCATTCACACTTCCCTTCTTATAAGCCACGCTCACTTCCACTGCCAATCCCAATTCCCTCACCATCTCAAAAGCATTCAAGTGTTGCTCGGCATACATTGGCAATGTGCCAACAGGCACACCATACCATAGACTCTCAAGCATAGAATTCCATCCACAGTGAGATATGAACCCGCCGATTGCAGGGTGGGCCAAGATGGCCGCTTGAGGAGCCCATCCTATGACCTTCCCGATCCCAGTAGTCCGATCAAGGAACCCTTCAGGCAAGACTTCCTTATAATCTGCATATTCCCTGGGGTAAGCAAACTTCCCCTTTGCAGGGGGCTCCCGCAGGGACCAGAGGAATCGAATTCCACTGTGCTCTAGCGCATTGGCTATCTCCTCAACCCGGTCCTTGTCAAAACTTCCCATGCTTCCAAAGCAGAAGAACACTACCGACAATGAAGGCTGCTCATCAAGCCACTTCAAGGTGCTATCTGAACCCTCGTGGTTTTGATTTCTTGTAATGTTCAACAAGGGTCCTATGGGGTAGACCGGTGGTGTTTCGCCGTTGGAAAGAGAGTGAAGAGCATTTGCTTGAGGGCGTTGTTGGGACTAATGACTTCTGTGCCTATGTTGACCTCTGGGAGAGTGATGGAGTTGATACGATCATTTCCTGCACAAGCAACATCTATTTCCCTGGGCTTGGACTCAAGGTCTAGCTTCATGATGAGGACTGTGATAAAAAGTTGGTCATCTCGAGCAACCAGGAGCTTTGCCATCTCCACAGCTGACACGATGTGCCCAATTGCTGGGGCAGGAATGAATACCAACTCTGCAGCTTTCTTCATCTGAGTTTGAAGGAGATACTACGATAGAGATGGTGATGGCTAGCTGTCTCAAATTTCAGTTCTGTGAATATGGATCAGGATCATTTTTTTTTTTGCTTAAACCTCTACATGAGGAAGATATACCTGAAATACTGGGGAAGATATCATACTATGAACCGCTGCTGATATCCCTATGTTTCTGTATGTAGTATGCTTATGACTATTCCTGTTCATATACCAATACTTCTTGTAATTCCCTTGGCAGAAGGTGCAAGTGATGATGTCATGTCTTTGCTGGCATTGGATAAACTCTGGTCTGAATGAAAAGAATGAAAAATCAAAGCAAAGAGAACGTTCCCTTAGTAGTGGCCCTATCAGACAGCTGAAGTTCTAGACTTATTGGCAGAGATGATGACTCCAGACTCCTGGACTACCAGACAGCTGAAGTACTGGGATTATCTCTAAGGATTAGTGGAGAGCAAGGTCAAGGAAACATTATTTTCAACATAAACGTACGCTATTTGATCTTCTCTTCCATGACAGAGTTGTTTATATGTTCTGCACCCACCCACATATCGTAACACTTCCAAAAAAAATCATCTAGAAAGAGGAAAGAAAAGGAGAAGACGCGTTATTGGTGGAAATTAGAGTGCATGGTTGTGTTAAAATAAAAATAAGATAAAAGATTATTGAGAAAATTGATGGTGTGAAGTGTTAAACAGAGCCATCCAAATACACATCACTTAATTAATAATGATGATTATCAAAGTGAAGGATTACTAACTAAAAAGAGGAATTGAAAAATGTACTGCACCGAGTTAAGCCTTTGAACAAGGATATAAGATTCATAATCCTAGACAGTGTGCTTAAACATTTCCAATGCTTTACAGTAAGAGGACAAAACTTCCCACCATAATCTCCATCATATTTTACCTTAGACGATTTTATATCCAGAACTTTGAGACTTGTTCATACATATTCAGACTTGAACAACATCTGAGCAAAACTGCTTTCAACAACTGCTGACCTGCACCATGATCGAGTTAGCAAAATACAGAAATCATTTCGGATAATCTCATCTGAATTTATTTGATATCAATTACAGAGACATGCAAAATTACTTGCCAGAATTCATCCAACTAGTCGTCTGTACATAGCCACCAATCATGGTGTTCTATATCCATGTGTTTCTCCCCAAACAACTGTCGAAAATGCACCGTCAATACAACCGGGTTAAGCATTTGTAAATATCGCCTAGCTCACAACAAACATGTCATTCACATACTCGTACCTCTCAGCCTTAGCATACCATGAAACCAACGTACTCCAAGCAACCACATTTCTCTCGCGCATTGCGTCAAACACCTTACGTACGTAATAACTTATACTTGGCATGATCACAGTAGGAGTACATATTCGTCAGCGAATTCTAGAGAAGCCAATGATCATGTGGGAATAGAACAAGAGGGCCCAGTTGCTGCAGATGAAACCGATGATGATGGTGTTTTAGAGAAGAGCGGTTACGCAAGGCAAAGTGTCGAACAGTTGGCGGGCAAGGTGAGGTACTCTGAGGTTGGCCTTCTTGGCAGAGGCAGAGTGTGCTTAGGCGCAAGCCAATTTGTGGCGGTCTCGATATTGTCACTAAGAGTTGGGTATTTAGGGGGTGGTTCAGTGGGTGTGGTGAGAGGTGGGATTAGAGCGAAGGAGGCCATGGTTATGGGTTGGGTGGTGGGTTTTCCCATTAGGGCCGGGAGCAATTTTTTTAGGTATGGCCCCTCGTTTAAAGGATGTTTTTCATAAATTTAGGTATGAACAAATGACCTTTTATATAAGTATATATTAACAGGAGGATTCTTATAGGTTTCGTCTCACTTGCAGTCTAGCATGCTTCCATAGTTTCACTTAACCAACCCTATTGAATCTTCCCTTCTATTTTATTGTTGTAGTTGAAATGAAGTTATTTAAAGGAACAAAATAAAATAATAAACGGAACATACAAAATTATTTGCCGTCGTTTACTAGACGTTGTAAAAGTCCATTGCGGACATGTCAATCCTTTACACTAACCTGACACTAAGTATTCTCACCTTAAAGAGGAGAGTCTCGCGAGTCAATGAATTTAATGACAAATGCGTAATTGAATAGTTGGTCGAGCTAAATTGACCAAAATAAATAACAATAACCGAAACATGATCTAATAACAACAATAGAAAACTATTTGGTGAGTAATTCTGGAGGCCCCCAAAATGCATAATCTTGAGCCGACATACGACTAGGTGTTATTAACAACGAACCAAGTATGACCCATTTGTCGAAAAATAGCAGTTCATTTTAAGATAAATCATTTTGAGATAACTAAATTATTCAATTTTTTTTTGTTTTTGTAGTCCTAAATTATTCATTTTAAGATACAGAACATAAGAAATAGAGTGAACAACGTGCTGATTAATACAGTTACATTGCAAGCAAAAATATTGATCAAAGAAATATCTGATCAAGAAAACGTCCCAATGAAGAATAGGAAGAACCACCATCCATCAAGGCTTTCTTGCTCATTGCACTCATCTCTTTCACCCTCTTCCTTATATCACTATCATGCTCCATCACCTCCCTTATTCCTCTTTCTATCTCTTGTGCACTCAAGACCATTTGCCCTTCAAGACCGGTGTTATAAAAGTCCCATCCATACTCTACACTAATCTTCACCGCCAATTCTAATTCCACCACCATCTCAAACGCATTCATTTGTTGCTCCGAGTACATCGGCCAAGTAGCAATAGGCACACCGAACCACACACTCTCGAGTACCGAATTCCACCCGCAATGGGAGACAAAACCTCCCACGGCTGGATGGGCCAACACCGTCACTTGCGGAGCCCATCCTATGACCTTCCCGATCCCAGCCGTCCGTTGGAGAAACCCATCGGGTAAGATGGCCGTGGGATCGGCATAGTCGCTGGGGTGAGTAATTTTTTCCTTCGGTGGGGGGCAACGTATGGACCACAAGAACGAGTGCCCACTCTGCTCCAGCGCGCAGGCAATTTCTTTCACTTGATCCTCACCAAAGCTTCCCATGCTCCCAAAGCACAAGAACACAACCGACGATGGAAGCCGGTCATCAAGCCATTTCAAGATCTCTGACTTCTGGAGGGCCTGATCTGACCCCGCAAGGTTATTATCGTCACTTTTCACTTTCAGAAGTGGTCCCACTGGAAACACCGGCGGAATATTCCCATAAGAATCAAGAGAGCGAAGGGCATGAGGTTCCAGATCCGAGAAGGTATTTATCAAAATACCCTTTGTCTCTCTGAACCTTCTTGCGTGGCTTACGAATGGGATTGGCTCTTCTTTCTCAAAAAGTACACTCGACAGGGATTTGATAGGTACCGGGTTAACAAAACTCGGGACGATCAACTCGGAATCCGAGTCTTTCAAGTCGGCGATGTCCACGTCATACTCGTCGTGGATCATCTGGAGGTGGAACAGAAGCCCTAGAAAGCCAGCGTTGGAGGTGAAGAAGATGTACGTAGGAACCCCGAACTCGTTGGCCACGTCGATCATGGTGGTGCAGAACATGTCGATGACGAACCCGGCGAGTCGAGGGGTTGGTGACTCGGACGATCCGGTGAGGAGTCCGGTGACGGCATCTCTGACGTAGGGTTTGTGGCTTTCGATGAACGAGTTGCGGAAGCCGCTGCGAGTCATGTTTATGAAGTCGACGTCGGGTTGTGCGACGTTGATGAACTTGATGCGATCCGAGGCTTGCGTGATGCAGTACTCTATACAAGCATCGTTGCCTTTGGAGTCGAAGGGGGTCTTCATAACGAGGACGGTGATGAAGAGGCGGTCGTCTCGAGACACGAGGAGCTTTGCGGTCTCTACCGCCGATATGAGGTGGCCAACGCCGGCGCAGGGGATGAACACCAGCTCTGCAGCTCTCTTCATTTCGATGCAGTGAGAATGAAGGAAGAATAGTTTGTCTTTGTTGACGACGATGAATGTGTTTCAAGGGTCAAGATGTACGTGCTGTTTAAATATTCAGTAGCTAGAGCCTAGAGTACTTATCCATTTTTCTAATAATGATTTGGAGTTTAGCTACATAGCTTTAATTAGTCACCCAGCCGGATTAGCCGGGTGTTGATTTGTTTTTGTTGTCAAATGAAAACTTCGTTAAACAAGCCCAAGGCTAGAGTTACAAATATACAAACAAGGCTAAGAAGAAACAAAGCCCAAGCAGATAGCTACCCGGTCAAAACCAACTCAAACAGCAAAGACAAAGAGAAAAAGCACGACATGCAAAGCAAACGAAAAAGACCATCACGGCTGAGTAATTCCAAGCTAGAAGGCGGAGGGCATGGCAAACCATCACGAGAGAGAACAAACACAAGGGAAGAAGGTGAGCGATCAATCCAGACCTTCGGGCACTTCTTCCTCACTACTAGCGAGGTAACCAAATCAACTGCAGAGTTCGAGGTAGTTGAATTCCAAATCATAGTTACAACATGAGCAATTTTCCAATTACATTTAAATTTTGAATTGTTGATCTGGTCCACTAATGCTTTTGAATCTGACTCGAGGATGATCGGTGAGGGAGGGAGACGCTTGGCCACCTCGATAGCCACCGCCGCAGCCGTTGCTTCCGCCTCTAACACTGATCCCGTTCGACACAACAAGGTAGCTCCATCAAAGAGGATACCACGACAATCACGCGCTAAAGCTTCGAACTCTCTATCCATGCTGCATCACAATTTATTTTAATGTGACCAGGAGGAGGGGGGCTCCAATTTTGTGTCACATTATCACAATGGGGAAAAGAGAGATAGAGAACTATTATGTGGGACTAGGTTCAAATGGGGCTGGTGGTAATTTGGATTTAAGGGTTGCAAAATAGCTTGGGAAAGAATAGGCTGAAGAGTGGCATGGTGAAGAAAGGGAACTGAAATGGAATTGGTGTAATGATGCTCATTTGGGATGGGGTGGTTAGAAGTGGATGAGAGGTTAGAGTTGAGGCAGCTTTGGTCAGGGTTTATGGATGGTAGAGAATTATGAGAGAGAGAGAGAGTTGGGTCTGCTCTAAGAGAACCAACAGGGTTATATCCAGTAGGGATAAGAGAAGTAGAAAGGTGAGAATAAGAAGTGGGGGTGATACTAGAAGAGTGATGGGGGGGGGGGGAATTACATACCTGAGACTTCTGAGAGTGCAAATGAGACACCGGAATTGAATTTGAAATGAAATTATGGTTTTTGCAAGTGATGAATTCAACCGCAGCCAAATTTGCTTTACTGGTTATTGCGCTTGGGTTAATTGCAGCAGCTTCATAGACAAAAGCATTCCTAGCTTTCCAAATCTCTCACAGAAGAAAAGCAACTTTGGTAAGAAACTCCTCTTTGATTGTTTTGTAGTCTTTCATCATGAGAATAATGTTTTCAAACCACAAATCAAAGGTACTGATTGCTTGTAAGTTGATCTTGTAATGCAAATCAGAACAAACCAAGCACACACTGCACCCGGGCACTGAAGAAAGATATGTTCAATAGACTTCAGAAACATATCACACACAGGGCACAAAGGGGAAGGGGTTATTTTCCTTTTGTGAAAATTTAGGTAAGATGGTAGAGCATTAGCCAAAATTCTCCATAGGAAATTATGAATCTTAGGAGTAGTTTGAGTAAACCAAACCGTCTTCCACACAATGTGATTCAATCTGTGAGATGAATGAGCATGTTGCGTAGTAGGCTTGCAGTCTTGGGAATGTAGAAAATGATAACCTGACTTCACAGAGTACTGACCACTCTTTGTCTCAAGCCAAATAATTCTATCCAACATAGATTGGTCACCCAAGACTATCAACTCAATGTCTGATTGATCATCCTTTGAAATCAGGTCATTTACCGTTTCTAGCTTCTAACATCTAGCACCCCGACCATATGGGGTCTAGAACAATTCACAGGAAGCATAGGGCACAAGAAACCATTGGTAGAGGTAGGTATCCATTTGTCAGCCTAAATGTTAATGAGCTCCCCATTCCCAACCTGCCATCTAGCCCCATCAACAATTAGACCTTTACCATCCAAAAGGCTACTCCACGCCCACGATGCTCGTGATCCCTTTCTGGCATTTAGAATATCGGTATAAGGATAGTAAATTCCTTTTAGAACATGAGCACATAAAGAGGTGGGATCAGAATGCAGTCGCCAAACCTGCTTTGCTAGGAGGGAGATGTTAAACTCCTTCATATTTCTAAAACCTATGCCACCACGGTCTTTAGGCTGACCTAAAAAATTCCAACTTCTCCAATGAATTTTGTGCTCCTCCTTTTTCTGACCCCACCAAAAATTAGTCATCATAGCATCCAGTTCATAGCACAAAGTGACCGGAAATTTGAAACAATGCATGGGGAAGGTAGGAACAGCTTGAGCCACAGCCTTGATAAGGGTTTCCCTCCCAGCCATAAATAAAGTGCAAAGTTTCCAGTTCTGGATATTGTCAGCCAACTTTGATTTGATAAAAGAGAGGGCAGCTTTTTTGGATTTGCCCCAAATGGTAGGGAGGCCAAGGTATCGCCCAGGATTGATAGTAGCAGGGACTCCTAGAATTTCACAAAGATCATGTACGCTAGCTTCAAACATGTTAGGCGTACAGTAGAGAGTTGACTTGTTGTGGTTAACAAGCTGACCTAAGGCAACACAATACACTTCAATAATACGCATAATCTCATAGCAATTAGCAGTTGTTGCCGAAAGGAAGAAAAGAGAGCCATCAGCAAAAAATAGGTGCGACAATGTCGGACCCTGCTCGCTAAGCTTGATACCCTATAGAGTTCTGCCTTCACAAGCTCTTCTGATAAGAGAGGAGAAAACATCTGAAACAAATAAGAACAAGTACGGAGAGATCGGGTCCCCTTGTCTCAAACCTCTTAAAGGCTTGAAGTGTTTTGGCCACGATCCTCAGCGCGCGAGCGAGAGGTGAATAACGAACAAAGAGAGGGAGAGTGTTGCGGGCGTGTCACCTCGCGGACGAGGAAATGATGATTGTAGCGGGGGCTTGATTCTGATCAGGCGAAGGGGGTTTCCAGGTGCCACCTCAGATGAAGGATTACGAGCACAAGGCGATCGATACTCACGGCGGGACGTGAGCAGAGCAACTATAGGGAATCAGGAAGGTCGGGGACGAGTCCAGGAGGGCTCTGAATTAAGGCGGCGGCGCACTTAGGGTTAGGGTTTCGAGGTAGCTCGAGAGGTAACTGATTTGCAGTTTGTCTTTTGTTGAGAGATTTGATTATTCTTTTTCTGTAAACCTTCAAGCCCTTTATATAGTGGTTCAACTGGCGGCAGAAGAAAGATAGCTTAGAATCCAAGTCGGACTCTGAAACCCTAATCGACAAGGACACGGTTTAACCCTCGCGGACCAATCTATTTGTGACACATGTCTAGCTCGCACACTCCGCATAGGCTACTGCTTCCATCTCGCGGGCCTTTCTAGCTCGCGGGCTTTAGAAAGGCTTTTTATATTAAAAGGGTCACAAGGATTGGCCCGAAGCATGTCAAAGACTTGTAAAAGTCTTCAACGATTATTGTAGGGCGCGCGGACTCCGCTTGTTGGTTCCTCGCGAAGTCTCCTACGCGAGTCAGTTCGCCAACTCGCCTTGATGTATTCAGCCTCGCCTAGGACTACGCGAAGTGTCAATCTCACCTTGCCTATGCGGAGTCAACTAGTAATTCCACGCAAAGTCCATTCTGCGCGCGAGCTGTGTAGTTCGCGTGAAGTCCATTCCGCATGCGAGCTTTTTAATCCGCGTGAACTGTGTAATTCAGCTCGCGTGGTCTCACTGGCGGGCCATTTACTTGTAAACTTAAAGAACTTGGGTTCGCCGGTATGACATGGAACAAGAATTTAATTAATATTCACATAGACATTTATTGTCCAGTAAAATATTAATTTAGGCATAAACATGAAGTACTCCCCTACTTTTCCATTTAGGGTGACAGCAAATGACACAGACTTAACACAAGCCATAATCAAAAGAACAAAACCATTGGAGAGTCCCATACAAGTAAGAACCTCTTCAAGAAAGTCTCACTCCACCCTATCATACGCCTTGCTCATATCTAATTTTAGAGCCAGTTCTTGAATGTCTCTCGTTTTCCTCAGCTTCAAATAATGAAAAGCCTCATGTGCTACCAAAATATTATCTTGAATCTGACGACCCGGTACAAAAGCACACTGATGAGGAGAAATAATACTTGGCAAAAACTCTTTCAAACGGTTCGCAAGCATTTTGGAAAGAACCTTGTATGAGTAATTGCAAAGACTAATCGGGCCGAATTGATCAACCTTCTCAGGGCAAGGGATGAGAACAATGTTTGTCTTGTTCAAATCTGAAAGGATATTAGCAGTATCATGAAATTCCTTTGCAGTAGCCCTATAGTCTCATTGATGATGCTCCAAAATTTCTGAAAAAAATATCCCATGAAAGCCATCAGGGCCTGCAGCCTTGTCACCCCCCATTTGGAAAGCAGCATCTTTAATCTCTTCAACAGAGAAATCTTTAGTTAGAGAGCAATTCATCTCAGGGCTAACAACATGAGACACCGCCTGTAAAGCCTCGTCCCAATCTCTCTCACCAGAACTCTTGAAATAATTCTCCATTTCTGAACGAATAGTACCCTCCCGATCCAGCCATACACTATTGGTAGATTTAATCTTGAGGACTTTGTTCCGCTGCCTTGTTTGGATGGTTGTCAAATGAAAAAATTTGGTTTGAGTCCCCAGCTTTTAGCTAGTTGACTCTTACACGTTGCGTCTAGTATTTCTCCTCCTTGTTCCATAAAGCACCGATTTCTCCAATTAAAAAGGACTCCATGTTACGTGCTTCTACTGTTGTAGGACTTGAAGTTATGCAATTCTTTTATTAATAGCCATACGATTGTTAGAGAATTTCTTCTTGCTCCATTTGGATAACTCAGACCACATCTTTGACTTCTTTTGACCCACTGGGCAGCTCCAATAGTTGGAGAGTTGTCAGTCCAAGAGGCCTCCACAATGCCCCTGCACTCTGGATCATCAACCCTCTATCCAGCTTGATCTTAATTAGACCCCCTTATGGCCAGTTGTTACACCAAGTAAGCTTTTGACCCTTTGATTGAAGCTCGATCAAATCATTAGCCTCCATAAACTCGCGTAGAAAACGCCTTTTACCAGGATTCCAACGATGAGTCAATGACAAGTTTATGGGCGGGAACTGAATACCAAATTACAAGAAAAACAGCTAGAATCAGATAATGTAAAGAACTGATGAAGTGCGCAGCAGTTGAAATTAATTTCACTACTAGCTAGGAAAAAAAAAACCTGAATGCACAGAGATGGGGTTCACACAGATATTGACAATGGAAACACTGCAATGTAGACTGGACATTTATCTTATGAAATTTACGTTCGCAGAAATATCGGTGAAAAACTTATCGGAAATGTGAGGCCCTGAAGATATTCGCATTGGACAGCCGTATGAAGTAAAATGAACATCCTTCAGTATGAAAATTATGGAGAAATCCAAATAATACTGCATATATGTGTCACACACTCGTATTGAAAAATTATCGAGTATTCTTGCGTTTAAGCAACCATCCAAACCTCGCACTATAGTACCATTCGAAGTATAAGAAAATACTTGATGAAACAATTAGAAGGTATTGAATATAAAGATTCAATCATGTAGTCAAATGAATTGAAATAATACATAATCACAACATTGAAGGACTTTATATATGAAGTAGTTTTGAAAATCAAGCTACCTGCATTTTTAAAAATCCTTGAGTTACTTGGAAAGATTTTGTTTTCCTAATTACTGATGCAGATTGTTCATATGATTCTTTTCCATAAAAGTTTCAAGACATTGCAGAGATTTTGGAAAATAAGAAAGAGCTTTAATTGTTGCATTGGCTCTCGATCTGTTGAAACTCAGCTATTGTAGTTGTTACATCTCTCTCATATTAGTATAATGTATGTATACTTAGTTACATACATGTATCTGCATTTTGAATTGGGATTAATGAGCATTGTGCGGGTGCAAGAAGAGTAGTTGGCGTGTTCAGTGCCAACTGCAAGAAGAGAACTCCATTGACATCAAAGAGAAGGTCTAACAATAGAATTGCTAGTGTGCAAGTGCCTAGTGAAAGGTAGTTGTGTTCAATACTAATGGTATTGTTCTTTATTAATTTGAGGTTTAATTTACACTCTGTTAGCCTACTCGTGGAGAAATTTTTTAAATGCTCCTGAAGTATCGGTTCAGATTTTAACTCAAAGTCACCTTAGGTTGAAAAACTTTCGTAGCAAAGAGATCATGTGTTTACAGCCCCATCACAATTTAATTTTCTTTCTTTTTTGGGGTAAGTAGATGGGACGTTTTCCAGAAGACAACTGATATCGAAGGAATCACATGGTTAGCATAACAGTGAGGGGCAGCATCGCAACTATCACAGTATCACACTACTGAAACCTCCAGTGTTGTGAACATGGTGATGCGAGCTGCAATCTCTTCCATTCATACTGGAGGAAGAAATTAATGGATCTAAGTATATAACACAACGAGTCACATCTATGGATTGTTGAGCTGATAGAGCTTGGTGAGTTGATTACAAATGATGATTGTGTTGGCTCACAAAATGGTTTACACAAAGAATGATTTTGAAAAAGATACTGAGGTCAACAATACAGCTGGTTTCCCAGAAAGTCAAGGAAAAGATTGTGGATCAGACAGCGCGTGCTCTTCACTTGCTTGAATGATCTTGAGGATTGGTGTCTCATTCACAGCCTGTCCTGTTCCCCCATTTTGATCTTTCTCTCCGAGACTGTCGTGATCAAGAAGAAACAATCAGAGCTCTACACGTGTCCCTCCAACGGTACTATGAAAGATATTTTCTGCAGAGGTTTTTGTCCTATATAAATGAGTGTATTGCATTTTCTGCAGAATGTCAGAGAGAATTGTCACCGTCATTGTACAATTATCTTCAATTTAAATACAAGCATTTATACTCTCTATCCTTTTCTTTATTTCGGCCTTTTTCACAGTTCCTTTTGTTGCTTCTTGATTCCAAACCTTCGATTTCATAGTCTGAGTTTTCTCAGCCTGTGAGTTCTTTCACTTGCTATTACAAATTAGTCCCTACAAATTATCACTTGTGTATGAATTTTAGCATGGGATAAGTGATCGAACAAGTTTCCTTCACCGGTACGTGTGACATGTGAAAATTGCAGGCGTGACTGGTTCCGAAGGGTTTAAGGCCCCGTACGAAAAAAAAAATAATGGGTCCTAACATAATTTCTTTTGAAACTTTTTTGTTCGGGGTTTTGAACCTAACCAAGTATAATGCAAGAAGACTCATCTCCACGTCTATATTTTTTCATTGATATGCTAACTCATGATACAAGTATACAACCGGTAGGAAGGAATGGAGACATAAAATCAATACTTCTGAAGAAAAAAACTTACAATGCATTTCATGACACCCAGTGTTTCGCGTTCAGTTCAACAACATGATTTTGGGTCCAGAACAAAATATTTGATTAATGGTTGTAAGGATTAGTCAAAAAAATAAAACATATACTATGTAAGGACATTTAAGGATGGTAGGGGAAGTGACAAATATTATAATGTCTAGGAAAAAAAGACATTCAGAACATATTATTGGGACCTCCAAATTTGCTCACCATATCTCACTATATTTTGAATTATTAAATGACATATACATCCTCATACACAATGACTATTAAGGACAATAATTATACAAAAGAAAATATTGTATTTATTTTCTTTAGACTTTCTAATTCAATAATAATTGATTCTATTCTTTATTATTTTCCTTATATATTTTTGTTTTCCAATTTCTTTTTATTAAAGCATATATATAGTTTATAAGAGTTAAAAAAATAATCAATATCGATCATGTGACATAAAATTTTATATCATCATACATGTTAAATGCATATACTTACAAGGTGCATAAATATTTTTACAAAAAAAAAAAATTAATATCTATCGATTATAGAAAATATATATTTATTGAAATAATCTATTATGAGGTACAAAATAGAGATCAAATTATTCAAAAGAAAAAAAATGGATAAAAAATAACACGTACAAAAAAGAAAAACAATTAAAAAGATATATAGAGTAGTTCATGATAGAACATTTTATTGCATGAAAAAAATAATCAAAAAATGAAGGTAGGGATAATGGATGTTGAAAAAAAGAAAAAGAAAAAGAAAACAAAGAATGAGAGGTCTATTGAGTGAATAAGAGGTAATTAATTGATTGAAATATATGTCAATAAATAACTAAGGTTATGTTAGGAATTTGAAATGAGGTATAGTGAGCAAATGTTTATATTGAAAAGTAAAAGGGATGTGTAGAGAAAATGAGAGGTATAATGAGTAAATTTGGAGGTCCCAATAGCCACACTCTAAATAAAAAGATTGAAATTACACAAACCACTGTTTTATTACATTTGTTCCATTCATTATTATATATATATATATATATATATATATATATATATACAGGCCTTCTCAGCTGCGGAGGTCCGCACCAATGATTTTGGTGCGGATTTTCATTTTCTGCACCACTTTTCGATCGAATTTCTCCATCTCCACCGTCTAGTATCTAGATAATATTGTGTAGATCATCTCTGCAAAATTTCAGCCAATTTAGTAATCGTTAAGACCCTCAAAATTGTGTTTTTTTGTTTTAAACATGAACGGTTCATGTTTGACAAAATTCAGTCTGTCAATTTGTTTTTCAAGTTTGAGGACCTTAACTAGGGCTGCCACTTGGTTTGGTAAATACCAAACCGATCGAAAACCGACCGAAAATTTATGATTTGGTAAACCGAATTTTGGTAATCGAAATCAAAAAAACCGAAACCGAGAAATACCGAAAAAGTTGGTTTGGTTTTTGGTAAATACCGAATTTACCGAAATTCTAATTATTTAAAGACTTATATTTCTAAAAACACACAGACTAATAATCTTATCTCATGTTTTCAATTGTATATACCATTTAGTAAAAAACAAGACAATGAATAGAAAAATTCAACTATACTTGGTAGCATTCGGGTCTCAATTAAAGCGATCAACTTTAATTCAATATTACTTGTTATATAAAAACGCTCTTACCTACCCGTCTTAGTCGATTCATCACACACACACATAGACAAACCCACTTAGATGACATGTAACCGCCCATGTAAAAATTTAGGAATGTTTTTACCTCTCTTGATGATAGGGCTCCCCATTAGAAGCACAAGCGTAAATAGGGTTAGCCGCCTTGATCAAGGTCAAAACATTATCAAAAATACCTAATTTTTCTACCATAGTCGTATTTCACTATATTGATCACATCATAGTTCACAAGGTTTTTGAAAATTTTGCTTCCTCTTTGTAGTTGGTTCACAAAGATGTACATATGCATATAACTTACTAAATAAGTTATACCACATTACCAGGCATGTTGTGGTTCCAATGATTACAATTCACAAAATTAAAATTCGACCGTCTGATGTGATCATTATAGTATAATACAATTATGATAGAAAATTCAATTGTACTCAATAATGCTCAGGTTTTGATTAAAGCGGTCAACCATAATTTAACGTTACTTATTACACGAAAAAGCTTTTACTGCCCTTATGTGACTTATTTTGGTTGACTCTTCCACACACATACTTTCACATAGATGACACATAACTTGTTCATATAAAAATTTGGAAACATTTACATCCTGACTATTTCGGTAGAAAATTAAACCATACTCGATAATGTGTACTAAAATGATTATCTTTTGTATATGTATTATCAGACTCTAGAAACTCAAGTGATATTTAAATTTTATAGTTTTGTATTGTTTTGTTATATTTTGAAAATATATTTGTTATGAAGTTTGGTAATACCAAAAAACCGACATCCGAAGTTGGTAAGATTTATCTCATACCGAAGTTTTTGGTTTGGTAATTGAAAGTCATATTTCATTACCGAAAGCTTTGGTTTTGAAGTTGGTAACGCCCATTACCGATTCGAACCGACCGAGTGGCAGCCCTAACCTTAACGATTACCAAATTGGCTAAAATTTTGCAGAGATGATCTACACAATATTATCTAGATACTACACGGTGGAGATGAGGAAATTCGATTAAAAAGTGGTGCAAAAATGGAAATCCGCACCAAAACCATTGGTGCGGACCTCCGCACCTGAGAAAGACTGTATATATATATATATATATATATATATATATATATATATATATATATATATATATATATAGGGCCCTTCCACTAAGGGATCCCTTTTTTTGACATATATGAGGGATGAGGAATTACTCCAACTTTTCGATTATATTTTTGAATCTCCACCGTTCAGTTTGTTAGTCTTTATATATAGATCAATTCTGCAAATTTTCAGCCAATTTGGTGATCGTTAAGATGTCGAACAAGATTAAATCAATGAACGAACCAAATCTGCCAAACCTGAACCGTTCATGCTTATAATTATAAATCGTAGTTTTGAATGCCTTAACGATCACCAAAATTTCTGAAAATTTGCAGAAATGATCTACTCATATAGAACTACATATTGAACGGTGAAGATGTGATTTTGTGATCGAAAAGTTGGAGTAATCCCTCATCCCTCATATATGTCAAAAAAGGGATCCCTTAGTGGAAGAGCCCTGTGTATATATATATATAACAAATAAAAAAAAAGGGCCCCGTGCTGTCGGAAAACCCTCTTGTGTTTGTCAATAGGTGTACAGTAAAAAAGTCCGTATAATAAAATGAAAAACGTAAAGCCATTGTCTAATATTTCAAATGACTTATCTCGTTTGGAAGCTTATTATCACGAGCTTCCTTTTTCCTAAGCTTCTCGTGCGGTCTTAGCACTTCCCTTATGCTAAGTCAGCCTTCCTCACGCAAACACTTTGGCTAGAACACCTGAATGAAGGGAGAAGATTTTTGAAAGAGATAACTTGTATTAAGCTTGAGAGAATTTTACAAAGCTTTACAAGTGAGCTTGAAATCTATCCAACTCTCTATGTCCCAAATGAGAGGGGTGTCTTCCTATTTATAGACATTCTCCCCATTGCCTAGGTTTCTAGACAATTCTAGGATATTTACAAGTATAGAGGTTTCTAGAGTTTTCTATACAACTCTAAGTGTTATCTTGAGTATTCTAGAGACTTCCGGAGTAGTCTTGAGCCTTGAGCCTCTCTAGAGTTCTAGAGAGTTCCAGAGTGTCCTAGAGAGTTCTAGAGTTGTACGAATGCTTCCAAGACCTTCCATAATATTTCGGATGCTTCTAGAATGCTTAAATGCTCTCCAAAACCTTCCTTGAGCCATGCTTGCATCAAAATGCTCAATGAAACTCCTTGTTAATTTGGCGGGGCGTGACATTATGCTCCTTTATACAGGCTTGTGAATGGAGGGTTCCCTCACTTTTGATGTGGGGGTACTGCTCCTTTATTTTATTTTTTGGGTTTCATCCTTTAATTTCTCTGGAGCCCTTTTCTCTTGAGCCCTTTTCCTTGGTTCCTCGATGACCCCCTGCGGTCGTGTCACCCCCGGTGGCCAGTGGATGGCTTCGGCCGTTCGTGGTGGTAGTTTTAAGATTCAGGAGAGCCATGGGTGGCCTCACTGGCCTGGTATATATGAAGCCTATTTTACTATTTTAGGGAGCAGTACGTGATACAACTGCTATATATCCGGTACATTTGTAAATAGAATGAGAATGAAATTCATCTTCCACATTTTTTGCCCTTAATTTCTTTTCCGGGCGTGGAATGAACTTCATCTTCCACAATTAAGAGAACTGCCCAAGAGTTCCAAGCATACTACAAGAGTACAAGCTACTTCCATCAACTTCCCTGCAATTAGGTCAAAAGAAGAGGGTTAGTCAACTGTTCAAAAACCACATGCTTGTATGGAATACACGTATGGAATAATACCACATAAGAAACCCACTTGAGATCAAGGACTAAAATCTCCGTAACATCATCCATATTTTCTCGAAATTCTTTTTTTTTTACAAATATCGGTATTAATTTTTATATATTTTTGATATTCTATATTTAGTCTATTTTAGTCAAACATACAAGTTTTATATGATTTTTAGTAAAATTTCCTGCGATATTCAATAATTTCTCTATATATCTATCTAGATTTCTTTTTTCCGAACCACCAATATTTCCGTGATCATCGATATTTTAGTCTTTGCTTGGGATAGGCATAACCGCATAAGTTTAATTATTGGACTTTGAGTTTGAAGCCTGACAAAAACCCACTTAAACACACCAAAATAAACAATTAAAGTGGCTAATTAAGTAATAGCATATAATGAAGGTCAGCTAATGACTCAGAGAGAAGTTATAATACAAAAATAGATCTGGATATTAAATTGGCAAATCATGCCAGCTGAATATTTGGGTGAGTAGCATGGAATAAATTAGGGGCAGGCTGGTTGTGGTGGGTAGCAGCATCAGCATCAAATGGTTAAAAGAGGTGGGGAAGAAGAAGAAGAAGAAGAAGAAGAAGAAAGAAGAATAATAACAGAGACCACAGTTTGGCCATCACATTACTAGTGGTTCTTGGACTACTACTCATCCAGAGGAAGTTCTTCCTGCTTTACGTTTTGATCTTCTAAACACGCTCTGAATAATAAGTGGCCAGGCTTGTTTTCCTTGCTTGGCAAACAAGTACACTCGCATGGTGGTAGAGAAGCAATTAGGGGTTAAAGAGGATAAGTGGTCGAGCAAGTTTCCTATACTGGTACGTTTGACATGTGCACATTGCATCACCTGTCGACATTTCATGCTTAAAGTTAAACCTTTAGTTGACAAAACTCACTTGTGTTTGTCACTGCAGCATTGTCTAGCCACACTTTGTATAATAAAAATGGAAAACGTACTGCAGCATTGTCTAACGTTCCAACGCAGAAGGAAAAAACCACACTGCTTGACCTAGAAGAAACTCCACCATACGTAAATTATGAAGAGAGCAGAGCTCGTATTCATTCCCACACCATCTACCGGCCATCTAGTATCCACAATCGAGTTCTCAAAACGATTGTTGGATCGATGCGATCAATTCTCTGTGACAATTCTCTTAATGAAATCACCATTTGGGGTCGCTACGGATCAGTCACTTCCTGCAGCCTCCAACACCAACATAAAGCTCATCCATCTTCCCAACATAAACCCCCCAATCAAGCTCGACTCCGTCGAAAAATTCCTCACCGATTACATCGAGACCTACAAACAGCATGTCAAGGACACTATTCTCAACCAAGTGTTACCCAACTCGTCTCGAATTGCGGGAGTGGTTATTGACATGTTCTGCACCACCATGATTGACATAGCCGATGAGATCAAGGTTCCATCCTTTCTCTTCTTCACTTCAGGCGCAGCTTTTCTTGGGTTGTTGCTTTACCTTCCCAAACGGTACGACCTAGTCGGCAAAGAGTTTGTACACTCGGATCCCGACTCGATCGTACCGAGTTATGTCAACCCAGTTCCCACAAATGTGTTGCCAGGATTTGTGTTCAACAACGGTGGTTATGTTTCATTTGCAAGCCATGCTAGGAGGTTCAAAGAAACCAAGGGTGTGATCATCAACACGTTGGTTGAGCTCGAATCTCATGCAATTCATTCGATTTTTAAAGATGCTGAAGGTGATCATGATCAGCCATGGCCGGCTGTATACCCAGTTGGACCCTTGATTGACACCAAGGGTGAGCATCAAGTTAGGTCTGATCGTGACAGGATCCTGGAATTTCTTGATGATCAGCCTCCAAAATCAGTGGTCTTCCTCTGCTTTGGGAGCTTTGGAAGCTTTGATGAAGCTCAATTGAAAGAAATTGCAATTGGACTCGAGAAAAGTGGCCATAGGTTCTTGTGGTCCGTACGTCGAAGGCCTCCCAAGGGAAAGACTGAATTCCCAGGTGAGCTTAAATGGTTCGAGATTTTTTATATAATTAATCAAAGTTTCTTGTTTGATTGATGCATGTCCAGATCTATGCTGTGTACATTTATACTTAGCAACTCTCTCTTCTATTATCGAAACTCAACCCAGCAACACATTTACATTACAGGTGAATATAAAAAGTATGAAGATTTTTTGCCACAAGGATTCTTGGAGAGGACAAAAGGAGTTGGAATGTTGTGTGGATGGGCACCACAAGTAGAGGTTTTAGGCCACAAAGCAACTGGGGGATTTGTGTCACATTGCGGGTGGAACTCTATATTGGAGAGTTTGTGGTATGGTGTACCTATTGTGACTTGGCCATTGTATGCAGAGCAACAGGTAAATGCTTTTTTGATTGCGAGGGATTTGGGGTTGGGAGTGGAGCTGAGATTGGATTACGTATACGGCAGTGGTGATTTTGTGTCTGCTGATGAGATTGAGAGAGCTGTGACAGGACTGATGGTTGGTGATAGTGAGATTAGGAAGAGGGTTGTTGAAATGAGTGAAATGTGTAGGAGGGCAGTTGATGATGGCGGTTCTTCATCTACTTCGCTTGGAAGCTTGATCAAGGTTCTGTCACAAAACCTTGAGAATAACTGAGTTTTGGATGGTTAGGTTCCAACTTTCTATGTAGTGAAACGATATTACATCGAAAATAAAGTTTCATGTTTTGAATTATTTGTGTATGCAACAAAGTTCATGTATGTTCAGAAATCAAGTGTTAGACATACAATAATCACACACTTTACGATAACTATATGCATGTCATGTATTAAAACATTATAGAATTTCTCATTGAATATATAGTTATATACTCTCTTGTCTTGAAAGCTTTATTCAATTCTCTACATGCAATGTTTAGAAACTGCTTATTGTGTTGTTGGTAGTTCTGGTGAGTTCATGTGTTTGTGAAAGGAGTTTTTATGGAAGGGACTCCTAAAGTCCTAAGGATGAAGCTCTCCCTGCCCTGCAGGCCGGCATTATTGAAATCACATCTTTTAGCTCGGGGGACTCTGCTTATGGACCACGAGAGTGTTGACGTTTTGTGCTTGCTATCCAACCCTATCCTCTTCCGATGAAAGAATGAATGATGTAGCAAGCAACAAGAAGATGTAATAATCAAAGAAAGTGAACAACAAAGATGCATAATTGCCTTGTGATCATTTGGACTACACCATACAATTAATCCTTGATTCAATGGAGAGAGCAGAGCTGGTCTTCGTTCCCACTCCGGCAGTAGGCCATCTTGTATCCGCAATAGAGTTTGCTATACGTTTGTTGGATCAATGACATCGATTCTCGGTAACAATTCTTGTAATGAAGTCACCATTTGGAGTCCCTGGGGATCAGTCACTTCCAGCAGCCTCCCACACCCACATAAAATTCATCCACTCTTCCCAACGTTGATCCCCCAACTGAGCTAGTGCAGAGTACCTCACCGATTACATCGAGAACTATAAGAGCCATGTCAGGACACCATTTTCAACCGGGTGTTGCCAAACACGTCTCAAGTTGCTGGAATGGTTGTTGACATGCTCTGCACCACTATGATTGACATGGCCAATGAGCTCAAGGTTCCATCTTTTATTTTCTTCACTTCCGGTGCAGCTTATCTCGATTTGTTGCTGTACCTCCCCAAACGAGTTGGCAAGTTGTTTGATGAATCAGATTGCGAATCAATCATACCGAGTTATATCCACCCAGTTCCCACAAATGCATTGCCTGCATTTGCATTCAACTATGGTGGATACAAGTCATTTGTAAACCATGCTAGGAGGTTCATGGAGACCAAGGGTATCATTGTCAACACGTTTGTTGAGCTCGAATCTCATGCTGTTCACTCGCTCTTTGATGGTAATGAAAATGATCAAAGTAAATTGCATCCCCAGGTTTATGCTGAAATTCAAACACTCATGAAACGTTGTAATAGCAAGTGAAGAACTTAAACAAAATTGTTTACTGAATATGAAGAAAAGAGTATACAGCAAAGAAACAAAGAAAATGGAAAGGAAGAGAAAGCAGCTTGTATTGTATTGAAGATAGTTTTACAAGATGATTGATTGATGCACACAACAGCAATACAATCCTTATATATAAAGGACAAGAACAATTGGATAAGCGCTACAGAAAATATCCTCTTTGCCAGCTATGGAGAGGCACGTGATTCTTTCTCCTTGGTCACGAATAAGGACCGTTGTATATTTGCTGTGAGGTGATTGGGAGATAAAGAATGTCTGCATTACTTAGAAATGCTCAAGATCATCTGTTCATCTATACACATTCTTGTTGATTTATGCCTTCATTACCATATTCATCAAGTTCACTGAGTTCTATCAGCTTAACAGTTTATACAATCGGGCCCTTAATTGACATCAAAGGTAGGTATCAAGTTCAGTCTAACCAGACCAAAGTTGACAAGATCATGAAATGGCGTGATGATCAGCCCCCAAAATCAGTGGTGTTCCTCTGCTTTGGAAGCTCTGGGAGCTTTGATGAGAACCAACTGAAAGAGATGGCAATTGGTTTAGAGCAGAGTGGCCAGAGGTTCTTGTTGAAGCAGTCAGTAAATTAGTCTAGAGAAACTTCTGTGTATACACCTTATTTTGCTTATCCTCCTAGAGCCCGGAGTCTTATTAAATGTTATGTTTTATTGTCTTTATCTTTTTATCTATCATTATTTTAGTGTTTCGTGTAGTCTTTAGCTAGAGGGTTCTAGAGTCATAGTCCATTTATTGCGAGTAGTTAAGTAGTTGAGTTAGGGTTATTTAAAGGGGCTGTAGCTTATGTTTTTTGTCTTCAGTTCTGAAAATTCAAAAACATCAGTTTATCAAAAACCTAGTGTTTTCAGCTCTAAGGGTTCAGTGTTCAACCCTTTTAGTTATCCCTAGTTACTTCCAGCTTCAGATCCTACTATGGACCTGCATCACTTGTGGTCAGTGCGTCAAAGCCCACCTACAGGAGCCCTGGTAATGCCAGGTGAGTTTGGTCTGAACTTTACATTACACAATAGAAGTTTCTGTCATCACCAAAGTTTCATATAAAGTTTCAACATTTCTATTAAAATCAATGTTTAACCTTGCAGGTGAATACACAAACTATGAAGAATTTTTGCCTCGAGATTTTTCCAAGAGGACTAAATGGATAGGAATGTTGTGTGGATGGGCACCACAAGCAGAGGTTTTAGGTCATAAAGCAATCGGGGGGTTTGTGTCGCATTGTGGGTGGAACTCTATATTGGAGAGCCTTTGGTTTGGTGTACCTATTGTGACTTGGCCAATATATGCAGATCAATGCATTTCAAATGGCGAGGGATATGGGATTGGGGGTGGAGTTGAGAGTTGTATACAAAAAGGATGGTGGTGATTTTGTAACGGCAGATGAAATCGAGGGAGCTCTGAGACGTTTGATGGAGGAGGGTGATGGTGATATTAGGAAGAGGGTTCAGTAAATGAGTGGGATATGCAGGAGGGCTGTTGATGATGGCGGGTGTTCTTCTGCTTCTTTTGGAAGCTTAATTGAGGTCATGTTAGCAAGCCTTAGAAGCACTTGAATCTGAGTTATGCAATACTACTGCAGAATTTTATCATTGTATTCTTTTTCTATCTAGCACTATGTGTCAACTTACATTTGTACCCAAGTAATGTTATTGTGATAAGAATGCAGAATACAGAGATGAAGAATGAAATTAATTAAGGAAAAAACAATAATGAATTACAAATGTGGAAGTGAAAGGATTCAGATATTTCCCTCTTTGATATAATTGGACAGCCTTACATGGGCCATTGGATCTCTCTTCTTCTTCTTGAAGTGCTTAGAGGCAGCTTTCAGCACCTTATTCCATACCTGAATCAAACACATTTACAGTTTAGAAACTAATAACAGATCAGACAGAAGACTCAGTTACCTGCTAAAACTACAAAGAAGCCCAGTACTTGATACAAACATCAGGACCTAAAAATAATGGTGTTTCCTTTACTGGGTTTCTTATAGTTTTATTATCTTCTGCAAAGATTTCAACCTTTACTAGAAAAAGCTTCTGGAACTCCCTGATCCTAATTCTTCATAGAAAGTCTAATGGGTCTAATCTAAAATTCAGTGATCTAGTACCCTCTGCTCTAACTCAGATTCTTTCATGTAAATGAGCTAAATTTATTGAATAAACAAAAATGAAGCCAAGATCTGCAGAACCCAGAAAAGATTGCAGTACCTTTGAGGCAATGGGGTAACAGTTACCCTTTACAGGAGTTGGAGAGAAATCAGGTACCAATGCCATCTTCTTCTTCTTCCCTCTCCACTTCTTGTTCTTCAATGCACTCAAGTTAAGATTAAACCCAGCAGTGCAGGTCTTCTTCTTACCACTAGAACCCACTTTCTTGATGCTGCTACTTTGATTGTTGCACTCCAACTCCATTTGATCAAATGCCAGCTTTTTGGGGGTCATGAAATCAAAATCGAAGTCCAAAGCCATCGGAGCGTAAGCCCGGGGGACCAGCGGAGACCATATCGAGCTCTGCGTGTAGTCGAAGTCGAAGGCAGAGTTGTCTGGGAACTTGCAGAGAAGCTCCTTCGACATTACTGGCTGCAAATACTCAACCACCTTGCAAGGACCACTCACTACAATGAGCCTCTCTCTTTGTTCTTGTTGGTGTTGGAGCTTCACTGAAGTGAGTAATGAATCTGCTTCTTCTAGTGCCATTGTGGAATAAAGCTATGAACTTTTGTGATGGGAGAGTTTGGTTTTGTTGGGTCTAAAATCAAAGAAGCAAGAAGAAGAAGACAGAACAGGAAAGTTACCGTTGCATTGGGACTATGTATTTTTAAAAGTCGATTGAATTTATTTTTCGGCCGTTAGGACCAAAACCTGATTTAGCCCCATGTGATTCTTCTATGTAAACCCAACAAATTTCTGAGCCCACCCACAATTGATTCTGTCAGGCCACACATAACCATGTCTGTCAGATTCCGGCGACTACTGGGTGGAAAGTCCTTCTGTTACAACTTACAACACAACTATTCCACACGAGACATTGTCCGAATTACCTCCGAATCTAACAACTATAATAATATAGCAATCTCCCCAAAGCAAGAAGGAACTTAAATTGGACAAATGATCCACAATCCTTATTATCTGTAGCATCAATATAACACAAATCATAATAATTATTATCATCAACTGATAGATAGTAAAAGATTTGAACTCGGTCATTACTGAATCTAGGCAATAGAGCCAGTTTGCCTTAATCAGCAAGAAGCATAAAAGTTTCAGGGGAAAGAAATCCATCACTATTTAGGCCACCTAGTGCAATTACACTACTATAAATGGGACAGTAATTCAGGCGTGGTAGAGAATAGAATTTTATTTTTATTTTTGAAAGATTATATAAATGTGACACTGAAAGTACTTATTACATCAATCCTTGAATCCTTGAGATATTCAAGTTTATTTAAGAAAATGAAAAGGATGCAACTAACTGAAGATATGAAATTATAAATTGTGCGGATGCACCCATGGCACATAACGACCATTGACATCAGCATTCAGACTTGCAGCTATCTCCGGTAGAAGGTTGTCTGCCAAAAACAAGCTCTCCTCCGTCTCCATGGCCATTCTGGCAAGGAGGTTGGCCGCCTCATTGGTGTCAGGTGTCACTTGGCGAAACTCCACCCTTTTCAAATTCTCCAGCTCCTTTAGGCACCTATGCAGAAGCTCTTGTGTCACGGCATCTGATGGAGGAATCCGGTATGTGATCAAAGAGAACGTAGTTTTGTTCTCTCCCTCTATTTCGAGGAACTCTGCACCTCGACTTGCTGCAAAGCCAACAGCAGTACTCAAGGCCATCAATGCGGCATCTGTAGTTGACCTTGCCTCCTGACCCGCGGAACCTGAAAAGAGAGCTTTAAATGCTGCATTTTCATATCTTATAACACAACCAACAAAAGCTTTTCGTGAAGTCTGGTTATAAGCATAGGCGTAGTTTAACTTCCATGACCCTGTGAACGGAGGCTTCCATACAATCTTTTGAATAAATGCTCCATTCTCAGTAACTATAAGTTTTGGGATAAGTCCTGCAGCCATATTCCAAGCTTTGAATGAGGCTGCAGCTTAGCAATCACAGACTGATGACCAATTTGCACAGTTGAACAGAATTTATATACCGGGCAAACTTAATTGTCATGTTGAACACAGGATTTCTTGCCTATTCGGGCCATATACGACAATAATGATAAAAAAAACAAAAATGGCAAGTGACCGTTTGCGTCAACGGACACATTATTTATTCAAATCCAAAGATAAGATTTAGATTCAAAGTTCAAAATTTGAGTGATAATGAACCTGCTCGCATGGATGTTTAAATTCAAGAAACGTTTGCCTAGATCAGTGTATTGGCAGTGACCGTTACCAACGGTAACACTACTTAGAAAAGTTCAGAGCTAAGGTTTACTTCCGAATGCCAAAACAAGATTACATTTTGAATAATATTGCTTTCTACATTCAAAAGAGTTCTCAAGCCTGGATTATAAATGACACTAGAGTTGGGGAACATTTCCTATGCTAAATTATCTTATTCAAGTTTCGAAGCAAATGTCTGATTTGAACTCAAACTGAATTTACACTGGTAGAAACGAAACTAGATGTTTTACTTCATAAATTCACGACACTACTAGCCCGGATGGAAATGGGCATTTCTAACAGTAAACATATTTATCCAACTTTGAAGCGTTTAAATGTTCTAAAAAATCTAAGTAATGACGAATGAAGCTTGATAAAGTACCTTTCTAAATTCAAGAACACTTATAAGATACCAAGGGGTTATTGCCAATGGTAAGAAAATTCACTTGCCCATATTAGATAGAAGATTCTGTACAAACTTGAACTCTATGACATAACTTAATTACCAGGTAGGATGATTTCATTTGCAAATTGCTTGTTAACAAAAGTCAAATGATAGATAACAAGCTGTGCTAACAATACCTAAAAAGGCTGACATAGAGATTTTATTATAAAAGTTATCCACAAGAATAGGAGCAAACTATACTAACCTGACGAATGAAGGATATGAGTTCTTTTTTCTGGAAAGATGCAGCAAAGGAATTCATGTTGAATGTGAATGTGTGTCTTGGTATTCATATGGCTCGTTAGTTGTTCTTAGTTTAAACTTTGAAAGTCGGTCTAAGTGGATGCAGGCGAAAAATTAAGTCCAAAGAGACATCCAAAAGATGCAAAGTACAAGATGTATGCATAAACTAAGATGAGACATTTTGCTAGGATTTAGCTTCGATCAATTCTAATCAGTAACAATGTTCTCTAGTACTTTCTTCCCAGATTATCTAGTCTGTGACTGGTGATGCCCTGGTGTGTATTAAATCTTTCAGTCAGTTTTCAATACCTCCTAGGTGTCAAGTATGAAGACAAGGAGGACCCAAGATTCCTGAAGTGTAAAATGCAACCAAGATTCATACTTTCAAATTCAGTGTTGTAGTATCGTATTCACTCATCATGTGAACATTTTAAAATGTAATATGACCTCTCTAGCAGTACCTTCATATAGTAATATGGTAGCATACTGGGGTATGAATCTGAGGTGCTGATTGTTAAAGCATAACATGCTATTCTTCTAAAAACCTTAACATTTCAAAATATTGAGAGGTGAGCTAAACAAGACCACTAGATTGATAGCATATAGCTGCACCTACAACTGTCTAGGTTAAGTTAAGTTTAAAACAAGACTTGCTGAGAAATTTGGAATTTGTTATAGAAAGGGAGAGGGTTCTCTTTGAGTAGAAAACAAGCAAAATAAAGTTCAGAAAATTCCAATTTTCATATTTTTCCACTGCCAAGCAAGAATATATTCAAAGGAAGACACAAAGAGAGAAAATTCACTTGTACACAAATATGAGTCACAGTAGAAAGTAAGAACAAATGAATCTGGAATCTACTTTAGTTTCTCTAGGTTGATAATCTCACTTATGGCCTCAGCTTTGGTTACTATTCTCGTCTCTATACTACATTTCTCCCCTATATTTATTACCCAAGTCTTTGCTTGGGAGATGACTTAATCAAGCAGAACTTTCAGTTAGTTCTTCTGGGTTTTTCAGCTTTCATATCAGTTTGGCATTTCTTGAATGGAGTCCCTAATACTAATCCTCTACATCCTCATTTCCACCACAACTTCAAGCACTCTATGTGGTAAGCAATTCACTCCAATACCATTAACTAATCTTATTTCACTTACTTTGTGCAAAAATTACAATTCTTCATCAAAGTTTACAACTTTTCTCTATGAATTGTTTTAGAACAGATGCAAGAAGTTTACCCCAAACCCAGAAAGCAGAACAACACAGAAGTACAACTCAGACAGTGAAGAAAC
Organism: Fragaria iinumae; assembly: GCA_009720345.1. Classification (NCBI taxonomy): domain Eukaryota; kingdom Viridiplantae; phylum Streptophyta; class Magnoliopsida; order Rosales; family Rosaceae; genus Fragaria; species Fragaria iinumae. Next base: position 34,469,096 of record CM019122.1, on the reverse strand, counting down.
TGAAACTAACAAACCACATAGACATACCAGTAGTACAAGCCAGCTCTCCATTTTCTTCTCCACCTTCAGATTCACCAGCACCGAACCCATTGCCTTCTCCAGCTCTCCTTCTTCCCTATTGTGTAAATCCTGCTTCATCTCCCACATACCCACCTCAAAATGGGCCCAGCCCAAACCAACCTTGCATCATCCTAAGCCCACCCAACAATCCTCTAAGCCCACCTATAATCCCTCCAACCCCACCTAAAAGCCCATTAACCCCTCCCTCCCCAACAGCCCAGTCTCCCCCACCAGCTGGACCAAAAAACACTCCACCACACAAAAATCCCCAATTTGCAGTGTGGTGTGTAGCCAAGCCGACCGTGCCCGACCCGATAGTTCAAGCGGCCATGGATTACGCATGCGGGTCGGGCGCGGACTGTAAGTCGATCAAACCCAATGGATCGTGCTACCAACCCGCCACGTTGCTATCCCATGCATCGTATGCGTTCAACAGCTACTGGCAGACCAGGAAGGTGGCCGGAGGGACTTGTGATTTTGGAGGGACAGCCATGCTGGTCACTGTGGATCCAAGTAAGTCCCATTCATGCACAACTGGACCATCTTCGTTTTGTATTATTAGTCCCGATTGTCAACGACCACCGTCGCTACGTGTATTTATATTTAGGGCTTTGGATTCCCCAGAGACCAATTCAAATAACCCAGAAATAAGGTCAGGGATTTTGTAGGGAACAGAGACCACACAGAAGCTCCATACCAAACTACACGTTAGGGATCGAGTATGATAAGGGACAAGTGGAGTGTGGGATAGAAAACCCAGATACGTTTACTGCCTGTGTATCCGAATTCTAGAGGTTTATCCATACATGCATGATAAGAATCTGACAGACAAGTTAGGGTTTGGTAGACCATGCCCTGGCTTTGGTTAATATAATGCAGATTTGGTGATGATAAAAGCGTACGTTAAACAAGGCATTATTAGGTGCTTTTGGAGTTTGGACAAATTCCAAAGTTTATCGAGTAAATAATATCTTCTTTGAAAACTATGGATTCACTTTGCATTTTGATTTGGACGTGCGACCTATTTCAATTACATTATGTTGTTTTCATACCCCCCATTAGCGAACCCGTTAATTAGGTTATCTGATTGCATTTCAGATCATATCTTTAAGAATAGATTTTAGATCATAATCTGAATAGTGAAAACAAATAAAATAAAGTTTTGGCATGTCATAGATCTCATATACAAATTTTTTTCGGACTACATTTTACCTAGCTAGACAATAGTAGTAGCTAAAAAACACTTCTCTAAAATGGTAGTGCACTATTGTAAGTATCTTTCGCCGAAAGGTTGGACTCGCTTTTTTTCACTATGTGTTCTTACACTGTTAGGAATTATTGGACTGTCAAGAGCCCGTAATTCAGTAAACAAACTCTATCAATGTTACAGCTCCATATTACATTTAACAATTGTGTTCACAAGTCTTTTTCGATAAATCTAGGCAGTATATAGCTAGTTTAGTCTTCACCCTACATTTGGTTTGGGTGATTGTATTGTACTGAAATGGACTTATCATTCCAACGAGTCCCTAATTCCATTATTTGTATTTATACTTGGTGGCAGGTTTTGATGGATGCCAGTTCTTCTACAATGGATGACTCAAGAATTAATACATCTAAAATCCAATTTAGTACGAGCTAGCTAGATAGACTAAAGAAAATAAAGATCGGCAAGCTCAATTTCGATTCTCATACACAGATAGTTTTTCCAAAGCAGATATCGGACTTTCATTAGATGGGGTCCTATGAGTTTGTCTGATTGCCATTTTGGATGTAAAAATTTGTGGAATAGCGCAAAAGGAGTGAAATACATGTTCATGGGGAGTTGAAAGCTAAGTGAAGTTGTCTTCATCTTCATGTCCTCCACTCTCGTTTTGTATAATGGAATATTTACAGTTGCGTTATCTTGAGTTTTTACTGGCTTCATTAACGGCTTCACTTATAAGGACTATAGAGTCGACTTTTCGTATAGTGTTTATTTCGGAATATTTTCTTAAGGGAAGTCGTAAAGGACGTTATAACAAAACTGTAGACACGTGGTACGCCAAAAACAGAGTTCGTATGTGGAAGTTACGCTCGAAAAACGAAAAGCTACCACTTTAGGTCGGGACTATAAATAGGGAACCTACCATTTAGGGTAAGAGGAAAATCAGAAAACCCATCCAAGCCTAACCCTTTTCTCTCGTCGCCACCCTCGACCCAAACCCGACCCGTTTCACAAAAATGGCGATATCTTCGCCGTCCGGCGACGGATTTGAGCGAGACCGGCGGTGTTGGATTCAACTACTCTCTCCTCTATCATTTCATGGTAGCCTTGCAGCAAGTTTCAAGCTAAGGAGAGCCCAGCAAAACAAAAACAGTCTGTTTCGGGTTTCAATCGGAGTTTCGGTTGGAACTGACAATTCCAGCAACCATGTGTGTGATTCTTGTGGGGTTTTGAAGCTCTCAGCCCGCATATCAACCCCTCCAAAGGGCTTAAGCCAATTCAGAACAAGGATACATGCGGAGACCTCACACGAGTGGCGTTACAAATATCGTTGAACTTAGGCCCAAATTTGTGAGTGGACACTTTGTTTTTAAATGAATATGCATGCATGGTTTCTTTTTGAAATTATTGTTCTATTTTCCGAGCTTATATTATAATTTCGGTTTATGAAATGCTCTTGAAATTTATTTGAGTTTGATGCATGGATTAATCTTTGTCATGATTTATGAATTTGAGCTTGGGTTATTATTTTGGTATTTGACTTTGATATTCTTTATGATTTCCGGATTTGAGATTAAATACAGATTTGCATATTGTCTGGTTTTCGAAAGATGATAATTATTTGAGTTATTTATTTCATTGAACATTTTAACGTGTGAGACATGTCGTTGAATTTAATAATTAATTTCTTTGCTCTTTGAATTCTTCAAGTACGGTTGGGAATCATACTTATTCTTTAGTTATGAGTTTCAGGGAAACTCACATAGATTTATGTTTCTTTCTTTATGCCATACTTGTCGGATAATATATTACTAATGCTTGCATGTTGTTCCACCTTTCGAGGTGATGTGGCTACCACGTTCTGAGAGGAGTCACGCAAGCCCTTTCCACCCTAGTGGTAATGTGATGTTGTCGGCGGCATCACGCAAGCCCTGCACCCTCTCCGTTATCATGACGTGAAGGTGTAGGGAGTATGTGAGTACTTTTGCCTGGGAGGCTCACTAGTATGACTATATTTGCTTCTTATATAATATTGTTGTCTTGAGTAGCGGGGTTAGTCCATCTTTTTGGTATTTCATTTTATGAAGGTCTTTATGTATCTTTATTGTTGCTTTTAACTAGCGAGGCTTGTCCATTATTTTGGTACTTTCTTTTACGAAGGTTATTATTTATCTTGGTCGTTATTTCAACTAGCGGGGCTAGTCCGTTTTCTCGGGATTTTCTTGATGAAAGTTTTATCAACACTTGCATGCAACAAATTTCTTGTGCTTATCATAAAGTGGGAAAGTACTTGAGTTTTGGTATCATAATTTACGTACATTTACCTATTTATCTTTCGTTCACTCACGCTAACATTTTTCAAATACCTTTCCCTGGGCCCTTCGGTTTCAAATGCCTAGATTACAGGTTAGCTTAGAAGAGGTCGGACGTACAAGGAGTTGAGACATAGTCAATAACACCGTTTTCGCTAACTCTCTTATCTATGTTTTCCTTTCCTTAATAGTATTGCTCTGATAACGTTTGAGATTGTTTTAAATTAATCAAGATGTGATGCATTTTAAGTGTTGATGTGAAATTTTCCTTTCCTTAATAGTATTGCTCTAATAACCTTTGGGATTGTTTTAAATTAGTCAAGATGTGATGCATTTTAAGTGTTGATGTGAAATTGGGAGCATGGTGGCTCCAGGTGTACGTTGCGGTTGGATTATTTCGAATATATAAGTGTTATTGTTGGTTGGTAGGTAAGGTTGTCTATTTTCAAGTGGGGTTATGCCAAATTTTTGGTAAAATTTCCCTTGAGGTGAACCTCGCAGAGTTTACTCCAGATTTCAGAGTAAAATCTGGGTGGGTCCTAACATACTATCCCATGAAACATTTCTTAAATAGAGATCAAATCATTGAAAATAAAGCGATATATGTTATTGAGTTGGTACTAGACATATCTCTCATTTCAAAATGACAACTAAAAAAGAAAGAAAGAAATTAGACATGTCTCAAATGTCTTGGAGTGAAAAAGTCGATACACCTGTTCCTCAATGAAGCCTTAGATTATTGCTAGTATTCTATGACGATTAAATTGACGGATGTTTCCATAATCAAAGATCTGCACTTTGCAGACATAAAAAAGAAGTCCTGCACTTTGCAGACGGGAAGATATGATTTCATAGATCGATCTCCATTTTATTTTCTTTTGCAAGCACATATATGATTGGCTTTGCACATGCAGCACAGCCCTAATGTTTTGCTAAATATTTGCAATCGCAAAACATGGTGATTCGATTTCTTGTAGAGCATATGCCCATCCTGCATGTGAAGAATTATCCTCCACTTGAAAAGATCGATCATCTTCTTTTCGCTTTTCATTTCGGTAAATAATATAGATTTACATAAGAACTCCATGTACCATATTGGAAATCATAATGTGAATTCAGAAAATTGTATAGACGAATCCGTTGTATGTACACTTGACATATTCATAATAATGTTGGAAATACAAACTATTTTACTGACGTACAATCTTATCATAATGTCGATTATATGTAAACAGTGAAGATATTTTTCAACTTCTTCCGTCTTGGTTATATGTACTCATGTTTTGTTCTTAGCTCTCATTTTTGGTTTTTAAGTGTCTTCATTGACTCTTCCGTACTTATGCCTTGTAATCTTATCTTTAAGTCGATTGTATAGTGAATTTGTGTATATGTAGATACAAAATTTTCTCTAATTACATATTCACTATAATTATGGAATCTAATGGCCGACACCGGCCAGATACAAATCCATGTGTGTGTTCTAGGTTTTGGTGACACTTAGACTAGACGAGAGGTAATAAGATGATTAAGATCTATTGAGGCGTCTATTCGTGGGGGAAGAAATTTATAACCAAGTTGAAAAATCTTGAGCGCGTTTTGTCCCCTCGCACAGTTTCGCCAGTTTTTTATACAAATAAACTGTGCTAGTTAGTACTGGAAGTTTCACATGCATGTTTGGCGTCACGAACTCAATCACGGGCTGAATAGCCACTACATGTTAAATATTGCTCTATCCCAAACTAGTTTTTCTTTGATTCTCCCTCTTGTTCGAAAATTTAAAGCAGCAAATTTTGCTGTCCAAAAACATCACTGTAAGTTTGTGACTACGAGTATACCAACTTGACTCGAAATCAATCCAATATAAGGGTAGCTGTGATCTTCAAGTTGTAGTTTGGAGACTTTTAGGTCAAATAAACCATGATAATTTGACAAATTTCATATATACACAAAAATTAATCAATGTTATTTTACGGAACGAGTTGGTACCACAAAGAAAGGCACAGGAGTGTGATTGCCATCTCTCTCACTCTGTCACTCTGTCATGCACTATCTAACTCTATAAGAAGGCTTTGCGTGGTCTTGGGTATTCATATATCTATCTAGCTTAGCCTTCTCTTCTGAGCTAGGTATTGAAAATGGGGACGAACTATGTTCTCGCCCTGCTCTTGGTTCTGATTCTCAACTTGGGAAGTTTCCTCACTTCTCTAGCAAACGCTCCCTACTGTGCACCACCGACGTACCCTCCAAAGTTCCCTCCCAAACACCCTCCTCATGTTAAACCACCCATTCACCCTAAACCACCCGTACACCCACCGCATGTGAAACCACCAGTAAAACCACCGCATGTGAAGCCTCCCTACACTCCCAAACCACCAGTGAAACCACCGCATGTGAAGCCTCCTTACACTCCCAAACCACCCGTAAAGCCACCGCATGTGAAGCCTCCCTACATTCCCAAACCACCGGTGAAACCGCCGCATGTGAAGCCTCCTTACATCCCCAAACCGCCGGTGAAACCGCCGCACGTGAAGCCTCCTTACATTCCCAAACCACCGATTGTCCACCCACCCTTCATCCCAAAACCACCAATCGTGCACCCTCCCTTCATCCCTAAACCGCCAATCGTGCATCCACCTTTCATCCCTAAACCACCAATTGTCTACCCACCAATTATGCCCAAGCCCCCCGTGTACCCTCCACCGGTGTACCCAAGTCCACCCCCAACACCTGTCGTGACCCCTAGCCCGCCTCCGCCACCAACAGAGACACCCTGCCCTCCTCCACCACCTAAAGTAGTGCCATACCCACCGCCACCGCCAAAGGACACGTGTCCGATCGACGCTCTCAAGCTAGGAGCTTGTGTAGACGTGCTCGGTGGGCTGATTCACGTTGGGATTGGGGGCAATGCTAAAGACGCTTGCTGTCCTGTGCTTCAAGGACTGCTGGACTTGGACGCCGCCATTTGCCTCTGCACCACCATCAGGCTCAAGCTCCTTAACATCAACATCATCATACCCCTCGCTCTTCAGGTCCTCATCGACTGTGGGAAGACTCCACCCGACGGATTCAAGTGTCCTTCATAAGCAGCTGTCTGAGTCTCTCGAGCTCTGACGTGGTTCGAGGTTTTCAAATCTTGATTCATAGTAGGGTTTTCAGTAATATCTGGCAGTTAATAATAGCATGTACGTATGTGATCCATGCCACCAAGCATGAAACTTTGGAAGTACAACTACTTCATGACGTTACTTAATTAATTTCTGTAATCTGGTTTATGTTTTCTTCATTCTGGGTTTATCTCGATCATTGTATATCAGATCGATATACTGTGGCAAAAGTGTTCATGTTGATTTGATATAATCAGAATATGTTTGTTTCTATTTTGGCCACTGTGCGTGTGTTAATAATTGAGGTGAAAGAATTTGATATATGTCGTCACTGTCGTAATGGACCCTCGCTCAGCTCTCTCCAAACCCTAGAACTTCCCGTGAGTGTACTACTGTCTGCTCTAGACGTCTTATTTTGACAGCATTCGTTTGTAAAGCTATCCATTGGGAATAAAATATCAACATCACATGCACCAACAACGTACGTATGCCATACCCTCTACTATGGATTTTGTTCGTACACTATTGTTTCTGTACGTGTAAAGGAAATTCTTTTAAATAATGACAAAAAAAAAAACGTGTGAAGTGGAAGGGCAAATGCTCTAGAAAGTAGAAACCAGTAGTAAAGCCAGACAAAAACTAAAAGGGACGGGGGATATTTCGCGGTCCAGCCACAACAAAAGTGTTGGAAGCACTTGGAAATTTTGTGTTAATGTGATCATAGTAGATGCTTTCAAGCAGAAGCACTTCTGAGAGAAGCACTCCCAACTTAGCCGCGCGCAGTGATCTTCTCACACAATACATTGTTCAGTTCCTTACTATAACAACATGCAGGACTTTCAATTCACGGGGAAGGTTGTAACTAATGTAATTAAATACATTGTTTTGGTGGAAGTTCAGCTACTTATCCTTGGATGAACCTCCACAATATAAATACACCCATGATATCCAGAAATTAAACTGCAAATTGATCCCAAACTTCTTCTTCCCAAAAGAAAAAGAAACCACTTATTGTAGATTTTATACCAGTATATACGTACGTACGTACCTTATTAAGGTGATCATCATATCATATATCAGACGTTACAAATTCTTCGCTTTCCCCATTCAATGGAGTAGAGGAGGGATTCACCAATACTTGCATGCTTCGCTTGGGAGCGACAGAGAGAAGTGCAAAGGTAATGGTTTTCCCTTTCTCATTGATCTTGATAATAACCAAGAATAAAGCTCGATACAGAACTATCATTCCTAGCAAGACACCAAGATCAACCCATTTAGAGTAACCCGTTTCCACCTGCAGTATATCTCTCAGAATGCGTTCGCCACTAAGCTTCTTAGAGTTATTACCGATTCCAAATTGAGCATTCGGAAACGTTGTTCCTTCAAATTCATTCTTAAACATTCCCTGGAATGCGTACTTGTGGAAGGCAATATGGTACAACGGGTATTTCCACACAAGATTTGGAAGATCATTTGGTAACCGGAAGTAGCCGCCGCATAACAACATAATCCCTTGCAATCCAGAACCAACTATTATGCCCATTAGGAAATTCGGCACGATGCTCGCAACTATCATCATAAGGCTCTCAACAAGCATCATGCAAGCAAATAGCGCAGAAGCAAAGTAGAAGAAGTGTTCAAATCCACTGTGAAGTCGAGCAAGGTAGTAGATTGTTGCTCCAGGAATCAGTGAAATCAACATCAACAAAGGCATCGAAGAAAATGTATTGGCGAAGACAAATGCAATAACACCATAGTGGCCGTTCAGCCTTTCACGTTCAAATACCTAACATTGTACAAAAGCAAAACTATTTCTTATTAATTTGTTAACATATATGCAGTGATGTGGTCACAAATTGATGAATTAAGCAGAGTTAAGAATACGATCAGAGTTGCTTACTAAATTTATATAACAAAAATTGAATTCCCTTAGATGGAGCTTACTAAAACCCTTTCTTAAGAGTTGACTTATTATGTGATCGATCATTAGTAGTTCACTTAGATGGAGATGATGATGAGTACCTTCATGTCTTCCACGAAGGAAGGAAACCCACCAATGGCCATGAAGGTTAGAAATGAAACCACAAATGCTAGTAGAGAGCCTCGTGCCTGAAACAATTTAATGTACGTATATCGAACAAGTTCATGACTACGTACAGATCAATAGAGTTTACATGAAATCCTTATTTGAACGTTCGAATATTTGTAATGAATATTGCAAATAGATTGCGAGCAACAAACGCATCATATGGGCGTAAAAACTTAGCCGGGCTAATTATATCGGACACTTCAAGGAGCTAGGATTCTCCTGATGAAAGCAACTATGCATACAAGTAATTGAAAAGAGTCGATCATGCATGTATATCTTCCGATCAATATCTTACCTGAATTGATGCATAAGTATATCCAAGATCATAATAGATAGTGCCTAGGCCGGCAGCTAAGGCTATGTAGATGAAAAGGCGCAACCAGTAGTATCCTCGATCACGATACATATTCACAAAGGATCTTCTTGTAAGCACGAAACATTGTGTGAGAAAGCCAGCATGACTTCTCTTTTCTGATGCTTCACAATCCTAAATGAATTCCATGTAAATATATAGAAGAATAAAGCTAGTTAGCTGCAATTGAGGCATTTATGTCATTTTATGCCACAGTCGTTTACAATACTGAAAACGAATTGATGATTACATAGTTAGCTTACCTTTTTGTATATTTCAGATATCTGTATTTGAAGTTGGCGATAATTCTCAGATGTTTTATAAGACTTGATCAGCGTATGAATAGCTTCATCTGTGGGTGTCCTTCCCGCTAAACCCTGCTTGATGTTCTGCAAGTGAAAACATGTCGAAAAACCACTATTTTGAAAGAGAAAAAAAATACTAGTTAGCAGGATCAAGAAAGATCAAAAGAAAATTGCTTACCAGCTCAAAATCTTTGTTTATGGTCTTGAGGAAGTGATCTGATGGATATAGGAGAGGTGGACATGGACAACCACATGCAGCAAAAAACTATGATGAATTGAAATCAGAGCATGGTAGAAGTTAATTAGTTACAGCCCCATGCATATTATCAATCGAGAAAAGATGACGATCTTACTTCATTTGCTGCAGAAGCTGGACCAAAATATACAGTTTCACCACTAGACAGGAGACAAAGATTGTCAAACAGTTGAAAGACTTCGTAGCTAGGCTGATGGATGGAAGCAACTATGGTCCTCTGAGACGATTTATGACCAAGATTTGCAATTCTGCTCATGACATAATAAGACGCAGCGCTGTCAAGTCCGCTTGTTGGTTCATCCAAAAAGAGAAGTTTTGGTTGTGTAAGAAGCTCAATGCAGATGCTGACTCTTCTTTTCTCTCCACCACTGAGGCCCTTGGCTCCCCAACTTCCGATCCTGGTGTTCATGACATTTTGCAAACCCATCTCTCTTATAGTCACTTGTGCTCTCTCTATCTTCTTCAACATAGGCATTGAATCTGGTAACTGCAGTTGAGCAGAATAGTAAACAGCTTCTTTCACCGTTAATGTGGTCATCAGAGTGTCATCTTGTGTCACATATGCCTGTATAACACATACACACGCACATATATAGTTGGTCATATATCATTGTAAACCTTATATATATGTACGTACAGAAAATAATTTATGTTAGTTTTTATAACTATTTTACGTACCGAAGTTCCATAAGCTAGTGCTTGTTTATGTCCATTTATTAGGATATCCCCTGTCTGCCTTGTGTTTGAACTCAATCTACCTGAATGTTCATCATTTCTGTCAGTTATAACTAAATCTGCATATATAATTAACCTGTAATCATTCATATAATTAATTTGGATTTTTGTACTAGACTCCTTTTAGATTTAAGTTAATTACTATTTAAAAGAAATAGTCAGACTGAAAACAAAGGTATATATGCATGTTTGGTACAATTTTAGTCACTATAATTTAATAGAATTTATAACGGTGTAAAAGTAAATTATTTGTAATATTTGTACTAAATCGTACCAAGCATATACGTACATGGATAAGAAAATTGCAAGTTTCTGATCTTTAGCTAGGTAGAAATTAAAAAAAAAACATACTAGAATTTTTTCCATAAAAAAAAAAACAACAAAAGAGAAATAGCAGATTCTCTCATGAATAGCACAATACATCAGCTCCTTATACATGCTTCAAAACATCATTACCTGCTAAAGCATCAAGAAGAGTAGATTTGCCACAACCAGAAGGACCCATTATAGCCAAGAGCTGCCCTGGTTTTGCACAACCAGTTACCCCTCGGAGGATTGATCTGCAGTTTCTTGCATCACTGCTATGCTTTTCTCTCTCATTTAAGTTTGAAGCTACTCTCACCCACAGATCTTCCCATGTCAAGAAGATACCCTCATCAATTTCGATCACCGGAATCTTTATATGGTTTCGGTTTCGAATGGAATCTTCTATCACTACCGCATCTTCTCTAGAAACTGTTTCAACCTCCTCAACTCCAGAGCGATTGCTGGGATGATAACCATATTCATTTTCATGAATATAAGTAATAAGCTGAACATTAGAATGAAATGTAACTGAAGCCATAAGAAGATCTAGACGGTGCTTAATTAAGTGAGATCGAGAGACGCACATATATAGTTGGGAATATCGAGCAACGATAATTCCAACTGCAAATTTAAACAGTTTTTTCCAGACCTTTCAGGTAATGATCATGCATGCAATTAACAAAATAAATTTGGTGGGAAAAATAAATGCATAAACCTACTTTAGTAAACACTTGACGTATTGGAATTCTTATCGTCTCTCAAGTACGTGTCTTTCAGAACGGTTTGGCCTGGCCCTTTCCTTGCATAGTTAAACTTGAACGCTGCATCGATTATCTCGGTGAATGCTGAACTCAATCCAGTATTACTCATAAAGGCGGTAGTTCGATCAGCCACCACCCTATTCATAGTTATAGACCATATTAATTTTGGTACATTCATATTGTTTTTCTTTAGGGACAAGTTTTGGACGCGGATCTGTAAGACTGCCGGCCAGTTTCTAGCGGTGGTCTTCGGTGTAGCCATTGCCACGCCGGTCAGTTTCCATGGCGGATTGGCGGTTTGCAAAGATGCAAGTCATGCATGCTAAACTTTGTATTAAGATCGATGCTGCACCAGATGAAGTTGCTGCAATTGTTATAAACTATCTCATTGTTTCCAGCAAGAAGAACCCATTTCTGTCCTGGCATGCATATATCTTTCAGAATGCGTTCACAATTAGTAAAACAGCTTTTGAGATTTTTCACTCTCAAGGAATTTTTTCTCACATTAGCCTCACGGTCACCCACCAACTTGAATAATTGGTTTCTAGTTAGATGTGGGTAGATATTTGGTAGGAAAATTAAATGCAATTTTAGGTAACTTAACCTTTAAAAGTTAAAACATATGAAATTCAGTTCAAGTCTCTCAAGCGTGGAATGTCCCTCGTACTTAAATAATTATACTTGATTTTTACATCATTTCAGGGAATATGCCTAATTGTAGCTCCTACTAGGAGTGAACTTCTTAACACCGAAAAACTAAAAACTAGCGAAACTAACACTGAACTGAAAATTTAAAAAATATATATAATGTTGATTCAGAAAACTAGCAACGCCGACACTGAATCGTGATTAATGAGCACGCAACCAAATTATCGGTCGTTTGGTACCAGAAACTGTACCAAACTCACCACTTTGGTGTCGATTCTCGAATTTCTCTATAGCCGTTGATATTAGTTATAGAATCTAATGTAATCCATGAAAAGAAAAAACATAGTAATTATAGCAAATTATTGGCAAACAATTTTTTTATTTTATTTTATTTTTTAAAAAGAGGACTATTACCACCCTACACAACTAGTCAACCACATTTTAACCTCTGATGACTGATGTATATCATCGTCAGTTTATATCATTATGCAATTCTTCCCCAACCCCTACCTCTTCTTCACCTTTAATCTTTTTTTTTTTTTCGTGAGATTCAAGCACAAGAGCCATTAGTAGCCAAAATGAACTTTTAATTGATTCTCCAAAACTCCTCACTCACTCACTATTTCCTTAACTAGCCAAAACCAAAAGGAAACCGAATTTTGATTTATATTTGGCCAAGCGAACTGGACCTGTGCTGCTGTGCATCTGAACTCCTCCACTCTAAGACAAACCTAAAGCCAACCTAAGCAAACAAATGGGCCCAAAAGGCCCAAAACATCAAAATGGAAGCCCAAAAAGAGCTAGCTGCCATGCCACCATGAGCGACCAGACCGCCGTGAAAGCCACATCCACAGGAGAGACAGAGACACAGCGAAACTAGGCAATGGGTCTTGTATATACTTGTTTTTTGATATTGTTTCGTACTTTTGAGTTCAGATTCTTCGTAATAGTGCCCAATTGATGTTATTTAATTACCATTACAAAGTATTACATGAGTTATTGTTTAATTAGTACGTACTGGCTGACCACTACTATATGAGGGAGTCAGCTTGCTTCCAAAGCTGCTCGATCAGCAAAAGTATTAGGGTTGGGCATAAAAAATCAAAATCCCGATCCCGTCCTGAAATTTGACGGGATGAGATGGGATCTAAATCTTAAAACACCGGGCTCATCCCGTCCTGTGGGATGGAATCTAAATCTTAAAACACTAGGCCTGTCCCATTAGAGAAAATACGGGACTGAAAGTTTGAGACCCGTAAGGCCCGTCTTGTTCCTTATACAAATTATAGTTTAATTTTACCCGTTGATGTTTTGACCTTTTTCATCACAACAGTTCGTTTTTGGATCCTAAAAGTCTAATTACATGATGTTTGTTAGGTATGGTCTTGGTAATGGATCCCTTGGTAATACATATATAGATCATTATCTACTACCCTCTGTGTTGTGTGAGATTTTACTATTGTTGCTCTACAAGTAGTGATGTACGTTTTTTTTATTGAAAAGAGTAGGGATGTATGTTAGACATTCAAAGAAAACTTATAATGGCAAGAAACTATTATCAAGTTGGCCTATAGTTTTTAGTTATAGGACCTTATTAGCTACCATGCTGACAAGAAGTACTATTGTGTCTGAGATTTGGTTATACCTTAGTAGCTACCATGCTGAATATAAGAGGTCTATTTAAGTTGTTTTTGATCATAAACTAGTATTTATTACTTGTTATTCTTGCTGCATTTTCTTGAGACACATAAAGAGCTGGTGTTTAAACTTTAAAGACAATGCTATTATATATATATATATATATATATATATATATATATATATATATATATATATATCTCATAGGGTTGTAAGTTTTTTGTTAGATGATAGAGCTATGGAACCAAGTCATTAGAACTATTGAACCAGACCATTAGATTTTATTTTACAGTTTTGGAATTGAGCCGAGATGATCAGGATTGGGCCCGTCCCATCCGGAACGGGACTTGATGGGATCAATTCTCAAAAACGCAAGGCTCGTCCCGTGTGCAATGTGCTGGATAGACCGCGAGATTAGCATAATCCCGTCCCATTTCGTCTCATGCCCAGCCCTAAGCAAAACTATGGATATCATAAACAGTCGTTCGATGAATTGAAAAGCTTACATAGTTATATTTACTCTCGACCTTTTGGGTTTGCACACCTAAATCTTTAACAGGACGTTTGTTACACTGGATTAAAGGGGTTTGGACTATCTTATATAGTCCAATTCTAGAGCTCCCATGTTTGGTAATAACAAGGACTAATTTTAATGAGTTTACATAGTCCCAAAAACACTCCAACACCTTACATAGAGACACAAAAAAACATGGGTTTGTTTTAAGCCCTCTCTCACTCGTTCAATCATTCATGTCAATTTCTCACTCTCTCAACATTCCCAACTAAACCTGCAAATCAACTCCACCAATCTAAAAGATCATAGCCTATGGAAGAATCAGAAGAAACGAAGAGCTGAAGTTGGAGGTCTTGGAGCAGATGGAATAGCAGCTCACCATCGAAGATCTGTAAAAAGTCAAAATCGTCAAGATCTCTTATCTATGGAAAGCCCACCGCTGGTAAAGTCGTCAAGAAGATCTCGAACAAAAATGGGGCTCAATAAAGGGAGGTCAAAAAACAGGGTAGATCGATAAAATCTAGTTCAAGAAGGATATATCGCGTTTGTTATGTGAAAGATGAATCCCAAATTGCTTGTGTTGTTAGTGACGCTGGTGGTTATGGATCAGTGTTAGTGGTGATGACTAGGAAGGGCGACATATGAACACAGAGAGAAGAGAGCGAAGGTTTTGGTGTTTGTGTATTTCTCACCAAACGTGAGACAAGTTTGATACAGAATATGTCGGGCTTGATTAAGCTGGGTATCCATTTTAAGTATGTAGTTGGATCAAGAAGGTTGGGGTAACACCCAAAGTTACATGCATTATGTACGTCTTAAGTAGCTGTAACAAGAAATTGATCCAGGTGCACGATCATAGACTCCTAGCTAAGTCTAGCATTGATCTAATAATAGAAACTCTCCAAAAGGGCCTGAAATGGAGATTGGGAGATGGAAGGAATGTCAAATTCTGGACTGATAAATGGGTTGGAATGGGGTTTACGTCTGCGGCTTCTGTTGATTCCTCTGAGCATGTGTCTGATTATTTAGTTGAGGGTCAGTGGAACATGGATAAACTATGTGATAGTCTTCCGATTGAGATTGTTCAAACAATCATAAGTATTCCTATAGGAGTTGAGGGTGGGCTTTAAGATACGTGTATTTGGGGTTTATCTACTAATGGAACCTTCTCTCTTAAGTCTGCCTAGAGTCTTTGTTGCCGCCAAGCGGATTGTTCCGTGTCAAATTGGAGTCTTATTTGGAAGCTGAATGTTTCTCCAAAGCTTATCTTTGGCTTCTCACACAAGGCAAGGTCCTTACCAATGAGCAAAGAAAAAGAAGAAATTTGTGTGACGACGTTGTTTGTGCTTTATGCTCTCATCATTTGGAGTCTCTACTGTTTACGCCTAAATTAATATTTTACTGGACAGTAAATGTCTATGTAAATATTAATTATTTCTTGGTCCATGTTATACCGGCGAGCCCAAGTTTCTCTAAGTTTACAAGTGATAGCCCGCCAGTGAGACCACGTGAGCTGAGTTACAGACTTCGCGCGGAACGAACTTCATGCGGAATGGACTTCACGCGAACTACGTAGCTCGCGCGCGGAATGATTAGCTGACTTCGCGTAGGCGAGGCGAGATTGACACTTCGCGTAGGCGAGACGCAAGTGTACTTCGCGTAAAAGTCATACGCAAGGCGAGCTGGCGAACTGGCTCGCGTAGGAGACTTCGCGAGGAAGCAACATGCGGAGTCCGCGCGCACCACTTTAATCGTTGAAGACTTTTACAAGTCTTTGATATGCTTCGGGCCAATCCCTGTGGCCCATTTAATATAAAAAGTCATTTTAAGGCTCGCGAGCTACAATAGCCCGCGAAATGGAAGCGAGCTTCAGGAGTACGCGAGATAGCATCCTGTGACAGCCCGCGGGATGAGGATATTGCTAATGCCGGTTCGCATAGGAGTCTACAGTTGGCAACGCGGAAGCAATGCCCTATGCGGAATGAAGTGTGCGAACTGGGCAGGTGTCACCAATTGGTTGGTCTGCATGGAGTAAACCGTGTCCTTTTCAGAGTCCGACTTGGATTCTAATCACTTTTCTTCTGCCGCAAGTCGAACTACTATATAAAGGGGCTCGAACCCTAACAGAAAGCTCTCTCAAACAAATACAAAAACACAATACAAACTGCAAACCAGTTACCCTTCGAGCTCCTCGAAACCCTAACCCTAAGCGCTGCCGCCTAGGTTTCTTCTTCAGAGCCCTCCGGACTCTACCCCCCGACTTCTCTCTGAACTCCCTATAGTTGCTCTGCTCGCGTCGCCGTGAGTATCGATCGCTTGTGCCCGTAAATCCTCGTCTGAGGTGGCACCTGAAACCTCATTCGCCTGATCAGAAGTTAAGATCTCGCACACTTGCAACCTTTTCCTCGTCCGCGAGGTGGCACACCCGCAACTCCCCCTTCTCTTTGTTCGCTAGAAACCTCTGCTCCGCGCGTTGAGGATCGTGGCCAAAACATCTACATCATGTTTTTCTTGGTTGTCCTAAAGCTAAGTATACCTGGAACTTTGTCTCTGTTCCATCTCACATAAGATCTTCTTTTGATTATAGCTTTGATGATTGGTTGTTAGCAAATCTGCAATCTACTTATGATTCTGCAATTTTGTTCAATGGAAATGATTTTTTGAATGTGTTTGCTGGTTTATCTGGAAGTGGAGATGTACTGCCATTTTTGATTCCCGATTCAGATCTCTCTTCAATCCAAGGTTAGTGATTCAATGCTTTTAGGATGATTGGCATAATGCAAATAAAACTTGTTCTGCTCTGTTTTTATGAAACAAGTTGCTCTTAAAATGGTCTCCGCCTCCTTGTGATGTTTTAAAGCTTAATATTGATGGTTCAAGATTATCTCCTAATGGTTCCATAGCAGCTGGGGGGCTAATTCGAAATAGTGATGGAGATTGGGTTTGTGGTTTTTCTGCTAATCTTGGTGTAGGAGAAATTCTTGTGGCTGAATTGTGGGCTCTATGCATTGGTTTGAAAATGGCAGCAAGACAGAATGTAACCCATATTTTGGTTGAGTCTGATTATGCTCTTGTAGTGCATTTGGTTAAAGGGGAGTGGGATGATACACATCCTCTTCATAGCCTTCTTACAGTGTGCAAAAACTCTTTGGTTGAGGAACTGGCATGGGATTGTTTTATTGTTGATATCTACCGGGAATGCAATATGTCGGCAGATGGCTTAGCCAATTATGGACACTTTTTGAACTTGGGCCACCATTTCTTTCAGAATGGTTTATGTATGTATGTGTGAGGGTTTTTTTTGAATTAAGCATGACTAGGCGAAGATTAACCCAAATATTTGATTAATGGGAAACCTTATATGTGATTCAAAACACAAAACGAGCTTGTAGCGTGAGCCTGGTGTTTTGGCCACGATCCTCAACGCGCAGAGCAGAGGTTTCTAGCAGACAAAGAGATGGGAGAGTTGCGGGCGTGCCACCTCGCGGACGAGGAAAAGGTTGATTGGGGTGCGCTTGACTTCTTGATCAGGCAGAAAGGGGGGTCACAGGTGCCACCTTAGAGGAGGATTTACGAGCACAAGCGGGTTGATACTCATGGCGGCGCGAGCAGAGCAATCAAAGGGAGTTCGGAGAGAAGCGGGGATGCAGAGTCCGGAGAGCTCTGGAAAAAGGCCTAGGCGGCGGCGCTTAGGGTTAGGTTTTCGAGGAGGGCTCGAAGGGAAACTGGGTTTCAGTCTGTGTTTGTCTGAGAGTTGTCTCTGAGTTGTTGTTGTAAAAGTTGTCGTTGTAAAAGTTGTTTTTCTGAGAGTTGTTGAGAGGCCTTTCTGTTAGGGTGCGAGCCCCCTTATA
The DNA here is from genome assembly GCA_009720345.1 of Fragaria iinumae. NCBI lineage: Eukaryota > Viridiplantae > Streptophyta > Magnoliopsida > Rosales > Rosaceae > Fragaria > Fragaria iinumae. The sequence goes on along the minus strand of CM019122.1, from coordinate 34,450,958 downwards.
TAGTAGCTCGGCAGAAGCAAAGTGACTAGAATCCAAGTCGGACTCTGAAACCCTATTTCACAAGGATACTGCTCAGTCCATGCGAACCAACCATCTTGTGACACCTGCCCAGTTCGCACACTTCATTCCGTGCTGCCAACTGTAGACTCCTATGCGAACTGGAATTAGGAGCATCCTCATCTCGCGGGCTGCTACAGGGTGCTATCTCGCGTGCTTCTGTAGCTCGCGTCCATTTCGCGGGCTATTGCAGCTCGCGAGCCTTAAAAGGGCTTTTTATATTTAATGGGCCACAGGGGTTGGCCCGAAGCATGTCAAAGACTTGTAAAAGTCTCCAACGTTTGTCGTGGTGCGTGTGGACTCCGCATGTTTGCTTCCTCGCGAAGTCTTCTACGCGAGCTACTTCGCCAGCTCGCCTCGCGGGGCGGCAATCTCGCTTCGCCTCGCGGACTGGCAATCTCGCCTCGCCTCGCGGAGTGTTGAATAGTAATTCCGCGCGAAGGCATTCCGCGCGCGGACTAAGTGAAGTCAAATTCTCATGCAGTTCGTTCCGCGCGAAGTCTAACTTGGCTCGCGTGGTCTCACTGGCGAGCTATCACTTGTAAACTTGGAGAAACTCCATCTCGCCGGTATGACCTGGTCCAAGAAATAATTAATATTTACATAGACATTTACTGTCCAGTAAAATATTAATTCAGGCGTAAACATTGCCCCCTAGCCTCGAAGTTATGAAATGTCGAGAATGACTGAAGAGGTTTATGTTCATGTTGCTCCAAAGCTAATAGTATTAGCTCGGGCCATACATAAAAGGAGTGTGAAGAAACAAGCCTGTGAATAGGCCTTGAAACTTAAGCACCCAGTAAGGCATCGTAGCGAACTGTTGCACGGCTCGCCTAGGCACCTTGGGCTTGAACTTCGAATGTAATCGCCTGCCCTTAGCTCGCATTCGCTTGTTCCACTTTTGCTTTCGCTTGCTTCTAGCTCGCATTCGCCTGCTCAACTCAGAAGACATAGTACATGGCACATACGCGAGTTCTTGGCGATAGCGGACCAACATGGAAAGATAATGACCATGTATTTCGCTGCCCCCTAGTGCGAACCAGTGAGAGACAAACAAAAAGCTGAAAAAATTTTAAGAGGCCATGCACTTTGCTGCCCCCTAGTATATACTTCGCTGCCCCCAGTGCGAACCAATGAAAAGTAAACAAAGGAGTCGGCGAACGACCCGCACAAAGCTGGCGAGCCAAGTTTGAAAACTTGGAGGCCACAGGGATTGGCCTAAATAATGACCAAGACACTTGAAGAAGGTCTAAAGTCTGAAATATCTGGAACACGATCTGCCAATGTGCCCCCTAGTTTTGATGTCTGTTCGCCGAAGCTTCTTGAGAAGAATGAAGGACATCAAAACTTTAGCATGCCCCCCAGGGAAGGAGTTGTGGTACCGATGCCCCCCAGTGAGGAAAGCATGTTGCAAGGTCATGAAAACACATTGAAAATGCACAATGCAAATCCGCGCGTATCCTGACCTGTCTGCATTCAAACTGCCATAACTCTCTCCAGGAATGGCGAAATGACAAGCCGTAAAATCCTCTGGAAAATAGACATCCATGGCTTTCGGTCGGTATAAGGCGAGCCGGCTAGTGCTTCATGGATCATTCCAATGGAGCTCGCGAAGTTGACTGTCAGGTAGTGACTGGTGCAACTTTCAGAATTACAATCTAGTTGTATTGCCTCTCTGACTTGACTTCGCTGGCAGTAACTCGAAGGCATGTGGAATGCCTGTTGTTGTCAAGCCTCAGGGATAGGCTCCTATGTAAAGTTCGAGCCTTCAGAGGCAAGAACATTGTCTTGCATTTCAGCAAGACCAAGGATCTCTTTTTGCGGTTTTGGTTATTTGATTTTTTTGTATTTTCTTTTTTCAATGCGAGAAAGAAAGAAACTGAAAGCAAACAGGAGTGAAAACTGAAGGAAAGCTAAGAACAAAGAACGAAGGGTATCATAGTTTGATTAGGTACCCTTTGTTAGGCCACGGGGGAGGCCACCAATGCTTTACTCCAAGTCTCGACGTCGTCATGGTTCCGACAAGAGACTGTCGCTGTTGAGAACTTCCAAATGTAGAGCAGAGTTGTTCCGCGTCAACCACTTGAAAAGTTGGGCAAGGTATTTCGTAGGGTACATCTCGTTGCCCCCCACGTTTCCTTTTTTGTTGACCAATCATGATCTTCAACTGCATTCTCATATATCGTATGCCGTTGAGATCAGCCTTGTTGCCAACTATCATGTCATGATGCGTGGTGTTTTTAGCGGGAATAACCATGCACTGGTTAAGGAAGAGAACCACTTGCTGGTCTCTGTTCACCCTATCAAGAGTGTCACTGGGATTAAACTCTTGTGGAGTATGACTATGCGACAGACGTACCAACATGTAGTCTTCGTCGTATTCATCATAAGTTGGCTCTATGTCACATGCAGAACCAACAAAGGTCGGTGGCTCGACCTTCTTTGCAACTATAGGCATATATGGGACATGTACGTACTTCGCCCATAAACCAAAGTCCCCTTTAGGCCTCTGAACATGCATGCAGAGACTCCAAGTATGTTGCAATGTGAAACCACGGATTGGCCTAGGGATACCGCCACGCCATATATAGTTAAGCTTAATACGACCATTGTTTGGCGAAGCGGACTGAGTCATCTCCCTGGTAAACATAAGATTGGCGAGGCGAATTAGTGGGAGAAACGGATCTCGCCAGCCTTGACGCCCCGCGTGTACAGGCTGAAAAGGAAACTCAAGAGGCTCTGGTCCAGCTGCATTTCTCTTGTCATGATTTGGTAAAGAAAGCAGGCGAGCTCCGCCGTGCCCCCTATGCGGCTGACCTGTGTCCACATATACATCTCGCATAGGAAAGCTGGCTCCTGAGCCACCTTTCATGCGAACTTACGGTTCGCCATCAGTGTTTGACCCGCTCTCTTTTTGTGAGGTGGACTGTTCTGTCCCACCTTCAAACTTATCTTCCTGGGGAACAACGTCGGTTTTTGAGATAAGATCATTATCCAAAGTCTCGCCGGCCTTGACCTCAGATACTTTGTCATTGACTGACAAAGCAGTCTCTTCCTTGGATGTAAGTTCGTCCAAAGAAGAAGCTTCACCAGCCGTAGGCTTTGCATTCTGGCGTTGTAAAGCCTTTTCATATCCTTCAGCAGCCGCTCGCGTATCTAGTTGCTTACGGTAGGCTGCCTATAGTTCGTCATATCTGCACCACTTCACTTTCGCAGCTTTTGTTCGCTTGTCTTGACTTGGGGCAGCGTCTTGATCACGTCTAGTAATTGGACAAAGCGTGAGTTGATCATGCCCTTGATCATGTCGGTTAACTAAAGGAGGTAGACGAGCTCCGCCTTGCCCCCCATGCAGCTGACCTGTGTCCACATACACATCTCGCATGAGGAAGCTCGTTACTTGGAAGTTATGGTTCGCCATCATGCGAAGTTGTGGTTCATCATCAGTGTGCGAACCGATTTCGTCTTCTAAGGTGGACTGTTCTGTCCTACCTTCAACCTTATCTTCCTGGGGAAGGACGTCAGTCTCTGAGATAGGATTATTATCCAAAATCTCGCCGGCCTCTGCCTCAGGTTCTTCATCACTGATTAACAAGGTGATTTCTTCTTTGGACATGGGTTCGTCCAAAGGAAAATCTTCGCCAGTAGATTGGCTGCCAGGCAGTTCAATCTTTTTGGCAAGGACATGCTCAATGAAATCCTCATTGGGTACGGCGAGGTTGTGCTGGTCTGCTTCACAAAGGGTTTTGTCACTTTTGACTTGTTCAGCGAGACCGTCGACCTTACCAGCAAGGTCGGTGATGCTTTGTTGAGTTTGGGTTGTCAAACCCTGGATCTGCCCCGTGAGTTGCGCGAACATCTGGACGACTTGCTCCATAGATGGAGCAGAGTCTGTATTTTAGGTCGGCTGAGAGCCTACCATGGCGGGGCTTTCGGTGCGGCGCTTCCTCCGGCTTCCCAATGATGTATTTGCTTGTACTCCCTGTCCCACTGGGCGTGCCAATGTTTTGGCCACGATCCTCAGCGCGCGGAGCAGAGGTTTCTAGCAGACAAAGAGATGGGAGAGTTGCGGGCGTGCCACCTCGCGGACGAGGAAAAGGTTGATGGGGGTGCGCTTGACTTCTTGATCAGGCAGAAAGGGGGGTCACAGGTGCCACCTTAGAGGAGGATTTACGAGCACAAGCGGGTCGATACTCACGGCGGCGCGAGCAGAGCAATCAAAGGGAGTTCGGAGAGAAGCGGGGATGCAGAGTCCGGAGAGCTCTGGAAAAAGGCCTAGGCGGCGGCGCTTAGGGTTAGGTTTTCGAGGAGGGCTCGAAGGGAAACTGAGTTTCAGTCTGTGTTTGTCTGAGAGTTGTCTCTGAGTTGTTGTTGTAAAAGTTGTTGTTGTAAAAGTTGTTTTTCTGAGAGTTGTTGAGAGGCCTTTCTGTTAGGGTGCGAGCCCCCTTATATAGTAGCTCGGCAGAAGCAAAGTGACTAGAATCCAAGTCGGACTCTGAAACCCTATTTCACAAGGATACTGCTCAGTCCATGCGAACCAACCATCTTGTGACACCTGCCCAGTTCGCACACTTCATTCCGTGCTGCCAACTGTAGACTCCTATGCGAACTGGAATTAGGAGCATCCTCATCTCGCGGGCTGCTACAGGGTGCTATCTCGCGTGCTTCTGTAGCTCGCGTCCATTTCGCGGGCTATTGCAGCTCGCGAGCCTTAAAAGGGCTTTTTATATTTAATGGGCCACAGGGGTTGGCCCGAAGCATGTCAAAGACTTGTAAAAGTCTCCAACGTTTGTCGTGGTGCGTGTGGACTCCGCATGTTTGCTTCCTCGCGAAGTCTTCTACGCGAGCTACTTCGCCAGCTCGCCTCGCGGGGCGGCAATCTCGCTTCGCCTCGCGGACTGGCAATCTCGCCTCGCCTCGCGGAGTGTTGAATAGTAATTCCGCGCGAAGGCATTCCGCGCGCGGACTAAGTGAAGTCAAATTCTCATGCAGTTTGTTCCGCGCGAAGTCTAACTTGGCTCGCGTGGTCTCACTGGCGAGCTATCACTTGTAAACTTGGAGAAACTCCATCTCGCCGGTATGACCTGGTCCAAGAAATAATTAATATTTACATAGACATTTACTGTCCAGTAAAATATTAATTCAGGCGTAAACACCTGGTATGAGAGCTAAAAACACATCGCAGTGATGAGAATTAGACTGGGTTTTGGGATTAGGTTTCTGGAACAAGCTGAGTTTCAATAATAAGAATTGGGGAATGGCTAAGAAGGGTTATTGCTTGAAGGCATGAAAGCAGGGCTGGTGTGGGAGCTAAAAATTTGATTAATGGGAAACCTTGTATGTGATTCAAACAACAAAACGAGCTTGTAGCGTGAGCCTGGTGTGGGAGCTAAAAACACATCACAATGATGAGAATTGGATTGGGTTTTGGGATTAGGTTTCTGGAACAAGCTGAGTTTCAAGAACAAGAATTGGGGAATGGCTAAGAAGGTTTATTGCTTGAAGGCATGAAAGCAGGGCTTGAGTGTTTATGGGGGGATTTATGGGTTGTTGCTTGATGGGTTTCCAGCTCTAAGTCCCTCTTCTTATAAGGTTCCAATGGTGGAATCTTGGGTGGCTCACAATGCCTAAACCGTTGGGTAAAAGGATTTCCCTCCTCAAACACGTGACTTTGGCCTTAAAACCTGGGAAAGAGAAGCTTGCCTCGTAGGATGAGAGAATCGACTCACTGCAAGGACGGCTGCAGGAACAGAATACCAAGAAACGAGGTTGATCAAGTAAATTGGAGCTCACGATCTCGTTATTTGAGGATGAAGGAGCAGCTTTGAAATCATTCGCACACTCTCCTTCCTCGTCTTTAGAAAAGAAGGGACATCTCCGTCAGAGAAAGCCGGGAGTTTGGGTTCTGACATTGTTGCGGGGAGAGAAAAATGAAGAAACAGGTTCACGAATGGGAAAAGAAAGAGGAGATTAGGCTTTTGTAAAAGAAAAGGGTTTAGGTCTTATAAAAAGGGATGTGTTGGGCTTTAGATATTGGAAGTATTTTTGGGCTTAAAGGATAAATAGTCCAATTCTCTTATATTCACCAATTCATCATCGACTTAAGTTGTTGGGTTTGAGTTTCGGAACCAAGATTGAAACTATTAACAACATTAAACCGATGGACAAGTGTCATGTATCTCTGTAACCTTCCACACTACATCCACTTCTACAAGCCCCAAGGATGTGTGGATGCGGCTTGGGTCCACATCGATAGACATGTTTGCTTGGCGAGTTAAAATTATGGATTTAACTTAAGACTATGGGTTTTTTGCATGAATCGCTTAACAAATTGTCATGTGACAAAGTGCATGATTTTTCGGGTATCAACAGTATGAGAATGTTTTATGTATGTACACAGTGTTCTAAGAAGGGGACCTAAGTAAGTTGAGGACTTGAATCTTAATATCGATCAGTAGGTGTAAGTACATAGTGAGGGTGTTAAGCAACGTACAGATACTTCAATAACCATTTATTAAGAAACATCATATTAGATATATGTACCAAACCTTTTAGGAATCAAATGTTGCTATATAGGAAGTGAATTAAGTTTCTAGCTAGCTAGCTAGTTAAGATTGCCATATATATATATGGTCCTCTTTTTGTCTGCAGTTAACTTTACTTGCACCCTAATCAAGCTCTGTGACCATATGCCTGAGCTATAGAGACCACATGCAATAGTTCTAATCACACACGTACTCGATCATATTGATCCGTAGTTCTATTTTCACTTATTTCTCTGTAATTTTATAACAGGAATGGTAATTGATACAGATAAGACGTATAGTAAGTTTGTAACACACTACAAACACACTAACACCCCCGACTATAAGCTTCATCGATCTGTTACTATAGTTCTGAACATGTAACTCATTATTTCGCGTGATTAGTGATCTGAATCAACTTATATATTCTTGCCTGATAGCTTGATGATTTACATGAAGGCCCAGCTTAAGCAGTTATTCCTGCTTCCGCATTTTAACATCAGTCCGCTCTACCATTTCGAAGCACAAGCATTCGAATTCAACTAATTCCTTAACCAAAAGTGAAACAACGAGCGAGTCAGCCTAGCCTCTAGTGAGTCTAGTCCATTCTTCGAAACAGTAGCGTCTAAAGCTTGCAAATTAAAAATGCCCAGGAACTGGCACTGAAAAGCTTGTTTGAACCCTTTTGCCCTGAAAGCACTAGCTAGCTTGTTACAAAAGCAATTGATGAAAATTCTAGTACCGTGCGTATGCATGGTTGTGATGTGAGGCTATAACACAAAACCAGCAGCTTCCCATTCCTTCATCATAGTCTTGGACATGGCGCATGCGCTTCATTTGCAGCCTTTGCCGATGAGAGTAAAACTACTGGACCTACGTACTCACTTTGCAATTCACCAACATTTCCTTAAGAAATGGACCATCTGTTGGTCGTCGAAGTTTATAAACAAAGGAAAGCACCCACGTAAAGCTGACCAAGCTATTATAAGCTCCTTCTGCACTTTATTTTTCTTATTTTTCAGTGGTTCTTGGCCTTCATATGCGTATATCTGATTAAACTAGCAAGCAGTGGAGAATCTTTCCAGCAGTGGCGTCACGAAGTTTCAACTCTGTCTGTGGATCTACATGTCTAACAATGTGTCATATATATATATATATATATACTCTTATGTTTTTACCATTATTGTAGTATATGAATTTTGATGCATGTTTGTCCACACTGTTTCCATGTGCATGAGTTTTTGGAATCTAATTGACTAAGAACATGTCATTTTAATTAGATTAATTAGGGTAGCAGTGGAGTTTAGCTAAGACAATTGTCTTGTTCTTGTATTTTGTTTTTGAGTGAGTTTTGTCAATATTAATAAGTTCAGATCATTGGTCAGTATTCAGTAAACTAGTCTTTCAGTTATATCGATCAGTGTAACACTGTAACTACTTGGTTTAACTAGGTTTTTATCAGTAAGAGTTGCTGACATGAATCTTTGGATATGGCAGAGTCAAATGGGTCTCTCAGTCAAGAGTCCAGAGATACTGATTCTACTTGGTTGGCCAAGTGCCCAAGTTCACTGTAGATTGGGAAATGGGAAGTGTGAGATCAGTTTAGTTATTATGCGCAACATTGGTGGATCTTCATGTGATGTTGTGAATCCCAATTTGTAGGTTTTTACTGTTAGGGTAGAGTCTTTTATCAGAAAAACTGATTAATTTGAAAGTTAACTCTGTTAATACTTTTTGACGGATTTCATTGCTTCATTACTAAACTCGGCTCATTGTTTTTGTGTAAATATTTTAGGACTAGGACTCCCTACCAATTTAGTGATCCGTGACAAATTGGCAAGGCGACTCCATAGTGTTTAGCATAATGATAATTAAATTAACATGTCAAATGAGTAGGATATCAACTTCTGATGCTGCTGAAATCTTATGTAATAACTAGAATAATCGGATGAAAAGTAATTTTAGTTCCCTAAACATTTTTAGACAAGAGTACAACGCTATTTCATTAACAGTGTCGTTCACGTGCTAATTAACTAGTAACCGACTAAGAAATTTATACTTAATAACTCTTAAATATAAATCGAACACCAGAAAGTTCACAAACTCAAAATAATTGAACATACATTCATCGTTTTACTTAAGTCATAAACGTGATTTTGTGACATAAAAAGTACAAGCTCTATATGATACTGATGAAGCCATCGATCCATCATCAAAGATCAATTCAAGGTGTATATATATCTATTAAACCATAACTCACAACCAAGCATGCATGGTTGGTGAACTTTTTTCTGACATCAGTCTCTGCTTCTATATTCATCCATGATTCCGTAATCATCATCTGTTAATTGCAAGCACGTTTAACTAAAGCGATAAAGAAAAGAAGAAGTTGATAACCCACCATGATCGATCATCAGAAAGTTAAGTATGATCGTCTAACCAGTTAAGGCTTTAGTAACCACCCTCACCCTCCTAACCACTAAAAGAGTAAAAGCTCATAATCATGGAGATCCGTATATACTACTCATTTTAAGCTAAGCCCTAAAAACCGACGCTATTTTCAAATCTATCATAAGCCAATGCCAATAAATACCACCCGTCGATCCCAAATAAATACTCTGTGACGAAACCCAACGGTTATATCGTCACCTTCTTCTTCTTCTTCTTGCTCTCACCGAAGTAAGCTCAGTGTGTCTGTAATGGAAAACCCACATGCACTGCTTCTACTCCTTTCTCTACTTCTCCTCAGTCTCACTCTTCCCTCTCTGCAACTTAAGCTCGACCCCCTCGATCTCCGCGCCCTTGCTTCCATCAAGAACTCCCTCACCGACGTCCCTTCTCATCGTTCACACCCCGGCTTCTTCTCCACGTGGGACTTCGCATCCTCAGATCCCTGCTCCACATTCTCCGGCGTTACATGCTCCTCCAACGGCCGTGTCACCACTCTCACTCTCGGCACCGGCCTCGCCGGCTCTCTCCCTCCAGATGTTTCCGACCTCACAGAGTTGACTCAGCTCATTCTCTACCCCGGGATCGTCACTGGTGCAATACCAACCCAGCTCGGCCGCCTCGTCAACCTCCGTGTTATCTCCTTAACCAACAACCGCCTCACCGGTCAGATACCCGTTACGCTCTCTCTCCTCACCAACCTCCACACTCTCGACCTCAGCTTCAACCGCCTCACCGGCTCCATCCCTCCGCCCCTTCTCCGCCTCCCAATGCTTAAGGTCCTCATTCTCTCCTCTAACTCCGTCTCCGGCGACATACCCGCCGTCGTGTCGTCCCAGCTCCTCCACCTCGACTTCAGCAACAACAAACTCACCGGCCAGCTTCCCAAACAGCTCCCCTCTTCCCTCCGCTACGTCTCCCTCGCCGGCAACGACTTGGTGGGACCCATCTCCGGCATGGATGGGACCCAGCTCCCGGACTTGGTGCACCTCGACCTCAGCATGAACCGCTTCAGCGGGGCCCTCCCGGCGTCGCTGTTCCGTACTTCTCTCCCTTCTCTGTTCCTGCAACGGAACAATCTCTCCGGGTGGGTCCCTTCGGTGGAGGAGGATCAGCGGCCATCGTACGGCGAGGGCTCGGTGGTGGACTTGAGCCACAACGCGCTGACGGGTGAGCTGTCGCCGGTGTTGGCTGGCGTGGAGAGTTTGTATTTGAATAACAACCGTCTGATACGGACGGTTCCGAGGGAGTACGTTAAGAGTGTGTACGTGGGCACCACCAGAACATTGTACTTGCAGCACAATTACTTGTCAGGGTTTCCCGTGGAGCCCGGGTCCGCATTGCCGGATACGGTGTCGTTATGCCTGAGTTACAACTGCATGGTGCCGCCGGTCGGACTCGCGGCGTGTCCGTCTAGCGCGGGCACGGAGCTATCGCGGCCGGCTTCGCAGTGTTCAGTGTTTAACTACGGATAACTACTGAATTGGTAAACATGAGGAATTGGTGATACATATATACGTGGCTGCTTGAGCAGCTACATTATATTAAGAAAGTTTGTACAACATAAATACCGTCGTAATCATGTATCCAACCACTTTAAATCTTGAATTAGCTTAATTGTGTCATAGTCAATTGTAAAGAAAGTACATTTTATTGCTAGTTTGTTGTTTCGATCCCATTTTAAAATCATATCTCAAAATAGAAATATAAATTTAGTATTATTTATCTATTTAGAAATCGCATTTCGAAGGCGCTTAATGTTTATTGAGACTGCAAAATGTCGAAGATTAACTCTGAGGAATTCAAACCGGAAAGCACTGTCGAAGTAAGATAAACCAATGTACTTCATTAATTACCTGTTCATGATGCGACAGACTGAGAGTAGTAGAACAGATCAATACAGTGAAAGAAGTAACTTTTCCGTTGAGAAATGAAATCATGCAAGGGAAGGGAAAGTATTAATGGGGGCCAATGGTTCGTAAATGTTTGTCGTGAGAGGTGTGAATGAGGATGGAGCCAAACTGAGAGTGAGAATAATTGAAGTTTGTCACGCCACCAAACTATCATCACAGACTCTCAGATCACAGGAGGGGAGGGGCTGCCGTCGAGTGGTCCACCATCACGTTGATACTTGTCTCCTTGACTCTGTGGGGATCAAATAGAACCAAGAAAACCTATCCCACAAGCAAAGGAAGTTTACCCTCCCAACGTTCTTATTATTTGTTTTCTTACCAGATAGTTTAAAACACAACACAAGGCGACCAGAAAAGATAAGGAAGCTGTGAGTGAAGAGAGGACCAAGATGAGTGCGTGATGCAGCAACCAGGTTTTACAGTGTTGGCGGTGAAGCCAAGGACGCAATGATGTGTTTTTTTGTCATGGAAGTTACAATCACATCAGGAAATGGTTGCTAAAGAAGGCAAGCAAAGTATGTGTACTTTGATACTCAGAAAAGCCATGGGTAAATCTTTAGCCATGTCACTAGGTAAAACTATAAAAAGTGAAACTCTTGTCCATAGCTAAACAAGCAGTGAAAATCAGTAAATCAAAGCATGAAAATTCTAGCACCCTCCTGAGCATGGTAGAAGTTCTTATCAGCCAGGCACAGAAACTAATGACTGGGGTTTAACCACACATTCTCAAGCGAGAAAATAACGTAACAGTAAAGACATCATGAGAAATATAAACTAAAAGACAATATACTTCAGCCAGATATACTTTATTGAACTCCACTGCAGCTGAACAGCCTCAGTGAAAACTTTGAACCAAAATTGTAGTAATGTTTGGGGAGAAGTCTAAGACTAGTACAAGTAACTAGGACAACAAAGAGGAAAGAAGAGTAGGGCATTACAAGAAGTCAAGAATAATACACAATGGGATATCTACCACTTCTACAATAATGTTTAAAAAAATGGAAGACTGGGTACAATAATTGTGTTCTGTCAAATGTCATCAGATCTTGCAACAGGCTCTGAGGCATAGCATTTGGAGGAGCTTCATTTTGAACAAGTTCAGTAGGGAGCATTGATGTAGTAACTGTGCCAGAGTGAGAAGGGAAAGCAGCTTCTAGCACTCAAGTGTTCAAAATTTATATCCTGAATTCTATTATTTTGTGGTATATGAATCTCAATTGACTAGCGATCCTCACCTTTCTCTCATTGTAATCTTGTAACAGTTTAACCTCTTGATTTTAGAGAGATTCATTTTCTCCCCGCAGCTCACTTGGATGATTCACCCCTGTTATGGAATCTATACAAATTAGTTTTTTTTTTCCTTTTAAATTTTTTTTAGACAAAGCAAAACACAAAATCATCACAGTGCAAAAAAACTTTATGAATCTGACCTTGAAACCAAACACACAGCATGAGATGCACCAACTGCAATAGAAAGAACATTGTGGGGTCCTAATCCATCATCTTCCATAAGAAATTTAACTTCAACAGGGCTTGATTGTATCTCTGGCAGCCCAGGAACTCCTAACTGAGAATCTTTGGTGTATCCCCACATATACAACTTACCTGTATCTATTAAGAGACAAAGACGATTCAATAATTCTAAATTCAGAAAAGTATGAAAATATCAAGTTTACTACTTTGAATTAATAATTTAATATCTGCCTAACCAAGTTCTGAATCATAACCTATGCAACTAATAATTACCATGTTCACACTCAGGCCTCCTTTTTAGTCCAGTCCCTAGCTATCAACCAATACCAAACTAAATAGAGGTGCATGACCAAATACAAATCTACTAGTGCCATATACTGTATCTCATTTGAACACTCTGAGGGAAAATAAAATTAAATGCAAGATATCTATCAACTTGAGTGCAGTGAAACATGATAAACATCTAATTAAACCACAGTTCCAAAGACAGGCATCATCTTACCTGTTATAGCCGCTGAAGATGAACCTCCACAAGCTATATAGATGACACGCTCATCAGTTAGAGCCTTAACAATTGTAGGTGTTTTTTGATTTTGGACCGAAGAGTTGCCCAACTGACCATGTCCACCATGGCCCCAAGAAAGTACTTTACCTTCGTCTGAAATAAACAAGAAAGAAAGGCCAAAAATAAGACTTAAACTTTCAAAATATAGAGACCATAAAATAGTCACCACTTAAATAACAACAGAGAGCTTTTACTTTACCAGTTAATGCGATAGAATGATATCCACCACTTGCTACCTGAATGATACGAACGCCTACAAGACTAGGTACGGGTTTTGGTTGCCAGCCACCAACCCTATCACCCCTTCCAAGCTCAAAGTTAGAGTTTGCTGTAGAAACGCCAAAAATGAGGTAAGTATGGCAGTAAATTGACCAAAAATGACACAATTAGAGATTGAAGTCTCAAAAATGGCACTAACTACAACAAACAAATAAATTAAATCCTGTTAATGGAAAACATCAGTAAAACCACCCTTTATAGACTTCCAATGACTTACATAGGTAGGTAAAATATAAAAATCCAGTCTAAATTTATTCCCACAAATTAATGATTAAAGACACGAGAATGTTGGAGAAGGTTTGATAACAACACCCCTATATAATTATGCAACAATAGTTACTAGGCATAGGCATTATGTTCTAAAATTACAGCATATTATGATACATGATTATAAGAGCATAAAATTTCTCTTTCAGATGTTCCTTTCACCAGATTCCCGAGAAAATAAAATGAATATACTTGCATAAGAAAGAGGGCACTGATGCACACAAAAATACACATAACATTAGCACCTTACCTCCCCAATTCCAAAGTTCCCCATTTTCAGTTAGTACCATAGTGAAAAACCCTCCACAAGAAACAGCAGCCACAGGCATAGGTAATGCTTTCACTTTGGAGGGAATGCTCAGTCCACCACCCTCATTTGGGCCCCGATTGGGACCAAGGCCCAATCTACCATCCCCTTCATCTCGACCCCAAGTATAAAGTTCTCCTGCATAGAACAAGTACTAGCCAGTTACATAATGAAAAGCAAATAGAAACATATTTGAATCTATAAATCCTCCAAATGAAAACCACTATACACGCACAAAGCCGCACACAAAAAATGTATGCTACTTTTCACCACAAATAAGTTGTTAACTTGTTATCCCCTTATCTGAGTACCATGCATCCAGCCAGAATAAAAATTACTCCAACTATAGATATCAATGACAAACCTGATTCCGTAATGGCAGCCGTATGCGTCCCACTAGTTGAAACATGCTGTATTCTCCCACTCCATGAACCTTCAACCAATCTAGGGAACAATTCTCTGGTATAGACAGAATGTCCAAGCGCACCAAAACCACCATAACCCCTGCAAGCTTCATGTTTAATGACAACAATTAAGTCATCCAACCAAAAGCATGAATCAATAAAGCAATACACTCAATTCACATAAAAACTTGCAGCACACATAAAACAATGTAATTCTATCAAAACGACGAAATTGTTTTGGACTACGATAACAAGTTTAACATGCGAACTTTGAGAGTTTGATATCAAGTTAGCCTTACTACACATAACGTGCACGCGCAGTTGGGTCATTTCTGCCTAATGACACAGTGACAATTTACGAACTTTACAAGAACTTGTTATCAAAATCAACTAAAGGTTCAAACTTTAGGCCTAGTTTACAAGTTCTGCTGTGCAGCAATATTTTCTATATACACAAATAACGAAGCCAATGTGACAATGATTAATGTAACACAGTTTTCTACAAAACTAGAGAACGCAACAGATGAAACGCTGGAAATGTGAAGTCTTTACTATTGTACTGACCAAGTGTAGACCTCGCCGAGAGTGGTGAGCGAAACAGAGTGCAACCCACCGAGCGAAACGCACCGTATCGAATCCAAATAGGGATTCAAAGTGGGCAGAAACGCAGAGTTCTCATGCCCAAAACCAAGCCGACCTCCGTCGCCTTTACCCCAAATCCAAACCTTGCCGTCCACCAATAGCGAAGAGTGAAACAGCCCACAAGAAATGCCCACCTCCATGACGTCATTGCCGGCTTTGGGTGTTGGGAGTTTTCCCGGAGTCGGTGAGAGAGTGAAGGAGGAGGGGGCGGCGAGGTTGGCTACCGGAGATGGGTAGAGGCGGATTTCCTCGATGCCGCCGCCGAGTTGGCCGGAGGCGCCGCGGCCCCAGGAGAGAAGCTGGAGAGCGGTGGTGGGTGCGGCGTCGGCGGGGGAATAGAGAGTGGGGATTTGGGTTTTGGTGGCGGTGGAGAAGTGGCGCGTGAGGTGCGTGAGAGAGTGGTGGCGGAGAGAGTGGTAGGCGGTCATTGTTTGGTAGTGGTTTAGTAGATCATTGTTGAGGTTTTGATCAGGAGAGAGTGAGAGAGTGAAGGAGGAGGGCTCTAATTTGGAGGGTTTTAGAAAAGGGTTTAACAATTTTTCTTTCTTGTGGCTTGGTGACGTGTGTGCTGGCGTGCCAACGCAGTGAGTGAATGTGAAAATGCGAGAGACTATTTATAAATCTGTTGGATGCAGTCGTGCAGATATTCACAAGCTACGGTAAACACAAAATCAAACAAAATGCTACCTTGATGCCTTGATTCAATAAGAGTGCAGACGAAGAAATGGGAAGTGTAGAAACAAACTGATTATGCTTTATAATTTACTCTTACATGATTTGTATAAAGTACGTAAGATGGAAGCAGAAACAAACAAATAACGTATAAGAATGTAAAGTGAAGAAAATAAAATGCAAGAAGATAAAGAATTGTAAAGAGCAAGAAGGTAAATTGCATGAAAGATAGATGAATACAGCGAAAGCAATGAGAGAAACACGTAAAGATCAACAATTTACATGTAATGTTGATATGGTATTTGAGATAAAAATGTGTAACTACGTAGAGCGTTTGGTCAATGGGCTTTAACAATGATACATATGGTTTTTACAATTTGTTTATGCATTACGCGGACTGTTGATGTACACTACTTTTATGATTGGCCGCAATGTAAACATTGTGATATTGCGGCTCAAGGAAATAAGCCGCACTAGACCGTGGGTGAATGTCATTTATGGATCCGGCCCACCTGGTTTTCATGTGGGGCTTGTCAAAATTAGGTCCAAAAAATACTTCAAAAGTATAGTAGAATTTTACACGAGAGGCTACTCGTCTCTACATTTACACTCTCCGATTCTCTCTGTGCAGTTGTGCGGACAACCACCGTTCTCGAGTCAAAAACCTAAAGCTTGAACGCGCAAGTGAAGAACTTTGGTGGTATGTTTTCCATATTATGGACACATGCCTAATGCTTTGTTATAAATCGTTTGAAAGCGTTGCTTGTACTGTGAAATTCTAACCATTTTGTATGAAGGAGTATGGTGCTGAATTGCTTTTAATTGGGTAAGAGGCTAAGAACAGCAACAAATTGAAAAGTATATATATGATCCCCATTGAAGAAGAAGCTTATACAGTAATTTGGTGTCTTACACACTCTTGAGTAGGGCTGCCACTCGGTCGGTTCGAATCGGTAATGGGCGTTACTAACTTCAAAACCAAAGCTTTCGGTAATGAAATATGACTTTCAATTACCAAACCAAAAACTTCGGTATGAGATAAATCTTACCAACTTCGGATGTCGGTTTTTCGGTATTACCAAACTTCATAACAAATATATTTTCAAAATATAACAAAACAATACAAAACTATAAAATTTAAATATCACTTGAGTTTCTAGAGTCTGATAATACATATACAAAAGATAATCATTTCAGTACACATTATCGAGTATGGTTTAATTTTCTACCGAAATAGTCAGGATGTAAATGTTTCCAAATTTTTATATGAACAAGTTATGTGTCATCTATGTGAAAGTATGTGTGTGGAAGAGTCAACCAAAATAAGTCACATAAGGGCAGTAAAAGCTTTTTCGTGTAATAAGTGACGTTAAATTATGGTTGACCGCTTTGATCAAGACCTGAGCATTATTGAGTACAATTGAATTTTCTATCATAATTGTATTATACTATAATGATCACATCAGACGGTCGAATTTTAATTTTGTGAATTGTAATCATTGGAACCACAACATGCCTGGTAATGTGGTATAACTTATTTAGTAAGTTATATGCATATGTACATCTTTGTGAACCAACTACAAAGAGGAAGCAAAATTTTCAAAAACCTTGTGAACTATGATGTGATCAATATAGTGAAATACGACTATGGTAGAAAAATTAGGTATTTTTGATAATGTTTTGACCTTGATCAAGGCGGCTAACCCTATTTACGTTTGTGCTTCCAATGGGGAGCCCTATCATCAAGAGAGGTAAAAACATTCCTAAATTTTTACATGGGCGGTTACATGTCATCTAAGTGGGTTTGTCTATGTGTGTGTGTGATGAATCGACTAAGACGGGTAGGTAAGAGCGTTTTTATATAACAAGTAATATTGAATTAAAGTTGATCGCTTTAATTGAGACCCGAATGCTACCAAGTATAGTTGAATTTTTCTATTCATTGTCTTGTTTTTTACTAAATGGTATATACAATTGAAAACATGAGATAAGATTATTAGTCTCTGTGTTTTTAGAAATATAAGTCTTTAAATAATTAGAATTTCGGTAAATTTGGTATTTACCAAAAACCAAACTAACTTTTTCGGTATTTCTCGGTTTCGGTTTTTTTGATTTCGATTACCAAAATTCGGTTTACCAAATCATAAATTTTCGGTCAGTTTTCGATCGGTTTGGTATTTACCAAACCAAGTGGCAGCCCTACTCTTGAGCCATTTCAGTATTGTAAGAAGAACCTAAAACCATGACTGCTGACTGCATAACAATAAATTATATTTTTCTCAAAAAAGAAAAAAGAAAGAAACTTCTTTAGATTCGAAATTGAGAGAAATTTTATTCACACATTACAAAATACTACTAGATATACATCTCCTACTTAATATATACACCAATTATTAATCTTTATATTTTAATATTTTACTAGATACACAACCCTAATCTTCCTGTACAATCCTCACACATTTTAACTCGACAAAAAAAATTTAAAAAAATGGATCATCGGGTTTGCATTCAGTTTCTTCTGCAAAAACTCAATCAATGTCATTCATTCCCACCGGCAAGTTTCTTATTGTAATCCAACTTGGTCTACAATATTATCTTAGACGAAGATTATTACTTGAGGTTACCAAATTCCCTGAAAAAGAAAAAAGAAGAGTATTCTCCCCATTTAATCTCTAAACGGTTGCCTATTAGTCATAATTGTAGTTTTTCATGTTTTGAGGGAAACACCTATAGCACCGTGAACACAGATTTAGGAATGATATATACTCTTGGATGGGTAGCTACGATTATTAATGTGACCAAAGAATGAGTAAGGGAACGAGTCTGGAACATTGGGAAATTATTGTGGTTTGTCATAGAGATCGAGTCATAATATATGCTGATCATCCTTTCTCCATTCAAGTACCCGTTTTTTGTTCTTTTATTTTTGAAGAATAATTGCTTAAATTCCCAGTAGTTAGTTACGTGTTTGATCTCTCCTTCTCTAGGGAAGTTAGGAAAACAGAAGCATTCCTGAGCCCAGTTAGGGTTCTATGTTTGCATCTATTTATTCACGTAAATGAAAAGAAAACTAGTGTATTAATTATTTAAACTAATATGTTTATTTTAGAGATTTAAAATACCCATAAAATCTGATTATAGACGTATAAAAAAAAGATATGTATTTAGTATTTAAGAATACGTGAATAAAATTTATCTTCGAAATTTTAGCTTATTGTATGAGACACATAACAAAGAATGACTAATCTATAATACTCTGAAGTATCCTCTCTTTTTACGCACGCTCTGTGGTCTGTAGTGTACAGCTGTGCATACAGCCACCATTCTCGAGTGGAAAACTTAAAGATCCGATGAGCAAGTGAAGAACTTTGGAGGTTGTAGACACATGCTTTGTTATTTTTCATTTGAATGTGTTAGTTGTACTGTGCAAGTCTAACTATTTTGTTTGAATGAGTTTTGTGCTGAATGCTTTCGTCGAGTAAGAGGCAGAACAACAACAAATTGGAAAGTATATATATGATGCCAGGTGAAGAAGAAGCTTGTACAGTAATTTGGTGCCCACTCTTGAACCATTTCAATATTGTGAGACATTGTTACCTATACAATTCTATGGAGAAAGTAGAGAGCTCACTCGTATTCGATCACTAGGACTCTAGGAGCACTTACTTAACGGTATCTTTTTCTGCACTTCTGCATATCTTCTTGCCTGCAGGGGGGGCTTTCTCATGTGCACATTTTGCACTTTTGTTTGCTCCTGTGACTGTGGATCAAGTACCTTAAAATATTAAGGATGTGATGGATTTGGGAGAATCTCATTATCAAAAAGAAGATTTATATACTAAAACTGAGTGGAATTTATGGTAGATCCAACTGGTATGAATATAATTGAGGCCATTATTGGCAAAAGAAAGCAGTTCTTGAGGTGATTATAACATAGACTCATACTCTCATAGTCACTCAGCACTTGGGCTTATTTTAAATGAAGTGGAATCATAGTAAGATGTGAGAGTGAAACATATTGGGGATAGAGACAAAGAACTAGTCGCACTAATTAGATACTTTGCAGCTGAAAATTGATGTTAAAAGGAAGTCAGAGGGGAACAATATGCAAATATAAATGCAGATGGAAGAGCAAGAAGAGAAAGCGGAAGGAGGCAGTAAGAGGGATAGACTAATCGAAGAGTCGAAACCCTACATCCTGTGTATATTTTGTAATATATGCTTTGCAGGGTTCAATATTATCTCCAAAGTCGCACTAGACAAGGGCATGAGTCGTTATGTGCTTGTGGTTTATGGACATGCTTTTGCTACTCCAGCATCTGCTCTTTTTGCATTTCTCTTTGAGAGGTTTATCGTCTTCATTCTTCTTGGAATTATTGGTTGTTAAGATTGAGTCTCGAGTCATAATTTTGAAAAAAAATTTATGCTGACATCTTCATCATGACTGACAACTCTGAGAAATACTTATTAAGTTTGCTTGTGTTTCTCATGGCAGGAAAAATGAGAGCAAAATCAACGTTTCGATCTTGCGAAATGTCTTTTTCTTAGGCCTGCTAGAGTGAGTGGACAAAACGCTTCATTTGCTAATCACTGAATAAGTTTTGAAAAATGCGGGTTTGTATTAACTTCACTAGCTTGTGAATCTCAGAGTGTTGGGAAGAACACTGTACTACATGGGATTGGAATACACTTCACCAACCTTTGCTTCTGCTTTGTCGAACATGATTCCATCTATTACCTTTATCTTAGCTGTTTTGTGCAGGTATTAGTAATAGTATAATCTGGTATGTGGTCAATGATACAATCAGATAAACGCAGTCCACGTAGCTTAACCTCTTCGCATTGTGTTCAGGATGGAACAGTTCGATATTTTCAAGCCTGGTACCCATGCCAAGATCGGGGGAACTCTTGTTGCCTTTGTTGGTGCTACACTCATGACCCTCTACAAAGGCATTGCTGTAATTACAACTCACACTAAAATCTCCCATCAAACTGCAGCTACCTCAAAATCATCCACAGATGCAGACTGGATAAAGGGCTCCCTTGTCCTTATTGTTTCATATAGTTCATTAGCAGCATTCTATATCTTACAGGTAGTGTTTTGATCACAAGCAAATGAAGCAATACTGTATCACATGTACAACTTTCTCTTAGATTACAATTACTTAAAATACTCGTGCAGACATCAACAATCAAAATGTATCCAGCACCAATCACTCTTACATCACTGACCTGCTTATCTGGGACACTGCTCTCAACAATCATGGCAGCAATTCCAGATCACAAAGCTTCTTCTTGGAAGTTATCATGGAACACAATTCTTGCTCCTATGTATAGCGTAAGAAATTGGTCACACGTCTTGAACTGTCTCATGCCTATGATTTACTGTCTATGAAAATTAATTTGATGAGGTGAAATGTTTGCAGGGAATTGTGATTTTTGGAATCACTGTATATGTTCAGACCTTGGTAGTAAGTACAAAAGGCCCAGTTTTCATGACAGCTTTTAGACCACTAGGGACCATTTTTGTTGCTATAATGGGAGTATTCCTCTTAGGAGAAGCTACATACTTGGGAAGGTATGCTTGTTGACATGATGTATTGTTGAATCATTTTATCTTGTGAGTTTTAAATGTTTTCACTTTTCAGTGTTTTGGGATCTTTGTTGGTATTTCTTGGTCTGTATGCAACTCTTTGGGGAAAGAAAAAAGAGATGGAGAAGAAGTCAATGGATCATGGTATATCTCAGCAAGCTCATGAGCTCAATCTAGAAAGGTAAAAGAGAAAATAATCTCCCTATTGAAGTTGTAATCTAGTCATTGTATAATACAAGTTACAAATATGATCTTGTGGATGTATGTAGTAGGTGATGTGTATGTTGCCTTTCATGTACCTCCCTCATGAAAAGAGAGTCCTCTTTCTCTCATCTGTATCAAATCCTAAATGCTAATTACTTCAAAATTATCATACAAGTTTCATATGTTTAGCCATGTATCTGCAATGAAAAAAATAAAAGGGTATGTATGTTCAACCATGTAGCTGCAGTAAGAGGGAGAGAGTAATCCTATGAGAATATGTTTTCTTATGTATGCTTTTTTCAACTCATAGTTGCAGTTCACTCTGAGGTTATCAACTTTGTTCTTCTTGTATCTCCTGGTTCATATTCCCTAAGGTTGAGTCTAAACGTTGTTCGAGATTTTCATGCCGGCTTCTTTATAACTAACTTCTTTGTGAAATAGTAGCTCATCTGCTCGGTTTCTTTCCCATGGCTGGGAAAATGTCTTTTTTTTTCATATTGTTAGCCTTGACGAGGGAGATTGTATTTCTCCACACGGTCCACACCTATACAAGGGCATTTCTAGTATTTCAAATCACACACAAACGAGCTGCATAAATTAAAGGTTTCCTTGTTCATTCACTTCATTATCTGGATTCTACATCTTACAGATGCTTGAAAGACACTAGTGGTACTACTAGTATCATTATCGGCATACAATACTGTGTCATATAGTATTGGAGGAACAACTTCAGCATAACAATTACTTACATATACTCGTATGCCCGGCATGAACTAGAACCAGCTTTTATAAACTTTATGACCTCCCTTCGCTTATGATTCAAGGCTCAAGACCTTTTTGTTGTAGGCAACTGCACCATTGTATATATATGGTACTCTATACGAGTTCACAAATGGAAAGATATTCCTATATGCTGCATAGTGCAACATGGCGTTCCTCATAAGAGCTTCCATCGGTTCTAATCCAAAAACAGTGTAATCTGTACATGTATAAGGTGACAAAATGATTTTATTCAATTTTTAATTTTTTTTTGGTTTTCACAGGGTTATACTACTCTGTTATGTTTGTGGGAAATCACCATCATCGACAATTCATCAAAGATTTTGCAGCACGGTTAACAGGATGATACGGGGAATTTGGAACCTATACGTGAAAGAGAATTCATTGCAATGACTGAAAAAGTCGATGAGTTGCGAGGAGCCATTAATTTTGATCTTTGAGATTCCACACCTTGAAGTTATGGCGCATTTATTTATCATTATTTTTTTTTTGGTAAGCGTAGAGGGACTAACTCACCGTCCCTCCACGAAAATTTATTGATAAAAAAAAGGAACAAGAAGCTGGAGGACTAGACCAATGCCAGCCATAAAGTACAAATAACCTCTTTTGTAGAGAAACAAGTAATCACATAAAAAACATCAATGAACATATGACAAAGACATTAACAAATACGAAAATTCGGGAGATTTTCAAGTCTTAATTAGTAGTATTTTCGTTTTCCCCTCCTTATTTTATAAAAAGAAGCTGTTCTTTCATTTGTAATCAGATTTTGAATATTGAGTTTTATCAGAAAATAAATACAATTTGGTGAAGGAGTTCCTCCCAATTGTTTTAGAAACTCTTATCTTTTAGGTGGATTCCTAGAGTGGTGAGTTTTGCTCTTATCTTTTTGGTGGATTCCTTAAAGTGACGAGCGTGCTCTTATCTCCTTGGTGGATTCTTAGAGTGACGAGCCTATCTATCCCAGAGACGTACTCCCCGCAGCAGTCTCTATTTTAGTCTCTCACCGTTGTGATTTTCCCGGTATTACAGGTTTACATAGTTTTTTGTTTGAATATAATTAGATGAATCCTTTATTTTATTTTGTCTGAATTTAACTTTCAAATTCTAACCATTTCTCTCACTGTTTAATTTCATTTAATTGGGAAGTAGCTAATAATAACAACAACAACAACAGTAAATCATAATTCCTGTATAACATTATCTATACAATTCTATGGAGAAAGGAAACTTTGGTGTCTGGAAAAGCAACATGCTTAGCTCACAAGGTAAATAGGGGATTAGGGGCAACTAAATAACCATATAATGATCATTTACCCATTCAAAAGCTCTTATGTGTCATACAATTAGACATATTTGCAATAGGCATGTCATACCATATGATATGATAGACAAACCCCATCTTATGTATATTTTGTAATATATGTTTTGCAGGGTTCAATATTATCTCCAAAGTCGCACTAGACAAGGGCATGAGTCGTTATGTGCTTGTGGTTTATGGACATGCTTTTGCTACTCCTGCTCTTTTGCATTTCTCTTTGAGAGGTTTATCGTCTTCATTCTTCTTGGAATTATTGGTTGTTAAGATTGAGTCTGTAGTCATAAAAGGTTTAAGAATTCACGCTGACATTAGTATTTACAGCTATGTCATTCTCATTTCCACTCACAACTATTGCTCAAAATCTGAATTTTTTTTATAGATTTTTTATTAAATAACTCACACACCTTACGTATGTTAATGAGGTTTAAATTCATGACGTCAAAATTGTTAATTAACCACCTTAACTAACCCGTCACCGCTGACCGACAATAAAAGAGTTAAGCATTCTCAGTGTAAAGTGTCAACCCAGACCCGGTTCCCCACTGATGAACGACATGTCGTACATAGCTGGCAACTCCACACCTTAAAAACTGAAACTTTCTGCAGACGCTTCGCTGCGGCTGAGCGCCAAAAACACCCAACACTCCTCCGACGCCGAAATCTCTCTCTCTCTCTCTAACACTAAAGATCGTATCTTTATCCGGATTAGATTGATGGAAGACAACGTTGAAGACGCTACTGACTTTGGTGGTGGTGGTGAGGAGGAGGACGTGGAGCTCACCGTGCCCAGAGGTGGGCCCCTCTACGTCGAGAATCTCACCGGCCCTCTCACCAGTGTCCCTCTCTTCCAGTCCTCCATTCTCCAAGAGCTTCAGGTCTTTTTCATCTGCGTTCCTTTCTCATTTTTTGATGGAGTCGATTTTAATTGGAGTTGGAATTTCAGGACTTGGAGGTGGAATTGGCTTCAGGTTCATCACAGCTCTGCGAGGAAGAAGACATCTCGTAAGCAATTGTGTTCTTTTTCTTTTTCCTTTTTGAGTTTTCGGGTTTTTTATGTGGTGATGTTATGTTGTGGTGTTGCAGGGTGGATGAGCTTAAGATCTTGAGCGAGGAAGAGTTGGTGGAAATGGCTATTAAGGAAGTGTTAAAGGTAATGTGATGTTTCATGCTTTTAGATATATGATGATTCGAAAAGTAGTGCAGCAATGCTTGTGTTGACAATTTTATTATTGACTTGATTGCAGGAAGATGAGTGTGTTCCGAATCCTTCTTCTGTTGCTGAAGAGCCCTCCAATGAAAGGTCAGCTGTGTCTGTTTTTGAACCTAAGGTTTTGATATGTTTCTTTACCAGCTCATTGCGCATTGAAGTAATCTGAAGTCTATACTTATCAGCTGCTCGACATTTAAGTTGAACTTGTTATAACTGCTATGGACTGCGAAAGAAGTTCAATATAGCTTTATACATCTTGTTTGAATTGACCTATAGCAGGTTCATGTGGTTTCTGGAGTCTTATGCTTTCTTATTTATCTATGCCTTTGGTCTTGCATTTGTTGTTTGTCATGGTAGGCCAAGATTCGGACCCTTTTTCAATTTTTCTTTTGTGTGGAATTTAAATTGTGGACTTGATAATGAAGATACTCTGTGATTGAAAGCCAGCCACTACATGACTCTTGCATGTGTCTCACAATAGTCTTCTTTTCTACTTTGAACAAATGTGCTCTATTTGCATACTCATAAATCTTTCATGTGTATTTGGAAATTATACACTTACTAATCATTTCATTTTTATAAACACTATTCAGGATAGCAGAAGATCCTGAGACATCAGAAGGTAAAACTTGTAATAAGAAATCAAGAAAAAGAATGAAGGTAATAATTGTGCTCTTGTGGTAAAGTAAGATATATATTATCTCTGTGTCTGCTCTCGAGTGTATTTATCAAAATTGTTGGTGATTGTAGGACGATGAAGATCCTTCTGAACTTCCATCTGTTCCTGAGGAACCCTCTTATGAAAGGTCAGTCATATCAATACTTGTTTTACCTTAAAATTTCTACACATGGTACCTCGTGTTATTGCAGGTTCAACAAAGTACATTGTACACATTACCCCTATGGCACCAATTACGTGTTTTCTGAAAGAGTGCATTTATTTTTTTTCTTTCTCTGCATTTGATCTCTTGTTCAACAATGATTCTGAGAATTGTTCAAAGCATTCCATTAAGTTTTTCTTGCACATCAAATTGCACTCTTGGTGGTTTTAACTGGGTATGGTTTATTACACATTTGCATGTCTTATTATAGTCTTCTAGTGCTCTTGTCACTATGATGAGT
This sequence comes from Fragaria iinumae, assembly GCA_009720345.1. Classification (NCBI taxonomy): domain Eukaryota; kingdom Viridiplantae; phylum Streptophyta; class Magnoliopsida; order Rosales; family Rosaceae; genus Fragaria; species Fragaria iinumae. The sequence continues at coordinate 34,425,180 of CM019122.1, read as the reverse complement.
ATTGTCCATATTCTTGAAATGATTGATCTTCTATTAAAAGTTTTAGAATTCTATCATCTCTAATTAATTGACTTTTGTATATGCTATCAGGACAGGAGACAATCCTGAGACATCAAATGTAAAACATTATATAACGTATTCAAGGAAAAGAAGAAGAATATTGAAGGTAAATAGTCATGCTTGTGAGTTAAGAGAGATCCTCTACTGCTCTGTGTTTTCTATTAGCGTATTTATCAAAGTCGTTGGCAATTGTAGGACGAGGAAGTTGCTCTGAATGCTTTTCCGATATCAGAAGAGCCCGCCAAGGAAAGGTCAGCCATATTATTACATATTTCTACAAATTTGTTTAAAACTCTACACGTATTTTTATCATTCCAGGGCCTTCCGGTTATCTTTGACAGTGTGCATCATTATGTAGTTTCTGGATTGTTATCTATTTAATTTCGTATACAGGCATTTTTTTCATGGTAGGCAACGATTCTGACAATTGTGCTAAGTGATTCAGTTCAATTTTTGCTGCATGTCAATGTTGAGTTCTCTCTTGGTGATTCTGGATAGGTTTACCTGATTCATGCATATGTCCTGTTAATCTCCGGTCCACTTTGTACAAGCAATCTCTATTTGCGTTGGTCATTCATCTACCGTGTGATTTTCAAACTTATATCCATATTAATTACTCAGTTTTACATCATATTTAGGACAGCAGATGATCATCAGAAATCAATTATCAGATCATTGAAAGGAAAAGAAGTGAAGGAAAATAATCTTGCTATTAAGGTAAGTATATTATATCTTTCACATCTCCATGTCTACTGCTGATGTGCTTATCCAAGTTGTTGGTGATGGTAGGATGATGAAGATGCCCCCAATATTTTGTCTATTCCGGAAGAGCCCTCTAATGAAAGGTAGGTCACCTCAATACATGTTTGACAAATTGTCCTTAAATTCATAGCGGGATAATGTAGTTTCTGAATTCTCTGTCTTAATTATATATATGAGCATTCTGTTATTGTGTCTTGGTATACAATCATTTTTACAATTGTTCCACTTGATTATTTCACTTTGGTGGTTTTAAGACGTAGAGTAGAAACTCTGTAATTTTGGCCCACTATTTACATTGATTTTTGTAGCTGTTTTATAATAGTCTTTTGTAGACAAGTATTTTCTTTGCTTCTGATATATGAATTTCCAAATCATATTCTTATTAATTATTCAATTACATCAAATCAGGAGAGCAGATGATCCTGAAACGTCATGTCCTAACATTTGTACAAGGAAATCAAGGAAAAGAAAAGGTATGAAGGCAAATAGTCATGCTCTTGAGGTAAGACATCTTTCACTTCTCCGTGCTGCTAATGTCTTTGTCCAAGTTTCTGGTGTGGTACTTGATAATCTAAAATCCAGACCTCCCTTTTATTAATACCCTAGGCATTGGGATCTTGAGGAGCAATTTTTATTTTTTTTTCTCATTATATGATTGTAGCTGAAGTTTTTGTCTTCACTTTCCACTATCTGTACTTGTACATGTCCAATTTCAATATCTGGTTCACAGTGGCTTTGAAATTTTTTTTGTGTAGGTATGTAGTTTCTCTGTATTATCTTGTGCTGAACCAAATCAGCTGTAAGTATATCTTGGCTAGCAAGGAAAAAAGTGATCTGGGAATTGTATTTGCATCTAAGTTTTTGTTCATCGCACTAAACAAATATATCACTCCACCCATTTTCCCTACCTATATCCCAAATCCCCCATGACCCTCCTTATCTCCCACCATACCTATGGCCACTGCGATGCATGCTTTGGCTTTTGTCATTCTAAATTTTTAGTTTAGAAGAACCCTAGGTGTGTTGAGCAAAAATTTATTTGCAAATATAAGCTCCCAAATGTTTTCCAATTACATACCTAGTAAGTGTCTTGCAACTTAGGATTTTTGTCTGTGGCATTATATATTCAATGATCCTGGCGTATGTTTAATTTTTATATCACATTCCAGAGAAATGATACGGAGAAGAAAGCTTTTTGGTCACAAATTGCAAAGAAGGTCGAGTATATTAAAAAAATCAAAGAAAAGCAGGAAGAGGATAAAGCAGCGGTGACACTGCATTCATTCAAGTTAGTAAGACATTTATGATGCTTACTCAATCATCTACCTGTTTCTTTTCAACTTATTGTTTTCTCTATTGTGATCCAGCCATAGTCTGAAAAGTAAGGGTCGTGCCAGTGCATCCTTGGGGACAGTTGAAAGGATGAAACCCCTCAGATCTGCAAGTTCAGCAGTGAAGGTACGCATTGTCACCATACTACTTAAAGAAAGCTTCCACCCCAAACGAAAAAAAAATGCAGTTGATTAATATTACAAATAATACATCCATTTCCTTTTTCTATATTGTTCTTGTCAGAGTTAATAATGGAACTATTCCTCTCTTTTAAGTTACACTGGATATAACCTAGATACACCAAATATGTGCTTCCACTTCTTATGCCATTGACCTTATCGTGTATGATGATCGGATGGTTTTATCACACAGTGGCATTGACTGTTTTATGACTCAGCTCATATATTTCTTCCTTTTCAGAAAAGGGAAAATGTTGTATAAATAAAAAAAAAAGCAGAAAAAACATTGAAAGAAATGATAATAAGATTAGAGTCACAGGTGGTGATGAATATAATATCTGCTTAACGACTTGTAGAGATTTTACCAAGTCTTTTAATGTGCGGTCATATGATGAAGAAACTACCTTGGCCTATCTCTATTTCTTTGGTTCCTGATGTACATGAGGTTACATGTGATTTGTGGACCCTGACTTCTCAGATGGTTGACCATCTTTTCTTTTTTCCCATAATGAAACACAGGTAAAGCTATCCAGCATTCAGGGTTGCACACCTGTACACTGTCCAGAAGTTGCTCTTTCAATTGAGATTTATCATAATGTGCGAAACTGGGTCAAGGTATCTTATCTTTTCTGTTATTTCTTGCTGAAGCAATTTCTTTGGAGTTTATTTATCAGTTTACTTGTCAAGAATTAAGATTATAATTGTTTCCAATTTTTTAAACAATCTTGCAAATTTTTGGCCTCCTATTTTATTTTTCGGCATGTGTTCAAGTGCAATCCATATGCTATATATTGTTAGAAGAAAAAAATAAACTCTTGCAATTCCAAGAGATATCCATGCTCAGATCCAGCTGGCTGTACATGCTTCCATTCTTAACCTCTTGACTGGAACTTCATGGTATCTGTAATTCTGATGGAATGCTCTCGGGAGTAAATCTTCAAAAACAACTGATAGATTCTCATATGATATAGAAAACGAGATTTCTCATGATTTCTGATCAAATTTCTGCTATTACTGATACTTTTTCTTTTTTGGCCGAATGCTATTACTAATACTAGTTTTGCTTGCAGACCCAAGAATTCTTGGTCCTAGGACAACAAACCTTGACTGACTTTAGGGATAAGATATATTGTTTAACAGACAAGGTTATGGAAAGAGATGGCCAGCATAATCATTCAGGATATTTCCTCATAGAAGTAAGAAAGTTGTATTCATTCAATGTTAAGTCGTAAATGAAGATAGTCCACTTAATCCTTGTAATTTGCTTATCCTATGCAGGATACATTCTACAATGATATGAGGGATCCTTCTGCAATAGATTATAGCGAACCTATATTTGATTGGCTAAGAAAGTCAAGAGATGATGCTTTAAAAAAATGGGAGTGTATTTTGGCTGGAAAAATGCAGAAAAAGAAAAAAGCAGTTGTAGGCGACATAACTGGCTCAAAATTGCCTCGCTTCCAAGCTGCTGATATGCACAAAACACGGTTCTGCAACTTGAAATTTCGACTTGGTGCTGGGTATCTATACTGTCACCAGGTACACCCTCTTGCTTTTTCATGCCCTATAATGTGTCGTACAAAAATGGGGTCTGTGAAAACCTTCGTGTTTGATGCATTTTAAGTTCTATTTGACTGCTTTAGGTCAATTCTTTTAGAACTTTTTGTCAACAAACCAATCTCCCCCTCCAGGTGGTTGACTGGTTGAGTATGCAATTTGTTATTAGCATTATATACTGTCCCTCTTTTATAGTCTTATGGTGATGTCAGGGAAATGTTCAATAGATTGGAAGTCTATTATTCTACATTTGACAGTATAACAATGTACAATTATTTATCGTTGGGAAAGACAACATTACCTACTTATACTTTATTGTTTTGTTTATGTTTCTATGGGAAAGCATAAATAAAGGTTGTAGACCAACCAACATTTGAAGTGATATCAGTAATGGATGGTACTAAACTTACTGACATTGAGATTTCAATATTTCTAGAATTCTGGTACAAGTTGCATTTTTAACCTGGTGGTATTACAATGGTTAATATCTATTTTCTCTATACACAATTCCTCTCCTGTGCTTATAATGTGTCTATATTACTAACTGATTTTGGTCTGTTTACTTGGGACCAGGGTGATTGCAGACACACAGTTGTGATCAGAGACATGAGGTTGCTTCATCCAGAGGATATACAAAACAGGGTAGCTTATCCAATACTCTTATTCCAATTGAAGTTACATGTACAGAAATGTAAAGTGTGCAGAATATATAGAGCTACAAAGATGACTGTCAACGACAAATGGGCTCCGGAGAATCCCTGCTACTTTTGCGATAATTGCTACTTCCTTCTTCACTATACGCAAGACGGATCCCTGCAGTATCAGGACTTCGAAGTGCATGATTATCACCATGATCAACCGCGGTGATATTCTTGTAGAATTACTAGTCTTGCACATTGAATTACTATCATACAATAATATTGATAACTCATAGTTTCTCATTGTTGTGGAAAATGAAACAAATTAAGCATATCTTGGATGTAATATGATAACCATTACAGAATGCACCTTAGGCTTGCATTTCAATTTGTTTCATTTATACTGCTAAGAGTGCACCCTATGAAAGGGAAGGGCGCAAACGGCTTTTAGGATTTCTGGTTTTTCACAAGCAAATTAGGAAAAACATCCTAATCACATTGGGAAAAACACAATCAAATTAGGAAAGTTTAATTTTTCCTTGGAATATAGTGTTACCTAGTTAAACTAAGAACCTAGGGAAAGAGCACTATATATTACCCACGATACGATGGTGATAAGCAACTCAGCTCTAAAGTAACTGACACCAGACTTAAAAAGATGAATGACTGCATGACACAGCAAAGATACTCAGTTACCGAAGAGAGGAAGCAGGTTACAAGAGGCTCCATGGTTTGTCCCAAACCTCACCGTTTGGATGTCAACACGCTCCTCGGAAAGGGTCCCTTTACAGAAGAAATAGTCTCGCCACATCCATTTATCAATGGCTCACCACCAAGCAGAGTTGCTAACCCATTAGTTCAGGATGCTCGATTCCAAGGAGACAAGCTTGCTGCAATGCCACCACTAATTTCACCAATGCCTCCTCCTCGGGCCAGTTTTGGGAGCAAACCAACAGTGAGGATCGAGGGGTTTGATTGCAGTTAAGTTAGGACTTTTTTTTAGTTAGGACTTAGGACTATAACTTACCTTAATGCTAGAATTCTAGAACACAGATTAGATGTTTTCTTCTTCTAGGTCCTAATTAACAGCTGCAACCATCTGATATTGGGAATGTATTACTCGTTACCTTAATATATCTTTTTGCAATTTTCCTTAACATGTGTTTTTGCCCAATTAAGATAGTAATTGAGGTACATATCTATATGGAGAAAACCTTTTTTCTTTTTTTAAATTCTGAGAGCAGAGCTAGCCTCTGCCTTGAAATTTCGTACATGAGACGTCTCATGTAAGTGCTAAGTAGTACCAAAATTTGAAGTTTATAGGTTTAATTAAGACATGCAGATAGTGAGAACAATAAGAAGATGTCATCCATTAAGCTGAATCTGAAATTTACTGAGTTTTCGATTTAATTGAAACTCTGACGATCGATTTCATTAATATAGGGAATATTTTACAAAAACAAGAGGGAACAAGAAGATGCAACAAACTAAACAACACATGATCATTCACTAACTCCCTCCGGTGTCTTTCATCCTTACTTGGCATCATTCTTGTTGTACCCCTCAGGTTTTACCCTTCGCTGCATAATGAAGAGCATGGCAGGCCAATGTCAGCTAAGAGAGATGATAGCATTTCACAAGAAAACAAGTCGTTATCCTCAGGACTAAAACTGATTGAGTTTATCCAATCATCACCATTATGGTCAATCAATCCTCCACAAACATTGTTGCTCCCTGCTGGATCTTGTTCTTCCCTTTCTTCGTAGTTACGTAATTCTTCAAAACATTGCTCCATGACAAAATCTTCCTCCGGCAGTGGAACAAAAGAAGGGCCTGATTGCACCTCAAGAGCTAATTGTTGGAGTCCCCCATCCTCCACACCTTGAAAGCCAATTGCTTCAGCTTCCGATGGAGGTGAGTTATCATCTTGAACGCATTCCATTGACCCTTCTAGCTGAGCTATGAATGCATCAACTTCTGATGGCATAGGTACTGGCGGTGCACAGACCCCATCCTCCACACCTTGAAAGCCAATTTCTTCAGCTTCCGATGGACGTGAGAAATCATCTTGAACGCATTCCATTGACCCTTCTAGCTGAGCTATGAATGCATCAACTTCTGATGGCGTAGGTACTGGGCAGACGGTTCGTTGTCGCTTCGCTTGTGTCTCAAGCAACTCTTCTTGCTCCGTATTCGATTGTTCTCCATCATCACATGCATCAAGAACGTCTTCCTCTTCACGTTGCTTTCTCTTCTTTTCGATCTTGGTTTTTGAATCACCGTTTTTTCGTAGCAGACAAAGAACATAGTCTTTCACCTTCTCTTTCTTGTCTCTGAGTGATCGATCAAGGTAGAACTCATGCAGGATCCAACAACCGTGGTGCTTCGATTTTTCATTCGCGTAGGTAAATCTTTTCTTCAAACCAATCTTACGACCGGAAGATTTTACTGGCTTCCCGTAGTCGTTTCCCTTCCAGGTGCCGCTTCCAACGGTGCGGCGTATGCGTTTGTCTGTGGAACTCATCTTCTTGTGTTGGGTGAAGAAGTAGAGGTCCTTGTTGAGCCTCAAGTCGTTTGGTCTTTTGGTCTTGTAAGCCTCCCATATCTCCCAAGGTTCTTGATGACCGTAGAGGTCGCAATCGAACACGACCTTGTTTCGGCCGAGCACGTTCTGTCCACTCAACATCGGCTTGAGGTAGAAGAGAAGAAGCTCGTCCTCCATAGGGCAGAACCTCACACCAGGAAGTTGATTGTTTCTGATCTCCTCCATTGCAGACGCTTGCTGCATGTTTCTTGCTTTTCTTGGTTTTGGAAAGAGTTGTTTGAGGAAAGAAGAGATGATAAGGAATTAGGGTTTCAGGCGGATGAATATATAGAAACTAATAAATGTGACTAGGGCTTCAGATGGCTATGAAGAATATGAAGAAGATATGAGGAGACGTGTTTCGGTGGATTTATAGATACTAGGTCTTTGGATGAGTGGGGTGATATGAGTGAGGTTTGATCCCATTTTATAGAAACTGTTGACTTGGAGTTTAAGGAACCAACTTAGGGTTTCCTACAAAACCGGTGAGCCAATATATAGAAACTAGGAAACTAAAAACTATTATTCACTTGGAGTCTAAGTAATTAATAACCGGCTAAAAAATGTAGGGTTTTCCTTTTTTAGATAAAAGGAAAAGGAAATAGGGGTTTCCTAGCTAGCTACACAAACAGTGAGCGAATTGGATTTCCCTATCATATAGGAATCCTTGTGAAGGGAATGCGAAAATCTTACAAGGCCAAGTTTATGCTTTAGGGTTTACTTTCAAAGCAAGCGAAAATCCTACAAAGCCAAAGGGCCACTTTTATGTTTTATGCTACAAGGCCATCACCGTTAATTAACATGCCAGAGGGCCTAGTCCCGCAGCAGCAACTGGTTTTGTTGCGAAAACGACCTCGTCATTGCGACCACAGCAAGGAAGTCGACGATATCGTAGTTGAGATACTGTCAAGGCTTCCGGTCAAATCCTTGTTACGATTCCGAAGTGTATGCAAGTCATGGCGTGCTTTAATCTCAGATTCTTATTTTGTTAAGAAGCACCTCGGCCATGCATTCACACACACATCCTACAGCTTCAGGCTTGTATTCCTGAATGATCGTCCCAGAACCGTAGATCTCCAAGGATTGGAGGTTCATGATCATATTCGTCAGCAAGATTCTTTAGCAGAGGATATACTTGGCCGGTCTAGAATTCTTGGTTCTTGCAATGGCATAATATGTTTGCAAGAGATGATGTTTGATGGTATATACCGTGATGATATTTTCATATGGAACCCTAGTATACTAGAGCGACCCTGAAAGTTCCGAAACATAAGTTTACCAAGGGTTCAAGAAGGTTTTATGGATTCGGTTATGATGCCAACACTGAAGATTACAAGCTTATAGTGGGAGATAGCAATCACGTAGCTGAAGAAACCAAATTTGGTATATTTACACTGAAAACAGGTTCATGGAGGACTATTGAAGACTTCCAGTTTGTTAATTTGGATGGACAAGCGTGCTTTGCGAATGGAGCATTACATTGGCTCGATTCAAAGTACAACTTTACTAGAACCATATCATTTGATTTGGCAAAGGAGAAGTGCGAGCAATTATGCCGTATTGTGTGCGGAACAATGTTTACAATGGGAATTGGAAGTAACAGAAATTGTCTGTGCTATTACACTTACAGTAGTATCAGATCTATGCCAATGACAATATGGGTGATGAGTGAATATGGTAAGGATAAACCATGGACTAAGCTCATGAACATTCCTACCCATATTGTACCTTACAAGGTGTCTCTAAGGCCAACGCAAATTTTGGAGAATGGTGAAGTTTTGATGATAGTGCGTAGTATATAATCCCAAAGAAAATAAATATAGGACTGTTTTTCAGACCTCAGCTATTTTCCGGCGTTCACCAGTACTGTACTTGGACACTTTAGTTTCACCAGAATTTGGTAGTTTAAACATGTGAAAAACCAAGATCCATTATCAGAGTAATTTTTTTTCTTTTGCTATCTTATTTAGTTTTGTGTACTAGAGCTTTGAATACTGTAGTTTCTGAGTTATGATTCAATTAGGTTGTGTACATTTTTTTTTTGACAATTGATGTTTTACTGTTTCTTTTGGGAATTCAAGCGAAAGAAGTTCATGAGCTCCCATAAAAGGACCAGATTAGTGTTATTAATTTTTGAGTTTTGAACAGAAATAGAGATCCTAAGGCTTCATATATCATCAACTGGTGTTGATGATTACAAAGCTGCATTTCCAGAAATTACATTCAACTAGGTCTAACATTGATCAAGAGGAAACGTTATGTTTCTCGTGATATCACCGCAAGAAGTTAGCAATGTCGACCAATCTCAAGAATGATGCAGCTAGAGTTTCCAGTTTCAAAGAAATTGACATTTCTAACATTATTCAAAACTTACATCAGCTTGTACATGTAATACACTACTTTTGATGAATTTATAACCCTCAACTATTAAAGAAACAAAAAAAAGAGGGAGGGAGGGGGGATTGGAAGGAGATAAAAGAAGTAAAAATCTCAAAATGATACATAATATACTTCATAACATTAAACCCATTCCTTTGGGTGGATGCAAGCATCTAGTAGTTTCCATTCTTCGCTTCCCTCTTCCGGTTTCTGCACACGAAACAAATTATAAGTTAAACTTCAAACCGTATGTAGAGAAGTCATGCAGAGAGATCCAAGAAGTTTACATGGTCGTATTCCCACCGAGCAGTCAGTGGAAGAGAGACGAGAATACTCTCGATTCGACCTCCTGTCTTTAGGCCAAAAGTTGTTCCCCGATCGTAAACCTTTTAAGTACAAGAAAGAGATCAGTTGGACCTCATTTACAAATCATTGATGATATGATTTTTTTTTTTTTTTTTAAACTTCTTCAGGACTAGGTTTCATACCAAATTGAACTCAACATAACGTCCTCTTCGCAATTGCTGCCATGCCTTATGGTCGTCCGTAAATGGTGTATCCTTCCTTTTCTCTATAATTGGTACGTAGGCAGGGACCACAGAGTTGGCACATTCTGCAAGTTACAGAAAGAGCATTCTATGTTTGAATCCATTTACCAGCTGCAAAAGAAAGAAAGAAAGAAAGAAAGAAAGAGCATTCTATGTTTCAAACCATTTACCAGTGGCAAAAGAAAGAAGCATCTCCTGATCATAGTCATTTAGATCGTCAAAAAATATTCCCCCAAGCCCTCGTCTCTCATCACGATGCTGCATACAGAAAAGATCAATTGATCATCAAGCATAAAGCAATACATAATCAACAAAGTCTGGCATCTTAAATAAGAGATTCCAAGTGGGTAAGTACATCTATCCATTCCATCACAACAAAAACAAACACCATTTTAAGTGTAATGGAGGCCTATTGGTAATTATTCAAGCCAAGCCACTATGAATTACGCAACCTAAAAACTATCCGAGGGAAGGCCATATCCCACACTACCTTGTTTATTAAATTGTACAAAAGCACCATAAAAAAAAAAAAAAAAAAGTTATAAAAATGTTTTGTAGTTCATGTTACAAGGATATAGTCATGACATCTGCATTGTATAACTACAGCCAACATGGTCAGCATGAGAGCTCAAGGTGAAATGTGAAACATGAAACATGAAACAGCTTGAGTCATATATTTCATGTGTCTACAGGGAAGTCCTTAATGGGTAGAAGCTCTTAATGGGTAAACCTTAGTGGTTTGTCAAAACTTAATCACAGAACAAAATTTAAACAATTGCACTACGATCAGAGTCAGCAGACCAATTTCAAAGAATGATACCATAAAGTTTGTATATAAGGAGTACCAAAAGATGATCATCAGTTATTTGGCAGCTAGATACATACTCAGTAGTTCTAAGACATTAAACAGATATCAGTTAGGTTACTTTTATTTATCATTTAATTTTAATTTGAGTGCATCATTGATATCATACCAATACCAGTTAAAGGTTTAATCAAAATACCTTGATATAGAAATAATCATCGCACCATTTCTTGAACCGAGGATAGAAGGACGGATCAAATTTGTCACACGCACTTTTCTGAACCTACAGAAGGCCAATATCACTCTACAGTAAGTCAACGCCATAACATTTTTCAAAATAGAAAGTATGTTAAAGAAGTGGAGCTTTAAGCTCAAAAACATCAAGAGGCAAGCTCAGTTTTGGAGTACATACTGAATGAAAATGTTTAACATCCTCATCAAAAATATAAGCAGGCGTCAAGTCAGTTCCACCTCCAAACCACCATTGCCTAGGTGCTCCAGGAGCATCTGCACAAGGTGAAATCAGGAGAGTCGAGCATCTTTCTTTTCATATATAAGGTACATATGTAACTGATGTAAAGCAGATGAAAAATTTCAGAATGGAACAATAGGAAAAGTATGCTTTATCTTCTCAGGGTATGAAATCTACATGTTTAAGAGCATAAACATGTTATTGCCATAGTAGCATTACCATTGTTTCTGCTTTTAATTACTATCAGTATTACAACTTGTAATGTATACAGCTATGATCATTATTCAATGGCAACCAACCATGTAAAGTAAGTAACCAGAACATTTCTTCTTTTCTTCTAGCATGTCGCAAGTGAGTGAGCATATATAGTATCCTAAACATCTTAACAATGTGTACATTTCTATCCAAATGGAAGACCATTTCTATCTAATTCGAGCTATAATTTCTTTGGTTTGCATTGTCTAATACGAACATGATTTCAACCCTGACTTAGCAATGTACACTATACAAAACAGTAACAACACACTTCATGATCATACCTTGGAGAGCATCGGTCTCGAAATACCGATAATTGAAGTGCAATGTAGGCGCAAATGGGTTCTTTGGATGCATAACCTGTAAACAATTAAAACCAAATCCAATTACACCAAAACTAACAGCCAAAATCTGCAGCATTTCTAACAAAAGTAGCACAAACAATCAATCAATTAATTACCGAGCTAATTCCGGCGGCGAAGAACGGAACCGGCCCGGGCTTCTGATCAGTGGCGGCGCCCTTGGCAGCTCTATAAGCCTCAGGAGGCATAACCCCATACACAACAGACACATTAACCCCAGCCTTCTCCCAAACGGCGCCGTCTTGCAGAACTCTGCTAATCCCGCCGCCGCCGCCGGGCCTCGACCACACGTCCTCCTTAAACGTGCCTACGCCGTCCGCGGCGGCGATGGCCTCACACACAGTGTCCTGCGCCTCCCGTATCATCTTCTCGAACCGCGCCCGCACGGAGGTCGGCGACGACGACTCGCGGAGGAAAGTCTCGGGCTTTTCGGTCTCCGGCGTCTCCTTCTCGATGACGGCGCATCGGGGAGTGAGGGAGGAGGGGGAGTGGCGGAGGCGCGTGAAGGGCGTGTAGCGCGTGGAGGAGTGGAAGGAGTGGGTTTTGGGGAGGAAAGAAGAGAGCTTTGGAGGTGGGGAGAGGAGGGTGAAGGAGGAGGAAGCTGAGAGTGTGGCTGGTGGCGGCATTGTGGTGGATGTCAAGTGGGGTCTGTCACATTAGCAGTGACTGAAAAATGAGGGAGATGAGAATCGAGATGTGATATGATAAGGCGCGGCAGTCAAAAACAAGCAGGGAGACTTTGTTGAGTTGTTCTGTGCCCATTCTCCCAGATTACTATACTGTTGGCAATTCAAGAGCAGGTAAAAGTTGAAATCGATAAAAGTCAGAACCCATCAACATAATTTATTTTATTTTATAGAAAAATGAACTACATATTAAATCGTGGTGCCTCTAGAGCGCCCGAAGTTTATAGAATCAAAAGATAGAGTAAGAATGGCCTCCGGGGAACACAGTCCAGCCAAACGCCACAATTGTCTACACTATGACCCAAATTGACAAGAACATTAGCAACAAAATTAGTTTCTATAAACACATGCTTGAAGCTAATAGACTCAAAGTAACTTCTCAGCAACTTGATGTCTTGGAGCAGGCTAAGAAGTCTCCAAGGTGGAGCAGAAACTTGGTTGACCGCATCAATGACTAGTTTCGAGTCACCTTCAACATCAATCTTCGTAAAACCCTTCTTTTTTGCACAAATGAGGCTATTACAAAGAGCTAAGGCTTCAGCAACTGGAACAATGGTGCATCCGGCATTAAAAGCAGTAGCAACAAGAGGTTTGCCTGTGTTTGTTCTGATTACAAAACCACCTGCTGCTGAACTGCTCCGAACGAAACCATCAAAATTTATTTTGACTCTGTCTGAGGGTGGTGATGATCACCTAATCATTTGATTTTCATTCATACTAGTTGGAGTGAGCCTTGGCCCTCTAGTATGTGAGGCATTATTAAGATGACATGTCGCTGCAGCAATAGTTGCTTTAGGATTTGAGGATGATCCTCTGAAAATGGCACCATTCCTAGCTTTCCAAATCTGCCAGCATGTAAACCCATCAACAGAATTACCAAAGTTATGAACATCAACGCTTCGTTTAGTTCGCAAAAATCATCAAAAAATGAAGATGGTTCATTTCTTGCGTTTCGAAAACGGAAGGAAATACTTTCCTAAAAGAATAGAAAATATGTGAGATAGTGGTTTCATTTAAGTTTGACACGTTTACAAACTTGAAATGAAATTAAGAATGGCGAAACTGATTTCAAGATGAGAATATTCTGATGTTTACTAACACATCAATAGAGACAAATCTAATTGTTGAGATAAGTCATTATAGTTTGATTTTTGTGCTTTGCATTCAACACTATCGAAATTATGTTTAAGCTTAAGTTGAGAAATTTTGTTCAATAATTATGAGGGTTAGTACCTTTAACATCGTGTTATGACAATCTCCCACAGGTAAATGATTTTCATTTAGAATGAATTTCTAAATGAAATTTGACTGTGATAGTAGCGATAAGTGGTTAGATCAACGGTTGAATGGGTGGATTTTTGATCCAAATGAGAGAAATTTGACCCAAGCTTTGGACTGAGACGAGATCTATCCAACGAAAGATGATGGGGCGATGACGTAGATTGAGGGCAGGGAGCTGGTAGAAGGCGACATCATGATGATGATAGATGGCGATGGCAGATGTCGACGTCCTAGTGACATCAGAGGTCGACGTCCGAGTGACATTAGAGGTCGACGTTATGACATATATGGTTGCTTAGAGCAGAGTTAGGCGCCAAACTATGGGCCTTGATTGTTGTGGGCCTAGTTAAGCTGATTTGGGTGCCTGCTCACTTTTGGGTTAGGATATGGGACCTAGGAGGCTAGATTGAGCAGATTTGGATGCTGACTCATTTTTGGATTGATAGCCCAAATTTATGAGTCTTGTTTTTTAGGGTTCGATTGTTATCCAAGTGTGAGGGTCTTTTTTGAAATAAGCATTGACTAGGCCAAAACCAACCCAATAATCCGATTATTGGGAGGATTTTGTACGTGATTCAGATCAAGTGGAAATCAAAGGGAGCTTGACGGCGTGAAGCATGGTGTGGGAGCTAGAAGCGCACTGTGGTGAGAGATTTGGACTGGGTTTTAGGATTAGGCTTTCTAGAAAGAATTTGGGTTTGAAGAATAGGGATTGAAGGATGGCTGGTAGGGTTTTGGCTCGATGGTCCTTTTCTCCCCTGCGCGGAGCAATCTCGCCCCCCTGGAAGCAATCCTGCCTCGCCTGGGAGCCATCTCGCCTCGCCTGGAAGCCATCTCGCCTGGCGTGGAAGCAATCTCGCCTCGCCTGGGAGCAATCTCGCCTCGCCTCGCCTGGGAGTCATCTCGCCTCGCCTGGAAGCCATCTCGCCTCGCCTCGCCTCGCCTGGGAGCCATCTCGCCTCACCTGGAAGCCATTTCGCCTAGCTTGGCGCGCATGCGGGCTGCACGTCTTTATTGTTACGAAGTCCCCGTTCGTGATTCAGATGGCCTAAAAATCGAAAGGAGCTTAACAGCATGAAAGCATGGTGTGGGAGCTAGAAATACACTGCGGTGAGAGAATTTGGGGGTTTTCTAGGTAATGGATTTCTGGAAAAAGTAGTTATCAAAGGTGGCTGTTTGGAATGGTGATTAAGAATTGGATTTGGTGCTTGGAGGCTTGAAGGCTTGAGGACATGAAAGTTGTTTCTCGACGTTTTTTCCTGGGGTTTACCAGATTATCTCCTCATCCCCTCTCTACTGCAGGGACTCGCCTTTTATAGGCTCAATGGATAAGGTTTTGATGAACAAAAGCATGTGAATATTTGGGTAAAACAAAGTAGTCTTCTGGATACATGATTTCTGCCTTAAAACCAAGGGAAAAAAGCTTTCTTGAGAAGCTTACTTGTGATGACTGCTAATTGCGGCAGTGATAGAGACATGATAGCACAAAATCCATAACGATGTGGACAAGAGAGATTGTGAAGACTGAGCTTGTGGTTTGGGGAGAAGATGACACTCCTTGACCGGTTTCAAGGGTTCTCCTTATCAAGATAAGGTGATAGCTTTGAGAGATCATGGTTTGGATCAGGTATATGGTTGCTGCAAGGAGGGAAGAATCTGGGTAATTGGTTGCTGCGGGGAAGAAGAAGTCAAAAGACTTGGGAAACGGGAACTAACTTTGGTTTAAGCATAGTTGGGTCTTAAGTCTAAAGGAAAGAAAAGGATCGGCCCAATATTCTCATGCATGCTCACCATTTCATTTGTCGGTCGAAGTCATTGGGCTTGGATTTCGGGCCCAAGACCGAAATCACCAACGACGTCAAATTAACAAATGAGCATTTTGCGTTTCCGTAACCTTCCACACCACACCTACATCTACAAGCCCCAAAGATGCGTGGATGTGGCTTGGGTCCACATCAATGGGCACATTTGCTTAGCGTGTTAAAATCCTAATTATTATAGGATTTTGCATGAATTGCGTAACAAATTGTCGCGTGGCAAAGTGCATGATTTTTCGGGTATCAACACCAAGTTTTCAACACCATTGGCGGCTTTCAATCTCTCAGGAATCACATCCCGCTCTTATAATAAGTTGTATCTCCTTAGTTACTGTTACGATCTTGGTTACAGTTATTACTACACTTACACTGCTTATGAGGCATATGCAGTGTAACAATGTTGTTCGAAACATGATTTCGGCGCATCAAGTCCTTTGGTTACCTCTTACTTTAGATGCATTTATGCGTCTTGTTATCTTTTAATGTTTTTTGTTATGGATGGTTTTATTTATTTTTCGATGTTTCTACGTCGTTTATGTACTCAAGCTTTTTTTATTTTTTGGTAGAAGGGATCAATTAAGCTGCCCCAAAGCTAGCCTAATGGCTGATAAAGGTAAAACTTACCCATTCTGATAGACATGTCCAAACAAAACATACTACAAGGGAAAATCAATTTTCTCCTGACTCCAAAACAGTCAGTAGGCACTAGCAGACAATTAATCCCTAAATAAGTAAAGCTAAAACATAGTCCTAAAAAGAGCCCAAGCCCACTATGAAAAATCTAGTTGTTGTTGTCAAGATAGCGCCGCGAGCAACGCATCGTCCCTGAGCCACCGGAAGCAAAACACCCAGAATTCCCGTTGTGAAACATTGCTGCCAATCCAATCCCAAATCGTAGAACAAGAGAAAACCACCAACCAAATAGATGAGATGCCTCACGACAACATTGTTAGCCAAAAAGCAACTCTTAAGTATAAGAGGTATAAGTAATAAGGATTAAGAAATGTTGCCTAACCCACGTGGGTTTGATTCCTTTCACTTGCTATAGTGTTAACCTTAGTGAGTTAAAATATGCAAATGTATAATCATAAATCTAAATATATAAGGAAATCTAAGCTCATGCCTCATGGTAAGTATGTGCAAAATAGAGTAGTGATTTACTTTTGGTTTTTGAAGTGATGAACTAAATTAAACTAAATGCTTAAATGTAAACGTATTACTATTAACTAAACTAGTAGTCTAGGATGTAGTTAGGATTTAAATTGTTTATCACTAACCTCTCTTGCAAGTATTGATGCAAATCAATATGAATGATGTTAAGTTTATCAACCAATTTCTCTATCGAATGTTTTAAATTTTTAACTACTGAAGTCATGCATTTCTATAAGGTAACGTGGTAATTAATCAGCTAAAGCTATATGGAGTGGTAATTTTGTAATTTACGTTTCACAGTCCGCAGAACAGACTATAAAATCGGAATCATCGTCTCCGTGACTCTCCCTGTATTCGAATTCGACAAAAATGGAGGTAGCGTCGGAGCCCACCAGAGTCCAAACCCTGGCCCAAGCGGGTCTCACCCAAGTTCCACAGCAATACATTCAACCTCCCCACAACCGACCCAACCACCCTTCATCCTCCTCCGCCGTTCCCTCCATCACCCTCTTCGGACTCGACCCGACCCACCGCGACACCGTCCGAACCTCGATGGCCCAAGCCTGCCGCGACTGGGGTGCCTTCCACGTCACCGACCACGGCATCCCCGCCTCCCTCCTCCACGACATCAAGCGCGTGGGCCTCACCTTCTTCAACCACTCCCCCGTCCAGGACAAGCTCCGCTACGCCTGCGACCCCACCTCCGCCGCGTCGGAGGGATACGGCAGCCGCATGCTGGAGAAGGACGACACCGTTTTGGACTGGAGAGACTACTTCGACCACCACGCGCTCCCCCTCACGCGCCGGGACCCCACGCGATGGCCGGATTTCCCGCCGGAATATCGGCGGGTGGTTGCGGAGTACAGCGATCAAATCGCGGCGCTGGCAAGGGAGCTGCTGGGGCTGATCTCCGAGAGTCTAGGGCTTAAAACGCAGCGTTTGGAGGAGGCGGTTGGGGAGTTTTACCAGAACATTACGATTAGTTATTACCCGCCGTGTCCTCAGCCGGAGCTGACATTGGGCCTTCAGGCCCATTCGGACTTTGGGGCCATTACGTTGCTGGTCCAAGACGAGGTTGGTGGGCTTGAGGTGCTCAAAGACAATGAGTGGGTGCCTGTGACTCCTTTGGGTGGTGATGCCATTGTTGTTCTTCTTGCTGACCAAACTGAGGTACCTCTACCAAATATCAATCACATTGTTCATTTTTTTTATAAAGATTGAAGCTTTAATCTCTATAAGCGATACCCGATTAGTTAAAGTAGAAAGGCTGAATTTTTTTTTTTGTTCAAAATGGAGGGAGAGAGAATGCTGTTGGTTTATGATAGAGTTGAAAACTTAAAAATAGAAGTGGGGAGGGTGAGGGACTGAGGTAGCTCTACTCAAAGTTTGATATAGAGTGTCGAACTGCCATAATCTCAACGTTTCATTTTGTTATGACTTGAATGAATCTTGAAGGTTTAATGATTCTGATTAATATATTAAGCAGGATGGAGTACCTTGTGTTGTGTGCTTTCCATTTGTTAATGATAAAGATGAGGGTTTGGCGATTTGGGGGAGATTGTTATTGATTATATATGCAGTCCAACTACCATGTTGATTGGGAAGATAAAAGAATGCTTAAATCATAGAGACTCTTGAATGGATCATGATGAGTGTGTTTCCTAGTATTCTTTCGCTTATAGTTTTTGATCATGACTGGATTTCAAGTCGTAGTAACATGTTATTCTGTTTAGGGATTTTACTTTTGTTTGTAATATGACCAATTGGGTATGCTACTTTACTAGTTAATTGATAGTTGGTTTAGGGACCTGAGGACAAGCTGACCTGGTAACCTCATGATTTTTTACTCTGATTTGCTTTTGAAGAATCTTGGTCAAGTAGGATTAGTGATTTCAGAATAATAGGTCATTATGGTCTAGGTTCACAGCTGCGTAACAGTGTAAGCTGACCCTAAAAGACCTACTGTCCCTATAATTAGTGGTTGTAGTTGCAGTTGGCATAGCACACTAAACAATTCACATGTTGCTAAATCTATCAACATTTAAGGAGTCACATTGGATTAGATATTGTCGGCCTGCTTTTACTTTTCTGGGGTTAAGCCATAATTTCTGAAAGAAGCTCTTTTTTTTTTTTTTTTTTTTGTCTTGATCAAGCTACCGAATTGCCAATTGTTTGATGGCACTAATAACCACTATTTGTAGTTATTGGCATGACATCATTCTTCTGTTTTACTAGTTTTTTCTCTTCTTGTCTTTGTTTTCATATGGTTTGGTTAGGAATATCTAAGTTTGTGTCCAAGTTAACATGTAGAGGCTTAGTCATTGTCCTTTCTGCTTTGTCCTAATGATTAAGCTTCAATTTAGATCAGAGTCAGTGTGACATACCAATGAGCCTTTATTATTAATCCAACTCCATGAAACTGACTTTCACTGAAGGACACTTGGCTTTGGATCAATACTCAAAGGAACCGAGTTAGGTTGCTTTAGTTTTTGGCTGTACTAGGTGCACTTGAGCTAGACAGATCCGACCTAAGAGTGTAGTAGTTAAGTCATTAATTAATTCCTTTTCACCCTAAGCTGACAACTGGAGGACCAACATCAGCTTCACAGGATTCTGGTTGTTTTGTAGCTCACGTGTAATATTTCAATGTAAATTGTTTTCTGGTATGGAATCTATTGAACACGAGACTGATGAGATCATTTTGTTTATTCTCTAACTGTGGATTATCACATCTGCAGATCATGACCAATGGAAAGTACAAGAGTTGTGTACATAGAGCTATAACCAACAACAATTGCCCGCGGCTCTCTGTGGCTACATTTCATGATCCGGCCAAAACAGTGAAAGTATCCCCTGCTTCAGAGCTCATCAGTCAATCCGCTCCTCCTCTCTACCGCGAAGTTGTTTACGGAGATTATGTGTCGTCATGGTACACAAAGGGTCCAGAAGGAAAAAGGAATATCGATGCCCTCTTGCTTGAATAGTTTGCAGTCCTTCCACCCCGTTCTGTTCCCCCAACATGCCTGCACATTGCATTCTTGTGACTCGAGGGAATTCTCTTGCATACCTTTTCCAGTTAATTTAGTCCATATAGACGGTGAGATTTATTTCACTTTGCTTTACAGTGACTATAGTCACTATACACTTCCGTTAACGAGTTGAAAGCAAAATGTTGTTTCAAACCACATCATGCAAGTGATGTATGAATGTTACGCTTTAGCGTCCTCAACCATCAAATTTCTTCTCTCCTAGTTGCCGTAATTTTTCTTCTCCTTGTATTTAGATCCTGTTCCCATGAAATACCCCAATCATCATATACCAAAATAGTGGAAAAGAATTTGACACAAGTAAAGAACAAGATTCTACAAGGAAATTAAAAAATCCCAACCCAAAACTGGGCCCCACCTGCCGTCCGATCAAGAAAAACAAAACCCAAAGATTCAATCTTTACTCTTTGAAGTTTGAACTCACTCCTTGTTCTCTTCCTCTCGCCCCTATCTGCCTCCACCCAGACCCAACCCCCCTTTATTTAACACTCCCTCTCTTGCTCCCAATTCCAATCTGATTCGTTACAATGAAGCGCTACCGGAACGGCGAAATCTGGGACTTCGAGCAACAAATGCCGCTTTCCGACGACGCCCGTGACGTCGTTCTGGGGTTAGACGGCGGCACGACGTCCACGGTTTGCATTTGCATGCCTGTTTTGCCCTTTTCGGATCCTCTACCCGACCCGGTTCCGGTTCTGGCCCGGGCCGTCGCCGGCTGCTCCAATCACAACAGCGTCGGCGGTAATTATTTTTGTTTTCAATTTGGTTTAGTTTGGATGAGGATTTTTTAGTAATTTTAATTTGTTTTGATGAACTGTAGAGGCGGCTGCAAGGGAGACACTGGAGCAAGTGATGGCGGAAGCGCTTGCGAAATCCGGTTCGAACCGGTCGGCGGTTCGGGCGGTTTGTTTGGCGGTTTCGGGTGTGAACCATCCCTCCGATCAGCAGAGGATAATGGACTGGCTTAGGTATTGCTATTCAAAGTGTCTTCTTTTATTACAATGCAAGTAAGAGTGTTTGGGTTTTCGAAACAATTAATGTCTGATTTTGTTCTAAAAGGTTTGTGGTTGTGTTGGATGTAAAACAGGGATATATTCCCCAGGGATGTGAGGTTGTATGTTCAGAATGATGCTGTGGCGGCTTTGGCTTGTGGAACTATGGGAAAGCTTCACGGGTGTGTTCTGATTGCTGGCACGGGCACCATTGCGTATGGATTCACTGAAGACGGTAGAAATGCTCGGGCTGCTGGCGCAGGACCTACCTTAGGTGATTGGGGAAGGTATAGCATTTTAGCCTTGTAATTTTCGTAATTATATGGAGAAGTGTGGCCATTGCTTTGCTTTGCGATGGCCATTGTTGTCGTTTCTCATTGGAGATTTTCAGGGTCTTTTTGCATGTATATAGACCTTTGTAACTGTATGAAATGGTTCAAAGCTTGTAATATGAAACAATTGGTGGGAGAGCTTAAAACCTCCTGCCGCATTATTCTCCTTTTAGTTTTCCCTATCCTGCTGATCATTTCTTTCAAATTCTATAAGTAGACTGTTAGAAATTTCAAGTACCGTTATTACTCCTGTTATATGACAGTTGCTCCCTGCTTGATACTGTAGGTTTAGAATAAACATGTCATGGCTGATTGATATACCGAACACAGTTATAATAGTTTCAAGTAGAAGTAAAACAATTGTGCTCTATAAGTATGTAGGATTCTTTATATCTGTCTTTCTGTTTTATATGACAACATTTTTTTTATTTACAGTGGATATGGAATAGCTGCACAGGCCTTAACCGCGATCATAAGGGCCCATGACGGGCGTGGTCCAAAGACAGCACTTACCTCTAGTATTTTAGAGAAGCTTGATCTTTCTTCTGCAGATGAACTCATCGGGTACCTATCTGAAACTTATATGTGTTATCATTGCATAGATGGGTGAAGTACTAGTTGTCATTTTGGGATCTCACAGTCTGCAGACAATGTTTTACGCACTTTGGCGAAAATAGATGACAAGGTTTGTCCTGTATACCTATAAATTTGTTCGTCTGCAATCTCTTGATTGGTCTTGGTCAGGTGATGCAAACCTGTAAGATGAGTTCCACTTTTTGTGTACTTGTTAAACTCTAGAACTCCATTTATTTGGTTGAAGCTTTTTGGTTCCCTTGGCATACAGTTTTTTTAGTATTTTTTGAATACCTTTCTTAAAATACCATTTCCACACCAGACATTACTGTATTTCTGTATTGACACTTTTTTTATCTTTGAGGAAACATAATTAGTCAGTCAGAACAATGTTAATCGATGTGGTCACAACCATTTGAAAATGCAGTTATAGTACTTCTTCCATTAGGACTTGTCAATTGTCATGCATTCTGGATTGCACAATATTGGTGTTCTGTAAATAAATGTCCTCGCAAACCTCTCTTAGAAAGAAACATTACAAAGATGTACATTTATATGATAAGTTTAATATAACTAGCAAGGATCTATACAGAATGGGATATAAGATGACAACTGGCTCTATCATTGGATTTTAGGTGGACTTATGCAGATCCATCTTGGGCTCGCATTGCAGCACTTGTTCCAGAGGTTGTATCATGTGCAGAGGCTGGTGATGAAGTCGCAAATAGGATATTGTTTGATTCAGTTGAGGAGTTGGGTTTAAGTGTGAAAGCTGTTGTTCAAAGACTTGATTTGTGTGGCCCAGGTATGGCACCCTGAACAAACAACTGATTAATCTAAAAAAATATTTTTTATGAATCTTTCTTTCATGGAATTATGAGCACCTTAAATATCAACTGTTGCGTTTGGATCTTTGATTTGAATCACTCTAAAAGTCATTCTAAATTGAGTGATAGCTCATACCTTTGGTGTCATCTTCCCTCTGTCTTGTGTGCTCTCCGTTTCCAATAGGAAGTAATGTAGTTTTGTGAAAGTTAAGCCTAGTTGACCTCACATCTTTCCATCTGTTTCATGAGTATGATGATGTGATACCTCTGTGAATCTTGGGTTATTTAATATGCTCTGGCACAGTCAAGTAGTTAACTTGCCATTTAAAATTGATACGTAGGAAGCCCCTATTGTGGGTACTAATATGGAATTCTCTTGTTGTTAATTAATTGCAGAAGGAAGAGATTCTTTTCCCCTTGTCATGGTTGGTGGTGTTCTTGAAGCAAATAAGAGGTGGGATATAGGTACAGAAGTGATTAGATGCATCTCCAAAGAGTATCCAGGGGCAGTTCCTATTAGACCCAAGGTTTGATATACTCTATGATTACTGTAGTTAACGCTTGACATTTTACGCAAGTGAGATGTTCAAGGTGATTAGCCTAGTAATTTGCATAGATTGCCTCTCGAGTACAGTGACTATTGATGGGTTTCTTTATCTTTCAATTATATATGATCTTTTGACTGAAAAAGATAAGTGGCTGGATATCAAGTTCAGTTAGATTTGAATATACATGGAAAATGGGACTACAGAAATAGATTATGCAAGAAATGAAAACCCCCTTAGGAAAGATAAAATTGTTTTTATATTCATGTCATCTAATTAAAATTGTAAATTTCCTTTTATAAACCTACTGATTCTGTTTTATTGAATCAACACCAGGTGGAGCCTGCAGTTGGAGCAGCATTGCTAGCCTGGAACTGTCTGATGAAAGAATCTGTTAAAGAAACCTTCAAGTGCTGACAATGGGATGATTTTATATGAACTCAATTGTATAGTGGGATCGATCAATAACGAAGTGAAAGGGAAACCAACAGCTCAAGATCTAAAATGCAAGTCATTATCAATATATATTTTTTGGTTGAAGAAGTCATTGCTCATCATCAATATTTTTCTGCATAGTACTAGGTACATGTCTAGCCTAATGTTAGTAAGGCTAATTCTTCAATCTTCAATATATCTGTTGCCGATTCTGGACACTGTGATTGGGTTTGCCTGTAAAAGTATCTCTGTTTATAGTGATGTGAAAGAAATGCTTGCAAGTGATGGCAAATGCCCCTCAGCGTGCTTTGTTGCTTTGTGATTGAAAAAAGATCTTGCTGGTGCAATATTTCAGTCCCTTGTCCTTACGAAGTGTGGTTAGCAGTTACTATTTAAGTGATCAACTTCCAGACATGAATGTATTGCAGCTTGGCTATCAACTTTCTTCACTTGCGGTTCATGAGCGTTCATCCAAACAATTTGTTCCTCTTCTGTGGTCAGATTCAGTTTGTCTAGAACTATCAATTTATAAGCAAGATGAACACTTGTCTGGGAATCTCGAACAAGTCTCTTTCCTTCAAAAGAAATCCCTACGAACAAACATAAGGCACAACTCAGCACATAAAGAGACCTTCATCATTTTAGATGCATCCAGTTATCCACCATCTACATGGTTCTGATCGACAATCTGACAACATATTTCTAAAAGTGCACAGAACACTTGAAGTTTTTACTATTCATTTTAGAATTAAGTCGCGTTAACCTTTTGTCAATGTTGTTAGTAGCTTTGTTTTTCTGGGGACAATGTTGAGCAAAATCAAGACTACAGATCGAATTTAAATAAAGAGAAGAAGTATGGGGGGAGATTGCTATCTTCTCAACGGCTACCACCTAGCTTGGTTGAATGTGGTCAAGATATGGTTCTCACTCGAGAGCCATGCTCCATACTTAGTTTATTCAGCTACTTGTTGTGTCTGAGATAATACTGTCTTTAATAAAATAAGAAAATTTTAATTAATCTGTTTCGGATCTCACTCTCTCGCAATTATTTTAGGTTGTTCTTACTTGGATTCTCCCAGATCATCAATCTAAAGCTTGGGGAACTTGAAATGAAGTGTACCTGACCTTAGCAAGAAGCCAAGAAGAAATGAGTGTATATACAAACACAATTCTCACAGAACCCTACAAGTCATATGATCAACATATGAGCATGCTGAAAATTTGTTCTCTGACCCAAGAGAAAAAAAAGGAGAAAGAAAGAAAGGAAAAACTTTGTGTAATAATGAGATAAACATTTTATCCGTATATCTGTTCTTGTGACGAAATTCTATAATGGTTTTTTCACTTCTTGATGATCCGTAACCTGTATGATAATTATACATGTCTTGATGATCAGTTAACTGTTTGACAAGTATGAACTCACTAAACTTGTAATCTTTTGGTGAAATATGAATTAGGACTTCCTCCAAATGTTGGGCAGTAGGATTGATTGAAGTGCTGCTTTAGATTTTAGGTGTTTTCTTTGGTAAATTGCACATTGATTGAACACTGACCAGCCAATGTAATCCATCCATTAAACGTTCTAATGGAAATTGCCAATTGTGGGCACACATTGGAAACATTCCATTTAATTTCGTCACACTTCAGACTAAACCATCAACAAATTAAGGTCATCCCAATCTGGCAATTATGGAAGTTCGACCGAACTCTTTATGGAAAAAACAATAAATGCTAAGGTAATTCACTATAAATGCAAATTTTACCCGATTCCATTTTCCTGTTTATTCCTATTCATAATCACCCATAATGATAACCCAATCATCTTTCTTTTTCAAAGATCAAAACTTCCCAAAAGAAATTAGCAATTTCCAAAAGAGGGAACTGAATGGTATGGGAGAAAAACAGAAGAAAAATGTGTGCGAGTCAAAAACAAGTCACAGGTGGATGACCATATCACAATACATTCAATCTACCGACTGAAATCTAAAACTTCAGAATGTCACCGTCCGCCCGATGTATATTAATTGTCGTAAAACGAATTGTATACGTTAGTTCCATATAATTCACCTAATTAGATCAACTTGATGGCCTGAAGACGACGATGTCTTCCGACAAGGAATTAGGGCAAAGATGGCTAAAAGAGGAAACAGTAGAGGGCAAAATAGGGAGAGTGGGTTAGTCCATGGGTTTCTATTTGCTTCTGACAGCCATCCCTATGAACATTAGATTACCCCACCAAGAAGAGCAATAATTACCACTGTATTAATTGATCGAAGACCAAACAAGCCCTCAAACGAAGACCCAATAAAGCTTCTTCTTACCCAAACTCTCTCTCTCTTTCTCAGCTCCACAAAGCACACCCAACGAGTACTTTGAGCTTCTGCTTCCACAAGCTTACATCTTTCACAGTCAAATCGGTGCTTCTGGGTATCATGTCACTCTCACCTCACTAAAGCTTCAAGCTTTACCCTACTTCATCAATTCCCAGCTCACTTTCTTAGTCACAGTTCAATTTCTGAGATCTGGGCTGTTTAGGGTTTCTGCCCAAGTGGGTAAAGGTTTGAGCTTGGAGGCGTAGGGGAGGAGTTTAGGGTTTGTGTTGAGCTGAATGTGGTGGGTTTTGGAAGGGTGAGGAAGATCTGGGGCGTATGAGGGTGAAGGGGGTTGTGTTTTGTATTGGGAATGGTTTTGGATGATAGTGGTTTTGTGGTGTAGGTTTTGCTTTGGGGTTGGGGGTGGGCTTGGTTTCACTGCATTTTGTGATGCGTGCTTTGTTCAAGGTTTGGTGATAGTTTGCGGGGTTTAGTGGGGTGTGAAAGGAGTTTGCTTTTTCGGGGTTTCGAATAAGAATGAGGCTTTCTTCTTCGTCTTCGTCTTCGGGGTTTAATAATCATCAGCCTCAGGAAGGTATGAGCTTTCTTTCTTGTGGAAGTTATCACTTACTTTAAAAGCTTTTGCTACTTCGCCGTGTCTGTATGTGTGTGTTTATCTGAGGTGTTTGTCCTGCATTGGTATGTATGGTGCTTTTGGTTGTGATTTAGTTGAAGGGGATCGATTCCTATTTTGATTAATGATTGTATGTCTTATTTTAGAGTTTTTGTGTATTTATGGAGTTAATTTACAAAATAAGAAGCAACATTTTATGCACATTTGCTTGCCTGTTTGAGAAATTTAATTTGAGGTGATTAATGCAAACATACTATGCTAAAATATTTTAGTTCCCAATGGTTGATGCTGTTTTGAGTGATAATATGTTTACAGTTGAAATGGTTGCACCTGTAAGAGAATGAACTCTGTGTCTTTATTTATGTGAGCATTAAAACTTTGTGCAGGGGAGAAGAAATGTTTGAATTCTGAGCTATGGCATGCGTGCGCGGGGCCTCTGGTGTCTCTGCCTGCTCTCGGTAGTCGCGTAGTCTACTTTCCGCAAGGTCACAGTGAGCAGGTCAGTACAACTAGAATAGTTATCTAATTTGCTAAGTTTGTTTTTATTTATTTATTATTTCCTTCTGAGGGGTATCTGGGAATACATCTGGTTTGGCCTACATCTTGTAGAAACAGCACTCTGAATCTGTGATAATGTATGCAATTTTGGATCTGCAGTGTTAATGCTGTGGCATTTTAGGCCTTAGGTTCTTGTTACCACTGTCTTATATTTGTCAAATAGCTTTGAGTGTAATCAAGTCAATGCTAATATCGCCTAATTCCTTATTTATTTAAACAATAAAAATTAAGTTAATGTTAAGATGTCTAACTTCTAAGAACAGCTGGACCACTGGGACTAGGTAGGCCTCCTCAGATAAGTGATTCTTCTTATTTTCTGGACAAGAAATGTAGAATCGATGATATTGACATGCTGCATAATTTCTGTTTTTGAAACATACATGGCTTGGATTTATAGGTATGTTTATTTGTAGATGGTCGTATGTGGTATTTATTTGTTTGGCACATTTCTCGGCTGTAGTTTCCATATTCTGTATTTTATACAAATTTGGTTACTGTTTATTTTCTGAAATTTTTGAGGACATTGTTGCTGCTTGAACAGCTGAAGCAACAAATCAATAACTGGTTTCCTAGTTCCTGAATGTATTCAGCGAGTTATTTTAAACCTTTATGTTTCTTGGACAGGTTGCTGCATCAACCAATAAGGAAGTTGATGCCCATATTCCCAATTACCCAAACTTGCCTCCACAACTAATTTGTCAACTTCACAATGTGACTATGCATGTAAGTGTCAATTTGTTTGCATCTGTGGACCACTTACATGAGCCGCTCTTTTAATTGTATGGTTTGGTATGGTACAGGCAGATGTGGAGACGGATGAAGTATATGCTCAAATGACCCTTCAACCATTAAGTCCGGTATTGTACTCGGTTCTTATCAACTCCAGTATTTACTTTTCCAGTCACTTTCTTCATGTCTTGACTTGAACTGTTTTGTAGCAAGAGCAAAAGGATGTATACCTAATGCCTGCAGAGCTGGGCAATCCCAGCAAACAGCCAACCAACTACTTCTGTAAAACTTTGACCGCAAGTGATACTAGCACACATGGAGGATTCTCTGTTCCCCGCCGTGCAGCTGAAAAAGTCTTTCCTCCTCTTGTAGGTTTCCTTTTGTTATGAGTCATTTGATCATCACTTTATTTTTCATGTTTTCATGTCATGAACTTTGTGTCATTTGTTCATTTTTTCATTTTTCCTTCAGGACTACTCACAGCAGCCCCCAGCACAGGAACTAATTGCAAGGGATCTTC
The DNA here is from genome assembly GCA_009720345.1 of Fragaria iinumae. Taxonomy (NCBI): domain Eukaryota; kingdom Viridiplantae; phylum Streptophyta; class Magnoliopsida; order Rosales; family Rosaceae; genus Fragaria; species Fragaria iinumae. The sequence goes on along the minus strand of CM019122.1, from coordinate 34,396,807 downwards.
ATGATAATGAATGGAAATTCAGACATATATTTCGAGGTAAGTATGTATTGTTCAGCCGTCTGTTTTCAATCTCCTGTTATTATTTTCATTGCTTTTCTTTTCGAATTAGCATTCTTCAAATCAGCTACTCTTGCTTTAATGTCGAAGTAAGACCAGCTAGTGAACAGCTCCTCACCACTCGCTGGCTCAAAATGTTGAAAAGTTGGTGAATAGAACAATATATGTCATGTATTTCTCCCATTGTCTCTTACACATGAACTGATATCAGATGTCGAAGTATGGCCTTTCATTAATGTCGAAGTATGGCCTTTCATTAATGTCGAAGTATGGCCTTTCATTACAAGACCAGCATGCTCTGATATCAGAATGACTAAATTAGTCCCATATGGAATCTGACAACACCTCGTTACCTCATTAATACTCAACATATCATCTCTTTGCACATTTTCTCAGCGACAAGTGGGTCTTTTAGTCAAACTATATATCTCGTTTAGATTCCACTTTACTCAGTTGTGCGTTCCTTGTGATAAAGGCAACAACCATTGTCATCAATCTTCATCACATTTTAGACTTGCACACATTATTGATAAAGCTGAGTGACTGATGATAATTGATGATAATAATGGTTTGAGACATCAAGCTATATACTTGTGCCTTGTTGGGATAACTTGCTTTATCATCCATTATCATGAACAACATGGTTTTTTATTATTTTTATTTATTTATTTTTTAAATAAATGTAATTGAATTCTTAACATGAAATAATGTAATCTGTAATCAAATTGGTTCTCTGATGAAATTGTGCAGGCCAACCCAAGAGGCATCTTCTCACAACAGGATGGAGCGTGTTCGTGAGTGCTAAACGACTTGTTGCCGGTGATTCTGTCCTTTTTATATGGTAGGTTTAAACTGTTATGTAGTAATTTATTTGATTGATTGTACCTTCTTATATTTGTTGTGGGGGATGGTGATAGTGAATACTATTAATTCAAGCAATATGAAGAAGCTCAATATTTTCCATTGTACCTAGTAAGTAGTATCAGGCATGTTTACTGTTTAAATTATATGTTGGCTCACCAAGAAAAGCAATTTCAGTAAATTCCTTGATTAGTCTTTTGTTTTGGCAAGCTGTCCATGATTGCCATGTCTTATTTCCCCTTCCTAATTTGTGTCGTCTTCTAATCAGGAACGAAAAGAATCAGCTGCTCTTGGGTATTCGAAGAGCAAATCGTCCGCAGACTGTTATGCCGTCTTCGGTTTTATCAAGCGATAGCATGCATATTGGTCTTCTTGCTGCTGCAGCTCATGCAGCTGCGACAAATAGTCGCTTTACTATATTTTATAACCCTAGGTTAGTATCTTCTTCTGCTGCTCCGGAATGAAAATATTGTGTTTACCTTTTCTTAGTCTAGTTGTTTCAATGCAGAGCAAGTCCATCAGAATTTGTGATACCCCTGGCCAAGTATGTTAAAGCTGTCTATCATACACGTGTCTCTGTGGGAATGCGGTTTAGGATGCTGTTTGAGACAGAAGAATCAAGTGTTCGCCGGTAGGCGGTTCTTTCTAGTTATATATGAATTTATTAATTAGTTGATTACATCTTTACGTGATTCTGGTCCATTATCGAAATAAAAAAAAGTATGTTTCTGGAAAATTATGTACTATAGTTGTTACCGTTACCCATATAATACTTTTTTTTTTTGCATATCAACTTTTCTGTTCAATTTTTTTATCAGTTTTTGGGTTGCTTGCTTTCTTTCATGGGTATTATCAGTTTGTATCTTTGGATGCTTGTATGATGAATAGATGCAAGTGAATTTTCCTTTTCCATCTTATCCCTTGGTTGGAGTATAATTTTCACAGATCAAAATCTAAACTAATATGGGGTTGCAGTGTGTTACAATTTGTGGTTCTGATAATGCAAAGAACTTGATTTAAATTAACTTTATATAGTCAACAAAAGTGTGCATGATTTAGACAACTTTATGGTTGTTATGTTATACGTCTGCATTATAATCTTGAAAACATATACATCATGCTTAATACTCCATGCGTAAAGAGTCTAGTGTAACTGATCGGTTATACAACTAGGTTATATTCATTTTTTTGTTCATTTTTTTTTCTCACCAGGTACATGGGTACAATAACTGGCATCAGTGATTTAGATTCTGTTCGCTGGTCAAATTCACATTGGCGCTCTGTGAAGGTTTGTTTGTCCGAGTATTTGTTTTTTTTTAATGCTCATATAACTTGTAGTATTCAGCTAATATTACTTTAACAAGTTCCTGATAGAGATGTGTGATTTACGACTTCATTATGCTGATGCAGGTTGGCTGGGATGAATCCACTGCAGGGGAGAGGCAGCCAAGAGTTTCATTGTGGGAGATTGAACCGCTAACAACTTTTCCCATGTACCCTTCCCCATTCCCTCTCAGACTGAAGCGACCATGGCCATCGGGCATGCCCTCTTTCCATGGTATCTTTGTTATTTATTTTTTTATTTTTTCTTTGAGGGATGCATGATGTCTTCTCTCTTGAAAACTTTAATTCCCTTAAATATTCATGACTATATTTATTTCAGCACTCAAAGATGGTGATATGGGCATGAATGCTCCACTGATGTGGCTCCAAGGAGGGGTTGGAGATCCAGCAATGCAATCTTTGAACTTCCAGGGATTTGGGATGACGCCCTGGATGCAGCCACGGCTTGATGCTTCGATGGCAGGTCTACAACCTGAAGTATATCAAGCAATGGCAGCTGCTGCACTTCAAGAAATGAGGGCAGTGGATGCTAAATGTTCTTCACAGTCTCTTCTTCCCTTCCAGCAGTCTTCAAATGTTTCAAATGGGGCTGCTGCTATGCTTCAGAGACAGAGTTTACCTCAGTCTCAGTCTCAGAATACTTTTCTTCAGAGCTTTCAAGAAAACCAAGCTCCTTCTCAGCTGTTGCAACAGCAGTTACGTTATCATCCATATAATAATGATCAGAGGCAGCAGCAGCATCAACAGCAGCTGCACCAGCAGCAGCAACAACAGCAACAGCAGCAACTTCAGCAGCAGCAGCAGCAGCTTCAACAATCCCAGAATATGCACCAATTTTCTGTTCAGCAGCAGATTCCGAATGTCATGTCTTCTCTATCTAATTTCGCTACTCAGTCTCAGTCTGCATCTCTGCAAGCTATCCCTTCACAAACTCAGCAGCAGAGCTTCACTGAACCTGTTGGAAATGCTATATCTTCATCCGATGTTCCCCCCATACATAGCATATTAGGTTCACTGTCGCAAGATGGAGCATCGCAATTACTTAACTTGACTGGATCCAACTCTAGAGTATCTTCTTCTTTGTTACCCAAGGTTGAATCACAGCTACCATCCGGAGCTGCTCAATGTGGACTCCCACAAGTGGATCAATTGGGAACACCACAGTCAAATATCTCTGAGCTCACTGCCTTGCCTCCATTTCCTGGCAGAGAGTACTCTTTCCAGGGTGCTAATGATCCCCAGAGCAATCTTTTGTTTGGGGTTAACATTGATGCCTCATCTCTTATGCTACAGAATGGGATACCAAATCTGAGAAATATTGGCAATGGAACTGATTCATTGTCGATGCCGTTTGGTGCTTCAAATTATACAACAACAGGCAATGATTACCCACTTAATTCAGATATGACTACTTCAAGTTGTGTAGATGAATCAGGCTTCTTGCAGTCTTCAGAAAATGTGGACCAAATAAATCCACCAACTCGAACCTTTGTGAAGGTAAGATAGTTGTCATATTGTTTTGAAAGCAATTTACCACTTTACAAAATGCCAATGTGTGCACATTGCTGAAGCTTTCAATTGGTAATATGAATGCTTCTTGATCAAGTGATTATTTGTTGAAATTAAAGGGCAGTACCTTTTCTTCATAGTTGCTTGTATCTTGTAAATGATAGTGGTGCAATTTTGACAGGTTCATAAATTGGGGTCCTTTGGGAGGTCACTGGATATTTCAAAATTCAGCAGCTACGATGAGCTGCGCAGTGAGCTCGGAAGCATGTTTGGCCTTGAAGGCCAATTAGAGGATCCTCAGAGATCAGGCTGGCAGCTTGTATTCGTTGACCGGGAGAATGATGTTCTTCTCCTTGGTGACGACCCTTGGCAGTAAGTCATAAATTTTATTCCATCGTTCGCAGAACTTTGGAGTTACTCGTTGGATCTCTAGAGCTCTTGGGGATACACTAATTCTAATTTTTGTTTCAGGGAGTTTGTGAACAACGTTTGGTATATCAAGATACTTTCTCCGCTTGAAGTGCAACAAATGGGAAAGGAAGGCCTTAATAGTGTGGCTTCTGTCCCAAGCCAAAAGCAATCCAATGGCAACATCACCTGTGATGATTACGTAAGCCGACAGGACTTGAGAAACTCAAGCAATGGGATTGCATCGCTGGGCTCCCTTGACTACTAAATGCACATGCTTTCTACATTCAATGTTAAGAACATTTAATGAGTGTTTTAACTATGCTAGTAGTGTTTATCATGAGAGAGGATTGTTAGCATTCGACCTTTTTCTGTGGCCGGTGAGATGTACTAGCTTGCATGTCACCTTATAATTCTATACTGTAAATTGTAGTAGGGAGGGACCTTGTTTATGAAAACTAGCGCTACAGCACGTAGAACAACTTGTACCCTGAGCCTAAGACATCGATGTCGAATAGCATTTTGTATGCTATCTTATCTTGTAATGTATTATTATATGAAGCTAAGAACTTGGTATGAAGAAAACTTCCAGGTGCCCTATATGGCTGTATGCATTAACTAGAACTCTAGATGCTGCTCATGGAGCAAACACCATGAGCAGAATGAAGAGTTCCCTGCATACACGGTAGATACAGAGCCATCAAGTCTACTGAAAGTCTGATATATACTTGTTGAGCTCTTGACTGGACCAGTTTATACAAAAAAAGTTATCACGAGAAAAAGTGTCCAGAAGTCATTACCGGTGTTTTGGAAGGTAATGAAAATGAGGTAGTTGCTTACCTCGCTAGACTTGTGTTTTTCTTATCATCTACACTAGGTCAATCCAAGTAAATTCATGTTTATTCAATACTGCGTGGACGATTCTAAAGAGCAATATGTGGAGAATATTATGGAACGGCGAAAATTATACAGCGCACCCGGGTGCGTTGAATAGGCGTCCTAGGGTCATTCTTATAGATGACATGCAACAGTCAAGCTGACATTCTAGACTAATTGTTGCCTAATTTCTATTAGTCGAGTGTGACGGCTTTAAAAACATGCAAACACGTTTCTCAGAATTCCCTCAGCAATATCCTACTCAATTATTGCTTGAGGAGGTTTGTTCGATTTATAATCTTACTCTTGGTCAACAAGACTTTTTATATATTAGATAATTACGTGTTAAAGAGCTAAATAATATACGGAATCTTCTGAAGTACCTACCTGTTTGCGATACCTATATTTACTGATATAACAACAAATTTGTTGTCGTTTTGGTAAAGATAGTCATTATTTAAGTAAATTTTGTTCTATTAGAGGTAATTACTCAACTTATGACAATTTACAAGTTTATGAATAACTTGGTTCAATTATATGTAAATATGTAAAACAAATGTAGTAATTTGTTGTTAATGTTGTAAATTTTACTCAATTAACTTGTAATTTTTATTCATTTGGTAGTAAACGAGTGATCCGAGTACCGTTGACAACCCGACAACCCCAATGATATACAAGGATATCAAGAATCACGTAGGCACCCGGTGAAGGTTTTTCAGAAATGAGCTTCAGCCTTCACATACCTACAATGTTAGTAATAATCAACAGCTGAGAGAGACGAGAGAAAGAAGACGATGAAGGCAGTAATATTATTGCAATTGCTAGTTCATATCACTCTTCTATTAAGCTTCTGGTCAACAATTACCATGGCAACATCATCATCCTCAGAGCTAGCATGGCCGATAGCAAAGCCTAATTGCGAAACCCATTGCGGAAATATTAGTATCCCATACCCTTTCGGGATCGGCCTTAAGAAAGACTGTTACTTCGACGAATGGTTTGAAATAGAGTGCAGCACCAACAACTCCAGAGGTCCTCACAAGCCTTTCTTGAGGCGCACACAGCCGAAGCTAGAGGTGCTGAATATTTCAATGGAAGGTACTCTTCTAGTTATCAACCAGGCTACATTCTTCTACGAAGGAAACAGATCAACCCGGCAATTGGCCCCGAATTTGACAGGAGGCCCTTTCATATATTCACAGACATACAACAGATTAACTGTAATGAGTTGTGGATTCTCGGCCTTGGTAAGATCAGAATCTGACGAGCGTGTTCTTGGTGGGTGCTTTTCATCTTGTAATGTAGATAGTTCCAGTATATACAACTATGGATATGATTGTATTGATGGTATCAACTGCTGTCAGGCTACTCTCCCTCCATATCTCACTTTGATCACTACAAAGATACAATATTCTGAAACTGATGAACAGTTGTTGACTTATTATAACTACGCCATCCTGGCCGAGCAAACATGGTTTGAGAATTATAATATCTCGAATACTACTACGGAGATGAAGAATGCATGGTTTGATCGAAGTCTACCGAGATTCAAGGCTATTGAGGCGAGTATGGGAATGGTTCCTGTGGTTCTTGATTGGAAGATAAGATTATATGATAATAGTTCATACTTCACAATGTTTAAGGGGTTCATCGGATCACACTCAAGCTATAATGACTCCAGACCCTATTGCGAGGCTAGTTCTTCATCGTTCAATAATGTTCCAAGGCTTGACTGCAGCTGCGTCTGCCCGCTGGGGTTTAAAGGAAATCCTTATCTTCTCCAACCTTGCCAAGGTACGTGATCGGATTTACCATCCTCCCTCACCATTTGAGCTCATTTGAAATTGTATATAATTGTTGGAACGATGCTTGATGCTATGTGATCTCGTTTGATACTTAGATCTAAATTTGATATGTTGAGAGAATCCGCTACACAATAATAGATGAGATCTCAGATAGTACATGGTCATGTCTGATCAGTAGTACATTTCAGATATTGATGAATGCAAGGGGAGTAATCAGTGTGTAAAAGATGGAGAAACATGTGAGAATTTTGTTGGGGGTTACAAATGCTATTCAAATGTAACTGGCGCTACATGTGAATACTTTGCTGATCGTTCTGGTGTAGCTACTTCATCATGCTCCATAAATAGCAGTCCATTTGCTAGGGCCTCTAATAACAGAAACTTTTATCTAGGTATGCTCCTAAAGATCGAGTTCCCTAATTTTCATATAATGATTTCCCTGTATCAGAAATTGGTTGTATAAATAAACGTATAGTTGAAAATGGATTACACAGGTCTTGATGCGGGTGTCGGGCTATTGCTACTCCTGATTGGTACATGGTTGGTGTACAAAGTGGTGAAGAAAAGGAAAAAGATTCAGCGCAAGCAAATATACTTCAAACGAAATGGTGGGTTATTGTTGGAACAACAATTATCCTCAGGTGAAGTTAATGTCGAGAAAATTAAGTTGTTCACGTCAAAGGAATTAGAAAAGTCTACGGATAGTTACAATAATGATAGAATCATTGGCCAAGGAGCTCAAGGTGTTGTTTATAAAGGAATGTTGGCAGATGGAAGAATTGTTGCTGTGAAAAAGTCGAAAAGAGTCGATGAAGGAAAGCTTACAGAATTCATCAATGAAGTTGTCATTCTTTCGCAAATCAACCATAGGAATGTGGTTCAACTATTGGGATGTTGTTTAGAGACAGAAGTTCCGATCTTGGTTTATGAATTCATACCGAATGGAACACTTTCCCAGTACATCCATGAACAAAATGAGGAATTTCCACTTACATGGAGAATGCGCTTACGAATTGCTACAGAAATTGCCGGAGCTCTTTCGTACTTACATTCTGCAGCTGCTTTTCCCATTTATCACAGAGACATCAAGTCATCAAACATACTCTTAGATGAAAAGTATAGAGCAAAAGTTGCTGACTTTGGAATTTCAAGATCAATTGCCATTGACCAGACTCATCTAACAACAGCTGTACACGGCACATTCGGTTACTTGGACCCTGAATATTTCCAGTCAAGTCAGTTTACGGATAAGAGTGATGTGTATAGCTTCGGAGTTGTACTTGTTGAGCTCTTGACTGGCCAAAAGCCAATTTCCGCAATAACAAGGCCACAAGAAGAAGAATATTACAGAAGTCTTGCCACTAAATTCATTGTATCAATGCAGAAAGATATTCTAGTTGACATTCTGGACGAACGTGTTCGGAGAGAGGGCAAAGGAAAAGAGATTAGGGTAGTTTCCAACCTTGCACGAAGATGCTTGGATTTAAATGGAAGAAATCGCCCTACAATGAGAGAGGTCACAATGGAGTTGGAGGCCATCCAAATGTTGCCAAAAAATACTTCAAATGCTCAGTATGATGTAGGGATTGAGTATTTAGAAAATGATTCCGTTAAGCTTTGGGATGTTGTTTCAAGCTCAGGTGATCAGTCAGCTTCGTTTGAAGGTCCGAGTTCTTCCTTACTGGAGTATCAACAATCAACCACTCAGACCTGGTGAACAAACTATTTCATTTCTTGTGATGTAAGACAGTTTGTTTTAGCTCTACAATAATTGCATATGCATATATTTCGGACTTGTGTCTTCTCTAGGTATATTTTTAGTTACTTGGTCCTAGAATACTTCCAATGTCACTAGCTATGTCGATCAGTTTATGGAGAAAAGGGACTGAATTTGTTGAAGATAGTTCAATTGACAACTGTGATGTTGTTTTATTGCTATACCGTCAAGTATATACTTACACAAACAAGAATATATGTACGATATCCATGCATGGATGTCAATTGGAATACCGTCAAGTATATACTTACACAAACAAGAATATATGTAACAGCAGCCCCCAATGACAACATCAAGAAACTAAAGCAAAAACATACGAGATCATGCAAACCGACCAGATAGCTACTTACAAGAACAGAAACCACATATATAATTCCCGATACACAAGTCGGAGGTAAGAGTTAGTACGTACTTAATGAGTAGTGCAATATGCAATTTCTGGTTCATATATATTGCGATTTCCGTTCTAATATTAGACAAAAGTGACGCAGCAGAATTATCAGATCAATTTATACCAACGGCAAAGCCTAATTGCCAACAGTTCTGCGGAGATGTGAGCATCCCATACCCTTTTGGGATCGGACCTGATAAAGACTGTTACTTCAACAACTGGTATCAAATAGACTGCAACGAGTTTACCAAATACAAGCCTGTCTTGAGGCTTACCGGACTGGAGGTGCTGAGCATTTCTATCGATGGCACGCTTCGTGTTAACAACCCTGTTACTTTCTTTGGCCTCAAAGAAAAGGAGAGTCTCCTAGTGCCAAATTTGAATGGAAGCCCTTTCGTGTACTCTCACTCCGCCAACAGATTCACTGCAGTGAGTTGTGGCTTCTTTGCCTCTGTTATCAACTCTGATAGGCATGCAGTTGGTGGGTGCATGTCAACATGTGATGATCACACAACTTCTGGCTGCGTCGGTATCAACTGTTGCCAGGTTATACTTCCCCCATATCTCACTGCAATTGCTACTGAGATCATACAATATGAAGATATATCCACCGGTCACAACTATGCCTTCCTGATCGAGCAGGAATGGTTCTTGAATAATTTTTCGAGCTTTCGAGCTATACATGATGTGAAGAGAGTCCCAGTGGTGCTCGATTGGATCTTCATCCTAGAAAATAATAGTTCATTGTTCAGAACTTTTGAACGATTCATTGCTAACACTTATCCGATCAGTCTTGACGTCTCAGCATCCTTTCCTATTAATTGGGCTGCACTTGCCTCCATGGACGAGCATGGCTCAACACCCTACTGCAGAAAATATGACGCCGGCACTTCTTCGGCAGATAACATGTCAATGCTTCAATGTTCCTGTCCGCCTGGCTTTCAAGGAAATCCTTATCTTCTCCGACCTTGTCAAGGTAAAGCTTTAGTCCTTGTCAAGGATTCGATCTCTTAATAATATGCACTCTTAACTTTAGTGTCTGCTTTCTCTTACAAGATTATATTTCAGATGTTGATGAATGCCAGGACCCTGATCAATGTAAAGGTACCTATCTTGGTATATGGCAATCTATGGACGCTAAATGTCAAAATTTTGTTGGGGGTTATGAATGCTACTCAAACATAACGAGTTATGCATGCAGCTATTTTGCAAGTGGTGGTTCTTTGTGCTACTCATACAAAAGTAGAAAGCCTCGGACCTCTGGAATCAAGCCTATCATTTCTGGTATGCTCATTTACCTTCCATAGTTCATTAGAGTTTCGAAGGCTTAATCAGTTAAGCGTGCTTCTATGCACAGCCACCTTTCCTATATATATCACTTATATCAATAGCATCTGCATGAAAGGACAACTATTTAGCGAGGTGATTCATTTCATGAGTTTGTATGCAGGTATTGGACTATTCTTGCTACTCATTGGTGTATGGTGCCTATTGCAAGTCAGAAAGAAAAGAAAAAACATGCAGTGCAAGGCAATGTTTTTCAAACGAAATGGTGGTTTGTTGCTGGAACAACAATTATCCTCAAGTGACTTTGATATTGAGAAAATCAAGTTGTTCAAATTCAAGGGGCTAGAGAAGTCCACCGATAATTTCAATATTGATAGAGTTGTTGGCCGAGGTGGTCAAGGTACTGTTTATAAAGGTATGCTTGCAGATGGAAGAATCGTGGCGATAAAAAAGTCTGAGATAGTTGATGAAGAAAAACGATCAGAATTCATTAATGAACTTGTCATTCTATCTCAAATCAACCACAGAAATGTGGTTAGAGTATTGGGTTGTTGTTTGGAGACTGAGGTTCCTTTTTTGGTTTATGAATTCATACCAAATGGAACTCTATCGCAGTATATCGCAGAGCAGATCAAAGAGTTTCCACTTACATGGAAAATGCGCCTACAAATTGCCACAGAAATTGCAGGTGCTCTTTCATACTTACACTCTGCAGCTTCATTTCCCATTTATCATAGAGACATCAAGTCTACAAATATACTGTTAGATGAAAAGTATAGTGCAAAGCTTGTCGACTTTGGAACTTCAAAACTAGTTTCTGTCGATCGGACTCATATGACTACACTTCTACGAGGCACATGTGGCTACTTGGACCCTGAATACTTCCAATCAAGTCAGTTTACAGACAAAAGTGATGTCTATAGTTTTGGAGTCGTTCTTGTCGAGCTCTTGACTGGACAAAACCCAATTTCGACAAAGAAAAAATCGAGAGCGTATTCGGAGCACCCGGGTGCGCCGCGCACCCGGAAATTTAACGGTGAGATCGCCGATGAGATCACCGGGTGGGGCCGGCACGGGTGAGTGGACGGTGAGATCGGCCGGGTGCGCGGCGCACCCGGGTGCGCTCTATAATTTTCGGAAAAAATCACAATTAAAGGAGTATAAAAGTTTGACAACATATTTCATTAATGCAATCGAAGAAGATCGTCTTTTTGAAGTTGTTGATCCTCAGGTTTCCAGACATAAATCTCGAAGAGAGATTATGATAGTTGCTCAGCTTGCGAAGAGATGCTTGAATTTGAAAGGAAAGAATCGTCCTACAATGAGAGAGGTGACAACAGAGTTGGAGGCCATCCAATTCCAAATGTCCAAGAATAACTTCTAATGTGCATCATATTTTATGATAATTAATATGGTGGTTTACCTCATTTTTCCAATGTAGGATTCATAATCACACACATCCCCATCTACGAGTCCTTGTATACATATAGGCAATGTCCTCATTTTCTCATGAGGGGTTCAAATCCTTAATAAGTCTTCGTTTTCTCGATCATGCATGTTAGATTCACATGCATTCTTAACACGTCCCAACAAATGTGACAAAATTTCAAATCATACATGTGACCAACATATAGTAGGCGACGTTGAACCCATGTGCTATAAGACATGCTCAAGCTTGGCCTTCACAGCTAAATTTATTAGCAATGAAGAAGCTGACCTGACTTCTTATGACCCATAAATAAGGTCCCATTTTTCCATTTTCCTCATACTCTCAACATTAAGGTAGTGTTCACAACATGCTAAGTATTGTCGACATGATAGAGGTTACAACTTACAAGCTTGACAATTGTTTAAAAATGAGATATGACATGATAGAGTACAAGCTCGACAACTGTTTGAAAATGAGATATGGAACTTGTTAAATTAGAGGCCTCGATCTCTTAGCTAGCCTGCATCACTGAGGAGGAAATGTGAGTTTGGCTTTCTGCGCCTCTACAAATATGCATGGAATCTGCAAGTTGTGTTTGCTTGTGTGTGTAGATTGTTTTGTATTGCCCCATGGTTTCCAAAGAGGATATTCCTAATGGCCGCACAACAAACCCTAGGCCGCAACAACAAGAACATATAGAACGATCTCACAGCGCCAGAGACTATCACAAGACAAACTTCTCATTATAAATAAGAAGGTTTATTTAGTAACTAGCTAGCTAGATACAATATGCAATTGCTCGCCCAAATGACCCTTATGCTGTTATGGCTTGTAACACCAAGTACAGAAACAGTAGCACCTTCAGAAGCACCACCTATAGCAAAGCCTAATTGCCAATCGGTTTGCGGAGATGTTAGCATCCCTTACCCTTTTGGGATTGGACCTAATAGTGAGTGCTACCTTGAAGAATGGTATGAAATAGAGTGCAACAACGCTACAAGCCCTCACAAGCCTTTCTTGAAGCACACCAATCCCAGTTTAGAGGTCCTGAATATTTCTATCAATGGGAATCTTCACGTTAACAGCCATGTTACTTTCTTCTACGAAGAAGCACCGCAAACTCAACAACTAGGGCCAAACTTGACCGGAAGCCCCTTTGTGTACTCTCAGCAAGGCAACAGATTCATAGCAGCGAGTTGTGGGTACTTTGCCTTGGTGAAGTCAGATCCTGATCAGCGTATTGTTGGTGGGTGCATGTCGACTTGTGATCAGGGTACATGGAGCTATGTCAGTTGTCTTAGTATTAACTGTTGCCAGACTACTCTTCCTCAATATCTCACTGTGATCAGCAGCGAGTTACGATCTGAATCTGGAGAGAATATTACGAAGAGCCAACTATTATTTGCTAATTACAACTATGTATTCCTAGTTGACCAAGCATGGCTCGAGAACAATAGTTTATCAATTATTAGAACTATCACCGTTCATGACAGTTCCTGTGATGCTAGAATGGAGCTTCGTTTTAGACTTGTATAACATCTCATCTCAGTCATCGTACTCTAGTTATGACGACTCCATATTCTTTCCTAATGGGAAAGAAACTTATATACTACTTCCCCCCGATCCAACAACGATTTGCACGGTCTACATGGCGTCGGCTGCAACAAACAACAAGCGTGCAGAGATGAGAGGTTTATGTCGGGAAGGGTTCGAAGGAAATCCCTATCTGCCAACAGGAGGTTGTCGAGGTACGTAAAGTATATATATATTGAGGTTGTCACGCCATATTCCACATTTTGTAAAAACAATCCACACTCCACAATTTGAGACTAGTGCGAAAATAGTCCACACTCCACATAATAAAACAATCATTCGATGATAACAGTTTGCAATCCACACTCCATATTTTACTATTTTGTCCTCTTTTGGTAACTTAAAATCTTACATTTTGAAAATTTTAACAAAAAAATAAAAGAGGAAGTGTGAATGTTAGGATGAGGAGTACGAATTTCACTCATATTTTTTTATATTAGTGTTTAATGAGGTATATTATGAAATAAAAAGTTAATATTATTATTATTTAAAATTAAGAATATTCGTTATTATAAGCTGATTGAGCTTACGAATCGGGTCTCAGTAAATTTGTCGGAGACGGATTTGGATTAAGCTATCAACGATCTAACGGATAGCAAATCGGCTTGGATTTCTACTACAAAACACATCCAAATTTAGGTCGATCCGCACTAAATCACATGTTTAATAATATCTAATTAAGCCTCCAACTTGATTGCACACATCTGACGGGTGAATTTTGCTTATGTGTTATTTTCCTGCTCAGATATTGACGAATGCAAGCACGGAAACCCGTGTAGTGGTTTAGATGAGGTATTGCACATTAGTGAAGATGTGTGTCGGAATACCGTGGGGAGTTACATGTGCAACTCAGGTATGAGTAGCGTTCACTGTAGTTATTTTGCTGGTAATAGTGGTGGTGTTCTCTGCACTCAGACATATGGATCATTTTGGGTGCTTTCAGGTGTGCATATATGCTCCACGCACGTCCCATATATTCTCTATCTCTTTTGATTTTTGGTCAAAATTCACTCGATCTTAATAGGAAGAAACACGAGTTTTCTGTAAATATATGACATGTTCTGGATTTATCCAGGTTTTGGCATTGGTTTTGGAACATTGTTACTACTTCTTGCTGCATGGTGTGCCTACACAGTCATAAAGGAAATAAAAACCATTGAACAGAAGAATATATTTTTCAAACGGAATGGTGGGTTATTGTTAAAGCAACAACTTTCATCTCGTGAAGTTAACATTCAGAAGATCAAGTTGTTCACATCAGATGAGTTAGAGAAGTCCACAGACAATTTTAGTATCAATAGGGTTGTTGGTCATGGAGGCCATGGTACTGTTTATAAAGGTATGTTGGCAGACGGAAGAATCGTTGCTGTAAAAAAATCAAAAATGGTGGATGAAGGACAACTTTCGGAGTTCATCAATGAGGTTGTCATTCTTTCGCAGATAAAGCATAGGAATGTGGTCAGATTATTAGGTTGTTGTTTAGAGACGGAAGTTCCACTTTTGGTTTATGAATTCATACCTAATGGAACATTGTTCCAGTATATCCATGAAATGAATGAGGACCTTCCACTTGCATGGAAGATGCGTGTGCGAATAGCCACAGAAGTTGCAGGAGCTCTTTCATACTTGCACATAGCAGCTTCATGTCCCATTTATCACAGAGATATCAAGTCTACGAACATACTCCTACATGAAAAATACAGAGCAAAAATTGCTGATTTTGGAACTTCAAGATCCGTTGCTGTTGATCAAACGCACTTAACCACTCTTGTACATGGGACGTTTGGTTACTTGGACCCAGAATACTTCCGATCAAGCAAGTTTACTGAGAAAAGTGATGTGTATAGCTTTGGCGTGGTCCTTGTTGAGCTTTTAAGCGGACAGAAGCCGGTTTCTGCAGTAAGTATGGTGAACAAAGAAGAAGAATACCGAAGTCTTGCAGCCTATTTCATTGTTGTGATGCAAGAAGGTCGTCTATTTGACATTATTGATACACAAGTTTTGAATGAGGCCTCGACGAGAGAGATTATGACAGTTGCTAAGCTTGCAAAACGATGCTTAAATTTGAATGGCAAAAGGCGCCCAACAATGAAAGAAGTCACCACTGTGTTGGAGGCCGTACAGATATCAATGAAAAATTCTAGTAACATAATTACATAACGAGTTTGAATAATCCCACATCCAGAATGAATCCATCACCATATTACGCTTAGAAAACTAGTGTCAAGTTCAATATCATTACTCCATTATTCTTTGTTCATTTGTCTTTTGACGTTGCAAACAAGGACAATCATTTTTATTCATTGTCATTTGTGATGTATTACCAATGTACTGATCACGGCCTCGCTCTAGTTTTGGACTCTATGGCATGAAGTAAAGGAAGTTTCAGAATGTGCAAAACTTATTGGAAAAAATAGAAAAGAAAAGGAAAAGGCAGAGAGCCTAAGAGGGGAGGAGAGAAGAAAGAAAATACAAATTTTTCCCTCCACAATTCACGAAAAAAAAAAAAAAAAAAAAAAAAACTTTTAAACTTTGTTTCTCTGGTCAATCATCAATGGATGAAATTTTGTTGTCACAGAAAAGAGAAAAGATTTCTTTGTTTCCCACTCGATCATTTTCCTAGAATTAATGTTGAACACGTTATAACCAAACAAGTCCTTTAGCATTACAGCGAAAGAAAGCATTTAGAAGCAGGATCCAGTTGAAACAGCGGAATTGACAATAGAACGACAAGTGGGCCAAAAGAGATGAATCCTGTGAAGACAAACAGATGCAGGAAGAAGCAGAAAACCTGGGGGTTGGGACACCAATCTCTGTGTGCAATCGCTGTCGTCGATCTGGCAAGCTAGCTATCTCCAATAATGTGCACGTTAATGTGGTCGTTGTGCATTTGTACGTGGACATGGAAGAGAAAGCAAGTTAGTCTAGTTATCTCCCAACGCTCGTGTTCTGTGTTCATGAACCATAATAGAGTCGCCGTAACTAATTTGGAGCTATATATTTATACATCAGCAGTGAGCCAGTAATGGCATAATGAGCATCACCAGTTGAGTTTGGTGAAGGTCTTTAATTTTGTCATGGGAGTCGTTCCATTCATTTGGAAAATTGAAATTTTCTGCGGCTGGAAATTGAGATCCATGACAGGTTATTACAAAAGGAAAGGACTGAAATCAAGTAACACTCATGTCCACTAGGTTGCTCTTTAGTTTTGGTTCACTTCTCTGTTTCACTTCTCTCTCCATAGTTTACCTATATAGATCGATATGTCCGCAACAATCTAACTGATATCAGATTGTAGAGAAAGAAGGAAACATAGAATGCAATCCCTAGTTCATCATATGTTATTTGTTGTAGTTTTATGTTTATGGTGCTTGAGCACTTCAACACCAGGAGTAGCAGCAGAATCTGGAGCGGCGCTGCCGATAGCAAAGCCGAGTTGCCAAGAGAAATGCGGAAATGTCAGCATCCCATACCCTTTTGGGATCGGACCTGATAAAGATTGTTACTTCGACGAATGGTTTGAAATAGACTGCAACCTGTCTACTAGGCACAAGCCTTTCTTGAAGCTTACACAACTGGAGGTGCTCAACATTTCCATCAAAGCCGGCGCGCTTCAGGTGAACAGCCCTGTTACTTTCTTCTGCACCGTGAAAGGAAGTAGCCAGCCTGCTGATCTGACCGGAAGCCCTTTCGTGTACTCTCAGAGACAAAACAGATTCACCGCGGCGACTTGCGGCTTTGTCTCGTTGGTGAGCTCAGATCAATCTGTGGTTGGTGGGTGCAGGTCAATTTGTGATAAGCATTATATCGGTAGATACTCTGATAGCTGTGATATTGGTACTAATTGTTGCCAGACGAGTATTCCTCCATATCTCAGAGTTGTCACTGCTAGCATAATGGTGGAAGGACCGAGCAACATGACTGGCCGAAATGACAGTAGAATGCCGGATTGCAGTGACTATGCGTTCCTTGTTGATAAAGATTGGTTTGAGGCTGCATCAAACTATAGCGCCATTAGGCATATGCTCCATGTTCCTGTGGCACTGGAATGGAGTGTTATCAACGGCGCTGCTTCGTCGGTTGCATTTCGAGGAAATGAGAAATGCGATATTGACACTTCTTTGGCATTCAATCAGTCGGTGCTTTCTTGCAGCTGCCCACAAGGGTTTGATGGAAATCCCTATCTTCCGCAACCTTGTCAAGGTAAGAAACAGAAATACGAAATTAAGTCATCATGTTTCATCTTAGAGTAGTACTAGTAATGAACTAATGATCAGGTCCTGTTAAAACTGGACCTTTTTTTATTGAGTTTTGAATTTGTTAGCTATATGCAAGTGTATGTTGAACTTAATGTTTCCCATGATCAATAATTTATCATTTTGTGATTTGAATTTCAGACGTTGATGAGTGCAAAGATGGTACTAAACGATGCTGGCCGGGCAGCAAGTGCGTAAACCTTCCGGGTTCATTCATATGCAAGGACAACAAGGATACAATCAAATTGGCACTTGCAGGTATAAGCATAATTCCTATGAATATCCATATCTACAATTTTAGAATGAAAGAGTATGTCCTGTTTTCTATTCGAAAATCATGAATTTAACAAGCCAACAACTAACTGTTCACATTTCGCCGTGCAATATTCATTTATCTTCTTACTGATTTCTGTAGGTCTTGGCTCGAGTCTTGGACTGTTATTATTACTTATTGTTGCATGGTGGGTACACAAACTGGTGAAGAAAAGGAAAAACATCAAACGGAAGGAAATGGCATTCAAAAGAAACGGGGGTTTGTTGTTAGAAAGACAGTTATCATCTGGTGAAGTTAACCTTGAGAAAATAAAGTTGTTCAAATCAAAAGAGTTGGAGAAGTCCACTGATAATTTTCATGTTGATAGAATCCTTGGCAAAGGTGGCCAAGGTACTGTCTACAAAGGTATGCTAACAGATGGAAGAATCGTTGCGGTAAAGAGGTCTACAAAGGTGGACGAAGCTAGACTTTCACAGTTTATAAATGAGGTTGTTATTCTTTCACAAATCAATCACAGAAATGTGGTTAAGCTATTAGGTTGTTGTTTAGAGACAGAGGTTCCTCTTTTAGTCTATGAGTTTATTCCAAATGGATCCCTTTCTCAATATATTCATGAGAAGAACGAGGATTTTCCACTTACATGGGAATTGCGCATAAGGATTGCCACGGAAATTGCAGGAGCTCTTTCCTACTTACATGGTGCTGCTTCGATTCCCGTATTCCACAGAGACATCAAGTCGACAAATATATTGCTAGATGAAAAATACAGAGCAAAAGTTGCCGACTTTGGGACTTCTAGATCAGTTGCCATAGACCAAACTCATTTGACAACACTTGTGTATGGGACATTTGGTTACTTGGACCCAGAATACTTCCAGTCGAGCCAATTTACGGATAAAAGCGATGTGTATAGCTTTGGAGTAGTCCTAGTTGAACTTTTGAGTGGACAAAAACCAATCTCTTCGACAAGATCACAAGAAGAAGGTCGGAGTCTTGCGACACATTTCATTATTTTGATGCAGGATGATCGACTATTTGAAATTGTAGATGCTCAAGTTTTGAAAGAAGCCTCTAGAGAAGATATCTTAGTAGTTGCCAATCTTGCAAGAAGATGTTTGAATCTGAATGGCAGGAACCGCCCAACAATGAGAGAGGTAACAGCAGAGCTCGAGGGGATTCAAATGTCACAAAACACAAATAATGGTGATGAGGAGCAAAATTATGAAGAAGTTGATATTTTCAGGTATGATTCAATTGAGCAATGGGATGTTGCATCAACTTCAACTGGGACAGTAACAGGAACAAGGTCAGGTGTGGCTGCTGGTCCGCCTTCATCATCATCGCAAGGAATTACACTGTTATCTCTCTAGCCGATCACTATGTACAAACTTAATTCCTGAATATCTTCATACTGTAATGCATGTTAATCTACATGTAATATTTTGTAATATATGCTCGTCTTCTGTAAATATGCTACTAAGAAATGGTGAAGTTGTAAATATCTGCAGTTATAAATCTTGGTGCCTAATATTATCACAGTTGTAAGTTTGTAGCTTACCTGGTAGCTAAGCTTATTGTTGTTGATATATATGGTCAAGGGCTCAAGTTAAGGCATTGACGCCAAATTTGTTTCCTCAGAAGTACTTCAAAACAATGGCTGGTCCAATTCTCAAAAAAAAAAAAGGAAAAAAGAATGGCTGATCCAGGATCCGAGAATGGAGTGGACAACATACTTATATGTGTGTGTTTTAGGGCGATGGTCAAAAATTTCTTTCAGTACAATTTATGCATAGTGTGTGAGAAATGAGTGTATGAGCGAGAAGCAAGAGTTCAGTTGTTCAATGATAGGTATGAAACTTGCATCAAATTAAAATATTTTCTATCGTCTTGGGCTGCAATCTACTGGCCGGAAACCCTTGGTTGGGCCTAGGTTCCGGTATTGGTTTTTGTTCTTGCATTTTTTTTATTTTCTTTTTAATTTTGTCAAAATTGATAGAGTTGTTGGCGATCTCTTTACTGTTTTTTTTTTTGATAACGGTGTCGCCGGTTAGACCTTACTTCTTGTGATTTTGATTTCTCATGGGAAGTGTCAGGACTCTTTTGGATCAGAGCGGGACATGAAACCAAAACCTCTTAGAAAAAAACAAAAAAAACAAAAGGCAACCAAAACATAAGAACGATCAGAGCGGATTGCATCATAGATCAAAACACACCACGGGCGTCTGATTATGGGGCGGATAAGGGTCTCGTGAATCTTTTTTTGTCTTCACTCTTTTCTTTTGAGACTTTGGTAGAGATTTGAGAAGATTCTCATCCTCTAGAGTTGCTTCACCCTCTTTATACCAAGAACTCAAAGGACCTGTCATCTCATTTTTGATATATGCACGAAGACCAAGGGTTCTTCATTTTCCAAATCACCCCAACAAAACTTAATTTGATGATTGGATTCCATCAAAACATAATCTTCATTATTCGCTTCAACCATAACGTTATTATGCTTTCCAAGTTCAACATCATTCGAAACCAAAGTTGCATTAGAATCGTCTCTTTTGTCTCTAGAGGAGTTTGCAACAATCTTCTCCATATGATCCTCTTCTCCCAGCTGAAAGAACTTGAAAAGAGTTATACAAAGAAACCGTTGGGATATGTTGTTGCCCGACCTCTAGGTAATAGTTCTTTTGTCTCATCAATTAAGGATTGACTACATGTTATTTAAAAAGATTATAAAATTAATGCATTTTATTAGTTTTGCTTCTTTTTTTTTTCTTGGTTTATGTCCCCTGATTTACAAGGTTTGTATATGCTTTCGTCTTTCCTTTTCTTTCTGTTAGGGAATGAATACATATGTCGTTTTTTTTGTTGGGACGGTTGAAAGCAAATTCATTAAAGAGCAAATATTACATTAAACTCGCACAAATTGAGCACAGTAGGAGGCCCAACTTAGAAAACAAAAGGAAAACCCTAGTTCTAAACTTCTCATCCTCTTCAGCCGCCGCAAGTCTAGAATCATCGACGTCCTTCATGGCCGTCAATCTTTCTTGTGAAGAGACCCCTACATCACCAAAGCCCGAGCAAAATAGCCCTGGAAAAGAAAAACAAAAGAAAACGGAGGACCTGGATACAGATTCATCATCCCCACCATTGCACTTGATTTGCAGGCACATCTCAGAGAACAAAGCTGGACGAAGAAAACCCAGCGCACATCGCGTTTGGGAGACGTCACTGCAAGGATCAAGCCATTGTACCAAACTAAAAGGGGAAAGAAAAATTCTGGACATCCAGATTTGGAGATGAGAGATGGTAGGGAAAATAAGTTGGTGGGTATAGTACGGAAAGGGTCGGGGAGATTTTAGGGCTAAGGTTCTGGTTGAAAATTGGGGCATGATGGAAGGGAAGAGGGAGAAAACCGAAACGAAAGAAAGGAAAAAAAGCAAGAGGCATGAGCCTCAACTCTGAGACAGAGCTCAGGAAATTTTGACTCTCAAGGCACGAAAGCTTGAGAGAGAGAGAGAGAGAGAGAGAGAGAGAGAGAACCCCCTCTCTGGACTATTCTCTATTTTATCAACATGCGAAATACAGATGTCGTTTGCCTAACAAAAAAATCAACTGAAAGAATCAGTCTGATGAGTACTCTACTGAATGATGGTCCATCTCCGAGAAATTTTGAAGAAAAAAAAAACCCGCAACTTTTTAGACCTTGAATTTAGTTACAGCCAAGGTTTACAAATTCGTTATTGCATTCTGACTTTTTTAGAGCATCGAAAGACATGTATACCCTACATTTTTATAAAACGCAGAGTTGTAAATAATTTTCAGACACTCGAAGTCAAATTACGGCAACCTATAGTCCTATACACAACATAATTTACAGACACTGCGACTGTTTCCTCCCCTTTCTTCGATTAAAGCACGAATGGAAGGTGCTAAGAAATTTATCTCACTGTACTTTCATTGAGTCCTTCCGTTCAATTTTACTTCTCCTCGTAATTTCTTATATAAAGCTCGCTAATGATCGTCAATTTGCTTAACAACTTCTATCATACTCATCTTCCATCTTTCAACATAATGACGATGCAAACCCTAGTTCATCAAATAACATTCATTTTGCTGTTATGCATATGCCGCGCAAGTACTGCTGCACTACAGATGGAAGTGTTAACATGCCTGACAGCCGCCAGACGAAATGTGGAAGTGTTAACATGCCTTACCCTTTCGGAATCGGACCTAATCGAAGTTGCTACTATGACGAATGGTTCGGAATCGACTGCAACAAGTCCACCAAGGGGAAGCCTTTCTTGAGGCTTGCCAAACTGGAGGTGCTGAATATTTCTATCGAAGGTACGCTTCAGGTGAACAACCCCGTTGCATTCTTCTGCAAGGATAATAATAGCAAGCAAGTGTCGGATTTGAGGCACAGCCCTTTCGTCTACTCTCAGAGTGACAACATGTTCACTGCACTGAGTTGCGGTTACCTTGCCTTGGTGAGTTCCGCAGAATTTGTTGCTGGCGGATGCAGGTCAGCGTGTGATCAAAGTTGGAGCATGAACTACTTGAATTGCGATTTGGGTGTTAACTGTTGTCAGACTAGTATTCCTCCATACCTCACTGTTATTGATGCTGCCTTACTTGAAAATACTACAGATTGCAGTAAGTTTGCCTTCTTGGTTGACAAAGATGTTGGGAAAATAATATAATGGAAGTAACAATTCAAAATCACATAAAGAATAAATATGCAAAGATGTAAAAGATAGAGGAAAGGGAACATCAGATATAACGTGGTTCGGCGATGTGCCTACGTCCACGGGGCAGCAATAATAAGAACTTCCACTATGAAATAATAGGTACACGAGATACACAACTTCAAGAACAGTACTTGAAGGAAACCCTCTCTCACACTTGTTTTGCTATCAACTACTCTACACTCTCAACTTGGAGTGGACACTCTTCTCTACTTGGAAGATGGATGTTTCTCTCTTGGAAGAAATGTTTGAGATGGATGAGATGCATGGAATGAGCAAATGACTCTCCTTTTATAGGCTAAGGAGGAACCATCTAGACCTCTCATTAGTGCTCTCCCAATAAATTCTTGTAACTTATGCCTTGACTATAACTCCAAAACCATCCATGTAACCTTGTGTAACTCATGTAACCTTTGTGCAACTCATGTAATCTTTGTGTAACTCATGTAACTCATGAAACCTTTCATATTATTTTCATTACTATTTTATTTATTTTGGTCTGGATATTATAACAATCTCCCCCTCCAGACCAACCCAGGGACATACGCGGCAAGACTTCTACTTGAAGTCCATCCCAATGGACTTGCTGCAATACTCCAACTTCTGTTGTGGCACAGCCTTAGTCAACATATCTGAAGTATTCTTGTTGGTGTGAATTTTCCTCAACTGCAAAAGCTTCTTTAACACTATATCTCGTATCCAATGATAACGTAGATCAATGTGCTTAGTGCGAGGGTGATAAACTGAATTTTTACTCAAGTGAATTGCACTCTGACAATCACAATGCACCACATACCTTTCTTGCTTCACACTCAACTCGCGAATGAACCTTTGCAGCCATATCATTTCCTTGCTTGCTTCGTTTGCCGCTATGTACTCGGACTCAGTGGTAGATAAGGCAACACACTTCTGTAACTTAGACTGCCATGATACAGCTCCCCCACAAAATGTAAATAAGTACCCAGAAGTGGACTTTCTGTTATCAAGGTCCCCAGCTAAATCTGCATCTGTGAAACCCTCCAAAACTGGTTCGGATCCACCAAAAGACAAGCACAACTTTGAGGTGCCCCTCAAATATTTGAGTATCCACTTAACAGCTTCCCAATGCTCTCTGCCAGGGTTAGATAAATATCTACTAACAACTCCAACTACATGAGCAATATCTAGACGAGTACATACCATGGCATACATAAGACTACCAACAGCTGATGAGTAAGGGATACCTGCCATGTTGTCTTTCTCCTCTTGTGTAGTTGGGCATAATAATCTGCTTAACTTGAAGTGATTACCTAGAGGTGAGCCCACTGACTTGGCTTCTTTCATGTTGAACCTTTCAAGCACCCGTTCAACATACCTCTCCTGTGACAACCATAATTTATTTGCATTCCTGTCACGGGTAATCTCCATGCCCAAAATCTGCTTAGCTAGACCTAAGTCTTTCATATCAAAAGACTTTGATAAATCTGCCTTCAACTTGTGGATCATAGAAACATCTTGCCCCACTATCAACATATCATCAACATAAAGCAACAAAATTATAAATTTACCTCCAGTGAACCGTTGAATGTACACACATGGGTCTGCATCAGTTCTTTTGTATCCATGACCCACCATGAATGAGTCAAACTTCTTGTACCATTGTCTTGGCGCTTGCTTCAGCCCATACAAACTTTTCTTTAGCTTGCAAACCATGTGCTCCTTGATCTCGACCTCAAAACCTTCTGGTTGCTCCATGTATATTTCTTCCTCCAAATCACCATGTAGGAATGCCGTTTTTACATCTAACTGTTCCACCTTAAGATCCATGCTAGTTGCCATGCCCAAAATAACTCTGATAGATGTCATTTTGATAACTAGTGAGAAGATCTCATCAAAATCTACTCATTCCTTCTGCCCGAAACCTTTGACAACCAAGCGAGCCTTGAACTTTGTCAACTGTTCATTCTCATTCCTCTTCAACTTAAATACCCATTTGTTTTTAGTGCTTTTCTGCCTTTAGGAAGCTCTACCAACTCGTAGGTGCCATTTTTCAACAAGGACTCCATCTCAGACTTCATAGCTAATATCCACTTGTCGTCGTCTGCATGAGTCTTCGCCTCCTCAAAGCATTCAGGCTCTCCATCACCAGTCAACAAAATATATTTGGAATATGGATTATCTCCATCACTAGTGAGCAAAATATATTGAGAAGAAGGATACTTGGTACTTGGCTTCAGCACTCTATGAGATCTTCGAACTGGTGCTTGGGCATTTTCTTGTTGCTGCTCTTGATTAGGCTCCCCCTGATCATGATCATCCTGAACCAGATTCTCCTGGTCATCATTTGCAGCACCTGCAGCTTCTGGTTCTGCCGTATCAGAAACGTCTTCATTAACCATTTCTTGAGGTTTGTTAGACTGTTCTTGGAGCGGAGACGAGTCATAAGTGAGACGCTTTGCATTTTCTAGTATGTTCTTGTCAAAATTTGCAACAGTCTGATCCTCATGGAACACCACATCTCTGCTTCTGAATAACTTCTTGGTTATTGGATTCCACAACCGGTAGCCCATCTCTTCATTATTGTACCCAAGAAAGATGCACGGCATGGCTTTGTCATCTAGCTTCGATCTTTTCTCCTTTGGAAAATGTGCAAATGCTTTGCACCCAAATACCTTCAAGTGAGAATATGAAGCGCTTCTACCGGTCCACACACTCTCTGGAGTCTCCAAGCCCAATAGTACACATGGTGTTCGGTTGATGAGGTAACACGCGGTTGTTACTGTTGCGCCCCAAAACTCTTTCGCCAGGTTAGCTGTCTTTAGCATGCTTCTCACTTTCTCCAAGATGGTGCGGTTCATCCTCTCTGCTACACCATTATGCTGTGGCGTGCCAGGTACTGTCTTTATGTGTCTAATGCCATGCTTCGAACAATAATCTCTGAACTCGTTTGAAGTATACTCTCCACCATTATTACTGCGGAGACACTTAAGGGTTCGCCCCGTTTCCCTCTCCACCATGGCATGGTACTCCTTGAAGGTTTGGAACACCTGGTCTTTTGATTTCAACAAATACACCCAAACCTTCCGTGAAGCATCATCAATAAAAGTAACAAAATACTTGTTATGACCTAGTGAGTCAACTTCCATGGGGCCAAATATATCAGTATGTACTAGGTCTAAAAGATTCTCCTTCTTGGCGAATGTATTAGAAAAGCTGACTTTCTACTGCTTACCAAACAAACAGTGATCACAAGAGTCAAGAGAGGTACCTTTGGCAAACGAAATAAGAGACTTCTTTGCCAGAACTTGCAATCCCTTCTCATGTGGCCCAGCCGCTTATGCCATATACTTGGGGAAGAGTCTTCTCCAACGTTCAACTCCCCTTTACATATCTTGCCGTATGTCTTGTAGAGGGTACAACACAGCTTCCCTCTAGCCACCACTAGTGATCCTCTGGTAAGCTTCCACTTTTGGTCTCCTTTGTGATGATGATATCCTTCCCGATCAAGCACGCCGATTGACATCAAATTGAGACGTAAGGCGGGAACATGTCGAACATCTTTCAACATAAGCTTGTTCCCCAAATCAGTCTCAAGGCAAACATCTCCAACTCCTGCAATCTTGAAGTAGCCTTCGTTGCCCATATTTACAATCCCAAATTCTCCACCTCTATATGTAGAGAAAAACTCCTTATTTGGAGTGGCATGGAAAGAGGCTCCGGAATCAACGACCCATGGAACACCGGGAGTATCGTCATGAACATGTAGGCATTCTCCTTCAAGACAAAGGAACTCATACACATCATTGCACACGGCAGCGGTTGTGTTCCTTGTGTCATCCTTTGGTTGAGAACTGCCTTCTTGCACCTCTCTTGGATCCTTTTTCAACTTGTGACAATTTTTCTTCATGTGCCCAAAAATGCCATAATGATGGCACTTTCCGTTGAACCTCATTCTGGATCGGCTTACACTCCTTCCATGACCTTTGGGTCCTCTACTCTTGCTCCTTCCTCTGTTCTCTGCCACGAAGACTTGGCTACTGTCGGAGCTTGAGGCTTTTCTCCTTGTCTCTTCATTCAACAAGTTACTTTTGACATTATCCATAGTCAATTTACCATCAGGAGCAGAGTTACTTACAGTGATGACAAAAGTCTCCCAATTGTCCGGCAACGACCCCAACAACAACAGTGCTTGTAATTCATCATCGATCGCCATCCCCATGGTTTTCAATTGATTAATTGTACTTTGGAATTTGTTTAGATGTTCGGTGACCCTCACGCCATCACGATACTTCATGTTGACAAGCTCTTTGATTAAAAAGGCTTTCTTGGCGGCGGTCTTCTTCTCGAACAAGGACTCCAACTTCTTCCATAACTCGTGCGCATCGGTTTCGTTGGCTACATGGTGGAACACACTATCGTCCACCCACTCCCGAATATGACCGATCGCCTTGCGGTTCATCTTCTTCCAATTAGCATCCGAAGTCCCTTCCGGCTTAGCCTCGACTCCTTCGATGGGCTCATGCAAATCTTTGCAATAGAGGATGTCCTCCATTCGCGGCTTCCATGTAATCCAATTTGAGTGGTTGAGTCGCACCATGGTACTCCTTGAACCTTCCATTGTAACACCCACGCCCTACGAACCAAGGGCTCTGATACCACTGTTGGGAAAATAATATAATGGAAGTAACAACTCAAAACCACACAAAGAATAAATATGCAAAGATGTAAAAGATAGAGGAAAGGGAACACCGGATATAACGTGGTTCGGCGATGTGCCTACGTCCACGGGGCAACAATAACAAGAACTTCCACTATGAAATAATGGGTACACGAGATACACAACTTCAAGAATAGTACTTGAAGGAAACTCTCGCTCACACTTGTTTTGCTATAAACTACTCTACACTCTCAACTTGGAGTGGACACTCTTCTCTACTTGGAAGATGGATGTTTCTCTCTTGGAAGAAATGCTTGAGATGGATGAGATGCATGGAATGAGCAAATGACTCTCCTTTTATAGGCTAAGGATGAACCATCTAGACCTCTCATTAGTGCTCTCATTAGTGCTCTCCTAATAAATTCTTGTAACTTATGCCTTGACTATACCTCCAAAATCATCTATGTAACCTTGTGTAACTCATGTAACCTTTGTGTAACTTATGTAACATTTGTGTAACTCATGTAACTCATGAAACTTTTCATATTATTTTAATTACTATTTTATTTATTTTGGTCCGGATATTATAACAAAAGATTGGTTCCAGAAAATTGCATGGAGATCAACAATTTCTGACTTCACGGCTGCCATGAAGATTAAGCGCAAGGTTCCTGTGGCACTAGACTGGCGCATAAACAACGACACTCGGCCATTTGAATCATTTAACAAGTTCATTGTTGATTCTGATCAGTATAAAGTTGATGTAGCCTTCGGTTATGGTTACAATGATGGTTGCAGTTATAGTTCCGGTTTATACCAAAATCTCTCAACGTTGCGGTACCCGTCGGACCCGTCTTGCTATAATTACACTTCTCCGGCGGAAAATCGGTCGGAAATTATTTGTTCCTGCAGCGGGGGTTTCGAAGGAAATCCGTATCTGGGCGAGTTTCAATGTTCTGGTAATTGAAAATTCTACAGTCTTTTTTAAGTGATGAAATCCATTTTTCAATCCTTTTTCACTTTTTGTGTTTTAAGTTTTAACAAACCGTAACTGGTGATCCTGTTTTAAGTTTTTACAAATGTATTGCAATTTTGGTCGTGCATGTGTTTCAAGTTTGCATATTTTCTTTATGTTTTATTGATTGCGTAAAACTGAGCAGAAAATTGAGCTAATTAAGTTTTATGTTTTATTATTTTGTTTCTGAAATAAGTTTCCGAAATAGTCTCATGCTACTAATTATATATAATTGGTTTCTGTTTTTCCCCCTCCATTGTTTCAGACATTGATGAATGCCAAGATCTAGATCTTCACCAATGCTTTGGAAGAAAGTGCGTCAACGAGTATGGTTGGTACCGATGTGAGGACGACAAGAGGATCCTTGCCGCAGGTAGAGAAAATAATTCTTAAGCTTACTAATTACAAATTGCATGCGTTTGTAGTTTTCGTGGTCAATGCGAATTCATTTGTCCATACATGCACTTCATGTCATCCATATATTTTGAATCTGCACCTCCTACATGCATGATTGATAAATTGAGAGTCCAGCCAGCTAGGTTAAAATTATACTTGATATCGATGTGTAACTTTACACTAATCAATCAGTATCTATCTATTAAGCTTGTAACAATAGATATTCAGGGTAGAAATATTTTGAAACAACAAATATTATGTAAAGTATGGTATTCTTTGAACATTTTTCTGATTACTTTGATTCTAGTGCTTATCTTTAGGGTAGAAATATTAATGTAGCTCTAGAGTTATCTAGCATGGCTCAACTTCAAGGTAGCCTGCGAGAAAGGGCTATAGGGAATGTTTATGTTTTTACCTACATGTGTTAATAATAACTCGATGTCCATTCTGAAAGAAAGAGAACGAGTCTCCAAAGTGTATGTGGAGTGTAGGATGGCTCTGCTAGGGTTTCCCCGTGCTGGAGCCTCCCTGCAGTAAAACCTTGAATTCGAGTTCCGTTTGCTTCACGACGTCATGGCTGTTCAGCGTCGTCCCATCTGCCCGTGGTCTTTTCCCGACGAGGGGGCTGCGAAGCCGACGAAATCTTATGCGGCGGCGGCGGCGGCGCAAGCTTCCATCCCAATTGACGATCTGCCTATTCCTGAGATTTTAGATGGCAAGACAACTGTTACTATTTCAGAAGAGGGCTATCAATCTGGTTTGGATAATTGTAAACATATGCTAATCGGAAGGGTGCAATTGGGTTTGAAGGATAAACCCTACTCTGCATCAGATCTCATAAACTTTCTCTTCCCTGGGGAAGTCTGGGGGCTTGAAAGGTTATTCCCATGGGAAAAGGCTATTTCACGTTTAGCTTCTCTACGGATGAGGATCTCTCTACAGTCTGGGTAAAGGGTGCAATTGCTCTCAAGCCTGGTTTCTTGCGTTTCATGCGATGGGTTCCAAATTTCTCCCCAGCGAATCAACGTAATACTAATGCTCAGGTGTGGGTGAGGTTTTGGGATCTAGGTCTTGAGTTTTGGGAACCTAGAACCCTATTTGAAATTGCTAATGGTATTGGAGTTCCTGTTAAAGTTGACGCCAACACAAGGGAGAGAAGGGTGGGTCTCTTTGCTAGAATAATGGTTGATATTGATCTCTCTGTTGTTCCACCGCATGAATTGATTGTCAAGCGTAAGTGTGGTTCGTCATTTGTTCAGACTGTGGACTATGAAAAGCTTCCAGATATATGTGCTCATTGTGGCAACGTTGGGCACCTTGTCACAGCTTGCAAGTATGTGCATAGATCTTCTGATCCGGTTCCAATGGATAATGAGACTGAGAAAGGCATAGGTCGATCCCGCAAGCGTAGTAGACGGTCTCGCAAGAACCGTGATCAGCAACGAGTCTCCAAAGTGTATGTGCCTAAAAACCCATCTAATCCAGCGGATAGAGGTAAGAGCATGATTATTGATTCAACTCCAACCCCCAGGGAAGATTTTGGTGAGGGTCCTTCCTTTGTGCAGAAGTCTCCAGCACCGGTCGGCCAACTAGTGATATCTAGTGTTTTGCTGGAACAGCAAGTAATGGAACCTGTCATCCAAGAAGTGGTGGAACCTGTTGAAGTGGTTGAGCCGGGGGTGAATGTGGTTTTGGAACCAGTAGCTAATGTTGAGCAGGATGATGATACTAGGTATGCTATTGATCAGAACGAGCAGAATAGTGAAGATGATGACTCTGCAGGTGGTAGCTAGTATGCATGAGCAGTGTTCTGACATTGGGGTTGCTGTTGTTGCAAATTCAGTTACTCGTATTGATAGCTGGTACGAGGAGACAGAAGGAGTTGACAGGAGTTGACATTGATGATGGTTTTACTGTTGTTATGTCCAGGTCTCAAAAGAGAAAGGCTGCTTCGAAGGAGAATAGGGAAGCCTATCTCCGTCGCTCCAAAGACACTCCTAAATGAGGGTTCTTTATCGGAACCTACGGGGCATTGCTAATGTCCCCACTCAAGATGCTTTGAAACAGTTTGTACGGGCACACAACCCGGAAGTTTAATGTATAGCCGAGCCTTTCGTTGCCTTGAATTCAATTCCTCTATCCTTTTGGCGTTCGTTAGGCATGTGATTTGTTGGTGCAAATGACCGGGGTTCTGCATTATCTAATCTATGGGTTTTTTGTAAGACTTCTCTGGCTCCATGGATTCGGGTGTTGTCTACCTCGGATCAGCAGGTTTCTTTACAAGTTATGTTTGAGGTAAACTGTTTTCTTACAGCTGTTTAAACTCGTACTACAATCTCTGGCCGCCGGAAGTTATGGGAAGATATTACTGATTTCAAGGGTCGTTTTGTTACAGGACCATGGTTGGTTTTTGGGTATTTTAACGCAGTTCTTGGTGCTCATGAAAAGAAAGGAGGTGCTCCTCTATGTAGGCGATCATGTGAGGAATTTCAGGCAATGTCCGATGTTTGTGAACTTATTCATGTGGATACCAAAGGGGCAGAGTTTACATGGGTGAGACGGCGTGGTTTTCGTGGGAACGTGGAACTAAGATTAGATAGAAGTCTTGCGAGTTTGAATTGGATGGAGGAATGGGATCAGATTGACTGTTGCACCTTACCGAGGACTTGCTCTGATCATAATCCACTTCTCATGTCCTTTTCAAATTTACGGGGCCTCGTTTTAGTCTCTTTCGGTTCAGAAAAATGTGGTTGGAGCATAAGGATTTTATGAGCTTTGTCAAAAGTTGTAGTTCCTCTACTACTCCGTCTTGTTGTCCTTATTCTGTCCTTCAATGTAAGCTGCGTACCTTAAGGAAATCTCTCCGTACTTGGAACTGGGAGGTCTTTGGGGATGTTCATCGTCGGGTTGAGTTTGACCTTGCAGCCCTTGCTGATATTCAAAATAAAATTGCAGCTTCTGGGGGATCAGATGAAGAGTTTGAAAAAGAGATTATGAGCTAAATATATTATGCCAAGAATGTCTTTCTTGGCATGGAAGGTGTTAAGAGGTAGAGTTATTTGTGATGATTTACTTCAGTGTCGGGGTATAGTTTGGGTTTCTAGATGTGAGCTTTGTGGTGTTTGCTCTGAGACTTTGAATCGTACTTTCCTCTCTTGCTCGTTCACTGCATAAATTTGGAGTCACTTTGGCTCCCTTTTTGAGTTGGGTATGATTATTTCTTCTATTTTAGAGCTTTATGGGTTGGGTTTGCAGAATGGAAGTCCTCAATTAATGGAACTATGGCTTATTTACTTTACCTCCATTTTGTGGTTTGTTTGGCATGTGAGAAATAAAACCAGATTTGATGGTTGTCGCTTTTCAGTTGAAGCTGTTTACAGGCTAATATCAGGTCATATAAGAGCCACTAGTCATCTTACAACGGGTCATATGCATAATAGTGTCCAGGAGCTACGAATTTTGAAATGTTTTGGAGCCCCATGTCGACCTCGTGCCACTCCTAGAGTTGTTGAAGTTAATTGGCTTCCTCCTTCTTTTGGTTGGGTGAAGATAAATTATGATGGCTCTTGGAAGCATGAGGAGGGAGTGGGTGGTTATGGTGCTATTTTTAGGGATTACAATAGTTACTTTCTTAGTGCTTTTGCCTCAAATCTTAAAATTTCTAGTTCAATTTCAATAGAGATAATAGCTGTTATTAAAGCTATTGAGCTTGCTTGGGTTCGTAATTGGAAACATATTTGGTTGGAAGTTGACTCATCTTTGGTACTTGATTATATTCGCAAACCTTCTCTTGTGCTTTGGCCTCTTCGAATTCGATGGTTGAATTACTTATAACAAATCTCTTAGATGAATTTCAAGGCTACTCATATTTTTCGTGAAGGAAATAAAATAGTTGATGCTCTGACAAATCAAGATACGTCATGTTCTGAATTGATGTGGTGGGATGAGCCTCCACCTTTCATATTATTGTCTTATAATAACGATGTTAGAGGTATGTCTCCTTCGTTGTTTTTTTTTTAAATTTATGGTTATTTTCATTCATTATTTTTAGGACAAATTGTCTCAACAGGTGACGCGCACATGCGTGCCTCATTAACGGTGTTAGACAAAATGTTATCACTAGACTATGATTAGTCA
Organism: Fragaria iinumae; assembly: GCA_009720345.1. Lineage (NCBI taxonomy): Eukaryota > Viridiplantae > Streptophyta > Magnoliopsida > Rosales > Rosaceae > Fragaria > Fragaria iinumae. The sequence continues at coordinate 34,364,017 of CM019122.1, read as the reverse complement.
ATATACAAAACACGATGACCATAATTAATCATTTTTAAACCACAGTGGTGAACGTAACCATGAGCCCAAACTACGAGGACCATTTATAATTTTTACCCTCTAATAATTAGCAGTATCTTAATGAAAAAAGTCACCTGAGTGTAGATCCGTCATCCTGAGAATCCTGGATCAAAGAAAATAAAAAATCTATATATTAATTAAACCATAAGGATTCTCTTAATCAAAAAAAAAAACGAGAAGGATTCTAGAATAGTTAAATTTTTGAACTACCTAAAATACTCTCTATTGATTAAAATTTTAATCTTAAAAATTTAAGAAATCATGGGTAGAATGGACAACTTAACTGTCAGTTTTTTTATTTTTTTAAATTACAATCCTTCTTTTAAAGAGAACAAAGTGAGAGAGATGAGAATGATCAGTTAAACCAATAAATTAAAAATAAGAAATAAGAAATAAAAAAATTAAAATAAAAGAAGAAGAGCAAATTGATATGCACTACAAAAGGCTAGAGAATATGATGCGTGACACAGATCGACCAAAAAGTACCCGACTCGTTGATCCGGTTTTAATTATTTGGATGAAGTCATCATCTTCCCTTCAAGCTACTTAGAGTGAGAGCATATATAAATCTACCTTCAGCACATTGACTGCACTCTCATTAGTTATTTTTTGTTAGCAAATCACTCACATTACACGTCATTCTGCTATCATGCACATATAGATAGACAGAGGTAGCAAGGAATGCTTCATAGAACTACTCATTAGTCGCTCACTTATTAAAGCAATTCTATATACCACAACATATATAGGCTCAGTCTGATATCTACGTCGACACCGGACCACTGCTATAGCCGGCCAAAAAGGCAAAAATAGTCATCGACGCTGCTGCAATCGCCTTGCAACCACCCTGTTCTTCTGGTCCAGACAGCCTCACCACCGCATCTCTAAGCCCGATCAAATCCAACATTCTTCGAGTCCCAAAAATTAGCACGATCGGCGCCACCAAGAGCTACACTGCCGTCCATCCCAAACGTTGAAATCTAGCGTCAACAACATGGTCGAAGAAGCTTCTGATGAGCCTCACGCCACAAACACGATCCTTGTTAGAGAAGCCTCCCAAGGTCGCCGTCATACCACACCAAATCATGATCGCCGCCTCATCCAAAAGAAAAAGAAAGCGCCGCCACCATACGATACCTAATTAATTACGTTATGATGAAATCCAAGAGCGCTCTGAATTGAACGGAGACGCTCTCGCAATTTTCTTTCGTTAGAAGAGAATATACTTGATCATTTGGAAAAGAATAAAATGCTATACTGCACTCTGATCAATTAGATGAACCGAAAAGAAGGGAATGGGGGAAGACGACTGCAATCAAGGGCTAGGCTATGCCATGAAAAGAATACAGAAAAAAAAAATAACAAATCACATATACATCCTCCAAAAGGATTTGAAATACAAATAAATCCATTTGTGTTGTTATTTTTTCAACAATTAAAGACAATTTTTTTTCTGCATGTCATGTGTCATAGTTTAATTTACCAATCTAACCCTACACTAATTAAATATGTTTTTAGAAGAGAAAAATCTCTTTTTTTGAGATTTTTCAGTAAATGGTACAGTAGCAAGTTTTCAATAATTTAGTGTAGTAACAATTAATTCCAGTAGAAGTAGTAGCAGGGGTTAACATCCCAGTATAAGTAATAGTAGAGGTTAACATTCCAGTAGAAGTAGTAGCAAGGGTTAACATCCTAGTAGTAGTAGCAGTTAATTTCAGTATAAGTAGTAGCAAGGGTTAACATTCCAGTTAAAAGTAGTAGCATAGGTTAACATCACAGTAGAAGTAGTAGTAGGTTTTTAGTGGCTCAGCCAATGTAGTAGCATATTTTACTGGAAAGCTACACTTCCAACAGATGTAGTAGCAGGGTTTTAGTAGTTCAGCTAGTGTAGTACGTAGCAGCTTCAATAAGTGCAGTAGCAGGTTTTTAATGGCTCAGTTAATGTAATAGCATGTTTTGCTGGAAAGCTATACTTCCAACAAATGTAGTAGCATAGTTTTAGGGGTTCAGCTAGTGTAGTAGCAGATTTAGTAAGTGTAGTAGCAGTTTTTAAGTGGCTCAGCAAATGTAGCCCCCCCCCCACAACTTAAATAACCTGCCATATGTCCAATCTTGCTGCTATTGTACTCGTCGTCGAATCTAGCTGCTACTACATGGTCGTACAATCTTGCTGTTATTGCACCCGTTGTTGAATGTTGCTACTACTGCTTGGTCGTCCAATCTTCATGCTACTGCACCCGTCGTCAAATGTTGCTGCTACTGCACCCGTCGTCGAATGTTGCTGCTATTGCCTGGTCGTCGAATGTTGCTGCTGTTTTGGCCACGATTCTCAGCGCGCGGAGCAGAGGTTTCTAGCGAACAAAGAGAAGGGGTAGTTGCGGGCGTGCCACCTCGCGGACGAGGAAAAGGTTGATGGTGATGCGAGATCTTGACTTCTGATCAGGCGAATGGGTTTCAGGTGCCACCTCAGACGAGGATTTACGAGCATAAGCGATCGATACTCACGGCGGCGCGAGCAGAGCAACTATAGGGAGTTCAGAGAGAAGTCGGGGTAGTAGATTCCGGAGGGCTCTGAAGAAAGAACCTAGGCGGCGGCGCTTAGGGTTAGGGTTTCGAGGAGCTCGAAGGGTAACTGGGTTTTAGTTTGTATTGTGTTTTTGTGTATTGTTTGAGAGAGTTTTCTGTTAGGGTTCGAGCCCCTTTATATAGTAGTTCGACTTGCGGCAGAAGAAAAGTGATTAGAATCCAAGTCGAACTCTGAAACCCTGATTGACAAGGACACGGTTTACTCCATGCAGACCAACCAATTGGTGACACATGCCCAGTTCGCACACTTCATTCCGCATAGGGCATTGCTTCCGCGCTGCCAACTGTAGACTCCTATGCGAACTGGATTTAGGAATATCTTCATCCCGCGAGCTGTCACAGGATGCTATCTCGCGGACTCCTGAAGCTCGCTTCTATTTCGCGGGTTGTTGCAGCTCGCGCGCCTTAAAAGGGCTTTTTATATTAAACGGGTCACAGGGATTGGCCCGAAGCATATCAAAAACTTGTAAAAGTCTTCAACGATTAAAGAGGTGTGCGCGGACTCTGCATGATGCTTCCTCGCGAAGTCTTCTACGCGAGCCAGTTCGCCAGCTCGCATCGCCTCGCCTATGCGAAGTACATTTGTGTCTCGCCTACGCGAACTTGAATAGTAATTCCGCGCGAAGGCATTCCGCACGCGAGCTCATGTTTCCACGCGAACTGCGTAGTCTGCCTATGTCCATTCCGCGCGCGAGCTAAGTGTTCCACGCGAACTGCGTAGTCCGCCTATTTCCATTCCGCGTGCGAGCTAAGTGTTCCAGTTCGCATGCAGTTCGTTCCGCGTGAAGTCTAACTCGGCTCGCGTGGTCTCACTGGACCGACATTTGTAAACTTAAAGAAGTTCGGGCTCGCCGGTATGATATGGACCAAGAATGTAATTAATATTCACATAGACATTTACTGTCCAGTAAAATATTAATCTAGGCGTAAACAACTGCTATTGTCTAGTCATCCAATCTTGCTGCTATTGGTCAATCTTGCTTGATCTCCACCGATTTCACTTTCGATCCTCAGTGAATTCCATTTTTTCTCACCTCATCATCTTTAAATTCCTAACCCTAACCCCTAATTGACTAAATTTGACTTCCAAATACCAAACCCCGAGCCTCTGCTCCTACTCAAAAACGAATTGGATTCAGTAAGAAATAGAAAATTGAACAACCAAAGTACCGTAATTCTATAAATGCAAAACATTTTCAGGCGTTGGTGTCCCATCGTCGTCGAGCGTCAAGCGTCCATCCGACGTCCGTCGTCGATGAACGTCAGAAGTCGTCATTGTCGAATGTCAGGCAGTGGTGTCGTCGACAAGCGTCAAAAGAGTGTTGGTCGTCATCCAGCATTGAGGCGGCGACGCCGACATTTCTTTTCGCACTTAGAGAGAGAAAAAGAGAGAGAGAGAGAGAGAGAGAGAGAGAGGAGAGAGAGAGAGAGATGGATGGAAGAGAGTGAAGGATGACAAAGTGTGTAATTTTGTTTATAACTTGTACATTATGGTCATTTTACGATGAAATTATAGTCAACATGTGGCATAATTAACTTTAGGTTGGGGCTTGTGTCCTTATTTGTCTAAATCTTTTAAAAAGTGGGTTTTTTGTATTTTGCTACTGTTTATGGTAATGGGATAACATTCTCTAAAAAAAAAATGGTGAGGCTCAACATTATTTGAGTTTATTAAGGGTATTTATGTCAACTTAGAAGAATAAGAGCCACACAAGGTTGTTATCAAAATTTATCTTCTTTCTTGGGCACGTAGACTTGCTGTGCCGTCAAATCATGAAGTCTAGAAGTTGATTTTTCATATTTTCTGAGGCCACAGAAAACGCAGAATTTTAATTCGATCTCGATCATATACGCTACTAAGCTCAAAGCTTTAGACCTTCAGTCAATTACGGCAACCTACACAAACATAATTTACAGACTGCGACTGTCTCCTCCCATTTCTTCGACTGAAGCACGAAGGTGCAAGGAACTAGGAAGTATATCTCACTTTAATTTCATTGAATCCCATTGTGTTCATTTTTTCTTCTCCTCATAATTTCTTTTATAAATAAGCTCTCTAATGATCGTCAATTTGCTTAACAGCTTCTACCATACTCATCTTCGATCGTTCAACTTAATGACGATGCAAATGCTAGTTCATCAAATTCTTTTCATTTTGCTGTTATCCATATGCGGCGCAAGTACTGCTCCTCCGCTTACACAGTTTCAGATGGCAAAGCCTGGTTGCGATGAGATATGTGGAACCGTTATCATCCCATACCCTTTCGGGATTGGACTTGATGAACATAATGAAGATTGTTACTATGAGGATTGGTTTCAGATCGACTGCAACGAATCTACTGAGGGGAAGCGGCCGTTCCTGAGGCGTGCCAAACTGGAGGTGCTGAATATTTCGGTCGATGGTACGCTTCAGGTGAACAGCCCCGTTACATTCTTCTGTGATAGAAAGATTAATGGCACGCAAGTGGCGGATTTAAGGGACAGCCCTTTCGTCTATTCTTATACTGAAAACATATTCACTGCAGTGAGTTGCGATTCCTTTGCCTTGGCGAGTTCCGCAGACTTTGTTTTTGGTGGATGCAGGTCTGTGTGTTCTGATGAAGATTCTGGATACGAGAGTTGCGATATCGGTATCAACTGTTGTCAGACTAGTATTCCTCCATACATCACAGTGATCAATGCGACCATACATGAGACTGCTACAGATTGCACCAAATTTGCCTTCCTGGCTGACAAAAATTGGTTTTGGACCCTCCCTTCACGACGAATTAGTTCTGTCATAACTTCCATCATCAAGGGCAGTATCAGCCAAGTTCCTGTGGTACTAGACTGGCGCATAAACAACGGCACTCGGCCATTTGAATTATTTAACGAGTTCATTGTTGATGCACGTCAGTATTCTGATGACGTAGAATACGGTTATGTCGATTATTATGATGGACGTCCTCCTTATGGCTTATACCATAATATCTCAACGCCGCGTTACTCGTGGAACCCGTCTTGCCATATTGACACTTCTCCGCCGGCGGGCAATCGGTCGGAAATTGTTTGCTCCTGCAGAAGAGGTTTCACAGGAAATCCGTATCTCGGGAGCCAATATTTTCCGCCGTGTGACGGTGTGTGTTTATATAAAACCTATATATAATTGCGGTCCTGTTTTAATATTGCAATTTTGGTCATATGTTTGCGTATTTTTTATTTTTCACATTGCGTAACATTTTTTTTATATTTTTTTTAAAAAAAATTTTATTAAATAATTCACACACATTTACATATGTCAGTAATGTTTGAATCTATGACCTCAACATTCTCAGTTAAACTATTTTTTATTCATTACATAACATTAAAAAGCTTTGTTTTTAAAGTTGAAACCCAAATTTGTTTGCTCACAAGCAAGTTAGATACGTCATCAATCAAAGTGGAATAGCTAGTCATCAAAATTAATAAAGTGTTTGTGGAAAACTTGAATTTTTTATTCACAACTTTTGAACTAATTATTGTTTTGTTGGTGAGTTAAGTTCCCGAAATAGTCCCATACTAATAATTACATATGTAACTGGTTTCTTTTTCGTCCCCTCCATTGTTTCAGACATTGATGAATGCCGCCAGAACCGTCACCCATGCTTTGGAAGGAGGTGCGTGAACGAGTATGGATGGTACCGATGTGAGGACGACAAGAGAAAAGCTAGATTGATCCTTGCCACAGGTATTCATAAATCTATAACAAACTGGGTACGTACGCGTAGTTGTGGCGGTCATGCAAATTCATTTGTCCCGACACTTCGATTCATGCCCTACAATTTGAATCTTCACCTCCAACATATGTTTGGTAAATCGTACATCTATAAAAACGAAAAAACAAGATTAATTCAGAGGCTCTGCTTGTTTAATTTATTATACTAATATATCTATGTGTAACTTAATTACACTGATCAGTATCTAATATTAACCATGTAATAATTGATTAAGATTAATTTTCAATAATTTGAAGCTTAACTAAAAATCAACAAAATATTATGTTAATAAGCTAGGGCATAGGGTCTTCTACTAATTTTTCTTGGCTACTTTGGTTCTAGACTTCTAATGCTTATCCTTACGGTAGTAATACTAATGTACAATTATCTTGCATTAGTACTCAATTTCGACGAAGCTCAGGAGGGAGTGTATGTTGTCACCTGCAAATTTGATATATTAATTGTTTGACGCACATTCTAATATATATAAAGATGTTTGGACCTGTATATATATAGTCCTTATCAGGTCCAAACATCTTTATTTATTCAAAATGTACGGATTTTGTCAATAGAACCTCTTTTTGGTCATATTTTTCGATCATAGCTAACTAGTATCTAGATATATATAACATGATCATCTCTGCAAAATTTCAGCTAAATTGGTGATCGTTAAGGTATCAAAACTATATGATTACAATGAACGAACCAAATCTGTTCAATATGAACCGTTCGTGTCATTCAAAATTTTGAATATCTTAATGATTATCAATTTGGCTGAAATTTTGTATAGATGATCTACTCATATATACCTAAAAGATGAATGGTTGAGATGAGAAAATATGATAAAAAAGTATGTCAATTAAGAAAATCCGTACCTTTTGAATAAATAAGGAGGTTTGTATCTGAAAATTGTATATATATATATATATATATATATATATATATATATATATGCCCGTTCTGGTGCGGACGTTCGCACTCGGCTTAAAGTGCGGACGTCCCTCCGTTCTCCTCCGTCCGACGCCGACAACGGCGCTCCTCCACCCCAGCGGACTCCAGCAGCGTCCCCGATCACTTTCCCTCCCCGGCGAGTCCGCTGAATTACAGTTTTCCGGTGAGATCACCCAAAACTTCAAACAAGATCGATCGCGCCGAGTGCGGACGTTCGCTTTGGAACGTTTATATATATATATATATATATATATATATATATATATATATGGGTAAGACTAAGGTGTGTCAATGCATGACATGTATCAACTTTGTTCTTGAATTGTAAAATGAGACCTCAAAGTAGTCAGTTTAGTTCTTAAAGTTGTAACATGAGTCCTTAAAGTTATAAATTTTCAATTACATTATTGGACCTCAAGTGGTAAAATGTGTGCTTAAAATGGTAATTGAGTCCTCAAAGTGATATTTATAACTTTAAGGACTCATATTACCACCTTGAGGACTAATATTACTACTTTAAGGACTTATATTGTAACTAATAATATTTACAACTTTAAGGACTCATTTACAATTTTGAGAACAAATATTATCACTTTGAGGCAAGGTTCTAAAAATCGCTGCTTAGGGCCGCCTAGGCGTCGGAAATCACCAATCCGTTCAGATTATGGGGTAATCGGTTGAGCTGGGCATCACCATGGAAAACGGTGGCTGGGCGGTTTGGTTGCGCGGCCAGATTGGGCGGTTCGGCTAGTTGTTTCCCTTTTTTCTTTTCATTCTGTCTTGGATTTCTTGCCGGAGTGTTCAGATCAGGGCTCGAAGACGATGATGAGGTGCTTGAAAACGTTAGGCTTTGTTAGAAATTGTGCTCAAATCGCGTTGGTATTCTTGTTGAGAGGGAATCGAAGATCGGGAGAAGAAGAAAAAGAATGGGAAACTAATTTTTGTTGAACTCGTGGGCCATTGTGTTTGTTACTCTATTTAACTGTGCGGAGTTCATGAAGAAAAACATTTGGGAATTGAGGGTGAGACTTGAAGTTCTAAGAAGTGTGAGGCACACGTGGTGGAGTGGTTAAGGTATTTTTTTTCCCGACAAGGTGGTGAAGGTAGTTATGGACTCTTGTGATATGTGTGGGTTCATTCCATATCCAATTATCCATACTGATGTGTATATTTTTTTTTGAATAAAGGGCTGGTGCGGCTGCCTTCAAACTTTCATTAATGAAACTGTCGAACAAGAGGAGGACATGAAGCCTAAACCCCTGATTACAATAAGCATATAGAAGTCCCGAAATAATAACGAGAATTTCTACAACTACAAAGTACATGTATTCAAACAAGCACCAACTAGCAAAAAGTATCGCTCTAATGGTGACTCTATTTGCTTTGTCACAGCGGTTACATAATGGAAAAATTAGTTGACATGTAACACGTTTACATATCCTAATATCCAATAATATAGTTTTCCCACTATGTTGCTGCCGGATAATAATCCCGACGACACTAAGTTTCATCCTGCAAACGACGCGCTGCCTACCTAGAATAGATAAGGCACACAAAGTGCATAGACCGGCACAAGGCCCCTAGCACCCTATCAAATGGTGATATAGTATTATTGGCGACATAAAGCCGCTTAGAACTACAATTAAAATATAGTAAAATAAAATTACTAAATAAAATTGCAGAATAGAAAAATGGAATAGACCTAGGGTAGAACCCCAAGCCCATTCCATAATAGGTCCAGAAGAAGCCTAAAACTGTACCAAGGCCCAACGGGTCAAAGCATGGACCTCAGCCCAAGTCGAGTCTTGCATGGGAAACCTTGTCTCCACCGGCGAACCTACAACCCCACAACCTATATCGGCCCAGACAACCAATACGTGTAGCGAGATCCGGCCGGAATGGATCTGACACCACCATCGACCACGAAACCACCACCCATGCCGCTGTCGCCACCAATTGAAGCCAACAAAACTTTACCCCGTTCAACCCCAACCAGTCATCGGAGCATACTTCTATACTAGCAGCCCATCCGGCCACACACGACAAACGTCAATGAGGCAAGAAGCCTGTGCCGCCATCGTTGTGCAGCCGGACGAGCATATGAGAAACACTCGACAAAGTCTAGAGTTTTTTTAGGCGCATTCTTGAGAGAGAAGAGACGCTAGATTATTAGTACTGATGTGTATACTTATCTAAAACAAAACGACATTTTATATTTTCATAATTTTTCAAATAATATAATACTTTTTTTAAATTTTTTTATATAATTATCTATTATAAAAAAAATTTAAAAAAATACAAATTCGATTAATCACCGATTAATCTTTTCGGCGCTGTCCAACATTTTTTAGAAATGATATACTCACATAGCCCAACAAACTGATCGATGAAAATTTAATTTTGTGATAAAAAAGTTTGTCAAATGACCTATCCCTAAAAATGAACAAAAAAAGGGATACCTTAAGTGTTTTGTCCCGATATATTTTTGGAGTTTCAATTAAGAATATTGTATGTCTTTTAATCTGACTTCACATGCTTTGGTGGCTGAGTTATGTAGGTTTGAGCTCGAGCCTTGGACTCTTGTTGTTGCTTATTGGTGTATGGTTTGGATATAAATTCTTGAAGAAAAAGAATGAGATAAAACGAAAAAAGATGTTCTTCAAGCGAAACGGTGGTTTATTATTAGAACAACAATTGTCGTCAGGTGAAGTTAATGTTGAGAAAATCAAATTGTTTAAATCACAAGAGTTAGAGAAATCTACAGATAACTTTAATGTGGATAGAATTCTTGGCCAAGGAGGTCAAGGTACTGTATACAAAGGCATGTTGGAAGATGGAAGAATTGTTGCTGTGAAGAAGGCTAAAATGGTTGATGAAAGCCAACTATCAGAGTTCATCAATGAGGTTGTCATTCTTTCTCAAATCAACCATAGAAATATTGTTCAACTATTGGGTTGTTGTTTAGAGACAGAAGTTCCTCTTTTGGTTTATGAATTTATACCAAATGGAACCCTTTCCAAGTATATCACTGAACAGATTGAAGAATTTCCGCTCACATGGAACATGCGCTTACGAATTGCCACAGAAATCGCAGGAGCTCTCTCGTACTTACACTACACAGCTTCCTTTCCCATCTATCACAGAGATATCAAGTCTACAAATATACTTTTGGATGACAAGTATAGAGCAAAAATTGCTGACTTTGGAACTTCAAGATCAATTGCTATTGACCAAACTCATCTGACGACATCACTTGTACACGGCACGTTCGGTTACCTGGACCCTGAATACTTTCAGTCAAGCCAATTCACAGAGAAAAGTGATGTGTATAGCTTTGGGGTTGTTCTTGTTGAGCTCTTAACAGGGCAAAAACCAATTTCTTTCCTAAGGTCAGAGGATGAAGGCAGGAGTCTTGCCACATATTTCATTATCTCCATGCACAAAGATTGTCTGTTTGAAATTGTTGATGCTCAAGTTTTGAAGGAAGGATCAAAAGAAGATATCATAGCCGTGGCAAACCTTGCAAGAAGATGTCTGAGTTTGAACGGAAGGAAGCGCCCTACAATGAGAGAGGTCACAGCAGAGCTAGAAGTGATTCAGATGACAGAAAAAACTTCTAATGGCGAACAGAATAACTATGAAGAGGTTGAGATTCTCAGAACTGAATCAGTCGAGCTATGGGATATTGCTTCAAGTTCCACGGGAACAGATGCTGGTCGGGTTTCATCATTCCATGAAATCCCACTATTATCTTTCAAGTCAAGGTAATTAAGCAAAATATTTCTTAGTTTTTGCCAAAATAAAAAAGAACATATATACGTTTCAAGATTGCAGTACTATTCTACTTTTGTTATTTATGTTTGTAGACATCAAATAGAATAATCTTTCAAATTATAAACATCATCCCACTGCTACAGTTTGAGAGATTCTCTACTTTTATCTGCTTGTAATACTGTTTGTTTGACAATTTGGAAATAGGTTGTACGTACTAGACTATTAGCTGTATATTTTTTATTGGTATTGAAGAAATTACTGTAGAAATAACTTTTGTTAGCTACTTTTTTGTTTGATTGGAAATAGATAATTTACTAACTCAGAGAGAATACATCAACATTGGACAAATATGTTGGGAAGAAATTAGAGCTTGATCCAAAAACACTTTTTATTTTGATAAAGAGTGCACGGAGAGACCCAAAATCACAACATCATGTATTAATAATTTAAGATTTATACTATTAATTAAGATTCAAAACGATGTTTCGCTATAACGCATAAAGAAGATCAATATATGTTCATGAATGAGATTTTATCAATATTTCGTCATCGTTTTATAATTGTTGATGAATGGAGATTTCATAACACAGTAAGTGTGAGAAATCCTGCACACCTATTTGAAAATTTTCAAGAGACAAATGATCAGTGAGAGGTAGAAAAATACTTTACGGTTGATAGTTCGGCAAATTGGTAAAGTAGAATTTACGGTTTTCTAAATCCCTTCGAACACGTGGCAGTTCCCAGTTTTTCATGGTCAAATGCTGCCGTCTTCCTCCTGCGACCCGCCCAATCGCATCTATTTAGGGATTCAGCATAACCTCTGCTCTAATCAAAACCCCTAAATTGGTTCTCACGACCAATCCTTGGGGTAAAAAATGGAAGCCCCACACTGTTGGGGCTCCACAAGGGCCTGAGCTTCAGAAAGAGGGTTGCTTTGGATGATTGTGCATTTGAGGAATCGAGGACCCCAATTGCATGCGTTGAAGGCTATTTCTTCAGGTACGTGTTTGGTTGAAGGTATGAAATTTGATTGATTTTGCTTAATGTTGAATTGATCAAGTACGGGAGATGCCGAGCTATGTTAAAGAAATGAGGTCAGTCCAAGGTTTCTGGATGCACCGGTTGGTTTAATAGTCTTATGGGTCTCAGATGAAGACCAGATTATTCTTAATGGGTAATAGTTGTTAGAGATTTTGATTTGTCAGGTACATGACTACTCTTGCTCTTTGCTCAAGTCACTGGAAACCAATATATACTTGGTATTCTTTTGTATTAATCTGTACTTTTTAACTCTCCTTAAAATATAAAAATAAAAATAAAAATATCTGTTCTTTCTAGACTGTAAGTGATTGAATAGTCTAGCTAATTATATTAATTTTTATTATGAAATGTGCGGCATACAGAGCCAGAAATCGTATCGCCTACCATGGTGAATCTTCTGTTTGAGTCTGTCAAAGCATGGCTGCTAGAATAAGTACAACACTTGGTGTCCATCTTGATTGATTCTTTCATTCACTTTTTATGTCTTGATTTACTTAGCACTTAATAAAGGATAAGCAGTAGGAAAGTCGTGCGAGGAACTATCCTTGAACACTGTATATATAGTAAGCACAATCTCTAGCTACCCCAATTTACTGTGTCTGTTGGCTTTGGCTTTAGATTGATGCTTGAAGAAACATTAGCGTGGCTACTACCTAGTTCCGACCTTTGAACCTGAGAGAAGACAGGTAATTATAGTAGAGGTGAGGAGGAAGAAGTAGAAGAATGGATGTTGTGCAGTTTTTACTTCATATCACTCTGTTCTTGTGGTGTATTAGTAGTGCTGCTATAGAAGCACAACAACCCTTAATAGCAAAGCCTAATTGTCCATCACAGTGTGGAAACGTTTCAATCCCTTATCCTTTTGGAATTGGAGAAGGTTGTTATGTAGATAACTGGTTCAAAATACTTTGTAATCAATCAACTAGCCCACCCAAACCTTACTTGAACTACACCAGTCTGCATCTTGAGGTATTGGAAATTTCTGTTGCAGGAACACTAAAAGTCAGACACCCGATAACGGTCTCTGATAATTGCAGTGACAAGCCAATTCGGCAAGCAGCCTACTTGTCGCAAAGCCCTTTTGTGTTCTCACAAAAGAACAGATTTACAGTAGTTGGTTGTGGTGTTGTGGCTAGGCTGAATTCTATCTCAGATGGCTTGATCATCTCGGCTACATGCTCGTCCCAGTGTGGATTTGCCTCCAATGGAACCATTAGCAGCAGTACCTGCAATGGTTCGGATTGCAGCCAGACCTCTGTCCCTTCCTTTCTCTCTACCTTCGACACCAGTTTCGTGTCTACAACAAATCCATGCAATTATGCATTCTTGGCAGACCAGGAATGGTTTCAGTCATTTGCTGACAATTCAAATAATATATCTGCTAGAATAAGTGATATGGATGATGTGCCTGCCATGTTAGACTGGAGCTTATATCATTCGATCCCCGATGTATTTGGAATCTCCTCAATTGCTTCTGATAGATTTGTTAATTGCTGGGAATACAGTGACTACTCTTCAACATTTAATTCCTCAAGGCTGGAATGTTTATGTGCAACTGGCTTTGAAGGAAACCCCTATCTCCTTCATGGATGTCAAGGTAAACCACCACTACTAGCTAGTACATGCTTTAAATAAGATATAACACGAGCACTGGCTGCACTGCACATTATTCTCTGGATGGATAAGTTGAGAAGAAAATGCATTAGTAATGTATATACCCATTTATGTCAATTGTCGTTCTAACGAAACAAAATGATGAGTTTTCATTAATGTGAGGACTTGATTTTGTTCTACAGCCAGGAATAAACTTTTTCATTTATTTTCTGATCTGTTTTGTGTTGCAATATCAATACCCAGACATAAATGAATGCTTGGCTTCAAACCGGCAGTGTCCCGTGAACTATGAATGCAAGAATCGTATTGGATACGCCGAATGTTACTCTCCGAAGAGAAAGTCCCCAGTTAAACTGGCTTTTATAGGTATGGGCTAAAGCTTTTTCTTTACTTGGAACAATAACTTGTCTTTTCATTTTTAAACTTTTATGGCTTTACATAATTGTAAAATTGGTTGTAACTTAAATTCTTTACAAAATCAGAAGGACAGCTCCATACTGACCAAATTATGCTTATATGTGCTAATCAGTTATCGGCAGCGTTCTTGGACTACTGTTTCTACTTGGTGTTGCTTGGTGGTTGCACAAAGCCATAAAGAAAAGGAAGAACATAAAGCAAAAGGAGAAATTTTTTCAACAAAATGGTGGTTTATTGTTGGAGCAACAACTGTTATCTGGTGAAGTAAATGTCGAAAAAATTAAGTTGTTCAATGCGAAGGAGTTGGAGAAAGCTACTGACCGCTTTAATGTGGACAGAATTCTTGGCCAAGGAGGCCAAGGTACTGTTTACAAAGGAATGCTGGACGACGGAAGAATTGTTGCTGTGAAACAGTCTACAAAACTTGAAGGAGGTGAAGTAGGAAACTTCATTAATGAAATTGTCATTCTTTCACAGATTAACCATAGGAATGTGGTTAAGTTATTGGGGTGCTGTTTAGAGACGGAAGTTCCTCTTTTGGTTTATGAATTCATACTTAATGGAACACTTTCTGAGTATATTCATCACCACAATGAAGAGTTTCCTCTCACTTGGGAAATGCGCCTACGAGTGTCGATGGAAATTGCAGGAGCTATTTCATACTTACATTCATCTGCCTCCATGCCTATATACCACAGAGACATCAAGTCTTCTAACATATTGTTGGATGATAAGTATAGAGCCAAAGTAGCAGACTTTGGAACATCGAGATCTATTGCCATAGATAAGACACACCTGACGACACGAGTACAAGGAACATTTGGTTATTTAGACCCAGAATACTTCCAATCCAGTCAATTTACCGACAAGAGTGATGTTTATAGCTTTGGAGTGGTCCTTGCTGAGCTCTTGACAGGACAAAAGCCAATTTCTCCGACAACTTCAGAAGAATGGAGAAGCCTAGCAAATCATTTCATTCTTTCAATGGAAGGAAATTGCCTGTTTGATATTCTCGATAGTCGAGTTAGAAGGGATGGTCGGGAAGAAGAAATTGTGGCAGTTGCTAACCTTGCAAAAAGATGCTTAAATTTGAATGGGAGAAAACGACCTACTATGAAAGAAGTTGCTGTGGAGTTGGAGGGAATCCAATTGTCGGTTAAAGCTCATTCTGATGTTCAACAAAACTTCTCAGAGATTGGATATGGTCGAACTAATGGAATGACCAAGGCTTGGGATGCTTGTTCTACATCAACAATGTCATCAGATATGGATAGTGGTACTGGTACAGGTTCTTCATTAGATGCACAACCTTTATTGTCCTTCAAGTACGAGTGATTTTTTATTTTTTTTTTTTTTTTCATAGTCATATTTCTCTGGTGGAGTCAATTAGATGAAATTCGACAAATGAATTTTTTGTTGTAGCTGGAAGAACATTACTCGCAAAATTCACAGACTATATGTGTGACCAACTGTTATTCCTAAACACAACGGGAAATATATGTTGTTGTCACCACTACAAATGTGAGTAACACCCACATTAAGGTGTGTGGCAAAATTAGACTGAATACCCACATATGTGTGTGGCGAAGGCCCATTGCCACACTGCAGCTACATTTTTTCGGTTTGTGCGCTCTAGAAGTGTGGCAAACTGGTAAGGAGAGAAAACCCACATTTACATCAAAATGTGGCTTTGATTGAATTCTGACATTTGTGAGCCAGGTTTGAAATATAATATTGTGTGGAATTTCAGCAGATCAGAAATGAATCTCAATTTTTTTGGGTAATATTTATCAATAATTCTCATTTTATAGAATTCATCCTCAATTGATTAAGGGGCCCTTAAATTCTGAATTAAGTCCATTTATCTTTGTTCTTGACAGTTCTTCAAGGAGAGTCCAGTATTCGTAGAGATCTAGTATCAATTCCTACAAGGAGTTCATCAAGGAGTTAGTATTCCTTTCAATCGGACAAGAAAACAAACAATAGAAATCGATTACCAAGTAATATAAATAGAAAATGACATCTTTACCTGTAGAGAATCAGGTCAAGGATTAGCTCGCGTTCTTTGCACCAAGTTATTTCAAAGTACTAACATCTTCTTCTGGGTCGAATTTGATCTCAAAAAATTAAATATATGACATCAAAATTCACCCAATTTAATCACAATAAAGTGAAAAAGATGAATACTTAGAGCAAGTTCACTCGTTGGGTCATCGTTGGAGATGACCTGGGTCACGGATGTGACTTGGGTCATTGCACTGAGTAGCAGTTTCCACCCGTACCCGTTTGGTAATAAACTGGGTCGTCACATGACAATTTTGATTTATTAAATTTATTATGACAATTATTATTGTTAAATAGAGGTTTATGATGCAAAGAAATTGTACATGTCAATTAGAATATATATAAACATAAGTGAATTTAGCATTTTTTAGATTGGGTCATGATGATGATGCTTAAGACTTAGGTTAACCTAGGTCACACGGGTGGACATGTTTTTAGAACCAAAAACTCGATTTGAATTACCCAAAAATCACAATCACCGATGTAAGCAATTCCTGGATCTATTTAGCAGCGCTATCACTAGTGGAGAAGGAGCTGGGGCTTCTTCAATATAGCTGAGGCCGAACAAGATCCCAAATCCAAATGGCTGGGTGTTGACGGTGAAGAGTCTGGACCCCAAATCTCAAAGCTTCATCTTCTTCTTCAAGTCTGAAAAAGAACCAAATTTTACTTAAATCCAGAATTGGGAAGATATATAATACTGAGGAAGGAAAGAGATAGAGAAGCATCGAGAATTTGGTCAGTTACCAAACGAAAGTGTTGTCGACAGCGATCATTGGCTCGAAGTCGAAAGTCGGAGGCGGTCGGAGCTTTGTCTTGCCCAGAGAAAGAGAGAGAGAGAGAGAGAGAGAGAGAGAGAGAGAGAGAGAGGACAAGAATTGGAAAAGAATTAGATAAGATACAAGTGTGGGACTGGGACGGTGGGAGCACGGGAAGATGAGAGAGAGGAGAGCCTTGTCAGGTTTAAGTAGGAAAAAAAACAATAATATATTCCCTAGCCACACAATTGCATGCAAAATTGTGGGACAATGTCTCACTTGCAATACCAAAAGAGATGGGTTCGACCCTAAACAGTAGAAGTTCCCACATTTGCAAATATATGTGGTAAAGCAAATGTGGCCTTTGGCCCATCATTGTTGTGGTGTCATGTCCTCCTGCCACAGGTACCAAAAGAAAGAAAATCTGCTGTCCTTCTCCTTCCAGTTGTGCAATTGCAAACACTTGTTGTATCCCAGTCCAGGCATTGGGAACAGACAAGTCTTTTGCCTAGTTACTCATCGTTTCATTGTCAATTCATACAACGGAAAAGGTTTCCAGTAATGGTTTTGCCAGCTTAGCTATAATCGTTTGAGTTTCTACACAAATCAAACCTGTCTAATTGTCATTCCCTTGTCATGTTAACATCAACAGGATTTTGTTATTTGGAAAATATAGTTGGATAAGCTTCTTCCTCACCATATATATGTACAATCAGCCTCTGCCTTTCAAGTTCCTCTGAACAAATATTTGTTTGTTTCTCTTTCTTTTGGCCAAACAGCACAGATACTTGGTTAAGTGTTTAAGAATGAAAGCTGAGCAGAGTCCCACCAAACCAGGCTTGTAAAAGTAGCACTAAAATTTACTAAAATGATGACCAAGCTTGTAAAAGTAGCACATTTACTGAAATGATGGTGATGTAAAATTAAGAATGAAAAATGTTGTCGTCTTGTTGTTAGAATCGGATTGCACTACTCTTATTAATCAGAGCTCACCTTCCATTCAATTGACACACAAAGATTAGTAGGAGAGCATCTGCATAGACAGCGTAGTCGTGAAGATGAAAGTCAAGGATTAATTTTGTTGAGAGACGGCTCTAGTGTATCAACCGGTCGTGAAAGTTTTAGTTTTACTTGGGCCAAAGAACACACCACCTCCAATCAGAATTATACATAATGCCCTTTCATTGTATTATTATTACGAGGTTTGTTATTATAATTAGGGTTATATCTGCTGGGATTTTCATTCACTAAAGCTCATGTTGGTGCCCCCGAAAAAAATAATAATAATAAAACATATTGGTGGTCAAGAGAAGTCATAGCGAGTTTTCATCTCTGGATCTGAGTATGTTTATGAAAAATCATATGATTTGACAAAAAAAAAAAATTTATTATCGGTCTTTTTTTTTCTTCTAAATTACTCCTAAAGCTTTCAACTCGCATGAATAAAAAAAATTAATAGAATTTGGAATATCCATGTTAGACTGTTAGTTGTAGGAATTTTCCAGTGATCTTGTATCTTCGAACAAAGTTCAAAATGTCGGCTTCAACAACAAAATTAGTACTTACATGAAAAAGTAACACGTACTGCGAATTGAAATCTTAGTGAAAACTTTAACTTATTTCAGTGAATATTAATACTCAAAATTAATTTCGAAAATATTATAAAATATCAATTACATATATAACGCTTATACTCTCCTCACTTTAGGCCACATTTTTCAAAAACACAAAACATAGCTGGGAAATGTAACGCCAACAACATTGGTCCTTAGTCAATGTAAAAGAATTTCCAAAGCTAGCATGATATTATACTCTACTGAGCGGACAATCCAGAATAAACAAAAACGTCAAATCTAAGAAAGGTTTGTTCGCTAAATATCTGCCGATCGAGTCGGTGCATGTGCTTAGCTAAAACAATCGCTCGATCTGCTAGTTCAATACGATGACCTTGGTAAGTGTGCCTAACACAAATCGCGGGGGTAGGTGCCCTCTTTGTCATTTTCTTAACCTCCACACATCGTATATATGCCTTATTCGTACCACTACTTGGAGTAACACTAACAGTCTAACACATACATTCCACCTTACCAACCGGAAACCATGGGATCCGAAGAGCAGCGGCCACTGCTACATGGAATCGACTCTCCCACGTCTCGCATTTCCGACCTGCCATCCGCCGTGATCGAAGAGTTCCTTGAACAACCGCGGCGGGTGGCGTTTCGATACTGGGCTCGGCTGGTTGCTTGGGAGTCAAGGCTCCTATGGCTTTTATCCGGTTCGTCGATTGCTGTTTCGGTTTTCAATTATATGTTGAGTTTCGTCACTCTCATATTTTGTGGGCATTTGAGCTCTTTGGAGCTAGCTGGCGCATCCATTGCTAGTGTTGGAATACAAGGTCTTGCTTATGGTATCATGGTACGTACGTGAGTATACTTCAAAGTTTCCGTCTATTATAATTTGACACGTTACATGAATAATGTTAATTAAATCACATTTTTAGATATCCCATTTAAACTCTATTTATTCGGCACTCATGTCATGTGTTTTAAAGATCAAGCATCACTTACAATCAATCTTAATTTATATACACTTACATCATCTAATTAATTTTAGTTGAATTGTTGCTTTGAATTTCAAGTTGGGGATGGCAAGTGCTGTACAAACAGTATGTGGGCAAGCCTATGGAGCCAAACACTTGGGAGCAATGGGGATCATATGCCAGAGAGCAATCATCTTGCACTTGGGAGCAGCAATCCTCCTCACACCTGTGTACTGGTGGTCAGGGCCAATACTCATAGCCATAGGCCAATCAGAGGACATAGCAATTCAGGGTCAAATCTTCGCGCGCGGCTTGATCCCTCAACTCTATGCATTTGCCATAAACTGCCCGCAGCAGAGGTTCCTTCAAGCACAGAACGTAGTGAACCCTTTGGCTTACATCTCCACCGGAGTTTTCGCCCTTCATATTCTTCTCAGTTGGCTGGTGATATATGTTGTGGACTATGGACTGGCTGGTGCTGCTCTAACACTGAGTTTGTCTTGGTGGTTGCTTGTGATTATATGTGGGATTTACATTCTTGTAAGCCCCAACTGCAAGGAAACTTGGACTGGTTTCTCTTGGAAAGCCTTCAATGGAATTTGGCCTTATTTAAAGTTGACTCTTTCCTCTGCCGTCATGCTATGGTATGTGCTATATACTATCCTGCAAATCTAGCATACAACTTGTAAATAATGTTTGTCCACCTTTGTGTAAGTTTTTACTTGAGTTAAAAGTAATAACTGTTTTCCTGATGATGCATTATTGTAGTTTGGAGATATGGTACAACCAAGGACTAACCCTGATATCTGGGCTTCTCCCCAATCCTACAATATCTCTAGATTCCCTTTCAATTTGGTACGTCTTTGTTGCATTTCCAATTTCGCGATCAGTCAATCTGATCAGTTGTATCTAAGTCTAAAAATGTTCTGATTTGTGTACCTGATATATTGCAGTATGAATTACTGGAACTGGAGCCTGCAGTTTATGTTAGGCCTAAGTGCAGCAGCCAGGTTTGTGATAAATTCACAATATGAAGATATATGGTCTGATTGTATGTCATAATACTCACAATGGGATTTTGGCTTACTTTTGCAGTGTTAGAGTGAGCAATGAGCTAGGGGCTGGTAATCCAAAGGTGGCCAAATTTTCGGTTTTTGTAGTGACCAGTACGAGCATCCTGATTAGTGTAGTCTTCACTGCGATCATCGTGATATTCCAAGTTGGATTAAGCAAACTGTTTACAAGTGACCCCGAGGTTATCGAAGCAGTGATTGAATTGATTCCCTTGCTAGCTATCTCTGTTTTCTTGAATGGCATCCAACCTATACTCTCAGGTACTTTTATGATAGAACTGAGCACCATTCTAAAATTTCCAGACTCTGAAATATCAGGTGTGACATTCATGAGTCAATGTTTTCAGGTGTGGCAATTGGAAGTGGTTGGCAAGACATTGTGGCTTATGTTAACATTATTTGTTTCTATATCATTGGACTCCCAATAGGATGTGTTCTTGGCTTCAAAACTGATATGGGAGTATCAGTAAGTACTGAATTCGTACCTAACTCAGATTTTACCAGTAATGGCATTACACTTGGTTTCTGAAATCTGGCCTTCAATTTTTCAGGGCATATGGTGGGGGATGATTGGTGGCGTTACTTTACAAACAATAACTCTAATTATTCTCACTGCCAGAACAAATTGGAATGCTGAGGTAAGTAACCTAGGTTATACATCTTTTTAACAAAGTAAATCATATACCTGAATTGCATTTGGTCAAGTTTTTATCAGTACTTTTGATCACTTCCTCTTGTAGGTTGTGAAAGCTGCTGATCGCTTGAAAAGATCGGCAAGTGAAGAAAACTTGAACTTGGCGGGGACTATATAAGGAACTTCATACACGGAAATTTTACTATACTCCGGTGTATGTTATGTAACATCATATCGTTTACCATTAGATTAAATAGAGGAGAAACAACAAATCAAAGCAATTGTTTGGAAAAACATTTGAATGTAAATTCCAAAATGGAGTCAGGTCAGGTATCAAACTGTTCAAAACTGAAAATGGAATATAAATCAACAGCTTAGTTTTTGAAGGATCAAGTGATGATCATCTTTCTGCGAGGGTCTATTTCCAGCACTCCCTTTCAAGGGGAAAAAATCAGAAGGGAGTGGCTCCAACATCATGTAAATTGTTGAGTCTAAACTTGCGCAATCCATCTATACCTAATTCAATGTAAAACTTCCAGCTTAATGGACTGTAGGAGTATGACATCCATCAACCTCTGCAATTATTTCTTCATGTGAAGAGTCCAGAACACTACCATCCACATCTTAATCATTAAACCTAGTTGGCCTATTAAAATTGGTCCACTGGAAACTTGTAGTAGAACACTTCAAGAACTGTTACAATCTAGCCAAACCCACCTTACCACACCAGTGCATGGAACATATGGTTTTCTGGAACCGAATTTGAGAATTGTTCCGAACTTTCAGTATGCAGTCCCTATACGCTGAAGACAATTCTTCAACTTAAAGATTTCCTCTAATATCCTTTTTGTGTCCCAAGTGTTCCATTTGGATTAGCCGGGAGGGGGCGTTCCTAGAGATTTTGTTTTGTAATTATGTTGGTTGGTTATTCTGAATTCTTTATAAGTTTCTCAAAATGGTTACACCTTTCCAACATGCATATAATGCACCGTTATAATCTGGAAAGAAGAAAGCTGTTGTGAAGAAGGTTAGGCTAGTTGAGAGTGATCTTCTTTTCATGGCTAAACTGTTCAAACCAAAGCGGATTCAGTGCACCGTGGTGCATTTGAACCATTAACAGATAGCAAACGTCTGTTAGTAATAAAAAATCAGTAAAAACCTAAAATTTGCAGTAAAAACCTTATGCTGCGCGCTTCTCTCCATCTCCCTTTGCCTCCAAAACCCAGCCTCTCCATCCATATTTGCTTCTTCATCCTCTCCGAACTTCCTCAATTCCATATTTGCTTCTTCTTCCTCCTCGACCTTCAGATTCCTCAACCTTTCAATTCCTCAATTTTCATTTATAGGGTTTCATGTTTCCAATTGCTTCTTCTTGCCCAACCCTCATCCTCATGAAATTCATCAGTCTTGCTTGATCAATTAATTCTATTTGGTGGGGAAATTGGGGTCAGAAAGGCAATGATAAACGAGATTCAAATCATTCAATACCAAACCCAATTACTTTCAGATTTCCCCAGTCTAGTTACTGTGTTTACCGGCTCTTACTTTTTCTTTATCCATAACGACGTTAAAATGATGGTCAGTGCCACATCAATGACTAGATTAAATGTATGGCTAAGATTGCATATTAACTCTTGATTCACTTATACCGCGGTGCATTCGCAGTTTTCTTTGTCTGAATACTGATTTTTCGCTAACACTGATTTGAATTTTGACTACTTCCCTATGTATAAGATGACATATTAGCACATATGGAAGAGAAATTTCCAATGAACACCTCGATCTTACTTGTCAAAAGAAAATTTTCCAATGAAGACATTTATTCTTTGGCTCGTGTTTGAGAAGACTCTACGTAATTAGTCCCTTAGAGAAGATGCAAAGAACTATTGCTCACTCTGAAAACCCAATATAAAAACACAAATCTCGAAACAGGATTTAAAGCACTTAGAATCATTTTCTTCATTTTGAGATTCCAATCTTCCTGCAAGAATATAGATAGGATATCAAAGAGTAAGAAGCAGCAGTGTGGTGCCTGTTCTGTTTCTACTTCATGTGATCACTCTGTTCTTGTGGCCTACGAGTACTAGGCACAATACAGGTCAGGAGCCTCATTACCTTCCTTGATCATAGCTGTGGTTGTCCTTGGCCAAATAGTGGCCAACCAGCAAACTTTAGTGGAAGCCCGTTTGTCTTCTCCCAGAAAAACAGACTCGCTGTAATGGGATGCGGCGGTACCACCTGGATGACGCACGTCAACGGTTCAAGAGTTGCTGGCTGCCGCTCCGTCTGTGGTGATGGTGGCAAACTTCCGGGTACTCTTGATAAGTGCAATGGTATTAACTGCTGCCAGATCAACACTCCTCCGGAGCTTACTGCCTTCAACTACACCTTTGAAGCATCAAACAAAACCACCCCTGGAACGGAAGGTTGCAAGTATGCATTTCTGGTAGACCAAGAGTCGTGGGTTTATGATTCTGCCGGTCTTTCTTCCATCGGGAATGTTATGTACATCCCTGTATTGCTCGATTGGAACTTGAATGGTTATTCAACTGACTTAAAATATGAAATAGATTATTGGCCCGATAATTCGACCACGAACTGCACAAGTGCTCATCAATGTGTCTGCTCACGGGCTTATCGATGGATATATGCAGAAATTATAGTTCTGTTGTTTTGGAAGTAAATATATGGTTTGCATCAAAAGAACATACATTATTTATTCTACCTGCAATCACTTGACTTGAACTTTTAAATGTCAGACGTTGATGAATGCGAGGATCCAATTATTTGTGGTCCATTATGGCTTAAAGTGGCCATTCTAGGTATGCCTTTCTAAATCTTGCGAATTAAGAGAGTTTTGATTATTGAAATTCCCTTACCAAGTTATCCTTCTTGTTTTCTCGTTGATCTCTTCAGTTATCAGCTGTGTTCTTGGAGTATTGTTCCTACACGGTGGTGCATGGTGGTTGCACAAAGTCATTAAGAAAAGGAAAAACATCAAGCGGAAGCAGAAATTTTTTAAGCAAAATGGTGGTTTATTGTTGCAGCAACAATCATCTTCTGGTGATCAAACTAGCATTGAAAAACTTACATTGTTCCACTCGGAGGAATTAGAGAAAGCCACAGACGGTTTCAATGCAGATAGAATACTTGGTCAAGGAGGGCAAGGCACTGTTTATAAAGGAATGTTAGCAGATGGAAAAATCGTAGCAGTAAAGAAGTCCTTATTAGCTAATGGAAGTGAAGTGAGACAATTCATCAATGAAATTGTCATTCTTTCCCAAATTATCCACAGGAATGTGGTAAAACTCTGGGGTTGCTGCTTAGAGACGGAAGTTCCCCTTTTGGTTTATGAATTCATTCCCAACGGAACGCTTTCTCACTATATACAACACGAAAATGAGGACTTCCCACTTACATGGGGAATACGTCTACGAGTTGCTAAAGAAGTCGCAGGAGCTCTTTCCTATTTGCACTCAGCAGCTTCTACTCCCATTTACCACCGCGATATCAAATCCTCTAACATACTCTTGGATGATAAGTATACTGTTAAAGTAGCAGATTTTGGGACTTCAAGATCAGTTTCCATCGACAAAACACACCTTACAATGTCACAAGTTCAAGGAACATTTGGTTATTTGGACCCAGAGTACTTCATAACTAGCCAATTTACAGACAAAAGTGACGTTTACAGCTTCGGAGTGGTCCTTGCTGAGCTCTTGACCGGAAAACAGCCAATTTTTCAGACCGAGTCACAAGAAACCATGAGCTTGTCACATTATTTCCTAGTTTCTATGGAGGAGAATCGTCTGTCTGATATTCTTGATGCTCGAGTTATGAACAGTGAGAAAAAAGAGGTTATGGCAGTTACTAACCTTGCTATGCGTTGTTTGAATATGAAGGGAAAAGAGCGTCCTGCTATGAAGGAAGTAGCAGCGGAATTGGAGGCAATATTTAAACTGCAAGGGGAAGACTACAATGTTCAACGAAACACTTCAGATGTTGGATATGTCCGAAGTGGAATAACTGAGGTTTGGGATGTTGGTTCTACATCAGTATCGTCTTCTATGGTTACTGAATCTAGTGGTACAAGTTTTTCATTCCATTTGAGACCACTGGTGTCTATCAAGACAGAGTGAATACTTGTTCCAACAATATTCTGTATCCATTTTTAGATATTACATTCTGAGTAATGCATATATGAAACTCAAATTTTTAGTTCTTTGCCTATTTTCATTTCCCTGAGTTAGAATATTCTAAAGACTCACGGGAATGATCAAATATATAACAAATCTTTTAAAGGTCCTAGAGGAGGGGTGAATAGGCATTTTTCCAATTTTCGTTAACTTCTGTATCGAGGATAACAATAACTTGTGCTATCCCAGATTCACAGAATACGAGATTTCAGAAGATAAATTGCAGCAAATAAAGAAACAACACATAAATGTTTTTTACTCGCAGAAACCCTGAATGTAGGGAGAAAAACTGTGTGTCTCTAACTCTTGAGAGACAAAACTTTCCACTAATTTGAAGTAACCTCTTACAAGAATAATAGTTCTAGTGATACACTACCACAGTGTTATCCTTCCTAATCCCAAACTAGTCTAGACCTATTCTCTCTCTTGTTTCTAAGACTTACAACATGGAACACTTTCAAAAGCCTTGTTCGTGAATTCAGCTAACCACTAGCAGATTCAACCTTGAATACTTCTTGGGTTGGTTGCATTACACATCCCTCATGGTATGCAACATGATATGAGTTGATGAAAGAAGTTTTGAGTTCAAGCTCTAAGGTTTACAGTCACGAAGAAGACTTAGAGCAGCATGAACAATGCAAGCTAAAACTAGACTCAACAATGAAAACGCAATAAGGCAGTTTTCAACAACCATTGAGCAAAGCCAAAGCTATAGATATATATATATATATATATATATATATATATATATATATATATATATATATATATATATATAGGCAAACAAGGCATCAAAGATGATGCATGCTGACCTCAACATGTTTCAGAAAGGTTTGGACAGAAGTGTTTGATTACAATACTGAAAGTGATGTATCCAAATGGAGAGATGACACAAGCAATCTCAATAAGACAAAAAACTCTTTCCTAAAACATGAACGATTCAAAACAAGGAGCAAAGAGGTTTCAAACCCTCTTACTCAGTCCATTAGTGGACCTTGACACAGCCGATAACGACTGGTCTTTGAATCACACAGGGACCAGCTATGTGTAGGGTAATGTATCATAAAATCCAAGCTGGAGCCTTGAGCATCAAACCATTTGGTCACGGGTTGGCATAACAAAAGATCTCAACCCTTAGACTGGTTTGGGCGCCAAGACTCTTCCCACAAAAACTCAGTTGTCAATTTGAAATTGAAAATCAACAAAGACCTATTAAACTAATATAACAGAATCTTTGAGAATCAGGACAACAAAAGACTCGGTACTAGGATAGCAAGCGAAGCTGCTAACCTCTGTGAAAAACATATGATATGCATATGCATGTTTTACCTGAGACCATAAGGGATGTTAGTGACACTTATTCTTGTTCAGATGACAGTATCTCCAAGTGTTTTGCAAGATAAAAGATTGTCAATTATCCTTATAGCTTCATCTTTATTCGTTCCCAATGTGCTTATGATGTAGCACCAGGCGGGCTGTTAGCTAGTGTGTGCCATCTTCTTCATCTTAAACTTTTCACTAATGTTTGGCTGTTTGCACATCGACTGTTATTAGAGAGACCTATTGAGAATATACTCAACCAAAGGTTAGCCTAATCTTGCTAATCAAAAATTGAGGAGTGTATATAAGTACCTTGAATTAGTATGACAATTCTTCCCCCGGAACTTGTTAGCCGTGTGGAACTGAGGCAACATAGTAACAAGTATCTGCAAGTGAGCCTTCTTGAGATTTGAGAATCATCCGCATTTGATCATTCCAAGCTCCTGCTACACAGTATCATCACAATCACACTTATCATAAGGCTTTTCTGATCAATAGAATAAATCGCAACCCTCAAACTCAAAAGTGTTACCATTTCATCAAGTTTCAAGTCTCATTGCCGCATTTCAACAAACACCTGCAGTGCTACTGTCATTATCTGCATTCCTAGTAGGTTTAGGACTGGTTTCATAACACTTGAAATATATGTGAAAGCTGGGCTTGATTGTTGTTTACAGAGGAAAGTAAAAGTTGAATGGAAACAGACAAGTTGCAAAGCAAGATTACCATGATCTGATGATCGTTTACTGCAGTGGTTGTGGCGTTTACGGCCGTGGTAACATCTACGCCGCCCCCAGTTCCTAATTAACGTAGCCATCGCATGTGCTTGGTACACTGGTGGACCTTGTGGGCTTATAAATTTAGTCTGGGTTCTCGCGGAGGTATCCATTATCCAATAGCCAAACTAAATTTACGCCCAATAGGCCCATTTCGCACCAAAACGGAAGAAGAAGAGAAGCACTTTCTAGTTTCTAGTTTCACCCAAGCCATAACAAACAGCAACTGGCCACGACCACCATCAAGCAAACGGAGTCGCCACAGTGGCCATTATTGCCGAAAGCACCCAAGAAGCTCTTAAGCCTCTTATTGTGATCTGTGGAGGTGATCCTCCCGGTGGATCCCTTTACTGGTTCTGTTTGCATGCGCGTGTGTATGTGTGGGAGAAAGAAGATCATGTCAAAACGATTGCATCTGTTGACGACAATGCATGCATGTCCATGGCAGCGCGTTTGTTTTCATTCATTTTTCTTTTATTTCATTGCCTCGCATCAATTATATAAGTTACTGTTTTATCTTCTCTTAAATTGGCAAGTACATATACTGCGCAATCTTACTGTTTGATAGAGAGCACCAAAATTTTCGAGGGGGAGAGATGAACAATGAACACTTGACAGTGATAATAAGTCAATAAAAACAATACAACAAAAAAAGGAGAGTGTTGCTTTCAGCATTATTGTTTTTGGTTCTGACGAATTTTCTTCTTTTGACTGATATGTACCTTCTTATTGTACTTTGAATTGTTCAAGTATGACTGCTGATGCTGGAAGTATATATGGAACAACACTAAGGAAAACTAATTAATTAAGGTGGAAATGAAAAGACATCAACGGTTGTGATTAATTGCTTTTCAGCTTTTCTATGATCAAGTCTTGCAAATTGCAGTCAATTTCTAGTTTAATCGAAACAAATGATGATATAGCCTATAGGTTTAGGAAATTAAGGCCTTAAAGACCAACCAGGTATACAAGAAACTCAAAAACATTGTCAAGGTAGGAAATGTCTTACGTTCTGGAATCAATGCTGGATATAATGTTTTCAACAAATTTGTTTTTTTAAATGTACTGACCAGGAATATACATCTCTTGGTTCACATAGCAGGAATCGTTCCTTGTAAAGCTACTCAGAAGTAGACAGAAGAAAGCAGCAAGAAGTTGCATTAAGGAACTCAATATATGTCTCTTTAGTCTTTACCTTCTTATATTCTTTCCGTTAATTTGTATTCTAAGAAAGGTTCAGACTTGATATTTATGATTGTTTTTCTAGCTAGCCAGCATAACACTTCCTACTTGTAGATAGTTCAAGAGAATAAGGAAAAAGAAACAGAATGGCTGCCCAGTTGCTATTTCATATTATTTTGTTCCTATGGTCTTTGAGTAGTACTGAAGTACTAGTAGCATCAGAAGCATCAGAAGCACTACCCATAGCAAAGCCTTTTTGTCCATCACATTGCGGAGGCATTGAAATCCCATACCCTTTTGGGATAGGAGCAGGTTGTTACATCAATGATGACTGGTTCCGAGTATTCTGTGACAACTCT
Source organism: Fragaria iinumae (assembly GCA_009720345.1). NCBI lineage: Eukaryota > Viridiplantae > Streptophyta > Magnoliopsida > Rosales > Rosaceae > Fragaria > Fragaria iinumae. Next base: position 34,334,939 of record CM019122.1, on the reverse strand, counting down.
ACTGGCTCTCCTAGACCTTTCTTGAACGGTACCAATCTGGAGGTACTAAACATTTCTGTTGAAGGCACACTAAGGGTCAGAAACCCAATCACCTTCTCTAATTGCAGCGGTAAGCCAAATCGTCAAGCAGTCAACTTGGAGGGAAGCCCTTTTACATTCTTCTCCGAGAAGAACATGTTCACTGCAGTAGGTTGCGGAGTTATGGCCACAATCACCTCAAACTCAAATGGTGTTACCATTTCAGCTGGGTGCAGGTCCGAATGTGATGCTTCTATTGATAGTACAAATAGTAGCAGCAGCCCTAGTACCTGCAATGGTGTGGATTGCTGCCAGACCGTCATCCCTTCATCTCTCTCTTCCTTCAATACTAGTTTCCAGCAGGCTAATGATAATCCCACAAAAAATTCATGCAGTTATGCGTTTTTGGTTGATCGTGACTGGTTTGAGTTGTTTGCCAAAAATTCAACAAATATTTCTGCCACCAGTGAAATGGACCAAGTCCCCATTGTGCTACGATGGAACTTATACCATTCAACAACTGATGTTTTTGGGACCTTTATAGCAGTAAATGCAACGATAGACTATTCTGATGACCTAAGTGGTTATTGTATGAGTTTCAATGACAACTCTTCATTATATGGATCCTCAAGGCTTGAATGTTTCTGTGGAGGGGGCTCTGAGGGAAATCCATATCTTCTTCGAGGATGCAGAGGTGAACATACAGTTCCAAGCTTTACCTACCAATAAGTAATCTGACTTATTTATGAATGAAACACTAATGAATTTCTCTTTAATCCCTGTAATTTATTTTTAGAGAGCAAGTAGCTTAATTACCATCATGATCATTATAACTTTGTTCTTGCACTTTTCAGATATCAACGAATGTGAGGATCCGGTAAACAGAGCTAGTTGTTCTGCAGACCTCGTATGTGTCAATTTAAAAAATGGATATGGATGCTACTACCCAAAAATCAGCAAGTCGCGGGTTAAAGCAATCTTTATAGGTATGTTGTGGCCATCATTATTTGAATCATTCATAGAAGTATATAACTGTCATATATGAGCTCTATGAAATGAAAGAGTTGATCAATAAAAATTCTTATGTAAACATTATATCTCATGTCTTTATGGTGTTACTTTATCATTGCTAGTTTGCTAGAATAGTACTAGAATGGTTTAGTATATATTTTACACTTGTAAGTTCCTTGTGCACAGAAGATGATCATATTATTTTGTAGAATGATATATGGATTATTAAGCAGGATCTGTTTTTTTTTATTTTTCTGGCATTGAACTTTCTATTGAATACATATATAATATAACTACATATGTACTCCTGAGTCCTGAGCTTCATTTTGGGTCAGTTTTATATTTCCTCAGCTTCTTTTGGTTCTCACCATTTTACTTCTCGTAGATGTCCATATTTATTTGTAGTATCCGAACAAGTTACATTTCTTCTAATTGACCTAAGCAGGTATTGGCAGTGGTCTTGGATTCATAGTTCTACTATTTTGTGCATGGTGGTTGATCAAACTTTGGAAGAAAAGGAAAAACATCAAACTCAAGAAGAAATTTTTCAAACAAAATGGGGGACTATTATTAGAACAGCAACTATCTTCCGGTGAAGTTAATGTTGAGAAAATTAAGCTGTTCAATTCAAAAGAATTAGACAAAGCCACAGACCGTTATAATGTAGATAGAATACTCGGCCAAGGAGGCCAAGGTACTGTGTACAAAGGAATGTTGACAGATGGAAGAATTGTTGCTGTAAAGAAGTCTGAAGTAGTTGATGGAGGCGAAGTTGGACAATTCATTAACGAAATTGTCATTCTTTCACAAATTAACCACAGGAATGTGGTTAAACTATTAGGTTGTTGTTTGGAGACCGAAGTTCCTCTTTTGGTATATGAATTCATTCCGAAAGGAACTATTTACCAGTATCTCCATGAACATAATGAAGAGTTTCCACTTACATGGGAAATGCGCTTAAGGATTTCTGCAGAAGTAGCCGGAGCTCTTTCATACTTACACTCGGCTGCTGGTTGTCCAATTTACCACCGGGATATCAAGTCTACAAACATACTATTAGATGATAAATACAGAGCAAAAGTTGCAGATTTTGGGACTTCGAGATCAGTTTCCATAGACCAAACACACCTAACCACATTTGTACACGGTACATTTGGTTACTTGGATCCAGAATACTTCCAATCAAGTCAATTTACAGACAAAAGTGATGTGTATAGCTTCGGGGTGGTACTTGTTGAGCTCTTGACTGGAGAAAAGCCAGTTTCTTTGACTAGGTCACAAGAAGCCAGAGGCCTTGTTTCATATTTCAATCTCTCAGTGGAGGAGAATAATTTGCTTGATATTATTGATGCTCGAGTAACAGTGGATGGTGTAACAGAAGATATTTTGGCAGTCGCTAATCTTGCAAAAAGATGTCTGGATATGAATGGGAAGAGACGACCTACCATGAAAGAAGTTGCAATGGAGTTGGAGGTGATTCATAAATCAGTAAAATCTTCAAATACACAACAAAATCATGAAGAGGTTGAGTCTGTCCGAAATGAAGTAACTTATCTTTGGGATGTTGCTACTACTTTAAACGGCTCAGCTTTGGATGGTGGCACTGCCTCATCAATTGAGTCGCTACCACTAATGTCTAACTAATCAATCATGTTAGACAAGAATCAAGAATGCAACCTGTGCATCACTTATCCTAGCATCTATGTAAGTTTGATATTTTTGTGCTGTATTTTCATTAACATGAAACATTTTATTTCGAGAGCAACATGTTCTTGTTTATTTGCTGGTGTACTAATTCTTAACGTTGCGGCTGATGAGTATAGGTTTGTAACTTCCTTTCTGTTGTTCAGTTTTCTGTGGTTGTTGCTGTCTAATTTCCACCTGTTTTCCTTGAATAAGTTTGTCAGCTGGCCCTTGAATTTCCTCTTTTACTCTGATGTCCAGAATTCCCCATGGAACTGTCAAATGACACTAATAAATTCATTTTCATATGGGATTACAGATGAAGCCAGCTTACGTAGGAATTGGTTTGTATTCAAATGTTTGCTGTAGATGTCAAACCGTTAACCCAACCAATGTCTGCTGTTTGATATTTATCCTACCGGAACAACTTATCACCGAAATAAGTTCACATTTCTCGTCAGACCTCAATATGTAGATTGGATTTCCTCCATGGCACACTTTAAATCTGAAGTGATGAATTGGGTGGTATGTACTGTTCCAATTGGCACAAAAAAAAGGTTTTCTTCTTTGTATCTCAGTCCCCTCCCAGATGAATATTAAACAAGAACAGAGAATTCAATTAACCCATAGCTGATCATCTTCAATGTCTTTGTACTTGCATGTGCTTGAACTAGAAGAGTGCTTGGATATATCATTTGACTTGCATACATATATGGGTTTTGTGAACTTCTGAACAAAAATATGTTACTATTGTAGGTACCTTGCTATATAGCAGAGCACATGCTAATACTGGTAGCTGCCCTAACAATTTGTAATGTTAGATAGACCTTATAATTCCGACATTCCCGCTCTGTCTTCTGTTTCATAATGTAACATGATTTAAGTACATTCTGTCTGCTTCTGCTTTCAAGTGTAAACAACTCTTTCTTTCAAGTTTCAACATCATCTTGTGATGGCTCAGCCGGCTGACATAACCACGGAGCAGTACCAGCCTCTACTCCTCGGACTTGACTCACATTCCCGGATTCCTGACTTGTCATCCGCTGTGATTGAGGAGTTTTTGGAGCAAAAGCCTATAGCACTGAGGTGGTGGCCTAGGCTAGTTGCGTGGGAGTCAAGGCTGCTATGGATTTTATCCGGTTCGTCTATTGTTGTTTCAATTTTCAATTACATGTGTTTACGCCTAAATTAATATTTTACTGGACAATAAATGTCTATGTAAATATTAATTATTTCTTGGTCCATGTTATACCGGCTAGCCCAAGTTTCTCTAAGTTTACAAGTGATATCCCGCCAGTGAGACCACGCGAGCTGAGTTACAGAGTTCGCCTGCGAAAGGGACTTCACGCGGACTACACAGTTTGCGTGGAAACATGATTTCGCGCGCGGGATGGCTTCGCGCGGACTACATAGTTCGCGCGCGGAATTACTATTTGACTCTCCGCGTAGGCGAGGCGAGGCGAGGCGAGCTGGCGAACTGGCTCGCGTAGGAGACTTCGCGAGGAAGACACATACAAAGTCCGCACGCACCACAATAATCGTTGAAGACTTTTATAAGTCTTTGATATGCTTCGGGCCAATCCCTGTGGCCCATTTAATATAAAAAGCCATTTTAAAGCTCGCGAGCTGCAATAACCCGCGAAATGGAAGCGAGCTTCAGGAGCACGCGAGATGACATCCTGTAACAGCCCGCGGGATGAGGATATTCCTAATTCCAGTTCGCATAGGAGTCTACAGTTGGCAGCGCGGAAGCAATGCCCTATGCGGAATGAAGTGTGCGAACTGGACATGTGTCACAAGATGGTTGGTTCGCATGGACGGAGCAGTGCCCTTGTGCTATTAGGGTTTCAGAGTTCGACTTGGATTCTAATTACTTTTCTTCTGCCGCAAGTCGAACTACTATATAAGGGGGCTCGAACCCTAACAGAAATGACTCTCAAACAAATACAAAAACACAATACAAACTGAAACCCAGTTACCCTTCGAGCTACTCGAAAACCCTAACCCTAAGTGCCGCCGCCTAGGTTTTTCTTTAGAGCCCTCTAAACTCTACCCTGATCTCTCTGAACTCCCTATTTGTTGCTCTGCTCCCGTCCTTCCGTGAGTATCGATCGCCTTATGCTCGTAAATTCCTCCTCTGAGGTGGCACCTGGAAACCCCTTCCGCCTGATCAAGAAGTCAAGCGCATATCATCAACTTTTTCCTCGTCCGCGAGGTGGCACGCCCGCAGCACTCCCCCTTCTTCTTTGCTCGTTATTTACCTCTGCTCCGCGCGCTGAGGATCGTGGCCAAAACATTGGCACACCCAGTGGGACAGGGAGTACAAGCGATCACCATAGGGAAACCAGAGGAAGCGCTGTACCGAAAGCCTCAGTTTTCTTGCCTCAAGCACAGATCACTACGGTATAAGCCCCATAACAGCGCGGCTTGCCGATCCCTCACACCCGGACAGGTCCTTGCTCAGTTTCGTGATCCAGACTTCAGCGAGACCGCCATGGTAGGCTCTCAGCCGACCCAAGACACAGGCTCTGCCTCGTCATTGGAGCAAGTCTTACAGAAAATCACGGAGCTCACGGGCCAGATCCATGGTTTGACAACCCAGAGCTCTGCCACTCAGCAAAGCGTTGTTGACCTAGCAGAACAGGTCAAGCAAGACAGAGCCTTTTTGAGGGCTACCCATGATAAACTCACCATGCTCGGTGAGGATTACAGCCACCTCGACGCCAAGTTCACCGAGACTAAGGGCTTGGTCGAAGGTAGCCTTCAACAGATCCGATCGGATCTGGACCAGAACAAGGAGACCGTGAAGCAGAACGCGGAAACCGTAAAGCAGCATGCAGAGATCCTGTCGCTCACTCGCGCGACGGTGGATGAATAAACTCGCCGCTTGGACGATCACGACACCAAGCTGCATAACCAGCAGAATGCTTCCTTATTTGGGAGTAAGAACAGTCTGGAGAAGCTAGACGAGTTCAAGGACAAACAGGACCGGCTGAACTTGCTGGTCCTCGAAGTTGAAGACTGGATGAGGGCGCAGGCACCGAAGAACCCTGCTCTAAACCCTACTGGCCCAAGCGCGAATGAAGGAACTTCCAAATACGTCCCTCCTAACGAGCGCGCGAGGGGAAACCCTAAAGTCAGGACTCCGAAGGCCCCGCAGTTCGCGCCAGGGGCAGGAACTTCAAAGAGTCCTCCCCCACATGGCTCATTCGCTCCTTCCAGGGGATTGAATACTTCTCTACGCCATGGAGTCAGTACACAAGATGATCCGCTCCTAGCCTACTCCAGCCTTATTCCCAAGAATGGTGGACAAGCCGTCAGCTTCTCTGCATGGCCAAACCATGAAGAGGGAGCATAACCTACACCTGTGACAACAGCCGACTGGCGCCAGCTCATCTCCTCCATCGTTAAGGAGCAAACCGGAAACGGTGATGCTAACTTGCATTATCGCGACCCCTACCATGATAGTGTGGCGCAGTACCCTTTCCCGCATGGGTTCAAGAACGTTGTGTTCACTACCTTCTCTGGAGAAACAAGGGAAGACGCATCAACCCATATGGCCCGCTTCAAAGTCCAGTGCGGCCAGTATGGGAACAATGATATCCTCAAGCTCAAGCTCTTTGGGACTTCTCTGTCCGGAGCTGCCTTCAGTTGGTACTCCAGGTTGAAGCCAGGATCCATTGCGGACTGGCCTACCATGGAGAAACTGTTCCGGGAAACATACAGTACCATTGAGCCAGAGGTCGGCCTTGACTCCCTCACCCAAATGAGCTAGCAGACCATGGAGTCAGGGGTCTCTTTCCTTCAACGGTTCAAGATCCAACAGGCCAAGTGCGACTTTCTCCTGCCCGAGCAGGAAGCCATTAAGTTGGCTGTTCGTGGCCTCGAGCATCGCTAGCGGTTGAAGCACCATGGGGAACGGTTCACGTCTATGGGCGACCTGATCAACAAGGTCGGCAGTTACGAGCTGATCCTCAACGAAATGGATGAGAAGGCGAATGCCTCCATGGGGACATACGTACCGGGGAGAAACATGACAGTAGGGGCACTCAACCTCCAATCCCCCACGTTCGACCCTTACTACCAAAGGCAAGAGGAGAGTGAGGCCGCGCAGGGATATGTCGACGACGTCGGAGCAGTTGAACTGACCGGGAAGCCTTTAGCTCACAAACTGAAGAATCTCAAGATGACTCGTGAGCCAATCACCATTCAGTCTTTTGCATGGACCAAGCCCGAATACGAGTCTTACACGTATGACGCGAAAAACGCTCATCTTGTCTTCAATGACTTGATCGATGCGAAGTGCGTACGTTTGGACCACAAGATCCCGCCAAAGGATGGGCTAAAGGACAAGAAATATTGCAGTTTCCACAACGTCTACAATCATGACACCAAAGACTGTGTCAAGCTCCGCGACCAGCTGCAAACTTGGTTAAACTCTGGCGCGTTGAAAATGAAGACGCCGGAGAGCACAGCCTCTTTGGTGGATGTGGATCCTTTCCCCGCCGTGGTTGGTATGGTCGAAGTAAACTGGAACGACCATCCAGAGGAGAACAGTCGCCGCCGCGCACCAAAGCCAGGACAGCGGAGACTCACCTTGGACCTGACCGAACACCCAGAGCGTGATAATCAGCGCCAAGCACTTAAGCGAGACCGAGAAGATGGTAATGATGACACACGTCAGCCATCTCGCCGGTACACTTACAACGTCAACCTCGCGCACAAGGTTTTAGATGATCTTATTGACGGCGGACTCGTCATTGTATCAAGGGCCTTACCATATGTCGAATACAAAGAAGGTCGCGTCCATTGCAAGTTCCATGACAGTTGGGGACACAAAACTCGCGATTGCTACTAGCTCCGCGAGCAAGTCCAGGACTGGCTAGACCTCAAGTATATTCGCTCTGAGGACAAAGGTAGCTTCATGATCACAATTGCTGACATCGCCTGGCCCTGCATCGGCCAGCGCGCGATAACTTTGGACCTATCTCCAAACGCGGGCCAACGCGAACCGCTAGGTCGAGACCGTAAGAGGCCGGCGAATGACTACACCGTTCTGGCAAACCAAAATGGGAACCACTACCCAGCAAGGGAGTTAGCCGCCAGACTACAGCCCGATCACCTTTCAAGAAAGGATAAAGGCAAAGCTGCCATGCGGGATGATACACCGTCTCCAGCTGACAATTATCAACCCATGAGTCTCAGGACTCGCGAAGAGCTAGAACAGAGGATCAAGCGCCTCGAAACCTTCGTCCAATCACACTGGACTAAAGATGTACCTTCGTCTCCAGCTTCAAGCGAGATGGACATCTCCGACTCCGGCAGCGAACACCAAGACAGCGAGGCTTTAAGCCCTCGGCGAGGTATCTTGACCGACCCCTACATTCCCCCGACATCCAAATCAGCGATCAAGGAAGGGATTTGGTACACGCAGCAAGGGGGAAAGCCGGTTACCATCAGCAGATCCAAGAAGCGGAAGCTACAGAAGAAGTATGGCAGCATCTTGCGTGCCTTGCGAGCGGCCGATGATGGCATCATCCGACCCTCGCAGCTCGCGCAGACACCCGAAAGGATGTGGAGAGTAGCTGAAAGCTTGCGCGCTCTACTCTAAAGACCACCTGTCACGCCTCCACGTGTCTGTGCGCAGGTAGCAGACGACCCCGCTCTAAAGGCGAATGTCTTCTGTCGCCTCATCGTACCACCAAGACAGGATCCGCGCCCCGTTAGGCACAGATCATCTCCGGAGCCAGAAAGGAGAAGGGAGCCACAGTCTTCCCGGCACAAGCCTTCATCAGAACCTGAAAGAAGAAGGGAATTGTTACCTCCACCAAGGCGCCAACAGTCGCCGGAAGCCGAACGACGAAGGGACCCGCCATCTCTACCAAGGCGTAGGCAGTCGCCACAGGCTGAAAGAAGACGAGAACCGTCTTCACCAGCGAAGCGAAAAATGTTCGCCACATCAAGGCCCGAGCCAAGGCGCGAGCTGCCTCGGTCATCACATCACCAGAAGCCTCTTCGCCAGGAACCTGAGGCTAAAAAGGAACTATCGCGACCGTATCCGCCCCAACCACAACCCAAAAAGGAGCCTCAGGTCTCAGTCCCTCCTCCGTCTAAGGCATAGGACAATGCCAGAGCTCCTCTAGCCGCGGATAAGCTTTCAGCTGAGGACAAACAGCCCTCGACCAAACTCGTGTGGCGACCACGGCAGCCAGATGGTAACATCTCGCCAGGTAGCACCTCCAGCCCCAACCTCGCAGAACTCATGGCCCAATGCTTCGCGAAAATTCACTGAACGAGGAGACTCACTCCGAGCCTCGCATCGACTTGGGAGATGACCAAACAGAAGGACAAGGTGAATCATTCACCTGTAACATGGTTGAGGTGTCCGCAGGGCCTGAGAACGAAGAAGTCAGCCCCATAGAGAATGCGTTCGCCGTGCTCGACGGAGAACACGGGGTCATTAAGACTCCACTAATCCCAGTCCGCGAACAATTCTCTTTTCAGGTCGGGATGGTGTTCTTCATATCTGAGAGACACGCTCTCCCGCCAAATACAACATGCAACGCGGCGGATATTCCAGACAATAACAACAATGTCTGCGACATATCCCCCCCTTGCAGCAGTGAGATGGGTCCGGTCCCGGCGGAGCCCGCACACGCTGCACCATTGGAAGCCACAAGCAGCGTCACCCGCATGTTGACTCTGACCTTCTCCACTCCGACCCTGGACATGGCTACTCACATGAGGCCGTTGTATATCACGGCTGAAGTTGACGGAATTATGATAAACAAAGTTATGGTCGACACGGGAGCTGCAGTGAATGTCGTCACCACCCGCACTATGGGACTCCTTGGTATCCCACGCTCGATGATCCAAACTACGTCCTTGACAGTCAAGAACTTCACCGGACAAGTCTCCAGGACTCTAGGTTTGTTGTTCTTACGGGTCAAGGTGGGACCGGCTTCAAGGGTCTATACATTCTTTGTCGCCGAGTGCGCTTCATCTTACAGCATGATCCTAGGCCGCGATTGGATCCATAGGAGTTTTTGTATACCTTCATCCATGCACCAGGAGCTCATAATCTGGGACAATGAGAGACGCGAGGCGGTCCTCATCAAAGCGGACCCACGTCCTTTCTCCATTTCCGCCAACTTCAATGATGCTCGCTACTACAATACCGACTTGGGCCCATTGGAAGTCCAAGGTGTCGATTCTAAAGGCCGCCCATATGGGGTCACGGCGTCCAACTTAACGCGATGGGGACTCACTCAGGCGAGGGACGACTTACAACGTCCTTACACCATCGCGGACCATTTCCAACCTTCTGATGATTAGTACACCCTCAGAAGAAGCACGCGAGGCTGGCGAGTCCTTGTGTGAGAGACTCCTCTCACATTGGGCGGAACGCGAAGCCTACGACAGGGTTGCCACTATGGAATATGTAGACGAGATAGTGGACTATACCGATACCGAGGAGGAAGTTATTCAGTTAGCTCCCGCTGCCTTGGACAACACGTCGCCTCAAGTCCACGATCCCACCTTACAAGTCGACGTGGGGACTGCAGAGAGGCCCTTGCTACTCTCCATCAGTGCCAAGTTGGCGGGACAAGAAAAGGAAGACCTTCTCGCCTTACTACATGAATATAGGGACTGTTTCGCCGAGTAGTGCGAAGACATGCCTGGCCTATCCCCGGATTTAGTCTGTCACCGTCTGCCTACTCATCCTGACAGATGTCCAGTCCGCCAAGACGGCAGATTCATGCAAACTGAGACCCAGATCGTAGTCAAGGAAGAAATTGAGAACATGCACCGATCAGGTATCATTCCCGTGGCCAAGTACAATGAATGACTATCTAACATCGTCCCAGTCCGCAAGAAGAATGGCAAAACGCGCGTCTGTGTCGACTATCGGGACCTCAACAACGCAGCGCCCAAGGATATATACCCCATGCCTGTCGCAGACCTCCTCATTGATGCCGCTGCGGGGCATGAAGTGCTATCCTTTATGGACGGAACCGCCGGGTACCACTAGATTCCTGTTGCCGAAGAGGATCGTCACAAGACCGCCTTCCGCTGCCCAGACGCGGGCGACACGCGACACACGTTGAAGACCTTCGGCAGGTTTTCACGCGGATGCGAAAACATCACCTGAAGATGAACCCCGCCAAGTGTTTTTTCTTCGCGGAGGCAGGCGACTTCCTTGGTTTTCTAATCCATCAAAGGGGTATCGAGATCCCCAAAGACAAGGCGCAGGCGGTAATAAACGCCTCGCCTCCTACAACCAAAAAGGAGCTCCAACAATTAATCGGGCGAATCAACTTCCTCCGCCGTTTCATTTCAAACGCGGCAGGGAAAGTTCAACCTTTTTCGCCTCTTCTAAAACTCCAGGGGGCAACCGAGTTCGTATGGGAGTCACAACACCCGGAGGCATTCGATCGTATCAAGGACTATCTTACGAACCCACCTGTTTTGGTTCCGCCTCGCCCTGGCGTTCCGCTTAAGCTCTACATCGCCGCTGCTGATTTGTCTATTGGCGGACTCTTGGCACAAGACGACGAGAACGGAGTGGAATACGCCGTTTACTATCTTAGCAGGGTGTTGACCGATTGCGAGACGCGCTACTCCCCAATGGAAAAGTTGTGTCTCGCCCTATTCTTTGCAGGTTGCAAGCTCCGCCACTACATGTTGGCCTTTACCACAGTGGTGATCGCTCAGTCCGACCTAGTCAAATATGTCACATCCCAGGACCCGCTCCGCCGTAACACGATATTGTCCGCTTTGGGCCCACCGGCCCTCACGGTTTTGTTTCCGGCAGCTCAGGAGCAGCTTCCCAGTAGGTTACCCATCTTGGGATTGCTCTAGCATCAATATGCTTAACCTCGGAGTACCCATCCCCTCCGAAGCCGCTGAGCCACCAAAAGGCCTCGTGTTAGATTGGAGGTGGGCATGTACATATACAGCATATAACCCCTCTCCGTTTGGCCGATGTGGGATATTACAAAATATATGCTTTCCCGCCCTATCCTACGGGGACGCATAGGTAAATGGATATTGGCTTTGTCTGAATTCTCTTTGCAATATGTCCCGCCAAAGGCAGTTAAAGGACAGGCCATAGCGGACTTCCTCGCTCATCACCCGCCAACCGAAATCACAGCATTCCGCGAGTTGGAGGTCGCCGTAGTCTCCCTTACTCCATGGACTCTTTACTTTGATGGCTCGTGTACTGAATTCGCTGCAGGTGCCGGGATCGCCATCGAGAACCCTGCAGGAGACCGGTTTTCTTACTCTTTCCAGCTGGACTTTAAATGTACAAATAATCAGGCAGAATACGAGGCGCTCATCATCGGACTAGAAATCTTGCTGGACTTAGGAGTCCGCGAGGTTCAAGTCTTTGGCGACTCCTTATTGGTTGTCAACCAACTTGTGGCGAAGTTCAAGTGCTTAAGTTCATCTATCGAGCCTTACTTGCGCAAAGCGTTTGACGTATTGGACCGGTTCGATGACGTTCACATCGAGCACATTCTGCGCGAGTTCAACTTCGCGGCGAATGAGCTCGCCCAGATTGCCTCTGGCCTTAGCTTGCGAGACGGCGTGCGCGAACGCCTCCTCAAGGTCGAACGACGCACCCTTCCTTCTTTCATTACCAGGGGCAATATCAGGCAGATTCTCTTGACGTCGCTGCTTTAGACCCTATCGATGAAGACTGGCGGCTACCGTTCATTGCCTACCTCGAGCACCCTCATGACGCTACCCATTCCCGACAAATGCGGTTTCTCACCCTCAACTTTGTGCTTCGCAATGGTGAGCTTCGTCGGGTTTCCGCTGAGTGTGTGGCAACGAGGCTAAGCGGCTTCTGCGTGAGGTGCATTCCGGCGTTTGTGGTTCGCATCAGGCTAGACCAAAGATGCGTTGGTTAATCCGTCGCCACGGCTACTACTGGCCTACTATTCTCAAGGATTGTATTACTTTCGCTAAAGAATGTCAGGACTGCCAGGCTCACGGACCAGTGCAACACATTCCATTACAGCCGATCGTTAAACCCTGGCCAAGTCGAGGATGGGCGATAGACTTCGTCGGCCTCATTCATCCCCATTCCTCCGAGCAGCACAAGTTCCTTATCGTGGCAACCGATTTCTTTACCAAGTGGGTTGAGGCCGAGCCACTCAAGGTCGCTTCCGCGACCTCGGTCCGCAACTTTATTTTCTGCAACATTATTTCCCGCTTTGGTATTCCATAATGCATCGTGACGGACCGGGGGGCAGCTTTCATGGCGGATTATGTAGTCACATTCCTCACCGGCTATGGTATCAAACTCCTGCATTTGACCCCCTATTATGCCCAATCCAATGGTCAAGCGGAGGCGAGCAACAAAGTTATCCTCGATATCCTGCGAAGGATGCTAGAGTTGAACCCCCGCGTCTGGCATTTAGAGCTTTACCATACTTTGTGGGCCTACTGTACATCCAAGCGCGGTCCGACATATACCACCCCATATGCTCTCATGTATGGCCATGACGCCGTCCTCCCCCTTGAGGTTCACGTCGCCTCGCTTCGTGTCCAGGAGCAGCACCAGTTGCTTGGTGACGATTACGTCCAGGCAATATGGCAAGAGCTTGAAGACCTTGACGAACATCGCATCACTGCTTTCAACAATCTCATCCTTGAGAAGCAGCGTGTTGCGCGGTCATATGATAAAGTCACTCAAGGTCGGAGTTATGCCGAAGACCAAACGGTATGGCATGTTGTGCTCCCACTTGGGGAGAAAACCGAAGGCCGCGAGAAATGGTCCGCGCGGTGGGAGGGACTGTTTATTATTCATCGCATATTGCCTAAGGGGGCATACAATTTACACGACCTTGACGGTACACTCCATCCCAATCCTATTAATGGTCGTTTCTTAAAGCGCCACATCGCTGGTGTTTGGGAGCGCGCAGATCCTCCTCCTCCTGATCCCGCGACCACTGTCATTAGTGTCACGCGCCGTCGCACTTACGCTCCATCAACTCACACTAGGGGCAACCCCAGGGAGAAGCGTGCAATTAGTTTTTCTTTGTAAACGTGCGTGGTCTAACTAACAGACCAGTACAAGATAGGGGCCTATTCCAGAGGCTCTAAATAAAAATATTTAATTCAGGTGTTTCTCAGTCATCAGTTTTTTCTTTGTAAACGTGCGTGGTCTAACTAACAAACCAGTACAAGATTGGGGTCTATTTCAGATGCCCTAAATAAAAAACAAATTCATTCAAGTGTTTCTTAGTCATCATCTAGGCCAACCCCTGTGGCCTCCTCCAAATTTTCAAACTTGGTTCGCCAGCTTTATGCGACCGTTCGCCGACTCTTTTGTTTGCTTCTCATTGGTTTGCACTAGGGGGCAGCGAAGAATATACTGGGGGGCAACAAAGTGCATGGCCTCTTAAAGTTTTTCAGCTTTATACGGTCGTTCGCCGACTCTATTTGTTTGTCTCTCACTGGTTCACACTGGGGGGCAGCGAAGTACATAGTCATTGTCATTCCATGTTGGTCCGCCATCGCCCAGAGCTCGCGAAGGGCTATTTTTCAGCTTTATACGGCCGTTCGCCGACTCTATTTGTTTGTCTCTCACTGGTTCGCACTGGGGGGCAGCGAAGTACATAGCCATTGTCATTCCATGTTGGTCCGCCATCGCGAAGGGCTATTTTTTGGAATCTACTCAAGTCACATGCGTTTGCTCAAGATACATCCATGCGAGCTACATTCGCTCGCGATATGTGCAATGTACTATGTCTTTTGAGTTGAGCAGGCGAATGCAGGCAAAGAGCAGGCGAATGCAGAAGTAGGGCAGGCGAATGCATTTGAAGTTCAAGTCCAAGGTGCCTAGGCGAGCCGTGCAGCAGCTTCGCTCCAATGCCTTACTGGGTGCTTGAGTTTCAAGGCCTATTCACAGGCTTGTCTACTCACACTCATTTTATATGACCCGACCCATACCGTAGCATGAACATAAACCTCTTCAGTCATTCTCGACATTTCATGACTTCGAGGCTGGGGGGCAATGTTTACGCCTAAATTAATATTTTACTAGACAGTAAATGTCTATGTAAATATTAATTATTTCTTGGTCCATGTTATACCGGCGAGCCCAAGTTTCTCTAAGTTTACAAGTGATAGTCCGCCAGTGAGACCACACGAGCTGAGTTACAGAGTTCGCGTGCGAAAGGGACTTTGCGCGGACTACACAGTTCACGTGCAAACGGGACTTCGCGCGAACTACACAGTTCGCGTGGAAACATGATTTCGCGCGCAGGATGGCTTCACGCGGACTACATAGTTCGCGCGCGGAATTACTATTTGACTCTCCGCGTAGGCGAGGCGAGGCGAGCTGGCGAACTGGCTCGCGTAGGAGACTTCTCGAGGAAGACACATGCGAAGTCCGCGTGCACCACAATAATCGTTGAAGACTTTTATAAGTCTTTGATATGCTTCGGGCCAATCTCTGTGGCCCATTTAATATAAAAAGTCATTATAAGGCTCGCGAGCTGCAATAGTCCGCGAAATGGAAGCGAGCTTCAGGAGCACGCGAGATGGCATCCTGTGACAGCCCGCGGGATGAGGATATTCCTAATTTCAGTTCGCATAGGAGTCTACAGTTGGCAGTGCGGAAGCAATGCCCTATGCGGAATGAAGTGTGCGAACTGGACATGTGTCACAAGATGGTTGGTTCGCATGGACGGAGCAGTGCCCTTGTGCTATTAGGGTTTCAGAGTCCGACTTGGATTCTAATTACTTTTCTTCTGCCGCAAGTCGAACTACTATATAAGGGGGCTCGAACCCTAACAGAAAGGACTCTCAAACAAATACAAAAACACAATACAAACTGAAACTCAGTTACCCTTCGAGCTACTCGAAAACCCTAACCCTAAGCGCCGCCGCCTAGGTTTTTCTTCAGAGCCCTTCGGACTCTACCCCGATCTCTTTGAACTCCCTATTTGTTGCTCTGCTCGCGTCCTTCCATGAGTATCGATCGCCTTGTGCTCGTAAATTCCTCCTCTGAGGTGGCACCTGGAAACCCCTTCCGCCTGATCAAGAAGTCAAACGCATACCATCAGCCTTTTCCTCGTCCGCGAGGTGGCACGCCCGCAGCACTCCCCCTTCTTCTTTGCTCGCTATTTACCTCTGCTCCGCGCGCTAAGGATCGTGGCCAAAACAACATGCTTAGCTTTGTCACACTGATGTTCTGTGGCCATCTGAGTGCATTGGAGCTTGCTGGAGCCTCTATTGCTTGTGTGGGAATCCAAGGTCTTGCTTATGGGATTATGGTATGTACCCGAAAATGTACCTAATTAATATCATTCATATCATCCTTATGCTTTTTAAATGTTTGAATGTATTGATAGTTTGATACTATTTGATTCTTGCAACCATTCGAAATGTTCCGAGACTGTCAACTTGAATCATATAAGCTAAACTCATGTTCAGTTTTTCATCTCTATGTTTTTTACTTGTTTGATTAAGAACATTACTCAATATTCTGTTAGTCTAACATAACCTAATTAAACTCTTGATTTATTGCTTTGGTTTGTAAGTTGGGCATGGCAAGTGCTGTACAAACATTATGTGGGCAAGCCTATGGAGCCAAACACTTGGGAGCAATGGGGATCATATGCCAAAGAGCAATCATCTTGCACTTAGGAGCAGCAATCCTCCTCACACCTGTGTACTGGTGGTCAAGTCCAATACTCATCGCCATAGACCAATCAGTGGACATAGCAACTCAGGGTCAAATCTTTGCACGCGGCTTGATCCCTCAACTCTATGCATTTGCCATAAACTGCCCACAACAGAGGTTCCTTCAAGCACAGAACATAGTGAACCCTTTGGCATACATCTCTGCCGGAGTTTTCGCCCTTCGTACTCTTCTCAGTTGGTTGGTGGTTTATGTTGTGGACTATGGACTAATAGGTGCTGCTCTTACACTGAACTTCTCTTGGTGGTTTCTTGTGATTACGTATGGGATTTACATTATAGTAAAGCCCCAACTGCAAGGATACTTGGATTGGTTTCTCATGGAGAACCTTTTACGGAATATGGCCTTATTTTAAGTTCACTCTTGCTTCTGCTACCATGTTGTGGTATGTAACTATGTATCAGTGTATGTAACTATATACATTTTTTCCAAGTTTTTGGCCTTTCCTATCTTTCTCTTGTTGTTTACTTCATCAAACTAAGTTCTATAATGGTATTATCCAAAAAAAAAAAAAAAAAAAAAAAGTTCTATAATGGTACAATGTAATTTGGAGATTTGGTACAATCAAGGTTTGGTGCTTATATCAGGGCTCCTAGCCAACCCTACAATCTCAACGGACTCCTTTTCTATCTGGTATGTCTTATAAGGGGATATTCTCAGTCAATTTGATCAGTTATTTAACTCACAGTCACATTGTTATCTAACTTTACATATTCTAATGGTTCCAGCAAGAACTACTTGAACTGGGACACACAATTTATGCTAGGCCTTGCTGCTGCAACAAGGTTTGTGACAAATCGACAAATCTTAAAACGCTTCAGTATCTCCTTGGCAAAAATGTATTGCAAGTCTCTTACTGATAATGAAATCGATTTGGCTTATGCAGTGTTTGAGTGAGTAATGAGCTTGGTGCTGGTCATCCAAAGGTGGCCAAATTTTCGGTGTTTGTAGTGAACGGGACCAGCATCCTAATTAGCAGTGTTCACAAGCTATTTACGAGTGATGTCGAGGTTATCGAGGCAGTGTCTAATTTGACCCCCTTACTAGCCATCTCTGTTTTCTTGAATGGCATTCAACCTATACTCTCAGGTACTGACAGTATATGCATGTTTGGCGTAGTAGAAAACATCTCAGTCAGGCACTCAGGCACCATTTCTAATTTTTTATGTCTGGAATTTCAGGTGTTGCAATTGGAAGTGGATGGCAAGATGTTGTAGCTTATGTAAACCTGACTTGTTACTACATTATTGGTCTTCCAGTTGGGTGTGTTCTTGGCTTCAAAACTAGTATGGGAGTAGCAGTAGGTACTTGAACTCTACCTCACTCTCAACAGTAAAGTTGATGCTTTTGTGTCCGTGAATGATATAGAACATGATGCATTTTGGCCTTGATTTTTCAGGGTATTTGGTGGGGGATGATTATTGGAGTATTGTTCTCACTGCCAAAACCAATTGGGATACTGAGGTAACTTAAATTCTGATTACACAGTAGATGCATATGAACTGAATTTGGCCAGGTTAACGTTATGATCAACATTCTGATCATGATTATGATTTTGTAGGTTGTAAACGCAGCTGAGATGTTGAAGAGATCTGCAAGTGTAGAACATTTACTTTTGGAAGAAGACGACGTATGAGTCTAATAATTGTTCACGGTTCAAAGCTCCATATACCAGTGTTTGTGGAGGAAAAATTGCTTACATATGTCTGTTCGACAGATTCAGTACAAAATCAGAATTTTTTGTTAGCTATATGCTAGGTTTATAACAATTAAGTCGTAAGGGCATTTACGTCATTCTCATCAATCAAGATAGACACAATGTAGCCTCCATAGCCTTCTTCCTCTCCTTTACTCTCCTTTACTGTTTTTCAGCATATACAAATAAATCCATGATTTCTAGCATTTTTCTCTTAGTTACAAACTTACAATCACTTGTTACAAGGGAACACTTTTTGATTGCACATGTAAATATCAATTGTACGTGTCTGTTTGTTTTTCCAGCAAGACCCGAATTTTCCTGCAACGGGATCAAACCACTCTATTCAAAGGTTGCAATGAGTGAATGACTCATTGAAGGGCTCGGAAGTTCAAAACTTGCTTTAAAATTGACTTACCTCGGTGAAGATTTTGAAATGAATTGAAATTTGTTTAGTCATTGTGGTTTGAAGTCGACATCTGTTTAGTCTATGTGGTTTTATTTTAGAGTGGTGCTATTAACACACCTATTTTTACTATTAACACACCCCTTATATAGTGAGAACCAATTATCAATCGAATTCAAGTGGCAAGTTTGTAAATAAAATAAAAATGTGTGGATAGAAAAATAGATGAGGTGTGTTAATAACAAAAATGGGTGTGTTAATAGCAACAGCCTTATTTTAATCTGAATACTCTTTAAAGTCACAATTTTTCATCTAAATAGTCCTTATGGTTTTATTTTAATCTGAATAGTCCTTAAAGTCATGATTTTTCATCCAAATAGTCTTTCCGACAATTTTCTCAGTTAAAAGCCATAAGGACTATTTGGATAAAAAATCATAACTTTAAGGACTATTTAGATTAAAATAAAACCATAATGACTATTTGGATGAAAAATCGTGACTTTAAGGACTATTCAAATTAAAATAAAACCATAAAGACTAAACAGATGTCGACTTCAAACCATAAGGACTATACAATATTTTACCCTTTTAAAATCTATGGATAAAGTGAATTGAGAAGTGGAAGAAAAACAGCTCACAATTTTGCTAGGTGTGCAGTGTGCTCATCAACCTCTTTGCAGAACAGCTCACAATTTTGAATATACCAAAAATGTTGTTCAAAAAATCATATCTTCTTACCGAAGAAGCGGAAACCCTTTGGAAGAAGCTATTCAGGACCACCAAACGTAACGTTACGTTTTCTACTTCAGCAACAAAACTAAGTAATAAAGAAAGTGATCAATTAGTTTGACCTTCTTTGCATTCTCATGTGTTTACCTAAGCCAACCAGAAGAGAAGCATCTTAGTCTTCTTCTTCCTTTGTATCTCAGTCCCCTCCCAAATTTATATTTACTTATATACTATTGGTTGGTCGACTGTTCATAAGCATGTAAACAGTGTGTTTTTGTGTGCTGATTGTTTTACCCCTGCTGTTTTTAGAAAACCACAATATATATATACACGATTTTCGTCGATATCGTTAAGAATCGAGAACGATCTGGGCACCGATGTTGGCACCGACCTTCTTTTTTTAATCAATCCACTCTCTCCCTGTGTTCATAAGCATTGTGAACAGTGCGCGGATCTTTTTACCCCGTTGATGAGCTGTGTAATTCCGTATTTACCTTTCATTTCAACTCTAGGTATAAAAATATTTTTTTTTCGCCGCTTCTCGCTCTCTCTCTCTCTCGCCCAACATTTCTTTATCTCTCTCACACTCTAGACTCTTCTCAAAATAGCTCCAACATTTCTCACAAATCAGAAGAGTCTAGAGATATTAATATATTACCGCGATAATTTATTACCCTGCTATTCACAGAACTATTTCTGTCATTCAAAACAATTAGAGCATTTATATTTTCGGTAGAACACAAGACTATATGTTATGTTGTATAAAAGTTGTTTTTATGATAGCTCTTATACATATGTGGAATATGCATAACGTGGATACTACACCGCACCAAGGCGCGGGTATCAACTTTAGTATGTGTGTGTGTGTGTATATATATATATATATATATACTATTTGTTGGTTAACTATTCATAAGCACTATTCAAGTGAATAGTGTGAGGATGTTTTTGCCCCTACTATTTGTTGGTTAATTATTCATATAGTTAACTATTCATAAGCACTATTCAAGTGAATAGTGTGAGGATGTTTTTGCCCATATTTTTTGTTGGTTAAACACTATTCATGTGAATAGTGTGAGGACGTTTTTGCCCATATTTTTTCATCTGTAGTTCCGTATTTGCCCTACCCTGTTTCTCTAAATATTTTTTTTTCTCATCGGTCATATCGCTTTTTTTTTTCTTCGTACTACACGTACTCGAGTGTTCTAGAGGTTTTAGAAGATGAGGAGAAAAGATATTCAGGTTTTTTTTTATTTTTAAGGAGAGAGCAAACAGAATATAGAGGAAGAAGGGAGGGCAGACTGTTTGGGAGCTCGAATTCGTTTCAATAGTGCTCTGTGCTCTGTTTCTCTATCCTTATTGCACTGTTGAGCATATGTTTTAGGGTAATATGGGTTTTTTTTTATCCTCAGGTGTTATTGAAGTTCATTTACTTGACTCTTAAGGAAGCTGCTGGTGGCATTTCTATCGATAAATTTTAGATATACTTGTTCTCTGCAATACTTGATGTGTTGATACAATAGTTTTGTATCTATGTCTCCCTATTCTCTAAAATGGTTGATGTGTTGATACAATAGTTTTGTATAGTTTTATGAACTGCATTAACGTAAACTCAACTAATTTTAGAGGAAGAAAACTATGTCTAATTTTATCATCTTGGTTAAGAATTAAGTCATTTCATTCACATCTGTCATAATCGTAAATTATTAACAACGCACAAGAAACACCCCTGGCAAGCCACGGGTACCATTGCTAGTGAATTAACTATATAACATTTGTTGGTTAACTGTTCATAAGAAAAGAAATAGTGTGCTAACTATTGTGTAGAAAATTTTGTTTGTGCCCTCAGTTTTTAGATAATCACGATATTACCATTCACCTTAGATATAATATTTAATCAGTAAAACATAGTTATTTTGTTTGCTGTGTGTCGTGAAGAATTGTTGTTTCCACACTCTAAATCACAAGCCATGTGGCCTGAGTTTTGATGTAAAAAGAAAATAAAGGTCATCCGTATTTGTTTTTAATGAAATCTGGGTTTGTGTTAAATTGTAAGTATACTAATTTAAGTATCAATGACAATTGTGCAATCTAAAATCTTTGGTGATATCAAGATATACCGTATAGAATTCCCGTATCTTGAATAAGATGTCTCCCTTTTATAACTGTAGTAATTTTCTTCTTGAATAAAATTGAGTTTACCTCGCTCTGATATTCTTTGGCTTCATTGTGTCTGAATGATCTTTTGTAATTTTTTCTTCTTTTTCAAAATGATGTTTATCTAAATTTCAGGTTCCAATTGGAGGTGTATTACAGGCTTATACATTCACCTTGACTAAAACAATTATGTGATTATTATATGTTTTGTGATCACCGTGAATAACAGATTCAAGTTTATGTCATCTCTAGCAAGTGCAAGTTTTTGATGTAAAATATAACTTTCATGCGTTTATGATAGCGAAACCATTTATATTGTTAATTTGAACAGACGTGGATTTGACTATAATCCAAGAGCATACTATCTAAATTTTGAATACTTCCTTTATATGCTGTAGAATTCATAATGCAGAAAACAATAGATTTCTGTAACATTTGAGATTTTATTCATTGTGATTTTGCTATATTAAATAGATTGTATCTACTGTTATAACTTAAAATGTGATATGCAATATGTCCCGGCGGCAAGGCAAGAACAGACAATGCAATCCCATAGCTGACATAGTGACATTTTTAATGTCTTTGTACCAGTACTTGAACTAGAAAACAGTGCTTGGATATATCATTTCACTTGCATGCATGGGTTTTGTGAACAAAATTTATTTGTTACTGTTGTAGGTTAAATTCTCGTGCTACTTACTTCGCTACATAGCAGATCACACGCTAACACTGGTTGGTGCATAACAATTTGGAATGTTAGTTGGACCTCAACTTTCCCGCTCTATTTTCTGTAATCTGTATCATATAAAATGTAATATGACTCAAGTAAATTATGTCTGCTTCTGCTTCCTTGTGTACGCAACACTCATAGTTTCAGGGTTCAAGTTTCAACATCATCTAGTGATGGCTCAGCCGGAGCAGTACCAGCCGCTACTCCTCAGACTAGACTCACATTCCCGGATTCCTGACTTGTCATCCGCAGCGGTTGAGTTGTTTCTGGAGCAAAGGCCTATAGCACTGAGGTGGTGGCCTAGGCTAGTTGCATGGGAGTCGAGGCTGCTATGGATTTTATCCAGTTCGTCTATTGTCGTTTCGATTTTCAATTACATGCTCACCTTTGTCACACTCATGTTTTGTGGCCATCTGGGTGCATTGGAGCTTGCTGGAGCCTCTATTGCTAGTGTGGGAATCCAGGGTCTTGCTTTTGGGATTATGGTATGTATGTGCCTCAAATAGTCAAATGTGCCTAATATCACTCAATTTCATCTCATGTTTTTTATTTGTTTGACTGAATTGATACTATTTGGTCTCTTGCAATCATCCAAAATGTTCTGACAGTAAACTTGAATCATATAAGCTAAACTCATTTTCAGTTCTTCATGATCTCTATGTGTTTTGCATGTTTGAAGATGTTTTACATTACCTGATACTCTTTGTCTAAAATGAGCTAAAAATGTTTATTTCTTGCTTTGAGTTTCAAGTTGGGCATGGCGAGTGCTGTACAAACTGTATGTGGGCAAGCCTATGGAGCCAAACACTTGGGAGCAATGGGGATCATATGCCAAAGAGCAATCATCTTGCACTTGGGAGCAGCAATCCTCCTTACATTTCTGTACTGGTGGTCAGGTCCAATACTAGTAGCCATGGGCCAAACTGAAAGCATAGCAGAACAGGGTCAAATCTATGCGCGCGGCTTAATCCCTCAACTCTATGCATTTGCCATAAACTGCCCTCAACGGAGGTTCCTTCAGGCACAGAAAATAGTGCACCCTTTGGCATACATGTCCATTGGAGTTTTCCTCCTCCACACTCTTCTCACTTGGTTGGTGGTTTACGTTGTGGACTATGGACTAATAGCTGCTTCTCTTACACTGAGTTTTTCTTGGTGGTTGCTTGTGATTACGTTTGGGATCTACATTCTAGTAAGCCCTAACTGCAAGGAAACTTGGACTGGTTTCTCATGGAAAGCCTTTTCCGGAATTTGGCCTTATTTTAAGCTCACTCTTGCTTCTGCTATCATGTTGTGGTATGTAACTATGTATGTAGCTATGTACATTTCAAGTTTTTATATTGTTCTTTTTGTTGACCTCATAAAACTGAGTTTAGTAATGCTTCAATGTAGTTTGGAGATTTGGTACAATCAAGGGTTAGTGCTTATATCAGGGCTCCTAGCCAACCCTACAATTTCACTGGACTCCATATCTATCTGGTATGTACAAATGTACTTTCCTCAGTCAATCTGATCAGTTGTTCAACTCGGTTGTTATCTAACTTTACATATTCTATATGATTCCAGCATGAACTACTTGAACTGGGACATGCAGTTTATGCTAGGCCTTGCTGCTGCTGCAAGGTTTGTGACAAATATTAAGGTTTCAACTTTTCCTTGATAAAAATGTATTAGAAGTCTTTTACTGATAATTCAATCGATTTGGGCTTATGCAGTGTCCGCGTAAGTAATGAGCTAGGTGCTGGTCATCCAAAGGTGGCCAAATTTTCGGTGTTTGTAGTGAATGGTACCAGCATCCTAATTAGCATAGTGTTCAGTGCTATTGTGCTAATATTCAAAGCTGGATTGAGCAGGCTATTTACGAGTGATGCCGAGGTTATTGAGGCAGTGTCTAATTTGACCCCCTTGCTAGCCATTTCTGTTTTCCTGAATGGCATTCAACCTATACTCTCAGGTATTGACAGTATATGCTAGACTCGGTAGAAAAAACATCTCAGTTAGGTACCATTTCTAGTTTTTGATATGTTGAATTTCAGGTGTTGCAATTGGAAGTGGATGGCAAGGTGTTGTAGCTTATGTGAATCTGACTTGTTACTATATTATCGGTCTTCCAATAGGGTGTGTTCTTGCCTTCAAAACTAGTATGGGAGTAGCAGTAAGTATTTGAGACTCTACCTCACTCTTATCAGTACAGTTAATTGTAAATGATATTGAAAATAATGCATTTTTTGCCTTAATTTTTCAGGGTATTTGGTGGGGGATGATTATTGGAGTATTTTTGCAGACAGCAACTCTAATTGTTCTCACTGCCAGAACCAATTGGGATGCTCAGGTAACTTAAATTTCGATGAAAGTTTCATACCATAAGAATACACAGTAGATATGAACTGAATTTGGCCAGATTGTGACCAACGATTTTGATCATGCTCTTGTTTTTGTAGGTTGTAAATGCAGCTGAGAGAGTGAAGAGATCTGCAAGTGTAGAACACTTGCTCTTGGAGGAAGACGACGTATGAGTCTATGAATGTACACGGTTCAAACCTCATTTTACCAGAGTTTCATGTGGTGCAATGCAATGTCTTCTTTCATTAAACATTGTCCCCTGTAACCAATCAGATGTAGCCAATTTTAATTGTTTTAGGAGACCCTCGTATTTCTTTAACAAACAGCAGCAGTACTTATTTTAAAGCAAGATACTGCTTTCAAAACTGCCTTGCCCTTTCCATTTCATTATTTGAGGGGGGAGGTAAGAGTCAGTCTCTTGTTGTGGATGCCAAGGAAAAGTGCTCTATCGAGTGGACTTGTAACTTGTAAGCCTCCGAAACTACAAGCTTTTGCTCCAAGGAAGTCACACCAGACACTTTGAATCACAAGCCTTTGCAATTGATACAGAAAGAAATCCAAAACTGCAGATTTCACTCTCGCGGGTGCAGTGCTTTCACTAGACTGACCATCAAAAAATAAACAGTAAGGTCACTTTGCTTAGCTGCCAAAATGTAGTGTGGAATGATTCAATTCCCACGTATTAATCTCAATTGACCTTGTTGAATTAACAATGAACGCTAAGTAATGTGACTATACCACAAAAGAGAAGATCCCAACTTTACAATTCAGCCACTGTAAGCAAGTCCTCAAGGTTTTTTTCAGCATCACCGTTTAAATAAACCGGCTCATGTTCTTGTTCTTGTTTATCGTCATATGATGAAGCGACTGGTGAAGGACCATCGACTTCCTCATCATAACTTTCATCGTCATCTTCATCGTCTTCATCGTCATCTTCATCGTCTTCATTGTCTTCATCATTATCTTCATCCTCATCATTATCATTAACAGAAATTGACAAAAGGTTTTCAATGCTACTATTATCCAAGTATCCTACAACTTGGTTAGCTAACTGTTGTTCTTCTGCTGTCTTTGCCAAAGATAAAAGGATATTCTTTGCTTTCTGATCAGGAGGAAGCCTGCAAGATTCCATTTCCTTGTACCAAACAACAGCACTCAAAAAATCTCTGTTCTTGCCATATGCATCCATTATGGTTGTCAAGATCGTTTGATTTGGTTTGACACCACATGCCTGCATTTCCTCATACTTCTCCATCATTTTCTCGATATCATTTGTCTTAGCATACCCTTTGATTAAGGTCCCATAAGTGACAACGTTGGGTTTAAATCCATCTACCTTTAGTCTTGTGAAGAATTTTTCAGCACCCTCCATGTCAGGTGCATTTACATAAGCAGACAGCATAGTGGTATACGAGTAAATATCGGGTTCATACCTGCCGAAACAAAATATGCAGAAGTGTTAACCTGATGACAGAGAGTGAACTTTTTAGTGACATGTCTTACTCTTAACAGATGGCATTAATAGGCACAATAGCACTATTTTGTCTTTCTGGAATCAGAAAATTAATAAGGGACAGCTAACATCAGGACATAACATAATCATCATGCAGGTATCAAAAGTATACCTGTCCCTTCTCATGCTTTTAAAAACAGTTCGAGCTTGGTCCACCATTCCTGATACTGCAAATGCGTCGAGCAAAATATTGTATGCTTTACGGGTAGGTCTGCAAAAGGGATAAATAGCAGGAATTATATTCTATATCAATGCCATCACATTGGCAGCAAGAGTTTGGTCACTTTCCACCGGCTTAGGTTGGTGTAAAAGCCAGAATGAGAAACTGATGCCCTAGCTTCAAACAGATGAAGAAACCAAGGCAACCAGCAATTTCCATTGCATGCAGAGGAAATATTCGCTATATGGTGACAGGTTAGGTTATGGTTGAGCATAGAAAGCAACAAAAACAGTCTATTGGTTGGGGAACACTCCACCATTACCGGTATGCCAAAATCTAATTTTGTCCCTACTCATCTACAATCTAAAATCTCCAATCTCAATTCCACAATTAATTAAAGATATAAATAAGTATTGACACATACATAACTTTGAAATATAAACTAAACTTCCACTCATTTATAACTTTTAAATAGATAGCTTTAAGCCTACATACCTGACACCAGCATCAAGCATTTCCTCGAAAACAGCCAAGGCTTCTTCCTCTCTTCTAGCTTTCCCATAAGCACTTATGAGTAAGGCATAACTCACTACGTCAGGTCGGAGACCAGCTCTCTGCATCTGTCGTTAACAGGTTACTTCAGTTTCTTATGACTTCTTTTATTGATAATAAAGTTAAATTACTTCAGTAGTATTTTAAGATATAAAGATCTTGGAGAGTCTGGTGGCTTGGCCAGACGGTTCAACTTTGGTAAGCATGGCGGGAAGGAGATAAAACAAAAGAATTTCAAGCCGTCTTCATTATCTATGGGAAATTATCATCTTATAGAATTGCAGCAAACAAGAAGGGTATATTAAATTGACGTAGAACTTATCAATTTATGTGACAAAAGAAAAGATAGGTGATAACAACTTCATAAACTAGGTAGCATAGGTAGCATGCAGTGAGAGGTCGAAGCACTGATTCTTACTAAAACCTTTTAATGCTAAAACTATTGATAGTAGAATTCTAAATCAGCATGACAGCTCATTCTTCTACATAATCGCAATCCAATCCAGCCAATGATGTAGAAAACAACAGATCAGGAAACTAGCAACTTTACAATCTACAAATTCGAAAGCATGCTCTACCCAAATATATGAATAATAAATCAGATTTTTTACGAGATTTACCTGGTTGTACATCTTTGACACTTCCTTATAGTTATTTTCAAACGACATTAAGCTATTATAAGTAACTGTTGATTGCCGAATCCCTCTCTCAGTCATCACTGCAAACATCTTACGAGCTTTTTCATAACTTCCGGCCTTCTTAAACATATAGATCATCATGTGGAACATCTTTTGGTCTGGCTTTAAAGGTGACTTTTCCTCATCTAAAAGGGTCTCAAAGATTTCTTCAGCTTCCTTAAACTTGCAGCCCTGCAGTATTTCGAGTTACTGTGATGAGGAAGGTAGAAAGCGTCCAATAACAGCAAACGAGTGAAGAAAGTTTTGAAATAAGATACGGTTTTGTAAACATTACCTCAACGAATATTTTTAGTATGATCTGATAAGTCACAGCAGATGGTTCAGGCCCTGAAGACTGCATTCTCCGAAATATTGCTTCAGCATTGTTGTAGCGGCCTCCTTTTCCATATGCTTCCATAAGAGCAGTATGCGATATTACACTTGGTGCATAGCCCTTTTCATTCAACAAGCTTAAAACCTTCTCAGCCCTATTGAACTTGCCTTGCTTCCCATAAGCTGTTATAAGCATCAGAAAATCCATTTCGCTGAAGTCCCACCAGTCCTGAGTCTGAAGCCATTCAAGAATCTAGAAGACAAAAGGATGTGAGCTAAGCAAGTAATATAAGCATCGAAGCAGCTTAAAGACTAACAGAAATGAGTCCAGAGATTGAATAATTTAGCAGAAATGAGTCCAGAGATACAATAATGTAGCAGAATGACTGAAACAAAATGTAGTTGTAGTATATCCTAATTCCTATGCAAGCAATCCATTTGAATTTGTTGTCAATAATTTGCAGGGTCCTCTATGTGGTTAATCATACAATTCATGTGTGCAATTTCTACATTTGTATACAAAAACTGCCCCACCATTTGAAATATCATACTACCGCACACAGAAAATGAAACTGTGTATTTTCTACATAAACTATGGATGAAGTCAAGCATATATGAGTTAACTAATATCGCTACAACTTGTCATCCAACTGACTTTAAAAAAGTATCCATATCTTATCTGTCACAGAACAACAATTAGGCAAGTCCACATACCTCACCAACAAGGTTCCATTTCCTCAATTGCTTGAATCTAACCAACGTTCCGAGAACAACATCCTTAGGTATCGTCTTATTTTTGAGCTTTTCGTTTTTGAGCACTGTAACAGCGGAACCCTTCTCTTCAATTTCATTCATCAGTCTCCTCCAGTTCTTCTGGTCAGCCTCATCGGCAGCGTCTTTAAAGACCTCTACTTTCTTCCTTTTCTGCAAGAACTTTCTCGGTGCCAACATTCCCATACAAACTACCTCCAGTCTTCCACGCATCTTGACATTGCCACTTGTATAATTTGTGCATTCTTTCAATTTACTGAAGACAAAAGATTCCCATTGTTACTTTGCCAATACCAAAATGAACACAAATCACTATCAGACTACAAAAGTCGTTTCCATACAAATGCAACTATCACATACACATAGCTTAAGCATAAATTAATGAAAGTTCATCAGAATTCTGAAGCAAATTAATAATTTAGCTACCCAAAGCTAATAAAGTAACAAACTTTCAGAGATAAACCAAATGTTCTTTATCAAATTATCAGCAAACAAATTCAAAGTGAGAAGCTGAGAATGTAAAGAGAGGTTTAAGGGTTTTAGATGGGTTTATCAAGATGGGAACTTTGAAAGAGAACATACCTCCAATTGTCCAAAGGAGCAGAAATGAAGGGCTTTAAGAAAAGGGCTTGAGGCATTTTTCTGGGTTTCTGTGTATCTGAAAGTGCTTAAAGCATAGCTGCTGAGGTTGAAACAACAAGCTCTTTTCGTGAAGAGGGTGTTGAGCAGACGAAGAGTATATGATGTTTTTTTGACAAAAATCTTATCTTTTTGAAGAAAGAGGGACCAGACTGGTAAAACTCAACAGTTGTTACCCTTCTAACTGCTCCAGCTTCGATTACAGGCAGTGTTGGTTTTTCAAATCAGGTCAAATGAGGGACTTCCGAGTAAATAAAGGAAAATTGCAGGCCTAAATGATAACAGAAGTAAGCTATCTTAGACCGTCTCGGATAAGATGGGGCTATATTGGGTCAGGGCTAAAATTTAGTCGTTCTAAGTAATATAAATTATTTATGAGATGGTTAATTATCTTCAATAAGAAAGGGCTATATTCTGTCTTTTTAAATATTTTATAGTTTTTTATTATATTTTTGAAATTTATGATTTAGTTTATTATAGTAATCATTTAATTTATATCAAAAATTAATTTTTGGGGTGAAAATAATTTTTTAAGTTATTTTTTTTAACTAAAATGAACAAGGTATATATTAAAAAACTAATATTTTTGACATGTAATTATGTGATTTGATGAAAAAAAAAAAGGTATAATTAAACTTCACCGTTGGATCTTAACAGTTATGGAATAGAGACCATTTGATTTTGTTTTCAAAAAACAACATCACGTGGGTTTTTTCATGGTTTGAATTTCTGCATGATTTTTGTGGGTCTCAAAGAAGAGCTTTAGGGTCACCTTGAGGGCCAAATTTGGGCCTCTCTACTCACTTCCAACCCTCTTGCTCTCTGGCCCTTTATAATTGGAGCCCATTTTTTAAAAAATTAGGGCCCTTGGCCTTGCTTACTGGAGATGGTCTTACGTTGGTAAGTTAATACTCACTCAGTCAATAGTCGGACCAAGGTCCACATGAGTATCTCAGAAAAATCAAGCTAATCTCTTGTTTCAAGGGTACAAATCTGAAGCTTACTCAAACATGTTGTAAGGACAAACCGGTGAGAATTAGGACTCAAACTCTAGACATATATGTTCTATACTAGAAAGCTTGCAATGTTGAGCAACCAGGCTGCATCTTATTTCACTGCAATTCTATCTAAGGAAGAAATTGGGATGGAAAAAGGGATGGAAGTAATAAACCCACTAGAGGATGTGTCTTCCTCTTCTTATAATGAAGTTTAATCATGTTATCATCATAGTTTTTGGTTGATTCGGTTGACATCATTTACATGTTAATAATTGTGCTTCAAAATCATTTTGAAAAGGTAGATGTTGGATTTTTGAGTCTATAAGAGAGAAAAATTAGGGGCATAACCTGGTTTTCTTTTTCTTTTATCCATAACATAAAAAGTACATAAAAGTAAAAATCGAAAAAGCGTTTTTAAAAAAGAAAAGAGAAGAAAGGGGGACAGAATAAGAAGACGAACAACGTTTGTATTAGTTGGCTGTAGCTCCAAATTTAAAGCATAAGAGTTTATAGTTATAGTTACACGACATTCAGATCACAAACACCCCCTGAATTCTCTCCCCTGATTCCCCACCGGTCATCTTCCGTCCTCCAAATTCAATCTTGATCTGAATCTCATCACAACCGCCGCCTGCTATTCTCCGCCGGCAAATTCCCAGGTATCAAACACCACCCTTTTCAATCCTGCCTTTTGCTTTCTCACCTACCAACACAATGCAATGCAATTCAATTTCGAATCTTGGTTTTTCATAATTGGTGTTCCAGAATGTGGTGTTTTTGCCATTGATGTTAGACTAAAGATTTTGCTGCTTTGGCCCAGAATTCTTAACTTGTTTCTGCTGACTTTGGATTCCCAAGTCTTGCATTTTTGTTTCTGTTTGGCAATGAAGTCTTGCATTTTCTTGGCAACCAAAGATTAGCTGTGCCTTGAGGTTATTGTTTTTGATGATATTGGATCCAAAGATTCCTGCTTTTCTGGCATTGTTGATTATGGAGGACTATACATGATTCTTTTTAAGGAGAAGACCCGTATATGTTTGTGCTATGATCTTTAGTTTTACTTCCCCACAATACCCTGTTTTGACTTTTTATGTGCATTGATGTCTTTTTCGGATTTCAAGTCTAGATAGAGATGCGTGTGTAGGTTTTCTTGCATTCTAATAAGTTTTCTTTTAGTGAATTATAGGTTGTGGTTTCGTCCGAAGTTATAGCTTTACTGCATCCCCGATAGATGCATTATTTGACAAAATACTTTACATAGTGTGTGAGGATAGCTGGATTTGTTGCACAGAAGTTGGTTTTCTCTATTTCAACTAATGTACTGTTTGGCTTCTGGCTGCAGCTTTTATATGTGTGTTAGCTTAAGTGTTGAATGGATAGAACGATTGGACAGAACTGAAAACTGTGAGAAAGGGTCGAGGAAGAGAGTATAAGGAGCCAGACCATGGAATCTGGCGAGTATGAGGAAGGCATGGTGGTTGAATTCTCTGCTAATGGGAATTCAATGAAATCAACTGATGTCGCAGCCAAGCTGGATGAAGGAAATATTCAGGAGGCAGAATCTTCATTACGAGAAGGGTTATCACTCAATTTTGAGGTAATTTTATGCATACTTTTCTTCTGTTCATCCTGGTAGGGAAAATAAACCTATCATGGCCCTTTGAACTGGCAGTAACTCCTCCTTCCAAGGACAGTGGAAATTGTGAGCTTGTGGTTTGAACATTGGTAATATCATGAATTATAAGCAGATGGAGAAAAGCAAACTTCATCTGCTAGAGAGCATTCTCATTGCATGGCATTAAATCTTCGTGTAAAGGTCTCCATTTTTCTCAGAGTTGTCTTTGAAGTCTGGATGATACTCTCCTGCCTGCTTGTCTTTGGGAACATATCATATTTACTCATTTGGCTCCATCCTCCACAAAAATCATATAATCATTTGTTTTGATTTTATGGAGAGAGTATATTTAATGCGTCAAACATAATTTTGCCTAACCTCTTGAAAATTCACAATCTGGTTCAGATTAGATTATCATAATTGGTCCATTATGTTTAATCAGCTCTGTGATTGAAAATCTTGGTCTGTATTTGGATTAACAACAGTTGGCATAGTTAAACCCATTTTTGGTGCAGCTGTAAGGAGAGATCAGAGTACTGTGTAATGATCTGTTTTTTTACTTGAACAACTGAAAAAACTTGATTCATGCTTATTTACAGGAAGCAAGAGCCCTCCTTGGAAAGTTAGAGTACCAAAGAGGTAATCTTGAAGGTGCTCTTCGTGTGTTTGATGGCATCGATCTCCAAGCAGCCATAGAGCGATTGCAACCTTCTATTACTGAGAAAACACCTTCTAAGAAAGGCCGGTCTCGTCCTGATTCACAGCATCCAGTCTCGCAGCATGCTGCTACCCTCGTTCTTGACGCCATATACTTGAAAGCCAAGTCTCTTCATAAGCTTGGCAGATTAACAGGTAGGCTTCCCATATTCCAATATTTGAGATGATGACTCATCTAAGGTCCACTAGTTTCTCACACTAACTTACGTTCCAAACCAAACCTTCATTTTTGTTTTTGCAGAGGCTGCTCATGAATGTAAAAGAGTGCTTGATGCCGTGGAAAAAATATTCCATCAAGGAATACCTGATGCACAAGTGGATGGTAGATTGCAGGAGACAGTCAGCCGAGCTGTAGAGCTCCTTCCAGAGCTGTGGAAACAAGCCGGTTCCTATCAAGAAACAATCACTGCTTATAGACGTGCTCTACTTGGTCAGTGGAACCTGGATAATGACTGTTGTGCAAGAATTCAGAAAGCATTTGCTGTGTTTCTGCTGTATAGTGGACTAGAGGCTGGTCCACCCAGCTTAGGTGTTCAGGTTGAAGGTTCATATGTGCCTAAAAATAATCTGGAAGAGGCAATCCTGCTTTTAATGATCCTTTTGAGAAATTTGTCCCAAGGTAAATTGAAATGGGATCCATCACTGATAGAACATCTAACATTTGCACTATCTATATGCAACCAGACTTCTGTATTAGCAAAGCAAATTGAAGAGATCATGCCTGGAGTATATCCGCGTGTTGATCGTTGGAATTCTCTAGCTTTGTGTTATAGTGGGGCAGGACAGAACAAAGCCGCTTTAAATCTGTTGAGGAAGTCTTTACATAAACATGAACGACCAGATGAACTCATGCCACTGTTATTGGCTGCCAAAATTTGCAGTGAGGATTCCCATGTGGCAGCTGAGGGAGTTGGATATGCACAGAGGGCTGTTAGTAATTCCCAGGGTAAGGATGAACATTTAAAGGCTGTGGCTCTTCGCTTTTTGGGTCTTTGTTTGGGGAAGCAAGCAAAAACTTCTTCCTCTGACTTTGAGAGGTCTCGTATTCAGTCTGAAGCACTAAAGTCACTAAGTGAGGCCATTTCTTTGGAGAAGAACAATTCAGATTTAATTTTTGAGTTGGGGGTTCAATATGCAGAGCACAGGAATCTAAATGCTGCTTTGCGCTATGCAAAGCAGTTCATTGATGAAACAGGGGGTTCCGCATTAAAAGGTTGGCGATTGCTTGCTCTAGTTTTATCTGCTCAACAGCGATTTTCAGAGGCTCATGTAGTCACTGATGCGGCATTGGATGAGACTGCAAAATGGGAGCAAGGGCCACTACTGAGACTTAAAGCAAAGTTGAAAATCTCCCAATCCTTACCAATGGATGCAATTGAAACTTACCGTAACCTTCTTGCTTTGGTTCAAGCCCAAAGGAAATCTTTTGGGCCTCTCAGAGTTAATTCTCAGGTAAATCTGGCCTCTGCTTCTTTCTTTCCAAAATACCATTTAGTTGTTCAGTTACCGTATACAAATACAGACTGTTTGAATTTCTGCGTACGCCATTATTGGTAGTGGTGGGAAAGTAGTAAAATATGGTCATTCTACAATAGTCTGGTTTGGCCTATCTTGGAAGTAATGATAGCTCATTCCTTAAAAAAGTCAAGTTTCCGACTGTTTGTGGAAATAAGTTTCAGATATTGCAGGATGCAATTAAATGCTATATTAAATTTCTCTTTTTCTTCACCACCTTATTTGTTTTTTCTTTTGAGTGGCTTAAAATGTAATATGGGATTATTGGATCTGATTGATAATGGAGGGCCTAATCTGACCTTTTAAATAAGTGTTGCTCTATGTAGCAATGCAATTGTAAAATAGTGATTGTTGCTTTTTAATCAACTGTTCATAGTTTTCCAAATTCATTTGTATACTTTTTACTTTTGCAATATATTCTCTCTTTAATATTACTTTTCATGAAGAGACACACAAACAGGAACTCCTGTTTAACAAGTTCTTCCTTCTGAATTTATAATTGGATGTTTGTTACTAGACCGAGGATGATAAAGTCAACGAACTTGAAGTTTGGCATGGTTTGTCAAACTTATATGCCAGCCTTTCATATTGGAGGGATGCAGAAATATGTTTGGGTAAAGCCAGAGAGTTGAAGCTGTTCGCTGCAGAAACACTGCACGCGGAAGGCAAGAACTTCACTCATCTAATATGTAAATGAATTTCTTACATTATTTTTATAAATAGCATGTTTACTCGAAACTTATTTCTCTCTATTCATAATAGGCATTATCTTGGAAGGATGTGGGAGAAGTCATGAAGCTCTAGTCACTTATATTAATGCTCTTATGCAAGAACCCTATTATGTTCCTGGAAAAATTGGGGTTGCCGTGCTTATGTCAAAGATGGGACCTAAGGCATTGCCTGTGGCAAGAAGTTTACTCTCCGATGCACTAAGGCTCGACCCTAACAATCGTAAAGCTTGGTATCACTTGGGAATGATTCACAGAGATGATGGACGGATGGCTGATGCAGCAGACTGCTTTCAGGCAGCTACCATGCTTGAAGAATCTGATCCTATCGAAAACTTCAGCTCTATTATGTGATGATCACGCTGTTAAATGGGTATAACTTTTAGTAGTTGCTAATGTTTGTTTCCGAAGAAGTTTCAGAGCTAAATCTGACTAGTGCTTCATTTATATACAGGAACCTTTTACTAGAGCCACTTGGGAACTGGGAGTCTTCTCATTTTGGAATTTGGATATTATTCTCATTCATTTACCATAAAAGGGCACAAGAATCAATTCGAGGGGTGATTGTAACTTGAGCATTTTATGGAAAACAAGAAAGTGACGGGAACAGAAGCCAACTTTAATTTTTCAATGGATTGCAGAGAAATCACAATGTTGGAGATTCTTTTGGGCAGGTTTTTGGCAATGCATTTGCTTAAAATGTCAACTTTGCTCAGCGTGTAAATGTACATGTTTTAGCTGAGCAACCGTATTAGATAGTTATTTACTTCAATCCATGGTTAGAAGGAAAGAAAAATGTTTGTTCTGATTGCAATTTTTTATGATTCTTTGAAACTGCAACCTCAAGGTGAAACATTGAAAGAAAACTTGCAGATTCAATTTCTTTGAGTTGTACTTGTACCCATTTACATCCTCATTGTCTTGATATGAACTCAGCTGGACCATTCATCTTTGACATTGTGGTGAAGCATGATTATATTGAACAGAACTCATGGTTGATTTGATTCGTCACATTCGTGCTGGAACGATCGACATGAACATGTTTATCCCAAATGTCCACAAAATTAGCAAACTTGCAAACTTGAGTTTCACAGTACTAACGCAAATATTAAAAATAATGTATCAGCTTCTAACTCGCACAGTTCGTTGTAAACAAATATCAGAAGGACTAAGGTAGTGAAATACGTGATAGACTGACTTGTAATAAACACAGTTCGTTACAAAGGAGGTCATTTAAGGTCCATCGGAATGTCCATTGCAACATTCCACTGGCTATTAGCAGACTTGATTCTTAAGATTTATTTAATGATTATCCACAGTAGAGATCGATACTCCCACACAGACAAGTCAAGATCGGGACTGTGTACAGCAAATCTGACATCTACATCTGCAATACTTGGATTCTTCTCTAAGAGAGAACAACCAGCAAGTTACAGGCGGGAGATCTGAATTGGGATAGACATGGCCTCCTCACCCATGACTGGCTCGAACAAATCCAACTCACCATATCGCTCCAGAACGCGCATCCTGCAATCTTCAGCAGCCATCACTCCAGTAGCGAATGCACCATGCACAGAACCTGGGAAGTCCGTACTTGTTGCCTCCCCAGCAAAGAAGAGGTTATCTACCGGGACCCTTAGCTTCTCATACAGATCATGGGGTTTGCCTACCATATCGTAGCTATAGGACCCAAGTGAATTAATATCTGTTCCCCAGCGAGAAACAAGGAAATGAATCTGCATAGTTCAAAATCATAGATCAAGTTAGTTTTGAAATATAGAATGGAATAATCAAGATGCCTTTGTTAGAAATCGAGAAACAAGGATACCGGATCAGAAGCATCTGGCAGGATCTTCTTGAGTTGCGTATATGCGAAGTCAGCAGCCTTTTCATCAGACATTTTCTCAATGTCTTTGGCCAGCTGCCCTGCAGGCATATAAACAAGCACGGAATGACCAGTAGCCTTGTGAAGATTTAGAAAGTAGCTGCAACAGTAAGATGTCTCCGCAACCACTCCTAAAAACTCCACATTGGGCCAGAACACCTTCTCAAAGTGCAACACTATCTTATTCTCAATTCCCACTCCAAGTTCAGCAATGGCTGCTTCCTTCCAGTCAGGTAGCTTTGGCTCAAACTTGATGAGATTTGCCTTGAGCACACCGAGGGGAACAGCAACAATAGCAGCATCTGCAATAAATGATCTCCCATCTTCTACTGTTACCATCACGCCATTATACCGCCTTAAAATTTTTGTCACCCTGACAACAAAAGATATGTAATTGTTGAATAAGCTACAAGCAGATGATAGAACATATACATTGGACAATTATTTATGAAAATCAATGCCTACCTGTGGCCCAGGCGAATGTCAAGACCTTTGGCAAGGGTGTTTATAACAGGGCGATATCCCCTGACCATAAGACCATGACCACCAGGAAGCAGTTCTTCCTGTACAACAGAAAAACAAAATTGCTACGATTAAATAGCATTCATTACAGTTCACACATAACCATAAAGTTCATCCTAATCATTGGTGCTTCACAAAAAGAATAACACAATCATCTGATGTTCATGCAGTCAATGAGCAGCACTACAAATCTACAATAGCATATTTACAAATTTCTTTTACTTGATAATAATTTTTTCAGCTTTAAGAGTGATAGACTCCGCATTTAAATTGAAACTGACAAGTATTTGATTTAGTCGTAAATAAAAATAAGTAAAAAACAACAATAAAAGGATCATTGTTTGAAATCTTTTGCTCGACCAGAAAAGGATAGATGAGAAGTTTGCCTGATCCCAGCATTTAAGTGAAATTGTGTCAGCATCTGCTGCAAACCAGCCTTCCATTCGGCACAAATACCACTGCAATACCTTATGGGGAATTCCTTCCAACCTATATAGTGTATACAGAAGCAATTTGAATAAGTTACTCGTGGACTTTCAGAATGTTAAACATTAGTTAAATCAATGAAATATGGTTCTCATTTGATACCTTAATTCTGGTTTCCTTTGAAAAACAATTGAGAAAGCACGGGAGATGGACATATCTTCTGGGAATTCCTTTCTTACCTCATCTGTCTGCAATTAAGAAACAATAGCCGTCTCAAAAGACGACCCACAATTGAGGCTTAAAAGGAGCAAAACCAAGTAACCCTTGGCAACTATAATCTAAAGAAGGATAATAAACATAAAACGACTTGCCTCTTTTAAAATTTCCTCAAATGTTATACCAACTTTCGTAACTAAATCTTGAGGAACTTGTTTCCCGTCCATATCAAAGAGTGCATAACTGCAAAATAGAACACAAAGATAATTTGTGTCAGCTAACACTAGAAAAGGTCTCGAGTTCACAGTTTTAAAGAGCGAAAACAGTCTAAAGTTCTGAACTTATGTAAATATCAGAGTCTACAATAAGGGAGACGATGAATATTCAACGAACAGATAATACAAGAGGTTAAGTACCTTTCTAAGTCATGATCATACAACACAGAGTTATCGCCACTGGTTCGATATAAAGGCAACCCCAGTCTCCCAATTAATGGAGCCAAGGGATTCTCTTTACATACTCCATGCAACCTAAACCATAAAAACACAAAATTAACCACATGACTCCGGGCCAAAAACTCCAAATACAATTCAAATATCAGCTTACCATGATGCACCCAAGTCAATCGGAAAACCAAACGAGTAATCAGTGTGAACCCGACCACCAAGTCGATCCCGAGACTCCAACAGCACAACCTGACCACACACGAAATTCAAAACTTCACAATCCACAACTCCACACTCCAATGTACCCCATTAAACCAATTTCATCATAAGCTACCTGGAATGAAGCGTCGTGAAGAGCACGCGCAGCTGAAATCCCAGCCATGCCTCCACCGATCACTATCACAGATGGAGACGGCGTCGTTCCGCCCAAGGTCGGCCTCCTCTCAACCTCCGAAGTGCAAGCAGCTGCATTTTCCAAAATCAAAATCAAAATCAAAATCTCGAACTGGGTTACAAAACAAAAACATACTGACGCGAAACGGACCTCTGCGCAGTTGGGGAGTAGTGTTACTGTTGCTATTACTGGAAGGCATGGTGATTCAAATTAAAATTACTAAATTGGAATTACAACTGGGATTTAAATTAGAATTAAATTGGGGTATAGACAATGATAATAAGGGATCGAGGGCTTTCTTCTCGAACTCCAACAAGGAAAGGGGCAGTTGAGGGGAGTAATGGAGGGTGAAAATCAAGAGACACGTAATGAAGTGATTGGAATTGGAATTCGATATTCTCTTTATGAAACCCAGCTTCCCCAACCAGCTCATGCGACTTTCTTTTCAATCCACGGTTTCTAAATTCCACGATTCCAAACAAATCCGACTCTCAAACAGCCCAACGAGCGCAATCACTGGATTCCAAGATCGGGAATCGGAAATCTGGGGAATCAGAAACCGAGAAACTCGGGGATTTGGTGCGGAGACGGGAAACGGAAGCGGAATTTGGGACAGGATCTTGATTCCCACCGTCCGAGTTTGGCTGGGTTTATATAGAGGGATGCGTTGGGAAGGGGAGGGATTACGCGCGAGAGTGGCGGAGATTCAGCACTCGCGGGACATATTTGCCACGTGTAAAGTTTGGAAGCCGGAAATCCCCAAAATGCACGCAAAGGGCGTGGTCAGTGCTAAGGGTATTGTGGGTGTGTGACAACGTGTTGGATCGTCGGTGTTTTATTTTGGGGCCTTTTTTTTTAATTTTTCTCTCTTTTTATCTGGCCGATTTGATACAGTGATGTGGATAGCAAATGTCATACTTCGTACTCCTATGTATTTTTTTTTTCCATTTAATGGTTTTTTATTTCAGAAATTTTATTAACACCTCTTTAAATGTTAGATACACGTTTTCTTTTATATAAATTATATAAGATTTTGTGGATACATAAAATTACCAAAAAAAAACATTTATATCAAAACTAAAGAAACTTAGTTGAAACAAAATATCTTGTTTAAGACGTTCATATTAACAATTGTACTTCAAACATATTCTAATTTTTAGCTTGAATCAAGTATTAATATTTTAACACCACATATGAATATTATGCAATGGTTTCCAAGAATCGATTAATTTAGTTTTATACAGGATTGACCATTCTATGCTGAAAGTTCTGTTAAGGACTTTGCTGATGTATTGTCTTGTTTTGTTTTGATTCGGTAGACTCAAGAAATCTTGAAATCAATTTGAGTTAGAGGCTCCTTGAGAAGAAAATTCGTCGAGGAAAATTGATGGGAGAAGATGTTAACAAAGGGAAATCCCTCGAGGAAGATCTTAACAAGGTGAAACCCTTTACTTATGTTTGGATAAAGTAATTTCAATTTCTATAGAAATTTCAAAATCATAGGAATTACAATTTCATGAATTTAAATTTCATTAATTGAGAATTCCGTTGTTTGAATTTCATGATGTAGAGTTTTAAAATGACAATAATTTGTATTTAGAGATTAACCTCAGTCAAATGAATTGACAAATGACACATATTTTGTGAGGAATTCAAGTTGGGAATTTAAGCTCACAAATTCCACAATTATTTTCCCGTGGAAATTGCTAATTCCACGGGATAAGAATCCAAACGGGGGAAACAGTCCTAAGAAATTGAGAATTCCTTAAGGCAACTTCAACCATAGTCTTGGATTTGGAGTTCTATATCAATTATAAGACCTCTTTGTTGCACTATTCATTTAGGACTCATTTTTTCATCTCCAACAATGAGTCCTATAATAGGTCTTATATTCATTTTTGTTGATTAAAATAAGTTATAGGTGGTATATTTATGAATATTATATTAAATAATATGTTAATAACCTTATTAAGTTGATAAAACTTCACAATTTTTATTTTCATCACAAAATTTTATATTATTC
Source organism: Fragaria iinumae (assembly GCA_009720345.1). Classification (NCBI taxonomy): domain Eukaryota; kingdom Viridiplantae; phylum Streptophyta; class Magnoliopsida; order Rosales; family Rosaceae; genus Fragaria; species Fragaria iinumae. The sequence continues at coordinate 34,294,316 of CM019122.1, read as the reverse complement.
TTATAATTAAATATAATTATTTTAATTAAAAAAATAAATACATACTAACTTTTTGTCGTTTTATGTCGGCATATATGACAAACAACCAAATTATTGACAGATATTATCTTGTGTTGTGTCAGTGTATACGACAAACAACTGAGTTCGGATGTGATTATCGTCGCCACATGTGAAACACTAATTCGTTATCTAGATTACAGGCTATATTTGTCTGACACGTGTCATTTCTTATCTATTGATATCATCTCAAATTGTCCATAAATATGAGGTCATTGTCATCCTTATTCCTCACAAATTCACAACACTCTTCTCATATCAAAATCTTCATATTGTTTCCTTTTGATTTTGTGAAACTATTTTTCTACAATGAATCATTTGACAAAAATGGTTTATGAAAGATTAAGAAGAGGCCGTTATGAGAAACCAACGAAGATCCATGATGATGTCTTCTGCTGCCTTGCAAATCCAAGATCTGGAAGATAAGGATTCACAATGGGGTGGTTCTTCAGAAGGTCGTTCGTATACTGTCAGAAACAGAGAGATCATGGATCAACGTCTGAAAGCTCTTGTTTTGGCCACGATCCTCAGCGCGCGGAGCAGAGGTAACTAGCGAACAAAGAGAAGGGGGTGTTGCGGGCGTGCCACCTCGCGGACGAGGAAAGGTTGTAGGTTTGCGAGATCTTGACTTCTGATCAGGCGAATGGGGTTTCAGGTGCCACCTCAGACGAGGATTTACGAGCACAAGCAATCGATACTCACGGCGGCGCGAGCAGAGCAACTAATAGGGAGTTCAGAGAGAAGTCGGGGTAGAGTCCGGAGGGCTCAAAAGAAGAAACCTAGGCGGCGGCGCTTAGGGTTAGGGTTTCGAGGAGCTCGAAGGGTAACTGGGTTTCAGTTTGTATTGTGTTTTTGTATTTGTTTGAGTGTCTCTTCTGTTAGGGTTCGAGCCCCCTTATATAGTAGTTCGACTTGCGGCAGAAGAAAAGTAATTAGAATCCAAGTCGGACTCTGAAACCCTAATAGCACAAAGGCACTGTTCTGTCCATGCGAACCAACCATCTTGTGACACATGTCCAGTTCGCACACTTCATTCCGCATAGGGCATTGCTTCCACGCTGCCAACTATAAACTCCTATGCGAACTGGAATTAGGAGTATCATCATCTCGCGGGCTGTTACAGGATGCTATCTCGCGTACTCATGTAGCTCGCGAGCCTTAAAAGGACTTTTTATATTAAAAGGGCCACAGGGATTGGCCCGAAGCATGTCAAAGACTATGAAAAGTCTTCAACGACTCAAGTGGTGCAAGCGGCCTCCGCCTGTTGCTTCCTCACGAGATCTCCTACGTGAACCAGCTCGCCAGCTCGCCTCGCCTCACCTACACGGAGAGTCAATATCTAAGTGAATGTTTTACGCTGAGTCATCCCGCGCGCGAGATCTGTATCTCGCGCGAAGTCCATTAAGCGCGCGCGAATTATGTTAAGTGCGCGAAGTCTGTTCCGCGCGAACTGTGTAGTCCGCCTATGTCCATTCCGTATGAAGTTCGTTCCACGCGCGGACCGTTTAACTCAGCTCGCGCGGTCCATTCCGCACGCGGACTGTGTAACTCAGTCTGCCCGGCCTCACTGGCGGACCGACACTTGCAAAATTAAAGAACTTGGGTTCGCCGATATGACATGGACCAAGAACTTAATTAATATTCACTTAGACATTTACTGTCCAGTAAAATATTAATTTAGGCGTAAATATTGCCCCCCAGCCTCGAAGTCATGAATGTCAAAAATAACTGAAGAGGTTTATGTTCATGCTGCTCCAAAGTCATACATAAAATGAGTGTGAGGAGACAAGCCTGTGAATAGGCCGTGTAACCAACGCACTCAGCTAGGCATTGTAGTGAACCACTGTATGGCTCGCCAAGGCACCTTGAACTTCAAATCCATTCGCCTACATTCGCTTGCTCTTTGCTAGATTCCAAAAAATGGCCCTTCGCGAGCTCTTGGCGATGGCAAACCAACTTTGTGATAAACATGGAATGACAATGGTTATGTACTTCGCTGCCCCCCAGTGCGAACCAATGAGAAGCAAACAAAGGAGTCGGCGAGCGGCAGCATAAAGCTGGCGAACCAACTATGAAAATTTGGAGGAGGCCACAGGGGTTGGCCTAGATGATGACTAAGAAACACTTGAATGAATTTATTTTTTATTTAGGGCCTCTAGAATAGGCTCCAATCTTGTACTGGTCTGTTAGTTAGACCACGCACGTTTACAAAGAAAAAACTGATGACTGAGAAACACCTGAATTAAATTTTTTTTTATTTTTTTATTTAGGGTCTCTGGAATAGGCCCCAATCTTGTACTGGTCTGTTAGTTAGACCACGCACGTTTACAAAGAAAAACTAATTGCACGCTTCTCCCTGGGGTTGCCCCCTAGTGTGAGGTGATGGAGCGTAAGCACGACGATGCGTGACACTAATGACAGTGGTCGCGGGATCAGGAGGAGGAGGAGGATCTGCGCGCTCCCAAACACCAGCGATGTGGCGCTTTAAGAAACGACCATTAATAGGATTGAGATGGAGTGTACCGCCAAGGTCGCGCAAATGGTATGCCCCCTTAGGCAATATGTGATGAATAATAAAGGGTCCCTCCCACAGCGCGGACCATTTCCCGCGGCCTTCGGTTTTCACCCCAAGTGGGAGCACAACACGCCACACCGTTTGGCCTTCGGCATAACTCCGACCTCGAGTGACTTTATCATAAGACCGCGCAACACGCTGCTTCTCAAGGATGAGATTGTTGAAAGCAGTGATGCGATGTTCGTCAAGGTCTTCAAGCTCTTGCCACATTGCCTGGACGTAATCGTCACCAAGCAACTGGTGCTACTCCTGGACACGAAGCGAGGCGACATGAACCTCAAGGGGGTGGACGGCGTCATGGCCATACATGAGAGCATATGGGGTGGTATCTGTCGGACCGCGCTTGGATGTACAGTAGGCCCACAAAGTATGGTAAATCTCTAAATGTCAGACGCGGGGGTTCAACTCTAGCATCCTTCGCAGGATACCGAGGATAACTTTGTTGCTCGCCTCCGCTTGACCATTGGATTGGGTATAATAGGGGGTCGAATGCAGGAGTTTGATACCATAGCCGGTGAGGAATGTGACTACAGAATCCGCCATGAAAGCTGCCCCCCGGTCCGTCACGATGCATTCTGGAATACCAAAACGGGAAATAATGTTGCAGAAAATAAAGTTGCGGACCGAGGTCGCAGAAGCGACCTTGAGTGGCTCGGCCTCAACCCACTTGGTAAAGAAATCGGTTGCCAGTCAAGATACCTCGCCGAGGGCTTGAAGCCTCGTTGTCTTGGTGTTCGCTGCCGGAGTCGGAGATGTCCATCGCGCTTGAAGCTGGAGACGAAGGTATATCTTTAGTCCAGTGTGATTGGACAAAGGTTTCGAGGCGCTTGATCCTCTGTTCTAGCTCTTCGCGAGTCCTGGGACTCATGGGTTGATAGTTGTCAGCTGGAGACGATGTATCGTCCCGTATAGTAGCTTTGCCTTTATCCTTTCTTGAAAGTTGATCGGGCCGCAATCTGGCGGCTAACTCCCTTGCTAGGTAGTGGTTCCCATTTTGGTTTGCCAGAACGGTGTAGTCATTCGCCGGTCTCTTTTGGTTTCGACCTGGCGGTTCGCGTTGGCCCGCGTTTGGAGATAGTGATAGGAGCACAAAGTGTGACGTTCTTAATATGTTTATACCCTTTATTTTCCCTTTGTTAACTCTTATTTAGTTGATTTAGCTTTATATTTGTGTTTAGTGTAGAATAATTGCTTAAAGTAGAAATATGTAGGTTTGAGTGTTAAAACACATAGTAATTTCGGAATTGAAGAATTTGGTGTTAAAATTGTGCTAAGTATTTGAAATCCTTGTTTACTCAGGATTCATGTCTTAATCAGGATTCCATCTTTCCTCGAAGCCAAGTCCATGAAGGAGAGGCCCAAACCAAGTCCAATATGGAGAAGAAGATTTAAATTCAGCAGAATCCGGATCAAATCGGGAGAATTCCTGTGCACGTCTGCCAACTTCAACGGACTCTCCAGGACAGCTCACAATGAATCAGAAAACGTGCCATATATGGATAGAAAGCTACGGGAGTCTAGTTTCGAAATCACTTGGAGTCATCTCAATATCTATTTTCTAGAGGAAGTTATGTCTTTGTTTTTCATCGATTTTCTACCTATGTTTGATTTGGACTTGTGCTTTAACACATCGATTCTTTATGTGATACGTAATTGCATGATTAGTTTATGTGTGTGACATATAAGTAGAGCACGTAGCCGAGCTTGTTGTGTCGCGATGTTGAATGAAACCCGTAGTCTAATTCTAAGTTGGTCTATGTCATAGGAACCACGTAGGAACTTATGTGCATATCAAATTTAGGTTGTATATTTGCTCACGGTGTAGACTTAAATGAGATTAGAGATTGTCTTCTTTATTCTTACATGGTTGTTTGGTTGAGTTTGCATGATTGTTGGTTGATCACATGTATATATGTATAGAAGTAATTTAGGATTTATTATTAATGTTGTTCCGAAATTATAAAACCTTAAACCCTTTATGCTTATTTCGACATTTACATTAGATTAGATGGATCTACCCTGTAGTTGGATCCCCGGTTTAGAACGATCCCTGCTTGCTTTATACTACGATTGATTTGTTGACAGGGTTAATTGATGCGTGTGCAAATACGTCTAATCAAATGGCGCCGTTGCCGGGGATCCTTCGGGATCCTCGATCTTTTTAATTGTCAAAATTTGCATTGTATATATGTCTATATGTTTATATTTGTAAAGTTAAACCATAAATTTGTATATGATGTAACTGTGTTTTATTTTTGTCTTTCTACTTTAATACTTGTATGAATAATGTTGTAGGTTGTACTACACAGGAATAGGTAGGATCCCTTTTGTTAATTCTAGCTTTAACCCTTCTTGTTTACCCTCGGGTTTGCATGAGGTTGTGGGCGGCTTTTATTAACACTTGGAGTCATGTTTGGTTCATAAGTTTGTTGCTAGTTGAGTACATTGGTACGCTCCTTCTATTACTCTGGTGCATGGGACCAAAATTGGATCTCAAGAGCCTTGAGGACATACATCTCGGTGATGGAGTTCTCATTGCTCACTAAACGAGTCCTACCATGTTCACTATCTCTGGATTGAGCTATTGACATTTAGAAACAACGCTTCAAGCTTGTGATCGAAACATCAATATCCAGGCCGCACGTCCACCGTGTCTTACCATCTAGAATCATTATTTATTTAAGTGTTTTAGTAGCGACTCGAAAATAAGCTTGTATGAATTTGTAATCTTAAAAGATTGGTGCCATGTATGATTTTTGTATTTAATTTATTTCGAAATTTTTCTCTAGATTTTCGAATTTGTTTTGTTTTCCTTTGCTTATTCTAGTTTATTGCTTGTGATTTCGTTTATACTCATGCATACTAAACTTGATCTTGGCCGATTGATTTTTCAGGTACTAGACGTGCATGCAACCACGACTCACTCGTTCGTCTTCACAAGGAGCTCTTGTTCCATTAAATCCCGAGATTGACCGTGCTTATAAAAACCAAAGAAAGAAGCAAAAAGAAGCATCAAGTAGCACGGTTGGACCTTTGGAATTTGAAGAGCAAGACCCTCCTTCTCCATTTCGGATCCATTCCGAATCTTCATCTTCATCCGATTCCTAAATTGATTGTGAGGAAGACAAGGCCGACATCGACATGACCGACTCACCACTCAAATCTGCTTTCGTTCCCACAGCCCCGGAATCACCTTCATGCATCGCTTTCACTATGCCTAATGAAGCCAACTTCTCCATACCAGTTCAGTTACTTGGGCAATTGCCTAAGTACTCGGGATCACCAATGGAGGACCCTAATGTTCACCTTAGAGAGTTTCTCGATATCTGCAGATTGCAATCTATCAATCATCTTACTCCAGAAGGCCTAAAACTGCTTTTATTTCCTTTTACTCTTAAAGATGATGCTAAGCGTTGGTTGTATTCTTTGCCTGCAGGAATCATCACCAATTGGAATGAGATGACCTCGAAGTTCTTGAAACAATTCTTCCCTGCGCAACTCACGAAGAAGCTAAGGAGGGAGATTCAGAACTTCACTCAAAAGGATGGTGACACTCTCTATGAGGCATGGGAAGAGTTTCAGGAACTTCAGAGGAAGTGCCCTCATCATGGAATTTCTTTGGACGAGTTAGTTCAAGCTTTTTATGAGGGACTTGACAACACCAACAAGGGTATGATGGACTCTGCATGTGGATGCACATTTATGAACAAGACCGGACGGCAAGCATATAACTTGATTGAGGACTTGGCGGATAACAATCGTCAATTCAGCACCAAGAACTCAAGGAAGTCGGCAGGAGGCCGTGGTGGTGTCTATGACATTGAAGCTCGGAATCAAATGATCACGTTGGATAGGAAGCTTGATGTCTTGGTCAAGGCTTTCAATGGTTCGAACCTTGGCAACCAAGCTTGTGGAATTTGCTCACTTTCGGATCACTCTACAGATTCATGTCCGAATAGTGCTATGAGTGAGGAGGAGTTGAACTTTATGGGACAACAGAAGCAACGTTATGACCCATATTCGAACACTTACAATCCTGGAATTAGAGATCATCCGAATTTTCGGTGGAGTAACAACAATGCTCAACCGGCCAATATGCAAGGTCAAGGACCTCGTCCTTCAGGTTTGTTTGTGAGGCCTCAGGTACCTCAAGGTTTTGTCCCTAACTCTTCTAATTTCGTGCCTAATAATGCCAATGTTCAAGGATCAAATAATAATGCTAGTTCTTCTACTCCTAACTATGATAAACCTTGCTCAAGGGCAACAGAACTTAACATCTGCAACTCAAGCTTTAGTGACAGGTCAACAGGCTAATGCTAAAGAGATCACGGAGCTCAAGAAGCAGATGGGACATGTTATCGATTTCATGAGTAAAATCCATGAAAGTGGTAAGTTGCCGAGCCAAACCTTGCCAAACCCGAATGCCGGACAATTCAAGATCGTTACAACTAGGAGTGGTCGAATTTTTGAGGAGCCTTTGTTGAAGAAGTCGGAGCCTTCTAAGGAAGGTGAGGCCGAGAATGTCTGTTTACAAGATGACGAAGATATTGAAGAGGTCTATGCCGAGAAGCAGCCGGACAAAGAGGCCGTGCCTCAGTCCGAGAGAAAGAATGACCATGCGGCAGTTCCTGCCGACAAGAAGAAGGTGCAAGAGGCCGTGCCTCTTGCAGTCCCTGCTGATCCGAAATCCACTCAAGCCGTGCTTGAGAAAGGTAAGTCTTCTAGCTCTAGTGGTTTAGTTTCTACTAATGTCCATGCTCGTGCCCCTTTCCCCAACAGGTTTGCTAAATCAAAGCACGATGAAGCTGATCATGCAATGATTGAGTTATTCAAGAAGGTGGAAGTAAACATGCCATTGCTTGAGTGCATTCAACAAAATCCAAAGTATGCGAAATTCTTGAAAGAGTTGTGCACCAACAAGAGGCTACCACGAGAGAAGGATGTAGCGGTAATGAATGAAACCATCTCTGCGGTTTTTCAAAGGAAACTACCACCTAAGCTCAAGGATCTAGGGAGTTTTTCGATTCCATGCACCATTGGTACTCATAGTTTTGATAAAATCATGTTAGATCTAGGTGCTTCGATTAATGTTATGCCTTCTTATCTTTATGGGGATTTAGGTCTAGGTGAGTTGAAAAAGGATAACATTATCATTAGATTGGCTGACCGCTCCAACAAGATCATGTTGAGGATGTTTTAGTGCAGGTTGCAAGTTTAACATTTCCTGCAGATTTCTATGTCATTGACATGGAACCGGCGGATGCAGATGACAAAGAAATTCCCATTCTGTTGGGAAGACCATTCATGAGAACCGCCTGGACCAAAATTGATGTCTACTCAGGGGAACTAACTTTTGAAATAGATGGAGACATCATTAGTTACAATATTTTTGATGCAATGAGGTATCCTCTTCCTGAGCTTTTTCGAGATTCTTTTTCTATTGATGTTGTGGATGCTCTTGCAGATGAATATGTGGAGACAATAGCTCAAGACACCTTGGCACTCACCTTGGCAAAAGGAATCGGATTTGATGCCATGGGGAACAAAATTGCAGTTTCTGCCGAGGCCGTGTCTCCGCCCTTATTTGCAACCGTGCAGTCACTTGAGGTGGCTGCCGAGGTATGCTACTCCTCCCCTAGTCCAATTCTCTTTCCATCTAACAAGTTTCTTCCTTCCATTGTCCAAACTCCAAAATTAGATCTCAAGGTTCTTCCGGAACATTTGAAGTATGTGTATTTGGGAGAGAATGAAACATTGCCGGTTATCATATCATCATCACTAGAGAAGGAGCAAGAGGAGAGATTGATCGAAGTTTTGAAAAGACACAAGACGGCCATAGGGTGGACCTTAGCCGACATCAAGGGAATTAGCCCTACAATGTGTGTTCACCGAATTTTGCTTGAAGATGGAGCAAAGCCGACCAAGGAGGGTCAACGACGTCTCCATCCACCTATGATGCAAGTTGTGAAGGATGAGGTGACAAAGTTGCTCGATTGTGGAGTCATCTACCCAATTTCGGATTCAAGATGGATTTCACCGGTTCAAGTTGTGCCAAAAAAGAGTTGAATCACGGTGGTGAAGAATGATGAAAACGAGCTTGTGCCGCAAAGGACCGTAACCGGCCACCGAGTGTGTATCGATTATAGGAGGCTCAATGCAACAACAAGGAAGGATCACATGCCATTACCATTCATTGATCAAATGCTTGAGAGGTTAGCCGGCCATTCCTTCTATTGTTTTCTTGACGGTTATAGTGGTTACAATCAAATAAGTGTTGCGGAAGAGGATCAAGAGAAGACAACGTTCACATGTCCCTTTGGCACTTTTGCCTACCGCCGCATGCCTTTTGGCTTATGCAATGCTCCAGGTACGTTTCAAAGATGCATGTACCACATATTTTCTGAATTCATAGGCTCTAAGATTGAAGTCTTTATGGATGATTTTTCTGTTTATGGTGAAGATTTCGATACATGCTTAGAAAATGTAGAATTTGTGCTTAGGAGATGTGAGGAAACTAATCTTGTGCTTAATTGGGAAAAATGTCACTTCATGGTTAATCAGGGTATAGTGCTCGGTCATATTGTTAGTAATAGGGGTATTGAAGTTGATAAATCTAAGATAGATATTGTGCGTCACTTACCCATTCCCACAAGTGTGAGGGATGTTCGAAGCTTTCTTGGACATGCAGGTTTTTATCGTCGATTTATCAAAGATTTCTCCAAGATAGCTCGACCTTTGAGTTCCTTGTTGCAAAAGGATGTGCCCTTCCACTTTGATGCCGAATGCAAGGAAGCTTTTGAGCGGTTGAAGACCATGTTGACATCGGCACCAATCATGGCGCCACCGGATTGGTCCTTGCCCTTCGAGTTGATGTGTGACGCCTCAGACTATGCCGTGGGGGCTGTGCTCGGACAGAGAAGAGACAAGCAGCCGTATGCCATTTATTATGCCTCTCGGACGCTCAATGATGCGCAACAAAACTACACCACCACCGAGAAAGAACTTCTTGCCGTGATCTTTGCTTTGGATAAGTTTCGTTCTTACTTACTTCAATCTAAAGTTATTGTTTATACTGACCATGCGGCTTTGAAGTATTTGTTGACAAAGAAGGAAGCCAAGCCGAGATTGATTAGGTGGATATTGCTTCTCCAAGAGTTCGATTTGGAAATCAAGGACAAAAAGGGATCGGACAATGTTGTTGCCGACCACCTTAGCCGATTGGTGCGTGACTCGGATCCCGTGGCCATCCAAGAATGCTTCCCGGACGAGCAACTCTTCAAGGTAAGCAAGGTAAGTAAGGTAAGTGAGCCTTGGTATGCCGATATTGTGAATTATCTTGTTACAAAGCAATTTCCGAATTTTATGTCCTATCATGCTAGAAATAGACTTAAGGCATTAGCTAGATATTATGTGTGGGATGAACCTTATTTGTGGAAGCATTGTGTTGATCAAGTTATTAGGAGGTGTGTCCCAGAGAATGAGCATAGGTCTATTCTTAGTTTTTGCCATGATCAAGTTTGTGGAGGTCACTTTGGTTCTCGTAGGACTGCTTTGAAAGTTTTAGAATGTGGATTCTTTTGGCCTACTATTTTTCGAGATGCCTACATGTATTGTGCTTCATGTGATAGATGTCAAAGGACAGGGAATTTAGGACCTAGGGACGAGATGCCTATGCAACCTATTATACATGTTGAAATATTTGATTGTTGGGGTATTGATTTCATGGGGCCTTTTTCGAATTCTCAGGGAAATTTATACATTCTCGTATGTGTGGATTATGTTTCTAAATGGGTGGAAGCAAAAGCCACCCGGACTAATGATTCTCGAGTTGTTGCAGATTTCCTACGCTCTAATATTTTCTCCAGGTTTGGAATGCCGAAATTTGTTATAAGTGATGGAGGTTCCCACTTTTGCAATCGGACAATTGAAGCTCTAATGAAGAAGTATGGAATCAAGCATAAGGTGGCTACACCTTATCACCCCCAGACAAGTGGGCAAGTGGAGCTTAGTAACCGAGAGATCAAGCGGATATTGGAAAAGAGTGTGAAGCCATCACGCAAGGATTGGAGCCAACGACTTGATGATGCACTATGGGCATATCGGACTGCATTCAAAAATCCCTTGGGGATGTCACCGTTTCGTATGGTGTACGGCAAAGCTTGCCACTTGCCTGTGGAGTTGGAACATCGAGCTTGGTGGGCGGTTCGGACTTTTAATATGGATATTGATGAGGCCGGATTACACAGGAAATTGCAGTTGTGTGAACTTGAAGAAATCAGGAATGAAGCCTATGATTCTGCCGTGATCTACAAAGAGAAAACCAAGGCGTTCCATGACAGGATGATTAGAAAGAAAGACTTTGTTATTGGCCAGAAAGTTCTCTTATTTAATTCTAGACTTAGGTTGTTTCCAGGCAAGCTACGTTCTAGGTGGATAGGACCTTTTGTTATCACTAATGTCTTTCCTTCTGGTGCAGTCATGATTAGAAGCATGGTCAAAGGAGCTGAATTTCAGGTTAATGGTCATCGATTAAAGCCTTACATGGAGAACATGGTGAACCACACGGTGGAGGAAGTCTCTTTCCTAGATGCTACGGCATGAGCAAGAGGAGATGATAGTCTAGGCTAAAGGACTATAAACACTTAAGCGCTGCATGGGAGGTAACCCATAGAAGGAGCCATCAACGAGAGTTTGCAAATTTCTTTATCCCTCCTCTTTTCTCTTCGAATTGCTCTTAATTTTCTTACATTGAGGACAATATTGATTTTTAAGTGTGGGGTGGATGTCATTACTCGTTGATTTGCTATGCTTTGATATGATTTGAGTTGTTTTTAATTTTTAGGATTAAAATTGAATTTTTTGTTTATGTTTTCCGATTTTTTTTAGATGAACTTTGTTTCTTTATTTTGTGTTGTTATTTTACTTTGTTGAGTCTTAGGTGCCTTCTAACGTGTCTAGGATGAATATACGATCTTTGATTGATTAGTTATTGAGATGAGCATGATTTCGAATATTTGAGCTTATATGTTATTTGATGGTTAATAGATAGGTTGAAATTGTACGAACTTGTAGTAGATGAGGATCATTGAAACTTAGGTACAGAATGAGCATGTTCCTTACTTGTTTGATTTCATATAACCTTTGTGAGATTTTCGAGCCATATATATGTGCCTTTTCTTTGGAGAGTTTACTCTATCTATTCTTTGATATATATGACCTCATTATACACTACTTGATCGATTTATATGCCATAGATTTAATGAACTAGAGATTGCTAGAACTTACTTATGAAACTTTCAAAACTTTTATCATAACTTGCTTTGATTTTGAATAGGATTGTGGATCTTTCTTAAGACTATCACCACTTTATCTAAATAGCCATATATCCCTATTTTGAGCCCTGTTTGGGACCCCTTAGTCTAAACCCCCTAGAGCCTACGTTATGCTTTTCTTGTTCACCTAAATTATCCCTTGCCTAGTATAGAATTCCTCTACCTTGTCTCGAGCTTGGCAGAGCTATCTTTGATTGGTAATTTGAGGTGATGATTCAATACAAGTGTGGGGTTGTTCTAAGGAGTTTGTTGCCGAGATACATATGAAAAAAAAAAAAAAAAAAAAAAAAGAGCATGATCCGAGAGAAGAAGAAAAAAAAGAAAAAAAAAAAAAAAAGAGTTTCGAATTGATGAAAGTGTCTCGGCCTAGATGAAGTTTTTTGTGAATTTGGAGTTGTGATTTGTTGTTGAAGGCTCAATATGTTATACTTTAGCCTTTGTTCGTTTTCACAATGTTTAAAGTGAAGGATGGGTCCAACATGATGAAATTTGGCCCTTGATGGTGTATGGTGACATAAGGTGGATGTTCTTGCTCTGCTAAGTCTTGAGGATGACCTTTGTGATTCCTTTACTTTGAAAATTCTTCCACGCCGAGCCTAGCCAACCCATTTTCTAAAAGATCCGCATGATTCTTAAGATAAGTAAACTTTGATCTGTGGAGTCTGTTTCATGAGTAAGCTTATGGTTGTGGTTCATTTGTGCATATGATTGGTATCTTTCATGAGGTTTTTGAATTCATTATGTTCTTTTTAACTCTTGTGTGTGAAAAGCTTTTAAGCATATGCCATGTTCTTGAGAGAAAAAAATTCGGAGTGCATATCCTTTGTGAGTTGAATTTGAACTTGTTTGGAACATGTCGAGCTTAATTTCACCTTTGTTTCTACCATGCCTTACTTGTTATATCGAAATCTCATGTTTATTAACCATTGAATTCACCTTTCAATTTCGATACTTGTGCTATTCTCGATGCTATGATTTTGAAGGTCTCTAAGACAATTTCGTTGAAGGCATTAGATTGAGTCATTGTAGTATTTTCGATATTAGTTGTGTTGTTTTTGTTTTAGTGGTTTGCTAAGGGACTAGCAAAGGTTAAGTGTGGGGTTGTTGATAGGAGCACAAAGTGTGACGTTCTTAATATGTTTATACCCTTTATTTTCCCTTTGTTAACTCTTATTTAGTTGATTTAGCTTTATATTTGTGTTTAGTGTAGAATAATTGCTTAAAGTAGAAATATGTAGGTTTGAGTGTTAAAACACATAGTAATTTCGGAATTGAAGAATTTGGTGTTAAAATTGTGCTAAGTATTTGAAATCCTTGTTTACTCAGGATTCATGTCTTAATCAGGATTCCATCTTTCCTCGAAGCCGAGTCCATGAAGGAGAGGCCCAAACCAAGTCCAATATGGAGAAGAAGATTTAAATTCAGCAGAATCCGGATCAAATCGGGAGAATTCCTGTGCACGTCTGCCAACTTCAACGGACTCTCCAGGACAGCTCACAATGAATCAGAAAACGTGCCATATATGGATAGAAAGCTACGGGAGTCTAGTTTCGAAATCACTTGGAGTCATCTCAATATCTATTTTCTAGAGGAAGTTATGACGTAATCTTCAGACGGAGGTCATTCTGCCGAAATTGAGAAGAACTAGGAATCCTAAACCAACTTGGTTTAGGCTTTGTGGCTGACTTCTCTAGGGTTTTTCCTCTATATAAAGCACGACTTCAAGGACAGAAGGGGATGATCAACCCGTGCAAATAACACCAAAGCTTTTGCCGAAACTCCATCAATCTCCAAACACCACAATCCGATCCCACCTTCAGCATTTGTCCAAAGCAAGTAGCCTAGGACTCCGCTCACTCGAAGAATAGAACACGTAGGGATATTTTGAGAGTGAATTCCATCTTCTATTTTCGGATTGCTATGTGTTTGTTCTCGTTTATGTTTGTTTTAGGTTTTTGCTTAAGTATACTTCGATTCTTGTCTATGAGATAGAAGTACTTTTGAGCCATGTTTTGAATTAAAGTTTTCAATTTTTAATCAATGATTTTAAGTATTATGCCGTGAGTTTAATGTCTAAATACTTTAAGATTTTCGGTGCTATATTACATTATCATGTGAAGTTGATACAAGTAGTTGATATTGCATGTGTTAATCATCCAAAGTTCGACTTTGATACACGTAGTTGATAAGTTGCATTGTCTTTGTTTTTCATCGATTTTCTACCTATGTTTGATTTGGACTTGTGCTTTAACACATCGATTCTTTATGTGATACGTAATTGCATGATTAGTTTATGTGTGTGACATATAAGTAGAGCACGTAGCCGAGCTTGTTGTGTCGCGATGTTGAATGAAACCCGTAGTCTAATTCTAAGTTGGTCTATGTCATAGGAACCACGTAGGAACTTATGTGCATATCAAATTTAGGTTGTATATTTGCTCACGGTGTAGACTTAAATGAGATTAGAGATTGTCTTCTTTATTCTTACATGGTTGTTTGGTTGAGTTTGCATGATTGTTGGTTGATCACATGTATATATGTATAGAAGTAATTTAGGATTTATTATTAATGTTGTTCCGAAATTATAAAACCTTAAACCCTTTATGCTTATTTCGACATTTACATTAGATTAGATGGATCTACCCTGTAGTTGGATCCCCGGTTTAGAACGATCCCTGCTTGCTTTATACTACGATTGATTTGTTGACAGGGTTAATTGATGCGTGTGCAAATACGCCTAATCAGATAGGTCCAAAGTTATCGCGCGCTGGCCGATGCGGGGCCAGGCGATGTCAGCAATTGTGATCATGAAGCCACCTTTGTCCTCAAAGCGAATATACTTGAGGTCTAGCCAGTCCTGGACTTGCTCGCGGAGCTGGTAACAATCGCGAGTTCTGTGTCCCCAACTGTCATGGAACTTGCAATGGATGCGGCCTTCCTTGTATTCAACATAGGGCAAGGCCCTTGATACAGTGACGAGTCCGACGTCAATAAGATCATCTAAGGCCTCCTGCGCGAGGTTGACGTTGTAAGTGTACCGGCGAGATGGCTGACTTGTGTCATCATTACCATCCTCTCGGTCTCGCTTAAGTGCTCGGCGCGGATTATCATCCTCTGGGTGTTCGGCCAGGTCCAAGGTGATTCTCCGCTCGCCTGGCTTTGGTGCGCGATGGCGGCTGTTCTCCTTTGGCTGGTCGTTCCAATTCACCTCGACCATACCAACAACGGCCGGGAATGGATCTACATCCACCAGAGAAGCTGTGCTTCCTGACGTCTTCATTTTTAGGGCGCCCGAATTCAACCAGGTTTGCAGTTGGTCGCGGAGTTTGACACAGTCCTTGGTGTCGTGATTGTAGGCGTTGTGGAAATTGCAATACTTCTTGTCCTTTAGCTCTTCCTTGGACGGGATCTTGTGATCCAAGCGCACGTATTTCGCCTCAATCAAGTCATTAAAGACAAGATGGGCGTTTTTCGCATCATACGTGTACGCCTCATATTCGGGCTTAGTCCATGCAAAGGACTGAATGGTGATTGGCTCACGGGTCATCTTGAGATTCTTCAATTTGTGAGCTAAAGGCTTCCCGGTCAGTTCGACTGCTCCGACGTCGTCAACATATCCCTGCGCAGCCTCATGCTCCTCCTGCCTTTGGTAGTAAGGGTCGAACGTGGGGGATTGGAGGTTTAATGCCCCTACTATCCTGTTTCTCCCCGGTACGTATGTCCCCTTGGAGGCATTCGCCTTCTCGTCCATTTCGTTGAGGATCAGCTCATAACTGCCGACCTTGTTGATGAGGTCGCCCATAGACGTGAAGCGTTCCCCATGGTGTTTCAACCGCTGGCGGTGTTCGAGGCCACGAACAGCCAACTTAATGGCTTCTTGTTCGGGTAGGAGGAAGTCGCACTTGGCATGTTGGATCTTGAACCGTTGGAGGAAGGAGACGCCCGACTCTATGTTTTGGTGGCTCATTTGGGTGAGGGAGTCAAGGCCGACCTCTGGCTCAATGGTACCGTAGGTCTCCCGGAAAAGTTTCTCCATGGTAGGCCAGTCCGCAATGGATCCTGGCTTCAACCTGGAATACCAAGTAAATGCAGCTCCGGACAGAGAGGTCCCGAAGAGCTTGAGCTTGAGGATATCATTGTTCCCGTACTGGCCGCATTGGACTTTGAAGCGGGCCATGTGGGTCAACGTCTTCCCTTGTTTCTCCAGAGAAGGTAGTGAACACTACGTTCTTAAACCCATGCGGGAAAGGGTATTGCGCCACACTATCCGGGTAGGGGTCGCAATACTGCAAGTTAGCATCACCGTTTCCGGTCTGCTCCTTGACGATGGAGGAGATAAGCTGGCGCCAGTCGACTGTTGTTACGGGCACAGATTCTGCCCTTTCCCCATGGTTTGGCCATGCAGAGAAACTGACGGCATGTCCGCCGTTCTTGGGAGTAAGGCTGGAATAAACTAGAAGCGGGTCATCTGGTGTCCCGGTTCCCTGGCGTAGAGAATTATTCAGTCCCTTGGAGGGAGCAAACGAGCCATGCGGGATCGGACTCTTTGACGTTCCTGCCCCTGGCACGAACTGCGGGGCCTTCGGAGTCCCGACCTTAGGGTTTCCCCTGGCGCGTTCATTGGGAGGGATGTACTTGGGCGTCCCTTCGTTCGCACTTGGGCCAGTAGGGTTCTTTGGTGCCTGCGCCCTCATCCAGTCTTCAACTTCAAGGATCCGTAGGTTCAGCCGGTCTTGTTTGTCTTTGAATTCGTCTACCTTCTCTAGACTGTTCTTACTTCCAAAGAAGGAGGCATTCTGCTGGTCATGCAGCTTGGTATCGTGCTCGTCCAAGCGGTGAATCTGCTCGTCTACTGTCACGCGAGTGAGCGACAGGACCTCTGCATGTTGTTTCACGGTCTCCGCGTTCTGGTCCAGATCCGAGAGGATCTGTTGAAGGCTTCCTTCGACCAATCCCTTGGTTTCCCTTGTTTCGCTGACAAATTGGTTGAAGTCTTCATTGAGTACGATAAGGTTGTGCTGGTCTGCTTCCCAAAGGGTCTTGTCCCTTTTGACCTGTTCAGCAAGGCCGTCGACCTTACCAGCAAGGTCGGTGAGGCTTTGTTGAGTGGCGGAGCTTTGGGTTGTCAAACCCTGGATCTGCCCCGTGAGTTGTGCGAACATCTGGAAGACTTGCTCCATAGACGGAGCAGAGTCTGTATCTTGGGTCGGCTGAGAGCCTACCATGGCGGTCTCGCTGTAGTCTGGGTCACCAAACTGAGCAAGGACCTGTTCTTGAGTGAGGGATCGGCAAGCCGCACTGTTATGGGGCTTATACCGTAGCGATTTGTGCTTGAGACAAGAAAGCTGAGGCTTTCGGTACGGCGCTTCCTCTGGTTTCCCTATGATGTATTCGCTTGTACTCCCTGTCCCACTAGGCGTGCCAATGTTTTGGCCACGATCCTCAGCGCGCGGAGCAGAGGTAACTAGCGAACAAAGAGAAGGGGGTGTTGTGGGCGTGCCACCTCGCGGACAAGGAAAAGGTTGTAGGTATGCGAGATCTTGACTTCTGATCAGGTGAATGGGGTTTCAGGTGCCACCTCAGACGAGGATTTACGAGCACAAGGGATCGATACTCACGGCGGCGCGAGCAGAGCAACTAATAGGGAGTTTAGAGAGAAGTCGGGGTAGAGTCTGGAGGGCTCTAAAGAAGAAACCTAGGCGGCGGCGCTTAGGGTTAGGGTTTCGAGGAGCTCGAAGGGTAACTGGGTTTCAGTTTGTATTGTTCTTTTGTATTTGTTTGAGTGTATCTTCTGTTAGGGTTCGAGCTCCCTTATATAGTAGTTCGACTTGCAGCAGAAGAAAAGTAATTAGAATCCAAGTCGGACTCTGAAACCCTAATAGCACAAGGGCACTGTTCTGTCCATGCGAACCAACCATCTTGTGACACATGTCCAGTTCGCACACTTCATTCCGCATAGGCCATTGCTTCCGCGCTGCCAACTGTAAACTCCTATGCGAACTGGAATTAGGAGTATCCTCATCTCGCGGGCTGTTACAGGATGCTATCTCGCGTGCTCCTGTAGCTCGCTTCCATTTCGCGGGCTATTGCAGCTCGCGAGCCTTAAAAGGGCTTTTTATATTAAAAGGGTCACAGGGATTGGCCCGAAGCATGTCAAAGACTTTGAAAAGTCTTCAACGACTCAAGTGGTGCAAGCGGCCTCCGCCTGTTGCTTCCTCATGAGATCTCCTACGTGAACTAGCTCGCCAGCTCGCCTCGCCTCGCCTACGCGGAGAGTCAATCTCTAAGCGAATGTTTTACGCGGAGTCATCCCGCGCGCGAGATCTGTATCTCGCGTGAAGTCCATTAAGCGCGCGCAAATTATGTTAAGTGCGCAAAGTCCGTTCCGCGCGAACTGTGTAGTCCGCCTATGTCCATTCCGCATGAAGTTCGTTCGGCGCGCAGAGACCGTTTAACTCAGCTCACACGGTCCATTCCGCACGCGGACTGTGTAACTCAGTCCGCGCGGCCTCACTGGCGGACCAACACTTGCAAAATTAAAGAACTTGGGTCGCTGATATGATATGGACCAAGAACTTAATTAATATTCACTTAGACATTTACTGTCCAGTAAAATATTAATTTAGGCGTAAACAGCTCTATACTTCACGGATCCATGCAGGTACGAACCAAATATATTTCATAGGAGATGCGCGACGTGGCCAACTACAATCCATATTTTGTTCAAAGAAGAGATGCGACTGGGAGAGTCGGCCTATCCACTGAACAAAAGCTTACATGCGCCATGAGACAACTCGCATATAGGGTCACAGCCGACTTCTTTGATGATTACATGGATATTGCAAAATCCACTGCCATCGAGATTTTGGAACACTTCACCAGAGCAATATGGAATGTGTACCATGAGCATTACCTCCGCCAACCAACACCAGCAGATCTGCGATGGCTTCTCGACAAGGCAGCAGAAAGAGGATTTCCGGGAATGATCGGGAGCCTTGATTGTATGCACTGGCAGTGGAAAAATTGTCCCACTGGATGGGGAGGGCAGTATACTGGCTATAAGGGGAAACCAACAATCATCTTGGAGGCAGTGGCATCCTATGATACTTGGATTTGGCACGCCTTCTTCGGCCTTCCAGGTTCCCTAAACGATATTAATGTCCTTGGACAATCACCTTTGCACCACTTCGTACATAGCGGACTAAATACCTTCCAACGAGCCTTGCAACTATCCAATGATCTCTCTACGCAAGTTGCCGGTTTTTGTGCACTGTACTCGGCCGATATACGCTCCCACATTGTATCCGCCGATTGATTTGTTCCGATGGCACCGTCGGTGGTGATGGTGATCCAAGCTTGGCAAAGAATAGCTTCTTCATTGTGTCTCCATGAATCCTTTCTTTTGCCCATTTTTTCTCTTGGGAAAAAAAAATTGAAGAACAAGATGTAGTGAATAAATGAAAAGTTTGGAAGGGAAAAGGATTTTGGTGTGAGGAATTTGTGAAGTCTTGGGTTGGTATTTATAGAATTCTTCAAAAAAAAGTTGCCAACGGATCTATAAATTTTGTATGTTATTTCTGATATTTTTTTTTCCTGAGGTAAAAACGAGTTTTATATAAGGTAAAAATCCTGGGCCATAAATTTTTTTTTCTGACCGTTGGACGTGGCAGCCGAGTCTGACCGTCCATTTCAAATTTGGTGTCAAATCAGAGCCGTTGGCTCTACGTTCTTTGGAGCTGCACAACGGTCACAAACGAGACAGCCGCACGTGATGCGGGCCCTGCAGCGCAGAGAGGCGCGCTTTCCTTTGCTGCAACGCGCGTTACACACCTCGTCCTTTCCCCTTTGAGCTGGAGCGCGCGTTTTTCTCTCACCAGTGTCTCCGCGCGTCACTTCTCTTTCTCCTCTGGCCCAGCGCAAAAGCAAGTCTCAGTCCTGGAATTGTCCCAAATATAGGACTGAGAATAGGACTTGGTCCTATATTTTCAGAACCAGAACCTATAAATTAGGCCCGTTGGAGATGAAAGTTCTATACATAGTCCTAAAACCCAGTTTTAGGACCTCCGTTGGAGTGGCCCTTAGTTTTAACTAAACTCCCGGGAATTCACCCACATCCAAACACACTGTTAGAGAAAAAATAAAAACATTCGAGGAATATGTCAATGAGGTGCAACAGTACGAGGAAAGATGAAACATTTTGAGAAAAATCTCAGTAATGTGACTTTTTTTTTTGAATAAATTGAGTAACCGATGTAGAAAAGTATGTGTAGTGAATGAGTTGTGTATTTAGTGAATAAAATTGTGTAGGTTAAATTTAGTGAATAAGTTGTGTATGTTAAATGAGAGTATTGTAGGAAGTTTGGGTATGTGTATCTAGTAAAATGTTAAAACAAGAAAGTTAATATGTGGTGTATTAAGTATGAGATGTGTATCTAGTAATTAGGGATGTGTTAATAAAATTTCTCTTTTTAGCCTCTGTTAAAAAAAAAAGAAGGTTTTTTTATCTATTTTATCACAAACACGGTCAATTCGATTATTTAGTCTTTTATCCGTGCGATGCATTTGTGGTATAATGAAAAGAAATATATGAAAGTTCTCTCACATCGATTTCATTATTTGTTAAATTGGATTTGGAACCAAGTTTAATGGGAGGAACACACGCCCGTTTTTATTATATTGTTATTATACATAATCACAAGATAGTTGTATCGCAAAGAAAAGCTCTCCCCTTAGGGTTTCTCTCTATATTTCAAAGTTTTTTGACAATTCTCTCTTCCGAAAGGCAATCATGGTAAACGAGGTCTCCAGTTTAGCAGCAGCGCTCGCTATTTCAGAGAACGGTCAGTTGTACTTTATATCGAACCAATACGCGGTAGACGGGCTTCTGTCTTCCAAAAAGAAGGTTGTTCCCAAAGCTTTCACAACAACATTGGCTACGCTATGGGATCTGAAGGGGAAGCTGCACATAGGGCTCAAGGTGAACACTATATCGAGGTTCAATGATACATAAAATTGAAAGCATATTGCGGAAGGAGGGTTGTGTTTCTACGGAAAAACAATGTTTGCCCTAGCTCTGTACGATGGTAGAATGGATGCGCGCTGGTTTCGATTAGATTTATCCTAGTTTGGGTCAAGGTTTTTGGTCTTCCACCGGATCTCATGACGAAAGAGGCTTTGTATATGGTGGGGGCAACCCTTGGTCGCATGGAAACTCGAACTTTCTCTAGGGTGCATGAGCTAGGGTTTGATTGGAGCACAACCTTGATTCCCTGGTGAAACATGCATACCCACCGATGTGTTTCGACTTTAGGGAAGGTACGGATCTGACTTATGTGATGTTTACTTTCAAGTTTGTGAGGGTGTGTGTGGCTTTTGCAACACTTGTGGTATGTTAGAGCACAAAACCGAAGGCTATCAGGCACTGTTGTATATGTATGCTGCGGTACTTTTTGGTGGTGGTGGTTCAAGTGCAAACCCTAGGCCTAACCCTAATCTCATCTCCATGTTCTCTTAGAGTACTCCCAACAGCAGTAGGAATCCTTTCGCTGCCTGGGGATTATCGGTTTTAATATCGGTGTTGTCATGTTGTCAACATGAGGGTGGATTGCCTTTACACATGGTCTGGTGGTATTTGGACATGGTGTTGAAGAAGGGGAATTGGCTAGTTATAGTGTTGGTAGCGATGTTGTATCATTACTCTCAAGATTTTGTAGCTCTTTTGAGCGTGAAATTGGGTTAGGGGTTAAGCCCTTTTGGCTCATGAATGTTGTTGTTGGCGACACACCCGTAACTACGAATCTTTATGAGAATGTGTGTTGTGGTGTAGCTACCATAACCGGTCATTATATTATGCTGTAATTTCTTTATGTTATCAATAAAATTATTTATTCTCAAAAAAAAAAAAATCAAGAGACATTACGTAATCATGATTTTCCATAAAACAAATATCTTTTAATATACACTTGCATATATGTGTCAAGAAATGGCCAACCATATATTATGGTTGAGCTCAAACAGTACGTATTAATACCGATCACCAAGACGCAACACAAGCGTCACATACTCACATAGGCTGAAATCTAACTGTGGAAGTTTGTAATGTTGTATCACGCAGCTCTCTTCTTCTTCTTTGATTTGGATTGACGTGAAAATGTTAATGTCTAAGTCGTTGAAAATAAAGTAAATAGATAAACTAATGCAGTATGCCAAACACGAACGTGAAGATGATATGACTTAATTTTCTTTGACGTTTTCTCTTTGGGAGTGCTAGATGCCTAGACCGATGCTGATGTCTTCCATTTGTGCTGCTTGTTCGATCAGTTTCCAAAAGCCTGGAGAGGTAAAAGGATGAAAGAAAGATTTTAGAACTCGAATCACAACCATGCTTGTTGCAAATTCGACCTGTTCTGCTAGTTGGTTAATTATGCGCGTAGGGTCATTTGAGCACCCTTCTAAACACATATACGACATCCAATATGAAGCACACATGTCAAAACCCATCACCACAAACATGCAATACGACATGTTTTACATTTTATTTTTGGACTACTCGTCTGGTTTTACAAACACCTACCTATGAATCAAATAAGGGTGAACGTTTTACAAGATTCGGATGTTTGATCCTTGGTTGATAAAAGCACTTTAAGTCATTGTCAACGTTTTAATACGTGGGTCTAATGGTTCATTTTATCAACAAAATGTCATAACTAGCATGCGGAAGTTAAAGAAATTAAGGAATCGAATATTTGTTTTTAGTTTTTGTGCATCTCTATATAAGTTATATGTGAAGCACTGAATATCTAAACGATCGAACTACACAAATACGTATCATATATAGATGCTAGACAGTGAAAGCGAATTTCATTAGGGTTTTGTTTTACTAAGCACAAACGTACGTTAGTTGTGTGTTTGTTATTCCTCATGGTATGGATCTCGATCTTCTCCTTTGTGTGTGTCTTGCTTAGGTTATACATGTACAGGCATTTTCAGGATGTAAGCATTACATATGTATTTCATTTTCTAAGTTTGCTTTTTCGATCCATCCTTTTCTATTTTATTTTTATTTTTATTTTATAAATCCCTATCACACATTGTGTAATGCGTCAAACATTGCTTGTGAAAACTATATTTCAAGCGTGGCACTAATATTTGAAATTATACATAAAATAGTGGTATAAAGTGGACCTTTAGATCTCTTGATAAGGACGTATTATGCCAAAGTATTCATTTTATAATTACTAAGATAACGTAGCTATTTATTTATAACCGTAGTGTTTGCATACATGACTTCCATTGCTATATATTATTTTCACCTGACATGATTCTCTGTTAAGAAGAGATTAGAGACTTACCGCAAGATATGTAGTTAAAAAGAAGGTGCTGCTAAATGTACCCCGTAAATTCCTAAGTATACTAAGCATTTCAATATTTTACTTCATGTTTCCAATATTACCGTTTACCTTGAATGATTAGAAGAAAAAAAATAACCTTTTGAAATCTAATGACTAAAGTGCACTCTTGCAGTTCATCAGCGACCCCAACCTTCATCTACTCTTTTCACCTAATTCTTTAAAGTTTTTTTTTCAGGGTCTTTCATACTCTCATACTCATATATAACTGAATTTGACCAATATGATTCCAGATTAATATACATGTGTTTCACTTTTTCCTTATGGAATTTCTTCTTCTTTTTTCTCATAATTTCTTCTTCTTTTTTCTATTGGTACTGCTTGTTGTTTTATGTCAATACTGAAATTATGAGGATTGAACCAATTTGCTATTCATAAGTTTGACAAGTAGATTATATCATAAGAATGATACCTGGCCAGTTGGAGAAATTAATCAACATACATAACATAGGAAAGTCGAATTGAGACGGGAGTTGAGGATTTCAATTGCTGGCTCCAGAACTTGAGTTAATCTGTATAATCCCCACGATGAAGTGCAAAGGCAAATATGTAGCATTGCCAATTATAGAGAGCTTTGGATTTTGCTGGAGCAATGAAACCATGCCCATTTGTGCTAGTCACAGTGAGCAGTTGGCTCTCAAAATTCCGGTCGCTTCGAAACCGGCGGGCACTGTCGTCCACCCTTCGTCTTCGACGTGTTTGTGCAAGATCAAACTCAACAACGTGCCGGTGCAGACTTGTAGACTTGATCTTTCGACAGCTAGGAAACAAAAACTTTTTCTTCCGTGGACGATGAAAAAGCCGCCGTCGACGAGCAACGAGTGCAAAAATATTTTTTGCAAAAATATTAAAATAAAAGGGTAATACTGAAAATAATAATCTTATTGGGCATATTTAAAAATTTGCTAGGTACATCTAGCGGCACTTAAAAAAAGATGGCAAATCCGGTTTTGACTAAGACAGATCGGAAGGGGAGCAACAACGGATGAAATGACGCATAGGTGATAACCGTGCAAGTTTAAACCAATAGGTGGCAATGTATTCAAATTAGAGATTGGAGCAGTATGATCAAATGGAACTGATAAGATATGGCAGTAAAGTAAACTGTCAAGCAATTAGGATGTGTTCGTTATTCGAGACTCCACGGGGTCCGACGGGATTCTCCGGTAAAACAGGAGCTAACCCTTGTTTGGCAATTATTGGGATTCGATGAGCATAAACTGGGCTTGACCAAATTAGGACCGGTAGAAATAAGAAGGGGTGTGAATACTCTAAAAAGGGTAGCAAACAGGATCTTAAGCTCTCTTACAAATCTAAATGAAGTTAATCAAATAGAAGTGTTTAAACTCACATGCATTATCTTCATGATATGCAACATGCAATTTCTTACGACTAAAATTGACTAAAGTAGCACCCAAGGTACACCACATTCTTAATAATGCTATAATGTTAACATATGCTTGATGGTAATACGGGTTCAGATTAGGTTAGACCTGTTAACGTACAACACTGATATATTTCGTATATACGTACGACTATGACTACCAGCACCAATGCACCACTACACCAAACACAGTTTAATTATACGCAGGGACGGAGGATAGCACACTGGTCTATGGGCTGTAGCCCAAACACTTTTTTCCTTTTTTTCAAATAGCATAGATTATATTATATGAGTTAAGCTCCATCAGCTCATGTAAAAAGTAATTAAAAAAATCAAAACCTATTATGTTATACTAAATAAGGATCGTAATAGACCCAAGTCTTATTCTACGCGCCACCATCACCTTTTTTTTATTCATTTAAAAAGATCCATTGGTCCATATTAAGTCTAAGTCTTCAACTTCTTCTTTGAGATAGTTTTTCTCTCAATTTTATTCGATTTTCTAAGTATGTTGTATATTGGTATTTTGTTCTCTAGCTTGTTACATCGAATTTCAAAATTTTAATTCTAAGCTCTTTCTTAGTTCTTACTAAGTCTGAATTTTAGGATGTGAATCTGATAATTTTATGAATTATCCTTGTCTATCAATATCACTTCTACCATTCTAGATTGATTTTCCTAATGTCATTGACTAAGAAGCGAAAAATATTTTCTTAATGTTAGATACTCGATACAAGCATTATTAATTTATTTATTTTCGTTCATTTTGAAATTTTTATCAAAGAAAGTTTAGCCCAGATTATTTTGGAATCTTGGCTCCGTCCCTGATTATACGTAATCCATTTATAGTTTTATACATACAACAATCTCCATCTCCAATACCCCACCTTGTCAAATACTAGTCACCATCTTCAACCCTAGACCACCCAAATACGATCATGAGATAATTATAAAAATTTGAGAAAATCAAATGAAAATCCAAAATACTAGACATATTTGTTCTTTCATTTTACACCCACTCTACATAAACAAACTTGTTATATAAAGCATATGGCTATAATTAATATTTTTATTTATATTTTGGTTTTTCTAATTTACCCTTTGAATTGGATTTAATTTTGTCATAATCAATTAAGAAGTTAGTAACATGAGTGTAGTCATTTATGTTAGCTTAATCTCCTCATCGATGTCCTCCCTGAGCTAAAAAGGAAAACGAGTTTATCAAACATCGTCGGTGCATGACTGCTCACCAGAAGACTCCCTCGATAAGACGCTCACCGCCGACCACGCTTCTGTACGTGGACCTCTGATTTAAACCCTAACGCCATTTCCGTGCGGAAACTCACATGCAGTCGAAAACGACGTGCGTTTCGTTGGAATTGATGGCTCAGGTTTCCCACCCACGTGTTCCAAGTGCACGCAACAAATATCTTCCTGCTTCTTCTTCTGGTGCGCTCCTCCGATAATTGAGGGTGTCAGAAGACAGAAGCTAACACAGGCTTTTGGCTCTGAACCTTGTCTACTGTACTCTTTGTTTTTTTCTACTTTACAGAGAAGCTTCCGGACATGCACCAATCATTTTGGGGTACTATAGAGTTGATAATTCTGTTTCGAGTTTCGACCAAATAGAGAAAGGAACATGAATGGGCCGTTGTTGTTTTACTATTAAGGGGCTGCTACAGTCCCACTCGTGCAGGCCCAGAATCAGATAATTTTGCCATCTGGATCAAAATAGTACTTTTGGTATAATGAATCACATTAACATTGCGATGTGTTTTTGGTATAATGATCTCATTATTTCGAGGGGATCTACTCTTGTGATTTGTTTGTCTGTTGATGTATTACATGGACAATTATTGAGTTCACTACTTCACTTCGTTTTGTATATTCCAAGTTTAATTTGCACGAGTTGATAACATGCTGCAGGCCATGTGTAGATTGGGATTGGGCCCACTTATAGCAGGCTTGCTTCTTTTATGAGACCCAATTTGCAAGCGCCAACCCATAAAATGGTGTCATTTGACTCATTTCCATGGGATTTAGAAGCCCATCTTTTGTGTGTTCTTCATAGTTGATAAGAAGGGTGCTAGCACTTAACTAATCTGTGGAGATATTGCTTCACCAATTCTTGATCACGCATGTTCGTTTCTCGGTTCTCCTCGTTCATTTTCACCTAAAAATAGATGAAAAACATAAGTGTTGGCATACATTTTCATTTCGCTTATATATAAAATATATACGATGAAAAAGCACACCGTTAACCATTGTAGTTTAAGGCAAGAGTTAATCATTCTTAGTTGTAATCCTTTGTTGGATACTGTGATTGCTTCGTAATTACAGTTTATTGAATAAATAAAAAATAAAAAAACATTGTAAACATCGTTGGAATGAGAATTACTTTTGGACCAACATTCACTTTAACCACAGTAACGTCTAAGAAAACATGCCTATCTGGCTTTTGACTTGCACAACTTTATTCACCCAAAAGAAATGTCTTTAAAAAGTAAGACCTCTGCTATACTTTTCTATTTGTTTTAGGAGATTTTAATCAAAATATGTTATTTTAATCTAATGTAACAGATCTTAGGGACATAATCATATTAGATTTGCTCAAACTGATTTAGCAATCAACCATAAATTAGGTGGAGAAGATCAAGGAGGGCAAGCCAATACTTGAGCCATTGGGAGGATCAATAAACAATTATAGATCTATCCAAAATCAACTAAAGCTGGATGCATGAAATCTTTGAAGTGGGGTAGAACAATATTGTTGCTTAATGCTGATATTTGGGGTTTTAAAGTACCAACTTGTGCAAATGAACAAATCAATTCAATGAAAAGATTAGGCAGAGGCAAGTATGCAAGAATGGGACCAAAACCCTTTGGGAGACATCAATCTTTTTCAAGCTTCCAACATCAAGAAAAAGATGACAATGTGGGCAGAGGGGAGGAGATAATAGAAAAATGTTGAAAGCAAGAGCATTCCATGCCACTAGCTTTGTATGGCTCCTCTGTAATCTGTTTATTTGTATGTTCTTGTGGGTCAGATAAGCTAATGGAAATAGGAGACAAATATATATGAAACAACTGGGAGGCAATAGTCATTAGAATTCATGATAGCCATTTGCAGTTGAAGAACAAGAAGGGGAATCTGACCCAGGACCCCTCCTCCACCCAGAAAAGCATAGGAGAATAGGGGGAAGGTCACAACATGGCTGAAGAAAATACTTACATTCTAGACCTACATTGCTGATCATGACACTTATAGCTGACCTAAGATGAACTTGACTTATTTCAGCGAGTTTTGTAAAGATTTTAAGTACGTAACAACATGTGAGTCGCTAATGTGGTACAAATAGTTTTATTTTACGATTTATTATTAATTTTCCGAATAGTTAGAGAGAGGATCGATGACAATGAGTAATTGAACCCCACCGGCATGATAGAATATAAGATTGTTCATGCATGTTGGAGACATGAGAAATCCTTCTTGCTGGAAAGAAGAATGAAGCTTTGATAATGAGATAGCATTTTACAGTAACGATAGGGAGACATAAGTGAGTCATGCACGTGCACTGTGAGAACTTGGGCTTGCACATACAAATGATTAGGCATGAAGTTGTTCCCTTCTATCGTATTAATCAGTAGAATCATACGTAACGATAATAAAAACTTCTATATAGAAAGGGAAGAAGTGTGGATGTCATACTCAGATATGGGAGAACTTGTGGCAATTAGTCTAAGGTGGTTTCTTGGCAAATTTTATGACTCTATTTTCTGCTACGAAAATATTTATGTCGGTATCAGTAACAAAATTGAAGTACTCACTACCCTCCATAGAGTTTGTTCATGTATTTAGCCCATAAAAATCACCATGTGCATGAATAGTGAGGGCTAAAATTTTGATCATCTTCAATCTTTAGGGTTATAAGCTTACTTGTTTTGTTTGTTGTGGTTCCCACAAACAAACATCACAAGAGCTATACAAAAGGCCAAATATAACCCAGCCCTTAGCCCTTAGCCCTTAGCCCTTGTAGCCCCCTAAACCCTTTTTTTTTGTTTAGCATAGCCCTGGGTTGGAGATGAAATTTGTGACTTTTGGGGCTGTATCCACCCCAACCAGGGTGGAGATGACCTTAGGTACCTATTTCCAATTCAGTTGTATTCCCAAGTTAACAACTGCTCTTCTTCATTAAGCAATAATGGTTTAACCTTTTGGCTAGGTAAGATTGAAGAAAGGTAGCTAGTAGCAGTTTTTGTTGACCTGAAGAATCAGATATGCTAGAGATGCAGACCGACAAGTTGAAACCAAACTTGCCTCCAGGAAAAGAACAAAGCCCCAAAATTTTTTAATCAGATTTTGAAGAGTTCCAATGTTTATATTCCTTAACAATGGTAATAAGCCATGTGTTTAATGCTGAGGTCTCAAGACTAGGTAACATGGACTTAGAGATAGAGGGCATCCCAATATCAGGAGGGCAGTTGGCATTGCCTTTATTTTGATTCCAATACCCCTCACCACCTTTGAATTCAATCATTCATTGGAGCTTGTCCAAAACTACAAGATAAAGATTGAGGAGAAAAAAGAGTGGGTACAATGCATTCAGTTTGATGCTCAACTTTTGAAAACAACAGGTAGTAAATAGACCAATGCGTTAGAACATGTTCAACTGCAATCCTACTTTACTAAGCTTTCTAGATCAGAGGCTTCAAGAGTATCTATTGGTGACTAGAGAATTGTAGATAAGATAGTGTTAAGGAAGTGTGTGAGCATACAGCATGAGCATAAAGGTACTGAAGAAAGTAACAGGCATCAGTATCCATATAAAAAATGTAGGCATATTTTTAAGCAAACATGAATGAGCAATATGCCTGTATTTTATACAAGTTATGGGACATGGAATACAATTTTACTTCTCTTGCGGAGTCGAAAAACTCAAACCAGAAAGATACATAACTACTCTTGTCTCTGTTTGTAGGGTTTCGGAGCAAGTTCAATGCCGGATTAAGATGTCTGAACACTTGCAACAGTGGTTCATTGGCATACATGAAAAGTGACTTTTCGATCACCTATGGGAAATATATGCGGTGGATTGGGGAGCCTTTAAACCGTGTGACCAAGAAGAGTTCAGAACCCGCATTTTCCACATCGAAGTAATCTTGTTATAGAAGTCAGGGAACCATAGTGCATAGAGATAAGCATGCATCGTAGTTGATTAACCTGTTGACATCAGAAAAGGTGGTGCTTCCATTAAAATTAATCTGATAGGGACAGTAATGGCATCAAAGATTCAACAGAACACTACTATTTGTATATATCAAAACGAAGACGAAGACGATCATACGAAGAGCATCAGAATCAGGGCAGTTGACAGCTAGAAAGAAAAATCAAGTGTAATCTATGAAAAGATGACATAATGGCCTATATCTACAGATAACATGAGAGCAATGCACAAAAGGAATAGATGTAGCCAACCCTTTATAGTTGGGAAAAACTTGTGACCATTCACTTCCAGTGGACATGGCATTGAAGATAAGGAAGGTAATGAATTCACTAATGCAATCCAAATCCACCATATAGCCAATCATTTTGACAGCCATAACTCACTAGTTCAATTTAATTCAATATAAGCATGGTATCTTATTTGCTACTTAAGTTATAGAGAGCAATAAACAATATAAACTTTACCCAAAAGTGGTTGAAATGACTTACTCATTTTGTTACTTAAACCCTCATTAGTTGCAGCTCCACCACTTAAAGGTCCAGTGTTCATGCCAGTTGGTGCCATCATCTGACTTTGTGGAAGAGGCTGAGAGCCGAATCTGAACATATTCATAGGCTACAAGACATAGTGGATACGATCAAAATGAAACTTATTTCAGCTAATAAACCTAACCATCGTGTGACTCATTTTATTCAAGAAAACACCACATACCTGAGACATGGTCTGCATATGATGGAATCCCATGAGACGTGCATATTGTTCCTGAAAAGAGGGATTTTGCATCTGGTTACGGTAATCAACAGGATTCAGAACCGGTGTTTGGCACATTACGGCCGGGTTTGTTGGTGGAGCCACAGTCATGCACTGATCAACTATAGGAACCCGAGGTAACTGAATTGGATTGTGCATAGAAGGCATGGCAGGCGGTCCCATTCCCATTCCCATTCTGGACATATAGTGCTGTACTCCTGGAAACATCATCGGTGTCATCCCACCTCCCATCCACATTACCTAAATCACCAAGAAACGTTTTTAAGTTGCTTGTAACACAAACAATAGGAGTGGTATCAGTTTGGTGAGTGTCCATTATACCTGAAGTTGCAGCTGAAGAGACTTCAAGTATTCAATTGCCTCATCTAACATTGACGCTTTGTCCGTCTGCAAAATCAGGACATATCAGTCTCAGAAATTTAAAATTAGGGGAAGGTAAAAAGACCAAGAATTAAATGGCTTGTAAATAAGTAGACCTTGTTAGAATGAGGTATGAGCTCTTGCAATGCCCTCATCTTCTCATTGATCCGATCTCTTCGTCTCTGTACCAAATAAATAACTTAGAGCAAAAAATCACAAATTTCAAAACCTCGAAATGCTATGCAACCTGAAAGCCTACCCTTTCTGAGAGATTGTGGACTTCAGCAGCACGTGTCCTCCTTGATGATCCTGATCGTGGCCCTGGCTTGTTTCCCGCAGCCGATTCAATTTCAGCAGCCTAAATATATACAGGCTATCATTTCTCAGGAAACAAATAAGTGATGTTACAAGTCGTCAAGTCTTGGAGAGAATTTTTTACCTTACTTTGGCACTCTGAGTCCTCGGCATCTCTACCCTTTCTTTTGTTGCTATTGACAACATTAGACCGCTTCCCTCTGCCAAAACTACTGCCAGAACCGCCGGAAGATGAAGAAAGAGTTGGATCAAGGGTTTCTGTCATCCCTCCCTCACTCAAAGGCATCATCTTTTGAACATTGTTGTACAAGGTTCCAGTAGAAAACACAGTAGTCCCATCACCATTGCTCGAAGCCCGACTCACATCAAAGTCATTAGGAACTTGGTTGCTACCTGAGTAACTGGATCCAACAGTCATCATAGAACACTCTCTAACCTCTGCTTGATTCAACTTACCAGGCTCTGTCCCTCTTATTTGTTTTCTGGAAGATCCTATATCACCCTTTCCCAGTGCTGAAAATTGAGAAAAATTAACTATTTTCCCCAAGCCTCCAAGATTTTGGTTTTTCTCAGTTGGATTACTGATCTGAAATCTTGGAGGAGGCATTGGATTTTCAGGATATGCCACACCAGTAGAGGACTTGACATTAGTTTGTGGTGAAGAGGAAACAAGATAGGTGGCATTAGAAGCATCAAACTTAACAAACTTCTCTTCTCCCAATTGTTTGATTGGCTTCTCAATCTCAAGTGGATCACAGGAAGGCAGTTCAGAAAAGAAATGGGAACAGAAATCTTTATCAAAGGAATCCTCTAGAGGGTATTGGATCATGGAGACTGCTTCCTCCTCATGAATCAAATTACCTGAGTTCCCATATAACCCACCAACCCTCATTTGATCATGTTTCGGAACTTGCCTTGACTCATTAGGATTAAGACCTGGTTTTCGATTTGTTTGGCTGTGCAAAACTACCTGCCCATTTCTCCATAACAGCTCTACTAGTTCATGATCTGGCCTGTAAAATATGCCACCCAAATCAAGATAATTCAACAAGTATAAAGATTAATTATTTTTGTTTACTATCTTCCTCTACTATACAGATAGATATAGAAAGAGAGAAAGTACAGACCCCGAGGGTTTCTTTTGGTTGGTTAAAGGGAGATCACCCTCAAAGTTCCAATCAGGAATGCAAGAATTCATGTCTGAACAGACAGACTTTCCTGTAAAACAAGAGAGAAGACAGATTAGAAGAAAACTACTAAAGAAACTAATTGATTAACTAGTCAACTGACTAACTAATTTATTAATCAAACACAAACCAATAAAAAATGATACATACCCAAATTTGGAACTATCCTACGAAATGGAATAGGAGGAACAATGGAATGAAGCCCAAATATCACTACACAGTTTCATCAGTAAAGCAAAGCCTTCCCTTTTATATTGCAACTACTATAATTGCTTACAACAACACATTAATCTATAGATTAAAATATTGAGAACCCCAAATTAGGAAAGAAAGAGACCATGGAACCCAGAATAAAATAATCCAGCAAAGAAAATATGAGAAGAATCAAGTGAAAAATCTCTAGTTGAAAAAGAAACACAGGAGCTAGACACATCATTCACCACTTGGGAGAAATTCAATTCAATAAGTTGAAAAACAAAAAAGGAGTCTTCTTTCAACAATAGAAAACCCCAAAACAAAAAACAATCTTTAAGTGGAAACCCAGAAAGGAACATGAGTAAAAGAAGAACACAGAAGCTAAATATGGAACAGAAAATCACACTGATGAAAGCACAGCTCTGACTTCTTCTCTTGAGCTTGAAACTGTAAGCCAACAGTAAAGTGTCTCTCTTTCTGTGTTTGAGAGAGAGAGAGAGAGAGAGAGAGAGAGAGAGAGAGTTATGGTAGAGCAACCAGAAACTTGGAAAGGACCAAAGAGACTTAAAGACCAGTTTGGAAGGACAGGGACATTAGCACAGAGGTCAGAGAGCAGAGATTGGGTGGTAACATAGAGAGCTTGAGATTTCTACAGCAGCATTGCTAGCATGCCATGTGGCACTTGGTATATTGTGCTATGTTGTGGATGTTGTAGAATGTAAATAAGGGTTGGAATCGGGTGAATGGGATTGGTTTAATTTGAGGCAAACCAAATCTACAACTTGGAGGACAATCAAATTGTGATCTGAAAATGAGTGAGGGTGATGCCACGACTGCAATTGCAGCCTATATTTTATTGGACAATGATGAGGAACAAGATTGTATCATCAAAAGTTATAGACAGCTCACTTTACTGATTGGCCCAAGTAAGGCAAAGCTTCTTTGGGATTACATGTTGGCTAGATTCTGGATGATGCCAATTGCAAATTGCACTCATCTTATCTCTATGAAGTAAGAAATAGATATAAAAAGACAAAATTCAGCAGACAAATTTGATCACCGTAAGTCTGTAAGTAATTTATTTCACTTATGAATGAAGCAGGTAGATTCTTGTTGAATTGCTTTACAAATTAAATACCAAACAAGCAAAGAATCAGATGAGTGCACTCCCTAAATCTTGAAGAATTAGCCCAACCATCGAAAATTATACAGCGCACCCGGTCATCTTACCGTCCATCTTACCAGGCCCGGCCGCACCCGGGTGAGATGGACGGTGAGATGGCCGAGTGCGCTTAATAGGTTCTCCCCATCCATGTAGGACTTGTGCCTTTAAGTTCGCTAGAAGGTCCTTGAAAATAGTACCACTCCCAACATGTATGAATTATGTTAGCATTAATTTGGGGAGCTAGTAGTTGTTTGCTTAGAGGGGCTATTGAATCTAGTGCATGTACTAGTGCAATGCTTCCAACTAAGGAACCATGAGGATCTACAAGTACCAGCTCATGAGGAAAGTCTTCATAAATAGTGTGTTTTTTTTTCTTTGTTTTGAGATGGGTTGTGTTCATGAACTTTAAAGTCTTGCCAATTTTGTTCTGCAGAGACTAGAGCCTCCTAGCTTAGCACATGATAGGATTGCTATGAACTTGGCTATAAATTGGGTGTGAGCTATTGTCAATTTCAGTACAGTTGCAGCCAGGAGGCCTACCTTTAAATGCTGTTCTAATATCAAATTGAGTCCATAAGTTTGCTCATAGTTATAGGTGGAGGACCAAAATGCTTTTATTATTTCACACTGCAGGTCATATCTTTGGAATCTTGGACTTCACAATGAAGGACTGAGGCGAGATTACTATTTTCAGTTTGCCTTAAACGTGAATAGGCATTGAATTGTCAACCTACAATCAATCATTTTGATGGAAGTATGTGAATTTTGTACTTTTATCGTAACGAAGTGTATGCCTACATTGTTGCAGTTGTATGTATATAGGAGCTTACAACTTAGATGTCAGATGCTAGCGTATATCTTTTACAAGTTTTCAACAGGGAAACCAGTTACAGGTCTAATCTTGGAAGCCAAGGAGCGCAACTCAGTTACTTCATCATCGTTGAGCTTCCATCCGAGTGCACCTGCAAATTCCATAGCCTGTTCTGCATTTTTGGCTCCTGGAATTGGCACAACATTGTCCTGGGCTATTAGCCAGTTTAAGGCTACCTGTCAAGAGGAACCCGGTTTCTATCAAACTTCTGAAAGATGACAAATCATGTCTAGAAGACTAGAATATAAAATCTCAGAGCCTATTTCTGCGCCTTCAAAGATGTGTGAAGACCTACATCAAGCTACTGAAAGTTGGTCTACATTTATTAAAAGCTTGTCACTTGGTGCTTATGTATTTGACATTGGCGTCTGTGTGTCAAATTGCTCATGTAAGGACATTCGGGTGCCTTGACTTAATTGTTTAGTCAGGTTTCCACAGCATCAACAAAATTCAGGCTTGTAAAGAGTAGTTAAAAACATGCACAAACCTGTGTAGGTGTTTTACTGTACTTTTCTCCTATTTCCTTGATTCTGTTCAGCAGTGGTTGAAGCTGCATATCACCATGATATTTTAGCTGTAAAACAGCACTGTGTAATCGACATTCAAAATGATGAATAAGTAAATATGGTTTACCATTGTAAGAAAGTCACGAGTGTAAATTTGGCCTCGAGGGCCAGTTGGAATGTTTTCAGGTGTATACTTTCCTGTAAGAACACCTGCATACGTACAATAGTTGAAATGTCAATCTTCTCATCTCTCTCACACCAATGTCAAAAAAGGAGTTCCTAATACCCAAAGACTAAATCTATAATCATCATACCCAGGACTGTGCTAGATTAAGCTATACAGACTAAAGTAATCAAGTATTCACATCCTTTTGCCTCCGAACAGCTGTAAAACTGTCCAGTTAGGGTGGGAAAGGCGGACGTTTGACTTATTTTGTAAAACTAGTAAAGTAATAACCACTTATCCACCGGTAGTTGAATTCAATACAAGTGGAACATCAAATAGACGAATACATATCTATTGCTCAGATGACTCACTTAAGAGATTTACCATGCAACATTACCACTTAACCATCAGTAGTTGAATTCAACCATAACCAAACCGATAAGAAAAGGCATTGGAATACAGAAGAGAGATAGGATGGTAGGATGGTGAAGTTTTAAGTGCCTGAATAAAGTTCTCAAGGTAGAACCAGAAAAGTAATAAGATCATAGTGCTGCAGTTAAGATAACTACTTAAATGTCATAAAATCAAGCCACTGATAGCAAAAGGTGAGCAAGCCTGTTTTTCTAACCTCAATTATTTTTTTATTCTTTTTCTCCTGAGTTTATACCTTTACTAAGTTGATATAAATAACTACATCAGTGTCAATTTTTAAAAGCTTATGCAGAGAGGGTCTTGAATGCTGTGAACTGAGAAGAATATAACTTCTTGCCATATTGAGTGAAAATGATAATAGTGAATGCAATACAGCAAAAGTTTCACACTCCACCTTGAGCAATAGGTGAATAGGCAATCAAAGTGATTCCAAGTTCATCACAGGTAGCCTTAACTCCATTCTCCTCTGGTGCCCTGTATATGAGGCTGTAATTCACCTGGTTTGATGCTAGTGGGATACCTCTCTTTTTGAGTTTCTCGTAGGCATCACGCAATCTCTTTTCTGAAACGAAGAACTTTATGCATCATGTTCTGATCAATTATAGAGGGGCATGCAGTTCTTCTTTGCTTGCTAAAGTATAGAAGAAAGAGACAGGATGTTTATATTGTAGAGAAAGTATATCATCGTTCTACCTGCCAACTTTTATCAATAATAAAGTGATTATACCTCTATAATTTGAGACACCAACTGCCTTCACAAGGCCTTGCTCAACAGCATCTCCAAGACCATCAAGATATCCTGAAAATTGATTTATTCCAAAGGATTAAGCCTCTTCAGATACAAAGGTGATTAACATATGTAGTTATCACCTGGACAAATAATTGTTAAATATAAAATTGATGTCACAGATGAACCACCTTCATTTCCCCACACTCCTGGCCTGAAATCAAGATACAAACTTGATTAGCTATTGTAGTTAGTGGTTACATTAGCAGAAATATATATGCTTGTAGAAAGAGCATATGAAAGTCTCGTAAAGACCTACCAATGGAGTTGATACAGTTCTACTGAAGAAAGACCAAGGCGACCGAGGGAACCCTTCAGGGCAGAGAGGACGCTCTGACGACCCAGCCTCCAAGGCAATGCTGCAAATTTGGTTGCAATAGCAACCTCCACTTCTGGATCCTTTTCTTTCCTTTCCTTGACAAATCTGTAAGAAATTCACTGGATTTGAATGCTAATATTCTCAAAAAGCAGAAAGCAACCATGATTAGTTGCACTGTCTGCTGACTAGAGAGTTGAATGAGACAAGATCACAATCCCGGAATGTACCTTCCTAGTAAAGTTTCAGAATTTATAGCGCCAAAAGAAGCCTGCAATAGTGGAAAATGATGATTTTGATTGGATTATCCGAAGAAAATCTAGTCATCTATTTGACTGAAACAAAACAACAAACAAACTACAAGACACAGTTTTCTCACCCTGGAGCCATAAACTTCAGCAGTATCAAAGAAGGTTATGCCACCATCAACGCTGGCATCAAAAGCATTCTTAGCAGCCTTCATTTTCCTATCTGCCATTCTCACAAAACATTATTGCAATCATGAGCACAATATTTCATTTCCTTCACACAAATTTAAACAACTTAACCTAAAGTACTTAATAATCCAAACTAGAAAGCTTCCACAATCCTTGAAATTCTTCAAACATACATGGGCACTTGTTTCTAACTAGTGCTGTTTGAAATTTAAATTTTAAGATTCATTGGCCAAGAAAGTTACATAAGACCGCATAAAACAACTACAACAATTACCATTTCATAAATATGAATTCCTGCAAATTTCAAATACAGCTTACTTCTTCTCATTTTCAATTTTAAGCCACTTTGGCTGTACATTGTAAACACAGGTTCTCAAAGTCAAGCTAAATTAACATAAACACTCTCTCAAATGGAAAAATTGAACACATGAACTATGGAAAGCTAACTTTAGCCACAATTTTACAACAATAAATCACCAATTTCAAAAGGGTATCTCAAATTTCAATCTTTTCAGTCTTGCCTGTGTATAATTGAGCAACTTACCCTTCAAATAATTCTCGAAGTTTCAATCTTGTGAATCTTACATAATTGAAAATTGAGCAAACTCACCATCCCATTCGAAGTTGTTCCAATAACTGGTGTCACCCCAAGACCAAGCTCCAATCCCAAGCTTTGTCACCTTCAACTCCGAAGCCCCCAATTGCACCTTCTGTTCCTCTATGCTCACATTTTCAGAAGCAACAGCTCTTACTCTATTAACTCTCCTGTGACTAAAAATAGAAAACCCTGCACTGCTAACATGCATAGCCATCACTCCCCCAATTCAACAGAATGTCAATGGGTCTCTGAAATTGAAGAGCTTTGTGCTCGAAACTGAACCAAAAGGCTAGAATTATAGTCCCCAGAAGTTAGGAGAGGAAGAGACAAAGGTTTGAGAAATCAAACGCTAGTTGAATATAGTAGAGATATGTGTGTGTGTTGGGCTGAGAAGAGAGAAGTTAGAAACATGAAACATGGTCCTTACGTTGTACACGTTGAACATGTAAAATGTACTTTCCAGTTTCAGGCAGCGACACAGGATAATGCGGACGGCTTGATCTGCATGCGCCATTTTCATATCAAGTCACCAAAACAGAGGAGCTTTTATGTGTGAGATTTGACTAAAACTGAACCTGCCTAATGCATTGGACGGAAGTGATTTAAGAACGAGTCTTGTTTGGGCCGAACTTGCAAGCCTAGAGAGAAATAAAATGAGGCCATTTCAGTTTTGGCACACCTCGTTTCTTCCTCTGTCTTGTGTTGCCCCTAACGGCCTAACTGAAGGGGATGGTACTTGGTAAAAATTATGGTTCTTACTATCGATTTTTGCTTCTACATTTTCCTTGGTTAGAGAAAAAAAAAAAAGACAAAATGGAACTTACCAAATAATTTCATTGTTGATCATATCATAAATAGCATGTGAGTTAGTTTTATAACACTTAGCATGATATATACATACAGGCGGAATGGTTTAAAATGTAACTTCGTCACACAACTTCATTGTAACAACAAAAATTTGTTCATTACACCAACTAACTCAAATTACAACTAGTATTTCTTAAGTTGAATACAACCTCTTACCTATAAAGAGAAGACCAAACGGTACTATGCGTAATGAACAATTTTGTCATTGCTTAGATCATAAGTATTGCTTGTGAGAGAAATTATCCGTCATTCAGAATTGTGACGGAATTTAGTACTTATGCACGCTAATGTATCATCTAGATTCCACTAATCAAGCTCTTACATTTAAATTTGATCATCATAAATGCACATTTTTGTAACTAAATATCTGGACATGCACATGGTCGATTTGACGTGCGCCTCATTAATAGCCTCCTTCGATATGCTTGTTTCATTTGTATCTAATTCGGTCAATAACGTTCACCTGGTCAGTTACTAAACACATGCCTCTAAGTTCTTCACACTCAACTTCTCCATTGAATATACATGTCCAACCTAACTACTTGCAGTAAGGAACAAGAACAACACAGATTAACAAAGACCAAGCTCAACAAGAAAAATGAACCGAATGGAAAGCTAACTAGCTAGAGAATGAAAAAACCACCAACAGCAAAATCGATTCTTTGATCTCTCCAACCTTCTCAGGCTCTCTCAAACTCAACGTCATAGTAGCTAGCTAGCTCAGCTCGTGTTTTGCATTGAAGGGTTTAGCAGCTCCTCATATTTATAGCACGTACTGTGAGTGATGGAGGTGGGTTAGGCTTGGATTGAGCTTGAATCTGACCGGAAAACCGTGCTAAATTGCTATAAGTGACAGAGATGGAGTCGATTTCACGAGGCCAGATCTAGAAACGCGTACGCATGTGCGGAACTACATTATGCCCCCCCCCCCCCCTAGCATTATCTATCTCAACGTAATCAGTGTATAAACCTCACACTATTGTAGTAATTCGGTCTTAATTCATTCATGAAACCCCCTTAATCAATGGGAATGACAACTAAGGAACAAAAAAGAGAGATTAACAGTATTTAATTTGTACTAACTACAAAAAAGAGAGATTAACAGTATTTAATTTGTACTAACTACACTTAATTTATGAAAGGAAATACGAAAATGTTGTTTAGATTTAGAATATATAATGCAATTAGTTAACATTGATGTCTAGTTAATTCAATTGTTTTATTTTATAAAATTTAATAAAGTATGTTTGACTTGTTATTATTTTCTATACTATCATGTCTTATATCTCGGCCCTCTTAAGGTTCAAATTCTGGTTCCACCACTACGCACAAATTGAGTGTTTAATTATTTTTTTCTGGCACGTATATTACTAGTTTACTACCATTACATGAAAGGTTTGTCTGATATACCGTTCGGTATAGCATACCTATCACTAAAGAAGACATTGTTCAGCAGAGGCGTCCAGCAGGGGGTGGTTGGTTTCAAATTTGGTCTTTGTATCTCCGTAGAATTTTCCTTACATGAAATCTGTGAGTGACTGAGTGCATTGTTTTGCTCAGTATTGGTTGTTGCTCATGAGCTTGTTCGACGGTTATGGACTAGGTGTTTAGCGAAGTTTTACATCGTGAAGAAAACCCTTCTATTAGAGAAATGAAAGAGGCCTGTTCAAAAAAAAAAATATATGAAAGAGGAGGAGTACATACAGAAACATATATATAGGATCAACCATATATTATGGCAAGTGTAATGTATACGCATGGAGTTTAAACCCTAAACTCAACCTAATTCTGATTAATGGGGTAAGTGTCGGAACATTATAACATAAATCTACCACACAAATAGAAGGTGAAAATTTTGGACAATCGAAAATTTGGTGAATCAATAATCAATAGATAGTAAAAAGAGAGTAGGGGAAGATTTTTAACATTGACTTTGTAGGGGAAGATATATAGATAGTAAACAATTCAATAATCAACCTCTAAACGATCAATTTTCTTTTGGTCATAACATGCCCAACACTCCATGGACTAAAAAGAGAGCTGAGATAGAAGAGGATAACACAACTAAGCACATACGA
The DNA here is from genome assembly GCA_009720345.1 of Fragaria iinumae. NCBI lineage: Eukaryota > Viridiplantae > Streptophyta > Magnoliopsida > Rosales > Rosaceae > Fragaria > Fragaria iinumae. Next base: position 34,253,284 of record CM019122.1, on the reverse strand, counting down.
AGTGACTGTACGTATTACCTGCTACATGAGCTGCAGTACGTAGCTAGCTCATATGTATATCAATCGGGAAACTGATCTGTAGCATGCATATTTTATGCCAATCGGAGAAATGATCTGTAGCTATGCGGCCGGAGCTACAATGGCTGCATCATCATCGGAGTCGTCATCGTCATTTTCTTCATGAACATAGAGGAGAGCGATCGTGATTCCGGTGAAATGATACGGATCTCGAACCCTGCTGCCATCAACCAACTTGCCAGAACTCATGATAGTACAACTCGCCATTGTTTGTTTTGAATCTATGAAGCTAGCTAGGAGATCTTCACCTTATATTTATAAGGAAATGCCGGAATTACTGATTATGCAGAGATATTTACTTTGATATGGTGTCGAAAACGAGAGCACGAAAGGGATGCATGGTGATCGGATTCACCATTCGTTTTTCGAAAGCCAAGCTCATGGCAAGTAGCTGCGCTGCACATTCCATTCGTGGATGCAACAGTCCATGCACACTCCCAACCTCCAGTGTCAACTGACACGCTGGAGCTTGCATTAGAAGGACTTATCTGGCCAAAAGAAAAGAGTATATATCCATCTAGCCAATTCGAAAGAAGATTGACGTTTTTGGATTCTACTTGTCTATATATCTTGTGAAACTTTCTTGCAAATTTACTGTAAAGATCTCACTCATTTCACTGTATAAAGGTATATATATAGGTGGAAGAGCAAACACAGACCAACAAAGCGTGATCAAAATAATACTCAACAATCTCAAGTACACGAGTACGTATACGTACATATTACATATATCATTCTATATATACTTGCAAATGATGCAATACAGTTGCACCTCTTGATATATTGGGATTTATAGACATATAAGAAACCTGCATACAAATATATATATGCTGATATGATGATGAATCTTACTACTTCTGTAAAATGTTATCTTCGTGAGCTCATGTTGATGAAGTATCAAACACGTATGCTCTTATTCGTAACATATATAAATGATTGCACTCTATGCTGCTGGTGCTACATCATCATCGTCATCGTCGTCATCTCCATCATTTTCTGTATAGAGAAAGAGGAGACTTGGAACTTGGTCTTCCTTCATGACCAACTTGGAGAAACAAGGTTTCATGCCACAGAAAATCACCATTAAGGAGTGAATGAACAAAAGGATCGAGACCAGGGACGTAAGTATATGTTTGAGAGTTAATCAAAATGGTTCTGATTCATAACACTCATGTTCTCCCTTATTTATAGACCATTAAATATATAAGGAAATGATAAAATAGTCTGGGGTTCACATCCAAAACCAATTGGCAATGGATGGAGTGGCCCAAACCCTTATTAACCCACAGGCAAGGTTCCATATTCCCGATGTGGGATTGATATCTCAACACGCCCCCGCACGTGTGGCGAATTTTCAAGCCTAACACGTGGACAACATTTTGGGTGACGTGGAGTGCGTGTGGCCTTTGGGCTTCACACGTGGACGTGGGTAACCCACTCTGATACCATGATAAAGTAGTCTGGGGTTCACATCCAAAACCAATTGGTAATAGATGGAGTGGCCCAAACCCTTATTAACCCACAGACAAGGTTTCATATTCCCAATGTGGGATTGATATCTCAACAGAAAACACAAAATAACATGAGAAGAATAAGGTAAGGCGCAAGCTCTCTATCGGAAAACATGGTACTTAGTTATACACGTCGACCATCAATGTCGAGATTATCTAGTAGCCATTCATGATCGTGTTAACTACGCAATAAAATCAATGTTTTGTCGGAAATACATAATCTTCAAAAATTATATTCATATATGTGTCATGGAAAAGCTTTTTAAAACACATTTTGCAAACAAACAAATGAACAATTGAACAAATGCACATTAGGGATAAGGGATGCAAGATAACCTATACATTAGGGAAGAGCTCCTTCAACTTAACTCATGACACGCATTATATATACTTAGTTAGACAAACGTTCCCAAACTGATTCTTATTTCCTAATCTGTTAGATATAATATATATTTTGGTAAAGCTTAAACATATTAGGAAAGCTTAGAGGAAGACAATTAACAATGGCTTTTCAAGGGGCCGGGCCTGAGAAGGCAGAGAATCTATCTGCATGGTGTTATTGGGTGAAAATGAAAGAAAGGGAGAACATAAATCAAGCTCCACATATTCCTCCCTAATGGAAATGAGGGCCCAGAAGTGAGCAGAACTCATGGAAGGTTGCTGCATTGCAGGTTCAACACATGGAAACACCATCCATGCACGCTCTGTCGAGCTCTATTCTCATGCTCAGACACTCGTGTAATGTAATCGATGCTTTCATTGAGAACCATGCAATCAATGAATCAATCCGTTGTGCGAATTGGGATACGATCAAATGGCAAGTGAAGTAGTTGAAAGTTCAACTTTAAAGAACTACTACTTGCTTGTTGCTAGTTTGTAAATCTCAGGTGATGTTTAAGATTTCAGAGCCGCCAGAAAATCTTCCCTCTTATACATAAGGAGCTCAAGGCAGATGCCTCAATCAGCTACCGTCAAATACAGTCGTGATCCCCAATCAATCCGAACCATACAACAGAAAATTTGACTCCAAACAAACTGTACACCAAAATTGTGATAATGATACGGTCCTCAACAAACATAATCCAACGCCTCATTATTTCTAGCTATGAGATTTAAATTGGTGTGACAAACAATGTTTTGTTTGGTTAACGAAATCCCTGAATAGAATACTAAGATTAAACAAGGTAACAAGTTTAACAGGAGATTTAATTACATGAAGTTTAAAGATTATGATTCTGTAACATGAACAAGAATATCTAGTACTTTACAGTCAAAGAGTATATCTAGGCAAGACATGTATCTTAATCATGTTTCTTTGCCTTCCGATTCCCCTTAGGGATCCTGCTGAGGACACTACTATCCAGATTGCGATAATGATTTTGAAGCTGTCCAAAGACAGAGTACACAAAGCTATCGATCTGATCATCATATCTCTCATACAGAACTGGCAATGTATGAGCAGCAACGAAACCTAATTGTCAAAAGTTCAACACTACCAGTCAACAGTAGTGTAACAAGAATAACTAAATCATATGTTACTATAAAATTAAAGACTTAACAAAACATAAAAGCTCATATATAATTCCCACAAATATTCCTAGCTCAAGCATATGAAGAACAATAATAGAACCTTACAGTTGGCCTAAATAATGAGACCCTAATATGCACAGCTTGTATTCATTGTGTTGAGCCTTGAGAGGAAAGCAAATGCAGGAAATTAAAAAGGAGATTATAGCTTTATGATCCCAAATATACAGCAGTTATTCTAAACCTATTGAAATGCAACAGAGTAATCATGTTTATTCTAAACCTTTTCAAATGCAACAGAGTAATCAAAATTTTAATTGTTATCTCTCTCCCCCCCCCCCCACCCCCTCCCCCCCCCTTTTTCTGTTTTAATATAGTAGCAGCTCATATCTCCATAGTGAGGTAATACATCAATGAAGACGACTAATACAGAGACATTGCAAACTTTGGTCCAGAATCAAAGATTAATTCACCATTTTAAAGGTTATCCAAATTGCATTCTCATTACTTGGGTGATTGGAAACTCACCAATGTACAAAACTGTCAGAAAGTTGCACCAGCTTCCAATAACTGAAGCAGCCCACAAGCTTGCTACAACCTGGGAAATTTTCACCAGAGTTCATGACAATCTTCAAGACATTAAGTAATAGTATGACAGCGTGAGGTTGTTTCAAAATACAGTACTGCTATTACCATCAAACTACTACAATGTAAAAGCCAAGAAATTGCTTGTGCAACAAAAATATGGTGGCATTTTGCTGAGAACCTAATTTACAGACCTTGCTTTGCATATCAATCATTAGAACAAATGTATATAGTTTTAATGCAAATCCGGCAGTGAGTGCAGATGTATCTGAATCATTCACATCCAATTTAACAACTGACATGCAAATATACTTCCTCAACTTAAAAAACATCCGAACACATAAACATACCACAAGAAATTGCTTCAAATTTCCTCCACAAGAAACATCCTGAATAAACTCCAGCCCTCGATTAATTTCAGCACCAATTGAGATGGCAATGTTGACAAATAACTCCTCCGGCAGAACAAGGCGAGGTACTTTAGAAGAGGACCTACTACCAGAACAATGCAAGACCAAGATCATACAATTCAGCTCCACATAACACTAGATCACGGAACAAAGCAGAAAAGAAAAGGAGAAGAAGCAGCTCAAACTGAGCATTTAGAATCACCTGTTAACGAATCCTGAAAAATTTGACCAGATAAATTGAGCAAGCATACCAAGAACCAAAGCAAAACCCACAAGAGTCAAGAAATGATAATTGAGCCATTCAAAGAGCACCCAGACAAAAGTTGCACCAATTAAAACACTAGCTGATATCTTTTTGTTTCTCCACAACAACACGTCAGCAGCTACACAAGAATTAAAACAGAAAGCTTAGGTTGTACAAGTAACAACTTTTAATTGCATAAAGGCATCTCCAATGTTCTTTCATTGTTACATTTCTTTAAATAAAAATTTATACTTCAAAATTTGTTATTATACGACATTGGAAAAAAAAAACTGTATGAGACATATCCTACATTTTCCTCCACCCAAAAGGTGGTGGACAGGTTTTTGGCGTCCAAATAGCCGATTCAACTGAGAACTGACAGAATCTGATTTGTCGTCGCCAAAAAAGGACACAGATTTCTGTTTTGAACTACTTTCAGCTAAGCCCACAATGTTGTTCAAAAGATCCTCTGAAGTTATTTTCTCAGGCATCGTTCCTACACTTCAAAAACAAAGATTCATGTCAAGATGTAACTCTACCTCTGCTTTCATTACAAGGTTTTTGAAAAAAGTGAACTGCCATGGACAAGTTTTTCCTCAAGATGCTCCTCACTTAAGCACACATTACCAGTAACTCGTGTACGACAAAGACAAAAAACTAATAAAACTTGTAATGAATACACAGAAGAACAGCTGTGCAAAGCCACTTATCTCAGAACAATGTACCTCTAGATAAATGAAAAATAATAGCCACATTACTGTTCCACTGGATAATAATATAGGACTTAAAAAATGCAAGGATTGAGGATGTGCATCCCTCGACCTTTATATAAAAGTTAATAGAAAAGGCAGAAAAAGATCAATCAAAGCTATCTTGATACCCTTAGCCATCTATACTAATACCAAAAACTGTAGAACATGAAACTATTTAAAAGGAACTCGAAAAAGCAAAATTAGTAGATCACACAGCAAAAATAGCAGTCAAGATTATCTTTATTACGAGTTCCTTATTTGCTTTCTACAAGCAAAATTTCTTTGAATATTTTGAAGACTATATGAACTGTAATATAGCATGTGATCCGGGAAATCACATTGACAAATGATACACAACTGACGCCTCAAAAGAAGATCAATTTTTTTTGTTCATGACCTCCATATGTCTAACTAATCACCATGACACAGAAAGTTTGTGCTATGGGCATCTTTCCTATTGCATGCATCAGGCACAAAGCCCCTTAGTATGAGAAAATCAAAGTGCTAAGTCAGAGAAATCAAAACCTTATTGACCTATTCACTAAAGGGCTAAGCAGCACAAAGGAAGAATGCAGAAGTTTCAAACAACACTAGGAAGAACTTGTATACAAAACTACTCGTTAAGAAGCTGAAATTTGAAAGGAACTATCTGGTATATGCTACAAAGCCACATCTCAGACTGCAGGACTGGTATAGAATATCCCAAAACTCCAAGATGAAGATGAAAGCCATTCTCTTCCTTGCATACTATAAAGAAACGATTTTGAGAAATAGAAATCAAAGCAAAGTACCAACCCAGAAATTCGATTTCACTTGAAACAAAATCAACTGCTGCTCTAACAAAACCACTATTAAGACCACAATCCTATAAAGATATGATCTTGCATCCCAAAAAGACATGATTTTGAAAACTAAAAACGAACAAGTTCCAATTCACATCAACCAAAACACATCCCAATTCCAATAACCCAAAGATTCAATTTCACTAGCAAACCAAAACTAACTACTGCTCCTACAAAACCACTACAGAACAAAGAAAAAACAAAGACCATAAATTGTACCAACTAAACAAACACCATAATCACTCTATAGTCTATCCATGCATTTCATAACATTAAATTGACAAAATCCACAAGAAAACTACAACAACCTACACAATCTAAGCCCAGAACAAACGAGTTATCAGATGCAAAGAACACAAACCAGAGCCAAAGAGAAGATGGGTTTCACCGAGTTGATAAGATCAGAGCAAGACAAAGGAGCAGAGGATGATGTGCTGGGTTTGTTTTGGAGATTATGTATTGTGATGAGATATTTTTTGAACAGGAAGATACCATATGGCATATAAACAACGCAATATTGCGTGCAGAAACTGAACATATGCCCCCTGTTTCTTTGTAATTTAAAGTGGATGTTGAATCCTAGTACGACAAGTAGTTGGTAAGGTGCTGACAAATGAACAGTTACACTGTATATGGGAAAAAAATATAGTAAATAACCAATTGTTAGCATTAATTCTACTGTGGTAATTAATATTTGTGGCTTTAATTCTCTCTAGCCTAAGCACAAAACTTCTTCTTTTTCTTCATTTTCAGGCTCAATCACAAATTTTCGGCTATAAAATCTCAAACCCAGCAAGTATTTACATAAATTATATCATCAATTTATCATTTTTGATCCTCTTCACCGTCTGCAATTATTATCTTATTTCCTTTTTCTTCTTCAAATGATGAAACATTTTTCTTGAGTTTAAATTTTGTCGGGTGAGTTGTTTTTGAAAATTATTTTCAATTATTTAGGTTTCTGGGTTTTTTTTTCATTATTTCATTTATGGTTTGATTGAGTTTCTCTACTCCTTTTTAGTCTCAACATCATTTGTTTACCCGTAGACTAATTATACTATATGTAGTTTGAGCATACTAACCTTTTTTTTTTTTTTTTTTTTTTAATAAAAATGAATCTATTGAAAGATAAGGAGCCCCGTTTTTGTATGTCGCCTAGAGCCCCGGAAAACTCATGGCCGGCCTTGTATAAAGCATACAACATATTAAAAGAAGTAAAAAAAAAAAAACCAACTAATTAAGTTTCCCAACTACAACTGGAACAGCTCTAATGCGTTCTTCAGACTAATCATTTGACTATATATGTTGCTTCATATTTCACAGCTTGTATATGGAAGTCTTTTAGTGCATGTTTGTTTCACAGGATTGTCTATGCTCACCTTAATTTCTTTGACAATCCTGGATTGTCTATGCTCGCCAGGATTGTTTATTCTCTACTAACACTTGACCCATGTTTGGTACTGAAAGGACTAAAGAGCTTAATTTCTTTGACTCTTCTTAGCTCCTCTATATTGCAACAGCTTGGCAATCTCCATGGCATCATTCCATCGGCCTACTGATCTGTATGCATTAGCTAGAAGATATAGCTTAATGATCTCCACGACATCATTCCATCAGCTTGATCAACTAGACCTGCATGACTACAATCAAACAGAACCCCAAAAATGATAGAACTTTGGTTGGGAGGATGGTGATAGATATATGTGCTGAATTGCTGATCATATATATAATGCCTTCATAGGAAAACCTTAGGACTGATCGAGGGTCTTGTAGTCCTAGAGAGTTGCCGTGTAATACCAAAGAGTGGGAAAATGTATTCACTGATCGATCCTCCTCTCAGTCCTCTGAAACTAGTTAAACATGATTTCGTTGGAACCTTAAATAGGATAAAATTACACGAGATAAAACTCCAAATAGAGAGAGAGAGAAAAACAACTTAATTCACCTAATGTGATTGTCAGTTAAAATTTACATTCAATTGGCTCGTAAAACTTAGCCCTCCGTAACTAGAAGGGTCCATATTACATTCCCAGCTTCAAGTTTAATTTCAACATGATCAAAACAAATTTTATAAAAAAAACAGAGATGCATCGCTGCCTCTCTCCAAAACCTAGCCGCCGGGGCTTGAGTTCTCTAATCCGGCAACAATCTCTGGTCCCGGTCCTAAGTGGGGACTTGTTCTCCACCCTCTGTTGTCTCCAAGGCCATGTTTGTGCCACAATTGCTCACCCATGCCCATCTTTTCGAATTGGTGATTGGAGAAGTCATGGAAAGGCAGGTTGTTGTTTGAAGTTGGGATGAACTCCCAAATGAGATCGGCAAGGTGATGATTTCGGTGAGTGGGTCGAAGATGGTGGACGTGGCTCCACCAAAAGTTGTTGGGTCATGGCCGCTGGAGCAAGGAGGCCATAGCGACCGCGCCTATTTGACGTTGACAGCGGGATTCGTCGCGGCGGGTGTCGGCAAGCGAAGAAATCTGCTAGGGTTTGGAGAAGGACTCGAGTTTTTGGGTCTGGGTCTAGCCTCAAGCCCACTAAAAATCAGTTTTGGAATTAAGCTATTAGGTCTGATTTCAACCTAACTGTGGCTTAAGTCGCGACATTGATAGTTTGGCAGACAGTGCGAGCTAGTTGCAACTAGATGGATGCATAGGGCTTAGAGTACCGCAATTGAGCGCCTTGGCTCTGGTTTTATGTTTCTCTAGTATCTTGTTTGTGACTAGTTTTATCTTCTGTTTAGTTCACAATAAATGAGTTAAATGTCTAATGTAATGACACTGTTGTGACCTTTGTGGTCATTGTAACCTCGTCATTCTGGCTTTCGTTTATATAAATGATTTATTACTTTCAAAAAAATAAAAAAACACGATCAAAACAAAGCCACACACCCAATGACACTGAAATGAAATGAGAAGAAAAAGCCACAGTGACAAATGTCCCACTCCAACAAGCTCATGACTCTGGAATGTCGCCACGTGGAACTAATGAACCAATGAGAGCCCCTACAACCTTATCCCACATCAAAATCCAATCCTCCAAATCATCCACTCCCCTGATCCAAATATCCCCAAAAATTAAACCAACCATTTCCCTTCACATATCACACAGACCAACATATCCAAAACCCCATTTTTCCTTAGCTCACATCACATTTGTACACACACCACAGCCATCACAAAGTGGGAGCTTACTAGAGACTAGTAATGGCCTCAACTGCATGCTTTTTGCACCACCATGCACTCACTACTTCCACTGCCGCTAGGTCTTCCTCGTCCCAGCGCCAAGTGGTGAGCATCAAGCCTAACCAGGTTGTGATCTGCAGGGCTCAGAAGCAGTCTGTCCAGGAGGAAGACGGCGGCGCTATCTCTCGCCGTTTGGCTCTTACCCTCCTAATTGGTGGCGCTGCCCTTAGCACCAAGGTTGCACCTGCTGATGCTGCCTACGGTGAATCTGGTATGGCATACACTTCTATATTAGACCAGAAGTTTTGCTTGGTCTCTAATCATATGCTTGGAAGTGCTTCTGTAGGAAGCACTTTTACTTTGTTTGATGATCCTAGCTAAGTGTTACCAGTGCACCTACTCGAGGAAGCCACTATTAGTTGTTGATAAAACGCACCGAAAGCTTCTATGACCTAGCTTTTCTAGCTAAACTTTGTGGAAAATGATTTTGATTATCTGAAAGCACTTCGTCAATTCAAAAGCATATGATATACCAAATAATGGATTTGAGTAATAAGGGGTAAATGAATGCGTGCAGCCAATGTTTTCGGAAAGCCGAAGACAACAGATTTCTTGCCATATGCTGGAGAAGGGTTCAAGGTGTCTATCCCTGCAAAGTGGAACCCCAGCAAAGAGGTGGAGTTCCCTGGTCAAGTTCTGAGATACGAGGACAACTTCGATGTTACCAGCAACTTGACTGTCACAATTAACCCAACTGACAAGAAGTCCATCACTGACTTTGGTAGCCCTGAACAATTCCTCACCCAGGTATGCTAGCTTCTCCGTGTCAATAAGACAATGCAGTCCATACTTGCTATGCAGATCTCTTAATACACTGCCATTGTTTTCTAGGTGGACTATTTGCTAGGCAAACAAGCCTACTTCGGAAAGACTGATTCTGAGGTAATGTGCTTTGTTCCTCTAATCCCAATTAGGGTTACCAAACTCTTTGTTGCAGAATATCCTTAAACATGACATCTCATCAAACTCTGCTGAGTTCTTATGGAATATGACTTTGAAATGTGTAGGGAGGTTTCGACTCGGGTGCTGTGGCCACAGCCAACATATTGGAAACTTCAACCCAAACAATTGATGGCAAACCATACTACTTCATCTCTGTGTTAACAAGGACAGCTGATGGAGATGAAGGTGGTAAGCACCAACTGATCACTGCCACCGTGAAGGACGGCAAGCTTTACATCTGCAAGGCCCAAGCTGGAGACAAGAGGTGGTTCAAGGGAGCAAAGAAGTTCGTCGAGAACAGTGTAACCTCTTTCAGTGTTGCCTAAATAAGAATCTAAAGAGGGTTTGTATATGTAAATCACCTTGTTTAAGACTGATGAAGATTTGTGTCGAGCTCTCTAGTCTTTTTCTTTTTACTTCTGTCTCCCAAATGTTTCAGAGTTGGTTATGATTGAGGGAACTGGTTGGAGTAGCCTTCAGCAAATTGAAAACATTTTATGGTATAAAGAACCCTTTTGAAACGAGTTTTTCCATCTCACGGGGTGGGCATGGGACATGATAGAGCTAATCCCACTGTCCGTCCCGGATATTGAAATCGGGACGGGACGGGACGGACTTTGCGTTTTTAAGATTTCATTACACCCGGGCTCTATCCCGGTTGGGACGGGACGGATCCAATCCCAGATAAAAAAAGTTGAAAATAAATTTGTAAGTAAAATAAAGAGTTTCATAGTTTTATAGTGTTTTTTACTCTATTAAGTATTAACAAGTACTTGTAACATATTTACAAGTACAACACGGTGTAATAAAAGAGTTTATACTACTTACTTTCTCTAAACCTGTCATCACTACTACGGTGCAAGAAGAGTCTACAACAATCAACAAATTAAAGTATTAAACATCACTATTATTGAATTGGAGACAACCTATTAACTTAAAGAAACAAAGAACTAAGATCAAAACACTTAAATAAAAGCTTCAAATCACATATTAAAATATAAAATATCAATTATTAAAATAGTCGGGACGGGACGGGCCCAAACGGGACTTGAATTATCCTTCCCATGTCCCGTCCCGTTGTATAAGGATGGGATGGGACGGGATAGGCCTAACATTTTGAGATTTAAATCTCGTCCCGTCTCGGCAAATTTCGGAACGGGACCGGGACAGGTTAGGGATTACGGGATTTTATGCCCACCCCTACATCTCAGTGATCTCACTGTCTAATACTTGCTAAAGTAGAGAGGATCTAACTAACCTGCACTGTTTACCAATTCCAAGCAAATGATTTCTCCAACAGTCAGCTTGCTTAGTTTATACTTAAATGGGACGGCGAGGTATGCTTAAATTTCCACATAACACCTCTGAGGCACAATCTGGTCATCAAGGTTCCTGAGAATGTTGTATAAACCCCAAAATTCACTGTTGAAGGTTTTGTTCCGGCTCATCAATGCGGAACTGACACTCAGACCAAGGGTTCCCTCAAATTGGTGCATCTTCTTCTACTGCTTATGGCAGAGAAGTTAGGCAGCTTGTAAAAGATCAAAAACTCGGAAGCTGATTAAAATCTAGGGATTGCTGTAAGGTACCCACACTAATACCAGCTTTTACACGTCAATATATATTGATAAGAACACTAATACCAGCTAGAAAAGCCTAATATTACACAGAGAATCTAAGGCGCTCCAGGCAATTATTCCTAAATCAGTTTGCTCTTTGAGAATCCCTAATTAAATAGCCAACTAGAGTGTACCTAACTATCAATCCTTCATGTAAAGGCTTAATTGAACATGAAAAACAAGCAATGACTAAGCACAGTCCTAGCTTAGCATAGCTATTATCTAAACCAGATGATCTAAAACCCAGCACGTTCAATTGAGGTTGCCTCTCCATGTATATATTATGGAAAAAAAAGATGCAAAATTTTTTATGCATTAGTAGCTTCTCAAGATAAGATAACATGCTAACTAAGAACTTGCAACCAATAGGCCAAGCCACCTTTCTCATGCACAAACACTCAAATGCAGCACTTGAAGAAAAGAAATAAGTACTGAAAATGAAATAGTAGATTTATTATATAGTGTGTTACTTGCTGCACAATCCACATGCTTGTTTGACATGAATGTCTGATTTTGTCAATGATAAAGTATTTACACAAATGCAATGGTCAGAGAAAGAAATTATAACCAGCTGTTTGCTTTCCATGTCTTTTTCAACTTCCCCCATTGCAACAATGGATGCCATTGCTGTGTGCATCCTTGTGTTTTACTTTTAACTCATTTAGTCCCCATATTCGAATTGTACGGTCATCACTAGCTGAGGCTAACATGTGTGGGTTTTTTGGATTCCAGCTGACAGAATTAACAGCTCCGGAATGCCCCGGCAATACTTCTATTAGCTCCCCCGAGCATCTATGCCATACATAAACCTGCAGGGTGAAACACATTTGTTAGCACACCAAAAGAAAAGGACAAGTCAATGTTCACATATTCTTTTCGTTTAACAGCAAAGCTAATCTAAACAAGTCTGATTCTCCAGTGATGCCACTTAATGCAGTTTCATCAGGTTGACTTCACCGTACAGTGACGGTCTGTAATATAATAACATCCAGCAAACCCATGAATGTGTGTATCAAAAACAAAAATGACAACAAAATGTAGTGTTCATTTAAAAATAAAAATACACATCTTTCGTTTTAGGTTAACCTCCTATACTTTTTGACACCGTGTACCTAAGGGCTTAAAGCTACTCCGGGCACTTGCTCATGTGGCAGGAGAGTTTTATAAAACAAAGCCCTAGAGAATAAACATACAGAAGTTCATAATAAGCTACCTATCTGCCTACCTCACAAATTCTTTTACGACATTAAACTAATAATCAATCTCTCATCATTTCATTTCATTTCTCTGACAATGTTAAGGGAATGATCTCAGCAGCATATTGGAGACATATTCTGAACAAGAAACGTGATATCATTGATAGTGTGTGCGTGTATATATATGTAACACTTGTGTGAGTAATGGCTGCCTCCTACATGATCTCTCTCCAGAAATAAACATTGTGCTTAATCATCAAAGATAGATACAAACTTTATACTTAATGAACAGAAACAAAGGCAAAAGAATGTGAATATCCCCAAATTAATGCTTTAACTTTGCTCCTGCAATTTGCTTTGCAAACAAGCAAAAGATCTTAGAAGGATGCAACTAAATTCTTTACCTGTGAGTCCTCACTACCACTAGCAATGAAAGCTTCTTCAAGTCCACCAAAACAAGACCTGATGACAAATCGGGTGCGTTTGTGACCTTGGTACTTGGCAACAAGCTTGACTTCACCTGCTATGCTCCAGAGATGAATTTCTTGGTTCAAAAGATTAACCAACAATAACTTATCATCGCTTGAAAGAGAAAAAGAAGTTATAGGTTTATCCTCTTCAAGTAGTATGTCAACTTTGGCTTCCCTGTCAAGTAGCAATATAGCATTTTCTCTGCAAGTACTTAATATTTTCTTTCCATCACTAGTTATTTCCAAATCAGAGATTTTTGAAGTTCGCTGCCCTTTCCAACACTCTACCTCTTTCCCTTCTAACTCCCATGTGCAGATACTCTTGTCAGTGACACCAGAGAATATCCATTTCCCATCTGGAAACCATCCACATGACAATAGACCAAGGCCAGGTTTTTCATAAACATGGAGGCATTCACCAGTAAAGACATCCCAACGCCTAACAACCTCCTCCACTCCACAAGTGAGGAGCTGACGGTCATCAGGACTCCATGAAACAGAGCAAACCGGTTTATGGTGACCGACTAGCCTATGCTTTAACGACACCCAGCCATTCACATCAACCTAAACAATATAAAATTGGAGGGTATAAGCTTCTTTAGACAATAGGATAAAGTTAGAAGACAACAAGAATGGCATCATTTCAAATAAGAATTATATTCTGTAATGTTTTGTATTGCAATAATATAATAATACGCAAAATAAGCCCAATGTTTACCCGGGATGCACATGGGATTCTCATTTCCAAACCGGCTTGTAGATAGCTTTGAGCCAGGATTTAAGTTCTCATAAAAATTGGGCATCCAAGGTCAGCCCAATCAAAAGTAATACAACAATTTGAAATCCTTGTTATTATATTAGATCTGTATGCATGAATTTTCATTTTATTTTTGCTTTCAGTTTGATGATGCATTTCTTTCAAATATTTCCAACCTCAAATATGCTCCCATCCAACATGGGGCTATGTGGGCCATGATTAAACAAACATATAAGAAAATTATGATAGCTGATACCGAAATAGCAAAAGAGAATCAGTGCAAACAGAGATGGAACGCAGGATTGGAGTGCAGAACGTACACGTGAAGAAATAATTGAAAGAAATAAAAACAATTTTAATAGAGATCATCTACACAATAACAATATGCACTCATCTATACATTGACAGAGATTTCTTTTGTTCCGGAATAGAAATCAAACTTAAGCCACCGAGTAACGAATTAATAATAAGAGGGCAGTAGGCACAAGACTAAGATAGCTCCACAATGTATTAGTACATTAGTGTTACCTCCCATATAATAGCTGATTTATCACTTGACGATGAAGCCAAGAACTTCCCATTGTGTGAAAATTGAACAAACCAGACTTCATCACTGTGGTCTTGTAATACCTGCAAACAAAAATGTGACAAGACAGATTTACAAACGAGTGTAAAAACCTATTTACAACAAAAAGCATAATAGAGAGTAAAATAGCAGGTCTAGTACAGTATGTTTGAGAGAGAGAGAGAGAGAGAGTGGCAATCTTCGTTGAGAAGACATATTTATGGACAAACCATAGACATGAAATGATAAGATGGATTACTTCAGCTGGGAAGAATGTAGACTGACACAAAGGGTCAAGTTAGTTAAATGTATCAGACCTTGGGAGCAGATTATTAAGATGGGAGATGTACTAAACAAGGATGCCTGAAAACGCATTGCCATTCTCAATGCACCTATCACAAATATCTGAATAGTACTACTGATAAGAACAGCTAATATCCCTTTCAGAATAAAGAAAAAAAAAACACCTAATTTAACAATAACAGAACCATGACCCTTGAAAAAAAATTGAGCGTTTCCAATTGCAAAAGGATAAGATACAATGTCAGCAATTCCATGACTTCCATGTTCTATCGAAATTTGGACACTTTTGAGTTGTAGCTGAGCCACATTGTAGTTTGACTCATTTCAGGTTAAGATCATCTACATTCTATGTTTCTAACCCCCAAATCCGAAGGAGGGGGAACACAAAACCACTTATGGCATCATGGTGACACCAGCTACATGCTGTCCGTGCTATCTAACAATATGCCACATTATCATTGCATAAAATCATCTAAGGAATCATCGCTTGAAAATACAAGTACAGTAAGTAGATGAATTCACAATACAGTTTATTCTACAAAATGGAGAAAATCAACTTGGATAATCTGCGCAACCGCACCTAAGAGCTTATGACATTCATTTTTATCAAAGAAAAGCTATCAAGTTGCACATGTCCAATCTGGTCAGTAAAGATGTGCAACTCTCTGAGATGAAATGATTTTACTGACAAACTAATTACCCTATATTTGGGTTCTGACACTTCTCTAGTTACTGATCCTATATATAGTCTACATTTTTCAATAATCCCCCTAATTAACAGGGATAACCCAAATCCTCCTCGAAGAACACGGCAGATTGTACCATATCCTTGTCTCTAATATAAAACCTATCTTCCAATGGCATTTTGCCAAAATCACAAGTGCTCCCTCCCACATCACACCAAAAAGCAAAAGCGAGTGGTAATTGGTTGAACAATTGGTTTCAAACTTGCAATAGTCTCATATGAAACCCTGGTTTCACAGTTTGCGAGTGTGCTAAAAAGAAAACAAACAAGTTTACACTTGGTATTGTTTACCAAATGTTCAAGGACGTTGATGGTGCTTCTTCTTGTGCAGATCTGTCTAGCAATTCTATTCATGGTCTATGAAATGTAAGAACAATTACAAACCAATAAGCATAACAATTACAAACCAATAAGAATCTTTCCTAATACAGCACTAGTCTCTCCTATTAAGGAACATAAAGTATGATGAACCAAGACTGGAAAATCATCTAACTTACCCAGGACTGATACTACTTAATTGAGATAACTCATATCATAATCAATCAGGACAAAGACTATCCTATTTCCCCCAAAAATTGAACCCAATAGGTAAATAAGCTTTATCTTAAGATAAACTAAGACTAACCTGCACTGTTCGAGAAGGAATCTGATCTCTCCCACACCGATGATCGGTGTACAAAGACATGTCCTCGTTCAAAGAGTTGTGAAAGATGCAAGTATCACGCTGCAAGACAAGGGCTTGTTCAACTAAATGTTCCAGCCTTCTTTCAAGTATCATAACAGTTGGGGGGAGCAGCTTCTGTAATTCCTCCAATAACTTTGGCCGAGACTTGGCCCTCACAGTGCTTTGACCGGGGGACCCAACAAATGAAGGAGAAACTATGCACGATGAAAGCTCATGAACTCTGCTAGCATTTATGCAAAGAGGTGCAATCTCAGTCCTCAACGTCTTCAATGCATCCATGTCCTTTTTCTCATCTAGAAGTTCAAGAAACTTCTGCTCCAATATCAGAAAGGAAGCAGATTTAGCGATATTTTCATCTGATAGACCAATTTTCTGCAATGTGACAACACTTTCATCCCAATTTCCATTGAGAATTTGCTCCATAAATAGATTTACCACAGGAGAGTGCAAAGGTATTCCAGACTCTTCCTCCAGACGAGCACCACTTTTGTTATAGCCAAGAGAATATAGTGCCTTTGCTATTAGTCGAACAAACTCAACTCTCTTAATAACACCTTTTGAACCAACAACCTCTTCGTCCCCTTGGGATGTTAGGGGCCGAGCCATCAAGTCTCTTGAAGAGCCAGCTACAGGCTCTGTATAAGATGAACCGTTGGAAAGGCCTCTCAAGTCTCCAGGGGATACTTTCATGCGTTTTGAGGCTGGTTCTTCATCCCCCACACCTCCCATGAAATGTGCACCTCAGCCCATATATTATTACAATGAAAGAAACCTAGAAAGATTTTCCCAAGGGCCTCCAGTCGGTCACAAGAAAAAAATTCCTGAATAATATAGTAGGAGAAGAGTAAGTTTCTGGAGTTCAATCTATGAAATAAAACTCTATGTTAAATTTGATCATAACAAACAGAAAAATAGAAACTCAGCTACTTAAACCATGCTCTTAAAAGCTGTAAGCCAAATCCTAAACCCTAACGACACATATATTCCATATTCAATGATAGTATGTTAAAACTATAGATACATCAAGACTAGTTTGCATTAGTCTTTACAACTTGTATGTTACACATACCAAAGAATAGAATTCCACTATTTAGAATCACCAACTGAGAGTTAAAAAAGTTCATACCAAATCTTCCAGGATTATGGTATAAGAAAAAAGGGCACTAATATCGACAAAGGAACAATTTCAGTTGTACATGATGGCAATCCAAAATTCAAAAGTTATGAAACTTCATAGCACATCAAAAGTAATCAGAAAATGAAGTTGAGAACCAGTATAGTTTCTCTTCACTTTTCACCACAAGTGGCGAGAAAACTATCATTCCAACAAGTCAATCCATTAAAATGTCGAAAGATAGAGCAAATGTACAACTAATGAAATGATCCACATTCAATATTATTGGCACGCTGGATCATGAGAGCTTAATAAGAACACAATAAACTAGTGATCTGACCACTAAGGAAACAGCATCAGTCCATATCCAGACCATAAAAGATATAATTTTGACATTATAAACAAATCCTCGGCGATAAACCCATATCAGAGACAATCAAAACTTGGGAATCCAACTATACTAAGCAACAGAAAACAAATCAAAACATGAAATCCGAACCCAAAAAACAACACAAGATAAGGACAGTCATGAACACATACACCGATTCTCAATCAACACCATAACAAAAACCCAGAACAAGAACATTCATATACAAATGACACCCAACAAACAGCACAACAGCAATCACAAGATTAGCCCAAATTTAGAGATTAACAAACTGAAAAGCATAAATCGTCAATACCCAGAAAGCGATTTCAGTCTGGAACCGAATCCGATCAACAACCCAGCACAGCAACAGGTTGAGGATTCAACAATCAATAATGGGTATTGAGAACCAAAGCATCTGAAACAAGAACTAGCTTTTTCACCTCTGTCGGCACATTAAAAGTAAATATAGGTAGGCAGAGCACCGGATTGAGGTGATAATATAAGAGAGAAATGAAATGAAAAAAGAAAAAAAAAACAAATACAGAGGAAAATGAAATAGCAGATTGCAAATTGACAATCAATGCCCCCAATGAGTTGTGGATTTGAGGGGAAAGGGTATATGGTATTATTTTCTCCAGAGGAAATGAAATAATGAATAAAGTATCTGGTGCCTTTGTCGTATAACACACACTCAGAGTTTCCTCTTTTGCGTGGAGGAAACCAACTCGATGAGGTTATAGAGAGAGAGATGAGTCTTCACTCCAACTTGCCACAACCTTCACAGCCTTCACATGGGAAGCCTAGAGATTTACACAGAATTCAGATTTGGGCCAATGTTAGGGAACTGCACTGAGTTGGGCTAAGGTAGAGGTTGTATGTCCTAGTGACCTAGTCCATTGCTCTTGTAAGAGAAAGCATTTTCACTTTTACTACTGTGGAAAAACAACATACTAAACTTGAATGAGATTGAGAATGATTCGAATAGAAGAGAGATGTCTTAGAACACGAACAAAGTAAGACATGAGTTACTAGGAAATTCGAGCAGGTGTAAGAGTTTGAATCGTTAACAGTCTAGTTGCTAATAAAAGTGTACTATGTACAACATTCAACAGTGTCATGTCTAATCATGATTCAATTCACGAAATCGTCTAATACCTAGAGTATAGTCTAAAATAAGCATATGTACGGTTCTAAAATAATATCTAGAGTATAGTCTTCGTTAGACACCAACTAGTGAAGGGTGCACTACTGGCTTCGTCTAATATCCATTTTTGATCCAACCTCAACATGTAGTCAATACATAGATGCATCCGTTTCCTTGCATCGAGAGAAAAAAGAAAAAAAACAGACATCCCGTCCGGCTGAATTCAACGTCGCGGCCGGATAAGAATGTGAGAAAATACCAACAAGATTTCTAAGAACGCAAGGCGCATTGATAAGATAAAAGTTGGATCAAACCTTCTCTTGCAAGTTCATTAGTGCAGTTCACTCTCACCTTCTCTTGCAAGTTCGTTATAGCACTCCTAGAGTCAAGACAACAAAATTGTGTACTTTCTATTTCGAATCAGAAAATTTTTTATTTAAAAAAAAAAAAAAACAAAACCACCTTCTCTTGCAAGTCCCATAAACTCTTTTTAAGCCATAACCTCCTTGTAGAAAGAAAACAAACGGAAAAAAAAAGCGTCAAAAATATTTGGTTTAGTGTTAAAAGAGCGAAGAGGGAAGGAAAGGGTTAAGGCGCCGACCGCCTTATGCATATGCCAAGCTTCAACTCAACCACTTAGCCTTCTCCTTCTTCTTCCATCTACTCCAATCCCTTTAGCGCCAAAACTGGGACCAAACAACAGACAACAGACGGCGGAATCCTCAAAAATGGTAAGAAGGAGGAATAAAGGGGGACCAGCCCGGTCCCCTGTGATTTCAGAAGAAGCCAGGACCCGATTAGATGACGCCCTCCAAAAGTTCATCGATTCCAAAGAACTACGTATGCTCTAACTCTCTATGTCCCATGATTTGTGTTTCCGTTGGTTGTTTTAGAACCTGAACGTGTGTGGTTGTTTTGTCTGCCTAGAATACATATTTGGGACCGAGCTCACCACCAACGAACGGGCCTACGTGCACGCACAGTGCCTGAAATTGGATTTGAAATCCAAGAGCAGTGGGTGAGAGTGACACTCACAATTCACATTTGTGTTTCTTGTTGTCGTTGTTGCTTCTTTTACTGATAATGAGCTTGAATTTCTGTGTAGGTCCGGTAAAACTCGGAGGATTCGGGTTTTCAGGCGGTTTAGGGGGGAGGAAAACGTCAATGCTGCGGACATAATCCCCCGGGTTGAGTTTTCGGAAGGCTCAGCAGAAGTTTTGGGGGATTTGTTCATGCATTACCCTCCCGGAGATGGAGAGGGAGCCGAAGAAAGGATGGGTGAAGGTTGTCAAAAGATTCAGAAAGCCCTTCGGAAGAAAGACCCCTTGTTCTGCAGAACTTCAATGGGCCAGGATGAAGTTGTAAAGAAAGCGGAAGCGCATGCTAAGATGAAAAACTCCAAGGTTGTTATGAGCTAGAGTTATATTGTTGTGCCTTTTGTTACGTTGTTGTGGAATTTAGATGTTGATATAGTAGTCTGAGCTGTGACAAATTTCTTTATGCAGATTACAGAGGACAGGCTTAAGCTACCAATGGCATCCTATAAGGATGTGGTAACTTCCGCAGTTGATTCTAACCAGGTAAATTTAAAACTTTTACACCATGTGATCACTTCATGAATTATACTATTGTTGAAGTTCCTCAGTGTAGGTTTTATTTATATTTTTGTATTATATATTTTTTTTTATCTCAGTATGATCCCTTTGGCATTGGCTACAAGAATTTATGTGTCGCCAACTTTATTGAACTGTGGTTTGGATTGTATGGATTTCCAGCACAACCTGTTGTACTTATAGTTTGTTCCATTTTTGAAAGCAGGTTGTTCTTATATCTGGTGAAACTGGGTGCGGAAAGACCACACAGGTTACCCATTTGTTCCCAGTTTGTTATGATCATTGTTGAGGACATATATGAGATCCTTTTGAAATTTCTTGATATTGCCTTTAGCTAATAACTAGCTTATAGACTAGCATAACTAGACCATTAACCTTATAATATTTTCATTTTTAAATATGATTTAGGTCCCGCAATATCTTTTGGACCATATGTGGGGTAAGGGTAAGCCATGTAAAATAGTGTGCACTCAACCGAGGCGTATCTCAGCAATATCAGGTTTACTCTCTTATGCATACAGAGCTATTAGTTTTGGTTAGATATTGTTCTTTTTCTTCTCTGGTACAGCATACTTAGTTCTCAGATTTTTGTTCCTCTGTTTAGTTGCTGAGAGAATCTCGTATGAAAGAGGGCAGAGTGTTGGCGGGGATATTGGATACAAGGTAACGTAACTCTTGAGTTGTCTTGCAAATGCCTTTTCATTCTATCAACAACCATTCTGCCGTACACTCTTGTTAAAAAGATAATGATTTTCTTCCATCTTAGTATTGATTTTTGTTTGGATCCTTGAAAATGACTGTCAATAGGCAAGAAATGAATGTTGCAAGTCCATATCCAGTAGTAGTTTAAATGATTTGGTTTGTCATTGAAAAAAGAGGAAAATAAATTGTTCAATTTTAGCAATTAAGTGCACAATGCAAGTGTGATATAATTTTCAGTTATTCTATATGCTATTGAACCTGGACAGCATAGAAATACTTGCTTGGTATGTAGGGTTTATTGGATTCCATGTCATATGTATCTCTTTCATAGTAATTTTGGACCACTTCAGACTTGGGCTTGACTAATTTTTTCATTTTCTTTTTGGGAATGCTAGATACGGTTGGAAAGCAAAGGTGGGAAGCACTCATCTGTTGTGTTCTGCACAAACGGGATTCTATTGAGGATTCTAATTTCCAGCGGCGGTGGTAGGTCAAAAACAGATGCATCGAATAAAGAAACCAAACGACAGGATCTCTCTGACATAACTCACATTATTATGGTACTTGTTCTTCTTTTGTTTCTGTTTTTGGTCTGAACTCGTCTTTTCATTTTGAGTTCCTTAAATTATATCTGGCACATGTATTAGGAATATATTTCAGTTATTGGTTTATCCATCTTATATGTGTTTTGTCATCCAAGGTCATGACTCACAAGCTTAATAGAATTTATTTCCTCGATACAAGTTTAAACAGATGGTCCCAATTTCTTTATTTTTTTCATTTATGGATTAAAATGGCAATCATTGGTTAATTGCAGGACGAAATTCATGAAAGGGATCGACACTCTGATTTCATGCTGGCTATTCTCAGGTACACTATTACATGCTGATGTATTACCGATAATCACCTGCCTGTGCTAATATGTAATACCATGGATGCGTATTTGCTCCTGGTCCGATTTGGAGCTTAAATTCGAGTATAATGGAATGTGGACAGCTACACATGATGAGTAATTAATGTTGATTAATTTTTTTGTATGATGAAATTGAAAGTTGAAAACTTGTACTAGGGTAATGTAATTTATTAGCTATTTGAATGAGCTGTCAGTTTGGAACATTTTAGTCCGACTATCATTTACTCATCCTTTTTTGTTGACCAATGTGCAGAGACACGCTTCCTTCACATCCTCATCTGCATCTGGTTAGTTCAGGCACATCATTTTTTATTTTTTTATACAAGTGTATAAGTATATTCGCCTTTTTTTAATTGCAAATGTTGGTCTATTTCATAAGATACCTACTTTTGATAGATTTTGATGAGTGCAACTGTTGATGCGGAACGCTTTTCACAATATTTTGGTGGCTGCCCAGTTATCCGTGTCCCAGGGTTCACTTATCCTGTAAGAACTCTTTTTTAGGTTGTTGATTGTCATTTTTCTGACCTCATGTTGCTTTCCTGTTAATGTTGTATCATTCTTGAATCAGGTCAAAACTTTCTATTTGGAGGATGTATTGTCTATCTTGAGATCTGTTGAAAATAATCACTTAGAAAACCCTGCATTAGATGCCTCAACCTCAGCCCATGATTTGTCAGAGGAAGATAAGCTTGCTTTAGATGAAGCAATTAGTTTGGCTTGGTCAGATGATGATTTTGATCCACTTCTAGAATTGGTTTCTACTAAAGGAACCTATAAAGTCTTTGATTACCAGCATTCTGTAACTGGACTTACACCATTAATGGTGTTTGCTGGAAAGGGTAGAGTAGATTATGTTTGCATGCTGCTATCCTTTGGTGCAGGCTGCCAATTACGGGCCAAGGATGGAACCACTGCATTAGAGTTGGCTGAGCAGCTAGACCAATTAGAATCTGCTCGAATGTTGAAAGAGCATATGGAAAGTGCTCTTACTAACTCCATGGAACAACAAAATTTGCTCGATAAATATCTCAAATATTTTAATCCTGAGAATATTGACTTCATTCTTATCGAGCAATTGTTAACGAAAATTTGTAGTGATTCAAAAGATGGAGCTATTCTTGTCTTTCTTCCAGGGTGGGATGACATAAATAAAACGCGGGACAGATTACTCATGAACCCATATTTCAGAGATCCTTCCAAGTGTGTGATTATCCCTCTACATTCAAGTGTTCCCGCTGCTGAACAAAAGAAGGTCTTCAGTCGTCCACCTAGTGGTTGCCGAAAAATTGTTCTTTCAACCAATATTGCTGAAACTGCAGTCACCATTGATGATGTGGTTTATGTTATAGACACTGGTCGGATGAAAGAAAAAAATTATGATCCTCTTAATAATGTTTCAACTCTTCAATCTTCTTGGGTGTCAAAAGCGAGTGCCAAGCAGCGACAGGGGCGTGCGGGCCGTTGTCAACCTGGAATCTGTTATCATCTTTATTCTAAA
Source organism: Fragaria iinumae (assembly GCA_009720345.1). Lineage (NCBI taxonomy): Eukaryota > Viridiplantae > Streptophyta > Magnoliopsida > Rosales > Rosaceae > Fragaria > Fragaria iinumae. The sequence continues at coordinate 34,229,455 of CM019122.1, read as the reverse complement.
CTTCGAGCAGCTACACTGTCAGATTTTCAGGTGCCTGAGATTAGGAGAATGCCAATTGAGGAACTTTGCCTTCAGGTATATGCCGTTTAATTTCTTAACTCCTTTGAATCATGAGCGTACCGCTTTTGTACTGCAATTTGCTATATGGACTCAGTTTCTGGTTATACATTCTTCAATTGAATAGTTGAAAGTTATTGTGCGATAGAGAAGAAAAATTTTGGACAGGGGAAGTTAGTTTCAAATGCTTTATTTAGTTGTGCACTCTTGTGACTAGAGAAATTATCAAAAGGATGAGTTGTACCATCCTAACGAACAATTATAACTGAGAAATGATAACAGATAGCATAACATATGTTTGTTTTACAAGACAGTGGGTATATTTCACGTACAGAGATATAGTTTTGAATTGGTATTAAAAAGTGTATTGCACTAAATCCATATCTACTGTTCTTAGCCAGTAAAAGAACCGTTAATCGATACCAAAGAACTGCTGAATTGTGTATTTGATATTAAATTTAGACTTGACAGTAAAATGCCGTTGATGTGTTTTAGATCTAGTATGACGAGGTGATGTGTTATTCCCATGTTTATGTTTCTTATCGACAGGTGAAGTTGCTTGATCCGGATTGCAAGATAGACGAGTTCCTAAACAAGACACTGGATCCTCCTCAATCTGAGACCATACAGAATGCGATTTCTGTTCTTCAGGATATTGGGGCTTTGTCGGTGGAGGAAAGCCTTACAGAACTTGGGGAAAAGCTAGGTTCTTTACCTGTTCATCCATTGACGAGCAAGATGCTATTCTTTGCTATACTGATGAACTGTCTCGACCCAGCTTTAACCCTGGCCTGTGCTGCTGACTACAAGGATCCATTCATTCTTCCTATGGAGTCTGAGGAAAAGGAGAAAGCTCTTGATGCTAAGGCTGAACTTTGTTCGTTGTACGGTGGCCATAGTGATCAGCTGGCACTCATAACAGCATTTGACTGCTGGAAGATTGCACAAGAACAGGGTAGGGAGAGTCGCTTCTGTGCCAGATACTTTGTCTCTGGAAGTACCATGCATATGCTATCTGGTATGCGGAATCAACTCCAAACGGAGCTAATTAGGCTGGGGTTTATTCCTGAGGATGTGTCAAGATGTAGCTTGAATGCACACAATCCAGGTATAATCAACGCTGTCCTGGTGGCTGGTTTGTATCCCATGTTGGGAAGAGTGCTTTCTTCTACTAAGGGTGGAAAAAGAAAAGGAACCCTTATAGAGATTCCTAATGGTAGTAATGTTCGTTTGCACACTCGGTCTACTATTTCGAAATTAGAGTTCAATCCACGTGGTGGTCCTCCATTGGTTGTATATGATGAGATAACCCGTGGGGATGGGGGTTCGAGCATACGAAACTGTAGTGTGGTTGGGCCACTTGCAGTATTATTGCTGGCAGCAGAAATAGCTGTTGCGCCAGCCAATGATGACGAGGGAAGTGATATTGATGATAATGATCATGGAAGTGATGAAGATGCAATGGAGATTGATTGCAAGTCGGGTGGACAGCACGAAGAGAAGATTATGTCATCACCTGATAAATCCGTGATGATTATAGTGGATGGGTGGCTTTATTTTCAGTCGAAAGCTCTTGACGTTGCTCAGATATATTGCTTGAGGGAACGCCTGTCTGCGGCAATACTGTTCAAGGTACATCCTTCATCCCTACTTCTGCAGCAAGTTTTTAGCATTGCAATTCTCAGTATTGCGCGTTATAATGCATTTACATCCGGGTACCCACTAAATTACAGTTTTGTCTAATTCTGTATTTATGTCTCTAGGTTACTCATGCAAAGGAAGTTTTGCCTCCTGATCTTGGGGAGTCTATTTATGCTATAGCCTGTGTTCTATCTTATGATGGTCTATCTGGGATTCCATTGCAAAAGTCTAGCCAGGTTCCCGTCTCAAACGGAACTGTAAAGTTGAGCGATTACCCTCCCAGTGTTCCGTCACCACGGGTTTCCAGAAACAGAATCCGGCCGTCCCCTTCACAAGTTCCAGTTGGAAAGGTAAACGTTAAAGTGAAAAAGAAGAAAGCGGCGGAATCGAAGCAGCCATTAGTTCAGAGTGCTCCCGGGAAGCCTTTACCACAAGCTACTGCTGCAAAGTTGAGTAACGACCCATCAATTCAAACTGTTCCCCCACCACCCAGTTCAAACACAACTGTGCTGCCCCAGTCGCAAGTTCCAGTCCCGGTAGGTCCTGTCGCAGGAAACAAACGGAAGAAGCGCCGGAATCAGGCCGGTTAACGAGATTGTTGTCGGAATCAACCTGTATGTTGTAGAGCAGTAGGCCTCTAGAAATTTGTTGTTCAAGTTATAGTCAAAACAGATAATGTTCAAAAGTATTTTGTCTGCTTTTCTTACGTGACCACAAAGCTTCCCTAGAAGATAAACACATGACTCAGCCTTGCCCTATCTCAGTTATAAAAACAGAGAACCAAGCGCAGACTTGTCACAGAACCTATAGAAATGGCCAAGCCAGAAGGAAATGCCGTATTGGCTCCGGTGATAATCGCCATGAAAGGCCATCCTGGCACCGGTGAAACCACCCTAGCTCGTTCACTAGCTTCAACCCTCAAAATCCCTCCCATAGACAGACGAAGTGCGGGACTCCACATTGACTCTACAAGAAACCGGAGTCCCATCTTCCTTGCTAAACGACATGTCGTACCGCGCAATTTGGCAGCTGGTGTCTATGTAGCTACGGCTCGGGCTCAGTGTCGTCGTGGACTCGCCGCTCTCCCGGCGGGACCACCTCGACCGGCTCTGCGAGATAGCGGCGGCATCCGGCGGCGGGGTGGTGGTGGTGGAGTGCAAGCCGACGTACGAGGATGAATGGCGCCAGAGGCTGGAGCGGCGCGATGAAGCCACCTGGCACAAGCCATCCACGTGGCGGGAGATAATGGTATCTTATTTCTCTGGTATCTTATCATAGCTCGCCACGTAGGAAAATGCTACTAAGTAATAGTAAATAAAAATAATGGTATCTTATTTCTCTAGACTAAAAAATTAAAATAACAGTAGCTGATGTAGGTCTACTGTGAAAATAATCAGCTGTGAATTAAAACAGTTTTGTGTTTGATAAGTAATTTTAAAAGTGTTGTCAAAATAAAATTTATTAATCTCTAATGTTTTTAGTGACAGCTGCTTTTAAATATAACATTCAGGTTGCTTCTAAAAGTTGTTGTCAGTGACCTGTAATTTAAAAAAAAAAAAAATTGTTTTTCTTTCATTTACCAAACACTATAAAATCTAAAAGTTCGGATAGAAGCTGATTTCCCATATGCAAATCCCTTTTGTTATCACCCAGTATATGGTTCAATTGTGGTGTTGATTCAAGCCAAGCTTGGAGAGTTTAGCAATCAGAGTATACAACACTTATAACTCTGAACCAGATTATTTTAAAAATAAAATAAAAATCAAGTATCAAAACAAGTAGAAAACATGATTCCATTTCAATGAGCCAAAATGAACTGACAATGGGCATTAAGAAAGAACAATCAAGGGACAGAAATAGTAACCAAGTTGTAAATTTGGTGGCTTATCAAGTCTAATAATCCAACTACTACATAGAAGAAATCAATGACGAAACAATACTCATGGTGACTAGCTATGAGTATCAGTGATTCCCAGATAGTTACCTTGAGGTCTGTAAGAGCAATTCTGCACTGCTCTCTATCTGCTGGTTGCTACAAGCTTGTTTTAGACACTTTTGGATGTGGCGATGGAAGGCACGGCTACTTCTCATACATGAACCATAGAGAAGGAGAGAGTCGCAGAGCTTCAGGCTGCTGATCACACCACCTTGGGCAGCAGATGTTCCTAATCCCTCCCGGTTCCCTGCAGCCAACAATACCATTAAACTTGCATTCTTCCTGTAAGCAAACCAACTAGCTACTCATCAAAAGAAGAAGAAGTCAAACATGAAAAAGGAGACTAACATTGATGACGTAATACAGTGTCTCGCTTTTTCTTTTCTTTTTTAGGCCCAGTTTGGGACAGCTGTGCTGTGAGAAGAATTGCTTCTGGAATTGCTGTAAGAAGAATTGCTTCTGGAATTGCTGTAAGAGGAATTAGTTAAGATGTTTGATAAACTGTTTTTAAAAGGGCAAAATAGGATTTAGGAAAGATTCATTTAATCCTTTTGTGTTTCTGAGATTGATTCTCGCAAAAGCACATCTTACCCTGCTTCTCCAAAACCCGCTTTTAAGAGAATCTATTCCTCTAAAATCAGTTCTACGGGTGGTTACCAAACACCTCAGGTTGTCCTAAAATCACTTTTGACCCCAAAAGCAGTTTCAAAATCGTTCCCAAACTGGGCCTTAACAAGATATGGTGTCTGGCTTTTAATTCGGTAATTTTGGTAACCATGGTAACTTTCTATAAAACCCCACTAATTCTTACTGTCACTTTCCTCTGTCTCACATTTGTGTAAACCCAGAAACCCAGAATCTTGATCCTCCACAACCAACAAGCCATTCTTCTTCTTCTTCTTCATTCTTCATTCTTCTTCTTGATCCTCCACAACCAACAAGCCATTCTTCTTCTTCATTCTTCATTCTTCATTCTTCATTCTTTCTTATTCTTCTTCTTCTTCTTCTGCCATTGTTCTCCTACCCGTTCTTCATCACTCACATCAGTCTTGTGTTTCTCACTCTCAAGAATGGAAGCTACCTCATCAAAAAGGTTAAATTTGCAGTGAAAGTCTTTAGGGTACGTTCTTGTTTACCTTTCCCTTCTCTGCGTTCTGATCACCCCCCATTTGTCTTTTTGTCTTGCTCTGTGAAACCAGACGGTCCAAAGCTGCGAAATGGCGCCGTAACAAAGCTGAGAAACGACGCCGTAGCAAAGCTGAGAAAAGACGCCGCATCTCTCTGAGGTAAGATTCTGGCTTTTACCTTTCTTGAATTTTCTATCATTTCTTTATAGAATACTTTTTTGTTGGATGATATTTCTTTATACTATACTTAATGAGGCCTGAATTACTGTATACTCAGGATGAGAGACCGAGGGTCAATCATGGCATAAAATATTACCCCGAGAGCATAGAAGAGGAGTCAAAGAGGCAGCAAGCTATTGTAAAGACTGAAAAACTCTGATGAGGAGAAATTGAGTTCCCTCAATTTGAAGGTAAAATGTAGTCTTTTCGAATATAAATTGGAATTTTCTTCCCACTGTCCCTTCCTTTCCAATTCGATTAACTCAAACCAAAAGGACAGAAAGATAGTGAAGATGGTAATATCATATATATATATATATAAAGACCATGTGCATTAGTAGCAATAGCCATGTAAAAGATCTGAACCTTGTTGTTTCTTTTTTCTGATTGAAAGGATACTGTGTTAAACTGTTAATTCAAACATAATACATCAATATGGTAGTTTGTTCTCAAACCATAACCCCCAGGCCCCAGCTAAACCAATCTAGTTTCCAGCAATGAATAAGCAGAGAAGGGTCCATTTCTGGTTTGCCATGAAAGACTTGATTTGAGTCATCATTCCCGCCACTACTACTCTCACTCACTCCAATCTGTTTCAATATTTTCAATCAATAATTGTGGATAACTGCTTCCCAATAGATTCTTCTAGTTCTATTAGTTCATCAGTTTTTTTCTACTTTTCTCAGGGAAGTGCATCACCCTTGCCTTTCGTTCCCGACCAAAAGATAGTGCCCAGGCTATCCCCCCGACTCCTAAGTTTCACATTGTCCCCAAGCTCCCCAAGCGCTCAGTAACACATGACAAAAAAGAAGGAGACCAGGCTGCACTGAAAGCACTCCAAGACACCTACGCATCTGAGGGTTCTGAGAAAAAAGATAGTGCCCAGGCTATCCCCCTGACTCCTAAGTTTCACATTGTCCCCAAGCTCCCCAAGCTTTCAGTAACACATGACAAAAAAGTTGACCAGGCTGCGCTGAAAGCAATCCAAGACCCCTACGCATCTGACGGTTCTGAAGACTAAACACACCAAAGGAGATGAAGAAAGAAAAAACTCCCATGAATGAAATTTGCGCCAAAATTGTAGATTCCTTTCCTTTACAAGTTTCCTAGCTACCTATTCAGCATGTAGTACCTGAGTAGTGTACCTATTTCGGTTTCCTCTGCACCCATACTTCAACAAACCTGAGTAGTAGTATGCGTCTGTTTCAAAGAATGAGCAGAGAAAGTGAATTAGAACAAACTCAAACTGTTTTGCAATGTAGTAATTGTGTAGAAAAATATCGATTATTAGAATGTTTAGTGGGGATGTCCTAGTACTACAATGTTTAGAAGGAGAAAACAAACTCAAACAGGACATATGCATGAATCAGGTTAACCCTATCCAGAATCACCAAGAAAGAAGTGAAATTAAAATACAACAAAAATTCAAGGGAATCACTTTGCACAATTGTCAGATGTCAGAATCGTTGCCTACCATGAAAAAATAAAATATGCCGTATAAAAAATTAAATAGATAACAATCCAGAGACCACATAATGATGCACACTGTCAAGGTGATACAAGATGCCCTGAAGGCCCTGGAATGATAAAAATATGGGTAGAGCTTTAAGCAAATTTGTTGACATATGTAATAATATGACTGACCTTTTCGTGGTGGGCTTCTCTGATATCAGCAAAGCATCCAGAGCACCTTCCTCGTCCTACAATTGCCGACAACGTGGATAAATACGCTAATAGAAAACACAGAGAGGTAGAGGATCTCTCTTAACTCATAAGCATGACTATTTACCTTCAATATTCTTGTTTTCTTTCAGTACATTATATAATGTTTTACATTTGATGTCTCAAAATGGTCTCCTCTCCTGATAGCATATACAAAAGTCAATCAATTAGAGATGATAGAATTCTAAAACTGTTGATAGAAGATCAATCATTACAAGAATGTAGACAATACTCATCACAGTGACAAGAGCACTAGAAGACTATTAAAAGACATGCAAATGTGTAATAAACCATATCCAGTTAAAATCACCAAGAGTGCAATTTGATGTGCAAGAAAAGTCAACAGAATGCTTTGAAAAATTCTCAGAATCATTGTTGAACAAGAGAACAAATGCAGAGAACGACAAAAAAAGAAGAAGAAAGAATTAATGTACTCTTTCAGAAAACACATAAATGGGTGCCATAGGGTAATGTGTATAATGTACTTTGTTGAACCTGCAATGACACGAGGTACCATATGTAGAAAACTTTGCAAAACATATTCAGTGCCATGCTACAAAACTTTTGATTCTAGAAAAAGTTTAGAGTTGCATTTGAATTAAAAGTCAAACAACGCAAACCTACAACTATCATTTGCAAAGTTATCTAATGCAAAAATATTGGAGCATCTGGTAGTGTTGAGCAATTCAAAAATATTTTGGCCAAAGGCAATAAAAAGTAAGTGAGTGAAGCAACAGATAATACCTAAAAAAAGCTCAAAACTTTCCAGCAAACCCCAACAAATTGGGTATATCATCCACACAAGATTAAGCCTTTCAAATGAATCTGTTCCAATAAAGAATGGAAAAGAACTTGATTTTAAAATCTAAACCAAGAATAATCAGAAACCCATGAACAAAGCAGCAAGCAAGTTGACTAAAAAGCCTTGAAGCGAGCGTCTATACGAAAAACAGCTGTTCACCGACTTCAATTTTAGTCCAGCAGTCAAGCAACAACTCCTAGGTTCATTCAATCCAATAACGCATGCCGAAACTATGTGATCCACAACAGTTTCTACAGAGAATGCTAATAATATTTTAGACTTTGACTACTTGCTTATATGTGAGCGAAATTTGAGATGAATACTTGATCAACACACCTTATAAGATTAAGGAGAAGTAAAAAATGATGGTATTTGAAGCTTCTCTTCGAAAATCAACTGCAATTTATAACCTGAAAAGAAAATGAGTTTCAGATAGAATGAAAAGTTACCGAAGATTCAAATCTACCGAGATCCGAAACGATCGAATTGGATAGGCTGCGAATCTCTGGATCGAGGTCGCCAATGGCGGTGTGATGCTCGTTTAATTCTAAACAAAAAGCCGGGCGAGAGATTCAGAGGAACAAACCGGGCTCTGCAAACCGATAAATGAGAGGAAAGAAATCCACCCAAACCTGTTTGAGGGATTCACGATGTATACACAAAAACCCCACTTTTGATAAGTTTTAAACAAAAAGTGACACGTTTCAGGCCCAAGATCAACAGTACCAGTCCCTCACTCCAAATATTTCATTGTGAAAATATTTGCAGGGGCAATGACGGAAACCATTTGGAATCTTAATCCCGCGTCGAGGAGAAGGTATGCATAACCCTTTCCACCAAGCATAAAATGTATCATTCTCTCTCCGTAATAACTTTATTAGCTACTTACTTACCGTTATCATTGTTAACATAAATACATTGACTCACTTAGGCATCAAAGTATTGAAAATCACCCAGCCGCGGTCTCTTCTCTTGACCCTGCTTTGTATTCCTTTGAAATAGTGAATGTCTTGTTCGTGGTTCTCACCAAATCTATCGTCAACGGGTTCTTACTTGCTAGAGATCCGGTTTAAGTATCCCTCAATTCTCTGCATCAACACTCAAACTCATGGCATGTGAGTGCCATGAGTTTTTGGTCGAGATTGCTTGTCTTGTTCATTCTTGTTGGTACCTAGTCCTAAAACACCCAACATGAGATATCGCTTACTATAACATAAGCCAAGTTACCGGAGTCTAGAATTCTGGTAGAAATTTAGGTTAGGCAAATTAGTCTGGGCCTCTGGGGTAACAAACGCACCGCTAGTGTGCTTATTGCCTCTTATTTTGTTCAAACATAATAACAATAGTAATATCGTAATTGACCTGCCATACCGTACACAGCTGAATACGGTGGAAGATTTTCGGTATACGATCGTATATGTACACAAAACATATATATATAGCCCCGTTCAGAGGCGCACGTCCGTGTTTTAGCAAAAATGCGGATGAATGAAGTGTCAGACCACTATTGGGTCTTCCTTTTCCACTCTCTTTCAAAAAAGAAAAAGGCTATGCATGCTATGCATGATGAATCCCTTTGAAAACTTTTTACAAAGTGGGATGCCTATTACTTGCTGCAGACGGTTGCACTTTCTTTACCATGCAGGTGGGTTATTTACTAGCACCTAATCAAAACATTCCTAGAAAGAACTAGCCTTCAACATGCCAAAAATTCACCTAAAGACCTACAGTCGACATGGTTACTGGGTTTGGCAGAATCACTGTTGTTTTAACAGGAACTGTTTCAATTAAAATGCAAAAGTGCAACTGTAAACATACAGAAAAATAATAGATTGACAAAATATTTTTGTGACGAGGTACTGGGCACAAAGTAGAATTTATTTATTTAAACATAAATACAAACTAAAACTCAGAGCCTCACTCTTGGGCAAACAGCTAAGAGCTGTTTAGCTACTCATAATTATGATTACAAGTACTTACTTGAAAAAGAAAGACACATCACTCCACATTGACAAGAATGAAAGAACACACTGCTAAGGCTTTCTTACTCCTTGAGAGAAAATGATTCTGCTCGATTTTTTGATGCCTCTATACTAAGACTTAAGGTTCCTTATATAGGCAGCGGAACTCAAACTGGAATTGAAATGCAACCTACAAACAGTAAAAGACAGCTCCATTATTCTTCCATTAGCTGACATTTTAATAGTTCTTCCACTAGCTGGCAGCTCCATTATTTATCTACTAACTAAAGCAGATTCCTTCTTGATAAGGAAAAGATCACATGTCTTCGAAATCTTCAGAATTATTGCCCAATACAAGATCTTCATATCTGCTTCTTGAATTTCTTTCATTTTCTTCCATGTCGGTATCTTCATACACCTTGTAGTGCTTGTCATTATCAATCTTTTCAATCCACTGAGCACATGCTAAGGTGGAATCAATTTCTCTTTTCTTAAGAGATAAAAATAAATCACTGTTAACGACCTCAGGATGGTCGTAGGCGGTAACAATTATTTTTTCTCCAGATGCAAGATAAGTATTCTCTTGATCATCCTCGATGATTTTCTTGATATATTCCAGGGACATGGCTTTCATCCATGAGATACTAGAGTTAGGTTGCCCATTGTATCCCTGACAAGCGGCTCTAAGTATTGCCCTTGGATAATTTTTATATAGTGGTATGGAGATATGTATTATGTTTCTCCATTTTTCTTCTGCACCCACTCAGGAGGTGTGGATCTGAACTTAAGCCTGAGAATGCAGTTTGACTTTCTAACATTCTTGACTGTATTGACAATAATGGCAGGCAATCCCTTTAGATCGTCGTTTGATTTTGTCCACAAATTATGAACAAAGCCATTTTCAACTAACCAAAGCTTATGTTCTTGAGGATGTTCACTCTGAACATTCACAACATATCTTCCTGGATATGGTACTGGGACGGTAAAAAGTGTTTCTGGCAGGACTCGGTCACAAGAATGAATTCCAATGCTATCATGAAATTTGAACCACTCCGATTCTTTTAATGCTAGAACAGGAACTCTAGCACTTTCTGAACCTTCAACGTACTTTACCTTGAACATATTCACTGGGACAACACTCTATTGTTTATTCCCTTGGTGCGCTTCATGCAACTCTTCTGGCAGAGCTTGAAGTGATTGTGTTTACGCCTGAATTAATATTCTACTGGACAGTAAATGTCTATGTAAATATTAATTATTTCTTGGACCAGGTCATACCGGCGAGATGGAGTTTCTCCAAGTTTACAAGTGATAGCTCGCCAGTGAGACCACGCGAGCCAAATTAGACTTCGCGCGGAACGAACTGCATGAGAACTTGACTTCACTTAGCCTTCGCGCGGGATGGACATAGGCGGACTACGCAGTTCGCGTGGAACACTTAGCTCGCACGCGGAATGACTTCGCGCGGAATTACTGTTCAACGCTCCGCGAGGCGCAGCGAGATTGCCAGTCCGCATAAGCGAGGCGAGATTGACTCTCCGCGTAGGCGAAGCAAGGCGAGCTGGCGAACTAGCTCGCGTAGAAGACTTCGCGAGGGAGCGACATACGGAGCCCGCGCGCACCACGACAAACGTTGAAGACTTTCACAAGTCTTTGACATGCTTCGGGCCAACCCCTGTGGCCCATTAAATATAAAAAAAGCCCTTCTAAGGCTCGCGAGCTGCAATAGCCCGCGAAATGGACGCGAGCTACAGAAGCACGCGAAATAGCACCCTGTAGCAGCCCGCGAGATGAGGATGCTCATAATTCCAGTTCGCATAGGAGTCTACAGTTGGCAGCGCGGAATGAAGTGTGCGAACTGGACATGTGTCACGAGTTGGTTGGTTTGCGTGGACGAAACAGTGCCCTTGTGTTATTAGGTTTTCCGAATCCAACTTGAAGTAGGATTATCTCTCTCTTCTGCCGCAAGTAAAGCTCCACTATATAAAGGGGTCGAAAGCTCTCTCAAAAGGGACACAACTTTACAACAAACAACTCAGAGACAACTCTCAGACAAACCCAAACTGAAACCCAGTTTCCCTTCGAGCCCTCCTCGAAAACCTAACCCTAAGCGCCGCCGCCTAGGCCTTTCTTCAGAGCTCTCCGGACTCTGCATCCCCGCTTCTCTCCGAACTCCCTTTGTTTGCTCTGCTCGCGCCGCCGTGAGTATCAACCCGCTTGTGCTCGTAAATCCTCCTCTGAGGTGGCACCTGTGACCCCCCTTTCTGCCTGATCAAGAAGTCAAGCGCACCCCCCATCAAACTTTTCCTCGTCCGCGAGGTGGCACGCCCGCAACTCTCCCATCTCTTTGTCTGCTAGAAGCCTCTGCTCCGCGCGCTGAGGACCGTGGCCAAAACATTGGCACGCCCAGTGGGACCGGGAGTACAAGCAAATACAACATTGGGAAGCCGGAGGAAGCGCCGTACCGAAAGCCCCAGCTTTCTTGTCTCAAGCACAGATCGCTACGGTACAAGCCCCATAATAGTGCGGCTTGCCGATCCCTTTCCCAAGAGCAGGTTCTTGCTCAGTTCGGTAATCCGGATTACAGCGAGACCGCCATGGTAGGCTCTCAGCCGACCCCAGATACAGATTCTGCTCCATCTATGGAGCAAATCGTCCAGATGTTCACGCAACTCACGGGGCAGATTCAGGGTCTTGCTACTAAGGTCGACGACCTCGCTGACCAAGTCAAAAGGGACAAAACCCTTTGGGAGGCGGACCAGCACAACCTTACCGTACTCACTGAGGACTTTAACCAGTTTGTCAGCGAGACAAGGGAAACTAAAGGCTTGGTCGAAGGAAGCCTGCAACAGATCCGCTTGGAGTTGGATCAGAACACGGAGACCGTGAAACAAGGCGCGGAGACCGTAAAGCAACATGCAGAGGTCCTGTCGCTCACTCGCGCGACAGTAGACGAGTAGACCCGCCGCTTGGACGAGCACGACACCAAGCTGCATAACCAGCAGAATGCTTCCTTCTTTGGAAGTAAGAACAGTCTAGAGAAGCTAGACGAGTTCAAAGACAAACAGGACCGGCTGAACCTGCGGATCCTTGAAGTCGAGGACTGGATGAGGGCGCAGGCGCCAAAAAACCCTGCTCTGAACCCTACCGGCCCAAGCGCGAGCGATGGGACAGCCAAGTATATTCCTCCCAACGAACGTACCAGGGGAAACCCTAAGGTCGAGACTCCGAAGTCCCCGCAGTTCATGCCACAGGGGCAGGAACGTCAAAGAGCCCGCTCCCGCATGGCTCGTTTGCCTCCCCTAGGGGGCTGAATGGTTCTCTACGTCAAGGAACCGGGACACCAGATGACCCGCTTCTCGTTCATTCCAGCCTTACTCCCAAGAATGGCGGACAGGCTGTCAGTTTCTCTGCATGGCCAAACCATGGGAAAGGGGCGGAGTCCGCACCCGTGACCACGGCCGACTGGCGCCAGCTTATCTCCTCCATTGTTAAGGAGCAAACCGGACACAATGATGCTAGCTTGCAGTATCGCGACCCTTATCCAGATAGCGTGGCGCAATACCCTTTCCCGCACGGGTTCAAGAACGTAGTGTTCACTATCTTCTCCGGCGAAACAAGGAAGGACGCAGCAACCCACATGGCCCGCTTCAAAGTCCAGTGCGGCCAGTATGGGAACAATGACATCCTCAAGCTCAAGCTCAAGCTCTTTGGGACCTCTCTGTCCGGAGCTGCATTCACTTGGTACTCTAGGTTGAAGCTAGGATCCATCGCGGACTGGCCTACCATGGAGAGGCTGTTCCGGGAGACCTACGGTACCATTGAGCCAAAGGTCGGTGATAGGAGCATAAAATGCGACATTATTAGTATCTTATTATCCCTTATTTGTGCTTTGTTAAGTCTATTTAGAGTAAGATAGAGTCATAATTTAGTTAAATGAAGCTCTGGTATAGTTTTGGAAAAATGTGCTTAAATTGCTAGAAAAAAACGACTAAGTATAGAAAATCTGTGAAAAAGTGCCAAGATATGTAGTTTTTGTGATTTTGAGGCTTGCGTCTGACTGACTTATTCTTATCCGAATTCGATGAAATTTTGCAAGTGTATTATTTGGAAGCTAAAGTGTATTATGTCAAAATTTCAGGTCAATTGGAGTTCGGGAGGTTGTTCAAATGAAGGCTCAAAGCCGGCAGTTCGAGAATTTCACTCCAGGGGCTAAAACAGAGTTTCCAGCTACTGTGTCCTAACTTTAAGAGCTTGTGTACGATTAAATACTTGGAATTAAATTGCGTGCTATATATGGATGGAAAGCTCTACGAGTCTAGTTTCCCCAGAACTTGGAATCACGCCAATTGGATTAACGAGGAGAGAGTTATGCCTGAAGGAATGACCAAAGGTCAGTCTGCCGGAAATCAGGATTCTGCTACTTTGCAATTCCGGTTTGGAGTTCAATGTTTCTACATCAAAGTCACATCAAAACTCATCAAGAGAGGTCTACTAAGCATATTGAAGATTTGAAAAGTCATTTAGGGCCAAAGCTTTGCACGGAATGGAGGAGAAGAAGCAATCCTAGTCCGGCTAGGATTGGAAGATGCATTTCCTGTTTTGGAGATTCCATGTGCAACCATGAAATAAAGCTTGCATCTGCTATCCTAGGCCGATTATGACAAGGATTTGAAGGCAAGAGACGCAACAAAGGAGTTCCTAGAAGATTCAAGAAGTTCAAAGTCTAGTTGGTTTAGGAAAAGCTAATATTGTTGTACTAGGAAAACCAATTCCTCTTGGTTTTAGGTTAAGGCTTGGCTGGCCATTGTAATCACTATATATAGGACCCTCTAGGCACTTAGATAAGGGTCACAACCTAGCAATACACAGAGCGTAAGTCATTGTAATACGAGAGTTTTTGAGTGTTCATCCTATAGACAAGTAGAGAGAGATTTCACCACCGCCGGCCACCTTTCATAATTCCGTCCATCACCATACTTTGGAGCTTTAACTTATAAAGTATGATCCATACATTCTATTCTTCATCTCTGTTTATTTGTTTAGATTTGCATTATTTTGTCTATAAAATATGCATGTTTGATTGCTTGATTCTTTTGTTGTATGAAAGTTGTGAAACCATTTTCAAAATCTATACTTAGGATTTTCATACTCTTAAACTTGTGATAATTTTGTGCATTAGATTAGGCAAAGCATGTTCATGTAGTCATTCTCATAACTTGATTAGTTTCTAGGATTCGAGCAACTCCATCAACACTTGCATGCGGCTAAGGCCTTAGTTGTTGTGCAGGTTTAGATGTCATCAACCAAAGTATTTAGGGCTTAGTTAGGCGCAACGTCGATTAGGTTCCATTGCTTTTATGGCAGTTATAATTCTAGAAATTTGCATGCTAATAGGATGAGTGACGCCATACCTTGTGTGTGTTTTCGATCAAGACTTTTGTGCATAATTACTTGTTGGTTTTATTTTCGACGCAACGTGTTCTTAAAATCAATTAGTAAAGGCTTAGGATTCGACGCAACGTGTTTTCTAAGTATAATCTAAGAAGTCTTATAACGATTAGATGAACCGCAACGAGCTCTAGTTAGGTCGAAATTAAGTTAGAGTTAGGTTATTTGTTCATTGTTTTGCCGATTCCCTTGTATGATCTTATTGCATGTTTTTGATTGCTTTTGACTTATGCTATGATGTGTATGGTTGTCGATCACATGTAAATATTAGTCTAGGATTTATTTTTCGTGTCTTTAGGATCATAGTAATGTTTTCTAAAAAACCCCAAACGTGACAACTTGTAAATATGTATATATGTGTGTGTTTTGTTTTAGCATCATGATTGATCACCCTAATTGATCCCCGGACTGAACGATCCCTACTTATTTTATACTAACGATGATTTTGCAGGGTAATAAATTGTGCGCTTAGTTTAACCCCGGTTACGCGCCGCGTCAGTCGGCCTTGACTCCCTCACTCAGATGAGTCAGCAGAGAATGGAGTCAGGAGTCTCCTTCCTCCAGCGGTTCAAAATCCAACAAGCCAAGTGCGATTTTCTCCTACCCGAGCAGGAAGCCATTAAGTTGGTTGTCCGTGGACTCGAGCACCGCCAGCGGCTGAAGCACCATGGGGAACGCTTCATGTCTATGGGCGACCTCATCAACAAGGTCGGCAGCTATGAACTCATCCTCAACGAGATGGACGAAAAAGCGAACGCCTCCAAAGGAACATACGTACCAGGGAGGAACCGAATAGTCGGGGCGTTAAACCTCCAACCCTCCACGTTCGATCCTTACTACCAAAGGCAAGAGGAGAATGAGGCCGCGCAGAGGTGTGTTGACGACGTCGGAGCAGTCGAGCTAACCGGGAAGCCTTTGGCTCACAAACTGAAGAATCTCAAGATGACCCGCGAGCCAATCACCATTCAGTCCTTTGCATGGACTAAGCCCGAATACGAGTCCTACACGTATGATGCGAAAAACGCCCATCTTGTCTTTAATGACTTGATCGAGGCGAGCTACGTGCGCTTGGACCATAAGATCCCGTCCAAGGAAGAGCTAAAGGACAAGAAGTATTGCAGTTTCCACAATGCTTACAATCACGACACCAAGGACTGTGTCAAACTCCGCGACCAACTGCAGACTTGGTTGAATTCGGGCGCCCTCAAAATGAAGACGCCAGGAAGCACCGCTTCTCTGGTGGACGTGGATCCTTTCCCCGCCATGGTTGGTATGGTCGAGGTGAATTGGGCCGATCAGCCAAGGGAGAACAGCCGTCACCGCGCACCAAAGCCAGGCGAGCGACGAATTACCTTAGACCTAGCCGAGCATCCAGAAGGTGATAGTCCGCGCCGGGTGCTTAAGCGAGACCGAGAGGATGGTAATAATGACACACGTCAGCCATCTCGCCGGTACACCTACAACGTCAACCTCGCGCATGAGGTCCTAGACGATCTTATTGACGGCGGACTCGTCACTGTGTCAAGGGCCTTGCCCTATGTTGAATACAAGGAGGGCCGCGTCCACTGCAAGCTCCACAACAGTTGGGGACACAGAACTCGCGACTGTTACCAGCTCCACGAGCAAGTCCATGACTGGTTAGACCTCAAGTATATTCGCTTCGAGGACAAAGGCGGCTTCATGATCACAGTTGCTGACATCGCCTGGCCTCGCGTCGGCCAGCGCGCGATCACTTTGGACTTGTCTCCAAACGCGGGCCAACGCGACCCGCCAGGTCGAAACCGTAAGAGGCCGGCGAATGATTACACCGTTCTGGCGAACCAAGGTGGGAACCACTACCCGGCAAGGGAGGTAGCCGCCAGACCACAACCCGATCGCCTTTCAAGAAAGGATAAAGGCAAAGCTACCATGCGGGACGATATACCGTCTCCAGCTGACAACTATCAACCCATGAGTCCCAGGACTCGCGAGGAGTTGGAACAGAGGATCAAGCGCCTCGAAACCTTCGTTCAAACACACTGGACTAAAGATGTGCCTTCCTCTCCAGCTTCAAGCGCGATGGATATCTCCGACTCTGGCAGCGAACGCCAAGATAGCGAGGCTTCAAGCCCCAGGCAGGGTATTTTGACTGACCCCTACATTCCTCCGACATCCAAATCAGCGATCAAGGAAGGGATCTGGTACACGCAGCAAGGAGGAAAGTCGGTTACTATCAGCAGATCCAAGAAGCGGAAGATTCAGAAGAAGTATGTCAGCATACTGCGTGCCTTGCGAGCGGCCGATTATGGCATCATCCGACCCTCACAGCTCGCGCAGACACCCGAGAGAATGTGGAGAGAAGTTGAGGGCTTGTGCGCTCTACTCCAAAGGCCACCAGTCACGCCTCCACGTGTCTGTGCGCTGGCAACAGCTGACCACGCTCCAAAGGCAAATGTCTTCTGTCGCCTCACCGTACCACCAAGACAGGATCTGCGTCTCACGAGGCACAAGCCTTCATCAGAGGCTGAGCGACGAAGAAATCTGTTACCTCCTCCAAGGCGAAGGCAGTCGCCAGAGGCTGAGATAAGACGAGAAACGTCCTCCCCAGCAAAGCGAACTGTTCGAAGGCACACGCCAGAGGCTGAGCGACGAAGAAATCCGTCACCTCCACCAAGACGTAGGCAGTCGCCAGAGGCTGAGAGAAGACGAGAACCGTCTTCCCCAGCGAAGCGAAGGCTGTCCGCCGCATCAAGGCCAGAGCCAAGGCGCGAGCTGCCTCGATCATCACATCCTCCGAAGCCTATTCGCCAGGAACCTGAGGTTAAAAAGGAGCTATCACGACCGGGTCCGACCCATCCTCAACCCACACAGGAGCCTCAGGTCTCAGTCCTTCCTCCTAGGGCAGAGGACAATGCCAGAGCCCCACTAGCCGCGGACAAACAACCTCCGACCAAACTCGTATGGCGACCACGGCAGCCAGAGGGCTACATCTCACCAGGGGTCGAAAGTAGCACCTCCAGCCCTAACCTCGCGGAGCTCATGGCACAATGCTTCCGCGAGAATTCACTAAACGAGGAGACCCATTCCGAGCCTCGAATCGACTTGGGTGACGACCAAGCGGAAGGGCAGGGTGAATCATTCACCTGCAATATGCTCGAGGTCTCTGCATGGCCAGAACGTGAAGAAATCAACCCGGCGGAGAGCACATTTGCTGTGCTCGAAGGAGACAATGGACCCATTGAGACTCCACTAATCCCAGTCCACGAGCAATTCTCTTTTCAGGTCGGAATGGTTTTCTTCATATTTGAAAGATACGCTCTCCCGCCAAATACAACATGCAACGCGGCAGATATTCCAGACAATAGTGAGAGTGTCTGCGACATATCGCCCCCTTGCAGCAGCGAGATGGGTCCAGTCCGGGCGGAACCTGTGAACGCTCCACCAGTGGAAGCCACGAACAGCGTCACACGCATGCCGACTATGACCTTCTCCACTCCGACTCTGGATATGGCCACTCACATGAGGTCATTGTATATCACGGCTGAAGTTGAAGGGATCATGATAAACAAAATCATGGTCGACACAGGGGCGGCGGTGAATGTCGTCACCACCCGCACCATGGGACTCCTGGGTATCCCACGCTCGATGATCCAGACTACGTCCTTGACAGTCAAGAACTTCACCGGACAAGTCTCCAGGACTTTAGGTTTGTTGTTCTTACGGGTCAAGGTGGGTCCGGCTTCAAGGGTTTATACATTCTTCGTCGCCGAGTGTGCTTCATCCTACAGCATGATCCTAGGCCGCGACTGGATACATAGAAGTTTCTATGTGCCTTCCTCCATGCACCAAGAACTCCTGATTTGGGATACAGAGAAACGCGAGACGGTCCTCATCCAAGCGGACCCGCGTCCCTTCTCCATTTCCGCTAACTTCAACGACGCCCGCTACTACAATACTGATTTGGGTCCTTTGGATGTCCAAGGCGTTGATTCTAAAGGCCGCCCATATGGGGTTACTGCCTCTAACTTGACAAGATGGGGACTCACTCAGGCAAGGGATGACTTACAACGTCCCCACACCATCGCAGACCCCCTCCAACCATATTATGATTAGTACGTCCTCAGAAGAAGCGCGCGAGGCTGGCGAGTCCTTGTGTGAGAGACTACTCTCATATTGGGCGGAACGCGAAGCCTATGACAGAGTCGCCACTATGGAGTACGTAGACGAAATAGTGGACTATACCGATGCCGAGGAGGAAGTTATTCAGTTAGCTCCCGCCACCTTGGACGACACACCGCCTCGAGTCCGCGATCCCACATTACAAGTTGACGTGGGAACTGCAGAGAAGCCCTTATTACTTTCCATCAGTGCCAAGTTGGCGGGAAAAGAAAAGGAAGACCTTCTCGCTTTGCTACATGAATATAGGGACTGTTTCGCCGCACAGTCCGAGGACATGCCTGGCCTCTCTCCGGATTTAGTTTGTCACCGTCTGCCTACTCACCCCGACAGACGTCCAGTTCGCCAAGACGGCAGATTCATGCGAACTGAGACCCAGATCTTGGTCAAAGAAGAGATTGAGAACATGCACCGATCAGGGATCATTCGCGTGGCCAAGTACAATGAGTGGCTGTCCAACATTATTCCAGTCCGCAAGAAGAACGGCAAGACGCGCGTCTGTGTTGACTACCGTGACCTTAACAATGCGACGCCTAAGGATATATATCCCATGCCTGTCGCTGACCTCCTCATTGATGCAGCCGCGGGGCACGAAGTGCTTTCCTTTATGGATGGAACCGCTGGTTACCATCAGATCCCCATCGCTGAAGAAGATCGCCACAAGACTGCTTTCCGCTGCCCGGGGTTCGCGGGCGCATTCGAGTATGTCGTCATGCCATTCGGACTCAAGAACGCGGGGGCAACTTATCAACGCGCCATGAACCTCATCTTCCACGACATCTTAGGCAAGTTGATCGAAGTCTACATCGATGACGTCATGGTTAAAACCAAGACGCGGGCGACACACGTTGAAGACCTTTGACAGGTTTTCACGCGGATGCGGAAACACCACCTGAAGATGAACCCCGCCAAATGTGTTTTCTTCGCGGAGGCAGGCGACTTCCTTGGTTTTCTCATCCATCAAAGAGGTATTGAGATCCCCAAAGACAAGGCGCAGGCGGTCATCAACGCCTCGCCTCCTACGACCAAAAAGGAGCTCCAACAATTGATCGGGCGAATCAATTTCCTCCGCTGTTTCATTTCCAACGTGGCAGGGAAGGTTCAGCCTTTTTCGCCTCTTCTAAAGCTCCAGTGGGCAACCGAGTTCGTTTGGGATTCACAACACCAGGAGGCCTTCGATCGCATTAAGGATTATCTTGCCACCCCACCTGTTTTGGTTCCCCCTAGACCGGGCGTTCCACTTAAACTCTACATTGCCGCTGCTGACTTGTCCATTGGCGGACTCTTGGCACAAGACGATGAGAATGGGGTGGAATACGCCGTTTACTATCTTAGCAGGGTGTTGACCGATTGCGAGACGCGCTACTCCCCAATGGAAAAGTTGTGTCTCGCCCTTTTCTTTGCAGGTTGCAAGCTCCGCCACTACATGTTGGCCTTTACCACGGTGGTGATCGCCCAGTCTGACCTAGTCAAATATATGCTTTCCCGCCCTATCCTACGCGGACGCATAGGCAAATGGATATTGGCCTTGTCTGAATTCTCGTTGCAATATGTTCCGCAGAAGGCAGTTAAAGGACAGGCCATAGCAGACTTCCTCGCGCATCACCCGCCCACTGAGCTGGCAGCATTCCGCGAGTTGGAAGTCGTTGCAGTCTCCCCTTCTCCATGGACTCTCTACTTCGACGGCTCACGCACTGACCTCGCTACCGGTGCTGGGATCGCCATCGAGAACCCTGCAGGAGACCGTTTTTCTTACTCTTTCCAGCTGGACTTTAAATGTATCAATAATCAGGCGGAATATGAGGCGCTCATTATCGGACTGGAAATCTTGTTGGACTTAGGAGTCCGCGAGGTTCAAGTCTTTGGCGACTCCTTACTGGTGGTCAACCAACTTGTGGCGAAGTTCAAGTGTTTAAGCTCATCCATTGAACCTTACCTAGGAAAAGCTTTTGATGTCTTGGACCGCTTCGACGATGTTCACATTGAACACATCCCACGCGAATTCAACTTTGCGGCGAACGAGCTCGCGCAGATCGCATCCGGTCTTAGCCTGCGCAATGGAGTGCGCGAACGACTCCTCAAAGTCGAGCGACGTACACTTCCTTCTTTTCTTGCTAGGGGGCAATATGACACAGAACCTCTCCACGTCGCCGCCTTAGATCCTATCGATGAGGATTGGCGGTTACCGTTTATTGCCTACCTCGAACACCCTCATGACACCACCCATTCCAGGCAGATGCTTTTTCTCGCCCTCAACTTTGTGTTTCGCAACGGTGAGCTTCGCCGGCGTGGCGAGGACGGTAACGACTTACGCTGCGTGTATGGCAATGAGGCTAAGCGGCTTATGCGCGAGGTGCATTCCGGTGTTTGTGGTTCGCATCAGGCTGGACCCAAGATGCGTTGGTTGATCCGCCGCCACGGTTACTACTGGCCTACTATTCTCAAAGATTGTATTACTTTTGCTAAAGGATGTCAGGATTGCCAGGCTCACGGACCAGTGCAACACATTCCCAACATTCCGTTACAGCCGATCATTTTCAGCAACATTATCTCCCGCTTTGGTATTCCAGAGTGCATCGTGACGGACCGGGGGGCAGCTTTCATGGCGGATTCTGTCGTCACTTTCCTCACCGGTTATGGCGTCAAACTCCTGCATTCAACCCCTTATTATGCCCAGTCCAATGGTCAGGCGGAGGCGAGCAACAAAGTTATCCTCGGCATCCTGCGCAAGATGCTAGAGTTGAACCCCCGCGTTTGGCATCTAGAACTTCACCATACTTTGTGGGCCTACCGTACCTCCAAGCGCGGTCTGACCGATACCACCCCTTATGCTCTCATGTTTGGCCATGATGCCGTCCTTCCCCTGGAGGTCCACGTCGCCTCGCTTCATGTCCAAGAACAGCACCAGTTGCTCGGTGACGATTACGTCCAGGCAATGTGGTAGGAGCTTGAAGACCTTGACGAACATCGCATCACTGCTTTCAACAATCTCATCCTCGAGAAGCAGCGTGTTGCACGGTCTTATGATAAAATCACTCAAGGTCGGAGCTATGCTGAAGGCCAAACGGTCTGGCGGGCTGTGCTCCCACTTGGGGAGAAAACCGAAGGACGCGGGAAATGGTCCGCGCGGTGGGAGGGACCCTTTATTATTCATCGCATATTACCTAAGGGGGCATACCATTTGCGTGACCTCGACGGTTCGCTCCATCCTAACCCTATTAATGGTCGTTTCTTAAAACGCCACATCGCTAGTGTTTGGGAGCGCGCAGACCCTCCTCCCCCCTCTGATCCCGCGACCACTGTCATTAGTGTAACGCGCCGTCGCGCTTACGCTCCATCACCTCCCACTAGGGGGCAACACCAGGAGGAAGCATGCAATTAGTTTTTAAAACGTGCATGGTCTAATTAACAGACCAGTACAAGATTGAGGCCTATTCCAGAGGCCCTAAATATTTTTTAAAATTTTTTATTCAAGTGTTTCTCATGTCATCAGTTTCTCCCTTTGTAAACGTGCGTGGTCTAGTGAACAGACCAGTACAAGATTGGGGCCTATTCCAGAGGCCCTAAATAAAAACAACTTCATTCAAATACTTCTCAGTTCGCTGACTTTGTTTGGTTGTCTCTCTTTGGTTCGCACTGGGGGGCAGCGAAATACTTAGCCATTGTCATTCCTTGTTTATCACCAAGTTGATTCGCCACTGCTAAGATTTCGCGAAGAGCCTCTTTTGGAGTGTAGTTAAGTCAAACACCCACTCTAGATACATCCATGCGAGCTACATTTGTTCGCCGTACAAGCAATGTAGAGCAGGCGAATGCGAGTTAAGGGCAGGCGATTACGTTCGAAGTGCAAGTCCAAGATACCGAGGCGAGCCATAGAGCAGTTCGCTACGAATCACACTTCTTCACACTCCTTTTATGTACGACCCGAGCTAATACTATTGGCTTTGGAGCAACATGAACCTTTGGAGCAGCATGAACATAAACCTCTTCAGTCATTCTCGACATTTCATAACTTCGAGGCTAGGGGGCAATGTTTACGCCTGAATTAATATTCTACTGGACAGTAAATGTCTATGTAAATATTAATTATTTCTTGGACCAGGTCATACCGGCGAGATGGAGTTTCTCCAAGTTTACAAGTGATAGCTCGCCAGTGAGACCACGCGAGCCAAATTAAACTTCGCGCGGAACGAACTGCATGAGAACTTGACTTCACTTAGCCTTCGCGCGGGATGGACATAGGCGGACTACGCAGTTCGCGTGGAACACTTAGCTCGCACGCGGAATGACTTCGCGCGGAATTACTGTTCAACGCTCCGCGAGGCGCAGCGAGATTGCCAGTCCGCATAGGCGAGGCGAGATTGACTCTCCGCGTAGGCGAAGCAAGGCGAGCTGGCGAACTAGCTCGAGTATAAGACTTCGCGAGGGAGCAACATGCGGAGCCCGCGCGCACCACGACAAACGTTGAAGACTTTCACAAGTCTTTGACATGCTTCGGGCCAACCCATGTTGCCCATTAAATATAAAAAAAGCCCTTCTAAGGCTCGCGAGCTGCAATAGCCCGCGAAATGGACGCGAGCTACAGAAGCACGCGAAATAGCACCCTGTAGCAACCCGCGAGATGAGGATGCTCATAATTCCAGTTCGCATAGGAGTCTACAGTTGGCAGCGCGGAATGAAGTGTGCGAACTGGACATGTGTCACGAGTTGGTTGGTTTGCGTGGACGAAACAGTGCCCTTGTGTTATTAGGTTTTCCGAATCCAACTTGAAGTAGGATTATCTCTCTCTTCTGCCGCAAGTAAAGCTCCACTATATAAAGGGGTCGAAAGCTTTCTCAAAAGGGACACAACTTTACAACAAACAACTCAGAGACAACTCTCAGACAAACCCAAACTGAAACCCAGTTTCCCTTCGAGCCCTCCTCGAAAACCTAACCCTAAGCGCCGCCGCCTAGGCCTTTCTTCAGAGCTCTTCGGACTCTGCATCCCCGCTTCTCTCCGAACTCCCTTTGTTTGCTCTGCTCGCGCCGCCGTGAGTATCGACCCGCTTGTGCTCGTAAATCCTCCTCTGAGGTGGCACCTGTGACCCCCCTTTCTGCCTGATCAAGAAGTCAAGCGCACCCCCCATCAAACTTTTCCTCGTCCGCGAGGTGGCACGCCCGCAACTCTCCCATCTCTTTATCTGCTAGAAGCCTCTGCTCCGCGCGCTGAGGACCGTGGCCAAAACAGATTGTACCATGAGTCCCAAGTCACTTTCCTAAAAGGCAAACATTAGATTATCGAGCAATGCTTTTTGGTAGAAAGCTAATTTTTTTGCCACATTGAAAAATTGGTTCAGGAAA
Source organism: Fragaria iinumae (assembly GCA_009720345.1). Lineage (NCBI taxonomy): Eukaryota > Viridiplantae > Streptophyta > Magnoliopsida > Rosales > Rosaceae > Fragaria > Fragaria iinumae. Next base: position 34,205,042 of record CM019122.1, on the reverse strand, counting down.
AGTATTTAATTGGTAACCATGAACATTTAGGACTCCCTTAGGAGTAAGCCTGTTTTTTTGGCAAAGCAGCAGCCATCAACGGTCTTGTTAAGCTTTTATCGTCTGCCGTTTGAGACGGGCTAGCCAATCTTTTACCCTGGGATTGGTCAGTTGTGGCTGGTCTTTTAGGACACAGCAAGAAACTCTTAAGAACCCTTTCGATTTCTTCTGGTTGTTCTGGTTTTTTTCCTGGTCTTCTGTTTCTAGGATTGCGACCTTCGTCACTTCCTTCACTTCTGTTGAACATTGCCAATTCTCTGGTTAAGGCGTCAAGGAGATAATTTTTGTTACCTGCAATTAATTCCACATTATAATCATATTGATTAAGAAATAATTGCCAGTTTACTAATCTACCCCTTTCAGCAGCCCTATCAAGCTTGAAATTTTTAAATTTTTTAACTCTTGCGCAATCTGTGCGCACAGTAAATGTTTTTCCTAAAAAGACGGGAGAATTTTCAATTGTTTTCTTTACCGCAAGAATTTCTTTTTCCCTTGTGGGATAATTCTGCTCTGCAGGGCTGAACTTGCCACTACAAAACTTTAAGATTTTTTCTGTGTTGGTGCCTGGAGTTCTTGCTAGAACAACACCAGCCCAAAAATTGTCACTAGCATCTGTCTGAAGAATGATCTCATCATTTTCTTCAAGTTGATGAAGTGGAGGTAAATTTTTGCATAGGTCTTTAATTTGCGTGACAATTTTTTCATCATCTTCTGTAAATTTCCAAGTTCTCTTAAAACTTGTTTTTGGGGACAACATTGCTGTTAATCCAGCAATTTTAGGAAGGAAATCTCTTCCATAATTTATGACACCTACAAATCTCTGTAGACTTTTGGCATCTGGAATCTTATCTGGAAATTTCCAGATTTTCTCTAGGATATGAGGTTGAAGCTTGATGACTCCATTTTTAATGTTTAGTCCTAAAAAATTAATCTCATCTAGGACTAAAAAGACTTTCTTTTCTCCTAGGATAATTCCATGTTGAACTATCAGCTTAACTACCTCATATAAATGTTTCATGTGTTCTTCTTTGGTTTTGGAGAACACCAATATATCATCAATATAGACGACACAGAAATCTGCTACATGTTTAAAAATATTATCCATCTTTCTTTGAAGCATTGATGGAGCTTGTTTCAAGCCAAATGACATTACTAACCATTCGTAATGTCTTTGTAGAGTTCCGAAGGCAGTAAGAGGGATGCTATCTGGATGCATTTTAACTTGCCAAAATCCAGACTTTGCATCAAATTTTGAGAAAACTTTTGCTCCTTTGAGCCTATTAATCAGCACTATTGCCTGTGCTATTTGATAACCATCTTTAACAGTCTTTTTGTTAACATCTTTGTAATCAATCATCATTCTTGCTTTACCTCGTACTTGTTCACACTATGCCATTTCCTGCATCAGGCGACACAACTGTTACCTCGTACTTGTTCACACTATGCGATTTTTATCAGGCGACACAACAGTTGTGTCGCCTGATAAAAATCGTAAGTGTCGCCTTTTAGCATGTCGTTGATGAGGTTCTCCGACGACACAAATGTTGTGTCGCCTATAAGAACCTCAAGCGACAGAAGACTTTTTTCATTTTGTGTCGCATGAATTGAGATAAGACGACACGGTATATATGTCGCCTGATAGTTTAAACAACGACATGCTAGAAGGCGACGTATCTTTTTTTTGCCGTGAGACGACACAGCTCTTTGTGTCGCCTTATAACTGCGAGTGAGAGAGAAATACGCTTTACAACAACATATAGGTGTAGGTTAATTTGTTTAAAAACGACATTTAAACATCATGTGAAAATGTTACAGGCAACATATACTTGATGAATTAGAATGTAAACTTTTTCACGCTACATTTATGTGTCGCTGGATGAACCCACACGACATACTATTGATGTTGTTTCCGGTCTAGACGTAGTACGACGACACATATGCATTGGGTGAATGATCTTCAGGCAACGTATATTTTTTCTTTTTTCATTTGGCCTCTTTAAGACAATAGGTATATGTCATCTGATATGCTTTAAGTTTTCACTACGTGATATCTTTTAAGCTTTCAACATTTTCAGGCGACATTTGTCTATCATATGAATGAGCTTGAGCTACATATAAGTGATGCCTTCTTTTGATTTAAACTCTTCACTTACGTTGCCGGTTGTTCTTTATGGCTTCACATTTCTGGTATCTTCACTTAGTAAAGACAATAGATATTGTTATGTTTGTGTTGCCAGTTGTTACTTTATGGCCACACATTTCTGGTATCTTAACTTATTAAAGACAATAGATATTGTTATGTTTGTATCCATCCTCTGTAGTTGAAATCACACGTATTAATAGTCATGGCTTGTTTGAAACTACACAATTGCTATATTGAAACATCCTGATAATTTAGGTTTAAAAACACCATCCATAAATAAAATAAGCATCCATAACTAAAATAAGCATTCAACATCCAAATTGATAACATAGACTTTCAATCCACCATATATAAACCGTACACAAACCTAGCTAGGCCATAAGAGATTAACAAAAAGCACCATCATTATGTTCAACTGCCTCATATATATGCAATCCAGCATGGTAACACAGCAAAAAGAACTACATAATTTGGGCAAACATACAAAAAGAACTACATAATTTGGGCAAACATACAAAAAGAACTACATAACTAAAAAGAACTACAGATTTGATTGTTTAAGTAACTCTTACCTTTCCAATTGAGAGACCTCAAGTAACAACACTGACATCTTCTAGGAGCCCAAGCAACATTTCAGGTCTGAGAAAAAAGCATGTTCTTCGGTCCATGTCATTGCCAATTTGTCATTGTATGTGCTACAAAAGAGCCGGGGTTTATCTTCAGTCCTCTCCACAAGTTTGGTTGCTTTGCAGCCTTGACCTTGACCTAACATATAAGTACTGCACCCGAAGTAGTTCCTGCACATAGAAAAGTTATACATTCATTATGTGATTATAAGAAATTAATATTGCAGTAGCGTTTCAGCTATATATGGGACCGGTAAAAGAAGCTAGTCTCTCAAAAAGAGCAAAAATAACCAAGAAAAAGCCAAGAGAAAATTGTACTCTGATGTTTGTACTGATACGAAAGGAGTCACATTCTTCATACAAAAGTGTTTGTAAGGCAATAACAATAGGATACATTTTTAGCACCTATAAACATCAAAAAAAGAACAAACATAAAGATCTAGTATGTTCAATCCATCTATATCAATAATTCACAATGAAAACGATTTCACATGCAACAATTGCAGATATTTATTTACAGTTGAGCTTATCCCTGTAGTTAACTTCAATTTCATTTCGTTTGATCATAAATTTTAACATTTTCCATCAAAAATTTCCAGCAAAATTGAAAGCAAGATAAAGCAGATAATCATAATCAAACTCATCAGCAGCAAAGTAAAATAGTGAAAAGCAAACCTTGATAAGAGCATTTCAGCAGAAGCCTAAGAACTTATTCGGAGCTCGACTTGTCGTTATTGCAGAGCAAAATCCTCACCTTGCTCCTATCTATAAACCTCTCACCGTCGCCGCCGCCGCAAACTTCAGGTCCTTTGTTCAAATTGAGCTCCTTATGATAATCCATAGCTAAACCAAAGACTGCTGTATATACTTGAAGACTGCTGTATATACTTGAAGACACTAGAGCAGAAACACATTTCGTCAGCATCAATCAACTAACTAATGACATCTCAGCTGCATCCTTTGATTCTTTATACTCAGGTACATATATGCACAACTGTGCACATGTGATTCCACGAATGCGCACAGATAAGGGGTGGGTTTCAGGATATTACAATCTTAAAAAAGTTACCTTTGCACTAGAGGAAGTATAAGGCCCTCCAGCAGTTCCCATCATCTGCTGACCAAAACCACGGCTACGGATTTCCACATGCAATCCCGGGGCCTGTAATCACAATAATCAAAAACTTTGTAAATATATATAGCATAACATGCTTATGCAATAAGTCTAATAACATACACGTGCTTTGTTGAGTATGATACTTCGATCAAGTATAACTGGTTTCACCAGGAAACAAATGGAACTACAATAGACAAGAGATAATTGCAGTCTACAAGTGCATTCCCTAAACTAGCAGATGCATCATCACAGAATTATTCAATTATAAACTGAGCTCCATATTGTATTTATTGACAGAACACTGATAACTGCCCATTTCCTAACAGGACAAACCTGATATTAAGATCTATTACAAGCCACTAAGATGAATACTTTAAAGACCAATCATATGCAGCCAGAATGAAAACGACACAAGCATTTATGCAAAAACCACAGGACACATTATTACATTTCAAGTTCGGCATACCAGCAGACATGTTAGGCTTGATCTACCACAATATCTATGTTAAGGAAGAACAAGTCTTTCATACTAGATTTTATGCGATCTCCAAAGTTAACAAATATGCTACACTATGTATCATCGACTCTAGAAAAGGTATCTTTTAAAGGTCATGTTGCTTGACAATTCAAATGACTTGATGCACTCTATGCAAGTATCCAACAATACCACAGTTAAGGATGGCAACACATGATTTCAACAGCAGAAACAAGTATTCTCACAAGATCAAGTAGAAAAGCACCTTAGCAGACATTTCCAAAGACTTCCAATAGAGATCGTTTCCCGGTTCAAAAACCAAATGATTTATAAGCAAACACATGTCATCATAATAACACTAAGATTAGCCACAATATCCATAGACATATAGAAGCAAAAGCAACAACATGAAAATTTCAAAAGAAAGGCAATAACAAATCTAACAATGTACCTGTAATCAAGATCCCTTTCCCATATTTTCTTCTGTTGAACTACCATCGCTGCAGCATAACACACATTGATCATAAGTCCTTGGTTACTGCAACACAAATGCAATTTAGAGAAGCACCTTCGCCGAAAATTTAATTGTGATCATGAAAATTCACAATTTACGAAGCACAAAGTAATCTGATTTGCAAAGTCAATCAATGTAGGGAGCTCAGAGTCAGTACCTATATCCTCAAAGTGAGTATTACGGCATAAACAATGACCAAAATCAAATCAATTTTTATATAATTCATCTGCCTCGCGTGGAAAATTATGATCTGCGAAACATAGTAACTGGGAGCTGAACTGATCAGCCATGAAGTCATGGCACAATACATGATAAGACGTAAACAAAGCAAACCAAAATAAAAGAAATGAAACATGGTTCCGGCAGAATTCTCACACATTGACATCTGAGAGTTATTAAGTAGAGACTCTAGCACTTAAGGTTCCTCAAAGTTTTAGACCATACATGCCATTTCATAATATGGTTTTGATCAATAAGGGAGAAATTTCGACATGGACCATAATTAGAATTATTTACTCTCTACACCCAAGTGTATAATTGACAGCAATGAGTCCTCCTAAAGTTTCTTCCTTCACAAAACAGTAACCAAACAACAACCAAGTCGTCACCGAAACTCAGAAACTAGCAACTAAGCAAAACACTAACTTTCCGAAATCAAAGATCAACTCACCTATCGATCAAAAGGGGTTTAGGACAGAATTGAGGCTCAACTTAACTCCTTAGCCAAGAGCACCACAGCTGCTAGCCCTCTCCTTTCGACAGTAGCCAAAACAAGGGAAATCCTTACCCTTGTCAACCAACACAGAAGCTTCGCTTTGCATCAGAAAAGAACCGATTAATACCACCTACAGCTAAGAACAACAACACAGCAACCCAAAAATACAACCCTCACCTCCAGTCTGCCCAAAACGACTCAATCTCCATCTAACATTCTCCAACTCGAAGCTGGACTCTCTTCAGCTTGTTGAGTGAGGAATTAGATCACTGGGTTTTGAAGAGAAGAAGGAGGAGATCGTTTTGACAGTAGTCTCACCGTCTGGAGAAGAGCGGCGGCAGAGGGAGATGAGGGAGGAGAGAGACTCGGTCAGCGCCCGAATTGGGAAGGCTGAGATTGAAACCCTACTGATCCAACAACCCAGATTAAAAGTTAGATTCCAAATTGGATAAAACGTAGAAAAATCAAATGTTGAGAGGAACCAAACTCAATTGTTGAGGGTATTCTTTTTAAAGGTATTTTATAAACTAAAAAGTAATTATAAGACAACATATAAATGTTGTTCTATTAACAAAAAAAATTTATCTGCAAAATGAAATGGTCTAGAGGGAATCCACTTAAGTTAAAATTAAGGCTAGGGTTTTGTTTACCTCCAAAGTCAGAAATTACATTATTTCAGTATCAGCCAACACATAAATGTTATCTTATTAACAAAAAAAAAATTTCTGCAAAATCAAATGATTTGGAAGGAATCCACCTAAGTTAAAAGGCTAGGGTTTACCTCCAAAGTCAGAAATTACTAAATTCTAGTATCAGCCAACACATAAATGTTGTCTTATTAACATAATTAAGTAAAATTTTCACACAAGTTGTCAATTCATAAAAATTCAATATCAGACAACACATAAATGTTGTCGGATTAACATAATTAAGTAAAATTTTCACACAAGTTGTCAATTCAATAAAATTCAATATCAGACAACACATAAATGTTGTAGGATTAACATGAGTAAAATTTTCACACAAGTATTGGTCAATTTGGAAATCTCTCCAAAAGTTGAGAAAAGATAACGTTCATAGCTGGACGACCTATAAGTGTTGTCTGAATGTAACTTTCATTTTGACAATTGAGACTAAAACATATCTCTTTTTTCACCAACATATATGTATTGTCCTAAAAAAAAAACCTTTTTTTCAAAGAAAATTAGTATTGTCTAAGTGCATATTCCACCAACACAGAAAAAAAATATGTCGCCCCGAAACCCCGAACCATACTTAATTTTGTTTGTGTCGCCTGATGGGTGTTGCCTGATGTAGGAAATGGCATAATGTCAGCATGATTCCTAACATAGAAGGCAGGAGCATGATGAAGACTATTTGATGGTCTTATCAACCCCTTTTCCAAGAGATCAGCTATATCTTTTCTGAATTCTTTCTGATCTTCTTCTTTGTATGGAGGGATTGTTTTTACATGACAAATGACATTCATGTCATGAAGTTTTAATTCACAGACCACTGGGTCTTTTTTCCCAAAACTTTAATGGGTTTATATCGATGTTTTGTTTCAGCATATCCTTAATCTCACTAAGGGTATGTTTTTTCTGCTACTCAAGCTTGGTTTTAAAATATATGAGATTATGATCTTGGACGAAACTGATTTCTTCATTGATCTCATCTTCGTCTTCTTCTTCTGAAAATTCTTCATTTTAAAGTACTTCTTCTTGCAGCCTGTACTGCTTATATTGTAAGATTTCTTCAAATTTTGGCTTATAAATATCACCATGATTTTGCTGCAACTTCTGATATTGTGATATAAATCCGGGACCAACTACGCTTCTAACGTGTTTTAGTCGTTTTGTCCAGAAGATTTTGTCGCCCTTTTCAAAACCTATTAGGTTTAGAGGTGTCTTTTGTATGAAGGTTTGTTGTAGGATGAACTCATTTCCTAATAGTATATCAGCATCTTGATTTTCTGATTGCCAAAGTTCTTCAATGATAAAATCTCCATCTCTGATGGTGATTTTAACCTTCTTAGCAATTGTATCCATGAGAATATGTCTTCCCTCTATGGTTCTTCCAACGGCACTTCTTCTTGGATCTATTGTCTAATATTCTTCTGGTATAGCAAACTTCTTTGCTAAGCTGAATCCAGATCCAGTGTCTACAAACGCATGTAGATGATATTTTTTGTATTCTGGAAATTTTAATCCAATTTCCATGTCGTTACTAAATCTGCTTGTAGAGATTGTCTTTACTTGATGTATGTTTTGGTGTGGGAGATCTTCTTTTACCTCTGTAAAAGGATTGCACGTTTCTTCTTTGCAAATTATTTCTCCTGTCACATCTTTAGTATCAGTCTCTTTAGTACTCTCTTGCTTATCTGCAGATACTACTTCTTCTGAAGTTGTATCGAATGATATTGATTTTTCATTTAAATGGTCATTCCGTCAATTTTTTTTGTTACAGTACTGACGTGGTCGTTAAAGACATTGAAATTTTTAACGGCCACGTCAGCCATTTAACTAAGAAGACGGTCAAATTGCTTTTGGGGTGAGGTGACTATGGCATTGGCTAACAAGGCAAGGGCAAAGATCATGGTTACATCAATGCTGATGATGGGTGGCATGGAGGCTGAGAATGAGTCAGCTGCAGCGCAGCTAGCAGTCGAAACCGACGAGGTGGATTGGGGACCCAATTTTGTTAGGTCACCCAACTACAATGGGCTGCTCAAATCAACCTAAGGCCCATCACAGTTTTGAGTTGGGCTAGCTGACATTGGGTTCTTCTGTGGGCCAACCAAAGAGACTCTAATCTTGTAGGGTTTCGTATTTGGGATCCAGAAGATTTTCTTGGTGTTATTGAATTATCTGGAGTAGTACAGAAAGATAATTCAAGATATTTTGCGAAGCATGAAGTGAAGAAGGAGGGCAATACAAGACGTTAACGTTGCACTATGGGTACTACCAAAACGTCTTGTCTGCCCATAGATGACAGGGGACGAGTCCATCGTGTATACTCTAGAGCTGTGCTAACAGTTTTCGAAAACAATCCAAGAATGTTATCTGGATTTGTTTTCAACTTTGTAACCCAACTTTATTTTACAATTATGCCCGATTAACACGGGTGTCTTAATGAAATATTATTATTTGATAAAAAAAAGGGCGTAGATGATTGGTAATTAAATGTATCATAACTATTCATTCACAATGTTGCCATGTATCGTTTTTCTTCTCTTCTCCTTCTTCATTTACTTGTTTACGTTTTCGATCGAATGACCATGATTTTTAGCAATTTGTGGATTTTTCTAACAAAGGAAAACATCGTCATGCACTCATGCATATGGCAGCATTTCTATGTTAATTGCATGCTCATGTAAATATTGTTCTTCATTAATCATTTTGACCTCATTTTTCTTGTATGCTTCTCTCCTATTTATTTGGGAAAATTTTCATATACACCTAATTTTAAAGAGTGGTTTTAAATAAAACACACCTAATATTCATATCTGATAGACATCTAAAATGTATCAATTATGATAAATATTGTCTTATTTTTTCTAAATTTTACACAATTGCCACCATTCAACTATAACATATTAATATAATAAATAAGCTTAATTGATGTTGTCTTAAAGATTATGAGTTTTTCTTCTAACACTAACATTTTTCAATCAATTTGCAATAATCATGCAGTTTTCTTTATTTTTATGAAAAAAAATCTAGATTAAAGGAATTCATTCTCTAATCTATACATAAGGTAAAATATAATATGAATAAGATATATGATCTAAACCCTATACCCTAAACCCTAAAACACCCTAAACCCTATACCCTGAACCTATACCCTAACTCTATACCATAAACCCTATACCTTAACCCTATACCCTAAACCCAATTTTGGATTTTTTCTTTTTAGGTATATTATCATATCATGCCCTACTTAATAGGTACATTAGAAACGTAAGTAGTAGAGAGTAAAATGTTCTCTCGATTAGGATGGGAAATGATACAATAATATACCTAAAAAGAAGAAAATTAATCAAAGAACAAGAACGTGTACCTTACAATTAGACATTTTTCGACTATGGAGAGAGACACCAAATATGAGCTTAGGAATGAAAATTATCATCCTATTACAAATGACATACTTATGTATATAGCATATATATATATATATATATATATATATATAAACTCAAGTTAGTAATAACAAGGTAATAAATTAAAGAATGTAATTGATTATGACAAAGTTAAATCCAAAATTGAGAAATATATCAAATTTAGTTTTCTACTGTCTGTTGGGCAAATTAGAGAAACCGAAAAATGAAGAAAACTATTAATTATAGACATTTGCTCTATATGGTATGTTTGCTTATGTGGAATGAGTGTAAAATAAAAGAAAAATATGTATGAGTTTATCTTAAAAGAAGTCTAGTATTTTGAGTTTTTATCTAATTTTTATGTAGAGTCGTAGGACTCGTAGACATGTCTACAAGTATGATATCATTTAAGAAATCTAAGTAAACATAGATATGATTACTAAGGGTGTGTATGTATTGTGATATTGGAAGCAACTAAACTAAATCATCCAAAAAAAACAAATTTGCAGTATAAGTTCGTAAGACCCTTAGAACTTGTTTGTTTACAATTCCATCTTCTGGCCCATGCATGTTGATTTCTTTTGTGAACATCAATCAGAAGGTCAAGAGGTGCGAAATGATGCCGTACAAGCGTCTCTGAAAATTGTTCATTTTTAATGGTGTTTTCAAAACGTCTGTAGTAACTAACAATAAGAATGCTAATGTCCCAAAGGACTGCGATGAAATTGTGTTGCCATAGTTTCAAGGGAATTAATAATATTGGTTGTTCAATTTCAATAGTGTTTTCAGAACAACTATAGTAATTAATAATGTAGGATGTTCATTTAGGTTATAATCATTACATGTAGTCTTGAATTACATAGTAATGATAGGATTCAGAAATAACATGATCATTCTTGCAGTTCACTTATCTTGTTCCTTTTGCTTCGATCCCACTGCAATTCTGCAACTCACCTTCTTTCTCATATTTAGTGGATTCCAAAAGATCACTCAAACCATTCACAGATAAAGGGTTCAAGTGACGAATAAAGTTAGCATTTTCATAAATGACCCAAAATAAAAGAAAAATAATAATGATTAGGGTTTTGGCTTTTAGTAGATTGTGCATAAGAGTGTTACAGTGGAGTCGCAAGTCACCGACCATCCAACAGATCAGTCATTCAAGAATGAGATTTGGAGTTCCAAAAGCTGCATGATTTCTGGACTATAGGCTATACATACTTGTAACACTGATTTTAAGATATTAGTTGCTTACTTCCAAACCATCTGTTAAACATGAGTAATGTATCAAAAGATCGAGATGGTAAGCAACTAAGCACACAAATTTAAATTTGAAAAAATATCTACAGCTGAAAGATTAAAAATAACATGAAATCAAAATGAGACAGTCTTCCTATCTACAGAACTGAAGTCATCCCTGACGTAAAGAAGCTACAGAGCTCTAAATGGTCCTCGGTTAAGTGCTTTTCAGATTTTAACAAATCTCTTTGATTACCATACAACCTTCAGAAAAATAAGATCTATATCTGCAGCAACGACAATCGTTAATTCATGGATGAACTTCTATCTACGATCGGCATAAATAGTCTCATATAATCACATAGCATATATCTGACCAGGTACAGTATATAAGTTTATTTTTATAAGAAGTTACTATAATAATTACAGTGGTACCGGTAGCATGGTTCAGACATACAGAGCCTACTGGTAAAACTGTGGCTGAAGAACCCGTACAAGGCTCACGCGTTCAAAGTCTTCAAAAGGAAAAGACATGAGTAACAGTCTATCAGAGAAGCGTGACTAAGCTACAAACCAGATATCGGATCGTACACTACTCACTCCTTGTCCCCCATCTCAATCCCATGCCAATTATTCGAGCTTCAATTCAGTTTTCTTTTGAAGCCTTTGTACTTCTGCTGGGATTGTATTGGACCCCCACTCTCTGCATGAAGAGCATAATATGACGCTTCTATGGTGGACTCATACTTTGACTGACACTGGAACGGCTCCTTGAGTCTTGATCATGATCAGCTTGTCCAGAAGTGCAAAAGACATGTTCTAACCTCGAAACCCTAGTCTTCCTCTCTCATCTTTCTCTATATTTAGACCTCTTCTATCTTCTTCTTCTTCTTGTTTCATTGCTTATCTTCTTCTTCCCTCATTAGCATAGCTTCTTCTTCTTCGTCTTCAAAAGAAACTCTTTCGTTTTCTATCTGTCAAAGAAAGAAGAGACCAGACATGGAGGTTGCGAGGATGATCAGCAACGGCGCAGCGGAGGTGGATGCGAGCCGTTGGCGTTACGAGATGGTGAGTCAGCTGGGATCATGCAACAGGGTGGTGGTGTTCAGCGCGAGCGGCTGCCCCATGTGCACCGTGGCGGAGCACCTCCTCTTCAGCCTCGGAGTTGGACCCACCATCGTGGTGCTGGACCGCCATGTGGAGGAACCGGCCATTAGGGAAGTACTCCGCGAGCTGGCAGACGAGCAGCAGCCGGAGGTTCCGGCGGTGTTTATTGGAGGCAAGTTCGTGGGAGGCGTGGAGGCGCTCATGGCTTGCCACATCAACGGGAACCTCGTTCCTCTGCTCAAGCACTCCGGTGCTCTCTGGCTTTGATCCCATCACTGATTCTAAGTTGGTTTTAGTTTGTCCACCATCTATGATTTTCTCTATCTCTTACGTACGTTTTCAGTGAAATTCTATCCACAGTGGAAAGTGTAGCTTTGACAAATCTAGCGCTCCTTCGTTAAGTTATGAATTGCTGAAATTTTAAACCAGTCCTCCTATATATATATATATGATCTTTCTAGTATTTACTTTAATTTTGTTGGTATTTCGCAATAACCATGACAAAGATTAAGTAGGATGTATTCGTGGTTAAGTCACAAGCTCACACACACCCATATATATTCCAATGTTATAAGAGTTCAATCTAATCTGATTATAAGAGTTCAACCTAAAAAACACTTTGCCTCATATTGGAGCCTTGGAGGAGAGGGTGCGTATTATGAATTCGAATTCTATTGGTCCCCCAGTATAGAATTGTTTGGTTGGGGCAGGCTATTTTGGCATACTAATCTGATAGATGGTGACCAATTGAGAAACTCAGAATATAAGCAGATGGCAACAACGCAGCTAGCATGGCTTCTTTCACTATTGTAGTATTAAACTAGGTAAATGCAAATTTTGAAAGGCTATGTCAAGCTTTGACAGGTTGAGATGCAAATCAAAATGGTTGTGTAAATGCAAGAGGCTAGGAGTGAAGTCTTAGGCACCCTAATGTAAACCCAAAACCACAATCAAAAAAATCAAATGATTGTGCAAATGCAAGAGGCTAGTAGTAAAGTCTTAGGCAGCGGGCTATGGCATTTTTTTTTTCTTTTTTAAATTTTTAGAAAGATGCTGTATAAAAGTTTGAAAGTTTGATTGAATCCATTGCAGATAATTGGAGGACTGGAGAAAGTAAATTTACTTATGAACTGTGTCATGAGACAAGAGCTAGACTAGGCCCCCTCAGTTTGTTAGAGTGTCGACCCTTTGAACGATTATCAACAAGGAGGATAAGAAAAATACTTCACTTTACTAGCGATTTCACATATGTACAGGTTTATGCAGATGTTAATGTGGCCTCGTTATCTTTGATGAGTATCAATTTCCTTTCAAACCACACAAATCAACTTCATCCACTCCATCTCAGTGCCCCAACCCTTCAGCTGTACCTTGTGTCTCTCAGTCTCTGATATCACTCGGTCAGTCCAGTCAACACCAACTTCATCTTCCTGCAGTGAAACTCAGCACCTATCAGTTTCTGAAGTTGCTTGGTCATACGAATGATACGATTAACATCACTCTGAGTTCTCCTAGCTCAACAATGAACTTACATTATCCTTATGAATGTTGAATATATTGAATATATATATATATATATATATATATATATATATATATATATTGAATGGCCCTTTCAGCTGATGTACAACATATAGAATGGCCCTATTACCCCATATTACAAGATTAAGAGATCACAAGTTCACAACACCTAAAGTATCAACATCATATTTGAACTATAACTGACTTAATTAAAAGTTAAAAAGCATGTCAATACAAGTTAGAATCAGTGATTTGTGCGATTGGAAAGGAAATTGATACTCATGAACGGTAACGAGACTACATTAACATCTGTACATAGACATATATGTGTAATCGATAGTAAAGTAAAGCAACAGAAGACTCCAAATTTGATTTCACAGTGTCCTTTATCTTCCTTGCTATAAATCGTTCAAAGGGACTCAACAAACTGATCAAGGGGCCTCTAAGTCTAGCTCCTGTCTCATGACACAGTTCATAAGATTGCTTCTGAAGCTTCATTTACTTTCTTCATAAGATTGCAAATATGAAACTCGCAGGCATTAGGTGGTTTTTTTTTTCTTACTGCATTTTGGCTAGCTATAAATCTCCATAAATCTATATGTGCTGGCTTTCATGAATAGGATTTCAATAACGGATACGAAACATGTTCAAAATGCAACAAGTAGAGCAACTGTTTTTCAGGTTTTTCCCCATATCATTCGATTCTAAATTTCTAATGCATTTAGCTTATCCCATGCTGCTCCTCGATCTGCCCGCCATATTTGTTGTGAAAGTTCAGGATAGAAGTAATATGCATAATGAACATCAAATTGGAGATGTCATAGCTAGGAGGACAAAGTAAAATATCAATAGTAGTGAGGAACCTAACACTGAGACAGAAAACAGAACATGTAAACTTTGACAAGATAATGACTCTCTTACTTCATACCCGCACTGCTTTAAAAATCAAAACAAAATGCTCGCTACACCATGCATTCTCCAATTTACCTGTCCTCCCAAACCTTTCTCTCTTTCTCTCTTATGTCTCCTCAGCATTGCAACCACAATGAGAAAATATAACTTGAATCTTAAATCTTTCATATCTCTAGTTATTAGAAGTTTTTATCTAAAGTCACAGTTCAAACTATAAGTAGTGTTCTTCCTTCGTATGTGCCTCACAACTTGATACTTATTCCTTGGGACTTAACCTCAACTTGATACCTCCATTCTTCCTTTAATGTTTATATTGTTGCAAACTGGTGCATAGCTAGAGTCCCTAATTTTAATCCTACTAATCAAAAGGATTCTCTGAAACGTACGTACCAGCCCATTTGAAGAATCACAATTGTTCTTGCAACTTAATTGCAATAAAAGCACCCTTACTGAGGATCCAGGTTTGCGTTGCACTAATTGCTAGCTTCTGCAAAATCATTAGCTTCACCAATCAAAATCTCATTGCAGGCATAATGACTTGTATCCAAGTTATCCCCACAGCTTAAATATTAGAGAGATCATAGGCGGACTGGTATAAAATTTCAGCAATAACTTAACGAATTAGTGCTACATTTGTCTCGAGGTGAAAAGGCTACATTGTTGATCACTTTTACTGTGACATGAATTTCACTCTTACATATGGATTCAAACGTAAAACAGAAAATGATGGTTGACAAACGTTGTTGATCACTTTCTACTGTGACATGTATTTCTCCTAGTACTACTAGTAAAAATTAAAAATTAAGACAGCTGGGACCTTTATCTCTACTAGTACTACTAGTGCTACTGCAACGTACTACTCAACTGACTCAGATGAGCACATAATGCATGCATTGGCTAGCTCATAAGCGAAGGGTGAGGGTGAGGTTCACATTTGGTTGGGCGCCATGACTTGTTATGACCGAGGTGGCTGCTGCCATTATAATGGCTCTGCATCTGTATGAGGTCCCTCAAGGCAAGAGTCGCCTCCCAAGAAATTTCCATCTATGAACACCACCGGAACCGGCTGCTGCTGCCCCTGCCCATAGGCCAGCTCGTGGAGCATCTCCGATGGCGTCTCAGATGGCGTTGCATGAGCCAAGCTGCCTTACCACCTCCTAGGACCGGCTCATCTTCCAACTCGCCTCGATCATGTTTGTGTAAGCGATGGACTCCAATCGACCTATAATTTGGCCAATCATTTGGTTCCGGATGAACAAAAGACAAGAGGGAGAAGAAAAGAAAATAAGAGAAACTAAGTCAAGATTTGACATGGCGTCGGTAGCCGGTAGGGTTTATTGGGTCAGATGCCAGATCCACAACCAAACAAGAGCGAGCTAGTCGTTAGTTTATGGAATGGTCGGAAACATGGTCGATCGGTGAGGTTAATTGAGAGGTGAGAACTGAGGAGACAGAAAATGAAGGTAGAAGAAGAGAAGGAAGATGTGCGGCTTGCTGTGAATAGGTGCTGTTGCTAGTCCTTGTATACAAGGAGATGTCACAGTAGGGTTTTAAGTCCTTACCTTCTGTTTGACTAATTCATGTTGACTTGGGAAGTAAGTTGACTAGGGAACAGTAGGTTGTGTTGTCTCCACAGTGAAGACAATAATTCCAGTTGCTCGGTCAAAAGATTTCGTTTGGGCTCAGACGCTCAGTCCCTGCTGAATTTTGTTCGAGTGTTAGGGATTGGTTACTTTCTGTATTAGGTCCTCAGTCCCTGCTTAACATGTTACACCTCCAAAGTAGTAATAATAATCTTTTCCAGATATGATAATCTAAGTCTATCTATTCCAACTTTCCAAGTATTGAGGACTTAATACACTTTGCACGTCCTTTGGCGTATGATGAACAATGAGAGTCCATATATCATGTCTTATTTCCATCGTTTCCAGCAATGATCTAAGGAAAAGATAACGATTCGGATCAGAGCAACTAAGGTGTTTGGCAATGAAGTGTGCTTTTGGTATGAGCTAGCATCCCATTCTTGTGATACGCAACAAAACCTAATTAGAGACTTTATTGGTGACTTTGACAGAAATCTCCTATGCAGATTTTCATGATAATGTACATATGTGATGAAAAAAGTACAAATCGAACATAATTTACCCATCTCAAACACACATTGCTTTAAAGGAAACGTCTTTTGTGCTGCAGCCTCAGTCTTCTTGGATGTCGCTTTATGGAACCAAGAGGACGACCTCTCCTCTTCTAGCTTTGTGAAATATTACAACTTATGGATATAAAATCTACATAGAATGAAAAAACGACATACAAATTATTGTGTAATAAGACATCGTAAATGAAACCTAGTAGGGAGATGAGATGATGCAATAAGTATTTCATGAGGCCACAGACAAAATCCAAGCTATGTAAAATAGTACCAATGATGATCGACTATTGTACGACCATGTATATATGACTTTTATTGTATGACATTCGTTATATATTTAGAGTTTCACAATTAATCAATTAGAAAATGGTTATTTAGTACTAATTTTAGCTCTTCATCGCTCATTCAAATGATAATCTTTTTTATGAGCCCATTTGAATATAAGGTACCTCTATTTGTGCCAAAATGAACAAATCTTTACTTAAAGTCTTAACAAACAATATTATTTTATGACTATTTTGCCCTCACCACTTAAACATGTATAGAGAAAGAAAATGGAAGAGAGAGAAGATTTGACCGGAACCTCACGGGACTCCGGTCACTGGCACCGGCCGTTGGACTCCGATCACCGAAATTTAACCGGCCGCCGAAATTTTGTCGGATTTTTTTAAAATGTCACCGGAATCTCGCTGGATTTAAAAAAAAAAAATATCACCGGACCTTGCCGGAAGTATACTGCACCATCGCTGAAGTTTAATTAAGGGGCAGTAATGATGAATAATGTTTTACTGGAGGACAATAAACTTCTACTAAGATTTTACTAGAGGGCAGTAAACTTCTACTGAGGTCAATAAAACCTTATTTAGGGGCAGTAATGATGGAAAATGTTTTACTTGAGGGGGGGAGGGCAATGAACTTCTACTGAGGGAGCATAGTTTACTGAGATTTTAATGGGGGCAGTAAACTTCTAATAAACAGTTTATTGAGAGCAATAAATATTGAGAAAGTTTTTACTACCCTCAGTAAATTTACTATAGTCTCAGATATCATAAATTGGAGTAAACAGAAGATGTAATACAATGAGGAGTCAGGTTTTCATCACTTCAACCAATATAAAATTGCTTGAGTTCAAACTTTGATTCTCTTCCCAGTTCCCACAATCACTGCCCCATATATACATATATATACAGTCCCCTTCCAGAGTGGGATCCTGATTTGAAATTAAAATGCGGGACTTCTTGTTTCGCTCACTTTCAGGTCGCATTTTCACATCTCAACCGTACAATGTCTAGAACACAGTGTGTAGATCATTTCTGTAAAGTTTCATCGAATTTGAAGATCATTTGAGCTTCCGTAATCGTAATTTACACGAACGGTTTTGTTTGGACAACTTTTGTTCTGTTGATTTATTTAATCTAATTCGGTACCCAAATGATCTTCAAATTTGATGAAACTTTGCAGGAATGATCTACACACTGTGTTTTAGACATTGTACGGTTGAGATGTGGAAATACGACCTGAAAGTGAGAGAAATAAGAAGTCTCGCACTTTAATTTCAAAGCGGGATTCCACTCTGGAAGAAGACTATGTGTGTATATAATGGTAGTTGACGTAGGGTTAATGGTGTCAACGTCTCAACGAGTACAAGATACCAGAACTTTGATGAACTTTACCTCTACTGCTACTATGTTGCTGGAACTGTTGGACTGATGAGTGTTCCAGTAATGGGGATCGCCCCTGAATCAAAGGCTTCGACAGAGACTGTTTACAACGCTGCATTGGCCCTTGGAATTGCTAATCAGCTCACTCAGCTTCGCCTTTTAAGCAAGAAGACTTTTAATCATTCCATGAACTTTTTCCGTGCATAGACTTGTTGGTCAAAAGCTTCTGCAGCATAATGTTTTATGCCCCTTCATATTGCAACTTGCTTCTCAATCTGAAGTATTCATAATATGGAATATATTGTTTAATCGTAGTATTCAGATTAACACTTTTGAATCATATCATGTCAGAGAAGATTACCATACAAAATTTTGTAATAATTGATCACTGTGTTCATGAGTTAATTGCATTCTTAAAATCTAACCCTTTTAAATTTAGGGATTTTCATATACACCCAATTTTGAAGAGTGGTTTTAAATAAAACCCACCTAATATTTATTTCTGATAGACATCTAAAATGTATCAATTATGATACATATTATGTCCTATTTTTTTTAAATTTTACACAATTGCCACTATTCAAATATAACATATAAACATAATAAATAAGCTTAATTGATGTTGTCTTAAATACCTTGATTATGAGTTTTTCTTCTAACACTAACATTTTTCAATCAATTTGCAAGAATCATGCAGTTTTCTTTATTTTTATGAAAAAATCTAGGTGAAATAAATACATTCTATGATCTATACATTTGGTAAAATATAATATAAATAAGATATCTGATTATTAAAGTAAAAAGAAACTCTAAGCCCTAAGCCCTAAACCCTATACCTTAACCCTATACCCTAAACTCAATTTTGAGTTTCTTCTTTGTAGGTATATTATCATATCATGTCCTACTTAATAGGTATATTAGAAATGTAAATGTTTTCTCGATCAGGATGAGAAATGATATAATAATATACTTAAAAAGAAGAAAATTAATCAAAGAACAAGAACGTGTACCTTACAATTAGACATTTTTCGACTATGTAGAAAGACACCAAATGTGAGCTTAAAAAATGAAAAGAATCATTCTATTACAAATGACATACTTCTATATATAACATATATATATATATAATATATATATACACACACACACTCAAGTTAGTAACAACAAGGTCAGCAATTAAAGAATGTAATTGATTATGATAAAGTTAAATCAAACTAAATTTTAGCTCAGTATTTGAGTTTCAAATTGATGCTAAAATTGAGAAAAATATCAAATTTAACTTTATATCGCCTGAAGGGCAAATCAAATCAGAGAAACTAAAAAATGAATAAAACTATTAATTATAGACATATGCTCTATATAATAAGTTTGCTTATATGAAGTGGGTGTAAAATGAAAGAAAAATATGTATGGGTTTATCTTAAAAAAAGTCTAATATTTTAGATTTTTATCTAATTTTCTCTTTAAATTTTGATAATTTCGGTGCTAGGCGAGGAAGAATCTATCTTCCACAAGATGAGCTTGCTCAGGCTGGACTATCGGACGACGATATCTTCCGCGGGAAAGTGACAGACAAGTGGCAAAGTTTCATGAAGGACCAAATAAAGCGAGCTAGGATGTTCTTTGATGAGGCTGAAAAAGGAGTTGCAGAGCTCAACTCAGCAAGTAGATGGCCAGTGTGGGCTTCTTTGTTGCTATATAGGCAGATTCTGGATGCCATTGAAGCAAATGGAGTTGCAGAGCTCAACTCAGCAAGTAGATGGCCAGTGTGGGCTTCTTTGTTGCTATATAGGCAGATTCTGGATGCCATTGAAGCAAATGGTTGCGACAATTTCACAAAGAGGGCTTATGTAGGAAAAGCAAAGAAGTTATAATTAAGTATCACTGCCAATAGCTTATGGGAGAGCAATTATAGGTCCTTCTAAATTAACTTAGCAGTTGGTGGCAAGATAAACTTAGATTTTTTTATGTCTCAGTTTGTAGCATATGTATACCATATTAGAGAAAAATACAATTGAATCTCGAGTTCACGTGTAAATTTAGATTCAATTTCATTTATTAATCTTCATCGGGCTGATATATGTTTCAAGTGTAACAATCAAACGCCATCATCCCCAGGTTGTAAAGGCGTAATTTCACTAATTTGGAATTGATTCTATTCCTATATCTATGAGGCTGAAGTGCTGAGCCTGCAATTTGCTGCTTCTGTACTTATTACTTAACACTAGAGAACTATTACCATTACGCCAATAAAAGAAGGTTATAATTCTAAAAGAAGGTTATTCAAAAGATCATCAATTTCCTAATCCGTAGTGGATTGTTGGAAATGCCAGATATAGGGTATAATGATCCCGTTATATGGTTTCCCTTAGTTATTAGGTTTTGCAGTCCTAGTATGAATAGGTATCCCAATCTGACGGGTTTCTTCCCGGTTTGATGGGTTATGCTGTCTATAAATACCTCCCACATGCAAGAGAGTAGAGAAGAAAATTGAAATAAACCAAACAACAAACAACCAACAACAATCGATGTCTCGAACGACGATAACAAACAATAGCTGCAATGAGGAGTCTCCTAGAATCTCAGAGAAGATTATTAGGTGGTCTGGGAGCATAGCCAAGCCAGTGGTTCTGGTTGTTGATCTTGTTAGCCCATATACCTTACACTTATTTCTAATAGGTGTATATGCATATTTCCTTTTTTATTTCACCCCCCTCCCACCCCAAGTTCAACATATGTTATTGGCTTGGACCATCGTATGTCCTGGTCATGGGTTAGTCCACGACTACCTAATAATTCCTGTAATTTCAGAGCTTTCACAATCGAGAATAACCAACAACAAATGCAGTACCACTGACCAGTTGTTGTTATTGTAACCCGCGAGTTGCTTGGACTTATGACACATCCCAAGCTGCCACAGGTGTGTGACAAGGAACCGGTCATGCTCTACTTATAGGGACCTTGAACGTGTGCAAGAACGTGAATATCAGGAAATGATACAAAGATCTAACCGTCGTCAAGATCATGAAGCTATCCAAAAGACCTTGATGCAACAACATGAAGCTATCCAAAGGACATTGATGCAACCTCGACCACAACAATTGCGACCTCGAGACCATCAGGGTACTAAAGTTGGTAATGTGAAAACCAAGATTAGGGGCATGCCAACCATTATGGCAATTGATGATGAAGCTTGTGCAATTTGTTTCGAAGGCTTTGAATGTGTGTTTAAAGAAGACGAAGGGAGCACAGGTAAGCAAACCCCTTGTGGCCATCTCTTCCACCAAACGTGCTTATCAAAATGGCTTACAAACGAAAACTACAATTCTACCTATCCTATATGTCGCTGCCCGTTATAGAACTTTAGCAACAATTTCTTTTTTTTTTTTACTTTTTGATTGAAGATCGAGTCTCAGCTAATTAAGATTGTTTCTTCCTATCTACTCTCATATTCACCTCTCATATAAAAATAGTTAGGTTCTATGACATCTCAGTGTTCATGATTTAGGTGTATTCCATAGATTTTGGTCAACTATTAAAAATCTATAAATTCTGTTAATTTCATGGATTGTTTTAATTTCATGAAGAGTTCAACAGATTTTGTTAGATTGATTTACCATTATTCTTTTTAGTAATATACATTGGTCCCGAGTCGGGACTGAAAAAAAATATTATTTAATCAAAATTATTAATTTATCGAATACTAATTTATCGAGGTTTGAATGTAATAGTAAATAATAAAATACAATAATTGTACCTTGCTTTTTTAAGGAAAAACTAAATAACGATAGCTGACGTAGAGTTAATGGTGTCAGCGTCTCAGCGAATACAATATAGAGCAGAGTAGCCGCCCAAAGCGGATTTCATGTAACGAAGTCTAAAGTGTTAGTCAACTCAACTTGTCCAATGGGAGGGGAACTCCCAATAAATAAATAATTATAATTAAATAAATTATCCTCTAATTTTTTTAGTCTATAAAAATAATTAACGGTACTTATCTAATATGGTAAGATTAAACGAAATCCAAGCACAGTTAGTAAAAGCCAGTAGTGGGGTGATCGGTCTTGGCCTGGCCAGACATGGTCTACTTCTGGGTTGGCCTGTGTGGCTGGGCTAGCTGATCAATAAGCAACTCACGGCTACTATATATTCTTAACGCTATCCGGTTAGCTGTCGATTGATTGATGGATACCAACCACCTTTCAATATCATGTGTTCGAATTCGTACATCTGATAGATAAATTAAGTAGCCACAAACTGTGGGAGTTGAGAATCAATTCGGATTTCAATGTCATGTGTTCGAATTCGGGCATCTGAGGCCAACTTCGATCCGAATACCGACTTTGTAGATGTGTAAGAAGCTGGATAAAGTGCTTACTATATTTGGGGTGACATGCAGAGGCGTAGCTAAGGGTGGTCGAGTCTCACATTTTTAAAAAGTTTTTTTTAGTCTTTATGAGTATTAAATATCAATGAAATGTAACTTAAATTGACTTTTCTCCTCTTAAATATTTTTCAACATGAAGGAAATGAAATACAAGTTTATACTATAAAAATACTCAATTCAATTAATATAAATCGTGTCAAGGGTTTCTTACGGTTGATGATTTTTCTTTTCTTTACCGTGCATCGATATTATTTCTGCAAAAAAAAAAAAAAAAAAAAAAACACACACACACACTTTTTTTTTTAATATTTATCGTGCATGGAATTCTAAAACTCAAAAGTTTATTCATGAAGATTTAATGGTCTTTCCAGGAGCGATGTTCATTCTAAGAATTGGTATAGGACAAAAAATTAAGTTTGTGTCATTTTTTAAGCAAGATTATGTCATTGCTAGAGAGTAACTGAAAATGAATTTGACTTTTTAGTTAATAAAACTTGACCCTTGTAAGTGTGATTTGTGATTTCTGACTAGGCCACCGGTCACATGGTATTGTTATTCTTGGTAATTAATTATTGATTCAAGTTGCAATCAGGTAGCATTTGCGTTTTGTCTTATTGTCTTGGAAGTCAGTCGGTCAACGAGAGAAGGATTCACAACCCACTTCCATCTTTGAGGAGAAGTGCGGCTTTTGCTATATTCGGTCAAGACCATTGAGATATTCTTGGAAGCTGTCAAGCTGCTGCTTCAACTAGTTCAAGTCCTCGTTGAATTTCATAGCATCTTCAAGAAGGAGAATAGTCCTTGGTTGAGAAGGCTCAGCTTTTCTGCTCCTCATCTTCTTCATCATCTCAAGCTGTGTTGCTGTTCACTAAGCCTAAAAGTCAAAAGGGTGTCTCTCTGTACGCAGTCTTTCTCCCTTTGAGCTTTTTGTCATTAATTTTGAAGGGTTGAAGGGTGGTTTGTGGTTCTGAGTTTGAGTAGTGCAAGGTTTGGTTTTGATGGGGATCATGGCTTATGAAGATCCAAGTCATATGTGTCTTGGGAAGTTCAGGATTTACTACCTCAAGTTGTGTACCTAGCTCTATTCAGAAATTGTTCTTGGGATTTTGCTTTTGGATGAATTCTGAAACTGGGTCAGCTTAGTATGCTTTTATCTGTTACATTATGCAGGCTTTGCATCATAAATGATGATACGGTCGTCTTATTAAGGGGGCTAGTGATCTCTTTTAGCCGTATTAAGCTCAAATAGAACTGCATACCTTTTGAGCCATGGATCATATGAATGACCTTTCGTCATCTTTGAGCTTTGCCTCTTCTTATGTATCAAATGGATCAAGTGGTAACCATGTGTCTGCCTCGGCCAATTCTCAAAGTACGGAGCATTTGAGTCTAAGCAGACTCAGTGATAACCTGGAGAGGCTGTTGCTTGATTCTCAATATGACTATAGTGATGCGGACATTGTTGTTGAGGGTGTCCCAGTTGGTGTCAATCGGTGTATATTGGCTGCCCGCAGCCAGTTTTTTCATGAGCATTTTAAGAAGGGAAATGATGATTCGAAGAAGGAAGGCAAACCACAGTATATGATGTCTGAATTGGTTCCTTATGGTGGAGTTGGCTGTGAAGCATTCAAGGTAGTCTTGAACTATTTGTATACTGGAAAACTTAAGCCACCACCTCCTGAAGTATCAACTGTATCAACATGTGTTGATGATGGTTGTGCACACGATTCATGTGGACCTGCAATTAATTACGCTGTGGAATTGTTGTATGCTGCTGCCACTTTCCAGATGAAGGAACTTGTTCAAGTTGTGCAGGTATTTTGTGCTTTCCATTCTCTTGTTTATACAATTTGTGCCACTCAATTATTTGTAATTTTGTATTCTTATAGAAAGTGCATGAAGGGATTTCTTTGATACATAATAAAGCTAAAATGACTTAAATTAGAAAGGGCTGATTTAAATTGTAGCTTTCTTTGATATTTACTTGCTGTAGCTTGAATTTTCACAATGCCTAAGTCCAAGTTTTGTCTATAAAAAGTTTTGGCTGAATGTAGCAAAGTGATGAACTTTTTCTCTAGATGTCCAGAAGGCATGTGATTAGTTGGTTTGTCTCTGTGATTTATTGCATCCTTATGATAACTTCTGTCAGAAAGCTTTGCAAAATAAACTTTCAAAATTCACATTTCCCTAGACTGGATGAAATTCTGAATAATATTGATGAAAATACTTTTATGTTTTAAGATAGTCTCTCTGCATGCTTTAGATTATACTTTGGCCAGATACTAGTATGCCAAATCGAAACCTTTGGTGGAACTGTCTTGTATTGAATGTTGCTTTCTCAGCTTATTTGGATTCAGTACACTATAGCTTGAGTGGCCTATGATTTCCAGCTGTAATATATGGTAAAGAAACCTTTGAAGGATATCAAACACTATGTGTCCAACAATTGGTTTTCTTTCTCCTTTTTTTTGTACACTAAAGCCTTCGGCATATGATTTCAAATCACAAGCGTAATAAGAGAATATCTCTGAACCAAAAGATTTCTGTTTGACCTAGTCTTCCAATCTGTTACATGTTCCTTTAGTTATTCTGTAGGTATATACTAATATTTATCTTTTGTGTATGAAACAGTCTTTTGTGCTTCTATGCTTGTTTTTCTTTTGTGCTTGTTGCTACATGTATCTCTTACTACAAGAACCATGGTAAGGAAACTTTTCTTGTTTGGTTGATATGGCTCACTTGTTTAGTTTAGTAGGATTTTGATATCTAAATTATACAGAAGGATCACAGTTCTTGACATCGTCACGTTTTAGTCCTTCTTTCTTTCTTTCTTTTTTGTTTTGTTTTTGTTTTATCATATTTAACTCTCGATAAGTCTTGGCTTTGGCAGAATTACTGTGTCAATACTTTCATATATTGGGATTGCAATTTTATATCCTATGATTCCTATCATTATAGTGTAAAAATAAGTGGCATATTTATGCAAGTAATCAGCAAGGTTGTATTGTTTATGTTGTGTGTTTGCCAACTTCGAGGGTTTTGAAAAGTTAGATACTGACTTTGCAAAAATTCATGTAGCGCCGTCTTACCAACTTTGTCGAGAAAGCTCTTGTTGAAGATGTGATCCCGATTCTTGTAGCCTCTTTCCACTGCAAACAGAGTCAGCTGTTTTCACACTGCATCCAGAGGGTAGAAAGGTCAGATCTTGACAATGTGGTTCTAGAGAAAGAGCTTCCTCATGAAGTTTTTATTAATATCAAATCACTCCGTCTAGAATATCAGAGAATGGCTGATTCAATTATGGTGGAAATGGAACCGGTGGAGGATAAGAGGCTTAAAAGCATAAGAAATATCCACATGGCATTAGATACTGATGATGTTGAACTGGTCACTCGTCTTCTAGATGAGTCTGGTTCTAGTACATTAGATGATGCTTGTGCTCTCCACTATGCTGTTGCATACTGTGATCCGAAGATTGTTAAGGAAGTTCTTGGTCTACGTCTGGGCAATACAAACCTTCGGAATGCCCGAGGACATACTGTACTTCATGTGGCTGCAAGGCGTAAGGACCCAGCAGTCCTAGTTCCTCTTCTGAACAGTGGAGCCTCTGCCTTAGAAATTACATCAGATGGTCAAACTGCTGTTGGAATTTGCCGGAGGTTGACTAGACCAAAGGATTATTATGAGAACACAAAGCAGGGAGAGGTGTCTAACAAAGATCGAATATGCATAGATCTTCTAGAGAGAGAGATGCAAGGAAATTCTATGGCTGTGAACATGTCAAACACATCATATGTGATGGCTGATGATTTGCATGTGAGGCTGGACTATTTTGAAAATAGAGGTGATTCTTCCTAACTATTAGACTATTTCATCACTAATCACTTATTACGATAAGGGTTTCAGTTCTATTTCTAAGTTACTAAGTAGTGCAGGTTATATATCTTGCTACTAAAGGCTTAAATCCCTTTGATGTAAAGTTCATGATATTGCCTATTTAAAAAAAAAAGTTCATGATATTGCTTCTGTCTTTCTGATATGTTCTTAGTGTTTGGCTTGTAGAAATTGGACTAGTTAATTAATACAGAAAGTGTGTCAATTTATCCAAATTTCCACTTTGAGTTTGTATTCTATTATCACAATGAGTGTCAACAAACAGTTTACCTTATTTGCAGTGGCATTTGCACGGTTGTTGTTTCCTGCTGAAGCCAAGCTTGCTATGGAAGTGGCAGATCATCCAACAACCGGGTACACTGGCCTACCATCAAAAGGATCTAATGGGAACTTACGAGAGGTTGATTTGAATGAAACACCTTCTGTACGATCCAAAAGACTTCAAGAAAAATTGCAAGCCCTTATGAAAACAGGTACGGTCATTTTGCCACTCACATGCATCTCAAACTCTACTCTAAAGCTTTGTGTGATGTGAATGCCTCCTTGACATGCGTTATGAACTTATGATGTCTGTTAAATTTTAAGTATTTTCGGATGCCTGATGTCTTTGACCATAACACTCTCTGCCCCTCTGATCCTTCCCTAATATACCTGTTAGTCTGTTACTGTCACCTTTAGTTCCAATGCCATCTAGTGTGGGATTGTTTTGTCCTAGATGTCTTTGTATTATCAACAGCTGTATGGTGAAATTGTAACATTTTGCGGTCTAAGTGATATGGAATCTGAGTTTCCTAGTACCAGGGTGACGACATGGTGAAGTCAGTACAGATTCGAGTCTTTGGAAACCATTTGATATACCTCTAAAGCTTGTCACTTAAATGCAGCTAGAACTAGGAACACAGTGTTTTACATTGATCATCCTTTGGAAATTTCTAAGTTGTGTTTTATGATGAATGACAGTGGAAATGGGTCGACGCTTCTTTCCTCATTGTTCAGAAGTTCTCGATAAGTTTCTGGATGATGAGATGGATATGGCTGATTATTTTCTTGAGAAAGGCACTCCTGAAGAGCAGAAAACCAAGAAGATGCGCTTCTTGGAACTTAAAGATGATGTGCAGAAGGCATTTTGCAGGGATGTGGCTGCAAAACAGGGGTCAGTCTTGACAGCCTCATCATCATCCTCATCGTCTCCAAAGGAGGGGGTTAATCGTAAGGTTAGGAAAAGGTCAAGCTGATTATATCGTAGGATGCCACATGATTTATGTCTTTTGAAGTAATTTTGTAGTTATAATCTGCTTTGATATATTTCTTATAAGCCTGCTTTGTGGCTTTTTCTGTATCATAGAATGAGCTAGTAAGTGAAGATGTAATATATCACATTTAAGGTGTTTGGCTTGTAAATTGTTACAAGAGCAACAATTTTAGAGAAAAACCAGATGTCTACTCTTCAGCTGTAGCAACTAGCAAGGCCCCTTCTGTACATGAGCTCCAGATCAAACTTTTCAGAGAGGCTCATGTAATGTCTGCAGCTTTTTACCATTGGAATGAAGATCATCACTCATAGTCAGCACCAAAACTTAGTCTGATTCTCCAGTAATCCATTGATATCATCATCATAGCCTCCGGATAGAAGTAGTCTAACTATGATCCAATCCCCTAGCACAACAAAAGCAAGGTTTTAGGTCGTGAAATTTAACTGTACCTCATGATTCACTGTGGTATGCTGCACCTAATCAGCAGAAGTGGATAATGGATAATGGATATGTAATTACAAGGGAACTGAAAAGCTTTGCGTATTCCTCCAACTTCCAAATATACAAACAAACACAAAGCAGATATGGCACCACTGGCCGAGCTTCTTTGATGGGACATTAGAGTTGTCTCAATATTCACTCTGAGTCTCTGACTATACTTCTTTTGATCATGAACAAATAATACTCCTTTATCTTTGTATGAACAGCATAGTTACTTTTTCCTTATGATGATATAAGATATTTCATTGGCTCTATGTTCCTCCTCTTGCGTCATTGCGCATCAAACCCAAGTCAAAGGGTCTCTAATTGTATGCTTCAAGCTTCATCCTCTTTCAATACCACAAGTCCACAACTGCTTCAGATTTGATGACTCATAAAGATCCCATTTTTATATAGCTGCATATGAATTACTCTTGTTTATTTGGTTTTTAGGATTGTGCTCAATGTTTCAACTCCTGGGTAACGCTTAGAATTGAGTTTTGCCTTCTGGGTTTTTAGTTGTGTACTGTTTTGAGAAATTCGATGGCTGTGAACATGTCAAACACATCACAGGTGATGGCTGATGATTTGCATGTGAGGCTGGCCTATTTTGAAAATAGAGGTGATGCTTCCTAACTGTTAGACTATTTCCTCACTTATTATGATAAGGCCATAAGGGTTTGAGTTCTAAGCAGTGCAGGTTATATATCTTGCTACTGAGGGATTCGATCCCTTTGAAGTAAAGTTCATGATATTGCTTTCTGTTATGCTCATTGCTCATAGTGTTTGGCTTGTAGAAGTTGCACTAATTAAGGCAGAAAGTTTGTCATTTTATCCAGATTTCTACTGTGAGTACTTTTGTATTAAGTCATCTCAGTGAGTGTCAACAAATAGTTTACCTAATTTTGCAGTGGCATTTGCACGGTTGTTGTTTCCTGCTGAAGCCAAGCTCGCTATGGGAATGGCAGATCATCCAACATCAGGGTACACTGGCCTAGCATCAAAAGGCTCTAGTGGGAACTTACAAGAGGTTGATTTGAGTGAAACCCCTCTGTACAATCCAAAACGCTTCAAGAAAAATTGCAAGCCCTTATTAAAACAGGTACGGTCATTTTACCACTCACATGTATCTCAAACTCTACTCTAAAACTTTGTTTGATGTACAGGCCACCTTGCCATGTTTTATGATGTCCGTTAACATATAAGTATATTCCCATGCCTGATCTCTTTGACCATAGCACTATCTGTCCCTCTGATCCTTTGCTAATGCACCTGTTACTGTCCACTTTAGTTCCAATACCATCTGGTATGGTATTGTTTTGTTGTTGAAGCCTTTGTTTTCTTAACAGTGTACAATGCTGAAATTGTAACATTTTGCAGTTCAAGTGATATGGGATCTAAGTTTCCTAGTACCATGGTGACAACATGGTGAAGTTAGTACAGATTCAAGAAGTCTTGGAAAAGCATTTGATTTAGCTCTAAAGCTTGACACTTATATGCAGCTAGAACTAGGGAAACATTATAGTGTTTTATATCAATTATTCTTTGAGAAATTTCTAATTTGTGTTTTATGGTGATTGACAGTGGAAATGGGACGGCGCTTCTACCCCCATTGCTCAGAAGTACTCGCTAAGTTTCTGGAAGATTAGATGAATATGGCTGATGACTTCCTTGATAAAGGATGATGTACAGAAGGCATTATGGAACGATGTGGCTGAAAAACAGGGATCAGTTTTGAAAGCCTCATCATCATCCTCATCGTCTCCGAAGGAGGGAATTTAATCGTAAGGTTAGGAAAAGGTCAAGCTGATCAATTATATCATAGGATGCCACATGATTTTTCATAAATTTTGTAGTTGTGTTTTGTCTTGATATATTCTTAGAGGGCCTGCTTTGTGGCTTTCTATGCATCATAGAATGAGCTAGTAAGTGAAGATGTAATAGATCACTTTTAAGTTGTCTAGCTTGTAAATTGTTACAAGAATTAACAATTTAGAGAAAAACCAGATTCAGCTGTAGCAAGGCCCCTTCCGTACATGAGCTTCAGAACAAACTTATCAAAGAGGCTCATGTAATGTCTGCAGCCTTCTACCATTTCAGCCAAGGAAATGAAGATTATCACTCATATTCAGCACCAGAATCACTAAAGTATCTTAGTCTGATTCTCCGGTAATCTATTTGATATCATAATAGCCTCGAGATCGAACTTGACCATTTTTTAGATTTTGAACAAAACTATGATCCAATCCCTTAGCACACCAAAACTCCAAAAGCAAGGTTGTAAGTCGTGAATGTTAACTGTACAACCTGATTCACATTGGTATCCTGCACCTAATTAGCAGCGTGCCATTCTAAAGCACCAGAAGTGATGATGGATCTTGTAATCACAAGGAAACAGAAAAGATTGATCATAGACTTGCTTATTCCCCCAACTTCCAAATATACAAACAAAACAAACACAGGGAAATTGCACCACTGGCCGAGCTTCTTGTGGGATATTAGAGTTGTCTCAGTACCTGCTATATGGTTGTCCAATCTGACCAAACTTCTTTTGAGGAACAAGTAAAATTTTGGATCTTCGTCTGCTAATTCAAAAAGAAAATTACAATTTTTTTTTACTCATTTCATCAAATTTTCTTTTACTTTTTTTAAATAATTAGTTGTGTTCTTAGATGAAATGTGTGTATGTACAATAACGAATTTTTGCTAGTAGTAACACTTTGGGGACAAAACCTTTTTTTGGATCATATAGAAACTTCATTCATAATGAAACTCTTACAATGAATTATGAAAGTGTATGTAGTACCATACCGACAAACTAATAGAGCCGTTCCGGCCTTAACTCTAAACAAAATAAAGACTCACTAGACACGTAACAACATTTACAAAACTGATGAATAACATTGTCATCTCGTCCTACAAACACAAATTTTATACTCAACCGGTAACATCTTTTGTCTATAAGTGATTGTCATCAAAAGTAGCCAATACCCCTTGCAATTGAATTGTCGTCTAAAGAAATTTCTATGAAGACCAGTTGTATGTTTTTATTTTTCAATGAATAAGAGAAAATATTCATTTTTCATTTTTGTTAATGAACCACTGAGATGTCCCTCCAAAATTCCCAAAACTGCAATGTTCCACCGCTACAAAGCCTACAAGTACTTCAACCTTGAGATTGCGGCTTCTGCTATAATGAAACTGACTGACTCGGTCTTTGTTTGTCGGCAATGAACATTTAAGGTATTTCATTGGCTCTCGTCATCATCTTGCTTATCTCATCCTCCTCTTGCTTCATTACCCAGCAAACCCAAGTCAAAGGGTCTCTCTTTTTATCCCACACCCTCCATCCTTTTCTCTATTCAATCCCACAGGCTGCTTCAGATTTGTTGACTCATAAAGATCCCATTTTTATATAGCTGCATATGAATCACTCTTGTTTCTTTGGTTTCTGGGATTCATATCAATGTTTCAACTACTGGGTAATGGGTTTTCATTAGTTTAGAGTCTGGAGAAATTGGGTCATGTTAGTATGCTTTGTGTGTTGGGAATTGAGAGATGATATGATGTTCTTAATATGATGGTTTATGCTTCTAGATCAATTCCATAGTATTGCCAAGTTGGAATAGAACTGTATAGGTTTTTGAGAAATGGAGGATGTGAATGATCTGTCTGCTTCGGCTTCGTTGAGCTTTACTTCATCATATCTGTCAAATGGGTCTAATGGAAGCCATGGATTTACTTCGGCTAATGGTCAACCCGGGTTGAGTACTGAGCATTTGAGTCTAAGCAAATTGAGTGACAGTCTTGAGAAGTTGTTAGTTGACCCTCAGTACGATTATAGTGATGCAGAGATTGTTGTTGAGGGCACCCCGGTTAGTGTCAATCGGTGTATATTAGCTGCCCGTAGTCAGTTTTTTCATGAGGTTTTTCAGAAGGGAAGTGATAATAAGATCAAGGAAGGTAAACCACAGTATGTGATGTCTGAATTGGTTCCTCGCGGTAGGGTTGGCTGCGAGGCATTCAAGGTTTTCTTAAACTATTTGTACACTGGGAAGCTTAAGCCATCGCCTCCAGAAGTGTCGACATGTGTTGAGGATGTTTGTGCCCATGATGCGTGTGGCCCTGCTATCAACTATGCTGTGGAATTGATGTATGCTTCTTCCACTTTTCAAATGAAGGAGCTTGTTCAAGTTGTTCAGGTTTGTCATGGTTTCCTTTGTAATTAGAAATATCTCTTGTGCAGTTGACACTACTTAATTAGATAGTTTTCTTTGAAAGTAAATATTGCATGATTTCTTTAGCAGCTTGTTAACTTGGTTTTCTTAAAATTGAAAAGTGTGATGATATATCCTACAATATTGCCCTATAAGGTTATAATACCCTAAAATGCTCTGACCTGACAATTTATATACCCTAAATGATATATCCCTAATTGAAGTTTGACATGTAAAGACGTGATTTGACCAAAAATGAGTGAAGAAATGGCATTGGTTTCATCTCTGGAACTCCTGAATGCATGCAATCTCTGTTTATTATATTCTATCTTTTTCTAGTCCGTATTTGCAGTTAGTTGCTTATTTTTGATACTTACAACTGATAATTTTATTCTCTTAAATTCACTTGTTTTCCTTAGTTTTGATGAAATCATGAAATTTCTGATGTAATACTGACATCAATGTTTAAAGATTGCCTTCTCTGTTTGTTATAGCATTATGTTTTTAGCCAGAAATTAGAATGGGAACTTTATTCTGATATTATCTTTCCTGAATCTTTGATGCAACTTGCTTTCTGATATGTGTCCAATTTTCAGCTCCGGCTTAAGCAGGTCTCAGGCTGTTTCAGTTTCTAGCCTGAACCTTGTAGTTTCTGAATCACTACTTTTTTTTGTTCTCAGAATCTCTTAAGCAGAACAAATACTACTTGAGCGACAGCAAGTGTTATTTTGTTCTTCTCTCATAGTACACTAGCCTGTGGTCCATAATTTCTTAGTCACAACTCGTTTTGTTGTTCTCAGAGGTTCTGAAGCATAAAGATTGCTATTTCCTCTTGTTCTCCAAAGTTGGAAACACTGTCCTTTGGTTTCATATTTTGTAGGATTTCTGTGATTATTGTCTTGTGTAGCAAAGGATTAGATACTTATGTTTTCTTGTGATAGTTTTGGTAGTACCACTCATGTTAACTTTTTCTTTCTTCTAATTTCGTACAGGATCATACAGTTTCTTTCTGGGGTTTTTCTTTCTAAGTTAGTTTTTAACTGTTAGATTTAACACGATCTTTCAAATGTTGGAAGTTTATTTAGTATAAAAATCTATATGCACACATCTAGCAGATCATTTCATCAGTTTTTTATCTGGAGGTTCAACTATCTATCTTATCATTATTACCTGTTAACTGACATGCTGACACACCTGTATATAACATATGCAAGTAAAGCCTTGTTTATTATGTATATGGCATAATTAGCCAAATTCCATCTGTATGATTGTTTGTGCATGCTGACGATTTCCACAAATTCATGCAGCGCCGTCTTTGGAACTTTGTTGACAAAGCTCTCGTTGAAGATGTGATCCCAATTCTTGTTGCTGCTTTCCACTGCCAACTGAGTCAGCTGCTCTCACACTGTGTTCAGAGGGTCTCAAGGTCAGATCTTGACAATGTAGCTCTAGAGAAAGAGCTTCCTCATGAAGTTTTCGATGAAATAAAATCACTCCGTCTCGAATCTCAGGAAAAGGATGAATCAGTTATGCTGGAGAAGGAGCCGAGGGAGGATAAGAGGCTAAAAAGCATCAGGAGAATCCACAGGGCTTTAGACTCTGATGATGTTGAACTTGTTACCCTTCTTCTGAATGAGTCTGATTCTATTACGTTAGATGATGCTCATGCTCTCCACTATGCTGTGGCATACTGTGATCCTAAGATTGTTAAGGAGGTTCTTGGTCTAGGGTTGGCAGATGTCAACCTTCGCAATGCACGAGAACATACTGTGCTTCATGTGGCAGCAAGGCGTAAGGAGCCATCAGTTATAGTTCATCTACTGAACAAGGGAGCCTCTGCCTTAGAAACTACATCAGATGGTCAAACTGCTGTAGCAATCTGCCGGAGGTTGACTAGACCAAAGGATTATAATGAGTACACAAAGCAGGGAGAGGAATCTAACAAAGACCGAATGTGTATAGATCTTCTAGAGAGAGAAATGCGAAGAAACTCTATATGTGGGAACTTGTCAAACACATCACATATGGCAGCTGATAATTTTCACGTGAGCCTGAGCTATCTAGAAAATAGAGGTAATATTTCTTAGTTGTCTTAAAGTACATTTATACGTAAAAGCTTGAGTCCTGGATACTGCAGATTTGTTGTTTCCCTTGATACCAGAGGGTTCAGTCTTTGTCTTGTTATCATTGTTTCTGATCGGTAGAGCCCAAGAACATTCAAGGAGAGATAACGCTCATGAGTGAGCATTTCCAACAGACCCACTTGTTAGCTCATAAAGTCTGACACTAGCTACCACATTCTCAATCTCATCAAAATATTTCCTTTTTGTTCATTTTTTTTATCATCCATGACATGAGTGTTAAATGGTTTTTGTTTTGCAGTGGCGTTTGCGCATTTGTTGTTTCCTGCCGAAGCCAAGCTTGCTATGGAAATGGCAGATGCTGATTTAACATCGGAGTACCCTGGCCTTTCAAAATCACGAATCTCAAATGGACACTTACGTGAGGTTGATTTGAATGAAACGCCATCCGGAAGGGCCAAAAGACTCCAAGAAAAAATGCAAACCCTTATAAAAACAGGTATGCTTATTTACTTTGACAACTGACACGTATCCAAAACCCTACTATAAATTCTGTGTGATTTCATGTTTCCTTGTGTTTGACATGTGTTAACATCTTTAACTTCCAATCATTTTATAATGATCCAATAATATCTAGAATGTGATGTCCTGTGAATGTTGAGGCAGTTGTTCTCTATATATTGTACAGTTTGTACTATGGGTTTAAACAACCTGGGGGGGAATTTAACAATTCAGCGACTAACTCGCAGCATATTAGCATTGTTTTCCTGTTAGGGGAAAGTTGGGAAATACTTTCAAGATGGTTGTTACTTGTTAGTAAAGCAAATCACTTTAAATTCAGCTACGCTGTGCACTTTTTTTTTCTTCTGAACTAGAGATGGTAATGTCTAGCTCTGTTTGATTTTACCTCTATTTTTTATCAGTTTTATTGGGACTATACAATTGATCTCTATCTTCCACTTTTTTTTAACCATACAAATGATGTTTCATGGCCTAATGGAGCCTTTTCGGAGTATTCTCATAAGATTTCAGGTAGAAACGTCAAAAATATTGAAACTTGGAAATTTGTTAGGTATTTGAGTCTAGGATTTTAGTTATCTGTTATTTGTTAGCGGTGAGTGAAAGAAAAAAATGAAGTCTCCTTTTCCGTCAAGTGTACATGGGATCCAACTTCTCTAGAACTAGTCGAAGTTAGTTTTTGACAATGTTCTGAAAATCCCCGCCTAGAGCCGATTAATCCCCGTCTAGGCGCTAGGTGGTGCTTCACCGTTTCCGTCTAGAGAGCTAGAAAACCGATTAATCCCCGATAAATCCCCCAATTAACCCGCCTAGGCGCTAGTCACCGGCTGTCCGCCCGACTAGCGCCTAGCGTTTTTTAGAATATTGGTTTTTGATAACCCTTTCAGTTTAAGTGTAAAGGTAGACCTAAAAAAAAAAAGAAGTCTAAAGGTAGACAGCAACACTGCAACTGAACTAGGTTAGCAAACTGCATAATTTGTATCCTGATTATTCTGGTGAGCTTTCTGTGATTATATGTCATATGGTTATGGCAGTGGAAAAGGGTCGGCGCTTCTTCCCCCATTGCTCAGCAGTGCTTGATAAGTTCTTGGATGATCTCGGTATGGGTGATTACTTTCTCGAGAAAGGCACTCCTGAAGAGCAGAAAAACAAGAAGAGGCGTTTCTTGGAACTCAAGGCCGATGTACAGAAGGCATTTTGCAAGGACATGGCTGAAAAGGCTGAAAATGACCAGTCTGTTTTGACATCCACATGATCATCCTCGTCTAATTCGGAGGGGGTTAATCAGAACAATGTTAGGAACAGTTGTAGTGAATTACTTTTTTGTAGGAAGCTGAAGACATTAGTATTCGTATATCTTTAGGAGCCTTTATTTTTGGATTTCTGTATCATAGATTTGAGTCTGTAAAATATCATTTTTAGGTATTTGGCATGTAAAGTGCTCCAAGAGTTGCCAGTTTTAGAGAAAAAAAAAGGTCTCTTCTTTGTATTTCCCTGTTGTGGGGTTGTCAGTTTACTATTTCCCCAGGTTCCCCCGAATAATAAATAAATGCAAATTTGCGAATTCTGATTTAATTTCGCTCATCACATCCTTGCTTTCACTTAGAAATTGGGATCTGTATCATCATATGAGTTCGTTTTGCTCTTCTATTTCAATATGGACTATATGAATGATGTAAAAACAATGTGTTTGCCTTCCAAGTTGCCAGAAGGAGAAAACAGAATCAGCATCACAGTTTTGTCTAGTAACCCAACCTTATCTTGGATGCTTTGTTTTTTCCTAGCCATGACGATAGATATAACCCTTAACAGATCTTGTTCTTTAGCTTTAAAGAAATTGAAATGCAAATCTTAGTGTTCATCTTATTCTAACAATAATGAAGGGACTGCTATTACCAGAAAAAGGTCCCTCTTCTTGGATTTATTTCAGATTACCAAATTCTAGTAGTTCAGTGATCCTATCATGCATGTCAAAACAGGACTCATGTAAAACACACTCGGGCATTTTGATTTTAGAGTTTCACAGTTTAGTTTAAGACAAGAAAAAACATTATTTGAGGGAAAAGGTAGGTCAGGTTGGGGCGGCTAATAAGAAAATGACATGTAAAAGTAAAGACAATTAAAGGTAACGAGTATTTGAGTTTCATGTGTTATGTTCGAGGTTTTCGCAAACTTAGTTATTGGACAATGCTACTCGATATGTTTTTTCAATAAGATGGGAGTCGAACAATATTACAATGTCAAACTCTTTAATATATACTTGAATGAAAAATGGCTATGTTTGCTCAATTATGTGACAAAGAATGTGCTAGACGATATTCCATTCTTCTAATTTTTTTTTTCTAATAATTATTTCTGGAAAAAAAATAAAGACAAAAACAAAAACAAAAAATGAGAAAGGAATGAATGAATGAATGAATGAAAGAAAAGAATGAGTGTAGGAATATGAATTGGGTTCTGGAAGTTTCACAAGTTAGGTTGCGTGCGCAAAGATTATCATCTATCTATCTGGTTGCTTCCGCCCCAAGCCTAATCTCTCCTATTCCACCCTTCCTTTCTTCCTCTCTTGCTCACTTTCAGGTACCCTCTTTTCCTCTCTCAAACCCCTTTACGATTTTTTCGATTTCTCGTCACCTTTTACAACCCAAAAGCTCGATTCTTTTGTGCTAATGCTCTTGGTTTCTCCCCTTTATCAGAAAATTTGAGCTGTTTGGGAAAAAAGGTATGCTCTGATATTGGTGCTTCTCAATGGCAATCAAATCCTATGAGATGTTGGCTGAGCAATACCTGCTCTCTGACCATATTGTTCCTTATACGTCTATGCTTTTTGGGATTCTGGCTTGCAAATTGGTATTGTCTCTAACCCCATTGCTACTCTATTTTCAATGGAAGCTCATAATGATCATGAATTTTTAATACCCTTTTTTGAATTTTTCGATTTTTGGTCAGGTTTATCATGTTAACCATCTGCTCAGTGCTGCTTACTTCAAGGGCTATTCTGGCCTTTCGAGAATGAAACGTATCGAATGGAACAATAGGTGCATTTTTTTTTAGCTCTAATTAGGTACTTTGTTTGTTCCCTTTTTTTGCAATTTTGATGTCTGGCTCATGTATTTGTGTTTTTGTTGAACTGTTTGTGCAGGGCTATATCAACTCTTCATGCCATTTTTATCACAGCTATGTCATTGTACCTGGTGTTTTGGTCGAATCTCTATTCCGACTACTCTGACAACCAACGCATGCCTATTGTTACTTTCCAGAGTTCCCTATTGTCTACATTTGTATTGGGGGTAATGATGCTTCTTTTATGATGTACAGGACTGTTTGAAATGCTTGTATCTGCTCTATTCCAGTGTGATTGTGTTTTTTTTTTTTTGGGAGATTGCCATGCATAAGCAGGACCAGTGACCCCCAGAAATTTGTATGCTTTCTGTATGCTTGTACATTCAACTGGGGTTTCTTAATGCATGTTTGAAATCAATTTGGAAATTGTGGTCTCATGTTTGAAACCAAATTGTGTTAACGCAGGTTTTTAAGTCAATGCAGAAATGGTAGTCATATAGATAAGGTTAAGCGCATAATACGAGTAGAACAAGACATCAGGGAGTAAACTGTGTTATAGATGATTATAAATGATGATTGGTCATCTTCTGTATCAATTTAACTTGCGTGTGATTTTGGCAGGTTTCAGTTGGGTACTTTCTTTCTGACCTTGGGATGATCATTTGGTTTTACCCTGCTCTAGGTGGATTGGAATATGTAAGTGCATTCCTTTTGAATTGTTTGTAGTTGGCTTGAAACTATATCTGTGCTGCACAGTCACAAACTCGGTGAAGCTTCTGGTTTATGAAGTGAGTTCACCTTGATATTGATGTATAGTCATAATGTTTATCTTATAGGTGATTCATCATCTTCTTTCTATAACATCCGTAGCATATGCAATGTTGACTGGGGAAGGACAACTGTATACCTACATGGTTCTTATCTCTGAGACAACCACCCCTGGTATCAATTTGAGATGGTATAAATATCCTACAAAATGCAATTGCTAATATGATTTTGTTTCCATTGTTGGTGCTTACTAGTAGTGGGCTTTTGAAGGTATCTTGACACTGCTGGAATGAAGAGGACTAAAACGTATATGATAAATGGTGTTGTAATATTCATCGCTTGGCTGGTGAGTAAAATCTATTCATAAGATTTGTAAAACTTCCATTTCCTTGTTCTTTAATATTTTGCTGCATCGAATTTACCAAAGGGTCTTTTGACAAAAAATTTCCGACTCTTTCATTCTATCTTTGATCATAGATGTGCTTATATGTTTCATTTACGTGCAGGTTGCCAGAATCCTCCTGTTCATGTTTCTGTTCTACCATCTCTACCTACACTATGAACAGGTGATTCCTACGCTACTAGTACTTCATTTGATAAGCTCTAGAGTTTTTACAGAGCTGGTCTGCCACCTAATAGAAGTTCGCTTTGCAAATTGATTATTCTATAACTCTATAAGTCACAACTTATTACCATCTTACATTCTCTTGTGCAACAGGTCAAACTAATGCATGCCGTTGGACAATTTTTAGCTTTCGGGGTGCCACCAATGCTAGCTGTCATGAACTTGATGTGGTTTGGGAAAATTTTAAGGGGATTAAAGAAGACATTAGCAAAGAGGCAGTGAGATTTTGATGGGGGCTGGTGATTTCCAGATTCAAACAATCTTTGTTCATCTCCCCTTGCAGTCCCTGATTGTTTCCATGACATGTAAATGGTTTAGAGAGTTTCCGGTGTATATATGAGCTACATTATATCTTCTTCAATGCAAATCTAACGTTTTACTGGTTTTAGTAGACGTCCAAGAATCCGATGTGAGTTTTTTGTTGCATGTTTGTGCCGTATGAGCATAAAGAAGTCCACCCAAAGCGAATGAAAGCATTGGCATTTTACTTGATGATAAGAGCCAAGACTCTCCGTTTCAAACAAAAACAAAAAAAAGAGGAGCCAAGTTTTCAAAGGCCACCCAATGTTTGGTCACTTGGTGGCTTCCCTTTCAAAATAATGGCAGTTACATACTTTGTTACTATGCTTGTTCACAAGTTTTTATTATTTTGATCAATCTTTGTTTTTTTTGGTTACATGGAGGGGCTAAGAGCCCCAAAAACAAACAAACTAAGCAATAACAAGCCTCGGTCGTAAAAAAAATCATCTTTGTCTTCTTGTAGTTTGCCTAAAATACAAGTAGACAGATTCTCAAAGAAGTGGTGTCCCAAGTTCAAAGTGTGCCCATAATGAGCTAAGACATCTGCCGATATGTTGCACTCCCGGTAGATATGACTTTGATTCCAACATTGGCTAATATATATATATATATATATATATATATATATATATATATTTGTTATAAGCTTGACTGATATCTTAATTGTTTCCGTGTCACTGTCATTATGCATATATCTACATTCTTTTTTAAATATATTAAACAAAATAAAAATTTTGTTATTCCTTTTATCCGGTGTCTCTTTTTTTTTTTTTTTTCAAGAATCGTGATGCTAACTCATATATTGCTTAACAAACAATACAAAAAGTAACCACCCGTAAGGGCCGGTAAGAAAAATTACTCCATATGACTACTAAATACCCAGTTGCAACTAGCTCCCTACCAAACAAAAGTATATTCACCTTCTAAGACATTTTATAGCTCATTAGTATACTATAGCCGACTCGCCCCCTTAGCAGAGAGAAATAAAAGGCAAAAACCAAGGGGAAGCGAGACTACCGCCCCTCAATCTAAGATGAGATCGCACTTTGGGCGATAAAGACCCAACATAGCCAAAACCAGTCTAGCATGGAGGCCCAAACCATATAAAGGTCTAGTCCAAGGAATGAAGGTCAGGCCATCAATATCGATATCTTCATATTTCTTTTATCTCGTGTCTCCAAAAATAGTTAAGCAACTTAGGTCTTGTTAACTTCTTTTCTCTATATATTTTTTCTTCTTCTGAAAACATTATAAAAATACAATGAAAAAAAATTAGAAAGGTGACGCATGCATACCTTCACCTTAATTAATTAAGGTCACAAGCTTTGTGACAACTTTCTCAGCCGATTCAAACCCTTATGAATTCATTTGTCTCTCATTTTTCCATGGACTCGAGAATTTGACAAGTGTCTGAAGCAATTGCGCGCTCTAACTAGCAATTTCGTGTCCAAGGTGACTACGGGTAACAATATGAACAACTTCAACAAACAAGAATGTTGGCAGGGGGAGAAAACATTCGAAAATCACAAAAATGTTTTGAGCAAGCTCGAAACTAATATCACATGATGTTTCTTAGTCATAATTTCTCAATTTAAGGTAGCTAAAAAGGTAACTTCGTTGTTCTATATCACATGATGTTTAGTGATGAACGGAACGGGAAAAAGTTTTAATCTTCTCACGTTCAATTTTTTAATGTCGAGAGATTACAATGGCATTGAATAAGATTGAAGCTGATAAGCGTGATACAGAGTTGCCGATCAAACACAGGACTTCACCAAGTCTAGTTGTTTTTTTTTAACATTTAAGAGTACACTTCACGAAACAAAAATTGGAACAAATAAAGATGAACTGATTAGATAACTTTTAGAGGAAATAACATGCGAGGAAATTTTGGTTTAAACACAATCTATCTAGTAGAACTCTCAAAATTGGTATTCAGCTTGTTAGTTTTGATGGACAAGTATGACATTCTTAAGGCCAGGCTTTTTTGTCATTCAATCATAAAGAAATTGTTCATCCTTCCGTTTTTTTAATTATGATCTCTCTTAGTTTTTTTTAATTATGATCTCTCTTATTATGGTAAACTTCATTTATAAGAAAATCTACTTAAAATTCATTTATAAATATTTTGTTTAGTGATATTTTAGTTGTTTTCTTTTAGGTTAGCAACATGAAGCTATCGAAAGGTCATTGATGCAACCTCGACTATAACATTTGCGACCTTGAGACCATCAGGGTATGTACTAAAGTTCGTGATGTGAAAACCAAGATTAGGGGAATGACATCCATTATGGCAATTGATGATGAAGCTCGGTGAGCTGTGGTTTAGTTGGTTAAGGAGGTTAATTGACGAATTTAAGGTTATGAGTTCAAATCTCATTGACATATGTATGTGTGTGAATTATTTAACAAAAGCTTTTTTAAAAACGTGTGTAGTCTGTTTGGAAGGCTTTGAATGTGTGTTTAAAAAAGACGAAGGGACTACGGGTAAGCAAACCCCTTGTGGTCATCTCTTCCACTAAAATTG
The DNA here is from genome assembly GCA_009720345.1 of Fragaria iinumae. Lineage (NCBI taxonomy): Eukaryota > Viridiplantae > Streptophyta > Magnoliopsida > Rosales > Rosaceae > Fragaria > Fragaria iinumae. Next base: position 34,162,611 of record CM019122.1, on the reverse strand, counting down.
CATATCAAAATGAAGCTTTCAAACCCACACTACAACTCTACCTGCCCTATATGTCGTTGCTCATTATAGAACTTTAGCCACAATATGTTTTCTCGACTTTCTAACCGAAGATCGAGTCTTAGCTAATTATGATTGGTTCTTCCTGAAGTCTTTGATATTCACCTCTCTTATAAGATGCAAATAGTCAGGTTCCAGACATCTATGCATTCATAATTTAACTGCATTCTCTTGATCTCTTAACATTTTGAAATGTATCTAAAATATATAAGTTGAGGCACCAAAGTGATAGTTTTTAAATCCTAACTGTGTGTGACTCTTGCTCTAAAAATTCTCTTGGTCTCAAGGTCGCAAATGTTATAGTCGAGGTTGCATCAATGACCTGTCGATAGCTTCATGTTGCATCAATGACCTTTCGGTTAGACTCCTCCACCCATTGTAGCATTTTATCTTCCATTCACGTTCTCGCACACGTTCAAGGTCCCTACACTCGGAGCATAACCGGTTCATAGTCACGTCCTTGTGGAAACCTGGGATGTCATAAATCCAAGCAGCTTGCGGGTTACGACGATGGCAACTGCTTGCTACTACACTTGTTGTTGGTTATTCTCGATCGTGAAAGCTATGAAATTAGAGGAATCAATTATTAGGTAGTCGTGGACTAACCCCATGACAACGTCATATGGGCTAACAAGAACAATAACCTGAACCGCTACCCGGGCTATGCTCTGAGACCACCTAATAATCTTCTCTGAGATTCTAGGCGACTCCTCAGTCCTCACTGTAGCTATTGTTTGTTATCGTCATTCGAGACATTGATTGTTGTTCGTTGTTTGGTTGATTTTAGTTTTCTTCTCTCTTGCATGTGGGAGGTTTTTTATAGACAGCATAACCCATCAAACTTAGAATCAGATTGGGATACCTATTCATACTAGGAGTGCAAAACCTAACAACTAAGGGATACCATCAATTTTTCTTTTATACATATTTTTTTTCCATAAAATCTTGAACTATTCTGCGAACTTGACATGACCTAGTAGCCGCTCTGCTAGGGTTTATTGTTGCCGTTTGGTCTTCCACAAAACCTTCATCAAAAATGCCTAACGCTCTTGCTAGGTTTGGGAGAGCGCCGTATACGGCCTTTCTGTATCATCCTCCTTTAAGTCTTCAACCTTGGAGAACCTCTCTGATACTGTCATCGGCGTCGAGATCTATGTGCACAGCCTCGCCTCCTTTCCCGTCACCACAAGCACGCTCCTCGGCGACGATCCCTCCTCCAATTAATGGTGTGTGGGGCAAAGCTAAGGTTGTGCAAATTAGGGAGTTTAGATCGCTTTCATTCGCGGACCGGCTCCGACCAAATTGAGCACGACTCAAAGCAGGTATGTTGAAGAGATCTGGTTCTGTTTTATTGGTTTTTGGGTGTTGTGTTGTGGTTGATTTGGTTGGGAAAGAAGATATTCTTCTCCAACGAAGTTTGACAACAACAAAACCAGGCTTCTCCCAGCGAAACGATGCTCATGCTGGTGACAAGCCATCGATTCCGGCGTACTTCGGCTGTGGCGGCGTGGTCGGTGTCGACGCCATGGCCGACAATCTTCATGTGTGGTCTGCTTGGCGTCGACCTAGTGGGATCTAGGCTTATGTTTGTTACTTGGGCCTCAGTTCTAGTGGGTTGACCAGAGATAAAATATTTGGGCTTCCTAAATTTTGGTTTCGGATCTGGGATCCAGGTGGCGTTACGATTAAAATTTGTGACTCAGGACTTTTCTTAGTTCGGTACCATTTTTTTCTGACGGTCTTACAAAAACGGGTCACTGTGTAATATGGTTTGTACTTATTGAATAAAATGGTCTGACCTCTTTTCATTTAAAAAATATATATATATATTGTGGTTTAAAAAATATATATATTGTGGTTCTGACAATCCACTACATGTTAGGAAATTGATGATATCCCTTTAGTAATAGCTTCTAGAATTATTACCTTATTTTAATGGTAATAGCTCACTAGTGTAACTACTAAGTACAGAAGCATCAAATTGCAAGTTCAGTACTAGAAACATATATCAGCACGATGAAGATTAAATAAATAAATATGAATCAAAATTTACACATGAACTCGAGATTCAATTGTATTTTTCTCTAATATGGTATACATATGCTACAAACTGAGACATCAAAAAAATCTAAGTTTATCTTGCCACCAACTGCTCAGTTAATTTAGAAGGACCTATAATTGCTCTCCCATAAGCTATTGGCAATGATACTAACTTCTTTGCTTTTCCTACATAAGCCCTCTTTGTGAAATTGTCATAACCATTTGCTTCAATGGCATCCAGAATCTGCCTATATAGCAACAAAGAAGCCCATACTGGCCATCTACTTGCTGAGTTGAGCTCTGCAACCCCTTTTTCAGCCTCATCAAAGAACATCCTAGCTCGCTTTATTTGGCCCTTCATGAAACTTTGCCACTTGTCTGTCACTTTCCCCCGGAAGATATCGTCGTCCGACAGTCCAGCCTGAGCAAGCTCATCTTGTGGAAGATAGATTCTTCCTCTCCTAGCACTGAAAAGATCAAAATTTAAAGAGTTACAGAGAGTGCTGTTAACTCATGAACTCAGTGATCAATGATTACATAATTTTTTACAGTAATCTTCTCTGACATATTATGATTTAAAAGTGTTAATCTGAACACTACGATTGAACAAGATTCCATCTTATGAATGCTTCAGATTGAGAAACTCGCACCATGACATGTGATATAAAAGCAAGTTGCAATATGATGGGGCATAAAACATTATGCTGCAGAAGCTTTTAACCAATATGTTTAATGCACGGAAAAAGGTGATGGAACGCTCAAAAGTATTCTTGTGTTTAAAAGATGAAGCTTACTCTTCTCCAACATCTCGAAGTATGTTAGTGAGCTGATTAGCGATTCCAAGGGCCAATGCAGCGTTGTAAACAGACTCTGTTGAAGCCTTTGATTCAGGGGCGATCCCCATTACTGGAACACTCATCAGTCCAACAGTTCCAGCAACATAGTAGCAGTATAGGTAAAGTTCATCAAAGTTCTGGTATCTTGATTTTCTCAAGTCTAACCTCATTCCTTCTACCATGTCCTTGAAGGGCTGTCACCAAAGAGAAAAAAGTTATATGGTGAATCATTCACTTCTAGTACATAAGAGATCATTCAAACCGCGATTGTGGAAATGTGGTAGTTAGTACCTGTATATCAACTGGGTACTTGGTGACGGTATCAGATAGAGCTGCATCATACATATCATATGGACGACCTTCGAAAAGGTCAGTTAGTCTTTTTTCCCATCTGTCGAGAGCTTTAGGTGTGATGTATGAAGCATTAGGTCCATCCACTAGTTCATCAGTCCTTCTGCACCATACTTCATAAAATAAAAGAATCCACTACTTGTTAATTGAGAATGAATTGATCTGTAAGCGTCAGACTATGCACAAGCTGTCTAAAACAAAAGGTCAAGTACCTGTTGCTTAAAATAAAAAGGTCAATCGAGTGGGTGTCATTTGCAACTTTTAGACATCTAACTGCAGAATGGGGACCTTGGTTTTACAGTTTTTAATTCAACAGATAAAAAAGAAAAACTTGTTTCAACGCAGGATTGTAGGTAAGGATGGTTTCTTCAAGGGGCTGAGGTCTCAATCGTTCCCTTGGTATTATAAGAGGCAAAGATGCCTAAAAGACCTGATTGACTAGATAGGAATTATAAGCACAAACTCTATCCACAAAGATATGGCTGAAGTGTTATGAACCACAAGAATCACGAAAGGACTAAAATGCATGTTGAAGAAGAACTGTTATACGAACCATAAATTGCCCAAACAGCTCGTCTCCGCTCCGGTGTCATAAGCAATGTGCCTGAGAATCACAGAAAGTTGATTTAAAAACAGTGCCTTGCCAATCAATATAGACAACATCAAAGCTGAAATTTTTATTTCCCTGCACTCATAGTTAGCATTTAGCAAACAAAAACAAATTGGAATATGAAGAAAGGACTGTTTATATGCATAGTGGGACTAAAATAACCCAAATCCTTTCCAAAGACAAATTCTTGACTAATAAAAAAGAAACCCAATCTAGTGCTTGTTCCCCTTTTCTGCTTAACATGATATTCAAAGTAAAATAGTATATCCAAGAATCTGACTAGACCCAAAACAAAATAAAATATACAGAAAGGTTAAACACTTGAACCAGAATCAGAGCAAGAGTTGCAGAAGCAGAGAGTACTCACCCAAGTAAAAAGTCTTGGCATACTCGGCACAAACCTCACCACACCTATCATATGCCTCATTCAGCAAATCCCAGTTGGTCATACCATCACTACCTTCAATCCTTTGATCAAAGTCCAAAGCTTTCTCTTTAGGCCTCCTCTGTTCTCTCACCAAAGCAGCTTGCTTGAGCACCACTTCATAGACCCTCTCTTCTGAAGACCTTGGAGGGTGAGCAACAGCTCCTGAATAGGCTATAATCCCAGGAGAGAAACTCAGCCTGGAGCAGAACTTGGACCTCTTTGGGCTACCAATTCTGGGCATCAGACTAAGCAAAGAGGTGGCATTCTCTTTGGGGTTCACCACCCAAAGAAGAACACCAGACATATCAAAGGAGGATTAGAACTGGTAGTTCTGGCTTTTGGGTATTGGCTTTTTGGCTTTTGGGGTCCTGGGTTTCCAATGTGAGGATGTTATGGCAGCTGTGTGAGTTTAGGCCAGCTCTTATGGAGAGTGGAGAAGGCAGCAAAAATATAAGAAAAGGTTTTGCAAGAATGGGTTGGCAAATGGGTGACCAATAGTTTTTTCTGAGCTTCCTAACAATATAAAAAGCGCTCAGATGCATTGTCTTTTAACCATTATGTGGATGTTACTCGCTCTTCTCAGCAAGAGGAGCCAAAATTCAAAGGATTTGCACTGAGAGCTGATAGAGGGAAGTGAGAAATGTGTGGACACCAGTCAAGAGGACTCGGTGTGTTTGTGCGAAAATTCTTTTAATATCTTTTTCAATAGAGTTGGCCGAGTGGAGGATTGGCAACCATTGATCAGAAATTCAGTATGATCTCTTTGCCTCGGTGGAAAACTCTTCTGTTTCAAGTACAACCCCTTCCAATATAAATGTTTCTTACCTCTCTTAAAAAATAAAAATGTTACTTAACCTTTCAAGAAATGTAAAAGACTTTATATGGAGGACCGGAGGAGTTCAAGAAACATATAGAAAAGGCTCGAGGAAGTAGAGTATGAACTAGTTCTCCGTATTTGCTACATAATCAAAGATATTATACAATTACGAATTATAATTTATTTACTATCTCTATTTGTTAAGCTTGTTGCGCAACGTTGTTATCTGAAGATTATGTTCGACATCTCTTACTTCTAAATAACTCAGTAGAAGATAAAAGGATGACATTTACAAAACCATGTTTGGTGGTCGCAAGTTACATTTGCATTATTGAAGTCCAACATTGAGGAGGAAGGCATGCGCCTGACGGACCAAACTATTGTGTTTTTTTTTTTTTTTTTTTCCGACAATAATTTGTGTTTTTTTTATAGAAGATTATCATTACATTATTTTTTAGACTAGATCTCTAAATTTGAAGTTATGACGCATTCTGACAGTAGCTGATCAAAAATAATAAAATGATACGACAACCACATGCTGTAATAGATAAAAATAAAACGTTGTCGAAAACTTACATCATTTTTCGGAAATCTACGAATCTAAACATTATGAAACATTTTAAAATTGACTGCTCCAAAGTAGTATCATAACACCGGTAACTTCCCATCGAAATGGGACCGATTTCGAAAGAGACACTTGTGGAAGGAGATATGCCTAAAGATGGAGGGTTAGAGAAACGTGTAGTGCTCCTTTGAATAGCATCTTCCTCCACATTCATAAGCTAAGAAAGATGGGTGATTTGGGTGAAATTTTGAGCAGCCTCCTTGATTGTAGGACATGACCGATTAGGAGGAAAGAAATTCGGGTAGAACTCGTCAAATGCGAGTTCATGAACAAAGTGTGTGTAATGTGAAGTGACGTATCAAAGCACCATTATTGTGCTTGTGCGTTAGTTAGTTAGTTCACTGTCTTTGTCTAGCTAGTCGAGGACTCTTGTCCCCAATGGCAATTTCGGCAAATTTTATGGCATTTGGGTAACTGAAACCATCAAAACCCTCTAGCAAATCTGTCATTCACTAAGTGGGTGCTGATATCCTATTGGGAAACCTTAATAGGTAGTGTGGTCGATCGACTAGCTGGTTGGCCGGCCTAATAATTAAGTATCGATCATTTCATGTTAAGTGGAGATTCATGCCATCGTTCACAGAATGCATGTGGTATGCATGGATGCACAAGCATGTCATGCAAGATTTGTGTTTGTAATTTCAGTAATGTAAATTATGGAGACAAAAATGGTTTCTTAATGCGAAAATTCTTGTACGTGACCTAGAATTTAGGATACAATTTCATCCGTTGATATTTATAGTTAATTATTACTTAAATAATTAAATAGTGTGATAAATGCAATCTAACCGTCTATTTATATTGATTTAAGTACACCACGGTACTTTGAATCGGTGCTTTGAATCTTCTCTCCTGTTAATGTAGTAAGTCCTGTAACAGAGAGCTGAGTTTATCAATTAACAAGTCAAGTTTGGCTACTACAATGATCTGTTTGAAGTAATAATGCGTTTCCGATATCAAGGCTGCTTTGGCCTTCATTAGTCAAGGTGATTGTTGCATGCTCTTGATTCTACAGCTTAATATCTCTCGCTCTTTTGTTTTCCTACCAAGCTGAGGAGCATGATTTGGATTACTCTTCTTTTTCCGTTTTCGTTTTCTTTAGGTTATCTTGATTTTGAAAGGATATCTCTACATGAGTCTCTCTACCAAATAAATGTATTCAACTATAAGCACAAAGTTTCGACCAGAAAAAAAAAAAAAAAAAAAAAACTATAAGCACAAAGAGCGCTCTATTGGCATGGTGACTTTATTTGTTTTGACATAGCAATGAGACATGATAGAAATTAACGGTAACTTGATATGTAACTTGATTACAACGTAGCATAATTATTATACACGAAAATTAAAAAGTTTCTCTCCGTCTAGAACGCGCCACACACGCGCGCGAATCCTAATTCTTTGGTGGTCTCAAGCTCTCGTCCGGCTGCACTGCGGTGACGGTGCCGGTCGCTGGCCAAGCCGACGCATGAGGGTTGCGGCCGGACGAGATATGTTTTATGTGCCTTTGAGGTTGGTATCGAGCAGATCTGAAATTTGTTTCTTTCAGTCATGGATAGCTGCATCAATGTCTACACAGGTGGATTGACCAAAGGCAACCGGGGCAAGTGAAGAATGGCGGCTGGGCTTTTGTCGGTGGTTCGACAAACAGTCTCACCAGTGGGCCGGGATGGCTCAGATCTAGGTATCTTCTTTACGAGCCAATGGGTTATGGGCTTCTTATGCCCATGGTATTGGGCCTCAGAATCACAGGGCCTGGGCCTTGTGCACTCTTGAGGCAACTATGTTACCTGCTTTTTTACCTACTGTTGCTAGTTTATCTGGGTTCCATGTTTATGGGTTCATATCACCCTTGTGGTGCATTTTCATCCCTTTGTGGATTATACTGGCTTGGTCCAGAGCGGGAGGACTCGGTTCCTCATACCGATGTCAATCGATCTCAATTTTTGCAAAATATTTGGTTACCTTACACCAAAAAAACCTGTCAATGACCATTACAAACCTTCATGAGTGCTTGTGTGGTTGCACGCTTAAAGTGCAATTTCACACTTACCTATCAGATTATGGGTGCTCACGCGTGGGTTCATCACCCCCCATTTTCTTTGGTTACGGTTCTTGGTTATGGTTCTCGGTCCTATCACGTCAGCCTCAACTTCTTCATGGCTCGGATTTGGATGGTGGATTGTATGGTATTGTTTTGAGGGAGCTCTTCCTCTGTGGTGTGGGTTTCATATGATTTGTGCTTTGGGATTCTATTGGCATTTGGATCTCAGGTGTCAATGTTCTGATTTAGTACTCCTCACTACCTCATAGTTGCTGGCGGCGACAGTGATGACAATGTTAGCAAACATAAGGGGTGGGTGTAGTAGATTTGTAAGTGTTGTTGCTTTTTTAATTTCGGATGTAGGACATTCGGTCTATAGATTAGTGAGTTGTTGGTCTCCTCTTACTCCTTCTAGTTTGATCGAGTTGGAGACCCGTGCTCTTTGTTAGTAGTTTTATTGCTTTGCGTTTGCAAGCTTTGTAATCGGGTTTGTCCCATGATTAATGAATTATTCATTTCTCACAAAAAAAAACATAATTATTATACACACATCTTTCTTACTATGTTCTAGTCGGAGGATAAATCTGACGACACCAAATTTTATTATCATGTCCCTTGGAAGGTTGTACGTGCCCAAGAAACTCATCCTCTTCTTGTAGCGGACTGCAGACACATTACAATAAGCTAAAAACAAAATAAAAAGTTTCTATCAATATTTTTCTCTTGTAATAATAATGCAAAAATTCCACATTGGTTGGCATTGGAATTAGTCACATAATTTCATATGAACCATACGATGTACCTCTAGAATCACTTAAGCCCTAAATAGTTAACAGTACTATATCACATTTACCAAAAGAAACCAAATGAGCTTGTAAAATCAATGTGCTATAACGCACCGCTATGAACTTGATTGGCTATTTATAGATACATATCTTAATTTGGAGCAGCTAAGATCAGGAAGAGGAGGGAGAAGAAGAGAAGATCCTTGGAATGATTCCATGTGCTAGCTAGCTTGTTCTGGTGGCGATGACTCGTCACCTCTGCATCGATATCTTTTGGTTAATTAGGTTAACTCCCCCGTCGAGCATGCAGCCAGTATTTGGACATGTAGAAGGAATTCGCAAAGAGATCGATGATGATGAGATGCAAATGTTTTATAATTCCGATGGCTTTGAAGTAAGTTGCTCTCACATCACATGCAGACCATCTGCGATCAACACAAGGTGCCCTACACATGTCACCTACATGTGTCTTGTTCGTAACAGATTACGACCCCCCATCCATCTTTATGTTCTATATAAATAACAATTATTATTCATATCAAGAAATTCTAGCAGTTTCGATCTCATCCCATTTCCACCTTAGATCCCTGTCGATGATCGAGGATGTCCCTTCCGGGGGAGTTCCAGCTTGTAGCCAGGAAACAAATGAGAGTTGAGACTTGTAATTTATTAGCCAGGATATGCTTTTTGTTGATTTTGAAGCTAGCTAGGAAATGTTTTTTTTGTTTGTGTTTCACGTTTTTATATTGATCGAAATTCAGCTGTATGAATTTGATTTCTCTGTTCTTATCAATCTCTTGCAGAGTACTGACATTGATCCCCACCTCCTACGAACAAAGACGTATCTACACCCGGGGTACGGTGGGCTACAACCCACCCCACATTTTAAGAAAACATTGTTTTGTTGCATAATTATTATACTTAAAAAAAAAAGTTAAATTATGAAAATCATCCCACCCCAAATTTCTATACTTAGTCTATAACTTTATATGTAATTAAACTTAGTCCATATGACTTTTTTTTCTTATTACATATGTATTGTTTATTTTATTAAAAGCAGTTGTTTCTTTAATCTTTAGGTATGATTCTTAGTTATATCAATCATCCTCTTGGAGTCTTGTATGTGTCATATGACCTAATTCTCAAATCTCAATTGATTAATGTCTTTATCAAATTTAGTCCTAATATCCCATCATCTCAAATCTAAATTGATTAATGCCTTAATAAGTCACAATATCTCATCATCCCATCGCACTGTATTTCTATTGATATTCTAATTTTAATCTCAATTGCTTACTTACTTTATTGTAAATGACTAATGCTAATTAGTGATGTGTATATATAGTTGTAATAGTACCAACGTTTGATTCATAGTCATTAGATAGTGTTTTTCCGTCCAGTTAGGTTTTAAGATTATACACTCGTTTACTGTATTGTTAAAGCGGTGCTTGTGTGCTTAGTTATTAGATTTTGCCTCTCTTCAAGAGCGTAAGGTTCAATTTGAGTAAGTATGTTCTTTTATCTTTAACTTTTGTTATCGAATTTCTATAAAATGTTATAATATTGAATTCTTAATGATCAGTTAACTACGTGACTATTTGATATGTTTTTAATCTAAGATGTGATATGTAAAATATAGAAGAAAAAAAGTCAAAGAACTTTAAAAAAAATTCAGCCTACCCCAACCTAAAATCCTAGGTCCGTCATTGCCTGGGAACTATTGTGCTTAACTGTAGAGCTTTGCTGCAGCAGTTTGACTGAGTTCAAATTAATCATATTCATCGTGAAAGGAACACATTTTGGCTAAAAACAATACCCTGAATGCTCATGACATTTGCTATTTTCAGAAGCCTCATGTGATTGTTATTAAAGCTCTCATTGATGATATTGCTGGTTTTGCTAGGGACAAGAGTTTTAGTTCTAGCAAGGCTGATTAGTTTTGTTTAGTTGTTTTACTTCGGGTCATTAGCCTCATTTGTACCCAAAAAAAGAGGCTTTAAAAACAGAAAATTAGAGGATTTTCTTCTTCAAACTTTTTGGAATTCGAAAACTTTATAGCACGAGCAAGACTTCGGAAATTAGTTATCATTCATTCACCTCCTAATTTAATTTTTGTAGTGATATATCATATATCATCGAAAATCTCATCGTAATAACTGATATGTGAAAGAAACGTGCTTGGATCTGGAAGTTGGTTGATCTTCATGTCTTCATGGAAAGTGGAATCTGAATGAGAGTATGCCTCGTATGATATAAATGATAAATCGATCAGAAAATGGTGTTCGATCGATGACAGTGCTGGATGAATTAGCAACGAGCGAGTGACAACGTCAACCTTTCTTGTCACATAATATAAACCTATAGCTAGAACCAAAATCATATCAGGGAAAATACAGGAGAATTGATTTTCATTCTGCGAATTAAGCTAGCTAATAACAGATCTTAAATAATTAATTAGCAAGTAATATTTCTATATATATATATAGAAGATCGAGATTCATATATAAGTTGGTGAGTATATATAGTTAGCAGTATCTACAAAATAATGAATAACATAATAAGTCTCTTCCCAGGCTTAATAAGCGACGGATAATAATGAGTGGTAAAATGAGTCATATATAGATGGATCTCAATTATCGAAGGTTGGTGTGTGTCGAAGGTAGCCATAAATCTGTTTTCATACACTTTTTGGGGTTCGATTCCCTTTTGCTGGCATGGACAGCGCGCGCCCAGAAAAAGACCAGCTTCACCTGCTTGTTACTACATACACCACATACGTCCCCGTCTTGTGTTCTTGGTAGAAGACAACCCTTGACCCACTTGGCTTCAAATCTTTCACCCTACTGTGAACAAGACACCGGAAAATATTAGGGTTTGGACTCATGCAGCCTTGCTTGGACTTGAATTCAATTCAAGTGTGTGGAGAGGAAAACGAAGGAGAAAGCGTTGCTATCATCTGGAAACGAATAGTGTGGTCTCTCTGCTACCTAGTGTATATAAAACTTTGCTTGTGTCTATGTCCCAAAGATAGAAGTACGATCGATATGTTACATACGGGTAAGGCTATGATATATATTTTAACATTTATCATACGTTAACTATATATTTTTATCATTGTAAGGATTCATGTAATCACTTGAATAACTCATTTACAGACTCATATAACTTATTTAAGAACAAATATTATTATAATAAGGACTCAAAATTAAAATTATACAGTAAAATAATTCTCGATTATGATACTATAACAAAACGCAACAAAACAAGTTCACAAGTACCGCTTGGTATAGGATAACACATATACAAGTAATACAACTGACTAATGTGTTGATTAGATTCAAGATAAGGATATCTATGCTTTCAATATGCGAAAGTGTCTCAACTTGGATATATTGAAAGGCCTATTGAAACTATATAGCGACATACATATTAGTATTTTGTAAGTATTTTTTGGTTTTCATAATTTCCATGGGATGATGACAATTACATACGAAGAATAGAAGTAGCTTGCAACATGCATGCATATTTAAAAACAAACTGTATAGTTGTATAGTCGTTAATCATTGTTAATCATTGGGGGGATCGGAGAGGTTCACACCACCAATTCCATGATGACCATGGTACAAGAATCAACGAACTAAAAGTTCATAATGTGTGAGAAATTTCATTGTATCTCAAATATATATATATATGTAGTTTTGAACAAAATAGAATGGTGACTCTGAAGAAATCCTATTCATTCTACGTACAATTACATCTAAATTGTTCTTGCTTACATGAGTCCCAAATCACCAGTTCACCGCATGTATTGAGAGTAACAAAATCAGTTGGTAAAGCCAACAACTGCACTATAGTTATCAATGGATTAATTGGATATACAAATGTAGTTATACATATCTAGATTTGGAACGATAGTACGTAGATCTCCGATCATCATCGAGCTCATGGCCTAAAGCACTCTCGAGCAAACTCAAGGCTAGCTAAGAAGACAAATCGACTGAAGAGTACCGCGGTGTTAAGATCCGAGTTCATGCATATACGGCTATACATACGTACGTATGATCCATTGTGGCCGGGTTGTGGTCGAAATCAAACGTATATAGATGCTTAATTAGTTTCTTTTCATCAGTTAGCAGCTTCATGCTTGGCTCGTATTTTGACTATAATGGGTTCAAATCTCCTCCTCTATGAGTAAAATATATCGAATGTTAATGGTGCTGGATAGTAGCATTAATCTGTGCATTGGGTGTCATGCATAAGAGCAAGTTTAGCAGACTATCTATTTTAGAAAGCGTGTTTAGCCTTTTTTTGATATTTTCGGAGCTCCAGCAGACTAGCCAAAATGTAACTATTATGACTTTTAGCTATCTCGCTAGCTAAATATAGAGAGCGAGATGACTCAGATGAGGCTAGCTATAATTTAATACATTTCTTATAAAATATTTTACGTGATATATAAATATATTTAAACTATTTAATCTTTATTTGAAAAATAATGTTGATGTAATGCTAGCTAAAATAGAGAGTATTGATGCAGCCGTATTTCTAAAGTGGCTAGCCAAAATGACATTTTAGCTAATTTGACTAAAATTTAACTCAAAAATGGCTAGCATTACTAAAGATGACATGTGACTTATTATTATTATTATTATTATTTAGAAAGGTAAAACTTTATATAATAATAACCAACCATTACAATCATGAGAGATCTCGATGGTGGACAACAAGTCTCCACACTCCTCCATACCCACATATCAGCGATTACAATGAACATGAACCGAAAAGGGTCCAAATGTAACCTACTTATAATCTCATCCAAAAGTCTCGACACCTCCTTACAGTCAACCTCAAGAAGAAACAACACCACCAAACACTATACACTAAGACTACAAACATATATGTATAGGCAACCTCCCCATTACATTGACAACAAGAAAACACAAACTTTAACACCGGCAGTCCATGAACATGACAACCAAACATGACCATACCAAAACCATCACCAACACTAACCAAAAACCAACACCCTCGCCTAAAGGGAGGGACGAAAAACAACACCAAAACAAAAAAACCAAAGACCCAAAAAAAGACAAAAAAAATTAACTGACTCAGACCTAGGCCTAAGAGAGCCCAAGCTCAACCTAAACCCAATAGACTTCAAGAAGATACCTTCCAAAGAACCCGACCTAAGTATACACCCGCTTGGGTGCAAATCATGCAGCCGCCCCGCCACCATCGTCATCTTGTCATCTGAACCGCACCGCCGTCCAAGTCTCACGGGGGAGGCACCGCCCTTCAAAATATGCAACTGAACAAAGCAATATTTGTATATCACTAGACTGTAATTGTTGAGATATGAATTCCGCATCGGGAATATGAAACCTTGCATGTGAGTTTATAAGGGTTTGAGTCACTCAATCCACAATAAATTGATTTTGAATGTGAATCTTAAACTACTTTATTCGCATATTTGCTTACTAATTTGATGAGGGAAGGGTCCTAATTAAAAGTGATGGCACACACAACCAGTAAAAAAATACAAAGAACACAACTCATTATACGCGGCTGAAAAAGCTGTAGAGCTATACGTGTACCTATATGGAGACATCGTTCAAAATTGTTGATGTATACATATGCTTTCCAAGTTCCTCGTGTGTTTTTTTTGGCCCCAAAAATATGTGAGCGTCCATACAAACATTGAGATTGAAATTAAGGTAAGTACCGTGATACTGACAATCACAAATTGCATATGATAACAGACATATAAATAATTGTCTTGTTTTATAATAATATAAGATTGATCAAATTTAATTTCACATGTGATATTGGAAGTAATTAAAGAGAAGATGGTGATTTTGTATAGAGTATTACCTCAATTGAACTCAGTAACTTTCTAGGTGTAGTCAAGTACTCATGACGTTGATGTAATTCTAGTTAGGCGGCTTAGAGCAAGTCCAACAGCTTTCTTATATTTTCTACATAATAGGGAAGCAAAACTCAAAATCTCTAAAAATTTTGTATACCAAATCCAACAATTTCCCTATTTTAAAGATTCAAATATTTATTACAACAACAATCCTCATTTATTACAATATAATAATAAGTATAAAAATTTTAAAGTTTATTTTTTAGAATAAATTATGTTTTCTTTCTTATCTTTGAGCCTTGAAGAATGTGCAACATTCAATTCTTCTTTCCTTAAATATTTTTAGAGAATCTGTAAATATAGGGAAGCAAAACTTCTCTTTCATCTCTTTCCCTATTTTAGAGAATGAGATAGGGAAGCTGTTGGAGTGGAAAATGACCCCATATTCTCCAAAATAAAGAAAATCAAAGAATTTAGAGAATCTGTTGGACTTGCTCTTAGGCCTGTGTAATCATGCTTCATCCATAGCTGCTCATCCGTTACATGCACTTAGTATATTTGTTCATCTTTTCTCATCTACATTCATTGTTTCAAGTATAGGCTCTAATTTGGCTCTCAATTTCTTTTTATTAGCTAGCCAATGATAGTAGTCATAGTACGTACACTTCATACAAACATAATAGAATTTCTAATAGAGTACGGCTATTGGGACCTTTAAATTTGCTCACTTGACCTCACTCTATTATGAATTATTAAATGACATATTTATCCTCTTATACAACGACTATTAAGGACATTAATTAAACAAAAAGTAATACATTTATTCTCTCCAAACTTTCTACTTCAATAATAATGGATTGAATTTTATTATTTTTCTTATTGGTTTTTATTTTCTAGTTTTACCACATACTTATTAAAGTATTTATATATTTATATTATCATACATGTCGCATGGATATACAAAAATGGAAAAAATATTTTTACAAAAATTATGATCTATCAATTATTAAAAAATAAATAAATAAGTATTAAAATAATTTATCATCATGAGGTATAACAAAAAAAAAATAGTATATGTAAAATAGAAATACAAAAGTAACAAAAATAGAGAATAGTTCATGTTAGAACATTCTTTTGATGATTGATAAATAAAATTTGAGACACAATCCTTGTTTTTTTAATTTTCAAGAGAATAGTATTCTTCATGAATTAACTTTTCTTGAAAATTGATGTCATTGAAAATTATTTCTTACAAGTTACAATTTGATCAAAAAATGAATGTCTAGTGACATTTTATGCAAAATAAAAAAGTACAAAAAATCAAGAAAATCAAGAAATCAAGGTCAGAAATGGAGGTTTGCGTTAAAAAGAAAAAGAAAAAGAAAAGAATTTGAGGTATAGTAAGTGAATAAAATGTGTAATGAATGATATATTAATATATATGTAGATTACATAAACAATGCTATTTTAGGAATTTGAAAAGAGGTCTAACGAGCAAATGCTTATATTTAAAAGTAAGATAGAGTTGTAGAGAGAATGAGAGATATATTAAGCAAATTTGGAGGTCCAAATAGCCGCACTCTTTCTAATATATCAAAATTATATGTTTAGCATACTTTAACTTTGAACATGTGTATCGACTCTCAAAATTGAATTATCAGAATTAGATTACATTGAAACATATTTTAGGTATAAGCAATTTTACACATACGTGATATAAAAAAACTCACTAGACATCTCCGCGATTATTTAATTTTAAAGTTGATTGATTGATCCATTGTATTAAAGCACCGTGGTTTTGCCTCTTCTCGCTAAACATGTAAACAAAAATCTCCTTTCCCGATTCATCAAATCACTTGAAGAGACGAAACAAAACTGAATCCATTGTATTAAAACCAAAAATGGAAATGGAGTTGCTACAAAAATGATACACGAACGTTATGTGTCCAAAACAATTTAAACCCCCCTAATTACAAACTCGCGTACAAATCAACCGTCTCCCAATTATACTAACCATCACACGTGTTCTCTAACCAGAGCGAGGATCGTTTGAACCACACTCGCAGCAAGTATACTTATAACGGCAGAGGAGGATTAGGCGTATTTGTTTTTGTTTCCCTCGTTTTATTTGTTCAAAATTCAAAAACGACCCAACAACTCTCCATCTTCTCTCTCCTCTCTCACTCTCACTCTTTCTCTCTCTATCTCTTCTCTCTCAGCTAAAAACCCAAAAGGAAACAAATCAAGAAAGCTAGGGTTTCGATTCCCTTCTCTCGCCTCTTCTCCGATTCCAGTTCTTGGAGATCGATGTTATGCTTCAATCGTGAATTAGGGTTTGTGTGCAGATCCGTGTTGAGGTTTCTTGACAGATCGCTCGCCGGAGCCATGGGCTGCTTCTTTGGTTGCTTCAGAGTCAGGGACGATCGCCACCTCCGCTCCAGGCCTCACCTCGTTTCTCACTCCTCCCGCTCGGTAAGGGTTTTCAATTCCAAATTCAAGAACTCAATTTTCCCCCTTTTCTAAATTTCTTTGAATCAGCTCGATTTCGGTTCTTGTTCTTGATAATCCGTTTGGTTTTGAGTTATTGTGTTGCGATTTGTGTTGAATTTGGGAAAGGATTGAGATTTAGGTCTTTCTATGTTGTTAATTTTGGATTTTGTGAGCTGAGATTATCATGTCGAATCGATTTTATAGCTGCTAATTTGTTGATTATGAGATATGGCGCTGATGTGTTGTTTTCGGTTTCCGATTGTTTTGGTTAGGGAGCTGTGGTGTCTCAGAACCGTTTGGCGTCTCTATTTTTAGAACAAGGTATGCTAGTTTGCTCACATATGAAGTATTTTCTTCAATCTTTATTTACAAATCTCATTTCTGATTCTTCTTTTTCTTCATTGTTTGTATGTAACTTGTGCAGAGAAAGGAGAATCTCCATCCAGAGATAAGGAAAGTCCTGGTTATGGGACTCCACAAATTGACAAGGATCTCAAGAATGAGGTATGAGACACTCGAACTCACTCGCACACTGACATGAGATGTAATCTTATAAATGTTCACATGGTTTTGGAAGTATTGTTTTAGTGATCCCCACGTTCTTCTGTGGTTAATGCCGTTTTGTTCCGTTCACCTGGTAGTCAATTTAGCAGTTAGAAATCATATAGTTTGAGTTCAATTGGGATATGAGGGCCCGTTTTGGCAATCCATTTTCTAGCTTCTGTTTTAACAGCAATTTCTTTCTTGATCTTGCAAAATGAACTAAGCATCCATGATGCAGTACAATTCAACCACTAGGATGACAAATCAAGGAACCATCATCAGTTTACAAAATGTTGCTTTTATAAGTTGAATTTGTGGCAGCTGGTGGAGTCTAGCCTGACTCCAGTTCTGTGTATCAGATCAGTCTCATTATTCCTAGTCACAATTGTTTTGGTTAAGTTTATATGTTAACATTTGGAATTTTTCATACTGTTAAAAAATACTTCTTTTAACTAAGGTACATGATTCTGCAGGCCAAGTTTCTTAAGGCTTGTGGTACTATAGTTGAGACCCCAGTTGAAATCCGGAAAGCTTCAAAGTTAAATGGCTCACCCCATCATGATAGAGATTCAGAGTCGTCAAAATTCAACTCATGGCTTCCCAACACATCCATTAAAAAGCTTCAGCAGGAGAATCAACCAGAGCAGCCTCCTACACCTGTTAAACTTTTTGAGCAGTGGGGAATGGGGTCAGAGCATACACCTATCAGGTTATCCTCATAACTACTTAAAAATTCTTGGAAATTATTACATTATCTAATTATCAGAGGCGTGGAAGGTCCTTTTTTAAACATAACCTCCAAAGTCGTTGTCATCTATGAACTGTAGTGGTTATCTCATCTTTCTGCTTAAAAACAAAATGTTTCAATTGTGAAAACTGTCTCCAGTAAACATGAGTCACTATGTTATTGATCTAATGGTTTGGACTTTTGGGGGGAACCATGTTGCATTGGTATAAATGCTTTGTTTCAGTACTTGAATTCTTATATCTTGGATTTTAGTTTTATAAAACAACATAGTTTCTGACATTTGTCAAATTTGTAATTTTTGTTAGTTATGAGTCAAACCAACAGAGTACTGGAAGGAGCTCTCTCAGCTCTACTGAATGTAGTGGAATAGGTACTGCTTCATCGGTAAAGATTCATTCTGATCGGGCTGAGAGTACTGTAACTCCAACTTCACCTTCCCACTCGGCCACAGATGTCCAGGGCAGGGGAAAGTCTGTTCGCTTTGAATGCGACTTTGACACTGCATCCTCAAAAGGTTCTTCATCTGGTAACTATAGCAGGAGTGCGAAAATAGCTGAAACTCCAGGAAAACAGGGCACATCAAAGTATTCAGATTATCCAACCCCGCTGACTCTCTCTGAAGAGATGCAGACACCTGGAACAGTTTATCCATCAGGCCAGGGAACTTTTCCTAATGGAAAGTCTCGAATCAGGTCTCAGTATGTGTATTCAGTTCCATACCCTGAGGGCACCTCTCGGTGGAATGTACTGGAAGAGGAAGATTCTAACTCACATGGGTCTTCATTTGAGCCTAGTGTGTCTCTCAAACAATCTGGAAATGCAACCCCCATATCAGAAGAGGGGAAAAAAGAAATTTCATCTGGAAAGGAGGTGGAATCAAGTATGTCTTCCTGGCTGAAGCCAGTGACTCAAGATGACAACAATCTGAATTTGGGAGATGCTTCTGTCAGAAACCGTTATTTTGGCAGAACTCCTGGAGACAGGCCTATAATTGGTTTGGTTGCTACTCACTGGAATGAAGATGACCCTACTCGTATCTCGCCCAAGTGGTGGGATGGGAATGGAATCCCAAATTCAACCAATAAATACAAAGAGGTTTGTCTCGCTGCTTTGTATGTTCTTCTGCAGCCTTCATTTGCTAAAGTGTCATATCTAAAGTCCTTTCTATTTTCAGGATCAGAAAGTGAGTTGGCATGCGACACCATTTGAAGAGAGGTTGGAGAAGGCATTATCTGAAGAAACTTTCATCTCTCAGAGGTACTTCCTTGTCTAATATATACTGTGCAGCTGGATTTCTGCAAATATCTTCCCTTAGGTTGAAATCTGAGGTTGAAACCTGCAAGCACTGTGAAACTTGCTTTGTGAACCCCAGTATTTGTTTACTTACTAGGCTGTTAGAGCTGCACTAAACCTATTCCATTTAGTTAATATTGTTAGTCATGTGTCTTTTTGGGTTGAGTCATGACCAAGACTCATTTATTTATGTCTTTCCTCCTCTTTTCTTTCAAGGCCTTGTGGTTGATAAGGTATCTCTCTTGATACATCCCATACACATTATGTTTTTGATGAAAAATTAATATTTTACTTCATGATTAAAAAGCTGCAACAGTAAGTTTCAATGGCCTAACATTGGCTATCTTTTCCATAGTCCTGCCGGGTCTATAGGGATCACAAAAACTTCTTCTTTTGTTTTCTGATAGAATAACTTTCAATCTACTTGTGCTATCTTCGTCTGAGAGCTGAATAATCTCCAATAGTGTTTCTGCTCTTCAGTTTTTACATGTTTTTCACCACTGTTAAAGATGTATTAATTTGCCTTGATAGCAAATCTAACTATGCACTCTTTGGTTTGCAGAAAAAACATACAGGGAATGCCCATTGTGTTCGATGAGAATGAGGAAAGTGATACTGCCCTTTCTCAGTTGCAGTCTTCATCCCAGCCAAAGTCAGTGGTTTCATTCTGACGGGTGATCGTGGTTTTATGCCCTTTTGTTGTTTGTTTTACATGCGAAATGATGTTCATGGAGATGAGTTCTTTCGAACTTAAAGTTTGAACAAGTTAGGGATATGGTAAATTGGTGACTGGTTTGAGTCGCACCATTGAACAAATGTGGCTGATTCTGGAAGTTCTATTATGGTGTCAAATACATGTTGGCAGTATGCTACTGCCTAGAATGTACAGAATCAATGAAAATCTTATCTCAGTTATTTTCCTTTTAATTTATGCCTCAACTTCTATTTTCATTATATGATCTTTGTATTTGGGATAATCAGAAGTGTTACAGCCTCAAGTTCTTAGATTGGATCATACAAGTTAGAGAAATTTTATTCACATATCTCAAATTTTTAAATACATATACTGTTTAAGGAAAAATTATATTTTCGTCATTCTGTTATGTGTCTTGCCCTAATACATGTAGGATTGGTTAATCCGGTTTTCTTATTAGAATAGATTGCAGTTGATAGAACTTCTAGATTCTTCGGGAGACTTTATGTAATGCCTATAAATAAGTCTTTCTATCAATGAATGAGTAAACCGTTATTCTCGTTATCTTTTCTTCTTCAACACATACCACTTTTTTGTAAATTTTTTAATTACTGATTTAACTCTCATAATAAATAAAAAAGAAAACTCTCTGCAGTAGATCATAATACAATTATGATTTATCCCTCATAATTTGAAATTGGTTCATACACAAATGATCAACATAGCTTCTCTTTCTTCTGTTAGCTTGAACATGACCAAAAATAATATAACCGAGACCTTCAAAGCTTTGAAATTAACCCTGAGAGTACCAACAACACGAGTACGTGACCCTTACATCCAAATTAAACAACAATCAACACCTCGTCATTCTCTTTAATATAATTCAAACAATCATCGTTGGTCACAAAGGCAACAATCTTGTTCCCATTTTTCAAAAACTGGATCCTTTTTGTATTTCATTACAATCACATCATCTTTGTTCTAACTAATTAATTAGTTCTCTAACCTATATTTGGTTTATCAGAAAGAGAAATAAGCAATCAGCTTTATTGTCGTCAGGAAAGGAGGAAAGGAGAATAGGGAGGAAATATTTGTAGTAGAAAGAAACAAGAGGAAGGGTAAAGGAGGAATATGGGGTAAAATGTGGTAACAAAAAATTAAGAGAATGTGTATTAAATAAATAGAGACGTGTGAATAAAATTTCTCCACAAGTTATGGATTTATCAGGTCTAATATTTCACACGAAGAATATCATACCCTGTTAGTCTTATCTGATAAAATTAGGCGTCAAGCTGTTTCACTAGGAAAGTTTGGTGAAAATGCAGTTTTCAAAGTGTTAGGCAGCTTAATACAATGCATTTTGAACTTGCGTAGTCCGAGTCTTATGATCAAGATATTCAAGACAATTGCTACATTTAGTACATTTCAAATACCAAATTCAAAATAGATTCTCCATTGGATAATCATAATTATTCAATATTATTGTTACTTTTTATCAAATGCTTTTCTAACCCCATGAGAACAATTCTCAAAAAGTTTCTTAATTTCAAAAAATACTTGTCCAGAATTTTGATGTCTAACACAAAATTGTGAATTATGGGCTCATAGCACACGGTGTTTTCTCCAGTTTTATCATCCAAACTTTGCCACCTTCAAATCATAATAGTAAGCAACTTTAGAATTGATGGAATCGGATCGAAACTTCTGCGAAAGCAAAAGAAAAAACAATTTTTTTTGTAGTAAATATCAAGACTATTTCACACAAAACAGTTTCAATAGGAAAAACGTATTGGACAAGGTTTGACATGTTTTACACAAGTGTCAGAATGACACCTCAAAACATTTTATTTTTTTTCAAAAAGAGTAATGCTGGGTGAACCACCTCTTAGGGAACCACCTTAGAGCTCACCTTAGGTGACAACATACGTAGCATATCAACGTCATCAAAGCATTAGTTATGTCTTTTATATTTTCATTTTTTCTTAATTACTAATTTTTTTTTCTTTTCTCACTTTCTTAGTTTAATCTTATCAACCCTATTTTTCTTTTTTTTTATCTAACTTGTGCCGTCTTCATCTTCATCAATCCAACCATCTCACTTGCTCGATCTTCCATCGATCAACTCATATTGAATTAGAGTATCGCATGATTCTTATTAGGCTTCCATGGTTATTGTTGTGTTGGATGAAGATTTCTTAGATATCTATGTGACTACGATTCGTTAAAAAAAAAAAAATAATTAAAAAAACCCTCATATGTTGTTCAAATGGGTGAGGTTTTTTAAAATTTTTTTTTTTTAAGGAATCGTAGTCACATAGATATCTAAGAAATCTCCATCTAACACAACAATAACCATGGAAGCCTAATAAGAATCATGTGATACTCTAATTCAATGAGTTGATCGATGGAAGATCGAGCAAGTGAGATGGTTGGTTTGATGATGATGAAGATGAAGATGAAGACGACACAAGTTAGATAAAAAAGAAGAAAAATAGGGTTGATAAGATTAAACTAAGAAAGTGAGAAAAGAAAAAAAAGAATTTTAGTAATTAAGAAAAAATGAAAATATAAAAGACATAACTTATGCTTTGATGACGTGGATACGTCACGTATGCTACCACTTAAGGTGGTTCCCTAAAAGGTGGTTCATCTAGCGTTACTCTTTTCAAGTAAAGAGATCGCGATTTGGTTTTACACATGATTGTGGAAGGTGATTCTCTCTAGTTATCAACCGTATCAAAGGCTCATGTGGAGTCTTTCACTCCCTTGTTTATGACTATTCCTTCTTTAAGATTGTTGTATGTTTTGTAATGATGCATAAGAGTCGATCATACAAAATCCTTGAGAAAACTATTGACCACTCAAAACTCTACAATTCAAAGCCAAATCAACTTGGACTTCTTTTTTTTTTTGAGAAGGAGAATTGCATTTATACGCAATTTAGATAAGTACATGATTTAAGTATGAAAAAGTCAAAATAGACAATTCACGACTCATGTGAAAGGCATGAACAAAAACGATTCACTACTAACTAGCTACGCTGCATGTACCTTTTACTACAGTACATACTTATAACAAAAAACATAAGAAGTGGAAAATGGTTTTCACTTATCCTCGGAAATCTAATCTAAATCCGTTTGGTAGAAGAACATAAACGGTGATGGTATCGTTAAAACCTTACTCTAAACCGAGGAAACAGTACCAACACCACCAATTTGCAGTGTAAATCAATTTGGACTTAAATTTATAAATGAGAGAGAGATGGCGGATGAAGAAGAATCAGAGCTAAACGAGAAGCAGAAGACTGAAAGTCATTATCACCCCCAGTATCCGATGTATTTATGGATACGTTTTCGGCCGTATCCGACGTGTTTCCGAGCGTTTCAAAGCGTATTCGGTCGTTTATGGCCATACCAGCGCATACCCGGTATTTTGTAGATTAAGAATTTGTTCTTTAGTAGTATTTATACGGTTCGATACGCGTCCGATGCAGCTAGATACGTATGTGTCAATAAATCGGATCGTAGGGACAATTCTCTCTTTTAACTTAGAATATTAGTGTTCGGCCCAAAACCTCAAAGCCCTAAATCTCCATTTAAATAGAAAAACCATCAGCCTGTTTAAGACTCAGGGGCGCGAGATGGAGCGGCTGTGTGGGGAGAGAAGATGACGAAGTTGTAGAAGAAGGGTTGAATCAAATACTTGAAGCAGCAATCGAAATCAATCAAACATGTAGACAAGAAACTCATCTGAGGGGACCGTGATTTTCCCTTTCACAATCTCAATAGTTTTCAATCTGAATTTACCGATTGATTCCCTTGTTGCTCGTATCTGATTTCCTCTCTCTCTCTCTGCTTCTCTCTCTCTCTCTCTCTCTCTCTCTCTCTCTCTCTCTCTCCTTCTCAATCTGCCCATCTCAAAACCCTTGGAACCTACTGATGATGCTCTGAAGGTTCCATCTTTTTATTCTCACTCTTTTCCCCAATATCTGGGTTTCGATTTTCTAGTTGGGTTTTTGTTTTCTTAGATTAAATTTGTATTCTTTTTTTGAATTTATGATTACCCATATGCTTGATTTTGAGATAGAGTAAGTTTGTGTGTGATTCTTGAGTGTTTGGGATACTGAGTATGCGAGAGATTGTGTTAGAAACTAAAAAGCTGTGTTCTTTGGGTTGGTTTTGAGTTTTGGCTTATAACATGACCATCTATCAAAATCAGAATGCTCACTGATTACGTATCTAATTGTCTTCTTTTGTTGGATTAGAGATTTTTTGTCAAGACTATGACCAGCCACCTATATTCACTTTTTGAAGAATCCTAAGCGGATAAGTTGTTAACTTCCTTTAGATGTGAAGTATTGTGGTGACTTACAGAAGGAGGAGGCTAGTCTTGGTGACCGGCGGCCCTTATTTTTTATCCTTGTTGATTGATCTAGTTTTCTGAATGGTGTTGATTTGTGAATCATAAGATGGTGGATGATCACTCTAGTCTAGTTAGGAGAGAATAAAACAACGCAAAGATTATTCTACTTTGTTAAACTATTTAGAAATTGGGAAATCTGCATATATATTCTAATTCATTTTAGCTTTTTGGTCCTGTTTGTTATGCAATATTTTAGATATAGGACCTCAATGATGTCTTTTCTTGTTAAGGTGGATTTCAAATTGGATTCTAACACTGTGATATCACCTTGACCAACCGACTGACTACTTTTACAATTTCTCTACTGCCTCTTGGTAATATGTTCCTATCTTCGACTAGGGGGAGTGTATGCTGTGAGAGATAAGATAGTCTATAAAATTAGGGAGTATACACCAAACTGCAAGAACAGACTCATCTATAATTCTTGGTTTCTCATTCAGAAGTTAGAACAATTACAATGGTGGTAAAGGTGTATGGCCCCTCATATGCTTCTCCTAAACGAGTTCTAGTGTGTCTTGTTGAGAAGGAGATTGAGTTTGAAACCATCCCCATTGATCTTTTCAAGGGAGAACATAAAGATCCTGAATTCCTCAAATTACAAGTAATCACTTTGTGAATCATATCCATCATCTATTCTATATCTGTTTGTTTACTTGGTGGTTGATCTTTTGCGTTGTCTTCTCTTTTCATGTAGCCGTTTGGAGCAGTTCCTGTTATTCAAGATGGGGATTATACTTTATATGGTATATACTTGAAATGAGCTTTCATATACTGTTTTGATTTATTGTTGTTGTTCATATACTTATTTGAATATGTAGTTTAGATTGAGTGACACCATTTATTTCCCTTTCTGGTTGCCTCCTGAATTTGCAGAAGTTTAGAAAAACAGTTATACCAAGATTTTTAAGATACAACTTAATTATTTTCATCGTAACAAGACATAGCATTCCATATCAGAGGGGAACTATAAGTTCTTTTGGTTTAACAAGACGTAGCATTTCATATCAGTGGTTTTACTTAACTTTTTATTTGAATTATCTGGAATATCAAATTAGCATTGGAATGTTTTTGTAGCAAGAGTGCTATAAGAATTCTGTTTTCTGATAGACTACTTTAGTTCCTTTCAATCCTAATTTATTGAATAAAGTCATTCAAATTTGATTTTGCAGAATCACGGGCAATTATAAGATACTATGCAGAAAAGTACAAGTCACAAGGGACTGATTTGCTTGGAAAGACGATTGAGGAAAGAGGCCTTGTGGAACAATGGCTAGAGGTTGAAGCACAAAACTACCACCCATCAATTGACAACTTGGTCATTCACATTTTGTTTGCCCCAGTCCAGGGTTTCCCTTCAGACCCAAAGATCATTCAAGAGAGTGAAGAAAAGTTAGGCAAGGTGTTGGATGTTTATGAGGAGAGGCTATCGAAGAGCAAATATTTGGCTGGTGATTTTTTCAGCCTTGCTGATCTTAGCCACCTTCCATTTACCCAGTACTTGGTGGGTGCTATAGGGAAAGACTACATGATAAAGAGCAGAAAGCATGTCTCAGCTTGGTGGGATGATATTAGCAACAGGCCATCGTGGAAGAAGGTGCTCGAGTTCGGCGCCCCATTTTAAATGTCAATATCCCTTTCAGCGCTTTCACAGTAGCTTGTCACTTACCAGCAAGTGAAAGATTATTGTGAGAAGAGTTTCTGTCCATTCACTGTACGTCTGTATGCTTTAAAATAAATGCGATGTAGTACCTCTGGGAATAATGTAGTCTTGACTTGAATAAACTTCTGTTGAGCAAGGAATACTTAGACTCTTCACTCATGTTTGATTAGTCGTGACAATTTCTCATTCTGTTTTCAGTGGATTGAACAGGATTGTAGTTGTAAGGAAGCATCCGGAATATTATGGAATGTCTTGGAAGCTTCCGGAAGGATCGGGAAGCATTCGGACAACTTTAGAACTCTTTAGAACCTTAAAGAGTCTCTAGGACACTCCGGAACTCTCTAGAACCCTAGAGAGGCTCAAGGCTCAAGACTACTCTAGAAGTCTCTAAAATACTTAAGGTAACACTTAGAGTTGTATAGAACACTCTAGAATCTCTATACTTGTACATGTCCTAGAATTGTCTAGAAGCTTAGGCAAGGAGGGAGGATGCCTATAAATAGGGAGACACCCCTCCCATTTGGGACATAGAGAGTTGGATAACATTCAAGCTTACTTGTAGAGTTCTCTCAAGCTTAATACAAGTTCTTTTTTTCAAAGATCTTCTCCCTTCGTTCGGGTGTTCTAGCCATAACATTTGCGTGAGGAAGACTGACTTAGCATAAGGGAAGTGCTAAGGCTGCACGAGAAGCTTATGAAAAATGAAGCTCGTGACATCTAGCTGTGTTTAAAAGATAAGGTTGCTTAGGAGAGCCATCTTTCACAATTTAGCCTCCACTTATTTTAGTCTCCAATATAGGCTTAAGCTGCTAATGTTTAATTAATGATTAGCTTTCTGTGAAAAGTGCTACTGTACTTGGATTTCATTCCATGATGATATGATTTCCCTACAGTGTTAAAAGTTATTTCTAATGAGAGATATTCCCATGTCATGAAATAGAAGATCAAAGCCAATCTAAGGTGATCAATCAGCAATGTAGGTAAGATTGATGATGGAGAAAGCCAAAGGCAAATGTCAGACCTAATTACTTATAATTTTGGCATTTTTAGTGAAGCAGGCAAGGATTTGTAGTCTTGTAGCATCGTCGAATAGAATCGAGCCTATTGCTGAGGTCCGCAGCTTCACATCGGTATGAAAAGAGCTGACTATATCCATGTCTGCTTAAGACAATAGAATCATTGGCTTACAATATCAAATCGTTTTGTTTGACTAAATGATTTGATGCCAAGTGCAGGATAGTTACTAACAAGCATGGCTTAACATCCTTACACTTTGAGTGACCAGATAAGCTCTTTGTTGAGGTTCACATGAAAGAACCAAAAACGGAAGCTGTCACTGCTCACTGGAGAAGCCTTGAACATAACACGCATCCAGGTGACTTGATTATATGATTTCTCGTGTTTCTAATTCTCAAGAAAATAGTCATGTTTGGTGTTCCATTATATCCACACACGCAAGGAATTTATCACGTACCGGTTGAACAAAGATGTACAAGACTGCAAGAATGGAATTCTTAACTTCACCAACCTCATCTTGGTGCAGTTTATTCAAATTTCACCACTCTAATGTTTGACACTGCTTGATGAATTGACTGAGCTTTTGGTAATGTCAATACACCTGCCTATTGACCGATTAGACAGCAGTTGCTCATCAGAAACTTGAATTGACTGTTAATTTCGACCAGATATTATATACTACGCTGCTGCATAATCTCAACTGCACAAGGATTAATCGATGCAGTTATTTTTGAATCGAAGTATGCCATCGAGTTCAGACCAGCTGCTTGTCAATGATGCTATTTACACCTCCCAACTACTTGGACAGAGGACACACACGACCTTTTTTCATTATAAAAAAACAACAACTACTTCTATAATTACTTAGCATACACATAAAAAAACAACACACATATACAAATTCCTTAGGTCAACACTGTCGGTTGAGGATCCAAAATTGAAATAACCAGTACTGGACTAGCTAGCTAGACAAACTATTTGATTATTGTTTCAGGAGCAGTGAGGAGAGTACGTACGTGAACTATATATAACTTGAATATATGGATCGAGGTCAGACGTACATATCAAGCAAATAGCGACATCAAATAGTTACAATAATAGTCTCTTTTGATAACTCATTGTATTGTGTCAAACGCTGGCTGAAGCTGGCACTACTAGAAAAAAAA
This sequence comes from Fragaria iinumae, assembly GCA_009720345.1. Lineage (NCBI taxonomy): Eukaryota > Viridiplantae > Streptophyta > Magnoliopsida > Rosales > Rosaceae > Fragaria > Fragaria iinumae. Next base: position 34,134,123 of record CM019122.1, on the reverse strand, counting down.
CTCATACACACAGATTTTAATCCGTGTGAAATGAGGCTATCTTACACTGATTTCAGTGAAAACAAGCTGTTAGTCACGGTGCACTCACGAAATGAACAAGCTGTTAGTCACGGTGCACTCACGAAATGTCTATCCATGCTATTAGTCGTGACATGGTTTTAAGTTTAAACATAATACTAATAATGCATATGCAGACAATTGATTTGGAATCCCAGATCAACATATAGAATGATATATGTGGTCAAATATCTGATGAGCTCGATCGATCTAGAGGATTCAAAAGTCTTCGCATGCATGCATGGCTACGTCTCTCAGATTTGAGTATCGATCAGTTTCGATCTTCAAGGTCAGTCGACAAGTACTATTGGAAATTAAAGTGCATGCTCGATCAAATAGTCAGGTGTGTGTGTGTTTGAAATGGAAAGGCTTTAAGGTGAGGTTTCCCACAGCTAACCCAGATGATTATTGATGTGGCTGGGTTCGATCCAAAGTACATCATATCAATTTCATAACGTACTGTTCTGTACGTCTCGTTTGAATACCGAGAAAAACGGTTTTCAGTTTTCACACATGAGAAATAAGAACCCAAGAAACAGATGGCTAGCTATAAGTGTCAGCATGAAAAGTTGTAGCAGAAATTAAAGAAAACTGCATATATGAACCAAAGAGAACTTTCACATTTTTCACCTCACCTCTTCCCGACATTTTATCAATTTCGATATTTCTTGATATTTTCATTAAAATATCTACTTTTTGGACGGTCGAAATTTCTATGATCGTCGAAATTTTAGTCTTGGCCTCGGATCCATTATTCGGCGGCTAATCTCTTTTGATCATCATCTATCAATTGGCATGCAAATTGACACAAGTGCCATCATGCTTTAAAGCTGGAGTTACAATTTATAACAAAATTATTGTTGTTAGAGTCAATGTTCAGCAATATATAATACATGTTTTTGTTTTATTTTGCAGTTTATACACACCTATAATTCTATAAACAATAAGTGTGTTTTGCTTTAATGTTAAAATGATTCCATTTACACCGTTTCCCTTTCTTCTTTAGTTTGGCCAAAGTATGATCATGGTTTGGAATTAGACTCGCGGCCAACAGTTTGGTAATTCCCCATGGATTCAAGTCATGAACTCATGTATGATACAATGAAACTATACATATTACATGCTCTTGTAAAAACCAAAAGTGCGTGCGAGTTTCAAATTAGATTGTAAATGTATGTTGGTCTCGAATGGTCGTGTGTAAGATTGACAAGCTCTGGCTGCTCAATATATCAAAGGCAACAAGTGTACGTGTTAATATTTCTGAGGTAAATGTTACGGTCAAGTAATTACATGAATACGTACGATCTGGCATTAGTTGCAAATTACCTAATTAGGTTTGTCTGGGAAAAGAAGCTTCTTTACAGACCTGACTTTTACATGCATATGATCTCCGATAGAACTTGGACTTTGTATTTAGTATACGGTCTCTATGTCTTTTTTTGTTTTTGTTTATGCATTCAAATGGTCTATGTTTAATTATCAATTATTGACATTGTGTATGGTTGACTTGGATTCTACGTACTGTATCCGTCTCAATATACGTCGTCTGTGTCTCTATCTGTCAAACTAAAAATGGGTTTTAAATCTTCCACATATTTTCTATGGTGTGCGGTTTCTAAGTATAACTCGATCGATGAGGAAGGTAAAATGTGGAAACTATGACCATAATTCCCATATGTTCTAGTAATAAGAACAAAATTTCCATGCTGGTGGAAATTGGTACGTACACTATATAAGCTCTAAGGAGGAAAATTGTGAACGGAAAATGTTTAGCAAATAAGCGGTCGTTAGATACAGCTCATGCAGTACTTTTTAAAGGACTTTTGAGAAAAAAAGAAAATTTCATTGATCAGAGATCATGACTACCAAAACGGTCAAGCATGAATAGTTGAAGACCGCAAACAGCTAACACCCTATGAATTGAAAGAACAATCTCAAAACTACAGTTAAAAAAAGTGGACATTAACAACTAAGAATACAATTGTAGTACTTTTCCAAGGACTTGAAGCTATTTATTTGGTGAAAATTAGGAAGTTAATTTATTAAGCATCTCGTTTATTGGAAAGAGATCGATGAGCATACAATGGTGGATTGTACTATATGTATTCAGCAACTTGTAGATCACTATCGACATGTCATTGTTTTGATGAGAATTCGAGATACAATTTCATCAAAACTTGTACTATATACACGTACATGTATGGCATATATATGCACATAATAATTTGACGGTGTGCACCCTATTCATGACTTACATATCAATAATTTGATGTGTGTGTCATACATGCGTGTGTAGTAGAACTTACCATTATCAAAATCATTATACGTAATAATCACATGAGTTTGCGATCGAAAATGCAATTACGAAGTTGCCAAGTGGACGTCGACTACACTATACAACACATCGAAGAGAAATTAAGATATCATATTAATTTGGCCAACAGAGATCGAAGCATGCATATATGCAGCTGTATGTTCATGCTAGGGTTTGATCGATGGATGATCTAGATCTCTTTTATTTCTTGTCGCAATTCGATCAGGCTACAGGTGTAGGTTTCTTACGTGTCTGATTCAAATGGGAAGGCCTGGTCTATTTAGGAGGGTAAAGGAAAATACTATATTTCAGTTTAGTCTGGTTTTAGGGTATGATAAGTTTAGCAGTAGCTTTCGATTACCTCCGGCAGCAGCAATAATGTAGCTCTTACCAATTGAGATTGCTAGCTTCCAGTTGAAACATTCCCAATATATATATTAGTCAAGGTGTGATGCGTAGTTGCCTACACAGGTGGACTTTTTATGATCGATCAACTTAGAAAGTCCTTAATCACATGTTTTTTTTTACCTTCCATACATGACTAATTAACTTTCTGTAAGACTACTACTAATCCTTCAGGACCTAATTGATGGAGAAAACTAATCCTCTCTTTGTTTCACAAGTCACACATAATCAGTATGAACAAGACCTTGTTTCACCAGTTAAATCGATTTAGAATTTAACTTGTATGCTAGAGATAGATCGAGCTCCAGAGAGAGACTGGTTCTTCCAGGACCTAGCCTCTTTTGATTGGTTTCAAAAGGAAGCGCTTGTGACTTGACCCAGGCAACCAGCACCATATAACTATATCACTATTCTTCTCTTTAAATATCTTATATTTTTTGTGGTAAGACTTGAATATCGACTCTTCTTTATCTTCTATATAAGATCGAAGCTTCTACTTATAGAATAGCTAGAATAGTATAAGTATGCGCTGAAAGAAGCAGTAAGAGATCGTAAAAGAGAGATCAAGCTAGCTAGAGATGGAGGAAGCAGCAAAGGTTAAACTCAAGGATGGCGATGAGGAATTAGAAGGTGGGATTCTTCCAGGGTTTCGGTTTCATCCAACAGACGAAGAACTTGTTGGGTTTTATCTGCCGGTTAAGGTGGAAAAGAAGAAGATTAACACTAGAATTTCTACTAGATTGGATCAACTCATCAGACAGATTGATATCTACAAGTATGATCCCTGGGATCTTCCAAGTAAGTAGTTACAACGATCAGCTATATAATAATTGGCAGCTAGCTAGCTTATATATATATACTCCATCAGTTCATTCTCAATCATATGCTCAGTTATTGTCAGTGTACTCATGAAAACTCTAGGTTATTCTTGATGATATATATGTGTATATAGATGTTCTACAGATCGATATGTTTATTTGACAAATAAAACAGATGGATTTTTCATCATCATCTGCAATTCTGCACATTTGGGAGGGAAAATTAGTGGGTTTGAGTGCTTTCCATCATCATTTTAGCTAATCTTGATCTTAACACAAGCTATTATATACTCTTAATAAGTTTCAGTTAAGTATATGAAGCAAATAGGTTGATATAGAAAGTTTAAACTTGAGTAGTATGAATCAGAAAACTGAGTTTCACCTCTTCAATTATCTGAGTGCAGTCAATGCCTGAATGAAAACAGTCTTTTATTATATGCAATACATGATTATATATTACATAAAGATATCACACTCATTTCTCATGCAACATATTAAGATTTATGCTAGCATCAATTTCCCAATTACACTAAAATTAAGAACATTATCTTTTGATGTTCTAATGGAGTCTTTGCACTGAAGTTAGCACTGTGGGAGACAAAGAATGCTACTTCTTTTGCAGAAGAGGGAGAAAATACAGAAACAGCGTAAGACCTAACAGAGTCACAGGGTCTGGATTTTGGAAAGCAACCGGCATCGACAAACCCATCTATTCAGCTGAAGAACCTCTCGAGTGCATCGGCCTCAAGAAATCGTTAGTTTACTACCGAGGGAGTGCAGGCAAAGGCACCAAAACTGACTGGATGATGAATGAGTTTCGCCTTCCACCAAATGGGAAAAGTGCCACCAACTTCCTCAATGCCAAAGACAATACAGAAGAAGCTGTAAGTTCACACTCTCCCTTAATATACTTCCTATTAATTTTCTTCATGCTTAATAAAAGAAATGTGACCTCACACCTAAACTGTAAATAAGATCAGAATGCCATATTTATTATTCCCAAATTTGGAGGAACAAAAACTGATAACTAAACTTCAGACATAGCTTCTCATTTAGTTGTTCCTTTCCCCCTCTAGTTTGGGAAAAAATGAGCATCTGTTTGCTCCAATGCTCCAACAGCTTTCTAAAACCTATCTTTCTGTTAGAAATAGTGGGAAGAGATCTATATTTACACCAATCATACTAGTTTCCCAATAATCTAATACTTAATTAACGCCTGTCTCTATTCTTTCTCTTCAAATTTATGCATTTGCATCATAAATTAGTCGATTGAAAATTTCTATAACATGTAAATGTATAACAAAAAACTAGTTGTAAAATTTGAGTTGTTCATCTAATACAAAAGATTTATGTAATAAAGTGACAGGAATGCTTTCATTTTTAGGAAAAATTAATAAATGAATCCATTCTTTTTGCATATAGTACGTTGTTCTATACAAGTACGTTGTTAAACTTTCCAGCAAGAATGATTTGATAGTGATATTTTTTCTTAACTTGATAATGAACCTTGACTATTAAGTTTTGTTGAAAAATTGGCTATTAATTAATAAACCTTGAAATTTGATTGCAAACAATAAACTCCAGTCGATCGAGAGTCTTCATCTATATATTTTTCTCATGATTCATAAGCTAAATGATAAATAGACCTAAAACATGACAATCATACATATATGTTGGTCATCTGAAAACTCAATGTGAACAACAAAAAATAAAATCGGCACATGAGTTGCAATTGTTAATAATAGAATGATCGATAATGTGACAGTGCATTTGTATATAGGTCGTTTGAAGCAGACTGAATGTGAATGATAATGACTTAATGTGCATTTCTATACTATTTTTTGGGGGATATTTAAAACAAAACTAAAAAAAAAAATAATAATAATAATAAAAAAGAAAACATGAAAAAGAACGACGCCTGAGAGATTCGAACTCTCGCGGGGAAACCCCATGTACTTAGCAGGCACACGCCTTAACCACTCGGCCAAAGCGTCGTTGTTGCTAGTGTGTCTTATTTCTTATATATATCATTAAATTTTGTTTCGGCTTCCTTCGCCTTTGTAGTTGTAAACTTTGAAATCTAATTACTGCATTGCTTTTACTTGATTGGTTTTGCAGGAAGTTTGGACACTCTGCAGAATATTCAAAAGAGTCCCATCTTACAAGAAATACATACCAGATTGGAAGCAGGAAGAAGCCACATCAACCAAGCATAACCCTAACCCGACTGACTCAAATTCAAAAACATGCAGCTTCGAGTCCGAGAACTGCAGTACTCATGATCCATATTCGAGCCTCGAAGATGTCTCTGTAGTCGACATTCAACAAATTAATGAAAGAAAGCCTGTAGTTGTGGAACAAGTCCATCATGATGAAACAAAAAATCACTGGTTTGATGGATCAGGGCAGTTCGGTTCTCTAGCTGATGGACATCCTCAAGAGACCAATTCATTCACAACGTCTTATAATGGTTCATCTTTCATGAGAAATGAGCTCTCTTTACATTCAAGCGAAACCGATGATTTCTTTACAGATGGAAGCTGCTGGGATGAGTTGAGACCAGTAGTTCAATTGGCTGTGGATCCATCCACCAAGTTTAGGACGTACGACTGTGTATAGATAAGCTGATCGATCTTCATTTAGGAGTCGATCTCCTTTGATTTGAGACTATCTTTTATTTCCTGTTCATAGGAAAGCGCATACGTTTATTTAGACAATATTAATAAAATGTAGTTACAGATCGACGTTGTTTCATAATTTATATTAATGTACAAAATCTTAAAATAGACCAAGGGTTTAGTAGTATGTCTTTGCATTACAAACAACTTGCTGTTAACGTGAGTCTCAATCCTAGTATATTGGGAAGATGTATATTCTGTAATCAACTAGGATTATGTAAATCTTTCGGTGTAATTAATTTCCTTCTAGGGTTAGAACTGTGCTTGTATATATACCCGACTTGAGGTTTGTTCAATATCATCAGAAAATTCCAAACCTTTTGTGTTCTGTTTGACTTGGTATCAGAGCCTAAGTCGATCCTGGCAATCTTGGTAATCTGACCCTGTTGTTTTTCGCTGCAAATTTGTTCTAAACCTGTCCCAATTTGATCTGTTTGACTTATCGAAGGAAGCTTTCGATTTTGTCGAATTCTGTCGTACTTGTTATGTTCCTCTGTCATCAAATCCTCTTTGCAATGGATCTTGCAATCTTTGGTGATCAACCTGAAGTTTCCCGTTAACTTGATTTTTATGGAGTAGGAGGACAAGACATCACCACAGGTATGTGTTCTCAGGAGAAAAGAGGTAAAATTGGTATTGCATTAAAAATTTCTGACTTTGTTGGGAGTGATACATGGATAATTGATTCTGGTGCGTCTGATCATATGACATTTGATAAGTCCTTTTTTTTCGAGTCTGCCCCCATCTCCCATACCTGAAGTGTCTAATGCAAATGGGGTGTCCTTCTCGGTCCTAGGTATAGGGTCAATTCAAGTTACTCCAACAATTGTGTTAAACAAAATCCTTTATGTTCCCGCTCTATCACATCACTTATTGTATGTTTCTGAATTGATTTTACAAAATAAATGCTCTGTAACCTTTTTTCCTATGTATGTTATCTTCCGAGGCATGTCATCTCAGGCGATAATAGACAAGGAGGATCTGCGGGGGAGACTGTTTCACTTGGATTGCATGTACAGCGGGGAAGCAAGAGCACCGTCACCAACATTTGCCCTGACATTGAGTTCTGATCGAGTAAAAGAAATTTGGCTATGGCATCGCCGAATGGGTCATCCATCTTTTGGAGTCATGAAGAAGTCGATGTCATCTTTGTTTTTTAGAATAAAAGAGTCAAGTCTCCATTGTGAAACTTGTGTTTTTGCTAAGAGTCATAAGTCTAGTTATTCTCATAGTTTTTCTTCTAGTTCTGCACCATTCGAGTTGATTCATTCTGATGTATAGGGACCTTCGAAGAATTTGACATTGACAGGAATAAAGTACTTTATTTCGTTTATTGATGACTTTACAAGATTAACTTGGGTTGTGTTATTGAAAAAGAGGGATGCTGTGTTTTCGGCTTTCACCGCTTTTCATAGTCTCATGCGAACTCAGTATGATGTTTGTGTGAAAATATATCAATCTGACAATGGAGGAGAGTTTGTTAACCACTCTTTTCGAGACTATTTTCAGCAACATGGAATTGTTCATCAGACTACTAGTCCTCAGACACCAGAACAGAATGGGGTATCTGAGAGGAAAATTTGACACCTTTTGGATATTGGAAGAGCCCTCTTACTCAGTGCCAATCTACCCAAATATCTATGGGGTGAAGCTGTGTTGTGTGCCTCTCACCTTATCAACCGTCTACCATATGTAGCTCTTCAGAATCGAGTTCCTTTTGAGGTATTGTCTGAACATGTTACTATTTCATCTCTCAACAAACTTTCTGCTCGTGTCTTTGGTTGTGTGGCCTATATTCATCTTTACAAAAATCAGAGATCTAAGTTGGAGGCTCGTTCCCTTAAGTGTGTGTTTGTTGGATACGGATCCCATCAGAAAGGATATAAGTGTTACCATCCTCCGTCTCAACGATTCTATGTCACCATGGATGTCACATTTAGTGAAGATCTGTGCTATTTTTCTCCTACGGTATCTCCGAGTGAGGAGGAGAAACATGTTTTTTATGAAGATCAATTTGGAGAACTAGAAGATTGTGTTATTGTTGACAGTAACCCCGCTGAAAAGGATATTCGGCCTGTTACCGACTAGATCCAGAATCCGAGAGATAATACTCTGGAACATCAAAAAGTGGTTCAATCTGTTGAACCTGCCCAAGTTGAGGAGTCTGTTTCCTGTTCTGAAAGTGTTCGACATGACGAACAATTGTCCGACACGTCGAAAGGAGGAGAATTGAATAGTAATCAGCCGCTAGTTGTTGAAGATGTACATGCAAGTTCAATCTCTCCCCCTACATCAACAATCTCTCTTGGCTTGTCATCACCTGAGGTATGTAGTACTATTCCGTTGTTATCCTCCAATGTCCCTGAACAACCTCCTAAAAAATATGAGCCTTTCTTGTCAGCTAAAGCCAAGTATCCTATAGCCAACTACGTGTCAACTCATAGATTGTCTAAACCTTATGTAGCCTTTGTGAATCAATTATCTGTTGTGTTTCTTCCTAGTAAAGTGCAGGATGCAATCAAGGAGGAGAAGTGGGCCAAAGTAATGGAGATTGAGATGGATGCTCTCAAGAAGAATGGTACTTGGGATTTGGTGTCATTACCACCTGGAAAGAAGACCGTTGGTTGTAGATGGGTTTATACTGTGAAGCATAATGCAGATGGTTCAGTTGACAGATATAAGACAAGGTTGGTTGCAAAAGGATACACTTAAAAATATGGGGTGGATTATGATGAGACGTTCGCACCTGTGGCAAAGATCAATACCATTCGAGTCCTCATGTCTTTGGCAGCTAATCTGGATTGGCCCCTGCAGCAGTTTGATGTGAAGAATGCATTTGTTCATGGAGATTTGAATGAAGAAATTTACATGGATCTTCCTCCAGGATATAATACTTTTACGGGCGAGAAGGTGGTGTGCAGATTGAAAAAGTCCCTGTACGGATTGAAGCAATCTCTAAGAGCTTGGTTTGGAAGGTTCACGCCTTTCATGAAGAAGATTGGGTATAGGCAGAGTAACTCAGATCATATTTTGTTCCTGAAACATCGACATGGTAAGCTTACTGCCTTGATCATTTATGTAGATGACATGGTAGTGACAGGTGATGACATTGGTGAAATGAGAAGATTGAAAGATCAGTTGTCTTCTGAATTTGAGATGAAGGACCTTGGGAATTTAAAGTATTTCTTGAGAATTGAGGTAGCCAGGAAAAATGACTGTATCATGCTGAGTCAAAGAAAATATGTTCTGGATTTGCTAGCAGAGACTGGTATGCTTGATTGTACACCAGTTGATACACCGATAGAACAGAACCATCGGATTGCAGAGTATCTTGATCAAGTTCCGACTGACAAATTTCGATATCAAAGGTTAGTTGGAAGATTAATTTACTTGTCGCATACTAGATCCGATCTTGCTTATGCGGTTAGTATGGTGAGTGAATATATGCACAATCTTAGTGAAGATCACATGAATGCTGTGATGAGAATCTTGAGATACTTAAAGTCTACTCCTGGAAAAGGCCTGGTGTTTCGTAAGCATGGACATTTGAGGACTAATGGTTACACTGATGTGGACTGGGCAATGAACATCACTGACATGCGTTCTACTTCTGGCTATTTTATGTTTGTTGGTGGAAACTTAGTCACTTGGAGAAGCAAGAAACAGAATGTGGTGGCCCGTTCTAGTGCAGAAGCTGAGTACAGAGGTATGACTCAAGAAGTCTGTGAGTTGTTATGGTTGAGAAGTTTATTAAAGAGTTTGAGTTTCAAGCAGGAATGGTCAATGCCTATTCACTGTGACAATACTGTTGTTGTTGAAATTGCACATAATCTTGTTCAGCATAATCGGACAAAGCATGTAGAGATTGACAAACACTTCATCAAGAAAAAGCTAGATGCTCACATAATCTCGTTCCCATTTGTTCCTTCGGAAGAGCAGCTAGCTGACATCCTTACCAAAACTGTGTCGTCCAGGGCGTTCAGTGACTCACTTGACAAGTTGGGCATTCAAGATTTGTATGCGCCAACTTGAGGAGAAGTGTTAACGTGAGTCCCAATCCTAGTATATTGGGAAGATGTATATTCTGTAATCAACTAGGATTATGTAAATCTGTCGGTGTAATTAGTTTCCTTTTAGGGTTAGAACTGTGCTTGTATATATACCCGACTTGGGGTTTGTTCAATATCATCAAAAAATTCCCAACCTTTTATGTTCTGTTTGACTCTTGCAAACAAGGAAAATTATACAGCGCACCCGGGTGCGCGGCGCATCCGGCCAATCTCACCGTCCATTCATTGTGCCCTGCCCCACCCGGCGATCTTACCGGCGATCTCACCGTTAAATTTCCGGGTGCGCTGCGCTGAATAGGCTCTCTGCAAACAAACACACTAATTGAACTAAATTTTAACTTAGTTATCTTAATTACAACAGTAAAATGCCGCTTGCATTGGTCCAGCTTATAAATTGAGTTTTAACTCATCGAGTGTTAAAGAAAAATGGATAAGTTGGTACTATCAATTAAACCAATTGCACATATTTCCAATAATCTAAGATTGTTAACTACTGGGGTTTACACTTTTTCAGAGCTAATAGTACGTATTGGTTTTCTCTAACATTTCAAGTACTTGTACCAAAAAAATAGGAAGAGGATAGCCATATATGTTCAATTGTGCCATGACATTTTTGTGAAGAATATATATGATCACACGAAAATGGTCATACTTTTCAGTCTTGAAGAAAAAAGAAAATAAATTCAAGCTAATAAAACGAAGCAACCTCAACAGCAACTCTCTCGAAGTGAAGCATAAAGGCCGTCGATGGCGGGAGCCGCGGTAGCTTCACGCTGCATCTTCTGCCAGATCGCCGGAAAAACATCCTCTACCACAGTACCACTCTCCTCCACACGGTCAGCTCTTTCTCTCTCTACATTTTGTTTTCCTTCAACTTTGTCTAGTTTCCGAGAAAGTTGAACTCCCAAATGGGTTTTAGACCTCTGCATGTTCTCAGCAACCATCGATGAGTTTGGTACTTGAATTGATCTTGAGGCATTGATTGGTCATTGGGTTTTTCCTGCAGGATGACAAAGTGGTTGCTTTTCAAGACATCAAACCCGCTGCTTTAAGGTACTGAACAAACTCTCCCAATTCCATTCAACATGATCATTTTTATTGAATGAGTAAAGTGACCATCTTGCAGGCATTACTTGGTTATTCCTGTGGATCACATCCCAACTGTTAATGATCTTCAGAGGAGACCTGAAGACTACACTTTGGGTAATGTAGATTTTGCTTAAAGATTATATGATACATGGTCCAATCAAATGCGCGCGGTTCCTTTTTTTTTCATCAACAAGTTCTTTCTTTTCATAGTCTTATATCCATTATTTATGTTTTTTTCTGTTTAGACAAAGAGACGCACCTCAGTGCCATCAGAACAGGAACACTAGATTATTGCCTGGCAAATTGCAGAAACTTTCCGCTTCCAGTTTGGTGTCTGTAGACCTATTCTACATCACTCATGAATAATTGAGCAGGTGAAGAATGAGAAGGCTCAAAAGTTCTGTAACTGGGGTTATATATGGACCAATTTGTCACTTTTCTTCTTTGGCAGATGGTCTTTTGGTCAATGATTTTAAATTACTTGTGTGAGGCTTAAAATGATTACTGAACAAATTGGCAAAGAAAAAGAAATAATTTAAAACGTTGAATAAATGATCTCGAGTGAATATCTCATAAAGCCATGCTCAACTGGAGTCAAGATAAGCCTTTGCCTTCTTGGATTTATTGAAGCTGAAAAGTTGTTGGAAAAGATTAAGCCTTTGCCTTCACAAATGTGATTTGTATTATAATTCGGGGTGAACATATATGATACATCTTCTTTCCCAGATAAGTGCGTACACTTTGTAACCAAGAGGATAGACTATGTGAAAGGTTTGTGCATAACTTATATATTATGTATGTTCATATTCTAATTTCTTTTCCTCTGTAGATAACATGTATTGAGATGCTGCCTAATCTCATTCTTATAAACCTCGAGAGAAATATTTTCATCACCAATATTTTCTTAATAAGATAAAAATAAGTAGAGGATACCTGATGGCACTACTCCGATTTAATTTTTTTTTTGAATTAAACAATTTCTCACTAAAATAAACTAAATTTGGTGGTGAGTGTTTACTTTTGTAAGATCTAGTATTGGTTTTCTCCAACATTACAAGTAATTACAATGTAAACAGAAAAAATGATAAAGTAGCTACCTTCTGTTGGGACAAAACATTATGAAAACAGTAGCATAAACACATAGCAATGTACTTGATGATGTAAATGAGAAGCTTGCCAACATCGCAAGGAAAAATTGTGTGACTAGCTATACATAAAGTAAAACCCAAGACAAACAGAAACGACATTATTGTAAGTTCTACATATAGCAAAAGGTGTGCCCTTGACAATGTAATTGCTAGATTCAACAAGAAGTGCATGCAAGTAAGAACACTATATTTTGTGTTACTTGCAAAGCTTGCTGACATTTTCGGAGAAACGATTATGTGTTAATAAGAGTAAGTAAACATTAGACACATGTTATCCAATTAACGGGCAAAAATAATTGAAATATTTGAGATCGATTTGAAGTTTGATTGATGGTAGTGACTCTGTTTAAACTTTAAAGTATATGTTTGTCGATCAAGTGTTTACTTCTGCTTATTTGACCCAACTGATATACAACCAGCAATCCAGCATCAACATTATATTTTTCATCTGATTGAGAGCAATGGGGATCAAGGAAATATATTGTAAGGAAGGCCTTGCAACAAGGAGGGGATACTATAAGTTTACCACTAATGACATGCTCGTGTAAATTTCCGGCCAGACACAGCCTAGAAATCTAGAATATTTTCTGAATACCAACATCTTGCTATGCCATTCGGGTCGCCCTGGTGGCACCGCGACACTTTACTATGCCTGGAATCGTCAGGAAGGGTGGCCGGAGGTGGTGGTGCAGAGGGCTGATAGCTAGCAGTAAAGAAGTCCTATCCGCACTCATCCAAAAGTGCGAACATCATCGATCATTTATATTTTAGCTTCATGTTTGAGGTTTCAGCTATGTTGGTAACTGTTTGGTCATCAGCCAAATAGTTAAACATTACAAACAGATACAAAGCGTACGTCACATAGATGGATACTAATCAAAGGTTAAGTGGTTTCTTTCTGGTTTAACTGGAATTTTGCAGGAAAATCATATATTTAAGAATGGTGTAAGATCACTAAGATGCATAGTATTGATCTTTAACATACATATTTATATATCTTTAATTAAGTGAGAAATGAGGATGTCTACTTTTTAAAAGTAAGAATAACCTACCTATATGATATGATGAGATATAACTCGACCAAAATGAAGACAAACCCCTGACGACATGCTCTCTGCTATGAAATTATCCTCGAGAGTTCATCATTTTTTTTTCTCACTCAGATTACCCTCAGGTAATCTTAATGTCCAAAGACATTATAATATTTAGGCTAATTTAATTGTTATGACTCTAAATTGGTCTGGCAGCATTGTATGATGATAGATCTATAACAAGGGTGTTCATCGTAGAAATTTACTTTACTTTCAACACTTCATGCGTTGCTATCAACATCGCTTGCATTACAATATGAGACAACTCAGTAGCAACCACTGGAGGTTAGTGATACTGTATTTGATTTATCATCATTTAACATGAATTCTATCGTTTTGTTTGATGTATAAAGAATCATATAGCTCATATTGACACTTCAAAATCCTTGTAACTAGGCAAATTTTTACTAAAATGTAATGCAGATACATACAATTAAAACTGAGGTCCCTGAGCTGGATAGTTTGAGCGTAATTTGCACTCATCACTCTCTCTAGATCAAATGCGTAATTTGTTTAGAAATTTATCCGGATGTGGTAAATTGGAGGCTAATAAGCTTTGTATTACAAGGACTACAGAAATGTTCCAAGTCAATTATGAATTATACCCTCAGTCTCTTCCTTGGCAAAAGGATTTATTGGTTAGACAACCATCACATCCCATTTCAAAAATTTCATGTCGATGTTTCTAATTTAATTTTTTCGAGTTAGAATTGGTTTTCTCCAACGTATCAAGTACTTGAGGTCATGAGCATATAGAAAAGGGATAGAGTCATGCATAGACTACTAACTGCTTTCCATTAGAACAAACGTATGAACACACTAGTAATTCTACATCTTTGTTTACCCGGACATGTATATGTATATTATGTATAAAACAACTGAAATGAAAACGAGAAGCATGATAACATTACAATGAAAGTTGTGTGACTATACAAAATGGTAAATGTTAACAAAAACAGAACCCACCTTGTAAGTTCTGTTTACAACAATCATCCAACGAGAAATGCATGTAAGAACACCAATGACATTTTTCCAGACATTAAGAAAAGTGGCGACATTAATTGTTTTAATTATATTTATGCTGATTATTGAAATAGCGCAATGCATTTTCTGCATTAAGAATCCTCTGATCAGTGATCAAGTGCCTACTACATGCCAACTGATCTAGAACCAGCCTCAACATTGTTCATCTGATGCTCTTGAGGAATGGAGGAGATGAAATGATTCCACGCTATATTTACGGCAGAAACTTGACTCTCTTTGATTGCAAGGAAAGCCTTGCAAGAAGCAGGGAGTAGAGTACTACATACTCCCAGTATAGCGGTAAAGACTAACATGTCTATATATTTTCCATAAACATCCCAGATGTTTCCCGAGTACCAACCAGGCAACGGTTTGCTATTGGGTTCCCTGGATGAAATAGGCCTGGGAGCGTTCGGAAGGGTGGAGGTGGTGGTGCATAAGTGCTTTGGACGATGGCTCTGGTTCTAATGAGCAATGAGAGTTACTGAAGCAAACATAGTAACTGCTAGGCAGATGAAACAAAGCCATCAGATCCTTCAAACGTGGAAGATATAATCACATTGCACCAAAATTAAAATTGGAAAGTCAGTGTGCTGTGACATTATATGGTACAAGACTTCAAGATACCACGACTAGCAAAGAGGGCAAGAAAAGCTGAATATCCGCTCAATAGATAGTATAGGATGAAGCTCTTCAATATAAGTAACAGTTCTGTTGAGAAGGAACGCAAATACAACAGTATGGACAGACTCTGGGAGAAATTGTCGTATGTACTGGGCATAACCACACGGAACCATTACACAAAGGCGGGTTTCACATGTTTTTCATTTCTGTAATGTTAGACGCACTACGAGAGATGCATACAGTAACCTCTGCAGAATCAATTTGTTGAATAAGAAAACACCAAGAAAGTTCTCGTTTCTCCTATAACTGGCGTCTATATGGTCTTCTCTACAAACGTATCGCTTTTCAAGGCTGTTGAGAAGAGTTTCCCCCTTGATCGTGATGGTTACCAACTGGTTGGCTAACAACAGGAATATCTAAACTGCTTGTTTCTGACTCGGGGGCGATTTCTCTTACATCGGCTATCCTCGACTCTGTGGCCTGAATATCACTCCATTCACCATCTCCAACTGGCCGGAGGTTGGCTTGATCCCCTGACATGTGGACTACACTCTCTCCCGGTACTGGAACTGATCTAGAAACACTAAGGCATGCTTTATCAACATTTTCCTCTGATAAGTCTATATGTTTTGTCAGGGGTGTATTGCCAATATCTGAGCAAGACTCTGACTTCTCCTCGAACACTTGCTTATCCACATGCTCTCTGTTGACAAGGAAAAGAATCAAAAGATAGTTAATTAATCATGCACCTGCATAACTTGCAACTAGATAAACTATGTTCAATCACTTTCTTAAGAAACCCCATTTTGTTATAGACTAATACAATCAATAACCCATCAACACAAAGCCCAAAATACGGAAAGGACATACGATCGAACTACCCACAGCTATCAGGTCTTTCTCCAGATGTAGGGGGTCATTGGTATCCCCATCATTGATAAAATAACTTGATAAGAAGAAGTGGAGAAACTAAAGGATTAACACATTATTATCCCCAGTCAACTAATATATCTGGCAAAGAAAAAAAGATATCCAACCTTTGGAGTTGTGCTTGTAACTTATTTACATAGACGAGGAGCTCCTGCTTGTCATTCAGTGCAGCCGACTCTTTCTGTACAGCCTCCTTTATTCTTGCTTCAGCATTGGCATCTGCAACCCTGACCTTCTCTTCAGCTCTGACAACAGCTGCCTCTAATATAACAACACGCTCTCTAGCTTTTGCAAGTTCAGAACGCCACATGTGAGCCTCCTGATGAGCAGAGTCTCTCTGCCTAATCAATTGCTCTCTTTCTTTGATCAAGCCCATAACCTTTGCTTCAGAATCTTTTAGCTACAAATATAGAGAAAGCCAGATCCATCAAAAGTGCTCTAACAATAAAAATCAGTTCTACGAGGGAAATAATAGCTTAAAGTATAAGTATGAAAAGATTTGTGACATAGGAAACCTCATCAATACCTTTGACATGGAAGATTCCTGCTGCTTCTCTGATTCTCTTCTTAAACGCTCGATTTCTGCACAAGCAATTCTCCTTTGTTCATCAATTGTATGAGCTGCTGAGGCTGCAGCCTCAGCAGATTCAGCAGTCTCAGTTAATTTCTCTGCAAGTTCTTTAATTGTTGAATCACGTGCTCGTACGTCCCGAGCCAAATTTTGTAGTTCCTCATCTTTAACCTTCAGTGTCTCCTAAAGAACAGAGATATATACTCAGAAAACATAGGCCATGCGCAACCAGATGATTACAAGATTAAAGAAAAATCACACTATTTGTACCCAGATGCCAAAATGCAATGCAGAAGGAAATTGCACAGGCATACAAGGCACTCTTAGAAGCATCGGTAAGTTCTGTCCTGAAATATAGAAGCTCCAGAAGTTCTCTTTTAATACCTTGCTTATTATTAAAACCCTTCAACTGCATGATTGGAGCATCTCCGTCCAGTTATATTAGACCATATAACTCACATAGCTGGATATAACTTTACCCAAGTCAACTGTAAACCATTCTACAGTTTGGTACCCAAAAGGGATATGACAAATTTAGAAGATAACTACCATCCAAGGGTTCCACCCACTATTCTATTGACTTGCTGACAAGGGTTCCACTCACTATACTGTCAAATTACTGACAAGGAATGTCACTATCCTAAGCCCAGGCATGCCTTAATGTCTTTCCACCATGAAACTACCATATATAAGTCCCCTGACTAAACGTACAACACCACTCAAGTAAATGTTTAAACTATAACCCGAACCTTAATCTCCAAACTTTCCCATACTCCTAACAAAGAGACTAGCTTACAAATAGAAATTTCTTCTTGAACTCCATTTCGCTTTCATAAAACTTTGAAAAGAATCAATATTCTACCATGTTAAAATCTCTATTCAGCACAAATGGTGCTTTAACAATATAGGTATGTATTAGGTATTACCTTCTATAAGTGTTAAAAATTCTTTTTATTATATCCTTTTAAGAGTATAAACCATGCTCGTTAGAATTGATCAAGTAGAAACGAGAGCTAATCATTAATAAACATACTATAAAGTACATTTTAAATAAGAAATTAGGCAGCACACCTTCATTACTGCAAAATCATCCATGGGACCATCCGTTGGCTTCTGGGTTATCATTCCCAAAGCATTTCTCAAAGAGATATGCATCGCTGCTTCAATTTCCTTCGAACTCTCTGCAGCAGTTGAATTCGCAGCAGCAACAACTGCTGCAACAGTTCCTAGTTTTGCTGAACCATTGCCGCTCAAGGAATTCACAGCTTCTTTATGGGCCTTGAGAACCAACTGTGTTGCTCTGATTGTGAGAGAGGCAAAAATAAAAAAGAGCATGAGACATGAGCTATCTGCAATGGAATAGCTACATAATCACTAGACCACACTGCAAAGGGATAAAACTTACTGTAACGTTGATACCCAAGCTCTGGCTGCACCGGGAGTTTCTGCACAAAGGAAATAGTCTTTTTTCTGCGGGGTCCCAATATCTAAAGAATGTAGTTAAGAAGCAAGCAAGTTCATGAATTTGGATCCATCTACGTACATGAATGTTTTCTATAGCAGTAAAAAGTACAACTGTACAACCTCATGTGTTCTGCATCACTAAAAGTACTGGAAAAAAGAAAAAGGATACAGAAACAGCAGCCATCATACTTTGGCATCCCACTGCAAAACAAAAGAGGGTAAAAGAAGAGGCCACATTATTAATCATCGACATTAACAGCTGCTTAGATGGAAAATATGCAAATCGAGCTATTATTCAAAGATCAAACTTACTGGAAGTTCACAGGAGACAGGGTGATTGTGCTGTTTGCATCAAACAGAATGGTTCCCTTCACACTCGGCTCATTTCTCCTAATCCTGAATCATAACAAAAACACAGGGCATCAGTCCTATGCATTTATAAGACTTAAATTGAAGCCAGGAGTAGCATTGCAAAAAGAGAGAAAGAAAAACTAACTTGTATTCCATTCTTCCTGTGGTGGGGTCCAAGATCACCCACCGCTCGTTCCATTTCCGCAGCTGTTACATCCAAAATCACAACTGATTCAGCTTATCTTCAAACCAAAGAGCACAGGAAAAGACAACGCAACACAGTCACTAGCATAAAAATGAACAAAAAATTGCCATAAACCAGCTCCAAGATCAACTCTTTCACGTTGCTGATGTCAGTCATCACAATCACAGTCACAACTGTCCAATTATGGAAACTCAATTCAAGCTATGATTCAGAACAAGTCGGGTTTCGAACTAATACAAATTCTATAACGGATAACTGGAGCTTATGCAATGTAATCCTATGAATCGAAAAAGAGAGAGATTAGCAGGAGCTTACAGTCTCGGATCGCTTGAGAAGTGGGCCCTGGAGCAAGTTCCGACCCGAGCCGGAAGCGAGCTGGCGCTTGATCTTCTCCAAGCTATTCTCTGGGTCTGCAACTCTCTGCTCCAATCACAAAAAGAAAAAGAAAAAAAATCAGAATTGAAATCCGAAATTGAATCAAATTGGGAGAAGAAGGAGAAGGGGGGACTGACCGGAGAAGCACCATTGGAGGCCATGGGAGATCGAGAGGGGATCGAAAGAGAGAAGCTTGTTGGGGGATATCGAGGTCTGTGCAAGGCTGGTAGGTTTGTTTCTGGGACTAGCAGCTGAACAAGGTCACTTTCTCAACACCACGTTTGTTTAGCAAAACAAGTAAGAGTATTTTTCATTTTATATTTCGACTACTAACGAGTTTTTCCGAGGGTACATGGTAAAAATGGGTTCTTTTTCTCCGCTCTGTCGTCTCTGCCCTCTTCTCTCTCGAAGAGAGTAAGCAATAGCAGAAAAAAACTTCCCGGTTCTTTTTCAAAACCCCCGTTTGCTCTCTAAAACCCTCACACTCCTCACTAACCCCAAAATCCTAGCATAGCCACAAATGGTCGGGATTACGAAACCCCCCGGCGCGTTCCAAGTCACGCCGCACAAAGTCTCCGTCTGCATACTCCTCCAGATCTACGCGCCGCCGGGCCAAGTCGCCGTCCCCTTCCCCTTCTCCTCCGCCGACCACCACAACCGCTTCGGCCTGTTCCTCCTCGCCCTCACCAAGGTCACTCCTCACTCTCTACTCTCCTGCTAAAGCTAATTTCACCTTCAAAGTCTCCTTCTTTTGAATTGAATCGCTGCAATTTGGATTTTGCAGTCCTACGATGACATTTTCGAGCCGAAATTGGATGATCTGATTCATCAATTGAGGGGGATTGGGGGATTAGTTCACTATTTTCTGATTGATTCGCTCACCAATAGGCTCTCTTCTCTTTTGTCTCCTGATGATTTGTTTAACTTCTTCAATGATACTAGAGGTCACTTCATCAATTTGATACTTATTCGTTTCGTTTCGCTAGTTTTTTACCTGATACTGTTTTTGTTTGGATATTTGTGTGCTCAGGAGTCCTTGGCGGTCCGGATGTTATTTTGGAAGCTGACCAAGTTGTTTTGGATCCAAATAGTAACCTCGGGATGTTTCTTCGCCGCTGCGTGCTTGCATTTAATTTCCTAACCTTTGAGGTACCGTTGGTTTTTGCTGTTCGAATTCAGTGCAATATCTACTAAATATTGTAATGTCTTGTATATCGGGATAATGAGAAGCAAAAGGAGATGGATTTTCAGTTCTGAAGTCTTAACTTTAGGAAAGGATGTGCTCTATTAGCTTTTAAAAAATATTTAGATTTAGGCTTTTAATTAGCAACCACATGATGCGTGCGTAGGTGGAAACGAATGTCGTGTTGTATTGCAATGAGAGGTTGTATGGGGAACTGTCGTTTTCTTATGGATTTGGTATTAATGCAGGGTGTATGCCATCTTTTAAACAGTTTAGGGACGTATTATAAGGACGCACTCTTGAGTTGTTCTCCGAATGAGGTGCCTCAGTTGGATGATTCTAGTAATGATTTAGAAACACTTTCAGAGTATGAAAATATGGACCTGGAGAATTTCGTTTTTGAAAAAGTCACTGAAGAAATGGAAGCTAGGCAAAGAGCCGGCGGAAGAGCTTCTTTTCATCTTCATGCACCTAAGGCACTTGTTGGACTGGTTGAAGGTATAAGTACTAAGAACCATTCTTGTGAAGCACACACAGATGCTGCTGATTCATATAGGTCTTTCTGCAGGAAAAAAGCAATAATTTTATGACTTTACTGTTTAAACTTGTTTCTGAACTAAGCAGGACATGCGCATCTGAAAATAGAATTGAAAGAGAATTATGAAAGTCGAACCATTTATACTAGAAGTTTTTTTCTGGCACATCATTTATAAATCTAAGTAACCTGTAGTTGTGATTGCTGGCATTCTGGAGAGACACATGATATAAGTTGGAAAATTATCTTGGGAGCATTTGTTTCAGAATATAATTACAATTATCATAATTATTTCCTACTTTTACTCTTTTTTCTTTTCTTTTCTTTCTTTCATCAAAACATCAAGAAGTCCTTTAGTTTTGGAAAACTGCATGGAATGAGTCAAAATATTTCATTTTCATGCTAAACATGTTGTGCTTACCCTGGCTCACAATTTTATGTTCCTTAGTTCATGGACTTGCTCACAAGTTCCAAATATGATGTTCAAGTTTCAACTCAGCAAATGTGTAATACAAATAAAACATGCAGATATTGAGGTTCCTGCGGCCCCAAAAGTGAAATATGGTGACGAACTTAGAGAAGGCTGTCATTATGCACATCCTCCAAGCAATACATCAAGAGATCTTGATCCCAATGGTGGAGTATTCCTACGAACAAACTGGCAGGTGCAAGGATTTCTACAGGAGCAAGCTGACGCACTTGAAAAGTAAGTGTTACCCCATGTGCATGTGTTTTACCCTATTTTGTGCTGTAAAACTGTATTAATATTTCTTTGGCAGGCAGGGGGGAACTTTCTCTTTGAATGATTTTGAACTTATGCTGAGGCAACTTCAGAACTTGGCACCTGAGCTGCACCGTGTTAGTTACTTGCCTATATGCTTTACAGCTTTTACTTATTTGGTGATGTGTGTTGCACTTGCACTCAAAACTATGCCACTTTTCATTTTTTTTCTGGGATCTTGATGCAGGTTCACTTTTTGCGTTACTTAAATAACTTAAATCATGACGATTATTTTGCTGCTTTGGAGAATCTTCACTGCTATTTTGATTACAGGTATGCCAGAACTTTAGCTCCGTATTTAATTTTGTAACTGCTTAATAAAATGCTGCTTTTGGTTTTTACTTTTTCACTTAGTAACCTGAATCCAGAATACATAAATAAAATGCCAAGGCTTCCTGATATTCATACAAAAGAGATCCTTTAACTCATCATTATGACCAAATCTATCACCACTCTTAAAGGTTTTCTTTTAGTGTTTAGTGTCATCTCCTTACATGACTTGTCTCATTGAAGTTAAGTCTGACATATCTTCTTGGGCTTTCAGAATGTATTTTTATGTTAGTTCTTTACTTGTGCTACCATTTAAATCCACTATTCTATTTTCTTGGAAGATACGACTGTAATATTTTTGTGCTCTTGTAGCTTTATATACATACGTACTTGGGTTGGGTCCATACATACATATACATATATATATATATATATATATATATATATATATATAAATAGAGGGGCCCTTCCACTAAGGGATCCCTTATTTTGGTTTATATGAGGGATGGGGGATTACACAAACTTTTCGATTATATTTTTGAATCTCCACCGTTCAGTTTGTTGGTCCTTATTTATAGATCAATTCTGCAAATTTTCAGCCAATTTGGTGATCGTTAAGGTGTCGAACAAGATTAAATCAATGAACGAACCAAATCTGCCAAACATGAACCGTTCATGCTTATAATTATAAATCGTAGTTTTGAATGCCTTAACGATTACCAAAATTTCTGAAAATTTACAGAAGTGATCTACTCATATAGAACTACATATTGAACGGTGGAGATGTGATTTTGTGATCGAAAAGTTGGTGTAATCCCTCATCCCTCATATATGTCAAAAAAAGGGATCCCTTAGTGGAAGGGTCCTCTATATATATATATACACACACAGGCCCGTTCTGGTGCGGATGTCCGCACTCGGCTTAAAGTGCGGACGTCCCTCTGTTCTCCTCCGTCCGGCGCCGACGATGGCGCGCCTCCACCCCAGCGGACTCCAGCAGCGTCCCCGACCACTTTCCCTCCCCGGCGAGTCCGCCGAATTCCAATTTTCCGGTGAGATCACCCAAAACTTCAAACAAGATCGATCTCGCCAGAAAACTGGAATTCGGCGGACTCGTTAGGGAGGGAAAGTGGTCGGGGACGCTGCTGGAGTCCGCTGGGGTGGAGGCGCGCCGTCGTCGGCACCATTCGGTGGCGAACAGAGGGACGTCCGCACTTTAAGCCGAGTGCGGACGTCCGCTTTGGAACGTTTCTGTGTGTATATATATATATATATATATATATATATATATATATATATTCCTTTTGTGTTTATTGTACATTATACAGAAACTTGCGTTTTCTTTGCTGGTTAAGTCCATAACCTTTCTTCATCTGGTGAAGTCTGCTAAATAGGATGTTTCAAATTTGAAGTCATTTTGTTTGTACACTGTTTCTCCTTTTCTATAAAGCTCTTTTTATACAGGAAAATAAACACTGGGATATTTTTGTTTCTGTATACGATAGCCTCTAGATGATGCATGAAGAATTTGTAAATATGCTGTTGTATTTCTCTTGTTGTGCTCTCATGATAAAGATGAAGTTCAAGAACAAAACTCTTTTTCACTGATTAACTGATCATATAAGTTTTGGCACAAAAGTGCAGGGATTGAAGGATTTGAATTTGCTCCTCCTTCATCTGTTTCGGATACCTCAGGAAGGTTCGAAATTGCCTTGCTATGTTTGGGAATGATGCATTTCCACTTTGGTCACCCAAAGCAAGCTCTGGAGGTGAGCATGAGGAGGGGTTACCTCTTTTCCATAAAGAAGCCTTTATTCACACTCCTCTTATTATGAATCTTCTGTTATCTTTTATGTCTCTGTGGTCCTCTAATATTTTTGCTTATATATTTTCAGGTTTTGACTGAAGCGGTTAATGTTTCTCGGCAGGTAATTTCCATACCCTACACTTCCATCTAAATCAAACATTGTCAGTTATATTACTTTGCAGTTTCTTAATGTTAATACATATTTTCCTTGTGTCTTCATCATACAAGTTTATGTGTATCACTTTGTGTTTTCATCTGGATATATGCATGCATCTCAACAAATTTTTTACATATATACTCAATGCTTATAAAAAAAAAACTAGGCCTTACGACATTCAATTTGTGCAGCAAAGTAATGAGACGTGCCTTGCTTACACTTTAGCGGCCATCTGCAATTTGTTGTCAGAAACTGGTATCTCTGGCACAACTGGAATACTGGGATCATCATATTCACCTCTGACCCGAATAGGCATTTCGCTATCTGTCCAGCAACAACTTTTTGTTCTCTTGAGAGGGTCTTTGAAGAGAGCAGACAATTTGAAGTTAAAGCGATTAGTAGCTTCCAATCATCTTGTGATGGCAAAATTCGATTTAACGGTGAGCCTTGGAATTTCAATGTCTTCTACAAATTCTTAGTGTCCCTCCCAATTCTGGCAGGGTTTATTTGTAAAGACTATTAAAAGGAATCTACAAACTTTGATTAGCTAGTAACTTGGAGGCCTAACCATCCCCACCACTCCCCCTTATTATTTTAATTTAAACATTGTACTTTTGTATATTGTTTTGCAGCATGTACAAAGGCCTCTCATTTCATTTGGACCCAAGGCTTCAATGAAGCTTAAAACAAGCCCAGTTAATGTATGCAAGGTAATGGGGATCCTTTTAAGCAATCCAATGCTTTTTAACATGTTAAACTGTTTAATTTCCTAACATGGGCTTTGATCCCTTTGCTCTATATGTGCATATTTATTGCAGGAACTTAGATTGAGTTCTCAATTGATTAGTGAATTTGCCGCTGAGACTTCTTCAATGACAACTGATGGTGCTTATAGTACTGCATGGCTTAAGAATTTAGAGAAACCAATGGATTTACAAGTCTTGTCTCATGAAAGTGGAGGTAGCCGTGCCAATGCTTTCCAATTCTGTGCACAACCAAGTCCAGTTCCTGCATCTGTGTTACAGTTAGTAGGCTCTTCATATTTAATCCGGGCCACTGCATGGGAAACATACGGAAGGTGATCTTCAGCCTGTAATACGTTATGATCTTTGTTATGCTAATTTCACTTCCACAGTTTGTAATACTGCATTTCTTTGGGAAATAGTGTACAGGTTATATTGACTAGATTGAGTAAGCTTGTCATTTGAAATTCTTATGTTGCTTACTTGAGATGGCCCTTACATTTCTTGCTTTAATTTTTTAGTAAGGTCCTTTAAAAAAGAAGAAGAGTTAAATAGGATATTGGTAGTTACAGTTTGAGTTTTCTAAGACTATTGATTCGACTATAAATGCTGATTCTACTTTTCTTTCTTTGATCTCACTACATCTTAGAAATCTGATGACTTTATTTGTATGTCATCAGCACCTCACTTGCCAGATTTAATGCTGTTGTTCATGCTACTTGTTTTCCTGATGTTTCGAGGTAATCACAAGCTGAAAGTATTACAAGAGTTACACCTTCTGCTTCCATTAATTTCCTAAACACACACACCTTCTTTCCCTTTTGTAACTGACTGAGCTCACTATTTCATGGACGGTCTCAGCGCATCTGACACAGCGTTAGCATATTTGAAGCTTATCCAACATCTAGCAGTTTCTAGAGGATACAAAGGTTAGAGGAAATGCTTTCTTCCCTTTCCTCTAGCTTTCTCTCTCTGGAGTGGAGCTGGTTCTGTTAATCACATTTTTCACTCTGAATTGTATAATGTATTTTACAGTCTTACTTCCTTGTGGTAAATTTCTGATGACTTGTATTTCATTTGTTTAGAGGCATTTAGTGCTCTCAAAATAGCATCTGAGAAGTTCATGTCTGTCTCAAAGTCACGGATCTTGGTATTAAAACTTCAGCTGCTTCATGAGCGTGCTTTACATAGGTAAGTTTATCAGGTACACTTTAACAAAGGTTTCCATTTGTATACAAAATTCCTTATGCCGTGTTGGTAACTATTTTTGATCCAAGTATATTGTTGAAAAACATTTAGAGGACATTTGAAGCTCGCACAACAAGTATGTGATGAGCTTGGAGTCCTGGCATCATCCGTCACTGGTGTGGATATGGAACTGAAGACAGAAGCGAGCCTTCGAAATGCTCGTACCTTGCTTGCAGCAAACCAGTTCAGTGAGGTTTGATATTTTCAGCACATTGGACTTCTTACTACGTAACTAGACTCCATCTTACGAATGTGTCATTAGCTGCTTTTATCTTCCAAGTGAAAGTGTTTTAATCTTGATGATGAGTGTGTTTTTATCCTGGATATAACACACTTGATTGCCTCAACTTAGCAACCCCTCTTTCTGCAAATTAGATTTTTTAAAAAAAAATGATGAGAACAATTGTTAGCTTGCCATCAATATGGATGGTTTGGTTGTCTCATTTCATCAAGGCATAGAGTTTGATATGCTTGTTTTGTGCTCTTTGAGTTATGCTTACATATTTTGATGTTTAATTGCAGGCAGCAGCTGTAGCACACTCCCTCTTTTGCATGTGTTACAAATTCAATATGCAAGTCGAAAATGCTACTGTTCTTCTTTTACTAGCTGAAATCCACAAGGTACAATTATACATTTGTTGCAAATTGGAGGTTCGTAACTCCAGATATGCTAAACGTGTACTAGATCATTTTCGTGTCGTAATCTTGTCAAAAATAGTGAAAGGAAGTTCTTATCTATGGCTGAATATTTCAACCCCCCATGCACATGCCAATAAAAAAACCATACTGCGCACCATTGTCTGGGAGATACACCACCGCCTATTATTTTTATTTTTTTAGTATTTATTTGGTCAGCTTGTGGGGTAAATAGTTTACTTGAATCAATCAATACATAGAAGCTTTGACCAAAATAATAAATAGAAGTTAAGAAGGCTTTGAATGTAGAGTTCTATATCTATTGCTTGTTTTAGTTGTTTATAAGGCCTTGTTAGTTGATTTCTTCACAAGACCAACCTAATCATTTAGTATTTTTTTTGTTTTTCTTTTGTTTATACTTAACTCAGTTATTTGAATTTTGTTTTTTGTTGGCTGCATTTCTTCTTTATTTGTCTATTTTGTATAATTCATGTTACATACATCTAAGTGCCATAGTTAATCTTTTATTTCTTTATCTCAGAAATCAGGTAATGCTGTATTAGGTCTTCCATATGTGTTGGCGAGCCTCTCATTCTGCCAGTCGTTTAACTTGGATCTTCTCAAAGCATCAGCCACACTCACACTAGCCGAGTTATGGCTTGCACTTGGATCAGATCATGCTAAACGGGCCTTAAGCCTTATACATGGGGCTTTTCCTATGATTCTTGGTCAAGCGGGTTTGGAACTCCGTGCTCGGGCCTATATTGTAGAAGCAAAATGCTATCTATCTGATCCAAGCTTTTCTGGTACATCAATTATGGCAAACATTTTCTGTTAATCAGATACTACATAATCATTCCCCAATTTTCTTTACATATCATGCATGTATGTTTATCACAAAATGTTACGATGTCGGATAATTTTGCGCATGCTGCTTTGGAAATAGAATACAATATTTTGTTATACCCGCATCAGTGATGACTTTTATTTGTTAAGTATTTCTTGCTCAAACCTGGTTTTTGGCTATAGAAAAGATTATTTGAGTGCTTTTGGATTGATTTGAATAATAATGGGATCATCAAACATTGGGTTTGATTCTCGTTTGATTCTCTAATTGTTGTCCCATTTTCTTTTGCAGTTTATGAAAGTCCTGACGTTGTGCTGGATCCTCTGAGACAAGCTTCGGATGAGCTTGAATTGCTGGAGGTAAACATACTTATGAATTTAAATCTGTGAAACTCAGGTGTGTTACTGTGAACTATCATTGTTTTTCTCAAGCCCACTTGATAACTGACAAAAGCTTAGAAGGTCTCTTTTTTTTTGTCTGGTAATGTTTTTGTGGTGCTGTGTAATGTTTTTGTAGTATAGACTACAGACAACATACAAAAACAGATTGGATGCTCTAGTATCTCAGGGTTTTATTAATAACATAAAAATCTTCTGGTGCACAGTATCACGAATTGGCAGCAGAAGCTTTTTACTTGATGGCTATTGTCTATGACAAACTGGGAAGACCAGAGGACAGAGAAGAGGCTGCAGCTTCATTCAAGAATCACATTTTGGCCCTTGAGAACCCTCAAGATGAGGAAGATCCTCTGATCGACATGTTTTGAAGGACAACGTTGATGTATGTATATTCATGTATGTATAGAACTATAGATCACCTGATATGCTTTTAAAGATAGTTTTTAGGACAATTTTAAGTAGATAGAATCAAGTAACCCTCGGGTTTTAGGCCTTGGGGTTGATTTCTTGCTTGAAAGGACAGGTCATTTCTAAGGATCTTCCAACCTTTTGGTACCCTATTTCGGATTTGCTTCTTCAAAGGGTTGCTTCCCTCTACCAATTATGTCTAGTATTGTTTCATCTGATGATCATATCTTAAGAATCAAAGACCAAATCCCCATTTATGACAAAAATTCAAGTTTAGTTATCATGTGTTAAGCCAGGTCCGAGTCTTTGTCACAAAAGTGAACTGAGTTGAAGCGTCTGTTTTGTCTGGTATTGTTGACAGTGCTTGCTGGGAACCTAATACACACAAACACTAGCATACAGAGTTTACCAGTGTCATGGTGATGACTTATCATCCACGTTGATCATACAATATTACTATGCCAATACATGTTTTATAGCTTATATTATTTTCTATTGGTTACAGCTAATTCAAACAAAAGCATGTTGTTTCCTGTTCAAACTTGGGGAAGTTGCTTTTACTCAAGGTTACAGTAACCATCCATATCCTGTTGATCAGAATAAAACTCTAATTATATAACATAAATTCAGAAAAATGGGAAGCTTTTTTTTTGGGATGATCCTTGACATAGAAAAGTTTAGTACAAAGTCGCATTTTCACCGAAAAGTAAGATACATAAAATTGGAGGATGCTACAGCAGCTTGAGATTGTCTTGGACTAAATGGATTTGAAATCACTGATGCTACAGAAGTAGGCAAACACCAGGGTGATCTGTAAAAACATCGTTGGTGAATATAGAGTAGGAAAACAGAAATTTGCTAGAGTCCACAGGCAGTCAGGATCATGAGGCTGCAGTATTCATGGGAGACCAACTAGTTATATAATCAGCCATTTCAGAAAATGACTTGCTTTGCTTAACACTAGCTCCACCTATCTTCATTACTGCAATGTGGCAGTGTCATTTGAAGCTAGTAAATAGTATAAGACAGCCAAAGCCAAAATTCCAGATTTCTTATGTGACACCTGAGATGTGGACATTGAGGCTAGCTAACTAAGCAAAGTGCATTCACACATCACTGTTCTAATGGCACATCTTGAATTCTTAATTCCCATTTCTGCCTCATAAACAAGTAAATTAGGCTTTAACTCCCCTGTCATTACCTGGTGTCCTCCTTTGTTTTTCATTCCTGATTACTTGAAGCAGAATAAACAATTATGCAGTACATATAAATGATTATCTATCCTTTATGAATAGTTGGCGGCGTGCCCTGAATGCTCTTCTACCCTATATGGCATTACATACAGTGTTGTATTATTCTACTGTTAATTATCTTCTATACCCTCTTGAATTGACCAATGTCTACATCTGCTTCCTTGCATGTCAATCCAAACCCTAGCATTTGCTTTGAAGTTTGATGGGTCATTCTCTGAAAATGAGATTGAGTATGATTTCAGTTTGGTCAATATGGGTTATTCCTGTTATCAAGCTTTCTTTTCTGATTTTTAAACCCAACATCATTTTCAGCATCTGTAACTTTTGTGTCTTGTTCTGTTACCACCACCTTCAAAACATTCTTCACTGTTAGCCTTAATATTTATAGCTCTTGAAGCATCCGCTTTCAGCATAATATCTGGAGTTGAATCCTAGGCAGGCAGCTAAGACAGCTAAGTAGAATTGTTAGAAACTATGGGGAAGAAAGTAAGCCAAACATCGGTGAAAATATCTAAGAAAGAGAAGAAGGAGTTTAACAGTTTGATTAGACTCTTGAGGCCTAAAGTCTACATCACTGACTGCTCAAGCTTCAAGACCCTTGTGCAAGACCTCACCGGCAATGGAAGCTCCAATATCTCAATCACTACTCCCTCGTCACACCCTCAGCTACATCACAAAGTACCAGTTGTTGATGTTGAGGAGTATCAAGTGGAGCCTGAAAGGAGTACTAGCAGTGTGGATGTCTCTACTGATGCATCATTTGATTCTTCCCAGCTGTGGAACCAAGAAATGTTTATGAATGACCAAGAATTGAACCAACTGTGTTATCAGATGTACTCAGATGATACAACAACAACAACAACAACAAATATTTTAGAAGGTTCATCACCTTCGACAGCAGACCAAATGGTGGATATGTTGCCGTTTCAAGATCTCGAGTCCTGGCTTTTGGGGACTGAACCTTTTGATCCTTTCAACAATATTCATGGTTATGGTCAGATTGATCAGGAAGTCAGCATATTTGACTATGAGCTTTCAGGGCTACTATGATCAGATTGTTTGTTCTTCAAGTATTCCTTCTGTAGACTGTACTATTCTCTCCCTCTTCGTATCCCAGTACATTTGCATGTACATATATAGCAATAGATTTATATACTCGGTGTTAATTCTTTGTATAGAGAGCCCATGCCATTTGCGCTTTTACAAATCACTCTTTGTAATTTGTTCAACCTTATACCTTATCCCGATTCCCATCCATGTTCAGTTCCAGATACTTGTACATTAATCAATACGGATGCTACGTACTTTGAAGATACAAAATCATATGGTATAGTTAGGTTTGGTGAATTTGATTGCATGGTTTGTTCCTGTCATAAAAAGTAAAGTTCAAAGTGCATAAGTGCAAATGCACAAGGCTATATATAGGTTTTTGTTCCAGCTTAATTTATTGAGTGCTAATTCCTGGTAAACAGGATTACTAAACACAAATGAAGTTTTAAGTAAGAACAACATTCTACTACTCAAGAGTACGTGAAGACATGGAAGGAGAAATTAATGTATCTTTTGACTACTAAGGCTGTTTTACCAGCCTCATCATGTATTGGCTGTAGGCTCCAGCGTCATTTCAATCGATATCTTCGTCAAATAATTTTGGTCATAGGGCATCGAGGAATCCCTTCAGGAGATGAGGAAACTCTTCCTTCAACTTTTGAATTCCAATATCCTCAAGAAGCGAAATTTCCACTGTTCACTTGTATTCAGTCTCCCAAAGATCCAAGCTATATATATCAAGCAGCTACCCATGCACTGTTGCATTGTTGAGGGATGCCTTGAAGTTCCAATTTTTCTAAATCCGGTGGAAACTCCAAAGACACCAATGCAACTTCTGCCTTTTCTCTGGAGCAACCACTACAGTGTTCCGAGCCGCCTTAGATTCTTCAATCACCAAATATGGAGGGAGTATTCCTGGAAGTTCCTATGACAAAACCTTTTGAGTACTTGAAGAGACGACAGCTTCTCAATCCCTTCCCACATTGCTTATAGCAACAAATGTGTCCAGATCAGATGGGTGAGATTTCTCAATAGTGAGATATCTGGACTCTGGAGCCAATGTCTCTAAGCTGTGACATGCGCTCAGATCATTAGCCTTGAGATCAAGACTTTCAAGGCTAATGATCTTGAAAACACAGAAGGGGAGTTGGGAAAGTTCTTGTACTCCCGGAGGCCAAGATACTTCAAGTGCTTAATTATTCAGATGAGCCCCCAAACCTTTTAAAAATCCCTTCATCTTCCATGCCTATAGGATGTGCAGGCGTGATCTGCCACCATCCGAGCTGAAGAACTGCAACTTTCTTTAGCTTACTAGACCAAGTTCCAAACTAAGACTAAGATATCTCCCATTTACAATGAATACAGTCACCAGATCCTCCACTTTGGGGACTTTATTGATCATGTTCATCTTGAACGTCAACTAACGCGTACAAACTAGTTGATGCAGTATCATAATTCAATGGTCTCCATGGCCGTTTCTTATTCGTGTTCTCTACATTTAAGTATCACAGAGCACTACAGCGTCTTAGAGAACAGATTCTTAGTAACAACATACACTCTCTCAACGACGTATTGGCAGAGTACGTGTCTACATGATCATTGAAAAAGAAAAAGAAAACAGACTATCCTGGAATGGTTATTGTAAAGGTAGCATAATGTACCATTCTGTTTAGCATAAATTTAAGATTTCTATCTACTCCTGCAGGCTGAAGATAAGAGTTAATTTATTTTGACGTATCATATTTGCAGATTTTCTGCACTCCTAGCCTTCCCTGTTGTCCAACTCAAGTACCATTTCCTAAAACAGCCAAAAGGTGGTTGCAGAACTACTCTGGTGCACAAATTAGGAACTGACAAGGCATACAGTTTGGTGCTGGTGATGATTATGTGTTCTTAACTATCTTAGCAATTACAAATGGGATCAATCTATGCGCTTACACGGAAGGCAAAATAACATATTGCAGATACAAATGACTAACTTGGCTGCTTGATGACACATGAGATGAGATCCTGTATCACCAATTAAAATTCTAGCAAATGAAATGAATTCGTAGCCTGACATCGTAGATCGTTTGAAAAGAGAATACTTTTCTTTGGTTACTTACCTGCTCATATTGAGGTGTACCCTGCATCTTCACTCCAAACAATATCTTCATCGTATCGATCCTTTTCAATCTCATG
The DNA here is from genome assembly GCA_009720345.1 of Fragaria iinumae. Taxonomy (NCBI): domain Eukaryota; kingdom Viridiplantae; phylum Streptophyta; class Magnoliopsida; order Rosales; family Rosaceae; genus Fragaria; species Fragaria iinumae. Next base: position 34,101,413 of record CM019122.1, on the reverse strand, counting down.
ACAGTTTATTTTCTCCAAATAGCGCAGACGAGGAAACTCATCCTTCAACTTTGGCAAACCTATGTCCAAATTATTCAAGTGCCTGAGACGCAAGATTTCAACTGTCCACTTGTCAGTCTCTCCATGATCCAAGCTATCAAGTTCCCCACCCCTTATATAGAGCTTCTTTAACTTCTTGAGCTGGACAGGGTTCAACCATTCTGGTACATGTGCTAGAGGGATGCCTTGAAGATCCAACTTTTCTAAATCCGGCGGAAAAGAAAACTCCAAGGACTGGAAGGCAACTTTTGCCTTCAAGTTTGGAGAGACCACTCCCCAAGATAGTTTGAGGTGGCGAAGAGATACGATATCCTTCAATTTGTGGAACTCCCCCTTTTGAACTTCAGCTTGATTCCCCATGTGTATGCTAAGCCGCTTTAGATGCCTCAGCTGTGCAAGATCACCAATTCTGCAGGAAGTTCCTTCCAAATCTCCAATCACAAAGCCTTTTAGCACTTGAAGAGAAGACAGCTTCTCAATCCCTTTCGGCATTGCTTCTAGCAAGTAACACTCGGATATGTCAAAATGCGTGAGATTCCTCAATGGTGAGATATCTGGAGGCAATGTCTCTAAGGTGTGGCATGCCCTCAGATCAAGAATTTCAAGGTTGAGAAGCTTCAAGACAGAAGAAGGGAGTTTGGTGATTCTTGATATCCCTCGGAGGCTAAGATACTTCAAGAGCTTATTCTGAGCCTCTAAACCTTTCAAAAACCCTTCATCTTCGACTTCTATATGATGCGAAGCCGAGTCCTGCCACCTTCCTAGCTGAAGCACCTCAACTTTTTTCAACTTCTTAAGCCAATCCCCTTTCAAATTAAGATACTGTTCGTTCACATTGAACACTGTCAATAGATCCTCCACTCTCCGACCATTAGGCCTCTGAGGAATTGGGCTGTCATAAACTAAACATGCACGTCTGCAAGTTGAACTACCATCTCCATTATAACACGGCATCCTTGGCCACCTCGAATCGAAGTTGAAAAGCTTAGCATGCTTGGCCAACGACACCAACATATGACGAACCCAAGGATGCACTGTACAACTATTCACAACTACCGAACTCAATGCACTATGTGGTTGAACTTGAATCAAACCCGAGGCTATGAGTTTCCGGAAGATCTCCTCACCCGTCTCTTCAGCTGTTCTGTCTTGAGTTGAAGTGACGAAACACTCGCCGATCCACCAGTAAATCAGAGGCCTTTTCTTTATGACAGAATCAGGAGGGAATATTGAAAGTGAGAGACAGCACATCTTTAACTCCACGCTCTCAAGATGTTCATAGCTCCTCTTTATATCCTTCATGCTCCGAGTGCTATCAACCCAATTTTCCAGGCCCAGTTCAGACCACTCCGGTGACATTTCCCGATCAGCTAGACTCAGCTCCGGTTGAGACCTGCGCGTCCACGTCATCGACTCCAAGCTGCGCTCTGGTGAAGGCATCAGCTGCACCGGTGGGTTCATGATTTTGATTTGCTCCACATTTTGAAACATGCGATTCAGTGTGGCGGTGATGGCCTCGACGGAGGTCTCAGTGCCCAGGATGATCTTGTCGAGGCGGCGCTCTAAGGCAGTGAACTGGTTTACCAGAGTTTGCTCCCAGTGCTTCACTCTGGGTAGCACGCCTTTGATGTTCTCAAGCTCATCTTCCATCTTTTTGAAGCTCATGAGTAAAGCTTCGTCATCTGTGCCGGCGACGGCTCTGGCTTTTCTTAAATGATCCAGCAACTTGGGCATGAACTTGTCCGGATCTCTTGACCACAACGACGTCGACATTTGCAACCAACTGATTTCTACGATGAGCCTGGGGAGTCTGTGGACCAAGACTTATGAAAAAACAGCAAGAAAAGGTTTGTGATTTATTTAAGAAAAAACTTGCATCCAAATTAGTTTGTTTGGACGTCCAAATTCTATAGTATTTATCTATTTGTATAACCCGCAACATAAAACCATGACCAGCCCTTCATACAGTAGGTCTACCTCTGGAGTCTGGACACGTCTGATTTGGGTTTTTGCTCGTGGATTTGAGATATATTTTTTTTTTTTTCATCCGCGAGATGTTTTTGCCCGTCACTTCCCGTCCCATCCCGTTTATATATAACGGGACGAATAATTCAAGTTCCGTTTAATCCCGTCTCGTTCCGACTATTATAATGATAGATTTTTTATTGATTAAGATGTGATTTGAGTATTTCATTTAAGTGTTTTGATCTTAGCTCTTTGTTTCTTTAAGTTAGTAGGTTGTCTCCAATGAACCCGACTTCGGTGACAAGCCTTTGTCACTTAAAGGTGATCACAACCAATGAATATGAGACACGTGTCCATTTTGAAATGTTTGACTGTAATTTAAGGACATAACATCAGGGTTTTGGGTATTTGACATGTTTGTTTATAATTATTGTTGACATTTGTCCATCTCTCATCGGTGTTTGTCACCCATAAATGACCATAGCTGGTCACCAAGTTATTTCCGTTTCCAATTCAATAACAATGATGTTTAATACTTTAATTTGTTAATTATTGTAGACTCTCGTCTTGCACCCTAGTAGTGATGACAAGTTTAGAGAAAGTAAGCCCTAAAAGGAGACCCAACCCGTTTTCAAAAAAAGTCCTCCGAATGTGAAGTACATTTTAGTCACTAATTGTAATAACGTTTTGTCAATGAATTTGCCATCACTCCCCTTAAGAAAAAGTATATTAGGTCTGGTTTTCTTTTTTTTAAAAACAAAAAACAGAAATAGTTTACTTATTCGATAGCATCAAACAAATGTCGAATACACAGATGCACAAGACTTAATCGTAACAGTACGAACCTTAATCTACTGACCACAAACTGATAGGACTTTGAGACTCGGTTACTCCGGCCAAAAAAATCTTATTATTTATCCATTACCTAAAACACAGAAAGAAAAGGTTTGTGATTTATTTATGTGTCTCTGCCTATCTGTGCAGCATTTGCTCTGCTGGACGGAGTTTTTGTGTTTTTTTTTCGATGAGCGGAGTCTTTTGTGTTGGTCTGATTGTCTGAATCATCTGCATCATTATTGTACTTTATTTTCTTTTCTGTTTTGGCTGTTTCTGATAAAGCGGGTACTTTCAGAACAAGATAGGAGTACTTTTGTTCAAAGGAAAGAAAGGAGTGTACTTTATGGAACCAATTTCCAGTTTCAGCCTCATTCACAGACCAAGGAATGACACTGGAAGTTGCAGAGTTCCTCCGGCGCAAGTTCTTGAAGTCCATTCAAGACGCAGAGCCTGAAACAACATCAGGCTTTGCCTTCATCTCCGACTTCAAAGCAATCAAATGCTACGTGGAAGAGATACAGATAATCCCGGAGATCAAAATCACTCTCGGCTCCGGTGACGACCTCTACCACAAGACCGTGTCTTTGCTCTACGAGCTCAACGACGCGTTGGCCGAGTGTGGAGTGATGGCCAAACTGTGCAACCACAACAGCAAGAAGCGCTTCTTCTTCCACCCGTCGGTGAACTACTCTTTCCGGAAGATGAAGAAGCGACTCAACCAAATGAAACGCAAGTTCGCGGCTTTGGTGGAAGAGGAGAAAATGTATTCCGCTCTTGTAATTTGTGACCAGACCAGTCTAGACGGTGAGCCAGGGAGTGAAATGGATGATGACCAGACCGTCCCCGGCGCAGTGAGTCTAGTCGGTGCTGATGATCAGGCGGAGAAGATTGAGGGCTTGCTGTGTGGCGGTGCTACGGCAATTGGGTTAGTCGGCATTGCTGGCGTAGGTAAGACCACTCTGGTGCACCAAGTTTTGAATAGGCAGAGAGTGAGGGATGAGTTTTGTCCTATAATTTGGTCATGCTTATCAGAGAAAGAAAAATATGAACGTACTAGTAGCATCGGCATTAGCATTGTGACACGCATTCTTGATAAGTTGGGGGCTGCTGTTACTAATGGCAATGGCACCGTAGACAATCTTCATGATGACGTAGTTGAGGAGGAGAGAGATGTTTCTGGCCTCGGACTTGAGTGGCTCTTGGCAAGGCTTAACAGGCTTTTATCTGGTAAAAGGTATTTGATTGTGATGGATGACGTGTGGCACATCAGTGAATTTTATTCAGATTTAGGTAGTGCAGTTCAGGATCGGTTATCTTATGGATTGCCTAAGTGTAGTGGTGGTGCTGTTATCGTCACCACCAGAATACCGGAAGTTGCTGAAGTCATGGTTGGCAGAAATAACTTGATTACTGTTAAGCCTTTGGACACAGAAAGCTGCTGGCGTATATTTATGGATACAATCAAGGATAATAAGGAAGTCTTAAACATGTCGACTCATGAAACTTTGGTCCGGATTAAGAATGAAATTAAGGATCAATGTTATGGTCTACCATTGGCTGCTAAGGAGCTTGCAGGAATCATTCCCAAACGGATACGTGAGATAGAGTATTCTTCTCAACTCTTTCTAAATGTATTCTTATTTGTTTTTGCTTGCTTTTGTTTTCTGTTTTGCTTTTTCTTTTCCTTTCTTTTCTGTTTGATGGCTGTATATATGTGTGGGTTTTTGTACTTCATGCTTTAGTTAAACTAAAATGAGACTCTTGCTAAACTATTTTGCATAAAGATCCTACATGAAGAACGAAAATAAGATAGATTTTGTCTCACAATTGATGATCGTTGATGAAATAAAATTGTAGGTCCAACCGCTTCTTGAAGGAGATGTACATACCTGATGAATTGCTTCAACCTGATTTGGATGTCGAACCTGCTGTCCATATACCGAAATTTCCAGTATTGGTGTTTATTGATATGAAAAATATGAACAATAAACAGCTTGGAGAAAAACTCCTTGACAATTTTCGCTACCATCTTAATAAAAAGCAGGTATTTTACATTTTCTTGGTAACTCAGATGTAGTACTTTCACATAATCATTTGTGAAAAGAAAATGAACCCATATCATTGTAAAGATGAATGCCTTTTCACCTTTATTGCTCATTCCTTTTTCAGGTTTTTGCTGTTTTGGAAGAGAATTCTGATACCAAGCAAAAACTAAAGGCACATAACCCTGAGAGGGTGCTAAATGATGTTTATGGCACTTTAGAAAAGCTTAAGCGTAAAGGATATGGTTTTGCTGATGAATTTCAAAAGACGATGACGGTGATAGTGAGTAATGTATTAACATTTATCTATATAAATCCCATGTTTCTCTAGCTGATTGGATTATGATTGAGTTCAGATACTTGATTTTTTCTATAATTAATTTTCTCTGTGTTTGGTGGCTGCATTTCTAACACACACACACACACACACACACACACACATATATATATATATATTCATTTTCAGATTGTTGGTGGTGATTCTGTGGCTAACTGGATTTTGGGAGTTATCTGTGATTTAAAATTGCCAGAGTTACCCTCTGTTGCTCCAATACCGTTGCAAATCAGTTCTCCAATTGGTGGTAGCATCTCAATTTCCTTTGGATGGGTAAGACATTTATCGTTTAGCATGGCATATTTTCTCTTTCGGTGAAATGCTGTTGGTTTCTTAGTGTTGTTCAGTGGCTTAGGCATGTTTTTAGATATGTCACTGGGCCAATGGTGACAAGTTTTAGTCCAACAAGCATGCTAATTATGGTCTAGCTGATTGAATTAGTTTGCAGTTTTTTGCTTCTGTCGTAGTTGTGTGAGGTATCAGTTTCTAAGCGCATGATTTCATAACTACAATAAGCATATTAGGCAGAGACATTATATATTTCAGTGTTTACTGTATTACTTTATTTTCTTAATTATATACATAACAGGTTCTGTATAAGCCACTGGTAATTTTTAATGGAAAGATGTAGCATTTAATTGTTTTTGTTTTGTTGAGGACTCTCCTGAATCCTGATAGAAAGACAAATTCTATTCAAATTGGTCCCAATTTTACCAATCATCATTTTTTCTGTAACAAAATTATATGTAATAAACTGCATTTGGTGGCTACTTATGTATCAGATTGAGGAATATGTTTATGTGTATGTGTATTTGTACTTTTGTCCTTGTACTAGGAAAGAAACTGGAGATGAGTAGCTGCTCCCTCATATATATATATATATAGACACACACACACACACATACATACATACATACATACATACACAATCATTCTCTGCTAAGGATGTCCTTATTTATTCTTATGGTGCGGATTTCCACTTTAGACTCACTTTTCAATCGAATTTTCACATCTCCACCGTCTAGTGTTTAGGTACTAATGTATAGATCATCTCTGCAAATTTTCAGCCCATTTGATAATTGTTAAGGTACTCAAAACTGCGTTTTTTTGTTATAACATGAACGGTTCAAATTCGACAGAGTTCAGTTCGTCCATTGGTTTAATCGAGTTTGAGTGCCCTAATGATAACTGAATTGGCTGAAAATTTGCAGAGATGATGTATACGTTAGTACCTAAAGACTAGACGGTGGAGATGTGAATATTCGAACAAAAAGTGAGTCTAAAATAGAAATCCGTACCGTAAGAACAAATAAGGACGTCCTTAGCCAAGAAAGCCTGCACACACACACACATATATATATATATTGTGTGCATTTTTTCATATAACTGTATCCATATACATGTATGATATGCTGTGCTTCATTATTTTCATCATTTTATTTATGATGATCTGCTGCTTTCCAGAAGAGCATTTCTCCTGGTGATCCAGTGAGACTGTCCCTGCTAGATGTACAGTATGCGAAAAAAATGAAAACCGACAGGTATTGGATCTAACCTGTACTGAGTGTACTCTTTCCGTGCAAAAAAATATGTCAATTTAACATGCTTAGATGCTAGGTGGCATTATGATGTTTCTTGAGTACCTCTCTTTGTGTTTGATTTACTTCTCATTTTGTTTATATTGAGTAATTGCTTGCCACTTTTTCCTTGCTGCATTTTCTTATGTGTTTTTCAGTTTGTGGTAGGGTGGTAACCTAATCTGTTATTGAATTCAGCTGGCATATTCTCATTAGGATGAAAACCACGAAAAGCTCTGCAGCTAATCAAGAAATACCTCATTCTTTACATCTATATCGCCCTCGCCCTGTTCATGAAGAGGATATGCAAACTGCGGTAATGAAGTGCTCATTTTCTTTCCAAACTCTATCCATTAGTCATTATAAACAAATTATCTTGAATTGGAGTGTTACCATAATTACCCCTTCCCCTGACCTCCTTGATTATTAAAAATAAAAAATAAAATAAAATAAAAAAGGAAGTGCAAGCAAGCATTAAAATCTTGGCATAGTATATTGGTTGGTTTATACTTTAATCATCAACAATATTTCTTGCGGATCTAATAGTTTACGTAAATACATGGGGAAAAATTACAGTAAATGAAGGGAACCTACTAGCATTTGATTGTAACTGACAGTAATGGCTGATAGGCCTCATCATTTTATTATATTTTTGCCAGAGGTGTTTGCGCATTTATGGAATAGATAGAATATTTTAACTATCCTATGAACACTACATATCTCTGTGTTCCTCTTCATGTTTCCATATTTATATATTTGAAACTTTCTCCTTTTATTTCTTAGGATGACCTCAAATTGTTTGGGGGATTTTGGAACTACTTCAGCTTGGGTAAGCAAGTTTCCCTTACTAGTTTTCTCTGTAAGGCGGCCGACTTTCCTTCCTTTACTCCTCTCATCATTTTGCATGCATTCATAAGCAATACAGTTATACTCCCTCTAACAGGTGGTGAAGCAAGTCTCTCTAAGAGTCATTTGTTTCGGTACTGATCGATTTTAAATGAGAGAGAAGGAGAGGATAGGGCATAGTGACGTGGGTGGGGTGGGCAGGAGGGGGATTTCCAAAAAGTCAAAAACTGGTCCTTAAATTCATATAGATGTAACAAAGTTAATGTTGTTGAAGACTTGAAACAACTCAGCTTACAACTCAGGACTACTATTTTATTTTGGTTTTTGATTAAATAACTGAGTGTAAGTAGATCCTCTGATTGAATCTTTTATCATCTAATATAGAAGTTGATACTCCCCGACAATATGGAACTCACTGCTTTCATCCTACTCAAAGGTTAGCAAGGTCTCTTCTTGGTCTGTCAATATCAACATAGATAGTTGTTCATATCTGATGCATTACTCCTAACTACATAAGCATTCTGTTGTTTGTTTTACTCAGAAATCAGTTAAATGACTTTTTAGACTTTTGTTTTTCATAGAAGAAACTGATGATTTTATGTATTTAGTATGCTAAAAGTATATTCTTTTCCCTGACAGGACCTTATCATCAGTAGCAAGTATACAGGTTATGCAACAACTTGGTCAGTGGGATAATCTTGATATTACTAGCGGGTATCCAGCTTAAAGCTTATATATCCCTTGTGTGAATGATTTTTAATTACTTGAGCACTTGCAACTTAAATTATCTAAATGTTTCTAAAACTATTTTGGAGTCTTCAATAAAATATTTGCATTAAACATGCATGAACAACTGGATAACAGAGGCACTAAAACACTACGCGCACACAGACTCAAGATTGTCAATTTAATATTTTGCCTCTGTGGTGTGCAGCATCAGGTTAATCCTTTGTTTTAACTTGTCTAGACCACAAATTATGAAGAAAGATCGGAAAGGGGACCTTATTCTCATTTTGTCTTATTTTTTGATGTATTGCTAAAGTCTGTGATTCGCTTTGTCAATCGGGTCTTTGTCCTTGTTAAATTCTAGACTTATTAATCAAACTTTCTTGGATGAAATTATCTACAGAGAGATCTGCCCCCCGTCTTTCATAGATGATGGACATCTTCAAATTATTGGATACAGAGATGTATTGTTTCCTCTTAGTGAAGGTTCGGTTCACCTTGGCCAGGTTATACATCATCTTAGACTTCTTTCTTTTTCTTCTGTTTTTCGAATGCCGAGTGCTATTGGCCATATATGAATGAAAAATTGGATCACTTGCATTGTTCTAAAGTTCATACCTTGGATCTTTGCATTTTACGTCAACCATCCATCTCAGATCTTCCTTGTTTTAATTTGTGAGCACTTTCAGTTAGTTTTACAAATAATTTTTCCTCTTCCAACTTCCAAGTTTGACATGCTGACATTGCATGATAGAAATCCTCCTCTTGTATCGTGTGCATGTCCTTTGAATTCGTTATCATCTTGCTGTCATTATCTAACATTCCAATTGTTGAAAGAAGAAACTACTCTTTCAAGGATATATGTCCTAGTCGCTATATGAAGGTGGTTCATGCTACCAAACGAACCCCATATCATGGAGTTGTAGCCTGTTGGTAGCATTGCATGCATCCTTATTTATTTTGAATTCCCTTATTGAAGTAGGTGTATTTATTGATTTCTTGCATTGAATTCAAAGAGATGATCCTACTGCTAGGTACGGGGAATTCGTTTCGAGTTTATTGAAGGTGAAGAAGATGTTGTGAACATGACAATTGACGGATCACAATGGGAAAATATCCCCCTCGGTGATACTGGTGTCACTGTGATTGAAATAACTCATAATGGTCAAGTCAACATTCTCGCCAATCCATATTGTGATTTCCCACCGAAAAGTATCCACGATTCATCATCACCATCTGATGCTTCCGAAAATGATGATGAGAACAATGCTAAGGATTACTCTGAACGACATAAAAAGTTTGGTTCAGCAAGCACTTTCAAACTTGCCTGTGCTGATGGACATAAAACCTGCGGTGAAGCAAGCTCCTCCAACGTCCTCTAATCCTGTAACTGTCTGTTTATATTTGGTTATCCTGGCCGGATTTTAGTTATTGATGAATGAAGGAAGAAAATGTTAAGTTATATTGTCCTTGTCATTGGCAATTTAGGCCAAATACACGAAATTGACGGTCTTCTATTTTAGAAAATAGCCAGTCACATGAAATAGATTGTCCTCGTCTTTCAGAGCTTCTGCATAAGGATGACATGCATAAATAAAAAGAATGGTCCTCCTTATTTTTACTCTGAAACTGGCCAAATTAGGGGACACTCTTCAGATAGTGAATTCCACCTATAAACACACAAGATCTGCTAGGCCAGAAGATTTTCAGTCCCATTACAATTGGACAGAAAAGAGGAAACATGTTCTAAGGATTTCAGTACCAGACATCCCTGAACTACAGAAAAAATGTTCTTATCCGATACCAAATCCCCTCTTATAAGCAACATCTGAATATGTGAACTTCCAGTACAATGCCGTTCATCTCTATGAGCTCAAATATGCAAACATCTCCTTCTCTTAAACAATTTTCCTTTCTAAATGCGGCCCAACCTCCACAAATTGAAATTGCGCGTGGCTTCTTACAAGGAATCAAATTCCTGAAGGATCCCTGTTTGTTTGACATGTTTGATGAAACTCCTAGCAACTTTATCTGGTACATGCTGCACATAAGGATGTGTCATCAACAAAACCAACCAAATTATATAACTTGAAGCAAATGTTAATGTTGCACATAAGGATGTGTCTCAATAATATGTCATTTATTGAGAAAAACATCTATGATACTTGAAGGAATGAGTGAGACTACATTATGTCATGGTGAATTGGTGATACAGCGGGGTTGTACATAGAAATATTACCATGATGTGATATTGGACAGAAGAAGGCTGCAAGGCAATCATAAAAGAAGGAGGTTTATCCGACTTGAAGGCATCAGCTTTCTCAGTTACAGTCAATATTGCTTCATCCTACTGGGAGCCTCGTGAGATGTTTGCTTTAGAAATGTTTGAGAACTAGAAGAGCTTCCACCATCTTTTTTGGTCGGAAAACTATTTCTCCCTGTTGAAGGTTATTACCATTAGGACACTAAAATTACCAGCAGAAAGGTGACGCTGCATCTGTATTGTCAAGAAAACTGAACAATGTGTAGTGAACGACATTGAAGCCTTATTGATGATGGAGCTTGTTCAACATGTTCTCAGAGAAGCAATATTGGTGTAGCTCATCAGCTTGCTCACTTTGCTACAAACTATAATGATTATGTTTGGGGCTCCTATGTTTGGTTAGGAAGGAGATCCTGAAATTATTCAGGATGTCCCTTTAAAAGCAACTCAAGGTTTAGGTTTTATGTTCCCCAACATATGTCATTAATAATAGTAAGGATGAGGGTAAGTGTAATGGATGAAAAACTCGCAAATCAACAGTCGGTTAATTTCATACCACGAAACAAAAACCAATTTGTAGCTTCTGAAGTGTGGAAAATGCCGACCCTCAATCAAGACAAAGACACACAGCCAACATCCAAATTATTGTCTTTCACAAATGTCACCCAGCCACCCTCTAGGAAGAACCTCATTTTTCCTAGATCAGTCATTTCAAAAGCTCACATCATTGAACATTTGAAGCTATTCAACATATCTTCATCATCACCAGTATAGATTAGGTCATCAACATAAACACTCACAATAAACCTTCACAGTAACTATTTCTATCCTAAATTTTGTCGAATTTAAATTTTTTTAGAAATGGCCTCTGTTGGAGATACCCTAACTACAGTGTCTGAAAATCACCCTCAAGTGGTTCTTCGTGGAGCCAAAGCATATAGAGCATCAACTAAATATTCAAAATCATGCATACCATATGTTTGCGACATTTCCCTTATCCAAACTACCACTAGAGCTTGAATCCAGGCCAAAGAACACACCACCTAACTACCCAAGCGAACAAAAAGTATGATCAGTGATCCCGAAAGAGGTAGAAATTCCCAATTTTCTTTGGTCTAGCGCATGAGGCGCGTTCTATCAGGTTGTGAGACACAGAAACATGTATTCTACTACAAAGCACTCATAATCAGTGCCTACATCATAACTAGGCACGCCCTACATAAATCTGTCCCCATTGATACAAATAAAGGGACAAACTTTTGTTTCCAGTAGTAACATGGCCAGTCAAGGATTCAAATAAGATTCCCAACCAACTTTTTGTAGCTTCTCATCTTTTGCCAAGACTTCGCTCTTTGTGTCTTCTTGATGCTGGCTCCATCTGCATTTAATTTAACTTCACATTAGCAAATGCAGACAAAGATTTATGGACTGTTTGAATTCCTATATGGGTCACTAAAAGCTTTGCAACATGGATAATGAAGTGCAATGACCCAACCTTGCATGTAGAGAAGCATCATGACCAGCTAAGATCGATATTGCTAGATGAGCAGCATTGGTGGCATTGTTTATACCAACTGTCGCAACCGGGGTCCCACTTGGCATCTGCATGGTTAAAAGTCACACACACAAAAGTTACTAAGTTATGAGGAAACCAATCACTATCTCCTAACTGGTACAGTGGTATATCATTTCCGACATAAAAAGTCTTGTATCCAACAATGGAAGAATGACCTAATTTTGTCTATCATATGCCAAGCCCCAGCACTTGACAATGCATGATCCTAAATCTATAAAATATAATAATGATGCCTCAGGGTTCATATCTCTAGGGCCACAAGATGGTAGACCTATAGAGTTTCAAATACATACCTGCAATATAGATAGAACCGAATCAACTCCATGCAATGTAGAAGCACACACAGGGACACCAATAACAGGCAATAGAGCAGATGCAGCTACCATCCCTGAAAAGCCAAACAAAAATGGAAAAATCTAGGGATGTGTTCAGGTCGGATCCATTTTTCAAAACTAGGATCCGCGATCCGAACAGTATAATATTTTTGGTTAGGGTTATGCATTTTTAAAGACAAGACCTGAATGGAACAGGACCCGCAAAGAACCAGTTCGGATCTAGGTTCTTTTTGGGTCCGGAAAGCTTGGAATTTGAGGCGAACAAACTCAAATACAAACAACTGAAATGCCATCATTTCTGTAATGCAAACAAAATGAAATGCAACAATTTGAGGAAGCTATAACACCATTTCCATACAACTTTGTCAAGTCTCAACTCAGACCATTCCATGAAAGCGAAGACATATTTCCAAGATTCCAACAACTTGGACACAATAAAAATAAGCATTAAGCAATTCAAACTTAGAAGGTATTGAAACAAAAAAATTACTGCAAGTCTGCAATAAGCCAATAAAAAAGTAAACAAACTGCTCAAAAGTCCAAAAAACTCTATCAGCAATGCAACTAGGAAGGGTCCGAGGAGAAATGTAGAAGAGAAGTCAGGTTGCAGTGTTAATGTTTTAATTTTTTCCTAACCGTAACAATCTAACGGCCTAGAATAAATCTAGTACAATCCAATGGTTATTCAGGTTTTTGCATTTTCTTAAAACAAAATCCGACCCGAAGCTCAACTTCTTCAAACTGATCGGGTCCATAAAAAGTTGCATTTTTCATAAGCAGGATCCGATCAGAATCGGCTTGTTCGGATCAGATTGATTCGGTCCGTCTTGGACCTGACCCAAACATGCAGCCCTAGTAAAATCAACCCAAAAAATGCAGAAGTTGTTGCATTATTACAACAACCCAGTCTGGAGCAAAGATTCAATACCTGGCAAGTGAGCTGCGCCACCAGCACCAGCAATGATGACCCGAATTCCTCTTTCCCTGGCAGACAATGCATAAGAATGCATCCAATCAGGAGTTCGATGCGCAGAAACTATCCTAACCTGAGAATGAGAGTCTGTTAACACCATAAATAACAACTCATTTACAGAAAAACCAATACAGATGAGAAGCAAACCTCATAAGGTACGTCAAACCTCATAAGGCATTTCGCAGCATCCTTCATAACAGGAAGATCTGAATCAGAACCCATTATGATCCCAACAAGTGGTGTGGCTGCATAAGAAAAAGACTGGGAACATGAATTCAATGTGAAAATAACTAAGTTCTACATAATTACAACTTGTTATAAGTGAAAATGGAATCTTCATTATAAGTTTTTTCTCAATAGGGCTGCAGCCACACACAGTGGAAAAGATCGATCCTGTTAATATGCCGACACTTCTAATAAGATAAAATATTCTAACGTTTGCCAATTTGGACTGGATCTTTCAATGCAAACATTTTCTCATAGTCCTGACCCAAAAAGAAGCTTCATAGTCAAAACATAATTACAAAACCATTCTAATTCAATTACCAGCAGATGTATCAGATACTTCGTCATTTAGCATTGAATTCAGAGCTTTTTCCACATGGCCCATGGAAGGTCCAACAATGGTAATATGACCCATTTTCCGTTGCTTCCGCATATCTAGTAAAAACAAAAGGTAGGCCAGTTAAAAAAAGTACAAGTAATTTTGTGTAAAAATTGAGAGAGAGAGAGAGAGAGAGAATCTAACCTGGCTTATCATACCAATGAAAAGTAGCCCCTGGAATACTGAGGGCTCTTCTAATCACTTGATGAGCTAGGTCGAAACCAGCTTGCCCCTAAAAGCATACACGGTGCTTAGATATTATTCCACAAGTACAGTGATAATTGAATATTTTCATTTTTTTATTTTTCAAATATTCGGTAAGATACTTTATTAAACAAGAAAAATCAATATGTGAATATAGACAAAGTGCACAAAGATGGAAAATTTCACGTTGAACAAATAATCACCTCATCTTCACCAAGTAAATTGTACATGATTGCAGCAGGAGTTTTCAACGATGGATCACCTAGTGGAAGACCAACAACAGCCCGCAAATGTTGTTCATACTGTGAGGTGTAACAAGACTCTATTGTGAGATGACCACTATTGTGAGGTCTTGGAGCTACTTCATTTAGCAAAATCTGAAATGAAACGAATGCATACATAAATTGGTTGAATGCAATAGATGTATGAAGCTAAAACAAATAACTAATAGTCTAATACTAAGAGAGGTGAAATATTACCTGATCATCCTCTGTCAGGAACAACTCAACTGCAAACACACCAGCGCCTTCTAATGAACTAACAGCTTTACATGCAATATCAGTGGCCAACTTTTGGATCTTCCAAGACACGTTAGCAGGTGCTTTAACAATGTGACAGATGTTTTCCCTGACAAAATTCTCAGACATTCATAAAACATTCTTATGTGCCAACTACTGATTGTAAGAATCTTATACTGTTACAGATATATATGGTTTGCAGACAGCATGATAGCTAATGACACAGTTTAAAACGGAATCTGCAACTTACTTGTGTGTAGTTTCAACAACAGGATAGCACAAAATAGAATTGTCTCTTCCTCTAGCAACAATGACAGCCAACTCCTGCATTTAAATTTCCCCAACAATAATAAATATTTACCAGTGATGAACATTGCACAATGTCACGAAAATGTGGATAGTGTATTCACAAACTAAAGCATTGCTAATGATGAAAACTAGACACTGACCTTTACAAAAGGAGCCCATTTCTCAACATATAAACCGCGATCAAACCCTCCCAGAGCTGCAACAAACTTAAATAGTAAAAGAAGGGCATAGGTTGTACTTCATGAATTTAAGAGCAGTAGATTAACAGATCAAAATCATGACAACAGAAAACAAGAAAGAGATCATCAAAGAGACTATTACCTGTTACAGCAGATGTAAGATCCTCCTCACTCTTAGCAATAGCATTTCCACGCCCGATTTTGGGTTCAGGCCCCGTTTACTTCTCCCCAATACCCAAAATCGGCGGCAAAGAAGATTGAGCTCTGCTGCTGAAGCATGACTTCCCACAGAGAAACAATTAATGGGTGTTAAGAATTTGATACCTGGGCAGTGAAGTTGATTGAAGAACAGGACTGAGAGGAGATAGGCGCCTCTGCCAAGAGCCTAGGAGAAGAGCGTTTTCTTTTTATGAGAGAATTGCGTATTTATACGGGAACTTACTCAGCGTTTTCGGCCCAAGTTCTCCATAGAGCCTGCTACATCTATCAGCCCTTGGTGCTGGGCCTTGGACGTGTTTCTACAAGGGCCATGTACTATCACTACTATGCAAATGCACTTTGCTTGCTACATATTCTCACAGGTGAGCTGGAAGATCGTTGAAGGAGAATGTAACAAGTCGATTTGTATTTTACAACCGTATTGTTTATATAGCATTTGCAATTTATGTATTAAATAGATGTTCTTTATCTTTTGTATGAACTTATGTTCAAGTTGTTTTGCTATTTATCACAGTATGCATTAATTTTGCTGTTTATCATAGTGTGCATTTGTTGTTCCTGCTTGCTGCTAATTTTATGTACCTTAGAGCAGTTGGGTGTAGTCTACTTTTTGTCCTTCCATCAACTCTGGGTTTGTTTGTTTATTTTATTAAGATGGGTGATGGGTATTGTTTGAGGTTTGATATTTTGGCAGATTAAAAATCAGGATCTTTAATTTGGATTCTAATGGAGCACTAAATTTTCTGGGTTTCTTCTCTTTTTGCAAATACTGTTGTAGGTTCTGGAAGTGATGCTTTAAAATTGAATGACGAAGAGGATCAACGTGATATTGCAAAAGCTCTTTCTGTGTCTCCAAACAATCATTATCAGGTATTTCATTTTTGGGTTTTTTCATTTTTGGAGGATTTTCTTACTTTTCAGTGATTAAGGTAAGCTACAGGTCCTAACACCATTACAATCATTTTGGCTTCTAACAATAGGTGCATTATCTAGGCTAATGACATTTGATCTTTACATTACCAAGTTGTACTTCAAAAATGCAAATGTAGCCTTTGCTTTCAAAATCCTATTACATTTAGCAAATCTTAAAGAATATGATCTAAGCTCTAAAGCATTGTCATCAATAGGGACAATATTTGTTGGATGAGATACAAAAACTATATCTAAATATAATATCTCACTGAATTTGCAGGATCCAAATCTCTAAATGACATACCAGATGGTATCATGTCCTCAGTTGTTAATATACTTGAACTAGCAAATGGGGAAACAGGTAGCTTTGAGGAGGTATGTCATAATCGTATGCCTTTATGGATGTAAGTTATAATCCATTGCGTAACTAATAGTTGGAAGCAGTTAGAAGCTATTTTAAGGCTTGCAATAGTTTTATCAGTAGTCTCTGCTGAGACTCCATCAAAGTCTTAATTTTACAGATTTTTTTTTCACCGACTTCTTTTTCTTGATATTTAATTATTTTACTGCATGAGTCTTTGTTGAAATAAAAGTGCTATAATTGATAACTTTTGTTACAACATAATAAAAGTGTTATGCATTTCCTTTTATTTCGGATTACTGATCAGTACACATTTTTTTGGAAATAAACTATCTGTAGACCTATTGAGATATGATTATTTCAAAAGCAAAAAACCATTCATTATTGAGAACATGTTGTTTGAGCTAAGTATGGGAGAATGTTTTGATCTTCAAGGACCATAATTTGATGGTTTTGTATGAAGCTGCATAACATCTAACAGAAGAAAAAAGTGAGAAATCAGGATCAGTTGCTTCTGAGGGAGCTTTGACGGAACCGTTGACAAATTCAAGCTTGTTCTTGGAATTTAGAGCTCTAACCATAGCCATTTTCCAACCAGAATAGTTATCCCCATTTAGGAGTTTGGAGACGAGAACCAATCCGGGATGATTCGAATGTTGAATGAAATAAGGATTCGAAGGCTCTGCCTTGAAGGAATCATTAGGGACTGCTGACGATTTGTCAGTTTTGGGAAGTGGTGGTGTGATATTGCCACCGGCCATGATGGTGATTGAAAGAGAGTTGCTACACGAGAGATTAGAGTGCAGCAATGAGTCAGGATCTTAGACCTGCTCTTGATACCATGAAAAGATGATAGGATGGCTAAATCAATTTTCATTGATACCAGACTGAGTACATATACAGTAAACAAATATGTTCTACTAGAAAACTATCCTACATTTAAGATCTTCATAAGGTAACATATAAACACATTCTAAATAGAGAAGATACACAAGATCAAATATACAACAGCTGTATATTTTCCTAATAAAGGAAAGATAAAAAGACTAGGATCTACTTATTCTATTATCCAGAACTACAACAAAAGTGGTATATTTCTCCACAGTCCAAACCAAACTGAGATGATTAACCTTGGCGTCATACGCCTCTTTACAAGTCACAATGCACTTGCCCTTTCTAATCAACTTCTAAAAATTGACCTTTCAGTACAATATATTCATTACCGTATATGAGCTCAAATATGCAAACATCGATATATATCCTTCTCTTAAACAATTGTCCTTTGCAAAAGCAGCCATTTAACTCTTCTTCACTGTATGTGAATTCAACATACCATGTCATTCCGTCCAAAA
Organism: Fragaria iinumae; assembly: GCA_009720345.1. NCBI lineage: Eukaryota > Viridiplantae > Streptophyta > Magnoliopsida > Rosales > Rosaceae > Fragaria > Fragaria iinumae. The sequence goes on along the minus strand of CM019122.1, from coordinate 34,083,242 downwards.
TTCGAAGGGTGATGTTGCTTAGCAGGCTGCTTGGAGTTATTTTGGGAAACCTCATTCATCAAGGAAATTAAACTAAAATCCTCATTCATCAAGGAAACTAAATCCTCACTTCAAAAGCACAAGGAAAGGCACAATCCTCCTTATAGGACAAGGAAATCCAATGAATAAGTCAGTATCGACTCTATATAAATCACCACATGCAGGTCATATATAGATGTTCATCATTCCATCCTTAGTCATCACAGCTCATTTTTGTATTCCAGAATTCAGACTTCAAGAGTTTGCTCATCAAAAACACTACACAATTTCATGGCTCAACCAACAGAGTCCGCTGACATTCTAGCAGCAGAGCAAAAGAAGGAGGGGAAGAACAAGGCCAGAGAGGAGAGAAAGAAGGCAGACGCCCAGAAGAAAAGGAAGGAGGCTGAGGAGGAAGCCATCAAGTTGAGAAATGCTCAACTTAAGCTGGCCAATTCTATAAGGTATAAAGAACCTAGTAATAATAGGCAACTTCTTTCTCGAGCGAAGACGGTGTCATCCACAAGGTCTGGGCAGTCTCATCAAGCCCAAAAATCCTTTGGCAAACCAGATAGAGATCCTTGTCTTCTTGGGTTTCAGGTGACATCAAACAGAATCATGACGGGGCGAGTCCCGATCCAAGAGATGGCGCCAGTGAGTAATGTGGATCAACCTGCTGCTGCAGCATCTGATGTAGCATCTGTCTCCAGTGATGCTACAGCATCTGTCTCCAGTAGTACAGCCTCGGAAAATATATCCTTCTTCATTGGACATGTCCCTATCAGGATACCATCCGTGGAAACTAAAACTAATGATGAAGACATGAACAATAACTCAGAGGCCGCAACTGTTCCTGGTACCACTATTGTGACTGCTACTCTTTCTGTTGAGAAAATTAATGATCTCATCAATGCAGTCGCTGAGACCAATCGATTCGCAAATGCAATAGATATGAAGGAGATCCCACTAGTTTACGAGGCAAACACTAGTATGAACCACGCAAAGAGTAATGGTGATGACAATTTTGAAGCAAGAGGAAATGAGGTTATTAGGGAAGAAGAGCAGAATGAGTCCAAGAACAGTAATGATGCCGAGGAGCATAAATTTGAAGCAGGACAAAATGAGCTGCTTGAAGAATCAAAAAGTGAGGAGGAAAACATGGAGGCCAGGAGAGTAGAGCCATCTGCAACTACAAGTGCGGAAAAACCTCATGGAAGTAGGTCTGATGCCCAAAGTGAGTCTGAGAAGCGAGACGCAGAGGCCAAAGGAGTTGAGGAAGTTGCAACTGCCAGGAAGAGAAGGCACAAAAAGAAAACAAAAGCAGTGGCAACTGCAAGTACAAGTGAAGAAGAACCTCATATAAGTGAGTCTGATGGCCAAAGTGTGTCTGAGAAGGAGCAAGACGTAGAGGCTAAGAGAGTTGAAGAAGCTGCAAGTAAAATTGAAGAAGAACCTGATGAAAGTTGGTTTGATGCCGGAAGTAGTTGGGAGGAGGAGCAAGTCTTGGAGGACACAAGAGTTGAGGAAACTACAACTGCTGAGAAGAAAAGAGAGAAAAGGAAAAAGAAGAAGAAAAATAAGGCAGGCGAACACAAACCGAATGAAAGTTACCCATCAGTTGGAGTTCTTTCTTTGGGATTCATATGCATCCTGATTAATATGTTTTATAGGTGAGTTGAAAGCACAGTGGCAACTGTTCTACTTCTTGTTTTTCCTTTCCAGCGATGTAGTTGGGCCATCTTCATTTTTTTTTATGACACTTTAGGGCATCATCATTGATATGGACTAAACTAGCTAGATATGTATTTAGAGCAAACCATATAGGCATGTACTTTCTCTTTTTCTCTAAGAAAACTAATCAACAAAGCATTACATGTATCGATGGTACAACAGTGTTCTTCATTAGCTCATTTTATGGTGCAAAATGCTTATGAGGAATGCATGTTCCAAACATCTATGGTAGTTCCAATGGATTAGTTTGTCTAGAAATTCGGCACATCAAGTGTTACTTACTAGCTAGTTAACTCTTTCCACAAGCCAACTCAGTAGTCACTTTTCCAGTCGTCTCAGGCATCAATCAGCACCTTGGATATGATTTGATTTGAAGCAATATGTTGCAACTTGCAGCTGATATATAATTCTGGTTCATCTTGCAACCAAAATAAAAAGTGCATCTCCAACCAAACACACAAGATATAAATTGGAAATATTGCATTAGCATAACAGTCAACAGAAACAGAGAAGAAAAGATAAAAAGGAAAGTCTAGGGTTCTAGTATCCAGAACTACGTACAGCAAAAGTGGTCTCTTTCTCCAGTCCAAATTCCAAACCAAACTGAGATGATTAACCTCGGCGTCATCCGGCTCTGTACAGGACACAATGTACATTCCCTTTCTAATCAACATCTAAAAACTTGAACTTTCAGTACAATGTCATTCATTTCCATGAGCTCAAATATGCAAACATCTCCTTCTCTTAAACAATTTTCCTTTGCAAATGCAGCCCAACCTCCACAAATTGAAGTTGCACCTGGCTTATAAGGATTCAAATTCACGTGCCACGATCTATTTTTGACCTGCAGGATCGCGGTTTGCTTTTCATGTTTGATGAAACTCCTAGAGAAGTTAGCTGGTATATGCTGCACAAGAAGATCTGTTAGTAACAGAATCAATTAACTATAGAACTTGAAGGGAAGGTTAATGTTGTCGATCTACTTGCATACCACAGTATGGCCTGACCCCATGATGACTTTGAAGAAGGGATTATTTGATGAAAACTTACTTGCAGCTTCAAGATTAACCCTTGAGGTCCTCAAAGATGAAGAAGGCATTTGAGTAACCTGCCCACTAATTTTTGACAGACTGTTCTTGCCTACAGTAAATTATCAAGAAATAATATTAATCTGATTACTTTCCTTGTCTATCTTTGATTTCTATTCTAGTTGAATAGCAAAACGCACCAATTTTACAATCCAAGCTGCAATCTGGTTCAACTTCAAGTATGGGGTGTTTCTTTTCTTCCACTTGAACAGACGCTCCTCTACCATGGTCTGCCCCAAAATCACAAAGAGAACAACAACAATGTGTAAGTCCTGCAGAGTTAATGGAGCACAAGTTCAAAAATGAAAAGTTTTACCTGTTGATGAGGGGCAGTTTGCAGAGTCTTTGGTGTGGAAAAAGACAACTTCAAATAGAAGTTCAATACAGTTAATCAGGGTAAAGATACACACATCACCGACTTTCAAACTATTTCCCCTAACAAAAGATGACCAACCACCATGGAGTCGAGCTCTTGAGTTCAAATGGTCATACTTGAACTGAACAGACCAAGTTCTTCCATCCGAAACTTGAAGTTTAACAATTCCAGCAGGCAGCTTCATAAGATATCTCCTGGTAAATTCATTTGGCAAAGACTGAAAAGACAAAAACCCAGTTAAAGAAAAAACATCAATGATTCTTCTATGAATGAAAGGGAGTATGGTGTCATGCTGGCATAGCAGGGTTGAGTATAGAAAGCTTTTACGTACCACACATTCATAACGAATAGAATAAGGATGCATGGCAATCCTAAAAGAAGGATTAACAGAATTGAAGGCATTAGCTTTCTCAGTTGCAATCAATGGCTTCATCCTCCCAAGAATCTCATATGTTTGCTTTAGGAATTTTTGACAACCAGAAGAGCTTCCACCATCTCTTTTGGTCAGAAAACCATTTTCCCCTGTTGAAGAATATAACCAATAGGACATCAAAACTTACAAACAACCTCTGGGTTGTGACATTCAACAAATAAGGTAAATAGTAAATACTACCTTTATTTCCCAGGGTTTCCACTACTAATTTATTGCAATGCAACTCTTTGTTTGTGACTGGTTTCTCGAACATGTCACAAGGTTGTGTGTTTTCACTTTCAGAAATCATGTCTGATTTACCGCTCAAACTTGTTCTCATTTTCTTGTAAGGAGGATACGGTAATAGATATGTCCTTGTTTTAGGACTGGATTGAAAATCCTCCAAGGTTTCAATAGATAGATCATCATCTTCATCAGCTTCTTCAATCTTGGGCATTGTTATGGGATAATCAATCTCCGTGGCACTCATATCACATATGCAAACATGGAAATGAGAATTCCCTTCATATCGAAAAAGCATGAAGCTCCCGTAGTCTATAGAACAAAACATAGAGAACTCTGGCCAACCCTTCTCAAACCAAATCTTACCTCTGGATCTTATCAATTCCACTTCCCATTCAGAACCACTTGGAAGCTTAAGACATACTGAATCGGATAGATCTTTTCCATATTTCATCACAAATTTCTTCGGAATTTTCTGCACAACAGGACCAAGTCACATACTATTACTCAGCATGAATTGCCAAAATTCGACACTGTACAAACTAAACCAAGTCACATGCAACCCTCTTTTTTTTTGTCATAACATGAAAACCTCTTTTGAAAATAACAATTTACATTCAGTACACTCTTGAAGTATGTTTTTCAGTTCTGCAAGTAGAATTCTTCTCATACAAGTCAACGATGTCACATATAGATGAATGGAAAGTAAGGGGAAATCACTCGAATGAGCCAAACCCAAACCCAATTATATATAGTTCAATTGATCCCAACTTAATAATGGATCGAAACTCGCTTCTTTCTTGCTTCTAGATCACCTAATTGAACATCCACATATGCAAGGACTAGCAAGATACACATGCATGAAGAGAGAAACAGAGGTACTTACAAGTTTGTGTCGAGAAGTGTCATCCAAAATGATCTTGAAAAAATGAGGAGTAGTAGAACAAAATCTTGGCGGGAGAAGAGAAGCCATTGCTCAACTTCAAGAGGTTCCTGAACACGCAGAACAGAGAAGAAGGTAGTTTCTGATGTTTGATCAATAAGGAGAATATGGTTGCGTTTATGTGTATTTAAAAGTCCTCAGCTAAAACTATGTTTTGGCCAATAGCTTTTAGTTACTTCTGAATACGGATGAAGCAATAGATTCTCCACAGAGCTGAAGATGCAATAATTACTATCATTTGATACATTACTGCACAGAAGCTCAGAATCCAATGTTAATTGTTTGTTAATGTTTCATGTATAACATTTCTAAGCTTTCATTAGGTTATAGTTTAAATTACCATTGGCCAGAAACCAAAAACCAAAGTGTTACTTACTAGCTAGTTAACTCTTTCCACAAGCCAACTCAGTCGTCGCATGCATCAATCAGTACCTTGGAAATGATTTGAAGCAATATACTGCAACTTGCAACCACCTGGTATATAATTCTGGTTCTTCTTGTCATGGTAAATATTTAGAAAACAAGATACCACTGTTTGAACAATTTGAATTAACCACATCTGTAAAAGTTGAAACATCTCTAAAGCATCTTACACTAGTACCAAGTAACTGCCAGGCATATCTCCGTAGCATCCAAAGTTCCAAACAGCACCCGAAATGCAGTAGCTCTACTAGTGTAATACACGATAGACACTACAGAGCAGATCATGTTCAAGTGATTTAGCAGACATTCGGTTCACGATAGATAGTTATATAACATAATTTACAAAAACCATGATTAGAGGAGCATCCAAAAGTGTTAGTGCACTCACATGAAACCTACTAGATTCACCAAATATTTAACATCAGTCGAGCAACGATGCATATTCTAGCTCAAGAAATTTGTGGAACCTCCCAACTCAAAGGTTCTTCTTCATTGAGCAGATTAAGGAACTCGTCAGCATCAATATTGTTAATGCAAGTGCTGGAGTAGTCCTCAGGATCGTTCACCTCCTCTTTCTTGATTAGAGCCGCACTTGTACGCACTGCTGATGACTCACACTCTTGCTTCATTTCTACATGGACCTTCTGATCATTATCTGCCGCACTTGTTTTCTCATCTCCTGCCGGAAATTGCGTCGTCCAATTAGCTCCATCGTTACTTTGCTTCTCTTTCTGCTGGACTTTCTTGCTTAAACGAGTGTACCAGTAGTTCTTGATTTCATTGTCTGTTCGACCCGGCAATCTTCCCGCAATCAAAGACCACCTTACAACAATAAAATGTGCACATACATCACACAATGGAAGCCCGAATCCGATAATGATAGACTACAGAAGCAAAGAAATGAAATAAGCTGAAGGGTTACCTATTTCCAAGAAGCTTGTGCAGCCTAATAATCAAGTCCTCTTCCTGTTCAGACATGTCGCCTCTCTTGATGTTGGGTCTCAGATGGTTCACCCATCTCAGCCTGCAACTCTTGCCGCTCCGATTCAGCCCTACACCGAAAACCCATTATTCTCTGGATCATTAAGTACATAATGTGATTGAATTAGGTTGCATTCATGCATAAACATATACAATACAGACCTGCTTTGGAGGCTATTGAGGTCCAGTTCTTTGCACCATGAAGGGCAACAGCCTCGATTAGTTTCTCATCTTCGTCGGGAGTCCACTTTCGCTTGACCAATGCTGTTGGGGTGGGCTCTTGGTTCCGTGAGGCCATTTATCAGTCACTTGGTGTGCGTTTTGAGTTGGAGTTGGTATTCGGGTGTGTGCGGTAGGGAGATAGAGAGAGGGGTCAGAGACAAAATGGTTGCAATGTGAAAATGTGTTGGGGTTAGGGGAGAGGTGGATGGATGGGTTTAAGAGTAAAGAGAGTGCATGTCTGCAGTGTCCTGGTACTCTGTAGACGAAGAAGAAAGCCTCTTCATTTGTTCTTTTCCTTCTGTTAATGAAAAAAAAAAAAAAAAAACAGAGAGAGAGAGAGAGGAAAGAAACAGATTTTGTGTGGCTGGTTGGGTATGGCTTTTACTGCCCTTTTCCGATGGATGTTTTTGGCAAGCTGGAGTTCGAAGCGAATACCTTACAGTGTTATCAAGAAAATTCCTACAACGTCTATCCACTTACAGCTAAATATTTCTCCGTTAGATCAATTGATCGTACGTAATAAACTATTACGAGTGAGAGTTAGTATTAATGTCATCTATATTTAGAACCTTCAATAAAAAACAATTCTAACAAAACTATATAATTTTTATGAAAATGTAATTTTTGAGATATTTTTCATGTCTGTCCAATAATAAAATCTTGATTATTTCTAAGGAAATTAATCCCTCGTGTCAAATTAATATCATTAGAAAAATAATTTCTCTAGAAAACGGAGTTGCATTGTGGACTTCTAAATAATTTCACGGGATCATGATGGCGGTGGTAGCGCAACCCTTAGGTATGCGGCAGAAGGTGATTATTGATCATATCCAATTGGATCTCAGCAAAAGCATCGCTTGTGTTTCTGGGTTTCGCATCCGATCTGGTGGGTGGATCTGTGGTTGGATCTATCTAGATCTCGTCACAAACCAATATGAGATCGGATGTGGTCTGGAACCAGTGCGCATATCAGATGGAGGCGATAGGAATCCTCTTGGGTCTCGGTTTAGTGTGGCGGTGATAGGGTTGTCGCGACGGTGTTATGTCAGTGATTGTGGCTCGACGACGATTGGGAGGCGGTTGCGGCGTGATGGCAGGGTGGTGGCTGTGATGTATGTCCATGGTTTGTCCCTCCTAGCTCCAACTCGTTTGTGGGCCTGTTTTGGGCCAAAGAATTCTTGGGCCTGGGGTTTATCTTTAGGTCCAAGAGAACTTGTGTTTTATTTTACAGCCTATAGTTGGTTTTCTAGTTTCTTTTTCATAGTTATGCTAATAAGTCGCAACCATTCGGTGTGACGTAGTATGTTTGGTTTCGGTGTGGGCGCCTTGTGTGCCTTGTCTGCACTAGGTAGGTGGCGAGTTCCTTACTTCAGCAAATGGTGGCAATCTCTTAGTTGTAGTGTTGTGTCTGCTCTAGGCAGGTGGTGAGTTCCTTGCTTGGTTAAATAGTCGTTGCCTTCTAATGGCAGCGTGAAACTAAGTGTCGCCGGATTAATTTATTCTCCGGTGGCAACATAGTGGGAAAACTGTGTTATTTGCAATGATGCTTCTTTGTAATATAGTTATCTTTCCGGTATGTCACCATAATTGTAAAGCGAATAGAGTAGCTAGTAAAGCACTCTTCACTAACTGGTGCTTGTTAGAATACGTGTTTATGGTTGAGTGTCATGTGCTATCACATGAAATTCTCTTGATGTGCTTTGTAATATGGGGTATAGGCTCTATGTTCCCCTCATGTATTCTGCAGTTTCTTTAATCAAGACTTGAGGGTAGCCACACCGACCCTTAGTTCAAAAAATAATAATAATAATAAAAAATAAAAAAAATAAACCACAACATCTTGTTGATAATCTATTGATTTCAACTATTTTGCAAAATTTCGGTTTTCTATCAAAGACTAACAAGATTTGACTTGTGGAAATTTCAATGGTCATTTATTTTTAATGACCATCGGAATCTGCACATTTCAACAACCAAAATTAGATAATAAGTCAAAATATTTTTGATCTAGTAACACAACTCACTCTTCAAATATCAAAATTGAAAGTGTTTTCTGAACAAATATAGCTAAGGGCCATGCTGAAATGATGTTTCGGTACATTATTAAAGAGCAACTCGAAGATACGAAACTTTGGTTTTGTGACATCTATGGTGGGATTTGTGCACCCTTGACCATGTAGTTAGTGGCATAATTTCAATGTGAGGGCTTTGAGCAGTAACTTCTCAAGCAATGGCGTCGGGATCTCGATTAAGATATTTCGAAACCTCAAGTTATTCTTAGTTAAGGCGGCTGAGGGTGCTAATTCTAGGACAGGTTTGGTGCGGCAGTCTATGTCAGTGCTTAGTGTGATCAAAATTTGAGGTGGGATGAAGGCTGATCGGTGAGGATTGGGTCATTCTATTGGTTGGACATGTTGGCCTATGTTGGCTGCCAAATTAGAATGGTGGTAACTGAAAAGAGCAACAGAGATTTTCTTAGATTTGGGCTTGAGTTCGGATTCTTTTTGGGTCTAAGCTCAAACCTGGATTAGATTTGGGATTAGACCATTGGTTACGGTTTCAAATTAGGAGTGGCTAGCCCTGACAATAAGAGAAAAGGGATCGTGCAGTCTCATTATGTCAGATTGATGTCCTTAAGCGCCTTGTATCACCTCTTTAAAGGGTTACATAGAATTAGCGTGAAGTCAATTGTTGTAAATTTTATTAAACCCCATCACAATGGGAAATACATTTGTTAGAAGTCTTATGTCATTGGTATATCTCGACTATATTAGAAAGCCGGGCCTTTTTGATGTCAAAGACTTCACAAATTTTATGAAGTCTTTAAACTGTCCCCTACAAGTATATAGTTCGCTAAAATAAAAGATATCAGAGAGGGTTATTTTAACAAACAGAAATTCATCAAATTGTGTTTCATTAATTTTACCTTTAATGAGTTCATTGAAGGTTATCAAAAATAAATGTTATTATAGTAAGAAGCCAAATTAAAAAACAAAATAATAAAATAAATAGATAATCATGGAGAGATTAGTAGGTAGTGGGATGCATACCAGTAATTGTGAAATTTTGATATATTTGCACGGGTAAAAAGGCTAATATATATTGTTTCAAGTGAGTATCTGATGCATGTAGTTTTTCTAACGATGAATATATCAATAAACTTATCTAGTTATCTATTTTGCTATAAAAAAATAAAAATAAAATTAGGAGTATTTCCACACGTCTAAAATAGAAAACCATCGTATTCGTCTATCCTTTCCCTCTCAGGAAAACTCCAAACTCCAGTTTCTCCTCCTCCATGGCCCCCTAGCCGGTATGGAGTTGCGTCACTCAAAACCCCTCCTCCCCCTCCACCCATACCCCGCCACGTGTCCCCACCACAAGATAAAGCCCAACCCACGTCTACGTGTCTCCAAAAGTCCACCCTCAGTCACTACTACTATAGGTCCTCACGGACCTCACCACAGTCAGCACACCACAATGGGCCACCAAACCGAGTCGACCCAGTTCAACCTCGTCGGATTCTCCAACTTCGTCCGCTCCAACCCCCGCTCCGACCGGTTCGCCGTCCACCGCTTCCACCACATCGAGTTCTGGTGCACCGACGCCACCAACGCCGCCCTCCGCTTCTCCTGGGGCCTCGGCATGCCCTTGGTCGCCAAGTCTGACCTCTCCACCGGCAACCACTCCCACGCCTCCTATCTCCTCCGCTCCGCCGACCTCTCCTTCCTCTTCTCCGCCCCTTACTCCCCCACTCTCTCCGACCCGACCCGGCCCAACTCCTCCGCCTCCATCCCCACCTTCGACCACTCCGCCTCACGCGCCTTCTCCGCCAAACACGGCCTCGCCGTCCGCGCCGTCGCCATCCAAGTCGCCGACGCCGACCTCGCCTTCCACGCCAGCGTCTCCCACGGCGCCAAGCCCGCGTCCCCGCCGATCCTCCTCGACAACCGCGTCACCATCGCCGAGGTCCATCTCTACGGCGACGTCGTTCTCCGCTACGTCAGCTACAAAGACCCGGCCCAGAGATCCGACCCGAACCCGGACCTTTGGTTCCTCCCCGGTTTCGAGCCGGTGCCGTCCTCCTTCCCGCTCGACTTCGGCCTCCGCCGCCTCGACCACGCCGTCGGCAACGTCCCCGACCTCGCCGCCGCCGTGGAGTACTTGAAAGGCTTCACCGGGTTCCACGAGTTCGCCGAGTTCACGGCGGAGGACGTCGGGACCAGCGAGAGCGGGCTCAACTCCGTCGTGCTGGCCTCGAACGACGAGGCGGTGCTGCTTCCGATGAACGAGCCGGTGTACGGCACCAAAAGAAAGAGCCAGATTCAGACGTACCTGGAGCACAACGAAGGCGCCGGAGTCCAGCACCTGGCTCTGGTCAGCGAAGACATATTCCGAACCCTAAGGGAGATGAGGCAGCGGAGCGGAATCGGAGGGTTCGATTTCATGCCGTCGCCGCCGCCGACGTATTACCGGGATTTGAAGAAGAGGGCGGGCGATGTGTTGACTGATGAGCAGATCAAGGAGTGTGAGGAGTTGGGGATTTTGGTTGATAGGGATGACCAGGGCACTCTGCTTCAGATTTTCACTAAGCCTGTGGGAGATAGGTAATGTTCACTATTATTAGTATCTTTCGTTTCTGGGCTGTTAGGGCTATTAATTAAAGATCTTAGCTTTTCATGACATTGTGTCACTTGTTTCATATAATCGCGTTGAGTTAATCGGTTCTTGTGTTGAATGGACAGGCCGACGATATTCATAGAGATCATACAGAGAGTCGGGTGCATGCTCAAGAATGAGGAAGGGAAGGAATACCAGAAGGGTGGATGTGGTGGGTTCGGGAAGGGTAACTTCTCGGCGCTCTTCAAGTCGATTGAAGAATACGAGAAGACGCTTGAAGCCAGGCAGATTGCAGAGCCGGCGGCTGCGTGATCCATGGTGCTGTATTGCTGTACAATTGAGGTAGCCGCTGAAGCCAGGTTGGTGTTGTAACTTGTACTCTTTTATATTCCAGTGTGCCCTAGTGTGTATGACAAACTTCATGGTTGGTGGCTATTGAATTATGTACAATGACCCGCATTTAACTCTATGATGTCTATTATTGAACTTGTTTCATGTTCTGGTCATGTATCTTGTATGTAAACAATTTCGAAGATGAATTAAGTTCATATATTAACTACTTCTACTAGTGATCTATGGGAGATGATCCCACTATAGTGCCATAATGTTGCACATTACACTTAACAAACAGAATCAAAGAAACTTTGCTAAAGAAGTTTTGAGTAGATGATCTGTGATCATTCGATTGGTTTTCTCTGAAGGATGAAAGGCATCCCAAAACACATACTTATCTGCATCTTGGCATGTAAATGGACTATATGGGTCACATAGGAAACTCATCTCAAACCTCCCTGTACCACAGCACCCAGTTCTTGCTTCCTCAAATCCTGTCATCAAAAGAAAACTTATATATCTTTTAAGGGAACTAACAAATAAAAGCCATAGACATAATACATTTTTAGAAGTAGAAATCAGGTCAAGATTGAAACTTTGTGGTAACAGAACCAAATCATTGTGGCATTTAAGTTAAAACTTACCATAAAGAGAAGGCTTTTTTATGAGTCGCAACAAAACGTGATATGCATCTGCAAATATCACATCAAGACCAGGAAGCTCCCTGTTCAGTTTTGCCACCAAACCCTTTAACTTGCCATTATATTCCAAAGCAACAATGTTGTATTCCTCCATACAAGCATGGTCCTCCATAATATTTGTGGTTCTTTCCAGCGGCAAACACCCCATTGGAGGAACTCCTGTTAGGGACATCCTCCTTGCTCCTAAAGCATATATTGTCTTCACAAAATCTTCAGCAAGCCCTATGATGAAATCCTGATATTGGTTCACCGTGAACTGCGATTGCCGGTTCGGGAGTGTATAATAGTTTTCTAGGAAGTCATTTGTTCCTATGCTAATCAAATACAAAGCCTCGTTCAGTATTTTCTTTGCCTTCCTATCTCCAAGATAAGCTTTCAATTTCTTCTGGTACTCCTTGTAGTACTCCACTTCCTTCCACAATGGAATCACATCCTGCAACGAAGATACCAGTGTCAATAAGTACTATAGTGCAGCTGTATTCTCACTTGATAGCAACTCTTAAAGATTTGACGAACTAAAAAATTCTACTGATAACAGTTCACATAAACCACAGCTGAGTGATTAGTATCAGTGAAAAAATAGTACTGATTGTAGTAGGTGGAGATTTTATCAACAAAGAAAAGCAGACTCCAACAGCAAGTGCAGGATTTATCAAATACATCTTGATTGGAGTACTTACTACAACATCAGAAGTGGTATTATCATAGCCAGTCCCTGCAGAAGCAAAGCAAACTCCGACAGCAAAATCTGAAATGTTATACATTGGATCTAAGTATGCGGGTACGGTTGGCTTGAGGCCTAGAGCTTCAGAGATCATGTCAGAAGGAATTCTGCCGTTGCAGAACCGCCCGGTCGCTTGGCCTCCAGGAAAATCTTGACCATAAGGTGCAAAATTGCTCCTGGCAATTGTAGGAATGAAGTTGTTGTTGCCTGAGTCAACAGAGGAATCTCCAAACACTATGACTGCTGGAACTTTAGCTCCGGATATGGCAACAACTACTAGTGTTTGAACTAGAAATAGCCAAGGAACTAACAAGTTTCCCATTTTTCTTTGTTTCTCACCCTTGAATGGATATAGGCACGTACTCCAATACTAGTTTTTCTGAGAAAGGAACCTTAGATTCTAGTGTATCTTAATCTATTCTCGAGGAAGTGAAGATATGGGATATCGAGCTGAGAAAGTTTGGTGGCAGTTCTGCTCTTAATGGCAGTACCAAGCTATTAGGTACTGGCATTATGGGGTATAGGGTGTAAGCAAAATGGTTATATAACGGTTCTGCAGTGCAGTGACTTCACATAATGCCTTGATTTCTGCATTCAGAGGAGTTTGATGAAAAAAGCGAGTAAAAAGTGAATGAAAGCCATTTAAGTAACAATGGGGAAGTCTGCAACGGCCATCCCCTTCGGTTTTTAGCTGATTATGTTGGTATTTATGATGCCATAAATGAAGTAGATGAAGCTGCAGGTCATTTGAAACAAATAGAAAGATGTGTTCAATTCCCTCAATTCCAGACTGATGAGGGAAAAGAATTCTATAATTAAGATGCAATTTGTTTGAGCCGGTGAGCGATGACCCATTAGTTATCTGGAACAAAAATCATTATGCATTGTCACACAGGTTCAAATTTCACTGACATCGTAGGAATGTAAATAAGGATCGTTTTGCAGCAAAAATGTTACTTTGCAGTATTCGTTGGAGTTCTAGTACTGAGGGGTCTGCAGGTTGGTAGCCATTTATGACCAATTGCTGGCATCTCTTCAGTGCTGGAGATATTATGATCTTGTCCAAACAGTAGGTGCTAACAGCTTTGAATTCCTGGGGGTATGTCATCAAGATTGTGACTTCTATGAGTTAACTACATGTTGTGGCTAATTTCAGCAGTTAAATTCAATTAGAACTTTATATTTCAAGGAGCAAGAGCTATGCTGAAGCTGACAAGACAAGAGTGTTCGTAAAATAGCTAGCCTAGAAATTATCATATGTGAAAAGAAAGGGAGGTTCCAACTTCTAACTGCTAGCTTCTATATCTGGTTACACATCTTATACAAGGCCCTAAATAATGTTGCTAAACTGTTGAATCTTGACTATGCTAGCTCCCTGTTTTAGTTGCTAGTTCTGTTCAAGTAGTACTGGTGGTTGCTGCAGACATATATACGCACTAGGAGGGGGACGACTGATTGAGAAGTCATAGTAGGTTGAGTACAATGTGAGGGCGCTCTCTTGGTTAATTAGATTGGCTAGCTAGAGGCCTCTTATTTCTCCAAGAGAGAGTGATCGGTTACTTCTACCTTGGACCTCAGATTGTATTGATTTTGTTAATTCTCTTGCATTCTATGTTACGTGATGCGTTGTTATACTTTCGATTAATAATCAGTTACTCACAGAAGCTTGTTCAATGCTGCTGCAGTAATCCGGCATGAAACATGGAGAGAAACGGCTTGAAATATCCAATGATCTCCATCAAAGCATGGACTATCCACGCCTTGCTAGCTAATTAAGATATGTAAAGATCTAATATATAATTTGGGCATGGCTGCAGATCTCCCAAATCTTAGACCAATTAATATTGAATTATGATAATGGATAAGATGGAGAGTACTAATTAAATTTCTTTTTGTTGTACTACTCTATGGGACATATACGGTGGAGTACTACTCATGAATTTCATTATCATCATGCATGCAATATAAAATTCCAACCTCCACTAAAATCAACCCTTAAACTGTACTGAACTACTGATGTATGAGTTTGACTAGGTGACTAACTAAATCTTGCTATAAATAAAAGATGAAAACGATGCCTGCAAATTGCAACTGACAAGTTCAAGTTCATGTTCAAGATAATATATTCCATTTTGGGTTGGAAATTAAAATGAGAAGTAGCGGCTGCATGCTCTCGTTCATCAGCCTATGTGGAGTTCATTACCAGCTAGCAGTACTGAGAGTCTGAGAGAATGCAGAGATCGGGTAATAAGGTAACTCGCAAAGGTTATGTCCCGGTGCTTGTGGGGAAACAAGGCGATAATGATGATCTCATGGAGAAACTATGGATGCCGATCAAGCTTCTCAACCATCCTCGCCTCGTTGCGCTACTTAAAAATTCAGCTGATGAATTTGGGTTTCGTCAACAGGGCTTGCTTAAGATAGTTACTCAAGATGTTCACCTCTTCAAAGGTATGATACAGAGCTTGTCAAGTCACAAGTAGTATGTACTAATAGTATAGTAGCTAGTTATATATAATTAAGAAATACCTCTGTGCTATATGTAGATTCGAAATATTTGATTAATTGATGCAACAACAAAAGTTGATCGATCAAGATCACGCTTTAAAAACTATAAGATTTCATAATTACTTGCTACGACGAATCGAAGATAGAAATGGTTTTACCATAGCTAGTCGCTGCAGAAGCAAAGCAATGTAGGTACATAGCAAAACCTAAGGATAATGTAGTACGTATGTTGGTATGTGTGCATGCATGGACGTTGTGTTGTGTTAAGGCCTAAAGGTTTTTTAAAGGTAATCTGTTGAAAAGGTAATTTGTTTTCTTTTCAACCGTTAGATGTAAATCTAATCAGAACGATTAAGTACAAATTTATTTGATTCAAAGACAACGTGGACACAATGAGAACATAACGAAAGTAAGTATGTTGTTTTAGGCATTCTAAATGATCCTTTATTCAGATCAACAATAATCGATTGAATCATTGCTTATTATGTAATTATTTACGGTAGTACGTAGATGTTGAATGCTGATGTATGCCGGCACCACGCTGACCCAAGTTAATTCAAACCATGGACTATTTTCTATTTTTAGTTTCTGAGTTCTAACTAACCAAAATCAACAGTAATGCATTACATAATCTATTCCCTTCTCCAAAATCAACCATAAAAATTAGACTATATAGATTTATAGAATTGACTAACTAAATCAAGACAAATGCTTACTGCTCGGATCGATGTGAAAAGGGATCATGCACGTCGGAATATTGCTGTTAACTTCTTAATTGCTATAAAAACCGAGAAATAGTTTCGCATGTGCGATCGGACACACACACTTTGAAGTTGCAAGGAGTTCAAGAAATCAAAAATGAGTATGAGCAGCTGCAGCTGCAGCTGCAGTTGTTCTTCATCAGTCAAAATCCGGAAAGGTTATGTTCCGGTGATTATCGTGGCGAAACAATTAGGGGACGATGATCATGAACAGACGTCGGAGAAAGTGTGGATACCGATTAAGTTCATGAATCACCCTCGAATTGTTGCACTACTCAAAGACCAAGCAGATGAATTCGGGTATCATCAACAAAGCCTAGGCTTGCTTAAGATAAGATACGATGTCCATCTTTTTAAAGGTATGCATGATAGACAGTTTATCAAAGCACAAGTAAACTATATATAGTATACGTACTGGTTGTCTATATCTAAAGTTAAGATGGGATGCAATATCAAAATATGATATGTAATGTAAAAGAACTCCCTAATCAATTGTTAACCCTTCGCGCCATAGTTTGTCAAATTGTTATCCTAGCTAGTCGTAGTTCATACGAAATTATCTAATCTAGCTCTTAACTGCATGCCTTTCCTAGCCCTGCTTACTTTAACTAACTTGATAAGTGCTTGTTAGATTGAGAATCTGTTTAACGATCATACGAAATCTCAACTGATAAAGCAGTTAAGATCCAGGATCTGTTTCAGGATAGATCATAAGAAATCCTCAATCATAAAGCGCGCGCTATCGATCGTTTAGGTGAATGCTTGCTTGGCCTATGAGATTAGCAAGCTAAAGCCGAAAGTGGGTAGTATGCTCATCTTGGTAAGCAAGGATCTCCATGCCAACCATAACCAAAATGTAAATGGAAAAATATCAAACCTTTTTTATACAAGCAGGTACACGATGATAAGTCTTGAAGCCTAAAATGACACCAAGAAGGTAACCCAGAACAGTAGGATAACATGTGATAACACCAAGCAACAAAAACGTGTTTATATTAGCTTCGAATTTCACATGGTGTGTGATGCCAATATGTTAGATTGCACATGCTCATTGTTAGGCTAATTGCTTTTCCATCTGCAATGGAAGATAGAGACCAGAAAACACACTCCAACGTACTGTTTTATCTGAAATTTGGTTAAAGTTGTGCATGAGGTACTTGTACCAAATTACCAATCTAACTAGCTAGTTGATTAGTTATCATCGAGGATTTGATGCAACGTGGGAAATATTTTGTATGTCGTTGCTTCAATCTCAATCGCATGTAATTTTCGAATAGTAACTAATACTCTCGGAAAATTAATATAAACACGTTTAAGTGTGAGGTCTTAAATTTGACTCTTCTACTAGTTTGTAAACAATTTCTCGATATAAAGAGATGGAGGTGAACGCTGGTGTTTGGACTTTGGAGGCTCTAAATATGACAGGTAACTGCGTGAATGTGCTTAGAAAGGTTACCGGCGACCAAGAATATCGTGGTGATACACCATTACATTTAAATTCAGATATTGAATGGGACTAGAATGGAAAATTCGATTCATAAGAAAATATTGCGGAATGACTCAACAATGTATTTCTCGCAAGTGTACGTTCTTGAAAAGGAAAGGGATCTTCAGACTTAGATTAAAAGTCGGAGCAAAATCAATCCAAGTAAAACTTAAAAAGGATTTGGATCTCTATGTTTGATGTTGATTGAAAGGTGGAAATTTTCCATATCCTTCAGATCATTTTGCTTTATTCAATCGTGCTTGGTCCCCATATTTGTTTGCACCAATTATAGCAATATTAGGTACATATATTTTTCAAGATGACCTATGACCTATGCCGTAAATCTACTTCGTCGACATGGCAAAAGTTCGATCGATGTGCCTACTTGAGGCCTACCCTCATCACTATATATATATATATATATATATCAATATCGGAGTCTAGGATGTACCAAGTATTCAACAATTTCAGTTAACTAAGCTCTTATTTCTCTAAGCTGTTCTTCATATCTGCACTCTCTTCTCGTTTTTTTTCATAAGCATGGCTGCAGATTTCCCAGAGACTAATACCTTGCAGTGTGCTCTTGGTGTCAATGAGTTCGAAGATTTTGAAGTCACAGAAGTTGATGGAACCATTCTGTGGGACTTGCTTGAAGAGTTGGAGAATCAAGAGAAGAAGAGTGACAAGAGTGAGCTCATTGATCATGAACCTTATAATATGATGACCAATGCCGAGGATGTTTCGATGGAGAAGGAGAGCTCCATCCCGGACTCAAACTCAAAATGGGTAAGGATGGAATATATGATGGTGGAGACTGATCCGTTACGTGAGATAGAGGGTTGGTTCACAGATGACATGGTGGGAATGATAGACTTTGGTTATACTGTGGGAGATTACTCACAATTGCACAATGGAGTTGGAGCCTCCAGCAATGAAGTTACTTATAATTGCTTGTGGGAAGAGAGCTGATTGATCTAGAAGTACCATCTGTTTATGTATGGGATGAATAGGGCAAATAATTATGAACAGCATGAATTTAGGGGCCAACCCAACCGATGCTGCTGTGTATTATTATCTGATATAATGCCTTCTTACCACTTTTAACTCTTAAGAATTCATATAAATTGTGAAACTTCAATTCAGTGACTATTTCTATAGTTCAAAGTAACAGATACACTTCCTAAGTTTTACTTCAATGAACTTCTCTAGTCTATGTAATATAGAGCCTATTAAGTATTAATAAACACCCCCTTACGTGACATTCTAGATGGATGCAAACAGAATTTTCTAGCTGGCTGACTTTCAATTTGAGTTAGATTACATGGAGAATACACACCCTGATTTCTTAGTTCTGTCAAGTTGCAGGTTGTTCCAAGTCAGCCTCTTTTGATCCAACTAAAAACTTGGCAATGAAAAATCCGATTGTATCAAGTGGAGATGAAGGATCGAACCTCTGAACAAGTTCTTCCTGACCAGGTCTCAACCACTCCCTGTGAGGTCAATCATATATAGTCAATATGTATTTTCATCAACAGAAATTTTCTTTTGCTAATTCGGTCAACAACAATTTATTTTGAACAGAACAGCACAAAGATAAGCATATAGTGATGTAGAAGCATTTATTTCGCACATAATACATCTAATAATAGGTGTAAAGAATCAGCCGTGACTGCATAAAAGAACTTACTCAGTATATCCATCAGGAAATTCAAAACGGCCAACTAAACCAGGTCCTCCAATTCTGGGGTTCTATAAATCAAAGTCAATAGTAAATATAAAATCAGATAACAAACAATAGAGATATATGTAAAGAGTAAACTATATAGACCTCCTAAAAACAAAATCAAGTTGAACCTGTGGCGCCAAGGATAGGAATTTATAGGTATCCAAAGCATATTGAACTACGGCTTCATTCTCTCCAGGATTTATTGTACATCTAGAGAGGGAAACAACATTGGAAGTTTTAGTTCAAGGGTATGATGATACAGGACAGAAACAAACTTTGTACTTTGATACTCATCATGCAATGCTACTAACACAATTTAAATAAGAGAAGGCATATCTACTTACGTTGAATACACCAGAACTCCACCTGGGCGAACTAGTTGAACAGCCTGATCAAACATTTTTCTTTGATACTTGGCATGTTTTCTCAAAGATTCAACTGTTTCCTGGAATATGCAACAGATGAAATTCAAATTCTCCAAGTATACATAAATCTACATTAAAACTTCTCAAGTACGTTAAAAACCAAAAAATCTAAAACTGTGATGCAGGGAAATATATTGCCAATGTGAAATTTATTGTAAACAGCGTATAAATGAAGGTACTCCAAAAGAGAAGTAAAACCTTCTGGTTTGTTTTGGTTCTTTATATTGCTAGGATATCGCTTTATAATGCCAACACAGATGTGTTAAAACACAACTTATCTTTGAAACCCTCAGATCCCAAATGCAAAACGGATAAGACTTTGCTAAACACTCGCTGACTCTCCAGTACCCTTACCCAAATAAAATGGACAAATCTAACACCTCAACTACACAGTAAAGCACTAGAAAGAGAGAATGCAAATCCGACAAAAAATAATAAAATAATTCACTACAAAAATCAGACCAAATAACAAAATGAAAATAGAACATGATTGGATTAGATGATACCTCTCCAGCAAACAGTCGGGGTCTTAAACCAAGTGCAGAGCAGGGAGCATCAAGAAGAACCCGATCAAAGCTGTTGGGAGCAAAGCCTTTTGACTTCTCAGCCTTACCACCCACGCACTGATTTCTCCCTGGACCATTCCGTTTCCTACGCATGTCCTTCCTGATGTCAGCTCTGCTAATGTAAGTTCTCTCATTCGCTTTTTCATTGGTAACTATGACATTGAGTAAGAAAAGAACTTCCAATTTCAGAAACAACCATTTCCATGCATAGAATTAAATTGAAAGGGTGACAATATGGCACTGTTATGGAAAGGAATACTATATAAACAAGATGCTGCTACTGTAATATAAGATCTTGCTTTCATTTCACAAGTTTAAGGTGGTTTTTGGGCAGAGTAGACCTACCATTTTTCTTAAGATCCTTTTCGGCAGTCGCTTCAATTTTCTCTACTTCTGACTTCATCAAGTTGAAACCTTGAATTGTTGCATCAAGATTATCCTCACTGCAGCATAGTTTAGTTATATCATCAGATTCATTCCTACTACAAACAGCTTTCAGAGCATCAAGTCTGCAAGTGGCAATACAACTGAGGCCCATTTCAGCAGCCAACTTCTGAATATCCAGTACCTGAGAACATGGTGGGTGTACATAACATGAGAACTCAAAACCCTTGAACAAAAGAAATCAAGAAGGCAGGAATACTGGTTAAAGAAACTGAACTTCACAGAACAATGGAAACAACTTCATCTTGCACTGGTATGAATTAATTAAAGAACCTCGAGTCTAACCCGTATAGAAGGAACTACAGTCTGCGTTATGACTTAAACATTATTCGGAAATTAAAAAACCAAGGGAGACACCGTCTCTATCATATCTCTAGTTAGGGAGTATACCTTATTGTGAGATCTATCGGCAGCAACAATTTCCCCTTCATCCTTCATAAGAATTGCAATTGCAGTTGTTTTCCCTCCGGGTGCAGCACACATGTCTAGTATGCGGTCACCTTTTTGAGGATCTAAAATGTAAAAGGAAAAGCAAGAGAGGATAAGACAATCACCAAGACAAAACAGTTCATTCAGAGCTTGATACCAACATCTTGCTAATTCCTATGGAAGGAAGCATGCTTTTATGATAGAAATAACAACCCCAAACAAAACCAAAGAAGCTAAAGATCACTACTTTGCAAAACACAGAAACTATGATCTAACTTTTTTGACGTTGACACACCAAAATACAACCTTTCAAAGCTCAACGATGATTTATGAAGCATTAGCATATGTAAACTGATTCAATAACTGTAATAGGAAATATTACCTAGTGCATGAGCAGTGACAATGCTTGGCAGATTTTGAAGAAATATTTCCCCCTCAAGAACGCCTGAAAATCATAACAAAATAATATTGGAGGTCTGCAAACTTATCAAGATTCCATCTTTTGTGATGATAAATCCAAATAGAGCGTTTTAATATGTAGATAATCAATGAATCCTACCACGAAAGGATGGCAGATTATATACTCGGTCTCTGAAATCCACAGAAATTCCTTCAGGAGCACGAAAAATGCCAGACCTAGTCATCATTGCTTTACCTCTGCCAATATACAGCCCGCTCCGTTCAAAATGATAAGGATCTACAATACACCATTTTAGCAACATCTATCAATCATTAAAACAAACTCGTAACATCACTTAAGCATCTATCAAAAATGATTAAAATGTTACCTGTCTCAGCACCTTGCAGAATAGTCCCTCTAGTGATCCCAACCACCCATCCCCCCTCAGCACCCGGCTGCTCAACCGACACCGAAACCGCCACCTCATCCCCTTTCTCCACATGAGCACTGCAAGCCAATACACCAGGAACATACACCTACATTACAAAAACAACAACCTTTTTCAGAATCTATCTAAATTAAGCACAGTTCAAACACATTTACATCCAAACGAAACAATCAAGACAGAGCTATAACCTCGGCACCACGAAGAACCGCCTCGGCACATTTGCGGCTTACAAGGACCTCCTTAAGAGGAGGGTTCGCATTGCCATCCTCATCACACCCGTAATCAACAGAGTGGGGACCTGAGCCCTTAACAAACACCAAGTACTCCAAACCTTCAACTTCACACTTAGAAATTGAAGCCCCTTTCAGAATATGTCTCAGCTTTTCGATAACAGAATCCGGTGTGGACTTGAGTGTGTTCACTCTAATACATGAATAACAAGACGGCCGCCTAAACCAAACCCAAAATCAGTCACAAAAAAACTGAAGACCCAAAAACAGAAATAGTGAGAGAGAGAGAGAGAGAGGTACGTGAGAGCTTTGGAGATGCGGGAGAAATGGGCGGGTCCATAAGCGTGGGACAAGTAGGAATCGACCTCGGGATTCCAACGCAGAGTTGGGTTGTAACTGTAACGTTGTTGCTGTTGCTGTTGTTGTTCCATGATTTTCGGGTGGTCGGTGAAGAAGTTTCTGATGCTTCTTCTGAACAAGTCCCTCGCTTTCTTCTTCATTCAAAGAGAGGCGGAAGCAGCCGCCATTACTGGCCTCGCTTAAGCTCAATCGGTTCGGGCTACCGGGTCAGGGTTCCTTTGTAAAGTTCTGGGCCCAGGCCCTTAGACCTGAAGTCATAAATACATTGAGGGTCCGAAAAGACAGTAAAACCCCTGATACTTGTATATAAGAACAAATGAGCTTTAGGGTTTCGATTTACACAAGTATTGCGTTCCAGGGTTTCGCCTAAACTCTTGTAAGTACATAATTACTGATATCCTATAGGTTGTTTCGGTTGATTGGTTCTATCTGAGGACTGTATTCAATTTGGGTTCTTGTTTTCTCTCGGTTGGGTTATTTGATTACGTTAGATAGGGTTCGAATGCAAATATTTGTATATTCATATAGCCATTTTCTTGAATTAGATTAGCTATTTAGCAGATTCAGTTATAGATTCTTTGCTTACTGTTCTTTAGTATAGTGTTCGATTTAACTAACAAGTATTAGCGTTTGTAGGGTTTCGATCTGCAAGAAAAAAACATGGCGGATGGGAAGAGGCTGCTGGTTCTTCCTTCTGATGTGGTTTCTGAGATACTGTTGAGGCTACCGGTCAAATCTCTAAAGCGATTCAAGTGCGTATGCAAGCCATGGAATGATTTAATCTCCGATTCTTCTTTTGTTAAGGAGCACGCCAATCGTGCCAAGAATTGCACCAACCGCTTGAAGGTTCTTGTTTCAACGGAGGGGCCTGCTCCTTTGTCCATAGACTATGAAGATTTACTGAAGCATGAAGAAGGTGATGGACATGTTGCAAGCACGCAACTCAAAATTGATATCTCGAGTAATTGCTCATACGAACATGCGTCCAATTTGTATCTTATCAATATTGTGGGATCCTGCAATGGTTTGATATGTTTACATGGAGTCGGACGTATTAGTTACCATCCTCGTGCTTTTGTTGTTGTATGGAATCCTAGTACTGGAGACACCAGCACCTTACCTGCTCCCCGTTTTCTTAAATCCCGTGATAGTATTCTTCCTAAGCTTTTTGGATTTGGTTATGATTCTAGCACTGAGGATTACAAGTTCATGCTTGGGAACATGAGTAGCTCTGATACAGAGTGCATCACCAAAATCCATCTCTTTGCACTAAAAACTGGTTCATAGAGGTGTTATGAAGAATCGAGGAGGATTGAAAGCAATGAGTACGTTAAAATGGGCGGACAAGGGTGCTTATCAAATGGTGCACTGCATTGGATTGAACTTGTATTCGACTCTAGAAGACACCTAGATGGTTCAAGATCGAGGATTGTAGCTTTTGATTTAACTGAGGAGAAATTTCGAGAGATGGCGTCGTTATCCTCTTTTATGGACAAAGAGTACTTGGACAAGATTACTGTCAGCTTAGAATCCTCATATATCTACATTGGAATTGGGATTACTATTGAAAATGGTCTCTTTGTATATTGTTACAATCGCAGGTATCAATACACCAATGATAAACGTAGGGATAGATACACCAATGATTCTACACTTACAGTATGGGCGATGAAGGAATGTGGGATTGAGAAATCTTGGACTAAACTCTTACACATTCCCTTGGAGATTCTGGTGCCTGTATATAAGGATTATTTAGTTAGAGAGCACAAAGATGTCGATATTGATATGAGCGATTACCTATTCCCGGTACATATTTTAGAAGATGGCAAAGTTTTGATGAGTTGCGATCAAAAGAAGTTGGTGTTATACGATCCAAAAGAGAACACAAAAAGGACTGTTCTTGAGACTAGTTTGTCATCCTATGCAGTCGCCTATGTGGAGACTCTAATTTCACCGAGAATTGGAGGGGGTGCAGACATGATCTCAAAACAACACAATGGAGAGGAGGAAGAAGCATCGAAAAAACATGCAATGACTAGCTGTCTGAACTTTAACAAGGTAGTCTTGAACATCTGCAGGAAGCCTTGGATGGGAAGGACGTATTGATATATGAGGGGATCCAATAAGTGAATTGTTATTTTCTGGACTGCTTGATTATACTGCAGTTCTTTATCGAATATCTAGACTGGTTGATTACACTTCGTTTAAAAATATTTTGACACTGTTAATTGATTAATACTTCATTTAAGTATTTTTTGGATTACTAGCTTTAAGGTTCGGCATGGATGTTTTACCTTATTCCATATATTTTTCGAATTCATCATATTCTTTTACCATATTTTAGCTATGCACATATACTTTTGATTGTTTGAGCCTCTAGTCATTGACCAATAACCGTCACATGGAACTCTTATGTGTTACTTAGCTAATCAAGTTGTTAACTATTATAAATGTGAACTTAATTTGTGTTAGAGATCGGTTCACCTTATGTCATATATATACTTTGATCGGCCACCAAAAGGTCCGAAACGCGCCTATATTGGCCAGTTCTTCAATACATGCATGCAGCCATGCTTCCTAACATCGATCACCAGTTCTTCAATACTGTATATATGTAACAACCCGAGCAAGAGTTTTGAATTGATTCTCACCTCCGCACCCAAATCAAAGCTTGGTACCTTTCATCATAGAGTGATAGAGAGTCGATAACTGTGTAACTTTGCAAACCGGTCAGGTCAGGCTGTCACTAGTGTTTTCAACATCAAACAGTGAGAGCTTTATATAGACTTGATACTATATTATTCTTGTGCTTGAGTTTTGGGAACATCCGAACATGTATATGGAGGCTTCGATTCTTAAACTATAGCATCAAACACAACAACAGCTTCATCATTCTTTCTCTATGTCCACAACTTATCACAACATGCATTATGTCTTCCTCCAACGTCTCAGTCATGCTCAACCGTGTTGTTACTTGTTAGTTCTTAGTTCTTTCATGGCTATGGCTGTAGCCGGTACTTTTTATCAAGACTTTGACATCACATTCGGGTAGTAATGTGCTGAGATACTCGAAGGAGGACAACTTTTTGTAGGAAATTTTGGTCGATGGATGTTAATATCATCACCGAATTTTGTCACCTACAAAATCATACAAATACATGATATTATTAACAAATAATATTACTTATAATTATGCCAAAATAACTAGAAAACAACAAAATATAAACACTAATCTTTGATTATGAAGTCTGCTTCGAACACTTGATCTGGTAAATGTTTAAGGTTGAGGCGTGTAAACACTGCCTTTAAGAGTAGAAAACACTGCCCCTCAGAAACAATGTCTCGGTGTAATAGGTTTATGGTGCCCTACCCTCCAGGGTACAATAACCGTTGATCCTCGTAAGCGTACACTCGTAAAAAAAACTTGGATCCTAGAACCGCTTGATAACTTCATTTGACACTTGAAAGATGAATAAGAGAGCATATGACAAAGTAGAATGAGGTGACCAATGAGGAGAATGTTTTGGTGATAATGTACAATTGTTATCTATATCATGAACATAAGGCGGGGATATATATAGCTCAACAAAGAAGTTGGTTACAAGTCATGATAATGAGCATCAATAATCATAACTTTGGTTATTATAACAGACAAGAAAGAGTTAATATATGTTATAATTGTAACGGATGTATTTATGGAATAAAGATTATGTTGGAAATCAAAGCACCAATTAATTGACTACAATTAAACTCAATAAATAATTTTTGTATTTTAAAATATCAAATCAAAAATTTCAATACTTCTCACGCTCGACCACGACTAATATTCCAAATCTGGTTTCAAGTCCAAGAATAATGAGTACTTGTTTCAGTTGTTTGGGATCGACATGCAAATCAAACTTGTACTTACGTTGCTGGCAACTCAGCTGGCACTGGTCTCATCAAGGTTTGGACTATCAGAGTGCATCCACAGATTCAATCAAGAGAGTGATTTCCTCCAACATTAAAAACAATTGTATAGTTTTAGATAGTTTTGATTCTCTGTGATTATAGACTTTGGAGCTTATTCATTTATCAATGTTATTTTGTTTTGGGAATTTTGGGTTTGTGCTAGTGGTCTACAAGAACTGAACTAGCTAGTGTTTGTATTTTGAATATCATGGTGCTATATATAAAAAGGTTTTCTAAAATAAAAATTTGAAATCAAATCATGCATAAATTTAAAGCGCTAGCAATGAATTCATTCCATATGGAAGAAGCAGATTATGATCGAATTAGTAAGAGCATCTCCAACAGCTTCTCCAAAATTTCTTTAAAATGGGGAAGCAAAACCCAAAATCTCTAAAAAATTTATGCTCCAACTCCAACAGCTTCTCCATTTTGGAGATTTCGGCATTTATTACAACAATAAAAAATGCTACATGATTATTAATAATAACAAAAAAAAATCATATATTTCATTGTAACATAAATTACCCAATAAAATATTCTAGATTTTTGTTCTTATCGTTGGAGCACGTGAATAATTAATATTTGGGGAATGAAGACTTTGCTACAAATTTGAGGAAAGAGTACTTCTCTTTCTTCTCCATCCTCATTTTAGGAAATGAGATGGGGAAACTGTTGGACCATAAAACAACTCAATATTCCCCAAAATTGATAAAATCAAGAAAATGGGAAAGCTGTTGGAAATGCTCTAAGAACTAAGTTTTAGCTAATTCCAAATTCAAATGGATGCTAAAATTAAGGAACTAATTTAATTTAACTTTTATTTAGACATGAGCAAAAATAATAATAATTTTGGTTTTTATCTAATTTTCTCAAGAAAGTTAGCGTTCTAGGGTTTCAACCTGCAAGAAAAATGGCAGACGGAAAGAGGCGGCGAAAGCTGCCGGGTTCCTTCTGATATGGTTGCCGAGATACTGTTAAGGCTAGCGGTCAAATCTTTAAAGCGATTCAAGTGTGTAAGCATGCAAGCCATGGTATGAGTCGTATGACTTAATCTCCGATTCTTGTTCTGTTATGGAGCACGCGAATCATGCCAAGAATTCCACCAACCGCTTGAAGGTTATTGTTCCAATGGACGAGACTGCTGCTTGTTCCGTAGACTATGAAGATTTATTGAAGCATGAAGAAGGTGATGGACATGTTGCAAGCACACAACTCATCCTTGACTTATCGCCTTACCCATACCCACATACCAGCTGGATCGATTTTATCTACATTGTGGGATCCTACAATGGTTGATATGTTTACATGGAGTCAGACGTTCAAGTTACCTACCTCGCGATTTTGTTCTTGTTTGGAATCATAGTACTAGCTAGAGATACCTGCAAGTTACCTCAGGCTCCCCGTTTTCTTAATTGTGTTATGGTAATAGTAAAAATCTTCCTAAGCCTTTTGGATTTGGTTATGATTCAATCACTGAAGATTACAAGGTCTTACTAATTGGGAACATGAGTAGCACTGCTAAAGAGTGCATCACCCAAATCCATCTCTTTTGACTAAAAACTGGTTCATGGAGGTGTTATGAAGAATCTAGGAGGATTGAAAGCAAAGAGTAATGGGCGGACAAGGGTGCTTTTCTAACGGAGCTCTCCATTGGATTGAACTTGTGTTCGACTCTAGAGAATGCCTAGATAGTTCAAGATCAAGAATTGTAGCTTTTGATTTAGCTGAGGAGCAATTTCGAGAGACGTCCGTCTTTATCCAGCTTCATCGACAAAGAGTGTACTTGGACAAGATTATTGTGGACTCAGATATCTTCATTGGAATCGGGAGCATAGTTGAAAATTGTATCACTGTGTATTTTTACAATCACAGGATTCAACGGACCAATGAATCTACACTTACAGAGTTACAGTATGGGTGATGAAGGAGTATGGGATTGAGAAATCTTGGACTATGTTCTTACGCATTCCTTTGAAGATTTTTTTGCCTATAAAACGTGGGAATTACATTGGTAAGAATGACTACCTATTTCCTGCACATATTTTAGAAGATGGTAAAGTTTTGATGAGTTGTGATGATAAGAAGTTGGTGTTATACGATCCAAAAGAAGAGACAAAGAGAACTGTTCTTGAGACTACTTTGTCATCTTGTGCAGTCGTCTATTTGGAGACTCTAATTTCACCCAGAATTGGAGGGGGTGTAGACATCTTGATGAGCACATTTTATATCATATTATTATCCCTAATTTGTATGTGTTAGTTACTTGTTTTAATTAGTTTGTTTTTGTGTTCTTATATATGTTTTGTCTAAATAAATAAAATGTTAAAGTTATGGAAGCAATTTACTTATTTTCATATAGTAAATTGATTCTTTGTTTTAACATGAGTCTTTTTCCTTTAATTAAGTGAATAATTGCAACACATGTTCGTCTTATTCTAGTAGCATGTATGCGTATATGCATGTGTTAAATTGGTGGATTATTTTCTCATGCATTAGGTGTGATGTGTGAAAATATTACCATGGCATCCATTGTTGAATTCACTTTTGCTTGTTTGATTCATAGGTATATAGATGAATTGATACAAACGGAAGAGAGTATGAAGAATTTCCAAGGACATATACCATGAAACAAGGTGGCAAGAAGCAAGCAAGCATGATTCTAGGAACTAAATCTTCAATTGTTCAAAGATTGTGTACGTAACTTCTCTTCATTCGCATGAAAAATGAGAGAAGGAAGCTATGTATGGAAACATTTATGGATGGAGACTTTAGCTATCAAGCTTGAGAAGTTTGAAAGATGAAGAGTCATTTTCACATGGAGATGAAGTTGAATGAAGATCATTGTTGCCCTATAAATAGATGTTGCTTCAAGTGAATGAGGAGAGGGGAGAGAGAGTGGAGATTGAGAGACATATTGTTGCTCTTGTTCTTTCCTTTCTTTAGCTATTTTTCCTATGATGTTTTGTATTGTTTTAAGCATGTTTTCAATTTGTACTATGTGTTGCTAATTTCCTTAACTAAGGTTAAGGAGGAAACCACATTATGAAATAAGTTTCTCTTAATTATCTGTCGATTTCTATAATTATGTTGTTCATGCCTATGACTCTTGCTTCAAAATGCATTAATAAAATATTTGTTCCTTTCACCTCTAATGTCATGCATTTTTTGTAGTTTGGAAGTCACTTTTATTAATCCATGCTTGGATTTGTAAAATATTTAATATGAAATCCTTTAATCTCTTATCATTCAAATGAGCTTGTTTCACATTTGATGCTTTGTAAACACTTTGATCTTTTGTAGTTTCAATAAGTTTGTGTACATGTGATACTTTGGTGTTCATAATTAAGAAGCGAAGAAGAGTCTACTTTAGATATATTTCATGTGTGCTTCATTGTTAAATCTTGAGAAAGCAGTAGATTGATTTCTAGATTGCTACTCCTAATTCGGGAATTGATAGGTAATATTAAGAGACTTATTAAGTAACGTGGTGGAATCCGATGCCTTAGTTACTTCGTCATCAAGGTAATTTTTTTATCTATTTTATTTGTCTTAGCTACTTCACCATCAACTTTCATTCAACTAGGTTAGTGTTAAATTAATTTGATTTGATTAGTTTTTCTTATTTTCATACATTTCCTGTGGGTTCGACCTCGCTCTTGCATCTCTGTACTACAACTGATTTGTGCGCTTGCGAGTAACATTTTATAACACATCAAGTTTTTGGCGCCGTTGCCGGGGAGTGTAACGGACAAGGGTGCTTTTCTAACGGAGCTCTCCATTGGATTGAACTTGTGTTCGACTCTAGAGAATGCCTAGATAGTTCAAGATCAAGAATTGTAGCTTTTGATTTAGCTGAGGAGCAATTTCGAGAGACGTCCGTCTTTATCCAGCTTCATCGACAAAGAGTGTGCTTGGACAAGATTACTGTGGACTTAGATATCTTCATTGGAATCAGGAGCATAGTTGAAAATTGTATCACTGCGTATTTTTACAATCACAGGATTCGACGGACCAATGAATCTACACTTACAGAGTTACAGTATGGGTGATGAAGGAGTATGAGATTTAGAAATCTTGGACTATGTTCTTACGCATTCCTTTAAAGATTTTTTTGCCTATAAAACGTGGGAATTACATTGGTATGAATGATTACCTATTTCCTATACATATTTTAGAAGATGGTAAAGTTTTGATGAGTTGCGATGATAAGAAGTTGGTGTTATATGATCCAAAAGAAGAGAGAAAGAGAACTGTTCTTAAGACTACTTTGTCATCTTGTGCAGTCGTCTATTTGGAGACTCTAATTTCACCCAAAATTGGAGGGGGTGCAGACATCTCAAAACAACATAAAGAGGAGGAAGAAGAAGCATCAAAGAAACATGCAATGCAATGTGCAGCTGTCTAAACCTTAACAAGAAAGTCTTGAGCCTCTACAGGAAGCCTTGGATTCTAATATAAACAAAAAAACTTAAACAAAGCTAGACGTTCTTGATCATCCTGAGTGAAGTATATGAAAAATATATGGACTGTTTTGAGTGCTTTCTCTTGATTTTACTTCTTTATTTGGGATTACTTGGCTTTTGCGTAAACTAGATGCATGGTTCGTTATTATGCTATTTGAGAATAGCATGGATGATTTTTGTTACTCCATTGTTTGATTTCAACTATTCTCTGATGTATATAGTTTAGTCGTGCACATATACTATGTTGGTATAAGAATTGTTGGTTATCCCTTTATGATCAAAACACAAGGATACATGATGCACGTTGTAGCCTAGTAGCAAGGATTGCTCAAGTGAAGTATGAAGAACTTGACAAATCTCATGTGCCTCAGGTAGTTCATGCATGTGCATCACATTCGTTCACTAAGGATGGCAAGCCGATTAGACGGATACCCTTGTTGTATATGTTCTATTTACTAGGTCTGACCATGTGCATATTCAAATGTATTTGCTTCAGTTTTTAAGTGTTTGAATTTCAAATATCTTTTAGCAAAACATTAGCCTATTCGTACTTGAGCTTCAAGTTAGTTTAGGGTGGTGTGGCAAACCAACCTGTGACCACATGACTTGAGCCTTTGGTGACCAGCTGGGTTTTGTGAAACACAAACCAAGTCAGCAGCTGGCTCATGTGATGCACCGCCCAAGCTATCAGCTGTCCTAAGTGTCCTCTTAGGTAAAATGGTTTTGTAGGGTCTTTATGCTTGATTAAAACTGATATAGTTTTCCAAAACCATTTGTCTTATTCTTTTGGTTTCATTCATTCCTAGGAAAGTCTATTCTCAGCTTTTGTCTTGTGAGTGGAAGGATCCCTAAGGTCTTATTTGTCCTAGTATTTCAGACAAGTAGCTAAAGTCCAAAAGAACCTTTGTTGTTGTGGCTAACGTGCTTGCTTCCTCATAGTTGTGCACTTTGCCTATAAATATAGAGCAAGACCTCTCTTGCTCTTTGGTTGTTGAAAATAGTCTTGCTTGTTTTCTTCCATTGAGTCTAGCATTTTCCTAACTGCTCATTTATCTCTAAGTCTTCCATGTGATTGTCAATCTTAGAGCTGAGAACCAAAACCTTTTCAAACTCATATCTTTGTGTATTTGCATACCTTGAGATCTGTCAAGGTGATGCAACAACCCGGTGAAATTGTATTTGAGAATTAGCTAAAGGTGTTAGTTGAATTATGCATAGAAGTTTAGAATAGTGCTATGTGTAAAACACTTGAGTGACAAGAGAGCAAGTTCAGTTGAGTGCTAGTAGTTAAACTAGGCAGTATGGCTAGGTGTTGTATCATCATCTGAGTTGTGAGTCTTGTAAGAAGTGTGTTTACAATAGTTGAAAAGTTTGTCTCTTAAGAGTTAGAGGCACACCGTTTTTTTCCCTGATTGCAGGGTTTCTGCGTATAAAAAACGTACTGGTGTTATATCTTTTACTTTCAGTACTTATTTTTTTATTTACACAACTTAGTGTCACAGCAAACATGATAACACAATCCTTGCTATCCTTGTGTGCGGGATAGAGCAAAAAGTTGTCAGGGCCTATTCACCCCCTCCCCCCCTCTAGGACCTTCATACTACTTTTGATTGTTTTAGCATCGAGTCGATCATTGACCAATAACCATCACACATGGAAGTGGAACTCTTGTATGTTACTTTGCTAATCAAGCTGTTAACTATTATAAATGTGAACTTGGTGTTAGGTTCACCTTAGGTAGGTAGATATCCAATATGGCTCCATGGAGGCATGTACATAAAGTATATGATATGGACAAAATTGAATAGAGCTCATCACACTGACAGCTCTTTTGATTTTTAAACACAACAAAATCTTCATCTTCTCTCTGATAGGATTCATGGTTTATTATAAAGGAAACGTAGAAAGCACTAAAAGAGAGGAGGAAAACTTTGGGACTACATCGTGTTCTTCTCATATAGATAAGGGGAACAATACAACAGCCTTATATAGGCAATAGGTTTTACAAGCCCAAAGATTATTCTACCCTTACGACACTAATGTTATACTGCTAACACTCTCTCTAGCCCTACACTTATCACAACATTATGTTTTTCCTCTAAGGTCTCAGTGATGCTTTGTCTGCCGGGTTGTTAAGTTCTTTCATGGCCATGGCTGCAGCCCGTAAATTCTAACAAGACTTTTACATCACATTCGGGTAGTAACATGATTGAAAACAGTGACTATGGATAGAGAGAATCTATTTTGCCCTCCAACAAGTGTGGAGTGACCAATATTGGTAATTTGTTTCACTCCAGATGAGAGAAATGTAATGGAAGTAAATTTTGACGAAGCATTTGACACCATCAACACTAATCTCACAATGGCCACTACATACGAACACAACTCCTTCCCTGAAAACACCAATCGCTGTCATTTTCTCATTGGGTTTGGCGCGCACAAAGCCAAGAAGCCAATCGCAATCCTCTGTGATCCCTCTGATTTTCACCGAACAATAACATAGCACACCTTGAAAAACACGAATCAGCTAATCTTTGTCATCGCTGTCTCATACCCACAGCAACAACAACTACTTCCAACCAACGCAAACAAAACCATATGCTTCGACTCGGTCTCCTCCCATTTCATCGTCTTCCGATCTCTTCCCATTTCCTCAATCTCTCTCCCAAACCCGCAATGGCCGTCTCTTCTTACACGACGTCGTCTCACTCCTCCTCCTCCTCTAAGCTCCTCTTCCGTCAACTCTTCGAGAAGGACTCCTCCACCTACACTTACCTCCTCGCCGACGTGTCCCACCCCGATAAACCCGCTCTGGTCTGCCCTTTTGGTTTCTTAATTTAATATGAAGTTTGTGGATTTTGATTTGTGGGGATATGAACTTATGATGACATTGATTTGATTTTGCAGTTGATTGACCCTGTGGACAAAACAGTGGAGAGGGATCTTTGTCTTGTTAAGGAGTTGGGTTTGAAGCTTGTATATGCTATGAACACTCATGTTCATGCTGATCATGTCACTGGCACTGGTCTCATCAAGGTTTGGACTTTGTTTTTTTTCTCAATGTTTTTTGTTTTGGGATTTTGGGATTGTGCTAGTTGGGACAAAGTTGTGGTCTTTTATGCAACTTGGCAACACGGGAAATCAAAGTTGTGATCTTTGTGCAGTTTGTGGTTTGGTAATTGACATTGATATGAGTTGTGTTGTTTGTGGCAGAGTAAGCTTGATGGTGTGAAGTCTGTGATTTCGAGGGCAAGCAAGTCGAAAGCTGATCATTTGATTGAGGCTGGTGATAAAATCTACTTTGGGGACCTGTTTTTGGAGGTTTGGCCTTTGCTTTACTGTTTTTGAGATTAGTGAAGAAATTGTTTATAACTTGAGGTTTGAGTGGATGAACTTTTGTCTATCTCCCCTCATCTGTTCAAGTTTGCTTTATGTAGAATTAAATTATTTTGTGATTGTTGCGTGAGATCAAGTTGTCTTCATAGTTATTGCAGAATAATGTGCAAGTATAGGGACTAGGGAGATCATATGATAATGGTGAATGTAAAAGTTAATGTGGTGAATTTATTTTTAGTATTTAACCCAACTCGGCCATAGTTTTGGAAAGATACAAGGAGGTTTGAGTGCTGAAGAGTCAGCTCGTGGCTGATCAAAATAGGATAGGAGGGTTATATGTACTGGTCTATGCAGTGGTCTACTGCATCCCATTCAAGGTGAAACTACAGAGATGGCAAAAAGAAACAACCTATTGTAACTACGTTTGTCTGCTATTTACCGATTTCAACCTAGTTAGTCTTATTGATCGTGTTGAGAGTGTGCCAATATATATGTATGCCTGCCTATTTGCTTTTGTGTTTGTGTGTGTTGCTTCTAGATCTGTTTCTTATGTCTATGTCATGATCTGCGGCATCCAATTGCTGGTGTGATGAACTGACCGCAGAAAAATGAGTGCAATAACCAACTAATACTCAATAATGAGATAGTTTTGCATAGCTAGTGATAATGTGCTTCTCTGAATTGGGTTTCTTTCTGCATCTGGGTTTGTGTGCACATGTAAATGTACATGTGGATCTTATATTGTTTTGTTTTTTATTTCAGG
This sequence comes from Fragaria iinumae, assembly GCA_009720345.1. Classification (NCBI taxonomy): domain Eukaryota; kingdom Viridiplantae; phylum Streptophyta; class Magnoliopsida; order Rosales; family Rosaceae; genus Fragaria; species Fragaria iinumae. Next base: position 34,048,131 of record CM019122.1, on the reverse strand, counting down.
TTCGAGCGACTCCTGGGCATACATTAGGTTGTATTACCTATGTTACAGGTGATGGGCCTAATCAGCCACAACCAAGAATGGCTTTCACTGGAGATGCTGTACTCATACGTGGATGTGGAAGAACTGATTTTCAGGTACAGTATAAACTTCTCAAAAATCTTTGTATTTTGACCGACATTCTCTCTTTTTACAAAGATAAAATGAATGAAAATCAAAGCACAAAAAGCTTCCCAGCAAAGAGTTGATTTACTCTTTATTCAGACTTTAAGGGGTTTTATCGAGGACCTTTTGTTGAATTTGTTTAATCTCTTTGCAGGGCGGCAGCTCAGATCAACTCTATGAGTCAGTCCATTCTCAGGCAAGTACAAGCTGATGAGATGCCATACCATTGAAAGTCGGAACCATGCGAAATAAATGAATTTGTAGTTATACACATAATTCAAATTTGGGAAAACCACTAATGCCTTTGTGTTGCATCTCCAGATCTTCACATTGCCAAAGGATACATTAATCTATCCTGCTCATGATTACAAGGGATTCACTGTATGGAACCATCTGATTTCTATTTCTTCTCTAGCAAGTAAATCTTAGCAGCTGCTTATGTCACATGTCTTTGTCCATGCAGGTTAGCACCGTGGGGGAGGAGATGCTCTATAATCCTCGGCTTACAAAAGATAAGGTATAGATCTTCTGTTTTCCTTCTTCTTCTTTTTTCCTGTGAAGTGTTAACCACTTTCATTGATAATTTGGTCGTGTTCATCACTCTTTTTCCCAATATTTATCCAACTAATTAATTTTTTTAACTCATACTTTCAGGAGGGGTTTGAAGATATCATGAAAAGTAAGTAAAATGTTATGTGCCTAAACTTTTATATATATATATATATATATATATATATATATATATATATATATTCAATTCTACGACTCCCATTTCATTTGTCACTGGATATGTCAACCACTAGGCTTGGATTAAGTCTTTCTTTGTTTCATTCGGTTGGATTTTTACAGATCTAAAACTTGCATATCCGAAAATGATTGATGTAGCTGTGCCTGCAAACATGGTTTGTGGATTACAAGATTTGCCTGAAAGGCCTGTTAAGTCCGTATCAACCTAGAGACATAATCATGGCTCAGACTTGTGTTCTGTACAAAAACCTCTGGATGGAGCCCTGGCTTAACTACATGGATCAGTTACCTTTCCACAACACATGATGCATTCTACCCCTACAGTTGAGTGTCTTTTAGTCTTTGAAAGTATACAGATCATGCTATAACAATATTGACGCATCACATTGAAGCATGACTGATAGAGCAAGCTACTTCTGCCTGTTGTACAATAATGATGAGATAATTAATGATAACCCATCTTCTTTACTGTTCCTCATACTGAAGCCTCATGCAATATCTTTTGCATTTGTTCAAAACTTGTGTACATGTTATTATGAGAGTTCTGATTGTTCTTCAGATGGTTCTTGGAGATTGTTCTTGAAGCATCATTGGTTTCCTTGTATTGTTCTTCTGTGTTCGTTTTCTTTCTCATAAGCTGTAGAAATGCTTGAATCAACACCTACTGATTATAAAAGTTTTGAATACTGTTTCGTAATCTCATCAAATATATCATGTTCATTTTACAGTAAACATTTGCCATTCTAGATTCATAATTCATTACAAATGAAGTTACTAACGTCGTCACCAACACTAAACTAAACGTCGAATTTGTTGATATCCAAAAGCACAAGCTTCTTGCCGGTCCGGAGTAATGAAACAAAACCATCCCGCTGAAGTCTTTGTTGCCTTGAAGGTTAAATACTTCATATTAGTATTAGTCAGCTAGTTGGCAATTGCCAATGTCTCTTTCACTCGTGTATATATATATATATATGCACGTATAGAACATAAATTTTCGCAATGCTGATAAACTTCTCCAAATTCGTGGACTTGTTAAGCGGTTCAACATCGTTGGTTAAGTGTAACAAAGATGCCTAACGAATTTAGGGAATGTATCTAACAATGTAGCTTGGGAATTGGAAGTGGCGTATGTAAGATGGAGGACACTTGAGCATCACAGATAAAATGAACAGCATCAGGTGTAGGTAGCTTGATAGGGGGATCAGCTAGCCTTACCACTGCTACGATGTAAGTTATATATGATATTCAGAAAGAAACAAATGTAGCCGTGACTTGATATTGGCTCGAAGACATCAGTATCCCAATCAAAACGTCTGATTGCCATGCTGCATTCACAGTTGGAGAAACTGAGACATTGCCAGCATGAACGATGGAGTCTCGCTCTGAAACATGCATGATTTTCCCTTATATATAACTTGTTACTTCTCCAGTCCTACGTACTTTCCGCTCTTTTCTACATGAAATCTGATCTACTAGTTATCTTTTCTAGCTGCTCCAATTAACCTCTCGTCCTCTCCTGGCCGACCAGCAAGGCCTCTTTGATCTTTATTTGAATAACACATCCCTTCAAATGCTTCTTAATTAAGCAATGCATGATCGATCATTTTGACCTAGTCTCAATTTCACCAAAACAAATTAAAATGGTATACGAAAGTCGGGAGACAAGTCGCTTGCGTCTTATCATTTCTATCAGTGGTTTGATTTCCATAATTCATATATAGGATCAAAATGCTCTCTTAGATCAACTTAGCTTGCATTGAGCTTGTGTCAGCTGCCAATGAAGTTTGTTTCGATCTGCATGCTTCAGTGTTATACGCTGGATGCCTTAGTCTTGCTTGGTACTTCATGGATGTTTTTCATCGTACAATTTGTTGAATTTCATATTGGATAATCTTTTCAACTCTCTTCTCAAAAAAAGATCTTTTCAGCTCAAAACAAATGTGTCATAACCCTCTCATATTGTCATATCATATCAACACGGTGAGTAGAATTCACGACCTCTTATAACCAGAACACTTAAATCATTGTGAGTATAATTCAAAGCCTCTTACTTATAAATATAAGACTTATGTCACTAGACCTTTTGTTGAAATCATGGTCTTGAAACATTTTCATTTCGTTATGTCATATTTAACGAGTCGAGGCAGGGCCGAGAAATATGAACCTATATAGCAGCATTCCATTACGTAACAAACACTTTCAAATTGGGAGTCCAAGTAAAGCGCTAGCTAGCAGCATTTTCGAAAGTCCCAGGCATAGATTTTCACATTCGGACGATTGAAGGAAAGAATGTGGTGGCCTTTTGATTCACATCCAAATGCTACAAGACAGATTTGGCAATTGAAATTCTCATCAGTATTCCCAAAGTTCAACATCTTTGTAATCTTTTACTTACTCCAATATCAAATGTTTGATGAACTCTTTGGGAGTTTGAGGCAGACCTAAAGCGTGATTGCGTGTTGGGACTGCCGCATATAGTAGCACCACCACCATCAACTACTTAATTTGTGTGTCAAACAAAAACTCTTTCCCACATTCCACGAACATTTTTGGCCTTGTTCTAGGGAAAGAAAATTGCTATGCCAAAGTAAAGTGACTTATGCCTAGTTGTGTATTCAAAACCCATTTTATATATAATGGTGTGGTGAAGAGGAGTATGATGCAACTTCAAAGCATTCAAATCATCTTTTACCACATTTGTTTTCAATTGGAACAGTACAATCGAGGATATTCAATGAATTCATATTCATAGTCACAAATTAATACTTATCTCGTGTTTCCTTGCATATTTGGAATGCGACAACATATAACATCTTACTATTTCATAAGATCGGAAAAATGACTTCTCTAAAATGTTGTGTTTCCTTACATATTTGAAATTGACAATATATAACACTTCGCTACTCTTTTGTAAGATCGGAAGAATAACTACTCTAAACACATTTAAAATGGGGTTCTGCAAAACAATTTAATGAACTCTTTCACCAATCAGTGTATTTATTTAATTTGAACTATCCTTTCCGGCCAATACACGTTTTACTGCAGGTGCTGAATCAATACATTCCAACTCGAGTTACAGGTGCTGAATCAACATACACTCCAAATCGAGTTGCAGGTCTTCTGTATATAGGAAAATATTAGAGCATTAGTGCACCCTAATTAAGAATGAAATGGCCAATTTCTCTTTGAACTATACTGAGAATTTTGGACTAGCTAGCTAGCTACACAAAAATTGATTCAAAAACTCGGAAAGGGTTGTGTGAGTTTCATATTTCAAAGTCAGCACCACATGTGCAGAGACAAGTTACACACAAACACAATGGCACACAATGTGGGAAAAATTGATTTAAAACGTAGTACTTGTTCATATCTTTTCCAGTTTCAAAGCCTTGTTTATAGGTTTTCTATATTAGTGTGGGTTTTTGGAGTCAACATTACTGCAAAACAAATCCTGTGTGCAAAATTTTGATTAAATCCACCTATATATTATATGGTATAGTACTAAAGAAGATTATGGCGGCAACGGCATGTAATCTTTATATGTTTGTGTTCATATTTCTAGGTGTCTTGTTGAACATTCCAAGCAAATAATGGCAGACATTCTTCCATATTTAATTAGCTAGTTAGGTATTTGGTCCCGTATATGTTTTCATTTTCAAATGAGACTACACTCTTGGCCAAAATTTCTAAGTTATATATGACAGTATTTCCTTGGTTAACCTACGTTACAATTTGTCATTTATATGGAAAAGAAGACAAATAGCTTGTGTTCCAAGTTAAGTTTTTGAGTCATGATGACCAATAAGATGGTTGAGGCTAAGTTATGATCGGTCCGATGTGTAGTTAATCGAGAAATATGTTGAACTTAGTTCTTTAATATAATCGAAAAACGATAACAAACACGGATATAAACTAACATATATTTCAAAATAATTTTCAAAAAAGTCTAAAACGTCGACGCTTCATGATAGGTCTATTTATGATCGCTTTCACTTTGAATTCCCTACTGCATATCATCATCAGGAAACAACTCCTCCAACCCAGCCTATGAATGTTGTTATGACGCTAGATAGCTATCAAGATTCTTTGCTTAATTTTAGTCTTTTAGCGAGCTAGGGTTCAATTTCCTGTCCATCCTTCTTAAAATACCGCCATCTTGTACTAGATTATAGTTACTCCCTTACTATTCATGCCCTTCTTTACAGGTGACTTGCTTATCACAGCTAGTCAGAAATCTGACCAAAAGAACTGACTACGTTATACAGGTCAGTTTTGACAGGTTGATCTGTTGAATCAACCCTAGTTTATTGATTACGTAATTACAAAAAAAAAACAAAAACACAGATTCATTCAAAAATAAATGTTTTATACTCATAGTACTGTTGCTGCAGCCCTTAAAAGAAGTCTTAATTGGCTACATAGGAAGCACCGCATGTTTAAACTATATATAGATCATAACCTCATAATTCTTATCAAGTATTATAACTTCGTGAGTCGAATTCATAATTTATTAAGAAGAACATATGTCGCTAGACTAAACGATATTGAGCATAATTCTCTGATTGAAATGATGATGCTGCCTAATTTTTGAGTTTTGTTGAGCAAGAATAAAAAATGAACAAATATATGCTTTGAAGCTTTGACTTATCTTCATTCAATTATCTGATAATTATAGTGATTACGTAAAGAAGGCAATAGTTTAACATAATTAGTCTTAATCAAACTGTATGTGTGAAAAAGTTAAGTAAGCGCGGTACCGACATTCTTGTTTGGCTTTTAACGCACCACTTATGTAAGTGCAGCTTTGCTATTAATCCTAATCTCTCAATGTTTATGTGTAACTGCAGCTAGAAACGATAGATGTTCTTGGTTAGGTGACATTTAATGGCTTCATCGAGTATACTCGATCTTCCTTTCTTACAGTAAAGAATTGTTAGCTAGGCGCGACATTTCTCGGGTGCTTGAGTTTTGAGTGCCTCTGTTAAAGTTGGGGTTGAGAATTTCACGTTTTTTTTTAGAAAATGATACAAGTAGTTTACGTAATTCATTATAATTGTTATTTTTCAACTTAGTCTCGAGTATTTGAAACCTCTAAAGATAACATGTGATTCTGATTAAAATAAACATCACGTACACATTTAAATCTTTGATAATTTTCTTATTTTGACTCTTTAATGTTATTTTCGCAACCTAATGACACATATTTTCAAGCATGTAATGCTAAACAATTCCGGCTTATACTTGGTCGATCTTCTCTACCAAACTTTACACAATAGTTTAGCTTTCTGGTCAAAAACTAGAAACTTTCCATATTTTCATTGCTCTTCCAATTTCTATAATTTGGTCCCGACAAAGAAAAAGAATCTAAAATTTTGTTAAGAAACAAAACTTTGGGGCATCATCTTTGCAAGGCTAAACGCCTAAGACCAAATGTAAAGTCAAAACCAAGACCATGGACTATTACCAAGTAAACTGAAAAAAAATAGAGAAAATTAGATAAAACCCCAAAATACTAGACCTCTTTTAAGATAAACCCAAACATATTTTTCTTTTATTTTACACCCATTCCACTTAAGCAAACATACCATATAGAACAAATATCTATAATTAATAGTTTTCTTCATTTTTCGGTTTTTTTAATTTGCCCTTTAGACAGTAGAAAACTAAATTTGGCATATTTCTCAATTTTGGATTTAACTTTGTCATAATCAATTACATTCTTTAATTTATTACCTTGTTATTACTAACTTGAGTTTATATATATATATACAAGACCCTTCCACTAAGGGATCCTTTTTTTGGTTTATATGAGGGATGGGGGATTACACCAGCTTTTCGATTATATTTTTGAATTTCCACCGTTCAGTTTGTTGGTCCTTATATATAGATCAATTATGCAAATTTTCAGCCAATTTGGTGATCGTTAAGGTGTTGAACAAGATTAAATCAATGAACGAACCAAATCTGTCAAACCTGAACCGTTTATGCTTATAATTATAAATCGTAGTTTTGAATGCCTTAACGATCACTAAAATTTCTAAAAATTTGCATAATTGATCTACTCATATAGAACTACATATTGAACGGTGGAGATGTGATTTTGTGATCGAAAAGTTGGTGTAATCCCCCATCTCTCATATATGTAAAAAAAAGGGATCCCTTAGTGGAAGGGCCCTGTATATATATATATATATATATATATATATATATATATATATATATATATATATATATATATATATAGACACATAAGTATGTCATTTGTAATAGAATGATACTTTTCATTCCTAAGCTCACATTTGGAGTCTCTCTACATAGTCGAAAAATGTCTAATTGTAAGGTACACGTTCTTGTTCTTTGATTAATTTTTTTCTTTTTAGGTATATTATTGTATCATTTCCCAACCTAATTGAGAGAACATTTTACTCTCTATTACTTACGTTTCTAATGTACCTATTAAGTATGACATGATATGATAATATACCTAAAAAGAAGAAACCTAAAATTGGGTATAGGGTGAAGGTATAGGGTTTAGGGTATAGAGTGAGGGTATAGGTTCAGGGTATAGGGTTTAGGGTATAGGGTATAGGGTTCAGGGTTTAGGGTTTAAGGTTTAGGGTTTAGATCATATATCTTATTCATATTATATTTTACCTTGTGTATAGATTAGAGAATGAATTCCTTTAATCTAGATTTTTTTCATAAAAATAAAGAAAACTACATGATTCTTGCAAATTGATTGAAAAATGTTAGTGTTAGAAGAAAAACTCATAATCAAGGTATTTAAGACAACATCAATTAAGCTTATTTATTATATTAATATGTTATAGTTGAATGGTGGCAATTGTGTAAAATTTAGAAAAAATATGACATAATATTTATTATAATTGATACATTTTAAATGTCTATCAGATAGGAATATTATGTGAATTTTGTTTAAAACCACTCTTCAAAATTGGGTGTATATGGAAATTCCCCAAAAAAATAACGAAGTAAAAAACACCAAAAAGTATTCGAGTGAGACTGGTGCAATGGCAGGCTCGTGTAGTCTGTAATTTATAACGGTAAATGAAGAAGAAGAAGACGAAAGAAAGTGAGAGGAAGAAGCAGAAGATGAAGAAGACCAGGTAAGCACTTACAGAAAGAACCATAACGTAAAAAATATAACATTTTTTCTCAATCAAAACCGCGTATTCAACACACCTCACACCTCCTCCTTTTGATTCAAAGTCTTTGAAACACAATTGAGAATAGAATAGACTACTACTGCTACTTCGACCTCGCTTTGCTTTCAGCTCTCTTTCTCTTCTTCAATATATAAGTTCTCCTCTCCCACATAAATATATTTATCACCTCAATAAATGTGTTTGTCTGACCATTTCTGAGCTCTGATTCAAGTTTCAGTTTCTGGGTTTTTGTTCTTTCCTCTGCTTCCTGCTTTGTTTTCTTTCATTTCTGTTTCAACTTTACACAACCCTTTTGGGAGTTCTTGCTATTTGCTGAAAAAAGCTTGGGAATTTGAGTCAAAGATCCATGCTTTCTGGGTTTCATGTAGGATTATTTTCCCAGTAACAAAACAAGAAGAGAACATCATCATCACTATGATTGTTAACGCCTCTCTGGCTCTGGCTCTGGTTCTGATATCTGCAAGCGTTTTTGTATCTATTGCTCGGGTTCACAGCCACAGCAACCAAAGCCCCAATGGCTCAACTCTCGCCGGAATAGAGTTCCCGGAGCACATGAGCTTCAATGCTGTGTCCTCTTCATCCCACACCGCCTGTAGCTTTGTAAAGTCAGAGTCAACAACTACAGAATCAGCGCCGAATGAAGAATCTGATGATGAAGAAGATGAAGATAAAGAAGCAGCTGGTTCTCATAAACAATCTGTGAAGCTCCACTTGAGGCATGAAAAGAACTCTGTTTTCGAGTCCACCGTCAAAGACTTGACCAGAATTCAAACTCTGCACACCAGAATTGTCGAGAGGAAGAACCAGAACACCATTTCAAGGCTACACAAAGACAAGAAGGTCCCCACAAAGGAGGAGGTTGGTGTCGTTGCTCCGGCAGCCTCACCGGAGTCTTATGTCAGCGCCAGCGAGCTTCCGGGACAGCTGGAGGCGACGTTGAAGTCCGGGGTGAGTCTTGGCTCAGGAGAGTACTTCATGGATGTTTTCATTGGTACACCTCCTAAACACTTTTCTTTGATACTTGATACTGGTAGTGACCTCAATTGGATTCAATGTGCACCTTGCTATGATTGTTTTGAGCAAAACGGGCCGCATTATGATCCGAAAGACTCAACTTCATTTAGCAATATAGGCTGCCATGATCCGAGGTGTCAGTTGGTTTCATCTCCTGACCCTCCTCAGCCTTGCAAAGCTGAGAATCAGACATGTCCTTATTTCTATTGGTATGGAGATAGTTCCAACACAACTGGGGATTTTGCTCTTGAAACATTTACTGTTAATCTTACATCGCCTGCCGGGAAGGCTGAGTATCGGAAAGTTGAGAATGTGATGTTTGGTTGTGGCCATTGGAATAGAGGCTTGTTCCATGGGGCTGCAGGGTTGTTGGGACTAGGGAGGGGGCCTCTCTCCTTTGCTTCTCAGCTTCAATCACTATATGGTCATTCATTTTCGTATTGTCTTGTTGATAGAAACAGCGATACGAATGTTAGCAGCAAGTTGATATTTGGGGAGGACAAGGCCTTATTGAGCCACCCACAACTGAATTACACATCCTTGGTTGCTGGCAAAGATAACCCTGTTGATACATTTTACTATGTTCAGATCAAATCTATCCTAGTCGGTGGAGAAGTGGTGAACATACCGGAGGAGACTTGGAAATTGTCATCAGAAGGGGCAGGAGGTACAATCATTGATTCAGGCACTACATTGAGTTACTTTGCGGATCCTGCATATGATATCATCAAGGAGGCATTTTTGAAAAAGGTTAAAGGGTATCCAGTAGTGAAGGACTTTCCGGTTTTGGATCCTTGCTACAATGTGTCTGGAGTTGAGAAACTGGAGCTACCAGAATTTGCAATTGTGTTTGCAGATGGAGCTGTTTGGGATTTCCCAGTTGAGAACTACTTCATCCAAATTGAACCTCAAGAGGTTGTTTGCTTAGCGATTTTGGGGACTCCAAAATCTGCTCTTTCGATTATTGGTAACTATCAGCAGCAGAATTTTCACATCCTCTATGACACAAAGAAGTCTAGGCTGGGATATGCACCAATGAATTGCGCTGATGTTTAACAATCTTTGCTAGATGGTGGAGAAACTTCGTAAACATGGTACTCTGGGAAGGCACAATTTTTTTTCTTCTTTTTAATCTTTTTTCCTCTTATTGAAAATGATCAGAGGTAACCAAACACAGAAATTAGATTCATTGTTTTTTCCTTTCTTCTTTATCTTATTGATAGCCAATTAGCTAGACAGGATCATAATCTGTACTGAAACCAGAAGCATCAATGCTATTTGTACACATTTTAAACAGGTTTCTGCTTCTTACTTGTATAAATTTATAATTTATAGTTTAATATTGTTCCATAGGTTAAGACCAGAAGTTTTACTCAGAAACCTGGTATGAGACTCTTGCTTATTATTCCACAGAGAAGACCTAAATTGTGTCAGTTTTGCTATACCAATTATGAATCTTTCCTATCTTTCTATTCTATATTATCTTTAAGTTTGATAATCGTTTATCCCATTGCGTATCACAGTTGGACTATTAGTTTGTATGGAGGTCGCTTGTCCTGAAATTGAATATAGATCATAGAATGATAAAAATAAAAAACTGGTCAATTGTTAAGTGCGAGAAACCTTTTCCATATACAAAACAAAGAATTAGTCAACCGTTTGGGCTGTCACAGACTACTGTTTCAAGTTCTAAATACACAGTTGATGTTGCAAATATGATATCACTCAATCTAAAGGTAGTCCCAGTCTCCCAGATGAGCATCCTAAGGTCACTCAATTCAGAGGTAGTTCCAGATTAGCCTCCTAAAGAACACTCGCGGGACCTAAAAATGTTGTCGGATTTTTATGCATGAGGATTGGCCGTGTATACAAGAAAATTATAAAGCGCACCCGACATCTCCACCGTCCGTTTGAGCACGTGGACTTCGGCCGTTAGTTGGGCGTTTACGGTCTGTTAGGTAGGCGAGTGATGGGGCTAGAGTAAGTAAGTGGATGTGGATCCGCTCCTCAGAAACTCAACTTTATGGTTTCGCCCATCATCGACGACGGAAGCGATCCAAACGGGAAAACAGAAATTGAACAAAAAATGTAGCAATTTGAAAAAGTAAGACAAACCCATTGAGATTTTGAGATGAATAAAAACCCAAAAAGTGAATTGAGTAGAAAATGAAGAAAACCCAGATCTTCTTCTCTAAAGAAAAAGAAGAACAGACCCAGAACCCAGAGTTGGGTAAGAGAGTTGAGGCAAGAGAGATGGGCGACAACCCGCCTAGCGGTTGGGATCGTCGGACGACTTGCTGGAGTCAGATGTGATCAAGATTGAGGTAGAATGTTTGGATGGGGGAATCGAGTACGATCGATGAAATAGGCAAAGGATTGGGCCTCGGATTGCATTGTTGACAAGCGCGGTAGACGTCCAATCCTTGAAGAGGAGACGACCTGGATCAACATACCTCGAAGCTCTTGGGTCGTCGATGGCTGTGTAAGACGTAACAAATAAGACGACAAAAGATGGTTGTGTTATTGAGGGAGATGAGAGAGAAACTATGACGAAACAAAACCAATCGAAGCTAACGTGGTTTAGCTTGCACGCGTTATTAAACATCCGGGTGCGTGGCGCACCCGTGTGCGCTGAATAGGCTCTCGTGTATACAATATCCAAGGGTTATGAGCTCAAATGTGATCCAGGCAAAAATTTCAAGTAGAATCTGAGTTACCCTTGGAGATAAACATGGTGTACATGGGTTTGTGGGTTCTGAATGTTTTACTACTTTGGGAGCTTTTCTTTCAGCAGATAGTATCTGACACCAAGGAAGTGCACAGAATAGAATGTTCAGTCTGCCAACGACCCCAATTGAAATGCTTTGAAATTTCTTGCAAGGTCATGACTGCCACCAAAAGGCCAATACTGTAGTCTGTAGTCTGTACAGCTTTAGCCGACCTACAAGCATTTTCCTTTTCATTAGTTTTCGTTTTCATTTTCATCCATTCATCTACCATTTTAGTGCATGTCATTGTTTAGAAGCTAGGTACTTTTTTCAAAATAATCTGATTAAGGCCTAGTTTGCTATTGAGTTTTGGAGATTAAAATCACTTATAATCACCATTTTAGATAGATTTTCTGTTTGATAAAATCTTAAAACGTGCTTATCTAGAACCTTTTAGTTTAAATAACCACGATTTTAAAAAGCCGGTTGAGGATTGTTTATTTAAAACTGAGTTTTTTAAAAATTGAGTTTTTAAACCATAATACCAAACTAAGCCTAAGTAGATAAATTGACCATTAACTCATTCATAAATCACATAATGGGGATTGATTTTCTCACCAGTATCAAGTGCATCATTTGGTGCAAATTGGAATGATAGCAAGAGACCATTCTACTAAACATTCAAGGGTTATGAGTTCATTATGTGATGCCAACCAAATGTTATATATGATCGAATCCATTTTTTTTTTTTGGCTCAGCAAACTCTTGTAAACAGCTAGGACTAAAATTTGATAAAAAAGCAAGCTGAAATTTCAAGTACATTCCGAGTTCCTTTAGAAGTAAACATGGTGTAGGTGGGTTTGTGGGTTCTGAATGATACTTCGTTGGGAGATTTTCTTTGAAATGCTTTGAAATTTCTTGCAATGGAAGAAATTAATAGATTCTAAATGGGAAGGCAAGGCGGATCGTCCTCCAGAAAATCCAATTGTTTACAACGTTAGACCCCCGGCCCCCTAAAACCAGCAATGCTGTATCATTTGCATTCTGTTACAACATTTTAATGCGAGTCCTTGTTTAGGACCTGTGTCATTCTTGCAAATAATCGGACTGATTAGATTGATAGAGATATGCGTAAACTCGTAGAAGATGATAGGATTTGAATTTTGACACCAGCAATAAATTGCATGAGTTGGTAGAAGTGGGGATTCTTTCTGGCTCTGATAGGAACCGGGAAGAGACTAATCTTCTGGGTCTGATCGGAACTAGGAAGACACTAATCTTTGACGACCTGGAGTCAAGGGCATCCTTGTGCCATTCATATTAGCAGGTGCCATTCATATTAGCAGGGGTGACGGCTCTGCCGTGTAGGAATCACCATGTGTCCTAAGGGAGGAACCCTACTCAAGGCAACTTCGTAAGTTCCTGCTGCTTTCTTGGGCTGCTTGAGTCTTCTATTGAAGTTCAAACTCCAATTGGAAGTAAAATTATGATGAAGACAGTTTTGATAATGAAATTGAAATTAAACACCTTTGCCAACATTATTCCGTAGCTAAAATATACACATGCAATAAAGATACACACAAACCACAATTTGTTAGCAATGCGTCACACGCAAAAGAATTGTTTGTCATTATGTCATTCGATAAGAGACAGTTCTAACCTTTTGTGAAGGCGTTCATTAAATGTTATTAAGAATTATCATCAAATTCAATCAAGAGTCTTTTTAACAATGTAAAAGTTTCTTGGAGAATAAAAACATGGTTCAAGACGTCCATAGCTTGCAAAAGATTGCTCAAGTCTCTCCTCTACTGGCTATGCTTCTTCTTCATCTTTATGGAGAAATGCTCTTCCCCTTATTGTTCCAATTTGATCACTAGGTCTCTAGACTAGTAGTCTAGTGTGGTTGTTGCAGTATTATACGAGAGAAGTGCGACTTTAGGCTAAGCAAACATTGGGCCACATTTTGACCTAAAAACTATACTGGGCCTCATTAGGTCGATCTCTCTAAAGCCCAGATACCGAGACGGGGAGCTAGGGTTTTAAACCTCTCGCATGTTTATAGTCGCCAAAGAGAGAGTTGAGGAGGCAACAGCAGCACTCTCTCAGCAGTCACAGCCGCGGCTTCTCATCCCAAATCTCAAATGGCTCCTTTCAGGGTAAACCCTTTTCCCTCTTCTTCCACATCCATTCTTGTTCTCCTTCAACACTTTACATGCATGTTTGTGTGATTTTGGTTTCAAAGTCTTGAGCTTTTGATGGGTTTACTGAATGATGGGTTTGTGTGGAAAACAGTATCATCAATACCAGGTGGTGGGGAGAGCTCTCCCAACTGAGAAGGATGAGCATCCCAAGATCTTCCGCATGAAGCTCTGGCACACCAATGAGGTCCGTGCCAAATCCAAGTTCTGGTAAGCATTTTTGATCCCTTAAAGATGGAAACTTTGGTTCTTTAAAGATTGGAACTTTGAATGTTGGAAAAGACCCAGTTTAAACTATACCATTTACTTGACTGTGTAATATTTTCTTTTTATTATGGTGAAGTGGCTTGTAATATCGATTCAGTTCTAAAAATTTCTGGTTATGTATTTGGGATCTTATTTTGATACTGTTTTATATTTGATTAGGTACTTTTTGAGGAAGTTGAAGAAAGTGAAGAAGAGCAATGGACAAATCTTGGCCATTAATGAGGTATATGTCTAACGTTTCTGTCAATACAGCGCTTACTCTTTGAGCCCTCATCTGTCTGTTGTTTTACCAATTGTGGGTTGGCTTCTGAAGTTTGTTTCATGCTTGATTAGGTTAAGATTATGCTTAACAAAAACTGTATTGCTTGTTTGCGCGTGTGTGTATATAAACTTGTTATTGCAATGATGATAGATGTGAATCCCAGCTCATTACGAGACCTTTTGTGGTCTGGGAATAGACTTTTATCCACATAAATCTGAGCCCTGATTCAGATGGAATAAAGAAGTTATGGTCATAGTTTTATCTTAAAGCTTAGGGTTTGGTTAATGCTTACATAGAACTGAATTGGGTGTGAGGCTTTGTAAAGCCTAGGTGTAGTTATGTTTGTACTTGTCATTGCGATGATGATTGTTGTGTATCCCAGCTCATTATGAGACCTTTTGTGGTCTTGGAATAGACTTTATCCACAAATATCTGAGGGCAAGTTTAGGGCTTATGTTTGCTAAGAACTGAATTGGATCTTAGCCTATTATATTCTTGTTTCTATTGTGTTACTGCAATGAGCCAATTTGCAGAGCAATGGCGTCCAATTAATGGTGCAAATTGCATTGAAGGTTGGCAATAACTAACCATGAAGCGATTCTCCGTGCCTTCCAAATCTCTCAATTTTGAGATTGGCCTCGAACAAGTCGCTACATTTATTCCTTCTCATCTCTCTCCTTCCTTTTCTATTTGTTAGTCTCTGTTTTTCAGTTCTAAAGTCTGTTATAGCTTCCGATAATTTTTTGAGTGATCATTTCTGAACACTGATTCAGATGGAACAAATAAGTTATAGTCTTGAAGTTTAGGGTTTGGTTAATGCTTACATGGAACTGAATTGGGTGTGAGGCTTTGTGAAGCCAAGGTGTATTTATGTTTGTACTTGTAATTGCGATGATGATATATGTGAATCCCAGCTCATTATGAGACCTTTTGTGGTCCGGGAATAGTCTTTATCCACAGGTATCTGAGCTCAAATTCAGGTTAAAACGATAATATTGTTTGGTTAATCTTTTATCTTTGCTTGTACTTGTTTTTTCTTTCTGGTGTGTCATTAGATCTTAAATTAGATGGGTGTTTTTCTGCAGTAGCCTTCATAGAATAACATATTACCATCTTTCAGGAATTGTTAAATATTAATTCTGGTATTGGGTTTCTGCCTGCAGATTTTTGAGAAAAATCCAACTACCATCAACAACTACGGAATCTGGCTGCGATACCAGAGTAGGACTGGTTATCACAACATGTACAAGGAGTACAGAAACACAACTCTGAATGGTGCTGTTGAAGACATGTACACTGAGATGGCATCTCGTCACAGGGTGAGATCTCCATGCATCCAAATCATCAAGACTGCAACTATCCCAGCAAAACTCTGCAAGAGGGAGAGCACCAAGCAGTTCCACAACTCCAAGATCAAGTTCCCATTGGTGCTCAGGAAGATTAGGCCCCCATCTAGGAAGCTCAAGACAACTTACAAGGCATCCAGGCCCAACATCTTTATGTAATCCTGCTACCTCATATGCTGTCTTTCCCTTCATCGGAAGCGCTGTGACTAAACTAGATGGACCTAGGAATGATAATATTTCTGAACTTTTATTTGTTGGGAGTATGAACATCCGTTTTCCATTATCTATTATCTAGTGTTTCAGTTTTGAAGATTATGTGGTTTTGATATAAGATATTGAATTTAATGAGCTTGGCATTATGTTTTATGATCAAATTTTGGAGTATGCATATGTTTGCTTTGTGATTTTTTGTTTGATGTATGGGTTGGGAACAGCGATTTGGTTGTGAATCTATGTTTCATGGGATGTTTGGCTCCATTTTATCTGTTAGTAGTGGTAGCAGACACTTGCTAATGGTTGATCTAATGTGATAGAGTAAGCAAAAATTATTGGCAGGAAAAGACGTAGATCTAGCATGTATTTTTATTATTTAAATATATTATATTAATCCATCTTCTTTCCAAACTGCCCTTATCTTGCACCCAGCAAAAGTGCAAACCGATGAAAACTTCCCAGCACCATGTCAATCCTCTTCGAGTCTTTGATGATTTCTGCTTATCAAGACCGAGCCTCCCAATTATCCTTGGTGATTACTGAAAATTTATTATCTTAGGAAACGAAATACAAGCTAGATGAGTTGCAATCCTTATAAAACATACTTCCATTAACACCCAAAAACAAACACCAGCAGACCAATTGATCCCTTTCTCAATCCTCTCTCTCCCACTTTGATCAAAGTGAGATTGAATCTTAATTTTAACGTGCATATATCATTAACACCAAGACCAAGTCATTCTTGGTTTAGGAAACTCATACAAGTCCGAACTGAACACACCTTAACCCAGAATCCAAAACCAAACACCAACAATTTAATTTGTCATTCCTATCTCTCTACCTCTTTATTCACACTGAGAGTGAATCTTATATTTGAATTATGTGTACTGAAGCAGATGACCATTATGCATTATGCAATTGATCAGAGATTGAAGACAGACCCGAAGTTTTCATTGCGTTGTATTTTTGCTGGGTGTAAGATAAGGGTAGTTTGGGAATAAGGTGGTTTTACTTGATATATTTAAAAAATTGAAAAAAGTGCTCGGTCTATTTAGCAGTTTGCTGGGTACATTTAACAACACATTTTTAATTTTTATAAAAATTTTAAAATTATAGAAATTACAATTCTTTTAATTTAAATTTCATTAATTGGATTTCATGATTTAAAGTTTTAAAATGAAAAGAATTTGTATTTAGTTTAATCTTAGTTGAGGGAATTGACAAATGACAACTATTTTGTGAGAAATTTAAGTTGCCAAATTTTACGATTATTTTTCTGTAGACATTGTTAATTTCACGAGATAAGAATTCAAACAGGGGAAAGAGTGTTAAGAAATAAAGAATTATTTATTTTTAATTAAATACACCGTAAAGGTAAGTAATATGAAGTTAAAAGGTGAACCTTTATAACTGGGGATCACAATTTATAGAGAAACCCAACTAAGCGGATATGGGGGTTGGTGGCATCACACCCCTAGCTACTTCGAAACTCAAAACCGCATATTTTCAGTATCATGGGTGTAGTTAGGGGTGGTAGGTGTACAATGTAACCTTTTATCTCTACCAAACCGAGCTAGATAAATGATCAAGACAACAATGTAACCTTTTATCTCTACCAAACCGAGCTAGATAAATGATCAAGACAACAACCCATTTCGTTCGCTGCATTTTCTTCCAACAGCTCCACTGCTGATGTAAGTTCTCATCTTTTTAGCCCTCAAGTATGTTTCAGTTTCAGTGTCTTTTAGGGTATTGTATATTTCTTGATCAATTACTTGAATGAAACTGTTTCTGTGCAATTGGTCCACTGATTGGGATTATTTAGAAGCTCAAGCAATTCATCTCTTCCTTACCGGCCTACTTTCTGTCATTGGGTTTATTTGTTTGTGCAGTTTGTTGGATTCAGACCCACAAGTTAACTAATCATCAAAATGGCACCTGAAGTTGCAAATTCAGATGAACCGGTAAACAATTTCCTTGTGCATTTCTGGTTGCATGAGTTTTTCTTTGGTGTTGTATTCCACTCTTCCAGAAGATAACAAGTGTACCTGATCATTACATGGGTGTTTTTGTGAATCTTTTTAGGTTCTTCTTGTAGAAGAAATGGAGCACGTGAGGTTGATCACATTGAACAGACCTCGTCAATTGAATGTCATCTCATCAAATATGGTAGTATCAACAACTCCGACTTGCAGATTGTTGCATTTTCGTACTAGTTATTGACATCACTTTTTCTTCATACTGTGTGCAGGTTTCTTTGCTTGCTGAAAACTTGGAGAAGTGGGAAAAAGACGATAAGGCTGAGCTTGTCATCATTAAGGTTAGTTCTGAACTAGAAACCATGGACTTCTGTTCTTGCTTCAAGCATCATTGTGTGATGTGTTCAAAGCATTTCAATTATAGATCCACACTGTTCTTGTATAGGGATCAGGCCGAGCTTTTTCAGCTGGTGGGGACTTGAAAATGTTTTATGATGGCAGGAAATCAAGTAAATACTCTCCTGGAAAATATTTACATTACATTTCAATGTAGGCATTGTATTATCTGAATTGTACATAGAAAGTGAAGTTGCTCATCAGTTGCTTTTTGGTCTTCGACAGAGGATTCATGCCTTGAAGTAGTCTACCGAATGTATTGGCTTTGCCACCACATTCATAGTTATAAGAAAACACAGGTAATGCTTTGCAAAATCTGATTCTATCATTACTCGATTTACAATTATGAGGGCAATATTGTCCCCTGCAGTTTATGTTATTATTGAAGGTATTGCTCAAGAATTGATGTTAATATCAATAGGTTGCTCTGGTCCATGGAATTTCTATGGGTGGAGGTGCCTCTCTAATGGTTCCAATGAAGTTTTCCGTAGTCACGGAAAAAACTGTGAGTACAATTCCAGTCTCTTTATTTCTTACAGTTACAGCCATGATATCTAGTCCTGTGACACCAGCTCTTTTTATGGTACATTTCATGAATGCTTTAATAGGTTTTTTCCACTCCAGAAGCAAGCATTGGCTTTCATACTGATTGTGGTTTCTCATATATGCTTTCCCATCTTCCTGGGCATCTCGGTAAGCGTGGGCTATAATATAAAGGAAAATTCTTTTTCTTGACCTTAACAGAAGAAAGACTGAATGGTGACTTGTGGATGTGTAGGTGAATTCTTGGCCTTAACTGGAGCAAGACTTACTGGTAAGGAATTGGTTGCAGCTGGATTGGCCACACACTTTGTCCCTCTTGAGGTGATTTCTCACTCTTATTTATGATTTTCTATGTTCTTAGGACTAATTTGAACTCTATAATAAAACATTGAGCACTTTGATTTTGAAGTCATTGTTTTAAAATGAACTTTTCCTTTTTTTTTTTGTACATCAGAAACTGTCTGATCTAGAGAAGCGCTTGGTAAGCTTAAACTCAGGAGATGCTAATGCAGTGAAGGCTGCAATCGAAGAGTTCTCTGTGACAGTTCAGCCTGATGAAGAAAGTGTCTTAAACAAGTAATAAATCTCGGTTACTGGTGTTCTATTGCCAACTCCACTTTGATCAAGACTGAACTTGTTATATCATATTCAAATCATTAAGCATTCCTTACCTTTCAGGCAGTCGACAATTGATGAGTGCTTCTCCAAGGACACTGTGGCAGAGATTATAAACTCATTTGTAAGTTCCTTTGTGCTATTTCTGATCAACAGATTGGTGAAGACTTTCATGATTCATCGCATGAGTATTTGCTCATGTACGATTTCTATAAACATGTTATTGTTTTACAGGAAGCTGAGGCAAAGAAAGAAAGCAATGGATGGATAGGTCCCGTTCTTAAGGGCTTGAAAAGATCATCTCCTACAGGACTGAGAATAACACTAAGATCGGTATGGTTTCTTACAGTTGGATCAGTTGCATATTTTGGTTTCAAGTTTTAGTTGTTAGAGGAAGTGGCCATGGTCATGTTTCCTAGTTAACGGTTTAGTTAATAGAAGCCTGAAATGTATATGAGATTGTACAATTAAAGGCTCATCCCATGAAGCCTTCAACAATTAGGATCTTTGCCTCACCAAGTTCTGCAAAAACTTCTCCCCCTCTCAAGATTATGGATACCATGCTTAGTTGCCTCTCTGCCCTTTACTCTCCAGATTCGTGAAGGAAGGAAGCAAACATTGGCTGAAGCTCTGAAGAAGGAATTTCGACTCACAATCAATATATTAAGAAGCACCATATCCGAGGATGTATATGAGGTAATAATCTGTAGGCATCCGCACTTTCGAAAATCCATTTTCTCTTCCTACTTCTGAATGCAATGATCTACTATTTTGATGAACAGGGTATCAGGGCTCTCACCATTGACAAAGATAACGCTCCTAAGGTAACCTTTCCCTCCCCAAGTCTTGTTCTGTTTTTCCTTTCCATTTTCTCAATTTCTATATGTTGCATGGTGCCATGGCTACAGTGGAATCCACCCACTCTTGACGAGGTGGACGATGAGAAGATAGACCTCGTTTTCAAGCCGTTTGCAGAAGATTTGGAGCTGAAGATACAAGAAAACGAAGAACTCAGGTAACAGCGGCCTCATAGTTTTCCATGTACAAATCTGATTGCTCATGATGGCAAATAAAATAAGACTCGTATGTTTCTTCTTAAACAAATTGCAGGTGGGATGGCAAATATGAGTGTTCAGCCTATCCATCTTTTAAGGCGACTGAATAAAGTCAATAACTGTTTGTGAACATCCGGGAGGTTACTGCAGGCTGATTTTCGTGATTAAATATGCGTCTACTTCAATTGTAGCTCCAGTTGTAAACTTGAAGTACTACATTTGTATCATCATGTTTATGAAATAAGATAGGCTTTGGGAAATTGAAATCGAAACTGTCAAAGCTATTTCCCCCTTTCGGACTGTCATAAAGCAACCAAGACTCCAGTTTTCGTGAATGGCTTTTGCGATAGCAAACTGTAAGAGTCAAAACCATTTACTCATATGAAACAAACGAACTCATCTGTATTTCCTTTACATTCAATCTGCCATGTACAATGTACCACCGAATATGGACACAAACGCACAGTAAAACAAGAGATCAACGAAAAAACTATGACACGCCCAATTTATCTCGAATAGTATCAAAAATTGATGAAGCTGCAGGATTTTGTGAAAACGTCGATCTCAGTCGACCAAGCAATTCCCCATCATTTGCCTGAGAGGCAGCATCAGCAGCTTCCTTGGCCATGCCAATCCGACCATAAGCCTACAAAAATTTAAGATTTCATTGAAAAGGGGTTACATGCAAAGAAGATTTGAGCCATTGCTACTTAGCACGACACCCAACATTCATGGCAACAAAGCAACTACTGTTAAAGAACCACTTTTCAACATTTAATGCTACTGACCAAAATTTTAAAGAAGACTTCTGAAGAAGAGATAAGATACTAGACTGCTATACGGAACACAATCAATAAAAGACATTTTGATAGAACAAAATGTATGCAAGCAGCACACACACAACAGCAGTAATATGTTTCTATATCAGAAAGTTTAAGTTACCTCGGCTCTTTCTCGAGGATCTGTGAGTTTTGGGATATATTTCAATGCTTCCCCTTTTTCATCTGCTTCAATGCATGCCTCAACAAATGGCCTAAAACCTATAATAAGAGAAAACCAATGAGGTATCTACTTAGTATGACTGCAAACCTGCCATGGCTGTCCCCATAAAGAACAGAAAGAAAGCAACGTTTGAAAGTTGTTTATGTATTTCCCCTATTTCCATCTTTAACAGAAATGTCATTCCTATCCATAATTAAATGAGGGCCTTACCAATTGGTGGTCTCTTTTCTTTTGAAAACTTCTCCAGGGTATCCCAATCTCTGACTGTAGCCAGAGCAAAAGCTTTCAGCCAATACCATCTCTTCTCAGAAACCTGAGACCAGTGCACACTAGAGCAATCAATGACTGTATAAAAACTGACGCGGAAGGCACAAGCCAAAAAAGGTTTGGAACAAGCCACAAGCTTCAGTCCTGTTAATATGAGTGTAACTTCACCGACCTTAAAATCAGTTTTCACTTTCATTGCTGCTTTATGATTTCCTAGCACAATACAAGTTCGAATTGTATCACTGATACTAGAATCAACAAAAATAGCCTGCTTTGTTGACACTTCTAGACCATGCTGCGCCCTGTAGAAATGAATTCAGAAAACCAATATATGAGAACATTAAATTTTATATGTGATGTGTGTTACGGACAAATTTATCACTGTAAATTAGAAATAGGAAAACATCTAAGCTGACCCATAAACAGTGTCAGACACATTGCTAGGAAGTTAGAACTAATAGTTAATTGTAACAACATTTGTTATATATACCACCATAACATGATATATTCCTTGAAGCCTTTTTAACAAAATCAATCGCATGTCTCATTAGTTTCATTAAATCAACATTGCAGCTAACCAAACGTAGTCAAATCTAACCTCAACAATTTTGAATGTTCCTCAGCAGCCTTTGACTCAAAGGTGAAGTCCTTATCCTTATTAGCTTCTCCGAAGAGACTATTGGATTCCTTATCCTTATTAGCTCCTTCGAAGAGAGTCTTGGTCTGGTCAATTAATTTAATGCGTGGATTATGCAGGGGTGATCCTCTGCTTGCCATTGGATTTTTTCCGAGTTCCCAAGATTCTTTCCACACAAGGAAAGCCACTTCCTACAAAAGATGAGTTCCCATAAAAGATATTAATAGGTACTCAAGAACTTGATCATTACATTAATGTTGTTTGATGACAGCAATGAACTGTGGGAACTAGTAAAATATATGTGAAACCAAACCATTTCTGCATCAAGCCCCTGTACAGTTTAAAGTAACCGGCATGTCTCTTAGTTCAGCACTAGTGGAAAGTTAAAAAAGAGTGGAAAAACAAGGGAACGGTTGCTCCTTGGAAAATTTCACTTCACATTATGCTAAAGCCTTCTCCATATATGAGATGACAGACAAAAACTAATAGGATATATAAGAAAAATTCCCATTACAATAGATGACTACCTTACGGTAACCCACTCTTCATATGAAAGCTAACTGCATTTATATACCATGCATTATGTTTTCTTTACACTTTCTTTTGTGTTCCTAAAAGATTGTATATATTGTCCATTCATGCATGCTATGTATACATAAAACCAAAAGCCAATTGACACCTACTTGAAGTTGTCCAGCCGATAGGAAGAAGTCCTTCAAAAATTCATGATTATAGCACCTGAAACAGATAAAGCACAAGATGCATGTGAAATATAGATTAATACACACAAATGCAACTTAAGAATATATCAGGCTAGCGTGAACTTACCGTGCATAAATCACAAACAAATCACGCGCCAGGGGTTTCGGGTGTATCATTTTGAAAAATGCCAAAGATTCTCTCTGCATAATAAAGCAATTTGTTAGTTCCCCGAATAGTATTCTTAATCCGATATAAGGAAACTTGTAACAGAAAAAGTTCCCCGAATAGTATTCTTAATCCGATATAAGGAAACTTGTAACAGAAAAACCGGAGTACATGTTGAGTTTCTAGACATATTACCTTTTGCCAAATATGAAAAAGAACAAGATAAACAAGGTCTGTATCACCACTTTCAATTGCCTTCATTAAAGCTGTGTCTTCTTCTCCAATGCTCAACAAGAGAGGAACCTGAAGCAAAGAATCAGAATCAAGACTACAGACTTCTTTCACATTTTCTTAATGTAAGTTTCAGCTCAGGGGATAAAATATAAGAAACATGGTAAGAATATCTTAAAAAATAAATAAATAGATGAAAATAAGACCTGTTTGGAGGACCGTGGTTCATGTTCAACAAGCATAGCGGCTAACTTCCGGCGGCCATTCTTATCTGCATGAGCAGCAACTGCTGCGTAGGATATTCCTTTGGATAGTTTCAACTGAAAAATATAAGAGGGTGATTGGTTTGCTTGCAAATGTAGAAGGAGAACACACAACATGATAAGAAATGGATAAAATCACACAACCTTCTCAAGTAAGATTTCAAGGAGAGTTGCATCAGGAATTGCCAGGGAAGCTGTTATCTTCGAACATGTCCAGTGCATTATCACCATTTCCTGTAAACATTAAAACAAGAGATGAGTCAGATTACACGTGGATTAGTTCTAATTTCAAGAAAGCAGAAACAGTTTTCTCAATAACCTAGTATATAGTACAAGAACAAACATACAGTGATACAGATGCATAATAGTACAATTTCATATTTCTGTATTGTTGGCCCCTCTGGTCTGGTTTCGATCCATTACAAAAAGGAGCAAACCAAAAATCAGCTATGTAAATCGAAAAGAGTAAACTTACTTGATTCATTCCAAGGTATTCTGATATCCGTAGTGCAAGAAGGTGCTTGTAGGAATTAATCAAACGACCGATCAGAACAGACGGTGTAAGCAACTAAAGGAAACAACCATATTCGGAATCATTAGAAGAACTATCATGAGTATTCAGCATTACTGATACAAAATTACACGAGTCCAGCTTTAGAAACCTTGTATTGTTGAATACTAAGAGGCATTCCAACATCAGGATGCCGCACAGCATTTAATACTCGCAACGTTTTACACATCTCTTGAATATGATCACGTTGAAAATTGCTGCCAAAGCCAACTGGATATCATTACCGAGAGCAAAAATCAGAAATAATGTACTAAGATCTATGCAGCAAAGGAGATTTACCTATGGATAGATCACAAGCAAATGGTAAAAACTAAAAAGACCTTAATTATATGAAATATGAACTCATCATAAGTTTTTCCAAATACTTGGGGGGCTAAGAAAACTTATTTCGGTTTTGGAACTCCTACTTGACAGAAAACTTGGATATCAAGTTTCTTCCATTACTGAAACTATAACTAGGTTCCCGGTTCTAATGAAACTAGATAACAATGAAGCATGAAGGAGTCAATAATATAGCAATTATTAGCTAGACATCCACTTTATCAGGCTTGGAAATAAATAAGAATATCAGCAGCACCTTAGTCTGATTAAAATTTAGAAAAGAAAACCTGCAACCATTTAAACCCAAGATACCCCTGAGCACTCATGGCTGGAGCAAATAAAGGATGTGTAAGACCAAAAAGATCAGAATGATCATATTCTACTGCAATATCACGCAAAACTAACCTGCAAAAAGCTTGACCGTAGCTTGCAGCTCTTAGCAGTGTTTGTTGACGTGAGAGATCAAATTCATGACCGGCAGCATCAATACATGCTTCAACAGCCTCCGACAATGATGCACGTATTAGTCGCAAATTCTCATCTGCCTGGTCAACATGAAATCAGACCTTTACCAAAATATCGTCATAAAGATCAACCATTTCCATTTGATTAGAAACAAGAAATGAGTACCCTACCTTAGCACTTCTTCTGTCAAAATGATCCAAAGCATCGAACAACAAAGCCGCAGGCGACGTACTTCCAATCTTAAAGATGGATTCAGTAGAATCAGGCACTCGTTGAAGCAATTCCATGCTGGAGTTCGACAATATCCTCACTCCATCACACTCCGGTATGAGAATAATTGGTTCATCGTAAAAGTACCGCACCGGATCCCCTCGAGGACCCATCATTAACAGTATATCGTCCCAATACAACAACACCGTGTCCATTCCACACCACGCCAGCTGCTCCGGCGGAAGCGCAGACTGCATTGCACAATACATACACACACATTATCATCTAATGCTAACTGTAATGTTGCTCCGAAACCAGTACATTCTTATACAAAGCTAAATTACGAAACTAAGTAGAGTAATTAGATGTGTTAATTTGACAAAATGGAAAGATTTGAGTAGAATTTAACCTCGCATTCCTGCTCGATTAAGATTTCATTGAGATTCGAAGTCATGACCAACAAGCGACCGTCGTGAGTGAACGAAGCGAGCCATTGACCGTCGCGAGAGACCGCCATCTTCTGCAGCGGTCCACGTAGGACGTCGACGCCTAACTGCTGCACGCCGTCTTCCTCCACCGCCAAAACCCAAGGCTCCGAAATCCCAAGCAGAACCTCCACATTACCAGACATAGTGTACTGCGGCTCGATCACGGCCATACAGTACGGCGGGTCCTCGATCCCCGGGTCGGCCAGCTGGATCGGGTTCGGGTTCTGGAAATCCGAAACGCAAAACAGCTGATTCGACTCGGTGATGCAAACGACGCCGTTTCCCCAGAAGACGCAATCGACGACGTTGCGCTCGAAGCACTCCTTCCCCATGGAGATGCTGGGCTCGACGATCTCGGCGTGGATGTTGTACCGATAGACGGTGCCGTCCTGGACGAGGCAGACTAGGGTTTGGTCGTCGGCCCAGGACATTCCGATCAATCTCCCGCCGGGGTGTTTCCAGATGGTCTCGCCGAGTAGAAGGCCCGAGGAATTGAAGATGCGGAGCTTGCGCTGGGCGGACTCGCCGCGGAGCTGGACGATCTTGGAGTCGTCGCGGATGACGGCGATGGGGCCGCCGAAGGGGGCGCAGGCGACCTTGTTGCGGCTGAGGTCCACGTGGCTCCACGTCATGCGGTAGACCTCGGGCTTGCGGTAGTAGCGGTTGTAGAGGAGCTGCCACTCCGCGGCGACCGAGACGTTCGCCATTTTTGAGAGAGAGAGAGAGAGAGAGAGAGAGTGATCAAGTTTCAGAGCTCAGTAGAATGAAGCAAACAAAGAAGAAAGAGAGCAACAGTAAAATTCTTTTTCTTTTTCGACGGTAAAAGTTCGTATATGATTAAACTGTTAAACTTACCGCCTAAGTAAAACCCAATTAAGATGGCTAAATGACCTTTTGGTCCTTGTAGTTTGACAAACCGTTGACTTTTGTCCGGCCGGTTTCCTTTTTTTGTAATTAACCCTAAATCTGTACACTCAGAACTACATTAGACCTCTTTATTTTTTAAGACTGTTATGGGGTGTCTTAAGTTGTACTAATATTAACTCATGTTTGTTGCATGAGATTAGAGAGTAGCTTGCTTGGTTTATGGTTTAGAATGATGGTGTTATCTAAGGATGACTTATTCTAGTACCCACAATAACACTATCTAAGGAGGCCAAAATGAAAACAAGGTGTTTCGTAAGCTCATTTATTTTAGTACCCAGTAACACCAAACACAATACTAACTAAAATGACATTCTTATTTAGCACAGTCTCATTTAGTCCTATGAAACAGACATGATTAAGGTCGAGTCTGTGGTCCAAGGTCCCAATATAAAAGTAAATGTCAGTACAAGTTCGGGGGGATTACAAATTGAACTCATTAGAAATGTTCGCCTCGTCAGTTGTTGACTAAAGAAATTATGCTCAACCATCGTTGAATTATCTTTATTTTGAGTTTTGTAGCACCACTACCAAAGTTCCATCCGAAAGTGATTAAGCATAATTCTTTTGGTAAACAACAGACAAGGGTAAACAAGTACTGGAATACAGTTCTTAAAATTGGAATAACAATACGAGTAGATAATTAAAGTTAGAGGTTGTTGAGAATTCTAATCAAGAAATCCCTTTAATTAGTAAGGCACTACTTTGGTTATCTTTCAAACTTCTATTATGAGTCTAATTAAGATCTTTAGCAGTGTCCTAATACATACAGAACCAAGCAGGTCATGATAAGAGGCCCTTTGTCATGTTTGGTTCTACTTTGTAACTAGATGAGCTATTATTGCTTGACAACATTCATGATGATATTCTTTCAAGGTCATCTCATGATTCTAAGTGGGGAGCTAGTGCTTTTAAAAAAAAAAAAAATGTGACATATCAACAGCATTAGGAACCTTTATGATTGATTTCATGTGATTTTGTAATGAATCAAGAAGACAACATTTCTCATCATGCTTCATTCTACGTATAACTTATTTAGGATATGACTTCTTAGTTTAGTTAGCCATCGAGATTTTCTTTAGTTTTTTGTAGGTTTTGTTTTCTTAAACCATAACCATCTCCCAGAAAAGGAGATTAATTAGCTTGTTTTGATCTCTTCATTACCGCCAATCATTCTAACTAGATCCAGAAACAGAACCAAACCTTTTATAACGATCACAGGAAGAGGCTAACTGTATAGTACTATAGCTTTTTGGGGTTCTAATTTCTAATTGAAAATGAAAAACAATGTGCATCATATATATCTTTCTCCGGTTCTCAGCCCACAGAAACTTGCAGATAAATAACATAAAGCAAACGCACTTTTCTAGCTCCTTAACCAGTTTGGTGAATCCCAAAAATTAAGGTCCTCACTTTCAACAGCAAGAATAAGAAATCTATAACAAACTTGTAAGAACAAGTCAGAAAGTTACAAATGGTGATGATGAAGTTCAAAGAATCAAAGGCAGTAGTATTTGAAAACAAAGGACCACATATTCAGCTTTTCTATGTAGCAATCACCATTAGATTTCCCACAACAGAAAAGATTTCAATAGCTAATCTGTCTTGGTCCACCTGTCTCATATATACTACACTCAGATGATCCATTTCCCTCTCTGTACTACTTGTCATTCTATTTAGTGTGTTAGTTTGTTAAGATGTTAATTTCTTGATTAGGTCCTTTAAGTAGTGGATTAGGGTCTGTCAAGCACGCATTTATCGATCGAGTTCAGGGTATTGTGAAGGCAGAAGCCCCATACTCTAAACCCTAAATGCTAAATTAGCTGAGAAGATCTTAAAATCTAAATCAATTCACATTGTGGAGAAAACAGATTTGAATCTACAAATTACATGTTTCATGCTCAAGAACAATGTCTCAGACTCTTAAGTGTGAATGGTTGTGTGGTTCTTGGTTGGTGAAATAGGTTATACTAGGTTCAAGAATGGTATGGAGCACAGGGGTTAGTGGGAAGCAGAAGATAATGTATACTAGGGAACCCACATTGTCAATTTTCTCTTGGAGCTTTGAAAACCTGACATTCTCTTTGTTCTGAAATTCCACATTCTTCTCACCAAAAGGCCTGTCAAAGTAGTACTGAACCCCACAAAAGTTGAAATATCAATTCATCCCAATTATCCTTCACTTTACTTTCTTACTTAATTTCAAGTCTTCTCACTGGACTAGCTATCTACCATCACCATCCATGCAATTCCCATCGTTATTACAATAAAGAATCCCAATTTGCCTTCTTTAACCCAAAAAGAAACAGCATCTGCCAAAACTAAGAATTCTTCCCTTTCTTCAACTTTGTTATCTTCCCATTTTGACATCTCTCATTCTTTTGAAGTGGGGCAGCTAGTTTGTATGTGGTTGAGCAATGCTGACAATCCAAATGCTGTGATGCACTAAGCTTTATAATGGTCTGTAACTGACATCCAAACTTCACCAGCATATAAAGTGCTTATTCCAGAAGTTGGTTTGTGCTGCATTTTCAAAGAGAAAGCAGGATGAGGTTTCATCACAAATTGAGTTTCTTCTGTATTCTTATTCTTGTTTCACCACTTTTCACTTCATCCCAAGAACATGTGAAAGGTGTAAGCAATCACAAAGAACAAATTCATAAGGTATGAATTAGCTTTTATGTTCTTATTATGCTTCTATTACAGTTCAAGTGCTTCAGTGTTTACTTAGATTCTGGTGATGATTTAGAATCAGATGAGTTGCAAACTATTGTTCGAGGTTAAGCTTCATGGGTTCCTGCTTTGGGCTTCAATGGGGTTCTTGATGCCGGTAGGACTACTTGCCATTAGAATGTCACACAGAGTGCATTGTAAAAGAAGACTCAGAATTCTATTCTATGTTCATGCTTTATCAGAGGCAAGTTCATATATGTTTCTGTTACATTAACATCTACAGTTTGATAGTCTTTACTCTTTAATATCTTTCACTTGAAAAAGACACTGTTAATGAATAAAATTATGCTTCTGACTTTGTTTATTAGTTTTAGATACCCCACTGTTAGTCTTACTTCCAAATATGGAGAAGCCAGATTGGAATAAAATGATTACTTATTAGTTAGTTGAAAAACTAATCTAAAAAGTTTTCATCCAAGAAGATTATCATTAATGCTTAGAGAGCAAGAGAAGACAATGATTATAAATTCCTGTTTCATTAAATCTCAATGCTTTGTGATCCTTTTTTAGTTCTTTGGTTGTTTGAAACTTAGCAGATGGTATATATGAGGAACATAATTATAGTGTTGGGTGCTTCATTTTGCCCGTATCTCATATCACATCAAGTGAATTACATGAGATGGGTTTGGATTACCACATGACTTGGATGTAATTTGGGTACTTTGTGTAAAACAGATACTCTCTCTACTTCTTTCAACAGCAGGAGCTGTAATGTCCTTCAGAAACTTCAACAACTCCTTCAACAATAAGCACCAAAGGCTTGGGGTTGGCCTCTATGGTCTGATATGGCTGCAAGCTCTAATTGGCATTGTAAGGCCACAAAGGTAAATTACTAAATTTCATGAAGGTTGAAGGGTTTTTACTGGGAATACAAAAGGTTAATTGGTTTCGATCAATTTCCTTTTATCCTCTACAGGGATTCCAGGGGAAGAAGAATGTGGTTTTTGGTGCATTGGATACTTGGAACTGCAATATCTGTGCTTGGGGTACTCAATATATACACAGGTTTAGTAGCCTACCATGAGAAGACATCAAAAGGCATAAAGTTTTGGATCATAGTTTTCACAGCTGAAGTCTGTTTCATTACCTTCTTCTACCTGTTCCAAGAGAAATGGGATTATATACAAAAGCAAGGTGTGACTTTGGGCAATGAATCAAAAAGGGCTACCATAAATCAAGTGGTTTTGCCAAGAGACAAGCAAAAAGAAGTTGCACTGGCAGAGACTTGTTAAGAAAGCAAGTATCAAATGACTTGTTTTAACTAACATGGAATCTCTCCTTTTTCCTTTATATATATATATATATATTTATATAGATATGTATATATCTTTAGCTCTTTTTGCATTTTTTCAGTAGGAACTTGGTGATGGTGTTCATAGCAGGTTAAGAATTGGGTGTTGGGATGAGAATTGCTCGAATAATAAGATGAATCGTTATTGTTCTCTAGCTTGCTGTAACCACACCAGTATCTGAAGTTTGCGATTTTATGAACTGCACAAACAATGCAGAACCTACTGAAGTTGAATTTAACTATGTCAAGCTCAGTTACACATTCTTCTCAAAAAAAAAAAAAAAAAACTCAGTAAGATACTCTAGAGTCTAGACTATAACTGACAATGAATTTCTGATTTTCTGGTCAAAATGAAATAGTTTTACTGGGCAGCTCACCGCTGAAGCTAAGGAAACTTTTCAGGTACCAGATACAGTTACTTACAGTACAATTTTAAGGTGCAGTGCTGTAAGAGAGAACATCCTGAGCTCTGAGTAATGATGCATGAATAATACTCTACTCAACATCAACAGGTCAAACTACACCAGAAAGTAAGCTATTGCAATCGGTAGACCATATTAATATAAAAAAGGAAAGAGAGGAATTATGAACTTATGAAGCACTGCATCTCCACATTAATTAAGGAAACTTAGCTGTACATAACCTGTTGCTATAGCAATTCCTAATATTACAAGAGGTGGAACAAGTACAAATGCTCCAATGGTGGCAAAGAAAGTTGAATCATTCCTCTGAGATACTTCATTCAAGTAAGCTTGTCTTCTGATATTCCGCTTCTGTGAGACAGTTAATACCTTGGGACTCACCCTTTTGAACTTTTTACCAAGTGGAATGGTGAAATCACCATCTCTATCCCCAACTAACTGTGCTAGTTGCTCACGGATGGTAAGTTTTCGGGAGCTAGCATCACTCTCATAACCTGGTAATTCATCAAATATGTAATCCTTAGAATTATGTTTCTTCATACTTCTAAGCTACATATGACATGCCTGTTTCAGTTTATGGACAGAATTTGCGTACCACCGTCAACTGATGAGCTAGTTGAGGTTAGTTGCTCCAAAAGATCCAGCCGTGTTTGAGCAGATGATGAAGATCCTGTAACAGCAGGCATATGCCGCATATCAGAAGTGTTTAAAGTGAAGTCATGAGTATAAGCAGAACTTAATCTAAGCATTTTCAGCTAACCAACACAACAGCATCTGCTGAAGGAAAGTGAAAACAAAGGTTGACTTATATAGTAGTTGAAACTTGAAACTGAGGAAGTTGGTTAAAAATTAAAACAGCTGTTAATCTTTATAAGATCAAAGTACTTTAATATATAGGTCCTCTCTTCAAATAAGTACCAAATAGGCTGGTAATGTTATGCTAATGCTAAATCACAATGCTACAGTACGTATTTAACAACGATGCATCAAAAGTGTTAACTTGATCAAAATGGAGGCATCTACGACTTTAATGGTTAAGTCCGAATCAGATAAAGCAAGTGTTCGGCCAACTATTGTACAGTACAGGCAGAGCCTGCAGTTCAATGATGCTTCCAAATTGGGAAAATATGCAACTTGTTGCACAAGGGTTGCTTCAAATGTTCAATTATCCTATCTAGTTTAGTCCTATGACTCCTATGAGTTTAGCCACATATAAATAAGGCCTCTTTCTATTAAGCTATGAATGACAATATATTTCAAAATTCCATCTAATCATAGGCTTATAAAACGTCATGGTTTGCAGGCAAAGTTCCAGTCTTCGTTTTTAAAAGATCGCCATAGTACAGTGTGTAACTTGATATTACTGTAAAGCTGAAGAATCGTACTTTAGTTCCAAACTATTCTAAGAAACATACATAGAAGTCATCCTCAAGAGCACCAGAATTCATTATATGCTACTAAAAGACGAGAAACGAACATTTCCTATTAGACTGACCAGATGAAGAAGCAGAAGGGTCTTCCTCCTTAATCCAGCTCTCAGCTCCCTCAGACTGAGCAGAAGGTGTTCTGAAAGAAGATGGATAAGGGTACAGCTTGGGAGGGGGTTTGTGCTTTGGATTTAGAAATGAAGAAGAAGAAGAAGAGAAAGAAGGGTTTAGGTGGAGAGAAGCAGCAGTTAAACTCAAGGCCATAGTTCTGTGTGACATGTGAGTTTACAAGGTTCCTTTGCCATTGCCATTTGAGGCCAATAATCTAGTTGGTCTCCAAAATTGTGTTGCATTTACACCCACCTCAATATATATTGTAGGGGCCAAAATTAAGAAAAACCTCCTCCACATATATATGTACCAAGCTAATTCTCACATTCCTCCAAAATGGGGAAAAGCTCCCCCATTGCAATTAACATCCTCACAATCCACGGTAATTACTTGTTAATTTTTTTTCAATAATTACTTGTTTTTTCTTTTCTTTTTGGGGCTTCATCCTCCTAATAATTTGAACTTCGAGACTAAGGAAATGAGCGTAGCCATTGACTATGCTAATCCCATGGTGTCCCACCGCCCATAACATAATCCAGCTTGCAAACCAAAGGCTAAGCCTCAGGAAGGGACGTCCCGCTAAATGACCAATATAGCCTTCATATTGTCCTTCAGAAAATGCTTTTCATAATCCTATGCTTGAAGAAATGAGGAAAGGGAAAATTGTAGTAGCACACACTTCTTTAATCCCGTTTGAGTATTAATTGTACAACTTGTACATAACATCATTCTTCGTTTGCAATGAATTGATTATATTTATTCTCATTAACTTTAATGAAGCAACATATCTACCGTTACACGCTCACGATTATAGTTCGAATCTATTTTTGTTTTGTTACTATAAATTTTCACGAAATGTAAAACCTTTTTTATTTTCAGCAGTGTAACAACATGGGGACATTGTTTGCTTCTAAATCAAAGATAACATAAACCGGCAAAGAGAAGAAATATGATAAAGCATGTTCCTTCTCTCTTCAAGCCTCAAAGGGTGCAAATTCTGAAGAGGGGCGAAACGGTCATTTCAGTTCGAACACAATGAAGATCTGAGAGAAATATGACCGTTGGGGAGAGGAGAACAACAAAAACCAGGCGTTTCGAATCATCATCTTAAATTAAAGGCATCGAATCCGATACCAAATCAAACCCATCTCAAACCCAGAAAGCAAAAACCTTTCCTTTTTCCGCCTTAAACCCACATCTGACACCATGCAAGGAGCCCCAAAACAAAGCCAACCAGAAGAAGAGAGCGGCGGTGGCGCCGCCGTGTTAATGGAGAAAGTTGCGGAATTGCAGCCTCATCCCTACTCATTTCATGTTTCGGGTCCTCGGAAACTGTGCTCTCCCAATTGGAGAGACAATATAAGCTCAAGTTGGTAAGTTACCCATTTCGGTTTTGTATGGATTGGTGTGGTTTTAGTGCTTGGGTTTTTTATCTGATGGGGTTTTGGATAGGTTGGATGGTCTGAGAGATCAAATTGATGTGAAAGCTTTGGCCTTTCAAATTTCTGCAGAGTTGGGTTTTCTCAATGTTTAAGAAAGATGTGAAATTGATGATCTAATTTGGTGGCAGAGACATTTTGATAGGAATGAATAGTTTTCAGGTTCAGTTTGTAGGTTTGGATAGGAAAGATGCTAACTTTGAAACAGGGTTTTCTGTTTTGATTAGAGATTTGATAAATTTGGGAAACCCATCATGGATCTCAGATTCTCAGATCCATCCATATATGACTTTGCTGGGATTATTCATTTATGTTTGATCCAATTTTCCTTATCAAGGTGCATGATTGTTTTGGATTTTCCTTATTTGTGTGCTATCTGGCTTTGTGCATTTCTGAGTTCATAACAGTTTACTTGTCTTTCTATGGAAAGTTGGTTATGAGATAATGTAATTTTACCCCAGTTTAGATTCCATTTTGGGTATATAATATGGTAACTTTCTAATTGCCTAATTGGTATGTTTTACTACATCACTGGTTGTACACCCTAGTTTGATTGCGGTTGTTTGGTATTGTTAACTTACCTTTTTGAATTCAGAATTATGGAATTAAATGCTTGATCTCCTGATTGGAATATATTCCTGATCACATGGAATTATCATGTATCTTTGATAATTGGTTATCTAGGTTTGTTGAATTGAGTGGTTTTTTTTCCTTTTGTGCAGGAAGGATGCAAATTACAAAAGAACTGTCATCGCATGCTTCATACAAGCAATCTACTTGCTTGAACTTGATAGACAGGAGAACAGAGATGCAGAAAATGCTCTTGCCCCCAAGTGGTGGATACCTTTTAAGTATAAACTAACCAAAACTTTAATTGATGAAAGAGATGGATCCATTTTCGGTGCAATTCTAGAATGGGATCGGTCTGCAGCGTTAGCTGATTTTGTAGTCATGAGACCGAGTGGGGCACCAAAAGCTGTTTTAGCACTTAGGGGAACATTACTCAAAGGCCCAACTATGCGAAGGGATATAGAAGATGACCTTCGTTTTCTTGCTTGGGAGAGCCTGAAGGGATCTGTCAGGTTCAAAGTAGCTCTGGAGGCCTTGAAATCAGTTGCAGAAAGGTATGGAAGCAGTAATGTATGCATCGCAGGCCATTCTCTAGGAGCTGGTTTTGCTCTACAAGTGGGAAAAGCATTAGCTAAAGAAGGGATGTATGTAGAGACTCACTTATTCAATCCGCCTTCGGTTTCTCTAGCAATGAGCTTCAGGAATATTGGAGAG
Source organism: Fragaria iinumae (assembly GCA_009720345.1). Taxonomy (NCBI): domain Eukaryota; kingdom Viridiplantae; phylum Streptophyta; class Magnoliopsida; order Rosales; family Rosaceae; genus Fragaria; species Fragaria iinumae. The sequence goes on along the minus strand of CM019122.1, from coordinate 34,012,483 downwards.
AAAGCAGGATTTGCTTGGAAGAGATTTAAATCAATGCTTCCTATGAGTAGTGAAACTCAGGTCGACAATGAAGATAACAAGAGTATTGGTTTTGGATTGAAGAATTGGATATCGGGTTTAAGAGGTCCTCCTGGTGTTGGATTGGGGAAGTGGGTTCCTCATCTATATGTAAATAATAGTGACTATATCTGCTGCTCTTATACTGACCCTGATGGAATAGAAGCAAATAATGCTGGGAAGGAGAATGTGGGTCCAAGTTCAACAACAGGACAAGTAGCAGCAAAGCTATTTGTGATGTCAAAGGGAAACCAGAAGTTTCTTGAAGCTCATGGATTAGAGCAATGGTGGTCTGATGATCTGGAACTTCAGATGGCTCTCCATAACAGTAAACTCATCAGTAGGCAGCTGAAATCCTTGTATAGCCTTCCAGCTCCTCAGCCAGCACTTCCTAGATAACAAAGGCTGTTCATTCTTGGATGAATAATTAGGTCATTTTCAATTGGATTCTTACTGTCATTTGGTGTTGTTTTATTTGTATAAGTTCCTTAATATTAGTTCATAACGGTTTCTGCCTTGTGTTTCCTACAGTGTTTTCTTATTAGTTAAAATCTTTCTTCAGTTCCGTTTTGTGGCTGTGGAGGTGCTAAATTGCTAATGATTGATGAGCACCTAAATACCATGGCAGCGGATGACCTAATTGTTGCCTGTAAGGGATTCAGATTTTGGGTACTTTACATTTCAGCTAACATTCTTTCTTTTAGTTTTACATCCATCTATGAGGGAATCAATTCTGACAAATTTCGATGGGATCAAGACACAAATAATCATAAAACATACCAGATTTGAAATTTCTCTCGCTGTATCAACTTCTTAGAGTGTCATTGTTGATTAATTGAAAGGTGAAACATGTTCCACAAGTTGATACGTTTTGACGTCTGAATATAGCGCACATTTCAATAGAATATGGTAAATCAAAGACACCAGAATAAAATAATTCACAAGTAGCAAAGAAAATTTCGGCTATTCTCCATATTTTCCAAAGCAACAACATTTGAATGTAGCACTCTCGTAGTTCAGTTTATCTCATCTCCTAATTTTGCTAAGTCTAAAATAGACTTACAAAATAACCCTATAATCACAATTAAGTTGTCGAATGTAGTATAAGAAAGTAGGGGTCTCCCATAGAGGATTGTGTTTAAATCACTAATCTATGACTCGATCTAAAACTAAAAATCTAATCTGTCTAGTCAGAAGAACTGATCAACAGACGACTCTAAACTACTCCAAACTCGATGAAAATTTGCAGACACGAACTAGACACACTAAACTAACTACTAACAAAGTTTCACGATTTTTTGGGTTGATTTGCTATGCTAAATAAATTCGACAAAACCAGAAGACCAACAAAAATAAAAGAATGTTTTTGGGTTTTGAAATAGATGAGATAAACAATAGGTAGGAACAACCATACACCACTAGAACATATTTCACCAAAGATTTGTTAACCTATATGCTTCTATTCAATTGAATGTCTTTACTCAAACTAAGCTAATTATGTGTTGAACTTAACCTATCAACCTTTCTTACTTGGTATGTTAAGAGAGTGATGTTTTCAACTTAACCTAGCTTCTAACATGGAACCCAGAGTGATGTTCTCGCACATCTCACACATAGAAGTTATTAAGATCGAAAAGATTATGAATAAAGCTAGGCAATTTCGGTACTGATGTTGTCCTAATCTACCTAGATGCCAATTCATATGAATGAGGCTCAATCACTCATGTGCTACTCTAGATAATATGCTTGACATGATGATCAAAACACAAAATCATAGCAATAAAACCCTAGCATGCTTGCTACGTTTGCAACCATAATAAACAAAACCAGAATTGATCAATGAGACCAATGAATCAACAAATATTCAATATCTAAGAAACTATAAAATCAACGCCAAAATCTTGATTTACACATGTCTAGGGCTTAGGCAGTCTTTAACTATCAAAGACTACTAGAAAGTCATTGGGAAATTAAAATAAAATAAAACATCAGAAGGGGAAGAGAAGAGGATGACGACAATAGACCGATGTTGTGCGTCCCAAAGATTCATAGAATGATGTCAAGTCCTTTTTTTATACGAGTCTTCAAAGCCTTTGAGAGTTCATTCTTCAATTAGAACTCCAATATTCCGTATTTATGACTTTCAAAATCGACTCAATTTAGGATTCCTCAAATATTGCACAATCTCCTTGATTTTATCTTCTTTTTCTTTCTTTGCTCCAAAAACCTATTAAATACAAAATATCAGTAAATACATCCTAATAACAAGAATCTAACCAAAAGAAATACCCCCACACTTAAGCTTTTGCTAGTCCACGAGCAAACAAAAGAAACAAACAAAACCAAAATACACAAACCTAATACCTTCCAAACATCTTAGAGAACTTATGATGCCCACAAGTATGGTCAACAAAATTCAAGCAATCACATATCAGAACTCTCAACTACACTTAAGAGCTAATTTATTTTAATAATCATCATGCTCAAATCATAATGCAAGGATAATTAAACCAATGTAATAATAAAAAATAAAAAAACCAACTTCCTCATGGGTCAAACAAGTGTCAACTTAATTTCTCACAAGGATGCTTTCAATTTCTTTTCTCTTATGATTTTCTGACTTTAATGCATACACCCTAAATCAATTACGTGAGAGAGATGATACATATAAAATACAAATAGCTCACACAACAATCATTACAAAGAAAGTTTTTTTTGGTAAGGCATTTTTTATATAGATTTCACGAACGATACTAGCATACAACCAAATGAACCCAAACCATTAGCTCATCTACATGCACAAATCTCCACAGACCAACTGTCTTCCTCAATGATCAAATAAGACTTTATTCGGGGTTGTAATTGGGCTAAGATTATGCTTAAAAGAAGAAATGATAGGATATAACAAAGATTCTAAAAATCTAGTATAACATGTAATGAAGTACGACATGAAAAATCTTTGTAGTCCACAAGAAATAGCATAAAACATTCATAAAATAGGACAAAGACCGAATTCTTCAATGTTGCGTCTTCACTTATAAACAATCTTCTTTTTCACTTTAGGAATCAGATCCAAACTTTCTCTTTCTTTTTGTTTTTTTCCCTCTTTTTCAATGCCGTTCACTTTTCAATTTCTTTCTGATTTCAAAAAAAAAAATTACCGCAAAACATTTTTTTTCCTACTCTTTTTGATCTCCTGATTCCCCACACTTGCACACTTGCTCTTCACAACAATCACCTTGGAAATAAACATCTCATGAATATAGCTCCACTAAATTTTTAGAATAGGGTAAAAGATAAACTATACTAAACTCATGGGTAAAGAATATGTGAGTGATGAAAGAAAATGCTAAATGTAGGCTCAAAAGGGTTAAACTAGGGGGTTGCACATCTTGTGTGCACAAATGAGACACAAGCTGATTTGGTTATGATGGTTGATCCTAGTGCATTTATGACGGTATAGCTGGCCTTGAGGCTGAGTATAAAAAGCATGACCATGTTTAGGAAAATGACTGTAGTAATAGCCCCAAACAAGTTGTTAATCGATTTTGACACTTTGTTGAAATCCACATCCACCGGAAGTTTCTCGCAGCCGCCGGCGAAGAAGCCTGGGCGGCGGCGGATCATCGTTGATTGCACCAAGTAAACGACAAGAGACGGGGACTCGAAGATCTCACGTCCCACTATCACCAAACTTCTGTTTAGAAAAGTTCAAGCATAGTTGGCAAAAAGTTTTGATAGACATGCAAAGAAGTTCTAACAATTATCTCTAGTTCATTAAAATACTGTGGTCATATGCATAGTCAAGATGAAACGAAATGTGAAATCTAGCAATCCAACGTCAAGAAAATATGATGATCTAATTCAAATCACTCAGAAAAAAATAGCACATATAGGCTCAAAATCTCACAAGGGTTAAAATCAAATTAACTTGTCCTTAGCATGCATCAATCAATTCTCAATCCTCACATTAATCCAACTATCAACGTACATAATTCGAGCATAATAACCATGAAAATCTATTAGCAATTACTTGACATCAACAATCTAACACTTGTTTGCAATCATTTTGTGACCAATAATATATTCCGTGAAAGTTCAGATTCATCTTAGCATTTGGAAGATCTTAAAGACTCGACAAAAAACAAATTTTAAAACTAACATTTTGTTTTTTTTGAAATATATGACTCACAAAAATGTAAATTTGTTCCCCTACACTTAAATGAAACGTGTTCTCAATGTTAAACAATAAGAGCATGCAATGTATCATGTTAATATAGGGAAATACATTTAACACACAAAACAACTAAACACATATATAGAAGAGAAGTTGAAAAAGCATAAAGAGTTCAAGAGAGCAAATCTACGTTGATGGCTCCTTCATAGATGTTGTCAAATCTGCACAAAGTTGAATAAATGATGTTAAAAATTATGCTTTGCATAGAAGGCTTTTGGTAACGAAGCCATGAAGCATCCCTTAATCAAAGCTATATTGCAAAGGCATCTAATTCATGAACTCTTGTACAGTTCTACAGTTCTACAACAGCAAATAAAACATGTAAATGAAGTTGAGATAAAAAAAACATGTATAAAAATATGCATAACCTCAAAACACTGTTTAGGTCACGGATAAGCTTCTTCTTCCATAAAAATGTGAACTAACGTTGCATCTCTCCTAGAACATGAACCTCAATGAGTGCCTCTTTCTCAAGGGGGTTTCTTTTCGGTGCAATCGATGTTGGTTCACATGTTTGATTATATTGATGATAAAGTGAAGCAACGAAATACATGTGTTAAGGTAAGGAGGACGCCACTACTGGTTAGGAGGGGCAGACTGTTGCTGGTTAGGAGAGGCAGGGCGCTGCTGGTGAGAAGGACTAGTCCCCTGCTGGTGAGAAGAAACATGCCCCTGCTAGTGAGAAGGACCAAACCCCTGTTAGTGAGAAGGAACATGTAACTGTTGCTGAGAAAGAACATGCAACTGCTGTGAGAAAGAACATGCAGCGGGAAAAAAGGCTGACCAAGCCGTTGCAAAGGCTGACTAGGTTGCTGCGGGGAAAAAGGCTGATGATGTTATGTTTATGTTTGACAAGCAAAAAGGATTACTAGACGCAGTAGCTAATATAGTACCAAAGGCTGAACATAGGCATTGTGTGCGTCATCTGCACAATAACTTCAAAAAGAAGAACTCTGGTCCAGTTTTGAAAAATCTACTATGGGCGGTAGCAAGAGATTCTACTATAATTTAGTTCAACAGACATATGAAAGACATGACTAATATATCTAATAAAGCAATTAACTGGTTGAATCATCATGATACTCCTAGTCACTGGAGTAGGGCACATTTTAGGACTGAATACAATTGTGATATTATGCTTAATAACCTTTGCGAGTCCTACAATGCTGCAATTGTTCCATGTAGGGATAAGTCTATGTTAGTGATGCTTGAGCAGTTGAGATAAGATCTGATGATAAGGATAACAAATAGAAAGGTTGCTGGGATGAAATGGAAAGCTAGTCAATGTAGGACCAAGGATCCAAAAACTAATTGCAAAGAATGCAAAGTGGGCTAGAGAATACTATGGATATAGATCTACAGACCATATCTTTGAAGTTGTTGCTAGAAGTGGTAGTGCTATTTCTTCAAAGCATTCCGTTGATTTGGCTAAGAGGACTTGCACATGCAGAAGGTGGATGATGTCTGGAATTCCTTGTCCTCATGACATTTGTTGCATATTTCTTAGAGGACATAAACCCATTTACTATGTGGATGACTGTTACAGCAAAGAAGCATACATTAATTCATATGCACATCCTATCAATCATGTTCCTGGAATTAAACTATGGTCCAAGATTCATGCTCCTATTCAGCCTCCCCTATTTAGGAGGCAACCTCGAAGACCAAAAATAGATAGAAGGAGGGAGAAAGACTAGAAACCACCATCTCCTAATGTTGGGGCTACTGTGGCTGGCACAACTAAGATGCCTAGGAGTTCATACGTGATATCCTCATGCAACACATGTTGTTCAGAGCACCATAACATAAGAACTTGCCCCATTGAGCTTGCTAAGAAGGCTATGAATGCATCTACGGTTCAATTTAAATCATTCTTCATTTATGTGTGTGTGTATATATATGGTGATTATAGATTTTATTTTTACTAAGATAATCATTTGCTAATTTTTTTTTTCTGTAGGGACAAAGCAATGAAGCACCAAAGCATGCGCCAAAACAGGCATCAAAACAACAAGTTAGTTTCATATATTTTTGTATATCATCTTTATGTAATCTTATTGTCTCATATGTTGTTCTCTTCATCGGAAGAGCTGTGCTTTAGCTAAACTAGATGGACCAAGGAATGATAATACTTATGAACTTTTGTTTGTTGGGAGTATGAACATCCATTTCCATTATCTATTATCTAGTACTAGTGTTTCAGTTTGAAATTTATGTGGTTGTGCTGGGATGAATTGAATGAGCTTGGTACTTTGTTTTATGATCAAATTTCAGTGTATGCATGTTTGCTTTGTGATATTTTGGTGGGAATCTCATAAATGTGATATTTCTTGTGTAATATTCAAGACATATTTACGATATTAGCATTTCCAGGTCTAGAGACCTCCAAATCCACGGAGCCTATCAATATCCACTGCTGGTGCTTCATCTAACCCTAGTTATTCATCTTCACAACCAACACTGCCAATTTCAAGAACTTTAATTTGGTTGTCCCAACATCATCTTCACAACCTACTTTCAAAATATCAAAGGGACCAAGCACTGGAAACAAGTCACAAAAGCCAATTACCAGGCCATTATGGAAGTGATTCAGATCACATGTATTTCATTTGCACAAATGCACAATGTTGTTACTTATTTGTTTTTATGGTCATTGGTTGAACACAAGCTATGAATGAACTTGATTTTGTTGTTTATTGAATTGGTCCAACTTATGGCTAATAGAGAGCTATTTTTCATTATTGCTAAAGACATGATATATACGGAGTTGCGTTTGAGTTTCAATAGGCAATCTGAAACAATATTAATGTTATAACCGACATATTTGTTCTATCGATTTGGAGGGAAATTAAGTGTAATATTTTCGGAGGCAAAATATATTGCACCAAGAATTTGGAGGGAAACAATGTTCATTTTGGAGGGAATGATGAGTGGATAATTGAATTGCTATTTATGGCTGCACAGACGATTTTGCCCATGTAAAAAAACTCCACGTCAACTATTTAACGGAAAACATGATAGTCTGGGTACCATTTAAGGTAAAAAAAAATTGTAGGTACCAAAAAGTACCTTTCGCAATAGTCTAGGTACCATTTTAGGTTTAGACTGTCACGCCCCGACTCTTAAATTTTACCTTAATTACTAACATTGTGGTAATAAGAATTTTACCGTCTTCGTCATTGAATTTATAGTCCTAAAGTCCCTAGAGGTGTGTTGAGGGACGAATATTTCGAAAGAATTATTCGAAGGAAGAAAATGTGACGACGGTAAAAATGGTAAATTTTAGCTAGTAAAAGGTAATTTTTATTGGGGTATTATTTTGGAGTGTTGAATTTTGGATTGGGTATAAGTGGTGTTGGACCGGGCCTTTATTTTGGGTCCAAGCCCGTTTTTCTTTTTCTCTCTTTTCTCTCTCTCTCTCCCGCTCCCGCACCCGAGCTCTTCCCTGCCGGATTTTCTGACCGCCCGACCGCCGCCGTCCGGCCGCCCCAGACTGCCGCACCAGTCCCAAACGATCGGTCTCCCACCCAGCTACAGTCCTAGACCGGTGGCAGCCTCCCTAGCGCCGCTGTGAAGGAGGAATCAACGCCGAAAGCCCCGACTGCCGAAAGCTATTTTTCGCCAGAACTCCTTCCTCCGGCCGCTATATCCGGCGAGCCTTGGCTCAAAAGGAAGTCCTCCTCCCGTGCTTCAATCCCTCCAAAGGGCTCCCTCCATCTTGAGCTAGGTAAGGAGAAATCGGTATTTGAAATTCTAAGGCTTTATTGTGTGTTTGTGTTCGATTGACTTGGTTAGGCTTAGAATTGGAGTTTGTGGTAGTTAGGAATGTTGTAGAGGAGGTTGAGAGGAAGGTGCTGTCAAATTTTGGTGAGCATTGGAGGCCGCCGGAGCTGGTCGCCGGCCGCCGCCGAGAAAATGTTTTTGGTGGAGAATATTATGAGGAGTTTAATGGAATGAGTTTTAGAATTTTTGGAGGAGTTTTGGATAGGTTTTGGAATTTGTTAAGTTTGGTATTTTTGGCGGATTAATAAGTTAAAATCAGGCCATTGGTTTATTTTTGATGATTAGGACGTTGGAAGGTGTTTTTGAGGATGTCGGTATTTTTAGAGATTTGTGGTTGGCAGTAAAGTTAGGATTTAGGACGATAGGCATGGTTGAGCGCGGGAAGCTCATATTTAATTATGCCTATTTTCTTTGAACGTTGGGATTTATTTAAGGAATTATTTATGTTTTGGAACAGGACGCGAGGAGGCTCGAGCAGAGGAGACCTCCGACCGACGTCAGGCTTAGACCTACGTTGTTAGTGGACCTTGTTTTTAAATAATGTTTTATTGTGGAATAATTTCTTTTGTTGGAATTTATCCTGAATTGAGAATTTCAGTGATTTTACTCATTTTATTTAACGTTTATGAGTATAGTATGTATATGAGAGAACACTAGCTAGCAATACGTGATTCCCCTCATAATGAGGGAAAATGTCATTATGAGGTGACGTGAGCGTTAGACGCCAGCGTCGTAGCCATGTACGACTTTCTACTTTCCGAGTTCATTCTATGTTTTTAGATTCATTCATAGAATTCGTACAGGGAGTAAGCACGTATAAATACCACTCGGTCGTTTCCCCCATACTGAGGAAAAATGCCACTATGGGGTGACGTGCGCGTTAGACGCGAGCGTAGTAGCCTGGTATGACTATCTACTTTCAAGCTTATTCATAGATAGCATACATGGAGTAGACGGGTGTGAATACATACTGATATAAATACATAATTTTAGCCTGAGAGGCTGTATTTGTTTAAGATTTGGAGACTAGCTAGAACTAGTCGTGTCCTTGAAAGTTTTTCTTAGGGAAATATTTATTGCTTGTCGAGATTATTTTGTCCACTCACCCTGACGTGATTAAATATTTTCCCCTGGGCTTTTCCTTCGCTTTTAATTGCCCAGTCTGCAGAGTTCGGGTGGGGTCTAGAAGGAGGCGACGAGGCATAGTCACCCACATTTCCACTACTGTTCGCCAGTAGGTTATCTGTTTAACCCACTAGGATTTTTCTTCAGCTTCCGTTGTCTTTCTTGTAGTAGCTCTGAAAACTTTCGGAAAAATAATTGTGTATTATTTTATTCAGTTATTTGGATTAAAGTGAAGATTATTATTTTGGTTAAGAGGGTGTTCTATATTTTTCCGGGTTAGGGTTGTCCATTTTCAAGGGAGGTTTGCCGAGTCTTTCGGTAAATTTTCCTTGGAGGTGGTCCCCGCAGGACTTACCTCGGGTTTCAGGGTGAAATTCAGAGTGGGTCTTGACATTTACCCTTACGAAAAATTTAACTTTGGCAGTTCCATAAGCCAAATTGACTTAATTAGTAAAGATAGCCACGATTTTTGAAAGCAGGTTAGGGGTTGCATTTTTAAAACCGAGTTTTTTTTTATAAAAAAATAATAATAATTAAGTATTCTCACAACAATACCAAACTAAGCCTAAGATTGTCGAAATCATAACTTTGAATCTATATTTGTCAGTTTGAATCTATATTCAGTTCTCCTTTGACATTCAATTCGAAGATAATGCATTCAATTAGAAATAGACCTCGTTGCCTCACCATGCGTCATATCATTTAACGGAAAATACATGTAATTGTTTCGCTTATTATGCTTACCGTTCGTACAAGTAGCAAAGTTTGCATGCGTAGACTTTACGTATGTCGTTTGCTAAATTTTATTCGTATCACCATGTTGAAACAAACAAATATCCGAGCAATCCCTAATTAACTAGCGGAACTCGAGGACTTATACGTATTTGCAAACATAATAAACATGTGTAAATGTGGATCCGTCCCACCAACATTTAAAACTCGGGGACTTCCCACCACATTTTTGTAACACTAACAAGTTACAAATGAGACAGGATTATCCCAACTATTATTCTTGGACAACCGCTTGTCTACCAAGCATTAAATGCCAAGAATAAAGATAATCCCCCAACGATTTCATTTAGCACAAATAATATGGGTTTTTCAGGTCACACAACAAGGATCCTCTCAAGTCCATACTTACAAGCAAACAGATCTTGGAAGAGGTGATGAATCAGATGAAGAAACCTCGTACAAACGGGATGCCTCGCAAAACGAGAGACTAAGCGATGATTATCCGCTACTACTTAACCTCACTGCAATGATTATCCACTTGTGGGATGCCTCACCGCTTGTGAGAGACTAAGCGATGATTATCCGCCACTACTTAACCTCACTACGATGATTATCCGCTTGTGGGATGCCTCACCGCTTGTGAGAGACTAAGAGATGATTATCTGCTACCACTTAACCTCACTATGATGATTATACGCTTGTGCGATGCCTCATCGCTTGTGAGAGATTAAGCGATGATTATCCGCTTGTGAGAGACTAGCGAAGTTTAACCGTTAGGAACACACATTTCTGCTTGGGAGGTGTCTCGCCAAGAATCTAGCGATATATCAATGCTAAGAATCTACCTCCTTCGATGAGAGACCCTCGTTGAATGAGAGAACGAAAAATGGGCCCAAACAAATTTCCTCACTATTTGTGAGAGACTAGCGATGATTAACCGCTAGGAATTTTCCTCGCTGCTTGTGAGAGATTAGCGACGATTAACCACTAATAACTTTCCTCACCGCTTGTGAGAGATTAGTGAAGATTAACCGCTAAGAATTACCTCACCGCTTGTGAGAGACTAGCAAAGATTAACCGCTAAGAATTACCTCACCACATTTGAGAGACTAGCGAAGTTTAACCGCTAAGAATTTGCCTCAATATGTGAGAGAACAACAAAGCCTCGCCGCTCCACTGAGGATTCAAGCGGACCTTCTTAGCTGGCGAGTTGGGGACTTCCAGCGCTCATCCAGTGAGCGGTTAACGCTCATCCATCAAGTGGCTAGCACACATTCAATGAGCGGCTAGCGCTCATCCAACAAGCAGTTAGCATTCATCCAGCGAGCGGCTAGCGCTCATCCAACAAGACAATTATTGTAGCATTGATTTGCCAAGACATTCCGGCAAGAGTTAGTTTTCGCTAGCAAGTTGAACTGCCAAGACTTCGATAGCAGTTTGAAGAGACTCTTCTTGCTTGAAGAGTTCGGGGACTAGTAGGGGCTGGGCGCCACCTTGGTGTCACTTATGCTTAGTGACAATGTTTTAAACTCCCCAAGTAAGAAGTTTCTCTTACTCGGGGACTTCGGGGTCTTGTTGGTACCACCATTGGCATGGCTAGTATATTATGCCACCGAGCATAAGTAACACCTTCATTGTGGGCCCACGAGCCATAACGAGACCCGACCACGACATACATCTTGAAACCTAACGTACAAGCTACGCAACGGTACCCGGAAGTCGCCAAAAGCTTACCCGGAAGTTACCTTCCCGGTCTCACCAACATGCCATCACACAACACTTTAAAGACTAGAATAGGACTCTTGTCCCACATTGGAAAACATGTAAAGCAATGAGCCTCTTTCTTACTCACCACACATAGACAACAACAAATACTTGTAATACTTTGGTTGGTCATTTAAGGCTCCCAACACATAGTAGAATCTTAAGTGGATGTAGCCTTACCCACCGATGGCAAGGTGAACCACTATAAACCTTGTGTCTCCATGGACCATGGACAACATCTGTAGATGCAAGAGATTAACCCGCATAATCCACTGCATCAACACCTGTTTTAGAATAATGAGCCCTAATATTCAAAATTCGTTCAATTTCTTTAGTTACATTTTCAAACGGTGACTGAATGAACTATCACTCCAAATTGCAATTTATGAAATTCGTTCAATATTAGCACAAAATTGTATTTTCATGTTTTGAATACTCAAAAAAGAAACACGTGATCTGGTCAGAAGTCATGAAATTCCATCAAGTCATGAAATTCCGATCAAATAAAAAGTCGTGAAACTGATTCCCGTGAGGTAATATGTTCATGAGCAGTCAGAGTTCATCAGAAACGTAGAAATGAAGTTAACACTAAAGGACCATGTCCTAACACTAATAGTACAAATACAGAAACAAAAAGGTATTGTCAGCGTGGTCAGCGTGATACCATCACATTTCTTGGCTTCAAAGAATAATAATTCTACAACAGCAGGTTAATTTCTATTATGGAGTTTTGCTGCAATGAAACAAAACCCTCGGGGCATAATCCTGATCTAGAAAACATAAGTGCTCTATCAGCAAAGAGGGTTGTGTATTTCTATTCAACTTTTTAACTCGCAGCAGCACCAGGTAACATGCTTGCCAGTCCCCCGTTTCCCATTGCTTCTTGAGTTCGCCTCATTTCTTCGGGATCTGTTGCATAAAAGGAGAGTTGATTGCATAAGTATATGAACATATAGCATCCAACAACTGTGAGCGAAAATGGAGAGTGCACGAGCATTATGAAGCAAGATAATATGATGCATATACAAGCCTTGGGAGGACTAAAGTGCATGATTTAAGACAAAAACTGCAGACCGACCCCAGAGAAGTGAAATGCGGCAGTCAAAGCCATCTAAGGAGTGGAGGAAGCCACATGTTCCCCTTCCTCAATTTAAACAGGAAATGCTCATATCATTTTTAAAAAGCTTTAAGTATGAAATAATCATAAGATTTTCAGTATTATATTAGTGAACAGAAAGAAAAAATAAGGTAATAATTATCAAACTATGTATCTCGGGTATATCTCATACAAAATGAGATATTGTGCAATACTAGTTTTCCCATTTTTGACAGTTCAAAATCAAAAAACTTGAGACTCAGCCCTGCAAACTCTGAAGAGAGAATCAGCACGCCAGTCCCCATGGAGTCATTTTGACACGATGAAATCTAAGTCTGAAGCCCATAACATAATATAGAAACCTGTAGGAGCAGAGAATACTTACCCATGTTCACCATTAGTTTGGGCATCAAAAACACAACCACCACCATAAATCCAACCATCAAACCCATTGGGCTCTTTACAATAGACATAATGTTGAAGGGTTCCCTTATCTGTGATCATAAAAATCCATGATGATAAGAAATAGTGAACTTATTATGTTGAATGAGATTTATACCAACCTCATAGTATTGTTCCTCTTTGAGTGGCTCTAAAACAAATTCAAGTAGACCCCTCCTATTCTCAGTCAGTGCTGCCTGAACCTTGCCAGGGTTTCTGGCACTAACATCAACTCGGACCTAAACATTTTAGTGAAAAATCCCATCAGAGATCATTACATTTTGACAAGTACAAAAGGAAAGGTATTCAATAGAAAAGGAGTCTTACCGGAGAAAAGAAGTAACCTATTGCAGACACTTCAATTAGATGAGTCCCCACGGGTACATTATGGCTTGAATTAGCATTTTATACTAAATATCTATGAAATTTTAATACACTAGAAACACACTCATGTGAAATTTTGTATTAAAATCAACATATCAAAGAAGATTTAGGATACAATGAGAACACTTTGGCCACCATTTAGTATGACTTTGATATTTGATATTTTTCCATGAAGACCGAACCCTTTCACCCCAGACCTGCATAGAAAATTCAATAACGGACATGAGCTATGAGTTTATAATATACAAAGTATACAGTAAGGGGATTTATAATGAGATGCAACCATAGAAGAACCTTTTACTTGGATCAAAAAGAAAAGGAAAACATTAATAGTCAATATTGATGATCAAAGTGTGTAGAGTAATCCTACAAACCCTCCTACAGCAAAGAAAATAATTTTTGATGATTGCAGTGTACAGGGTAATCCTACAAACCCTCTTATATCAAACCTAACACAGGTTTAGCTAGTTCTAACAGAACAAGCCTCATTACAAGAAATAACTTGACCGAGGACTTGAAAATAATGTGGTCTTATTGTGGGCAGGTGCTGGGTATCTCTTGTCAATGAAGGGAAAATTCCACCAGACATATTCTCGGCACTACTTTCTTCCCCAAATTCACTACATCAATACCCTCTCCTCACCACTCAATGCCAGTCGGCTTTAGCGTTTTCTCTCAACGAAACAAATGGAGTTTCTATCCACACTCATTACCCTTCTTCAGAAACCACAACTTAAGCATATCTTCCTTCACCATAGCTGTTTCTACAGGAACCCGTAGGCTATGTAGAAGCACTGTAGAACATAATCAGTAGACAACACATGGGCATATAGTGGTTCACCATGCCTCGGAGGATATGACTACGTCCACTTACGAATTCACTATCATGGCCAATAGGTCTTTGGTGTTACAAGAGTATCTATCCATCCCGCCCGGGAGAGGGAGATGGGGAAGTCAGAGAGACTAAAGGTCATTTCTACATAGGGGGAGCCTTCCTTTTATAGATAAGGAAGGTTCCATCTTTTTATACATTTCCGATGTGGGACTGATTACACATATATTCTTCTGATGTCTTCTTGTGGAGCACCGAGAAGCATCTTCCCGTTGCTGCATTGATGATCCTTCACCACGGCGAGGTAGCCGATGTCGGTCTACAAGTTTCATGACTGGTTTATGGGCGGAGAAGGTAGTTTACTGACTACTGACTACAATAGCGTATGAGCATGCCAAACAACAACATGAAGTAATTTACATCATCTTATGAAATTTCAAAGCTTATAACCTTTACTAAGTCCAAATCAGGGTAAAATTCCTTAACCTCACAGCACTAATCCGATCAATTTAACCACAAAACCAGCCCTAATCACGTTTAACATGGAACCAACCACTCAAAGCTAACATCTAGCTAAACTCAATTCATGTTTGAAGTCATTGGTTGATTTATTCACCGTAACAGAATCCAAGATCACAAATTTCGAACACTTGTACACAAACTACAAACACTCAGAATTGAAAAACATACTTGGGATCTTCACTAGGCCAGAAATAAGGTAACTATCAGCAGACCTGCAATTCGATTCGGAAATATTAAAAAACTAAGCACAACTGTAGAAGAAGGATCGGCAGCTCCACGCCATAACTATAGCAACGACGATAGAGAGGGCTTTGTGCGACGGAGAGTTTCATAGTGAAAGAAAGAGTGTTATGTGCGATGATACGCACTTTTATATATACTTGGTGTGGCCGCCCAATCACCGGTATACGCACTCTTCATTTGAATCTCAATGTTCCACGCACGGAAGACTTTGTGAGACTGTGTACGCCTACTTTCTCTTTTACAGCAGTAATTAAACGCCCTTTTAGTTTTTGACAACTATAAATAATAAAAATTAAGATACACATCAGTCACATGAATTATAATAAAAATTAGGATACATATAAGATAGCAAGGTCGATTCTTTCAAATTCACTATCCTTCACCATGATGAGGTACCTGGATGCCGTTCTACCGTATCTATGTCGGAGATGATGAAAGTATAAATTAGACCTCTTTTCTTATTTATCTCAAGTCTTAAACAATAGAAATTGAAAGAACAACAGAACACAAGATTTGTTAACTACAGTACGTGTAAACTTTCCTTAAGGAAACTTCACCGCGAGACTTTAATAGTCCACACTTGAATTAATGCACTAAGAACAAATAGAATTACAGTCTTTATCAAGCAGTGATGTTCAGCACAATCACATTCATTAGTATACAAACTAACTTGATCTTTACAACTGAAAAACCTATTCTATTCTTTTGTGAACCAATCACTGGTATGAAGGAACTGAACACGCCTTCTTGAGTCACACACCACTTATCTCGATCACTATACAATGACAGATGCAATGATACAAAGATGACAAAATGACAATGAGTTTTTCAAGCAATTTTTATATGTAGCAGCGAAGTATCTATCAATAATAAAAATAAAAACTCAATAGTTTCAATGTGTATATATAGAGAGAGATAAGATCTCCCACTCAATCAAATCCCCACTGATTCCTAATTGAGATACACAAGGAAACTTATTCTAAACCAAATCAGTTAGCAACAAATATGATTTGGAAAATCATTTTCCTAACATATATATATATATATATATATATATATATATATATATATATATATATATATATATATATGAAACTTCCTAAAACATCTCAAAGATATTTTAACGAATCTAATCTCAATGAAACTCAATCTTTTTCACAATCAGTTATAAAATCATGATATGCATGAGACGCATTTTACCTTTGGTGATCGAGATCAGTGTTACTGCAAGTTTACTGCAGTAACATTGGCTTGGACTTCGCTTCTCCTAGTTGGACCAGGAAACGTCTCTTCTTCTTGATCCGGATGTTTAATTTTCAAGTTGAATATGATTACCATATACTTAAAGATGAGACCCGCTGTGGCCGGAGCACGGTCTAGGAGATTGTTGCTTATGCTTGGTGGGATAAGATATACATCGTATCTACACATGATCATTATGTTTTACCATAATCGTGGAGGGGGTCCATACTCTACACATATAGTGGAGGGAGGTCCATGTATCTATGGCAAATTGATGTTCGCTCTCGCTCATTATGATGGAAAGATGAACACTGATCTGGTTCCGATCAAAACTATCATGATCTAGGTTGAAATTTTTGGTCTCCCACCGGACCTTATGACGAAGGAAGCTTTGTACATGGTTGGTGCTACTCTCGGCCGGATCCTAAATCACGATCATCCAAACCTTGTCCTGGGTGCGCGAGCTAGGGTTCGATTGGAGCACATCCTCGACTCTCCTGTCAAACAAGTGCGATTTGATTTCAGAGAAGGTAAGGATATGACTTATGTGTCGTTAACTTTCAAATATGGAAGAGTTTACGGATTTTGTAGGACTTGTGGGTTGTTAAAGCATAAAGCTAGTTGTCAGGGGCCTCAGACGTGTCCGCGGGGTTGATTTTAGGTGGAGGGGTGCAGGGAAACCTTAACCCTAACCCTAATCTCACACCGTTGCTCTCTCATGGCAACGCAACCAATACTAGGAACCCCTCTGCTTCTGGTTCTCGCTCTCAGGCTTTGGTCTGAGCGCCTAGCCCTGTGGTGTTTGCTCAGCTGGCCTCGGCTCCGCCGGTGCTGCAAAAGATGACGGTAAACGTCCTTGTTCTTTCCGGGAAGAAGCATGATGCAACTGTGTTAATGGGATTGGACTTGGGAAAGATGCCCAGAGGCTCGGTTGATCTTATGGAGGCCCAATCGACCAAACTAGACCTTATCCTGGAGCTGTCATTGCCTAATTTTATCGGATCTCTTATCATCTCACTACCCAAGAAGCGCAAGGTTGGGAGGCCGATTGGTTCCATGAATAAGCTAAAGGAGGAGGACAACACCCTTGGAAGCTGCAAATTAGTGCTAATGTATGAAGGTGAGGAAAAAGGTCCAAGTTTCGGTCAAACATGCCTTGGTCATTGATGGTTTGCAGGAACTGTCTCCGGAGCCGGTGGCTAGTTCGATGGCGGTGGAAGAACCCAGGGATACCTCCTATGTGTAGGATGGTACCGGGTTGGATAATAAGAGAAGGTTAGGGGCCTTTGGGCATGTCCGAACATTCTAGTTTTGTTGATTTGCTATTTTTTTATGAGAAGTGAAATCCACACGTCCCAAATTGTAGTGACTCAAATTATGGATTTCCTCCTTTTTTATTTCTGCTTGGTTGAACTTCTTAATAGTTTCTTTTAAGTTGTTTTAAGGCTATCTACCATGGTTTCATTCTCTCAGACCTTATGAGCTGGTCATGTTGTAAATCACCATTTTCCAGTTTGGTAGTAAAGGCTTCATGTCCATGTTTCAAAAGAAAACTTCCTTTCTTTAGTTCAAACCTTATTAACCCAAAAAAAAAAAAAAAAAAAAAACCTCTAAAACAATATTGTTCAAATGGGCTGCTAGCCCGTTGACGACCTCTATAAAAAGGCCGGAAACCTAATCCTCAAAACTCAAGCGGTGACATCAGCAAGGATTATCGACGACCAGAACTCTCTGAACCAGTCTGGTGTAGGTTTGCGTTTCTGGGTTCGATCGTTGCTTTTGGTTGGTTTTATATTCTAATTTTGCTTCATTATTATAATTAAAACAATCGGATTATTCTGAAATTGGTGAAGATGGAGGAGAATCAGATGATTCATGGCGGTGTTGTATTGAAGGAAGAATTTCTTGATAAGTCTATGTACCTCGGTAGCGTTGAAACTATAACCTTCGGAGACAAGCTAAAGCTTGCCTATGTTATTCGGTCCATCAATCTTCGCGAATTGCTGATGCCACCATCGTCGACGGTGAAAAAAATAGCACGGCAAGTGGCGTGTATGACCGGGGAAGATCTCCCAATCTGTGGGGGTTGCGGTGTTTTGGGCTCCAAGATTTTTTTTGCCGGCGGCTTTGCACCTAACAGGATGCTCTTTGGAGCTTGCAACAGTGTTTATGTCTATGATATCCATGACCCCAATCAAGAAATATTCATGATGCCCCAGACTTTAAAGGGAGGGAAAGAAAGACCGGTGATGGTTGAGTTTGCTGGCAAACTCTACGTTCTGAGCTGTACGCCTAGACGTGACAATTTCGAGGTATTTGACCCCGATCGGGCTACTTGGTTGGCTCTGCCGCCATACCCTAATCCTCTTCGTGGCTGCCCCTCCTCTTATGCACTTGCAGGCAGCAAGTTGTTTGTGTCCAACCCAGACAACTCTTCATGGTCCACAAATAAGGAACGGCCGCCTCAAAATGTTTGGTGCTTTGACCTTGCAGCCCAAGACCCTCAGAAACAAAAATGGAAGAGAGTCCGCACTCCATTTCCATTTTTTCGCAATGGTCTAGTGCTGGACCTAGAACAAAACCCTCACAGAAAGTTACTGTTTACTCTCAAGCAGGTGCCCCCTCCGTGACTAATCTACTAGTTTATCTTATGTCCTTGGATGAAGACCAAGAAGATATCACTGAAATTTTGGAGATGAATCTGCCAGCTGAGTTCCCTTACCCAGACGAGTATCATTTCTTCCATCTAGGGGGAAACAATGTCTGCCTTGTCAACTCCTCTCCCAGAGACATAGATGATGACTACTTTGAAACATCTGAAGATGGGTCTCTTATCTTGCGTGGTGCTGCCATACTTTTTCAGTTTGAATTTGACATCTGCAAGGTGAACGAGGACATGAACAATTGTATCACTGTTGAATTACAGCCTCCTTGCGGTTTCGAATACCATGGCGACCCAGGCCCTCACTCACCGCCTAGCATCCTTGGTTGCTTTGTGCTCTAATGACTTCAACTTATGTTTCTGTTATGCTTATCTTCTGTTCTATTCTATGTGCGACTTAATTTTGTAATCCAACTATCTATCTATATTTCGTTCTTCATTAGTGTTGTAATCCAACTATCTATCTATATTTCGTTCTTCATTTGTGTTTTATTCAGTGTGTTTTATCTGTACTATGTGTTTTGAATTGTTCATTATCAAGTACCGGCAATACTAATTGGCAATTTGTTGTCAACAAATAAAAGCAAATCCAATCAACAACTGCTCAACCAACAATGAACCAGTACACAAAACAAAGCAGAAAAGACAGTGAAGAAGAAATATAGAAAACATACACAATCCAAGTTGTTGGCAAAAGACTGATATGATACTTCTGATATCTGAGAACCAAGTCAACTGAGAAAGTCCATATCCTTGCCACTATCTCCAATCAAAACTGAAACAAAACTCTGGAGATCACCCCAGAGTTACTGCAGAAGAAGATGAAATTTTTTTAGTCAATATTATATTTTAGGATTGACTAGTTAAAACTTAAAAACCAATAATGGATCCAAGATGGCCCTCGTTTACTAGTAGCTAGGGAGCTTATTAAACTATTCCAGGAAGGCATCTTTCCTTTCGTTTTGGTTTCCAATGGTTAAAGAAGCATTTCTGACCCAACTTACTTTCCTCCTCCTCTTACAACTGAAGCTAGTAGACCCAACTCAAAAACATAATATTCATTCACAAGTTGATTTTGTTGCATATGAAATTATGTATATATGATTTTATTCAATTTTAGCAATTGTTGATTCCTCAACTGCTGGCTGAATCTAATAACACATATGAACGTTTCAACAAACACCTTCTATTGAAGATCATCCATCTTATGTGGAATAGTAAAAAACTAAAAACCCTAATCGCAGAGAAGGCCAATATCATATAAAGCAATAGAGGAAATGAAATGATCGAACCAGAAACTGAACACAAAAACCTGTGGAGAAAACTAATTAAACCAACAGACTGATAGACTTCCCATCATTCTTTTCTCTACTGATAGACTGCAATGTCAACGGAGTCTAGGCAGCCATCCGAGCTCAGCAGCCGGTGTCTTCCCTCCAACATGACACACAAAAGACTGCAACTATTTTCATTTTTTGCAAGTCAAGGGGTTTTTATGCCCTTTGTGTAAGGTACCCCTTTTTGTCAATAGGAGCTATTAGTCTGTGGGTAGCGGTTTTCGGGCAAGGCGCCAACTATTGGTGAAGGGAAGTTTATGTCACTGGCATTCGTAAGATACGATCGCTCAGCTAGCTACAATGCTTTTCTGCATGATGATTTGGAAGTTATATGTATATTCGTAGAGTATAATGGAAGCTGCAAAGAAGTAAATTCATTTTTCACTCTTAAAGCACTGCAAATTGTAGTCACTGCCAAATGTTCATATAACTTTTTTTTGAGGAACAAATGCTCATTTCAGTACAACAGGATTACAGGAGTAAAGGGAAGTTGTGGCTTCTGCCAGGCGACTTACCTTAGGTAAGTTTTCCAAACCACAAATGAAACATTATAGGAAAACGGATACTTAGCTTTTCCTCAAGTGAGGGTACAAAAGCAAATTTAAACTGAGCCTCAGATTTCTCCAAACCAGCCCGTATTAGTCAATACTCCATCAGTTAGTGACATGAACTAAGGTGTTTTTATACAGAGATTTGAAAAACGTATGAGAATGAAATAAGGCTGGATGCTCCTATAAATTTGCAGACCCTTGTTAGTTAGGTATGTATACTATGAACAACCATTCAATAATCACCAATAATACCGAAAGCTGATGCGTACAAAGTATAGATTGAACAAATTCCAGAGACAGTAATTTGTAAAAGCATAAATAGGCCTCTCTCTATACAAAGAATTAATTAATATACAGGCGTAAATACATCTATATATAGCTATGACCTATGTATGTACTGAAGTTTGAAAAGAGCAGAATGTACTGTGTGCAGAACTAATACTCGAAGAACAAACAATCTGATCATAGTAGCCCTGACAACTCATAGTCAAATATGCTGACCTCTTGATCAATCTGACCATAACCGTTAATGTTGAAAGGCTCAAATGGTTCAGTCCCCAAAAGCCAGGACTCAAGATCTTGAAGTGGCAACATATCTACCATTTGGTCTGCTGTCGAAGGTGATGAACCTTCTAAAATATTTGTTGTATTAGCATCTGAGTACATCTGGTAACACAGCTGGTTCAATTCTTGGTCATTCATAAACATTTCTTGGTTCCACAGCCCGGAAGAATCAAATGATGCATCAGCTGAGACATCCACACTGCTAATACTCCTCTCAGGCTCTACTTGATACTCCTCAACATCTACAACTGGTACTTTGTGTTGTTGCTGAGGGTGTGATGAGGAGGTAGTAACTGAGATATTAGAGCTTCCATTGCCGGTGAGGTCTTGCACTAGGGTCTTGAAGCTTGAGCAGTCAGTGATGTAGACTTTAGGCCTCAAGAGTCTAATCAAACTGTTAAACTCCTTCCTCTCTTTCTTAGATATTTTCACCGATGTTTGGCTTACTTTCTTCCCCATAGTTTCTAACAATTCTACTTAGTTGTCTTAGCTGCCTGCCTAGGATTCAACTCCAGATATTATGCTAAAAGCGGATGCTTCAAGAGCTATAAATATTAAGGCTAACAATGGAGATTGTTTTGAAGGTGGTGGTAACAGAATAAGACACAAAAATTACAGATGCTGAAAATGATGTTGGTTCTTAAAAAATAGAAAAGAAAGTTTCATAACAGGAATAATCTATATTGACCAAACTAAAATCATACTCTCTCGTTTTCGGAGAATGACCCATCACACCTCAATTCAAATGCCAGGGTTTGGATTTACATGGAAGCAGATGTAGACATTGGTCAATTTAAGAGGGTAGTTTTTGGTGTATAAAGCTAACTGTAGAATAATATGATACTGTATGTAATGCCATATAGGGTAGAAGAGCATTCAGGGCACGCCGCCAACTATTTAGAATCAATTATATATGCTGCATAATTGTATATTCTGCTTCAAGTAATCAGGAATAGTAAACAAAGAAGGACACGAAATAATTAAATGGGAATTTAGCACTTGTTTACTTGTTTTATGAGGCAGAAATTGAAAATAAGATGTGCCATTAGAACAGTGATGTGTGAATGCCTCAACGTCCACATCTCAGGTGTCACATAAGAAATCTGGGAGTTTGGCTTTGGCTGTCTTATACTATTTGCCTACTTCAAATACCAGTGTGCCACATTGCAGCAATGAAGATAGACTAACTGTTTAGCAAAGGAAAGGAAGTCATTTTCTTATGATCACTTAATAAAGAAATGAAAAGGTCATTTTCTTAGGTGATTATAGAACTAGTTGGTCTCCCAGGAATACTGCAGCCTCATGATCCTGACACCTTCTGGACTTTAGCGAGTTGTGTCTTACTACTCCTATATTCATGATGCAGGTCACCCTTGTGTTTGCTTAGTTAGGATTATATGGATGGAGTGATTCAAATCCCTTTAGCATTCTCCAAAAGTTATGTATCATACTTTCAAGTTTTTAGAGAAATAGCAAATTTAATTTGTTCTAAACTTTCCTCCTTTCATCAAAGTTCAATCTAAAAGGGAACAAAGATGAGCTTTCCCCCAGAAAAATATTTCCAAAATTATATTACCAGGATTAGAGTTTCATTTTAATATTTACCAGAAACTGAGTGTCACAGTAAACAATATGCCTTTGTTTGAATTAGCTGTAATGAATAGAAAATTATATAAGGTGTAGAGGACACGTATTGGCAATTTGGCATAGTAAATTGTATGATCAACGTGGATGATAAGTCACCACCATGACACTGGGAGACTGTATGCTAGTGTTTGTATGTATCAGGTTCCCAGAGAAGCAACGTCAACAATATCAGACAAAACAGACGCTTCAATTCAGTTCACTTTTGTGACAAAGAGTCGAACCTAGCTTAATAACTAAACTTAGACTTAATGGTCATGAATGGGGTTTTGGTCTTGACTGAAGATATAAACATCAGATGATACAATACCACTAGACATAATAGCTAAAGTTAAGCGACCCTTTGAAGAAGCAAATCCCAAATAGGGTACCAAAAGGTTGAAATCCCTCACAAATAACCTGTCCAAGTCTTACTGATGGGTTTCCTGAATGGAGGTTGAATTGGAGCATTTCATTTATCCGATTCAGGTGATACATGGTTGAACTAAGACATGGTACCATCAAGTTTATCTCTATATCTCAAACATTCTTTTCAGATTCAAGAGTCCTATATAGATGTAATGTGAAGATTTCATTCAACAATATGCCAAGAGGATGCCATTTTTCACATCAAATAAGTTGCAGGAAGGAAACATAAGATAGCAGAGTAGTTTCAAAAATGTAGGCAACATATAACAGCATTATACCAATTCAAAAGATTAGCCATATAAGCAACTTTCCCGACCAACCCTGTACCATATCCTTCTTGTTTTCACAAGTCTTGTTATCAAACCAATCAAACCATTCATTATCTACACAAATCTTTGTACTGTATAATTTCTGTACAGTAAATCAGCCAGATTTGAAATTCATCTACCCATATTACTATTATTAAAAGAATCTCATTGGTTTTCTAAGAATTAGGATTCAAAAAAATGGAACAGCCCTTAGTACCACCTACCAACTAATGACCATAGAGCTAACATCTTTGTACGAAGTAGTTTGGGTGATAACAGCAAATTCGTGACCGGTTTCTTTTATTCTCCTAATCGTCTGTCATTTCTCCGGAGTACAAACAATACCCAACCTCAAACTTGAAACAGCAGATAATCAGAATGGAATGTTTGCTTACAGTAAAATCTAGTGGCTACAAAAGGAGTAATATAATGAAGAAATAAGAAGTCACAGAATCTGAGCACCAAATGCAACATTACATTCGACTATATGCAAATCTAATTTACATGATATGGAGGATAAATCACCACAAAAAGGGCGAGGAAGAGAAAGAATAGATACAAAAAGGAAAGTTACAATGAATTTTTAATTAACTGGAGTCTGCATGCTGTCAAGCAGAGTTCAATAGCTACTAAGCCCTCACAATTTACCTATCAGTATAGACCTAAAACCTGAAGAACAACAAAATGATCGGCTGAAAGATGATGCAGCGCAAGTAGTAAAGAGAACTTGTGTACCTCACAGTTGCCTGATGGAAGTGGTATAATTCTTTATGATGTATCTGCAATTATCCCATCTTTGACATCTTCCTCCAAAACCAACTTGACTAATACCTGCTTCTCAAGTGAGTACCTTACAGGAAGAGCACAAACATCAAGGCTTTTGGGTTTCATGAGCATTATCTGTCAACAATGACCCCAATCGAAGCATTAGAGGATATACAGGGCTAAACTCTTTGTCTCCTCTGGCCCTTACATGTGTAGCATAGTCATCTAGTGTTGCCTTAATACCCTTCCAAACCTGGTCCTCTCCTTGAGAATCTAGCCACAAGGAGTACTGCAGAGGTGTTAGTTTGTTCCTTTGCAGTGGCGATTGCAATTCATCGGGACCTCGGGAGTATAGATGGTGAAGTATGGCACTTGGTGGTAGATCTTGAAGAAGTGGAGAAGCTCCTAGTTGGGATGTGTCCAAGAAAATGAGAGGCCGAAATGCTCGAAGAGCTCTATATGGTGCACCAAGTTGCTCTACTGGAAACAAATTCTGGCCTACAGCTAATTCCAGCTCAGCCATGTCCCTAGCCATCCTTAGCTTCCCTGATTCTGAAAGGGGTCTGACAAGAGAAGCGTGCCTGATAAAAAATATTAAAACACGTGCAGCCATGCTCCTAACAAGTCTAGTACATATGGTCTCTACTCCCACTGTTGCAGTTTTTGAAGGCAACAGCCTGGATAGGAACTCACTCCGGAAGTGAAGAATGCACTTCTGCAACTCCTCCATGTAAGGTGATGCATTGTTATCCATAGCAGCATCGATGCCTAGCACACCAAACTTCTGTTCATGAATTTGCAAGATGCAAGATTCAAGACGATCAACCATGGCTTGGAACAAGGTTGTCACCGAATCACAAGCAACCCCATATATTGCACCTAATGCCGGAGACAGCACATCTGAGGCAATAGTGGGCAGTCCACTAATCATTGACGATATGCGTGTATGAATTTCCTGGAGATGCTGACATAGCACGAAGTTCTTGAGTTGGGCAGGAGTTGCAGGACCATTGACTTGCCGTGATTCGGGACCAGCTGATATCTGTCATTCAAATTATTTATAAATGAGCAAAATCCCAATATTGCCTGAAGATCACTTGTCACACTAACAGGATCACAACATAACTGTCTAAAGTATACACCCAGTCTACCAATCTTTTGTTGGGGATTGATTAATACGCCAAAAATCTACCAGAATAAGCTTATGAAAACCTAGTACATCATACATCTCACGTTTCTGTGCTTTTTTTTTTTTAATTTAATCAATTAGAAAAGTAAGGGACCACTAGTATAAACAGGCCTATAGAGTATACTTCAGACATGAAATGTGAACTAAGGGAATAGAGCAACTACAATGGATTCCATATACAATGAGCTCCTTCCGTCTAACTCTGGACATCTTACACTAATCAGAAGAAGAAGCAGACAAATGTCAGATTTTAGGCAAGATAACTATAAGAATTACCTGGAATTCAGCTCGTTCAGCAAGTAGTAGAAGAACCTTGCCAATCTCACGCAATACAAGAAGAGTCAGGCGCGCATCCAACTGAACAGACTCTATTTCTTCCTGAATCCGTGAAATGATTCTTGATATATGGTCTTTAGAGGGAACACTCCCACGGCTGGATACAGGAAATACATTATTCACAAGATCTGACAGACGACTATGGCAGAGAGCCAAGAATGAAGTCTGGAAAATTTCAACAGCTGCAACCAGTTGTTCTTTTCCCTCTGAAGTAATAGCTGGTAGAACCCCTTTCACATCTGTGTCACGTGAAATTCTTTCAAGAAGGTTATCTATCATGGCAAAAAGCTTTGGATACCCCATGGTGAATATCTCTTTCACAAAAGTTGATGCAGAAAAGGCTGACTTCATTTGGTTGGCAAAAGCCTTCACAAGGGCCTCCCACACTCTATCTGTTATCATAGGCTCCCCTTCCTGAGACGTACAAAACGATGTAAGCAAATTAACGATCTTAGATGGGATAAAAAGTAAAATCATCAGCAAGAATATCAATCATTACAAATGATCTACTAACAGACAAGCTTCATATAGCACTGTATGAAAATGACACACTGTACACAAAGAAAACAAATGAGTGAAATGACCTCTTTGTAAACCAAAATGCAAAGTATATTGAAACAGTCTGTACAGTCCTTGGTACATGGTTATATAGACCGTTCAAGTTGGCGGGAATTAGTGCAGATGAGCAGAAAAAGGATGAGAAACCAAATTAAAACATAAGAGAGTGTATAGGTCAGACATCAGCAACGCCAACCTAAGATATATCATCTTCCTAGGAGCTGCATAATGTATGATGTAATGTGAACCATGTCCAGTTGATATCCAACTACACGCCCAACTGTTAGTCTGTTACGTTAGCAAATATGGCTAGTAGTAGCTGATCTAAGAAAGTAGAAGCAAAAACACAAAATTAAAAGTAATGTCCATGCTCCTTACCAATCTACCCTTGGTATATAATCACCTAGTTTATCCTTCTTTTGACATTGAAGATTTAACCCCATTTCACGGAACCTCTCTTCATCAAATAAACTATCCCGCAGTCCTTGATATTTTACACTCCCTACTACACCTACAGTTTCTAATATTTTACATACCCCACTACACCTACATTTCTTCGCCTCCACTCTCATTTCATATAACAAAACAAACTATTACTCAGCATATTGAAAACAATTACAGTTAAGAGTAAATACAAAGCTATCCAAGAACTAAAAAGCAACACATTGAATCATTTGCTCTCACCTTAATAACTTCATCAAGCAGCAACACATGCGTAAACGGATCCCGTTTCTTAGACAACACCTTCTGCAAATGACACACAGCCACCATGATGGAATGCAACTGATCCATACACGTCCCCATTCTCTGCCAAAGTCCATCCCTGGCCTTAGCTCCCCCGCCAATCTGCGGCGTTCCACTCCCTCTAATACCTCCAGGGCCAAACCCGCTGCCCACCGACCCCGAAATGGCCTTCATATCCAATGCCACACTGATACTCTTCACTCCCAAACCTTTATACTTGCCAATCAACTGCTCCATAGCTTGCTTCAGCTCTCCGAGATTGTAAAACACCTGCAACCCGATCGCCACCTCCCCTTGGTTCAATCCCTCCATCCCAAGCTCCAAGGCCTTCATGGCCTCGCCGCGCAAGGTGTCGCCGGTCTCCCTGACCCAGGCGAGCTCCTCCTCGACGACATCGATGCCGGCGAGGTCGTACTCGTCGTAGATCGCCAAGATCTCGCAATGCAGCTGCGCGGCCTTGGCGAGATCGATCTTGTCGGGGTCGGCGGCGAGGTCGCGGAGCTTTTTGGAGAGGCGGAGGGCGCGGAGGGTGTGGTGGAGGAGCTCGGAGGTGGCGTGGAGGTTGGAGAGCTGGAGAGTGAGGGCGGTGATGGAGCGGAGGGGGTCGGAGAGCTCGGATCGGGTGTGGCGGAGGGAGGACTGGAGGGAGTGGACGGAGGATCGGACTGTGGAGAGGGCGTGGTCGGCGTGCTGGAGGGAGGAGAGCTGGGAGAGGAGGTCGGAGTGGCGGGAGAGGACCTCGGAGCGGAGCTGGGACTGGAGAAGGCGGATGGCGTGCTGGAGCTTCTCGGCGGTGGAGGCGGGGGAGCCGGAGGAGAGTGCGGCGGAGGAGAAGGAGGTGGAGGAGAAGGAGGGGGAGAGGAAGGCCGAGAAAATGGGATCGGCGGCGAAGGTTTCGAGTGGGGACGCGGCGGAGGGGGTGGTGGTTGTGGTTTTGAAGGTGGAGAGGCGTTGGAGTGGAGAGGCGGTGGAGGCTGGAGAATGAGCCATGTTTTCTCTGACCCGGTTTGGGGAGACTCCTCTTCTAGTTAAGTTGCTTTTTGCTTTACTTTTCTTATGAATCTGGACCTGTGGAGTGAGTTACTTGGCCCAAACGTAGACCAGGCCCACTGCTCCAAACAGTTTTCTTTTTCGATAAAGAAAAACAACAAAATTACAAATAAATCACAAAATCATGGAAATCGGAATTGAAAGTTGTGGTGGAAGAGAGACGGAAGCCTATTTTGCCAGACAACAACTAAGGTAGAGTTACCGATATCTGCGTTTGAATCAGCAAGAAGTTTGTTTCATGTCACATCTGAGTAAAATAAAGTGATCGAGGTAAACTGTTTGGTTTGAGGTCATGACTTTAATAACTTTCTTTTGAAATATACTTTTATGATTTATCTCCACTCAAAAATGAGAAGTCGTACCATATTAGTGCTTTGATGATAGCGAGTGATCTTGATATACTCCATGCACCTACCCTATAATGTGATGATCGTGGTGTGACACATTGGTACTTCATTTTAAAGAACAACATACACACATTCAGATCAACAAAATGAGAGTTTGAGTTTAGGTTGTTCTAGGAATGGCTCTTTAACCTTGTTTTCATTTCTAGTATCGGAAAATAGATATATGGTTGGTTACGTCGTAAAAAGATTATGAATATATCATGCAACGACTGTGTGGTAGAAAGTAAAATCTTTCTAAATTTTGTTTATAAAATTTTGTCATTTATATACAGTTTGGTTTTAGTCATGATTATTTAGTTTTGCTCTATTACTATGTTTAGTTCATTTTCTTTGTTCGATAGTTTTGGACGAAAAGATCTTCTAGTAAGAAACTTGTACGCATGTATCAGTTTACTGACAACAACTTCGGTTTCCAGTTTGATACTGATCGATTTGGTAGGTAGTTGGGTCAGGGTCTAATTTTTTGAGCAAAAGAAAGCATTGACGACTTATCGTCATGATATTAACCTTCTCTAAACTTGAAATTTTGAATTGAGAGACTGATGAAAGAACAGATTAATCAGATGATTCAGATCATAAATTAATAATTGCAGATTGAGAGAGCTCATCTTATTTTCAGAATGAATGAGTTTTTACATGACATGCTTTCTATGCCCAATTTTGGCAACAAAAGCAAAAACACCATAAAAAAAACCCAGAATAATACCAGAAGGCTAGGCCTAGATATAATCGATCAGCAGCAGAACAAGTAATTAACTAATTAAGACGAAGTAAGATTTAAGAAACTATAAGAATGAAATGAAATGAACTATAGCTGGCATTGATATCAGATGTGGCAACCGCAGCAGAGGAAGAAGAAGCATAAAGTAGAGACAAGAACGACAGCCTCCACGATGGAGAGTATCTTGAAGACGACGTCGTCGATGATGCTCAGACGCAAGTCGACGCGCTTCCACCGGAACACGGACGAGAATTTCCTCGGCCACAGCTCCTTGCTGATCACCTTCTTTAACGACCACGTCGACGAAGACTTGGAGCTGCTCGAGCTGCAGCTCTTCTCCAGTCTGTCAAAAACCTCTCGCAGTTCTCTGACTTCTCTGTTTTCCATGACGACGTTGTTGATCAATCTCTGTAGCTCGATCGATATCTGTGTTTGTTGCTGTTTTTAGGGTAAGGAATATATCATATATGTGTGTGTTTCGATGAGGTTAAGAAGGTGAGACTGAGATGGTGGTGGTATATATACAAATGGAGGAATTTAAGAGGCTGGTGTGTTCTTGGCTTTGGTTTCTTCATAAAGAAGGTGATGCAGCTGAGCTGAGCTGGTGATGGGAATGCTGGCCGAAGTAGCTAGAGAGGAGGGTATTTCTGGGATTTGGCAAAGCTTAGGGGAAGAATAATCTAGCTTAAAAGGGGCATTTTGATTATTTTACAGCAAGAAAGTCTTGATTGTTTGATTCTAATTGTGGAGTAGGAAATTGGCAAATGGCTTAGTTGTTCGCTTTTTAATTAGTAGGGCAATTTCTGAACAATGAGCAATGAAGAAAGAAGAAGAAGAAGTCCATGCATATAAAAAATAAAAAAAAGCTTGCTACTCACCAATTTTTTTTAAGAAGATGCCTTCTTTAACTACTCGACAGCCTAGCTCAACTGGTTAGAGATAAAAGATAAGACAAGTACATTTCATAGATAAAAATTACAAAACATTTAACTTATGTTCATCTTTTATTCAATTTTTATATACAGAGAATTCAACGTTTTGACTTAACGTGAAAGTAAAGTCGTTTATACTTAAATTAAATTCAGTTTACGTACCACACTGTGGTTTAGAGGTGAATTCATGTTAGTCCCTAAACTTTCAATTTCATGATTTTCATCAAATTAGCCCCTGAGCTCTTGTTTTTCTAGTCTGCCGTCTCTTATTACTCATGCTACGTCCAATTGGGACGTTGAAATTTGATGACGTGTGATGACGTTTTGGGGGTTGAGAAGCTAAATTACTAGAAAAACAAGAGCTTGAGAGGTAATCTGATGAAATTGAAAGTTTAGGGACTAACATGAATTCACCTCTAAACCACAATGGGGTAAACTGAATTTAATTCTTTATACTTTATAGAACGATTAGGATCTATACAAATACTCTTACACTAGATAAATCATCACAATACAATACGAATGTTAAATAAATTACATATGAAAATTATCAAATTAAATACGCATGTAATCAAATAAAACAATAAATTTCACATATTTTTAAGATTATCAACCCGCCGTAGATCCGGTAAAAACATTCGTAGCTCTACCTACACCATATACATGACTTCCTCGACATGAATAATCCAATAAAAGCTATGTTTGAACTTTTTGCCAATAAACAAAACCCTAACAATTTCCTTTTCATAGGAGAATTGTCATGATACATATATATAGTTACAGTTACAATATTGACCCTAATCAATCAACGTACAGTGGTTTCTTGTTGAACACGTACACATGATTAAAGAAACAAAATGCTTGGGCAGAACTTATTGGCATCTTGCTAACCAAGTCTAGCTTCTTCATCGTCATCGATCGCGTCTCTTTTCGCAACGGCACTCAATTAAAAAAGAGGGCCAATTCGACATACTCAAACGGTTTTGGTATAATAGCTTTGTTTCAGCCCCTTCGAGCTGTTATCAAATTAATCATGGTGTCTCCGATCCAGTTGGTCAATGTTTGCTTAACGGCTAGTTTAGTTTCTTAATAGCTAGTTGGAATCTTTCAAAGAAACAGTAACAAGATCGATCTCATGCATTTTCCAGTTCACTATAAAGAAAAGCTGCTTTGAACTTTTCAGCTAGCTGATGCCAGCTGATGCGTATATTTGCTTGGAAAGATGACATCGAATTTCTTTGACAGGTTATTTCATGCATGTATGTAGACCTTCCTTGTTGGAAGCCATTCATTACTATATTTTCACGACCATTATTAGTTTAGGGAACAAATATGTACAATGCGTTAACTCGATCTATATTCTACATATTAATTCCAGGATTTCGTTCAACACTTCTTGAATTGTTAATAAACACTTGGAGTCGAGTATATAAGTATATTCGAATTAATTAATGGAAAATGATTCTAGGCCTAAGATTTTTGGTTTTAATCCTAGGTGGCATGACATGTCACCAAAACACATCATCAATTTAAAAAAAAATGTCACCAATACTTCATGTCATTCTTAAGTAAATTTACAATCTTATCTTTATCAAATCCAATGCTCTAGATTATTTTGTCTTTAATCTAAAAAAAAATTGAAACCATTTTTTCCCATTATGTTCATGCTTAAATTTAAACACCTAATATGTGAAATTTATATATTTTTGATATTATACTTGTTCAAAAATATGAATTCAATTGAATATATATATATATATATATATATATATATGTATTTTGATCCCCTATCGTACTTCGAACTGTAAAATTAAAAAAAGAATGATGAATTAAAAAGTTTAAAATTGAATTTTGACTCACAAAGATGGAAAGAAAATTTATTAATATCGTAATTGTGACCCCCTAAAATCTGATAAATTATTATAATATTAGACTCCATTAAAAAATAAAATTTAATCAAATTCATGTAAGGTAATTAAATCAACTTGATAAAAAAAGTAACTAAATCATCTAGATGAGAGAATAATTTGATATAGTTATTGCCTAATTTGGATTTGAGAATGATAAGATTGTATTTTGACCTAAAGATAATATGACATGATTTTTTAAATTGATGACGTGTCTAAATGATATGACGTGTCACATAGGATAAATACCATAAATTTTAGGCCTTATTAAGGCCATCTAGCACTACCCTTAATTAATTTATGCAATGAGGCAAATCAAGTTATCATTTCAATTGATTTGCTTTTTAGAGGGTTAGTGTTTGCTCAACAACGGCTATTTCCTGCTAGCAGCGGCTTTGGTTGATAGCATGATTGAGAAGGAGCTCTTCTCTCCTCTCTCTCTCTCTCTCTCTCTCTCTCTCTCTCTCTCTCTCTCTCTCTCTCTCTCTCTCTCTCTCTCTCTCTCTCTCTCTCTCTCTCTCTCTCGTCTCAACTGTGGGGGAGTCAATGGACTGGCTCGGCGGCATCTTCTCAATGCGAGCTTCTCCTCCTGTTCCTAGACCGGAAAAGAACCAACCTGCGTTGATCCTAGCCTCTTGAATGAAAGCTCAACCCACCAATCTTATCCAGCCGTACCCCGTGTACGCGGGCTAGGCCGGAGGCCTTCGCCGATGACGAGGTGCAGCCAGACAAGCAAAAAAGCTATGTGTATTCTCTCTCACTCTCTAGGGTTGAGTGGCGGTTGTTAGATAGTTTTTGGTTTTATTTATTTGTTTATACGAAATAGAAAACTTAGAAGAAGTAAATACACCGGGAAAATTACAAATATATTTGAAATAAGGCTTAGCTTATTTAACAAAACTAATTATATATATGTGAACTAGCTAATTCAGTATGTAAGAAACATGTCTTAAATTTATACATAATTAATAGCTACTACTAATACGTATTATTTATTTCCATTACCTAATAAAATTCATTAATATCATTGATTCACCCCTTCAAATTTAAAAGGAAATAGCTCGAAATGGTAGAATCGGTAATGCAATAGTATCATTGGCAAGAATCTTATGTACGTAGAATTAGAAATAAATATTTATTTACGTATATGACGTGACATATAAGATTAAGACCACAAATTTTAGACCCTCATCCCCCCTAGGTGGGTAGGTGGGTTAATGCTGGCCTTAGGAAGGTCAAAGCGGCCCTAGGCGAATCAAGGCAGCCCCTTGGCGGGCCTAAGTGTGTCTCAGCAACCCCTTAGCAGGTCTAGGTGGCCCCTAAGCGGGTGTAGGTGGTCCCTACACAGGTCTAGGCCGGTCAAAGCGGCCCCTTGGAGACCCTAGGCATGTCTAGGGTACCTAAGCGGGTATAGGCGGGTCTAGGAGTCCCGTAAGAGGGTCTAAGTGGCCCTAAGCAAGTCTAGGCTGGTCAAGGCGTCCTCTTGGCGGGTCTTGATTGTCCTAGTCGGATCTCGGCGGCCTCTAAGCGGGTCAAGGCGCCCCCTTGGCGGCCCTAAGCGGGTCTGAGCGGTCCTTACGCCGGTCTAGGTTGCCTTCTAAGTGAGTCTTGGTGGTCCCTACGCGGGTCTAGGCGGCCCCTAAGCGGTTTCTAAGCGTGTATAGGCGGCCCGTAGGTGGTATAAACGGCCCCTAAGTGGTATAAGCGACCACTAGGCAAGTCTAGGCGGCCTTGTAGCGAGTCCAAGCGGGTTAAGGCGACCTTTACGTGGGTCTAGGCGAGTCTAGGGGGCCGCCTTGACCGGCCTACACCTGTTTAGGGGTCACCTAGACCCGCCAAGGGGCTGTCTCGACCTTCCTAGGGCCGCCAAGAGGCCACCTTGGCGTGCCTAAACCTGCGTAGGGACCATCTAAACCCGCCAAGGGGCTACTGATGTGTTTTAAAATGTTACTCGCAAGCGCACGAATCAGTTGTAGTACAGAGATGCAAGAGTGTTAGTACATCGTATGTGAGAGATAGAATATCGGTCATACTCGCCTAAGAAGACACACATTGCCACATAAAATGGGCTTGAGCCTTAACTAAGCCCAAGAAACCTACACTATCCTTTGAGGGCATAATGGTAATACACACTCTAATAAGGACAAAGTGATAGTTTTAGGGTGCATTCACCATATCTCTATAAATACACGTTCCACCCCTCATTTAGGGACACTCCATCTCCACCTTATTCACACCTCATTTCTACTCACATATGGCAGACTTAGGCATCGGAGGGTCAAAGGCCGGCAAACTCGGTCTTCCCTCTGACGCCATTTATTTATGATTGACAGGTTATGGGTCTTGAAGATGGTGTTCCCGCATTCTGTGTGATTCATCCCCTCAGCAATCACACTGAAACAATTGGCGCTAGAAGGAGGGTAGCTCAAGTGGAAACCCTCACATGGCTCACCATGAGCATATTCATGATTCGGCTGGAATTCCTTTTCTGGAAATTTTTCTTTCCCCGGCGACACTGTTTCTCCATCTCCTTCTCATATAAATCCTCCCAATATCACATCTCACTTAAATGAAAATCAGCTTTTCAAACTTCTGGGTTTCGAACATTGTGAAAAATGAGGAGAGAGAAAGTAGATCTGGATTACTTTTCAGCTTTTCAACCACCGCAAGGTAGCTCACCTTTCCAGCCATCATACTCGCCGTCTTCCAATGAATCCAGCATGGCCTCCCCGACCTCCGGCCAAGACCCACGCGTCGGTGAGCAGCGCCCAAAGAACTGATCTGGACACCCAGCTTCCCTCAGCTACGACACAACGTCCTGGCAGTAGCTTCCCAACAATGATACGTTGTCAATCCAGCGAGACCTATTCCAGTAGCGAGACCAGCCACGCTAGTTACGGTGGCGACACAAGGTCCCGGCAGGGATATGCTCCCGGTCTTGCGACCTCAATCTCGGCACCCCCACTGCTAGTTCCCCTGGCGGACTCCCCTGGTCTCCCCAATTCCCTTGGTGGACTCCCTTAGTCTCCCCAGCTCCCCTGGCGGACTCCCCTGACGGAACTCCCACACATACACAGCTCTCCATCCCGACCTCCCGGGACTCCTCTCTCCCGGCAGTAGGATACAAAAAAAAAAAAAAAAAAAAAAAACTGATCTGGACACCCATTCCAGTAGCGAGACCAGCCACGCCAGTCACGACGGCGACACAAGGTCCTGGCAGGGATATGCTCTCGTTCTCGCGACCCCTATCTCGACACCCCCCCCCCCCCCGGGGTCCCTGCCACCGGGACTTGCCTTCGCCTTTGGCACCCCTCTCCCGGGGACGCCCTCCCGTGTCTCGGTGTCTCTCTCCCGAGCTCCCCGGCCTCTCGTTTCAGTGCCCCGCCACCGTAATCTCTCACGACACTCCTTTACTCTCCGTGTCTCCATCCCGAGACCAATCCCTAGCCCTCCCGGCTCCTGGAACAGGTCATCTCTTGGTATCGAGACTCATCACTCCCGACACCTGTGGTCTCAGCAATCCAGCGACCTCTCTCTCGGCACCTCCCCTTTCTGGTTCCCGCCACAACAACTCAAACAAAGAAAGAGTTGTGGTCTCGGCACCCAGCAGCCTGGTCCCGGCACCTCCCCTTCTTGAGACTGAGTTACACGTCCTCCACAATCGACAAAGTGTTGCATGCAGAGCTCACAAGCAGACACCCCACACTATACTTCCATTATTTCTTTGAAGGTTAATCGATAGCCACATATATTTTGTGCTACATGCATTGACACATACATGATGCATCTATCCCATTCTATGATTACTATCTATGCCTCTGGCTGAATACTTCTCTCCGAGACCATGTGGCTATAAGCGATGTCCATTATTTGGTTCGTATGTCAACCAAGTTCGTATCCAATCCAGCTCGCTGCCTTGATAGCGATCAATTGCCACTTTACCATGCTCTCTCGGCATTATATCATATCAAGCCAAGCTCCAACAACGAGTTGTCAACAACACTTCACCTACAATGCTACATACTTCTCTATGGTCTATCTGTGGGCATTATGACACAAAATTCTCATGAGTCATGCCCCTATCAAATGGTCACACCTTGTCTACTCATCCACTTGCCAAATATGATCGGCACACACTAGAGACTATCATATTTGTCATAATGACTTCTCTTCCCTGCGTCGGTACACATACATTACTTCTTGGCAGAGCAATATTATCTCCAATGATGGCTCAATGAGTACGTCATATCATTGGTTCGACTACTCCATTGGGATTCTTATACCAAGCTCTTTGACCGACATATGGGGTCTCATATCAACAACTCCAATTTTTCTACAATATCTACAGCGGCTCTACACGGCTCCAGATAAGTCTTACTTTACACTATTTAATTGAGTTATTATCATACAAATAACATGCCCCATGCATCATAATATACACATCATAGAGTTAGCAAACACTCTTTACCACGTACACATGTTACATATATTCTCATGTACATGCTAAATACACATACTTGTAAACCATATGCAAACCATATGACACTTACTTCACATGATTACAAGCCATACATTGCTATATATCTATCTATGATTTTAATCTCTCACACAAGAGCCGTGATCATGGCTACACACACAACATGTGTAAACAGTCAGCACCCAAAGGTGCAACCTCAGGCTACACACACCACGAGTGTACACAACCGACATACAAACATGCAATCTCTCCCGGCACTGGGGGACTTGGGCAATAGCCTTGTATGCCGGCATTTACCACACCTCATGACGTGCTCTCAATACACTTTGGCACCACCCACCTTGCCCTATCGGCATCTTGGCTACGCTTCCTAGCGTGCTCTCACTATGCCCTAGTGGCACCTCTCGCCATGCCTCAGCGGCACTTCCTCATTGCCTCAACGGCACCCTGGCCATGCCCAGTGACACCATCGTCATACCTCAGCGGCACTCCTCGCCACACCTTGATGGCACACTTGCCTCGACGGCGAAATTGGGAACTACGTTTGGTTTGATCCCATAAACGGGTACGTAGGCACTCTAGCACTCACCTAGAGGCAACCATAAAATATGTCACCATAATCTCCCCTTGGAACGCATGCTGGAATAGCTCAACTAGCTAGAGCATATAGCTGATACAACTCAAAGGCTACTAAACACCTAAGGCATACAAACATGCCGGTACCCGTTACGCACGTAAGGTGCTCGCTAGCGTTCCCACACCTGGCACCAAGCGGTACCTCAACTTCGACCCCTGATCGCCCTGCAATCTCCAGACACTATATGGGAGCAACGACCCCAGTGTCATAATCATATGTCTACCTCCGGGCAAGATATCATGACATCACGACTCCTCATAATGTGACAGAGCTATAGCAACGCACGACGTACCCCACTTAGAGGGAGCCGGTCCATCCCCTCCCTTGCATGGGGACTTGGGGGACTGGTTATGTCGCCACTAGTAAGACTCGTACTCTCGATATTCTATCAGATAAAGTCCCCACCCAAGAGAGTCTCTTGAACGCGGACTTGGGGACTTGTTAGTACATCGTATGTGAGAGATAGAACATCGGTCATACTCGCCTAAGAAGACACACATTGCCACATAAAATGGGCTTGGGCCTTAACTAAGCCCAAGAAACCTACACTATCCTTTGAGGGCATAATGGTAATACACTCTCTAATAAGGGCAAAGTGGTAGTTTTATGGTGCATTCACCATATCTCTATAAATACACGTTCCACCCCTCATTTGGGGACACTCCATCTCCACCCTAGTCACACCTCATTTCTATTCATATATGGCTGACTTAGGCATCGGAGGGTTGAAGGGCGGCAAACCCGGTCTTTCCTCTGACACCCTTTATTCATGATTGACAGGTTATGAGTCTTGAAGATGGTGTTCCCGCATTCTGTGTCTAGGTTGCCTTCTAAGCGAGTTTTGGTGGTCCCTACGCGGGTCTAGGCGGCCCCTATGCGGTTTCTAAGCGTGTATAGGCGGCCCGTAGGTGGTATAGGCGGCCCTTAAGTGGTATAAGCGACCACTAGGCAGGTCTAGGCAGCCTTGTAGCGAGTCCAAGCGGGTTAAGGCGACCTTTAGGTGGGTCTAGGCGAGTCTAAGGGGCCGCCTTGACCGGCCTAGACATGCGTAGGGAACACCTACACCCGTTTAAGGGTCACCTAGACCCGCCAAGGGGCTGTCTCGACCTACCTAGGGCCACCAAGAGGCCACCTTGACGTGCCTAAACCTGCGTAGGGACTATCTAAACCCGCGAAGGGGCTGCTGAGATCTGCCTAGGCCCGTGAAGGGGCTGCTGATGTGTTTTAAAATGTTACTCGCAAGCGCACGAATCAGTTGTAGTACTGAGATGCAAGAACGAGGTCAAACCCACAGGGAATGTATGAAAACAGGAAAAACTAATCGAATCAAATTAATTTAACACTAACCTAGTTGAATGAAAGTTGATGGTGAAATAGCTAAAACAAATAAAATAGATAAAGATTACCTTGATGACGAAGTAACTAAGGCATCAGATTACACCACATTACTCAATAAGTCTCTTAATATATATTACCTACCAATTCCTAAATTAAAAGTAACAATCTAGAAATCAATCTACTGCTTTCTCAAGATTTAACAATGAAGCACACATAAAATTTATCTAAAGTAGACTCTTCTTCGCTTCTTAATTATGAGCACCAGAGTATCACATGTACACAAACTTATTGAAACTACAAAAGATCAAAGTGTTTACAAAGCATCAAATGTGAAACAAGCTCATTTGAATGACAAGAGATCAAAGGAGTTCATATTAATTAATTTACAAAGCCAAACATGGATTAATAAAAGTGACTTCCAAACTACCAAAAATGCATAACATTAGAGGTGAAAGGAACAAATATTTTATTAATGTATTTTGAAGCAAGAGTCATAGGCATGAGTAACATAACTATGGAAATTAATAAATAATTAAGAGAAACTTATTTCATAATGTGGTTTTCTCCTTAACCTTAGTTAAGAAAATTAGCAACACACAGTACAAACTGAAAACATGTCTAAACAAATACAAAACATCATACAAAAAGTAGCTAAAGAAAGGGAAGAACAAGGAGCAACAAGGTGTCTTTAATTCTCCACTCTCTTCCCCTCCCTCTTATTCACTTCCAACAACATCTATTTATAGGGCAACATAGATCTCCATTCCAACTCCATCTTCATGTGAATATGACTTTCATCCCTTCAACCTTCTCATGCTTGATGCCAACATTTTTCTTCACACATAAATGCTTTCAAACATCAATTCATTTTCATCCACAACACATTTGCTTCTCTCATTTTTCATGTGCAAGAGTACGTACACAAACTTTGAAGGAATGAGACTTAGTTCCTAAAATCATCCATGCTTGATTCTTTGCCACCTTCTTTCATGGTATGTTGTCTTTGACAAATTCTCCATACATCTCTTCCATTTGAATCAATAACATGTACGTACCTATGAATCAATGAGTAGAGTGAATTCAACAGTTGATGGCTAAGGTAAATATTTTCAATGGAACACACTTAATGCAATGGGAAAATATTCCACCAATTGTAGGCACATGCTATTGGAACAATAGGACATATGTTGCACTTAGTTATCTAATTAAAGGGAAAAAGACTCGTGTTAAAACAAAGACTCAATTTACTATATGAAAATAAGTAAATTGCTTCCATAATATGGGATAATAATATGATATAAAATGTGCTCATCAGCTACCTTGACCCACCTAAACCCGCTTAGGTGCCGCCTAGACCCGCATAGGGACTGCCAAGAGGGCGCCTTGACCTGCCTAGACCTACTTAGGGGTAGCCTAGACCTGCCTAAGGGTAGCCTAGACCCGCCTAGGGCCGCCAAGGGGCTGCCATGACCGGCCTAGACCTGCGTAGGGACCACATACACCCGCTTAGGGCCACCTACACCCACCAAGGAGCTGCTGAGACACGCTTAAGCCGGCGAAGAGGCTTCCTTGACCCGTCTAAGGCCACTTTGACCTCCATAAGGCCCGCCTTAACCCACATAGGGGGCGCCTAGACCCGCGTGGGGACTGTTTAACCTCGCTTAGAGAAGCCTAGACCAGCCAAGGGGCTGCCGAGACCCGCCTAGGGTCGCTAAAGGTCGGTCTTGACCCGCCGAGGGCCGCAAAAGGGTCGCCTTGACCTACCTACGAGCAGCCAAGACCTACCAAGGGTCTGCTGATGGGCCGCCTTGACCGGTCGGGGCCGCCGAGACCCGTCTAGGGTCACCAAGAGGTCGCCTCAACCTGCCTCGCCTCAACCTATCTTAACCGGCATAGAGGCCATCTAAACCCGCTTAGGGGTCACCTAGACCCACCAAGGGGCTGCGCTGGGAGAGAGATGATATATATATATATATATATATATATATATATATATATATATGTATATATAGATAAATAGAAGAGAGAGACCGACAAGAATGATTGGTTAGGAGAGATATAATGTAGGTTTTGATTAGGTTAGGGCATTTTTGTCTTTTCAGTAAAAATAGTTAGAATGAGCACTACAAAAGTTTTTTGGATCCAGTGGGCACTAAAATCCCTGTTTTGGTTCAAATGAGCATTATCCCAAAAAAACCTTAAAACTAAAAGTGCATATACAACATTATGCATTTAATTGAACCAAAAAGCATTATTATCATTTGTGAGAACTTAACGAGAAGGGACATTATGCTATTATATATGGAAATTTTAATTAATTAATCATTCATAGATCTGCTTAGGGGCGGCCTAAACCTGCCAAAAGGGCTGTCGAGACCCGCCTAAGGGTCGTCTAGACTCGTCTAGGGGCTGCCATGACTCGCCTAGGGCCACCTTGGTCCGCCTTTACCTGCGTAGAAACATCCTAGACCCGTGTAGGGACAACTTTGGGTCACCAAAGGCTGCCTTGACTCGCCTAGACTTGTGTAGGGACAACCTAGACCTGCTTAGAAGCCGCCTAGACCAACCAATGGGGCCACCGAGACCCGTCAAGGGCTTCCTGAACCCACCTAGAGGCCGCCTAGACCCGCGTGGGGACTACTTAGACCCGCTTACGGAGAGCCTGGACCCGCAAGACCCGCCTAGGGCCGCTAAGTGGCGGTCTTGACCCGCCGAGGGCCGCCAAGGTGTCGAGTTGACTTGCTAAGAGACTGCCTTAACCCTTTTAGACCCACATAGGGACCACCTAGACCCGCTTAGGGGCTGCCTAGACCCGCCAAGAGGCTTCCGAGACAAGTCTAGGGATATCGAAACCCACTTAAGGCCGCCAATAGGGCGCCTTGACCAGCCTACGACTGCCAAGGGGCCACCAATAGGCCGTCTTGACCAGCTTAGGGGCTGCTGATATCCGCCTAGACCTGCTTCGGGCATCGGGACCGCGTAGGGACCACCTAAACCCGCCAAGGGGCCATCTTGACCGGCCTAGACCTGTATAGGGACAACCTACATCTACTTAGGGCCACCTAGACTCGCCAAGGGCTGCCTTGACCGGCCTAGACCTGTGTAGGGACCACCTACACCTGCTTAGGGGCCACCTAAACCCGCCAAGGGGCCACCTTGACGTGCCTAGATCTGCGTAGGGACCACCTTGACCCGACAAGGGGCTGCTGAGACCCTCCTAGGCCCGTGAAGGGGTTGCGTTAACCCGCTTAGAGACCGCTTAGGTGTCGCCTAGACCCGCTTAGGGACCGCCAAGACCCGTTTAGGGCCGCCAAGGGAGCGCCTTTACCTGCCTAGACCCGCCTTGACCGGTATAGACCTACGTAAGAACCACCTACACCCGCTTAGAGACAACCTAGATCTGTCAAGGGGCTGCCTAGACCTGCTTAGGGCCGCTAAGGGTCGGTCTTGACTCGCTGAAGACGCCAAGAGGCCACCTTGACCTACCTACAGGCAGCCGAGACCCACCTAGTGTCGTCGATGGGACGCATTAACCCGCTTAGGGGCAGCCTAGACCTGCCAAGGGTCTGTTAATGGGCTGCCTTGACCCGTTGGGGCCGCCGAGACCCGTCTAGGGCCACCAAAGGGTCGCCTTGACCCGTCTTAACCCGCGTAGAGACCACCTAAACCCGCTTAGGGGCCGCCTAGAACCACTAAGGAGCTACCGAGACCCGCCAATAGGATTTTAGCTGAAACCAAGCGAAACTCATATACACTAATTCGATTGGGGTTTTCGAGTTTCGTCAGTTCGAGAAATACTTATTTATCATCATTTCATAATAGGTAACGTTTGGTTGAAAAATAAGAACATTCAATTTTGTCGGAAAAATTCGTGTGATGTAGTAAGTGATTTTGAATAAATCAATCAAAACTCGTATACAATAATCCGATTGAGGTTTTCGAGTTTTGTTAGTTCAAGAATTACTTATTTATCATTTTTTACTAATATACATGCCCATAGGCCGCATATATACGCTAAGAGGCAGTTTTGTGATGACCCAAAATTTTAAATATCTAAACTAATATTATATATATATATATATATTTTTTTTTTTCTTTTACTCTAAATTGTTAGTATTTAGTATTTTTGCTGAAATTGATTTAGTTGTTTTTAGATTTATTCTTATTTGGTTTATTTGTTTTTAGTTTTAAAACTCAAACCTTGACCCAATAGTAAACCAAATATCCTTAACACAAAACCCAAGCCCATACTTGAAATAGCCTTTTGTCGTGAGATAGTAGAACGACGTCGTCTTCTTCTTCTCCTCCGCCTTCTGCTTCTTCTTCTTCGTCTTTTTCTCCTTCACCGCCCTCTTCTTCTTCCTTCTGACAAGATGTTTCCTGATCTGAAACCTTGTCGCCAAACCGTCCTAAGAAAAGCTTAAAGAATAGAAACCGCCTTGGAGAAGTAGAAGGTGTCAAGATGGTGGAGAACAAGTTTCTCATCGGGTGACTCCCCAAAGCTTAAAAACCTAAACGGGTAAGATTTCGATTGACCAATTCAATTTCGCTTCCTTTGTTCTTGTCTTGGACGCCAAGTTCTGTCCCTTT
The DNA here is from genome assembly GCA_009720345.1 of Fragaria iinumae. Lineage (NCBI taxonomy): Eukaryota > Viridiplantae > Streptophyta > Magnoliopsida > Rosales > Rosaceae > Fragaria > Fragaria iinumae. Next base: position 33,968,900 of record CM019122.1, on the reverse strand, counting down.
TCAAAACACTATAAATAGGTAGAGCATTCTGTGTTTTTAGATAGGTTTTCAGTGATCCATTCATCTTAGAGAGAATAAAAAGAACCAATGTTTTAGAAATAGACAGGAATTAGGAAGAATTAAGGTATGAACTTTTCTTTTCAATTCAATTTGATCTTTTTATGCATGTTCTGATCAGTTGATTAATTGTTATTCAAAGTGAGTATATGCTTTTAATCAGAAGCTGTTATCACTTTAAGATTTTAGTTATACTGTTTGCTTGTTTTGATTAGTTGATATTAAGAATTGGTTTTGGAGTTGAATTTGATGGTAAGTAGAATTGTTGATTCCTTGGTTTTGGTTAAGTTTGAATTGCATTATTTGTTAGCCAAATCAGTTCTCTTATGTAGACAATCAAGTTTATGCAGCAGTTGTTGCTAGGATTTGTTGTTAGAATTCCATGTCTTAAACTCTTCTCAGAAATTGAGACATAAGCATACATCAACAGTTTTTCTCTACTGTATCTGATTTTCGAAAAATCATAAGTAATTGTAGAAAAATCTCTTTTCTGCGATTCTAGTTCTCAAATGATCTTTAGGTTGTCTTTTACAAATGTTATGAAGACACCAACTATAATTGCCCAGCCAAACTATGTCGTTTTCAGTCTGAAAGTTTACTGGTCAGAAAATCTTGCTGTCAGACTTTTATTGTTTTAGTTGTACTCTTTGCTTTTAATTTTTGTTGTTATGTTATGAAATTATGCTGATATAGGTATATGATATTGGTGTTCCTATATATGTCTTTAATTCCTAAATTCTGAAAGTAGAAACCAAGGATTGGAGTTGTATAAAGTTGCTTAAAAATATAGAAGTTAAGACTATTGCATACTACTTTCTATTGGTTGTCTTTGTGGTAATTTAAGCTAGTCTTTTTAGTGCAATATTTGTGTTGTTTCTTCATTCTGAAACATTTTAGTGTCTATATTCAATAATCTGTAGTTTTTGATACATTTGAGTTCATGTTTTGCTTTCAAATACTTTAAATAGGTTTTTAGCAGAAACTTGTCAGAAAATCCTGAAATTGTAGCTGTTCTTTAGAAATTCATAACTAATTTAAGAAAAATCGTTTTAAAGTGATTCCATCGGATTAGTGTATATGAGTTTTGTTTGATTTATTCAAAATCACTAACTACATCACACAAACTTTTCCAACAAAATTGAATGTTCTTATTTTTCAACCAAACATTTCCTATTATGAAATGATGGTAAATAAGTATTTCTCGAACTAACGAAACTCGAAAACCCTAATCGAATTAGTGTATACAAGTTTTGCTTGGTTTCAGCTAAAATCCCATTGACGGGTCTCGGCAACCCCTTGGTGGGTCTAGGCAGCCCCTAAGCGGGTTTAGGTGGTCTCTATGTGTGTTAAGGCAGCCCCTAAGGCCCCTCCACGGGCCTAGACGGGTCACAACAACACCTTCGCGGGTCTAAGTGGTCCCTACGCAGGTCTAGGCCGGTCAAGGCGGCCCTAGGCATGTCTCGATAGCCTCTTGACGGGCTTGGGTGGGTCAAGACAGCCCCTTGGCGGGTCTAGGTGGCCCCTAAGCGGGTTTAGGTGGTCCCTACATAGGTTTAGACCGGTCAAAGGTCCTTTTGAGGCCTTAGGCGGGTCTCGGCAGCCCCTTGGCGGGTTTAGGCTACCCCTAAACGGGTCCCTACGTGGGTCCAGGAGTCTTGTAGGCGGGTCTACGTGGCCCTAAGCAGGTATAGGCAGGTCTCAACGGCCTCTAAGCGAGTCAAGGCGGCCGATCGGCGGCTCCTTGGCCTCCCTAGGAAGGTCAAGGCGCCCCCCTTGGCGGCCCTAAAAGTGGTTCTCGGCAGCCCCTTGATGGGTCTAAGTGGCCCCTAAGCAGGTCAAGGTGGTCCCTACCCGGGTCTAGGAGGGTTAAGGTTGTCCCTTGGCAAGTCAAAGCAGCCCTTTGGCGGCCCTTGACGGGTCAAGATCGCCCATTAGCGGCTCTAAGCAGGTCTGGGTAGCCCCTTGGCTGGTCTAGGCTGTTCCTAAGCAGGTCTAAACAGTCCCTATGCGGGGTCTAGGCTGCCCATTGGCGGCCTTAGGCGGCTCCTAGGTGGGTTAGATTTGATCGACATGCCTTCATTACTAATTTATTTTAACTAAATTTTCGTTTTTACATTTATTCAAAGAGAATACTTAGTAATTCAACTGTCTCATGTACCAAAGTGAAGCTTCATTGTTCTTCTATTTTATTATATTTTCAAGCAAAGTTAGATTACTTTTGCACTTTGTTTTTATCAATATCATTGTTAGAGTTGTGAAATACATAATACTAAAGAGTACCCGTGACAGAGTAGTGCACATTATGAGAAGCAAATAAATTAACTCTATTAACTAATATTATTTATGAAAATGGAGATAAATCATGCTTCATTTTAGTCGATTAGGAAAGAATTGAATGCAAATCATGTGCTCCCTTGCTCAGAATAAGAAATTATCAAATATGTTGGGGGTGCCATCAAAAATAATTAACTAGAAACTCTTTCAAAATCAATGGTCTCTAGCTAGTTGGAAATCACACATCACACAGAAAGTTGAGGTCCTTGGTCCTCAAATGGCTCCGCCCACATATATATATATATATATATATATATACAGTCCGGATCAGAGGCCGACGTCCGCACACCATTAAAGTGCGGACGTCCCTCCGTTCACCACCAGACGGCTCTGACGACGGCGCGCCTCCACCCTAGCAGACTCCAGCTGTCAAGACTCACCCCGAATTTTCACCCTGAAACCCGAGGTAAGTCATGCAGGGTCCACCTCCAAGGAAAATTTACCGAAGGACTCGGTAAACCTCCCTTGAAAATGGACAACCCTAAACCGGAGAATCCATGAATTACCCATAAAAATAATCCAATAATATAACATGAATCTTAGCACACTCCATTAAAATATTATACAATAAATCCCAAGAGTATTCAGAGCTACTAAAGACAACGGAAGCAGGAAAAATACCCTAGTAGGTTAAGCAGGTAACCTACTGGTGAAAGGTGGCTGAAAGATGGGTGACTATGCCTCGTCTCCTCCTACTAGTACGCACCCGCACTCTGCAGACTGGGCATTTTAAAAACGAAGAGCCCAGGGGAAAATATTTGAAAACGTTAGAGTGAGTGGACAAAAATGAATTTAAAGAAAATATTTATGCTTCCCCAAAATTTATTTCCATAGAAATTATGCTACATGCAACAGCTCAAAAACTGACAAGTGTCTGACTAGCTCCGGCTAGCCTCCAAAACTTAATAAAATACAGCCTCTCAGGCTAGAATATATATATATGTATTTACACTCGTCATACTCCTTGTATGATTTCTTATGAAGAAATATAAGAAAATAGAAATTCATAAAAGGCTACTACGCTCAGCGTCTAACGCTCACGTCACGCCATAATGGAATTTTACTCATTACGCGGAAAAGACGGGTGTATTTATATACGTGCATACTCCCTATATGAATAATTATTATATTCATATAGGGCTACTACGATTGCGTCTAATGCTCACGTCACACCATAATGACATTTTACCTCATTATGGCCGAAAAACATGTATAGCTAGCTAGCATTTATTTATATACATACTATTCCCATACTCAACCATATATAACATATATACTCACCGAAATTCTCAATTTCGGTTATTCTCCAACAAAAGTAAAATATTCAACAATAAATCTTTTGCAAGCATAATATTTAAAACAAAGGTCGACTCACAAATTAGGCCTAAGCCTGATGTCGGTCGGAGGTTTCTTCCGCTCGGGCCTCCTCACGTCCTGTAACAAAAACATAAATAAATCCTTAAATAAAACACCGACGCTTAAAGAAAATAGACATAATTAAAAATGAGTTTCGCGCGCTCAAACATGCCTATCGCCATAAATCTTAACTTCACTGCCAACCATAATTCTCTACAATTACCGACATCTTGAAAATCACCTCCCACCTTCCTAACCATAAATAAACCAATGGCCGGATTTTAACTTATTAATCTGCCAAAAATATCAAACTTTAAAAATTCCCAAATTTATCCAAAACTCCTCCAAAAATTTTAAAATTCACTTCATTAAACTCCCCTTAATACTACTCATCTAAAACCATGAAAAACCCCAAAACAGTGGCGGCTCCGCAGGTAGCGGCGACCTCCAATGCCTACCAAATTTTGACAGCACCTTCCTCTCAACCTCCTCTACAACATTCCTAACTAGCACAAACATCAATTTCAAACCTAACTATGCCAATCGAATGGAAACATAAATAAAAGCCCTAGAAAATTCAAACACCGATTTCTCCTTACCCAAGCCGAATCGGGAAGAAACCTTCGAAGGGATTGGAGCACGGGAGGAGAGCTTCCTTTTGAGCCTAGCAGCTCCGGCTATGGCGGCCGGAGGAGGAAGTTCCGGCGACTTGACCTCCACAGCAGTCGGGGCTTTCGGGCGGCTTCTCTCCCTCATAGCGGCACTAGGGCGGCTCCCACCGGTCTAGAATGGAAGCTGGGTCGGAGGCCGATCGATTGGGACCGGCGCGGTCGGGGCGGCAGGTCTGGGGCGGCAGGACGGCGGCGGTCGGGCTCGGGAATCTTTTCTGGGCGGAGGGAGAGGGAGAAAGAATTGGGAGAGAGGAGAGAGAGGAAAATTGGGCTTGGCCCAATCCGGTCCACAACACCACCATATACCCATTCCAACAATTAACACCTCAAAAATAATACCCCCAATAAAAATTACCTTTTACTAGCTAAAATTTACCTTTTTACCGTCGTCACATTTTTCTCCTATGAATCATTCTTTCGAAATATTCGTCCCTCAACACTCCTCTAGGGACCAATTAAAACATAACTCATTGACGAAGACGGTAAAACTCTTGTTAACACCATGCTAGTAAATAAGGTAAAATTTAAGAGTCGGGGCGTGACACCAGCAGCGTCCTCGATCACTTTCCCACCCCGGCGAGTCCGCCAAATTCAGTTTTCCGGCGAGATCGATCTTGTTTGAAGTTTCGGGTGATCTCGCCGGAAAACTGGAATTTGGCGGACTCGCCGGGGAGGAAAAGTGATCGGAGACGCTGCTGGAGTCTGCTAGGGTGGAGGCACGCCGTCGTCGGAGCCGTCCGGTGGAGAAAGGAGGGACGTCCGCACTTTAAGGGCTGTGCGGATATCCTCTTTGGAACGGCTCCGTATACACACACACACACACACAAGAAGGTTCCAAAGCGGACCTCCGCACTCTGATTAAAGTGCGGACGTCCCTCCGTTCGCCACCGTACGACGCCGGCGAGGGCGCGTCTCCACCCCACCGGACTCTAGCAGCGTCCCCGACCACTTTCCCTCACCGGCGAGTCCGCCGAATTCCAGTTTTCCGGCCAGATCACCCAAAACTTCAAACAAAGTCGATCTCGCCGGAAAACTAGAATTCGACGAACTAGTCGTGGATGGAAAGAGGTCAGGGACGCTGCTGGAGTCCGTTGGGGTGGAGGCGTGCCCTCGCCGGCGCCGTACGGTGGCGAACGGAGGGACGTCCGCAGTTTAAGCCGAGTGCGGACGTCCGCTCTCGAACGGCTCCGTATATATATATACAGTCTTTCTCAGGGTTTTGGTGCGGATTTCCATTTTTGCACCACTTTTTGATCGAATTTCCTCATCTCTACCGTCTAGTATCTAGATAATATTGTGTAGATCATCTCTGCAAAATTTCAGCCAATTTGGTAATCGTTAAGGCCCTCAAACTCGAAAAACAAATTGACGGACTGCATTTTGTCAAACATGAACCGTTCATGTTTAAAACAGAAAAAGACAATTTTGAGGACCTTAACGATTACCAAATTGGGTGAAATTTTGCAGAGATGATCTACACAATATTATTTAAATACTAGACGGTGGAGATGGAAAAATTCGATCGAAAAGTGGTGCAAAAATAGAAATCCGCACCAAAACCATTGGTGCGGACCTCCGCAGCTGAGAAGGCCTTTATATATATATATATATATATATATATATATATATATATATATATATATATATATATATATATATATGCGCGCGCTGTTCAATAATCCAACTTTCATAGACAATTACCAGAAGTCCAGAACCAAAGTGTACACAAGAAAATTGTGTTTTCATTCCTTAATTTTCACGATAAGAATCTTCATGCAGAAATGGCAGTGTTGTCCTAATTGGCGGAAGAGATGATGGTACAAATTTTGTCAAGGCTTCCTCCGAAATCTCTTATGCGATTCAAGTGCATTCATACTTCGTGGTATGCCTTGATCCACAACCACAACTTTGCAGCCACGCACCTCTCCGTTTGGAAGCACAACAAACTCTCATCCTTCACCACCTTCCTTTTCAAGCGTTTTGTCATTAGAGACATGAACACTGGCAAAAAGGATGTAGTGTTGTCATTGTTTAATCTTGTCCATGAAGACGATGATGATGATGCCAAGGAGCATCACCTTGATTCTATTATAGAGGACCTCTACGTACCATCTTCAATGCGTCTAATGAGGATTGATGTTTGGGGGAACGAGAGGGTGGAACTTGAAGGCCATTGTGATGGGATCATTTGTTTAACTGACATGAAAGAAAGAGTAGTTTTATGCAATCCCGCTATCAAGGAATTCAAGCTTCTTCCTGTGTCGAATCTTGTTCTCTCTTGGCTGAATTGGATTAAAGCTAATGATGATAGGGATTTGGAACCAACAGCTGATCTGGGAATCGGGTATGATCTGAAATCCAAGACTTAAAAAGTTGTTAGAATTTTATCAATCGGACATGATTGTCTTGATGATGATCGTGTTAGAACTCATCCTCCCAAAGCAGAAGTTTACAGCCTCGTCACAGATTGCTGGAAAGAGATCAGTATTGATGGTTTGGTCAAGGATATTGTTGAAGCGTTGCCAAGGCCTAAGCGTGAAGCAAGGAATTCCATATGCTGTAAGAGAATAATTTATTGGTGTGCAATGGAAAGTCCGAGAGAATATAAAGTTTGTTTTACACCTGATGAAGATGAAGAAGAGGATTTTGAAATCCCCAAGGTATGTGTGATTTCGTTTCATTTAGGTGATGAGACATTTCACGTTATATCATTTCCAGACGATTCTTGCATATGGTTGATATGGTGTTTGGATTCTGGAATGAAACCATTGCTATATCGGGTTGGAGTATTTCTGAAAAGTCCTTAGAAATATGTGTTCTATATGGCACTGGTGGTAATGAGGGTTCTTGGACAAAATACTTAACTTATTGTCAACCAGTTATTTCTATCTTCCCATTGGTATTTGTTGGAAAGAATGACCAATTTCTTTTTGTAGGCCGCGATAGATGTGTGGTAAGTTTCTATGACTTCCCTGCAGGAAGGCTCAAGTATCAATCAATTCCTATCAGCAAAGGCATGTCTCTAGAAAACCTAGAAGCTGTTTTTTATGTGAATAGTATAGTTTCGATCCAGGGAGGTAACAATGTTGACAGGGGAGATATATAATTGCAGCAATATAGTTTCTCATTCTATATCTAAGGAGGATGTTTGATCAAAGATGTTAAACAAGAATAATGTCATTTACATCGAAATTGTGCCCCTTTTAAATTACCAAGTTATGCGCTATCATTGTCCGTGGTTATTTATCCTTATTCTTTCTTTTTTCTTTGTTGAGTAGAAGCGTTAGTAAACTGATAATATTACAAATTGATTTCTATCCTTTCCCTCTTGATCAGCTGGGTTGTGGAAGGGGCTCTTTTATGTAATTCTTTAGTTCATTGTTACCACGTACAATGTATAGCAGTTAATCTTCGAGTTAATCTTCGAGTCCAAAATCAAAATTATTCACTTACAAATTAAGAGCATCTTTAGCAATGCTAGCCATTTTTAAGTTAAATTTTAGTCAAATTAGCTAAAATGTCATTTTGGCTAGCCACTTTAGAAATGTGGCTGCATCAATACTCTCTATTTTAGCTAGCATTACATCAACATTAATTCTTCAAATATAAATTAAATAGTTTAAATATATTTATATATCACATAAAATATCTTACAAGGAATGTAATAAATTATAACTAGCCTCATTTGAGTTATCTCGCTAGCTAAATATAGCTAGCGAGAAAGCTAAAAATTATAATAGCTTAAGTTTGGCTAGTCTGTTGTAGCTCCTAAAACATCTAAAAAAGCTAAACACGCTATCTAAAATAGCTAAAAACTATAATAGAGTCTATTAAAGTTGCTCTAAGCACTAAGGCCACAAGATCAAAGTGATTTTTCACTTCATTATACGCATTATACATTGTGAGAAATTACATATACTAACTACGTGAGATCAATGAACATGTATGCATTTGTTCAAGATTTAGGATAATCATGTGCAGTGTCTTCTCTTAATTTTGTGTACGTTCTACTATGACTGGTCTTTGTCCCGCGCGCTGCTGCGATTTATTTTTGTGTTTAGTTAATATTAATGATTAAAAATAGGATCGAATATCTAGAAATTGTGCCCACGCTATGCTGCGAGTGGGTTTCAGAATGTACGTAAGAGCATGAATCTTGTAATGAAATGGCGTCACGTTGTGTTCAAACTCATATTCACTGCATATTGCATGTATATCTCTCTCTTTTGGTCAATTGCAGTTCTTTTGGCATGGTCTTCTTACCAATTTATGTGTATAATACTGCTCCGCAGCTCATGAGCAATGTGGTCTAAGCATTGGAGTGGCAGGAATGTTGAGTTTAGCGATCTTTACAGGTTGGAGATCAGATTTGGATCTAGATATCAATTTTGATATATCTTGTGAATTTCATCAAGGGAACTAAAGCGAATCAATCCTATAACAAACGACTGCTTTGTTCGTTTGTACTTTGTAGTGTTGAGGTAATAGTTCAAATCCGCATTTGTGATGTCTTCCCCAATAATGTATATACATAAGTAGAATGACTAGAATCCTTACATAGAAGATATACAAGGTATGGATCGGATTATCGAGACTTGTTTTCTATCTCTCCATGTAGCTTTATCTTACACATATTGACATACAGATGCATTAAAGATTAAAAACAAGCATCCTAATCATACCAAATATTGACAATCTGGCATATTCGATATACTTCTATATTTGGTAAACTAATTAATGACTCAACTATAGTGTCTTTCAATCATACATTATGCAGGGTTACACGGGACATTCTCACTTTCTCTCTCTAAAACTTTCTCTCTGCCTTCTCTCTACACTGCTCATCTCTCCCTCCCCAGTCCCAAGCCGAATCTAGATCATTTTGATCTGGATCTTGGCCTGAGAGTTGGGGAAGGCTTAAATTTCCAGCCTTTTCTCTTGGGTTTTGTCTCCATCCTCCTGGTATGGATTCTATCCTTTTCAGGATTTACCCACCAGCCGATTTGGCCGGTTTTCCTCGGAGTTCATCTCTGATTGGAGGTAGGATGCCTCTCCTCATGGCTACTCGGCTTTTCCCTTTTAGTGAATTTTACTTTGGGTATGTTTCTCAATCTAGCCCTGTTGATCCCAATCCACTCTTCTCCAGATCTATTCATATTCTTCCTATCAAACCAATTATTTTTCGGCCTGCGACCCATATCACTTTCCTTCCGCCGAAACCTATCTTTCTGGTTTTCATGTGGCTCCTTGGAGCTCAAATCAAAACAGGGTTTGCCCGTTAGTGAAGCACCTGGTGATGCTACAAGAGTCTGTACACCCTTTGGGTGTCTGTCTCTTTGATCCCTTTGTGGATTTCACCAACCTTTGTGTTCAGCCAGTTCCTATGGTTGAATTTATGGCGGAAGATGTTCTCCGATTCGGAGATGGTTTGAGGGATCGATTATCTGAATTTGCACCTGGAGATTTGTTTGTTGGGCTCTCTCTGTTTGAAACTGGTATGGGAGCTTTTACTGAGCATTGGATTTGGTCTGATCGTTTGTTTGGTTGCTCCGGCCATCATGGCGACGCGCCGATCGGCTATGGTCAGCAAAGAGCTGCTATTGTGGTTTCCTCCTTGCTGCTGCGAGGGACTCGGGATGGTTTGGACTCGCCTGGTTTGAGTCCTCTTGTTGTGTCTGTTATTGTTATTGTAATCTGGGTTTGGGTTCTTAGAGCTTTTCCCACCACGTAAGCTAAATTTCAAGCCAAGTTTAGTTTACAAAACAAAAATATATTATAGAATCTTTTTTTAGCTTACTAATAAATTATTAAATTAAATTTGACTACACACATTTACGTAAATTAATCATGTTTCTTTCTTGAGATAACGTCAAGTGGCCTATACTTCAAGTTCAACCAACATTGCCAAAAAATTCAATCAAGTTTGGAGGTCTTGTATTTGGATTTGTCCTTCGACTAATAAATTATTATTTTTTTTATAAAAAAGAAAAGAAACAACAACAACATTGCCAAAGATGAATTAGGATTTGCTTTAAAAGGTTATTAAAGGAAAGAATCAGCTCATAACTCGAGTTGATCAATATGTAACAACTGATTAAGTTGTTACCTTATATTTTTAGTTTTCTTATTGTAACTAGAGAACTATCCATGTCAGCCCTATTAGCTAGGGATTGCTGATGTTAGGTTGTATATAAACCCCTTGTAAACTTGTTATACATAATACAACAGCAACATCCTCTCCAGAAGGATATTCACGCTTCTTTTATGGTATCAAGAGCAAGTTTCGATCCTAGACCTAAACACTAACTCACATAGACCTCAATCAATCTCATGGCAGGCGGTTCAGCAGCCGATGGTAAGGACATCAAGTCCAACTACTCATCCACAACAACCGCACCATGGGAGAACTCTAACCATGCTCTCTACCTGCACCATTCGGATCAACCCGCAGCTGTTCTTGTTACACAGCCTTTGATGGAGGACAACTTCTCTGAATGGACACAATCAATGAGCATGGCACTCAAGATCAAGAACAAAATTGGTTTTGTTCTTGGAACACAAGTCAAACCCACTGTTAACCTCGAGGAGCAGCAACAATGGGAGCGTTGTGACACACTCGTCAAGACATGGCTTATAGCTTCCATGTCAAAACCGATTTCTGGCAGTGTCAAGAATTGCAAAACCTCTCGAGATGTGTGGCTTGACCTTCAAGAACGGTTTGGCCAAACCAACACTGTTCAACTCTTCAACATTGAGAACGCAATCCATGCTTGTTCTCAAGGCTCAGACACCGTGACCACATTCTTCACCAAACTCAAGAGCTTGTGGGATGAAAGAGACACCATATGTGATATGCAAGCATGTGCTTGTGGTGAAGGAGTCAAAGTTGGAGAGTATATCAAGAATCTTAAGACTATGCAGTTCCTCATGGGACTCAACGAAAGCTACGATACTCTCCGAGGTAACGTAATTTCGATTGATCCCCTTCCTAGTGTTAACAAAGTGTATTCGATGGCTCTCCGTCATGAGAAACAAGCTGCGGTTGCTGGTAGCAACAAAGTTCCCTCACAACTTGAGTCTGCGGCCTTTTCTTTCAAAGGAGAGGTTGTCTCTCCTTCTCGAGGCTGTGAGCAATCAGGAATCTGCAAGGGAAAATGGTGTGAGAAGTGTCATAAGAACAACCATTCAACTGAACGGTGTTAGAGAGACGTAAAGTGCACCTTTTGTGGCTGGAAAGGGCATGATGCAGATCGGTGTCGCAGGAGAAAAGCAGCAGAAGAGGCTGGTCAATCTTGGTCGAACAACCTTACTGCTTGTTTCGACAATCCTGGCATGACACAATTTCCGTTCTCCAAGGAAATGTGTGAACAACTTGTTGATCTTTTGAACAAAAACAAAGCAGACATGGTCAATCAAGTCGGTAATACTGCCTCTTGTGAAGAGTTGTCAGGTATAGCTTTACATGTTTTACATAATGATATGCGTGCTACCTGGATTCTAGACAGTGGAGCTACTCATCACATTGTTTGTAATCCTCACCTACTCACGGATGCTTCTCCTGCCAATAACCGATTTGTCAAGCTCCCTACTGGTAGTACAACTCGAGTCACTCATCTTGGTTCAGTTGTATTCTCACCTCAATTTACATTACACAATGTCCTTTGTGTCCCTTTCTTTTACCTAAACTTGATTTCCGTGAGCAAATTAGCTTACGATTCTTTTTACATCACCATATTCCTTAAACAAGTTTGTTTCATACAGGACCTTCGCTCGGGGAAAATGATTGGGATGGGATCTGAGAAGGATGGATTATACTGCCTCGATCAAGCTCAGCAGGGTACATGCAACTCGGTTGATGGCTCTTCATCTTCACTTTGGCATCAACGCTTAGGTCATCCTTCGTCTAGAGTTTATCCTATGTTTCCTTTTTTAGCAAATAAATCTTGTGATGCAAGAAAGTGTCAAATATGTCCTTTAGCTAAACAAACTAGAAATCCATTTCCTTTGAGTTCAATTTCCAGCAAAACAGCTTTTGATTTAATTCATGTCGACATTTGGGGTGGTTACCATGAACCATCACTTTCTAGGGCAAAATATTTTCTCACTATTGTTGATGATTTTACACTGTGTGTTTGGGTTTACCTTATGGTTCAAAAGTCAGAAGCCAGACAGCTGCTGGTTAATTTTGTTCTTATGATCGACAATCAGTTTGATAAGCGCATTAAAATTGTGCGTAGTGACAATGGTCCTGAGTTCAAACACAAAGACTTTTATTCCTCCAAGGGCATTGTTCACCAAACTAGCTGCGTCAACACACCACAACAAAATGGTGTTGTTGAACGTAAGCATCGCCACTTACTCAATATGTCCAGGGCTTTACTTTTTCAAGCTCATCTACCCAAATCCTTTTGGGGCGATGTCATCCTTACTGCAGCCTATCTAATCAATAGAACTCCAACGCCGTTACTCCATGGCCATAGTCCCTTCGAAGAGTTGTTCAACAAACCACCTCAATATGATCACCTCAAAGTCTTTGGCTGTTTGTGTTTTGCTTCCACACACCCCCTTAAGCCTACAAAGTTTGACCCTCGCGCCACCAAATGTTTATTTTTGGGTTATCATCACGAGCAGAAGGGTTATAAGCTCTTTGACCTTGACACAGAACGCATTTTTGTCTCCCGTGATGTTTCTTTCCATGAGGATGTATTTCCTTATCCTGAATATCATTCCAATCGGGTTTCTGCCTTGCCTGCGATAACAGCAAACCCTCCCTCTCATCTCTCTGGTATTTCATCCACCTCTCTCCCTTCTTGCTCGCCCAATCCCCTTCCTGTTGCTCCTTCGTCCTCAGTCGGGTTTCCATCTAGTCCCCCTCTTCCTGATGTCCCAGTCTCAGACACCCTCGCTCCAAAACCTCTTGCTCTCGACACACTTGTTTCCAACAGTCCACTGCCCCCAGCTTCTGCACCTCCTCCGTGACGTTCCTCCCGTCCCATTCAGTTACCTCACTTCCTGCATGACTACCATGTCGAGGCAACTCTTCCTACTCGATCCATCTCGTCGCTTTCCCCGAGCACAGGTATTTCTCATTCCCTTTCCACTGTACTCACCTATAATCAACTATCTCCAGCTTATAAGGCTTTTGCTGCTAACCTTATGCTCCACAAAGAACCTCGGTCTTATTCACAGGCCGTGCAACATCAAGAATGGCGTGATGCCATGCGTCTTGAAATCCAATCTTTAGAGCAGAACCGTACATGGAGCCTTGTCCCTTTACCTCCTCACAAGCACCCTATTGGCTGTAAATGGGTTTATAAGATCAAGCTTCTTCCTGATGGCACTGTTGAACGTTACAAAGCGCGTCTTGTTGCCAAGGGTTATAGCCAAATCAAAGGAGTTGATTATCGTGAAACCTTTGCCCCGGTTGCCAAGCTCACAACCGTCCGCGTGCTCCTTAGTCTTGCCGCTTTGCGTGGTTGGCATCTTCACCAACTTGATGTCAACAACGCCTTCCTCAATGGCGATCTTACCGAAGAAGTGTACATACAGCTTCCTCCCGGTTTCAGCCGCAAGGGGGAGCAACGAGTTTGTAAACTGCATAAAAGTTTGTATGGCCTCAAACAAGCTTCAAGGCAATGGTTCATCAAGTTATCACATGCACTCAAAGATGTCGGATTCTCACAAAGCAAATTTGATTATTCACTCTTCTGCCGCAACCATTCAGGCAAGTTCACGGTACTTCTCGTGTATGTAGATGACATTATATTGGCTGGAAACTGTATTGAAGAAATTGCGGCTACCAAGATCTCTCTTGCAAAGCAGTTCAAGTTGAAGGATTTGGGGAAACTTAAATACTTCTTGGGCATCGAAGTCGCTCGATCAAGTAAAGGCATTAGCTTATGTCAGAGAAAGTATGCACTTGAAATCTTAGAAGACACAGGGTTCCTGGCAGCAAAACCTTCTCGGTTTCCTGTAGACCACAATCTTGTACTCATGAAAGACGGAGGAGAACTGCTTGCCGATGCTTCACAGTACCGAAGATTGGTTGGAAGGATGATCTATTTGACCATTACAAGACCAGACTTGGTTTATGCAGTACACTTCTTAAGTCAATTCATGGATAAACCGCGGCAAACACATCTAGATGCAGCTCATCAAGTGCTACGGTATGTCAAGCAAACTCCTGGCCAAGGCATTTTCTTCCCAGCTAAAGGAAAGCTCGAGTTAACGGCCTACTGTGATGCTGATTGGGCAAGGTGTAGAGACACAAGAAGATCTTTAACTGGTTATTGTGTGATGCTTGGCGCAGCACTGATTTCTTGGCGAACGAAGAAGCAAACTACAGTTTCACGCTCAAGTGCAGAGGCTGAGTATCGGTCGATGGCAACCACATGTTGTGAGGTGACTTGGCTTCGAAACATTTTACGAGACTTGAATGCACCACAGTTACGGCCTACTCAATTCTTTTGCGACAACCAAGCTGCTATCTGCATTGCCACTAATCCGGTCTTTCACGAACGTACTAAACATATCGAGATTGATTGTCATGTTGTGAGAGAAAAGATGCATGCATGTGTGATCAAAGCTGCGCACATTGGTACTAAAGAGCAGATTGCCGATTTATTTACCAAACCATTGAATACTGCTCAGTTTGACACTCTTCTTAGCAAGTTAGGTGTCATCAATATACACTCTAACTTGAGGGGGAGTATTAAAGGAAAGAATCAGCTCATAACTCGAGTTGATCAATATGTAACAACTGATTAAGTTGTTACCTTATATTTCTAGTTTTCCTATTGTAACTAGAGAACTATCCATGTCAGCCCTATTAGCTAGGGATTGCTGATGTTAGGTTGTATATAAACCCCTTGTAAACCTGTTATACATAATACAACAGCAACATCCTCTCCAGAAGGATATTCACGCTTCTTTTAAAGGTTACTTTGTAAACTAGGAGTTAGAAGAAATTTCATAAAGACCTAGCTGGATAGGTGTTCTCTTATGTGCTAACATGGGACAATGGACATATCATCCCGATGTAATAGTAAATTTTGGACGTTCTATATGCATACTTTTGCCGTGTTGCCTTTACTTCATAGACTTCGTGTATCTCGTTTACTATCCGATCATATATACCATATTTTCAAATGGTATATGTTATTATCCGATGTATTGCATGGGAGATTAGCTCATTACAAGAGTAGATTAAAGACAATCTACATTATGCACTAAATAGAGTTGATCGAGTAGTTTAACATCGATGTATTGGTCCATGGTTGAAGAATTTTTGGTGCGGGTGTAAGTATATTGAATTTTTATTGAAAATATAATTACATTCTCATCTCAAAACTTTCATCGATGAATTTTCACACACCATTAAGTTTGGGAGAAAGATCAAATCTAAAGAGTTGATACCTAACTAGAGCTTTTAGGGTTATACTTTATAGCAATATGTCTCTAGAACTCCCTGAGTTCACGTCACAAGAGGGAGCACAAACACAACATGAAAGTGTGACAATATATACAAAGAGAGAGGTTTTTTTGTTGTTGTTGTTGTTGTTGTTGTTGCATGGTCCAACGAGATCACTCAAGCTTACATTTCTCGTGGCTGATATTGGTCTTTTTGGTATAATGAAATCGTGGAGTCATAATCCTTGTATTATTTCTCGTATCAGTCACTTCACTCACTTGTGTTGGCATCACATATGCTTAGGCAGCTGGCTTTCCATATTTTAGACGCCGCGTCCGTTCAAATGTCACCGTCTTTGTGAGATTTAGGAAGATTATGTTATGATGCTGAATGTGTGATGCAGATATAAGCACCACATGAACCGAACCAACAAGTACTTAATTATTTGTTTCTATAATTAGTTTTTTTTTTGGAAATGAATAATTAGCTAGTTAATCATGGATAACGTTATCTTAAGTGTTAGAATACTAAGTAGACACTAAATACACATAATTAAACTACGCTAACATCACCCGAACAACCGTAAATCTAGCCAACATGTGTCAGTGATTCGAGTAAATATAAGTTGTTTAGAATGAATGAAAATGAGATTCATAATATTGAAACGAAGTATTTTCACTAGATCTTATATAATATGATAGATAAAACAGTTAAGCTACTATTATATTTTCTATTATATTTTAGTTATATAAGAGAAAAATCGAATAGGACTAAATTCTAATTTGATCCCAACCTGCCATAACTACTTTAAATTTTTTGTTGCGAAGAGTGCGTCAATTTATTAAGAGGTAGAGAAGTTACAACTTCATAGTGCAAAAAGCTCACTTATAAAGGCTATAACAAAATCAACGGTTGTAAAAACATCAAAACTGTTCAAAAACTAAAATAATAAACAAAACAAATACCGTAACGAATCATTGAATAAAAACAACAAAACAAAAGATAATAGTTCGATTTTGTGACGATCAATAATGTTACAAATTCATCGGAACAGAACCAAGACTATCCAGGCTTAACCCGCCATCACTATTTGAGCTAACCCAATTTTTTTTTTCCTACTAATGATCACAATTATGTGAATTAATATGTTCAAGAATAAGGAATATAAAGAGGTGAGTCGGTCAGACCATCAGAGACAAAAGAGGAGGAGTCCTGAGATCAAACACTAGAAACACAAAGCTCATTCTGTCTTGTCTTTCTTGTCCGACCCGACCGTACTCTCTCTCTCTCTCTCTCTCTCTCTCTCTATTTATATATATATAAATACATCCAAAATCGATTTTTCCCAATCTCTCTGTTTATAAGATTAGAGATACAAACACAGTGAGATAAGAAAAGAGTTCATTTGCCCAAAGAGTCTCTCTCTCTCTCCGCTGCTTTTGGAAAAAAAAAGAAGAAGATGATTTTGTTGGATTCAATACCGGAAAAGGGTAATTACTTCCGTCTGGACTTGCAGTTGCTTATCCTTTACATAGCTCTGGCCGTCTTCAATGGCGTTCTTGCTGCGATTGCGTTTTCTCAGGTCTGCTTATGATTACCCTTTTCTTTGTTCTCTATATTTTTTGTATTTTCCAGCTCTATTAAGCATTTAGTCATCTGGGTTGGTACTATTTGTGGGAGTTTTAATGTTGATTGATGTGTTTTGAGTGGAAATAGATAATGCATTTGTATGCCTTGAGCTTTGATTTGGAGTATAAGGGTTCCACTGGTGTAAAGTAGAGGAAAGATTGGAAATTTTCAAGGAATTGGTATTGCATTGATGTTGTCATTTTTCCCAATTTTGAAACTTTTAGTCGGACAAAGAGAGAAAATGCTTAAGTTGGTTTGTGAGTTATGGAATTTCGAGGGTTATTAGTGCTCTGTGGGTTTGATTTTTACTCAACTTTTGAGACAGTAAACACATGTGAGAGCAGATTTTGTTGAAGTTATTGCTCATAGTACTGTCTTTTGTAACTTCTGTTACTGATGTTTGTTTGATGAGTGGATATCTTTAAGTTACTTCCTTGTTTAATTAGTTTCTGCCTTTGCGATTTATAGTAGCGTTTCATTTTTTTTTTTTTCAGCTGGTCAGGATTCACATGCGCAATCAACAAATTGGATGGACACGCCAAAAAGTAAGGAACATATATTGTGATTTCTGAAGTTGGTTTCTTTTGGATAAAAGAACATCTTCTCCTAGGCAGAAAGCAACGATGTTCTCAACTTATGGGTTCCATGTGAAATGTAGAATTATAAGTTTGTCAATATTGTCCTTATTTCGGGGTTTGAATAGTATATGCAATTCCGATTGTATGTTCTTTCACTGTTTATGAGGGTTATTTAACAGACTTGGTACTATATGCAGGTACTCCACCTCATGATTGGCTGTTCTAACTTGGGTATGGCTGGATGTTTTTGGTTTGTACTTTGTAACTTTGTTTGGTTCTACTAAGTTCTGGGTTAAATTCATTTCTGTTTGAACACTTCGAGTTTTCAACATAGTTTCTATTAAAAAGATTTTTGTTTTTCCTCTGTTCCTATCCATAGACACTCTTCAAAAGTTTCCAGAAAGCTTGGATGCTAACTTCTTACATATTTCTCTGTTTAAAGCCCATAATTAAGTGTAATAACTTGGTCAGAAAGTACTAGGAGATGTTTTCAGAGGAAGGACACTGGTTTACTGTATGATAGAGTGAAGTTCTTATATTAACATTTTAGAGATATTCTCTTAACTTTGTGTGCGAAGGGAGCGTTATGGATTTTAATTTAGTTTGGGTTTTGGCTTCATGATGTTAACTGGGAGTTGGTTAACTTCTCATTCATCCTAAGTGTGTCTTGTTCTGTTTGAGTAAATGTGTGTGCTTTATGAAATTAAGAGCCTAGAAAAGATTGTGTGGTCAGTGGTCACATTATGTTTGTAATCAAGTTAAACAATCCAACTTTTTTTTTTGGCAGGTTACTTCCTCTATTTTACATCTACACTGATTGCCACGTGTAAGCAGTGGTTTTGCTGGTCTAATGTCTGCGGGTTCATTCTGATGGGTATGTTTAACTTGATCAAGATAATTGAAAAGAAGCTTAAATGTTTGATCCTAAAATTTTTACTCAGTGGGTCACTGATGATGATGGAAATATTGCTGCAGCCTACCCAAAAGTTCTGTTGCTTGCAGCTTTTCTTCTAGTCCTATCCTTTTGGTAAGTTTCCCATCTGTAGGAGTTTTTTTTCTTCTTCTCTTTTTTCATGTTGGAATGTTGTAATGTGGATATTTGTCCTTGTTTGGATTCACATCAGACAAAAATGTTTTCTTCTAATTAATCACTCAAAATTACCAATTCCATTCTTAAGCATTAATAGTATTAACTAGAATAGCATCAAATATATGTTATTATCTTTTAAATATGTCTAATAGCAATGCTCAACTTGTGTAGTAGAAAGCTATACAGTTACAGTGTAATTTACAAGGTATACAACTGCTGTTATGGACAATGACTTTGTAGGGTGGACCTTTGCCATCAGGCAAATGATGAAGAGGAGGAGGATGATGACAGTAGTATACAGCATGCCTTGTTGGTAAATTCGCAGAACAAACACCATTCATCAAACACAGATGGTCATAGGATTTGTTGCTCGTTCCCAAGCATTCACGTTGGAAGTCACCAAAAATTTGCGATTGCGGTAGGAGAAATTCGGTTGTATATTCTGTTTCCTTTTATGTCAATTGAAAGTTACAATTTAAAGTAGGTATCTTTTGTAATCTCATATGATGAGCCATTTCTCCCACTAGGTTGTTGGGTTTGTCCTAATCTTGATGATGTCATTTTCTGTCATGATCTGGATTGGTGCGGGGAAGAATTCCATTGATTCTTCAGTGGTTGCTCAGGTATGGAGTATAGTCTATGTTGCTCTTGACTGTTTGAGACATCTAGTATGTAATCTTGTGTATTTTTTTTTTAATACTTCATGAAGTGCTAGTAATTAATTGGCCTTTTTAGTTTCTGAACATGTTGATTGAATCATTTCCCTACTAATAACAGGCGATTGGCCTACCAATTATTACTGTAAATATCATGCAGGTATATGAAGACTTTCTCGCCTTTACAGTCCTTTTTTTAGGAGGTGGATTAGGTTGCTATGGTGAGCACTGACTACTTTATGTTATGCGTTTTTTTTTTTTTTTTTTTTTTTTTTTTTCTGGGAAGGCCATATTACAATTGTTTCAAAGCTGACCAATATGGAAATACCGTGGCAGTTCCATTCCTAATCTTCTTTCCACTCTTGAGTTCCAATCAAGTATAATCATAAACTTTATTCTGTTGTATCAGCATAATGAGTATGAGTTTGTGTGGCGTTTCTCCTCATTATCTCTTGTTCGTTTTTAAGTGGGAATATTGAAACTGTACCTAAATGTTATGCTTAAGGATTTTGAGGTCGACTCTTTTACAAAAACTCTTGATTTATACCCGAATCAAGAGATTTGAGGTTTAATTCTCGTGGTTATATATTGTTAGAGCTAAAGTATTTTGGATATCTGGCATTTTGTATGCCTGTCCTTCAACCATCTCTTTGTAACATTATTTTCGTTGAATAAATTTCACTCGTTTGGTCGAGGTTTTTTTATTTATATATATATACGAAAACGATATGAAGCGGACGTCCGCACTGTCCTTAAAGTGCGGACGTCCCTCCGTTCGCCACCGTACGGCGCCGGCGAGGGCGCGCCTCCACCCCGTTGGGGACGCTGCTGGAGTCCGCTGGGGTGGAGGCGCGCCAAAGAGGACGTCCGCACCACCGGACGGACGGCTCCGACGACGGCGCGCCTCCACCCTAGCGGACTCCAACAGCGTCCCCGATCACTTTCCCTCCCTGGCGAGTCCGCCGAATTCCAGTTTTCCAGCGAGATCACCCAAAACTTCAAACAAGATCGATCTCGCCGGAAAACTGGAATTCGGCGGACTCGCCGAGGAGGGAAAGTGATCGGGGACGCTGCTAGGATGGAGGCGCGCCGTCGTCGGAGCCGTCCAGTGGAGAACGGAGGGATGTCCATACTTTAACTGCGTGCGGACGTCCGCAACTATGTTAAAGTGCGGACGCCGGCTTAAATCAACTCTGGCGGCACCGATCGGTAGCTCTTCTTGCTGGTTCCAAACAAGAGGTCCATCTTGAGCTTCTTCTCGCCGGTAGACTTGATGGTGATGAGTTTCGAAGCCAGGATTGAGCTTCTTCAAGTTTCTGCAGTTTTTCTGGCGCCGGACCTTCTTCTTTGATCACCTTGGCATTCAACTTGATGGTAATGGCGTCCAGGATGCCAATGGCGTCTGAGGATGGAAGAAGAGCTGCCGATCGGTGCCGCCCGAGTTGATTTGAGCCGGCGTCCGCACTTTAACATAGTTGCGGACGTCCGCTCTCGAACGTTCCTGTATATATATATACAAAGGCATCCCCGATCACTTTCTCTTCCCGGCGAGTCCATTGAATTCCAGTTTGTCGTCGAGAAATACCTTGTCTGAAGTTTTGGGTGGAGGTTGTTGCCTAGACCTTCAAATCGATCTCGCTGGCAAGAGAAAGTGATCGGAGATGCTGCTGGTGTCCACTCGGGTGGAGGAGCGCCGTCGTCGGCGTCGGACGGAGGACAACGGAAGGACGTCCGCTTCATAGCGGGCCTGTATATATATATATATATTCATTAACGTATTATATATATATATATTCATTAAGGAAATCCTTATTTATTCAAAAGGTACGGATTTCCTTAATTGACATACTTTTCGATCATATTTTCTCATCTCAACCATTCATCTTTTAGGTATATATGAGTAGATCATCTTTACAAAATTTTAGCCAAATTGATAATCATTAAGGTATTCAAAATTGTGAATTACACGAACGGTTCCTGTTGAATAGATTTGGTTCGTTCATTGTAATCATATAGTTTCGATACCTTAACGATTATCAATTTGGCTGAAAATTTGTAGAGATGATCTACTCATATATACCTAAAAGATGAATGGTAAAGATGAGAAAATATGATCTAAAAGTGGGTCAATTAAGAAAATCCGTACCTTTTGAATAAACAAGGATATTTGGACTTGATAATATCTATAACAATAACAATATATATATATATATATATATATATATATACGGAGCCATTTCAAAGAGGACGTCCGCATAGCCCTTAAAGTGCGGACGTCCCTCCGTTCTTCACCGGACGGCTCTGACGACGGCGCACCTCCACCGTAGCCGACTCCAGCAGCGTCCCCGATCACTTTCCCTCCCCGCCGAATTCCAGTTTTCCGGCGAGATCGATCTTGTTTGAAGTTTTGGGTGATCTCGCCGGAAAACTGGAATTCGGAAGACTCGCCGGGGAGGGAAAGTAATCGGGGACGCTGCTGGAGTCCGCTAGGGTGGAGGCGCGCCGTCGTCGGAGCCGTCCGGTGGAGAACGGAGGGACGTCCGCACTTTAAGGGCGTGCGGACGTCCGCCTCTGATCCGGACTCTATATATATAAAAGCTTTTGTAAGGTCAGTATTTGATGTATCCTCAAGTGACACCATAGCTTTATATCGCTTTACCGTGTTATCAGAATTTTAACCACACTCTTGTTTCCATTCCAGGCATTCTGCTGCTTCGTAACTTAAGGTTAGTACGGTCTGAGAAAGCTTCATCTGAAATGTGGAAGGTATTGAACTGACAAATGTTTGCTTGTTCAATTTTTTGTTTGTTTGATGAAATCCTTTTTAAAATCGTCAAAATGCATTGTGCTCTTCTTTGAATATAAATTCCTACGTGCACATGTGATGATGCAATTGCTTACACTGTTGTATGCTGTAAATATTTATGCACTTGAATTGGCACAGTTCTGCTTCTATTTAGTAAGTTTTGTTGTTTGTACAACATGCAGGTTGGCGGTTTAGCAGTTGCTTCTGTTGTATGCTTTACATCAAGTGCATTAGTAGCTCTTCTTACTGATAAACCTGTAAGTTGTTCATTGGGAACGATCTTACTTACTGCTTTGTGCCACTTCTTTCATCGTTTACCATTTTCTTCTTGTTTACCTCACTTTAACTCTTTGCCAGCTATATGATCCTTGGAGTCTGAAAAAAGCATATGGCGGGAAAGCGCTAGTTTTCCTGTTGCTGTACTATTTTATAGGTAATACTATTTTCCATTTTCAGCTGCTTGCAATTTTGCTTTTCAAGTTTGTCATCAAGTATTTTTGACCAAAAAAAAAAGTTTGTCATCAAGTATTATCTTCCCTTCTATCTTCAGGCTCTTGGGTACCCTCAGCTTTTGTATTGTGGTTCATGAGAGAATTGCCACCCCCAATCACTAATCGCCGACGGGAACAATCAACAACAATTGCATTCATCAGCCACGCTGGAGTGGGGCCACAGCATCCTCGTCAATGGGCTACTGTAACAAGTTCAAATAATCAGGTCTTGTTCTTATTCTATTCCATTGTGCTGACATTTAATCTTGTTTTTTCTCTCTCCTACAAAGCCTTGAAACTTTTTCATTAAATTATGGGATTCTATCATTTAAGAAGGGAAGACATTCAGACATTAATTTGACTTTCTTGTACAATGCAGGCGTTGCGACCAAGTCCCGTATAAGGAAAACTCATGTAGCTCTCAATGTTATCTTGTCTCTGAAGAAGAGATTTTGAGAATGCTGATGCAGAAATGCAAATGATTCTAGACTAATGCACTGCAGACGAAGTTCAAATGAACATGGAGGCTCACCCGTCGTCCTGTACTACCATTTCTACTGCAGATATGTGGATCCTACCGACTTTTGCCTTCGGTTCATGTACAGAGTTGTATCGCAGGACTGCTAGAGGCACATTCTGCAATGAATGCTTTCCATCACTGCAAAAGTTAATCATCCTGTGAGTCGTATTATATACACCCAGTTTACATGTAGATGATTCTCATATGGATGTTTTCAACAATGTATACGTGATGAGAGTGTATATTATTGGTACATAAATCCTGAAGTAATAAAAGAACGCAGAGCTTTTTGTTGCAGTGGATATTAAGTATCTCTTTTGAAATTTGAATGTGCATCTGTCACTATGGTTTATGATATATTATTCCCAAATGTTTTTTAATTCCTTCGAATGGTGTTAATATATTGAAACACTGGGCGCATATTAGCCACCCAGGTTAGGTACATCATGCTTTAGAATATCAAGAATACATATAGGTGGGTTGTCTAGCCAAACTTATCTATTGGTATCCTCATATGCAGTGTTTGCAAGCCAATGTGCTACCCCTGTTACAATCTCTACTTGCATGTTGCAGTCATACCTGGTATAGAGAGATTGCAGCTCTAATATCTTGCAGAAGGCCCTCCAATCCAAGATGCATACTTTGCACATCTGAGATGTTTGTAATGGCTTCCATATAGTCCGTTACCACATTGATAATCGTCATTGTTTCAAGCAGCTTTAAACCTTCTTTAATGGCACATAATTCCACCTGTTTCGCTGAAGCCACTGAAGATATAGGGATAGCAAAAGCTGCTTTGAAATTCCCCTTATCATCTCTTAGTACGACCCCCGGTTCCACGGTTCAAGCATGAGTAATTGAAGGTAAAAAACTGCCGTCGACATTTAGTTTACATCTCCCTAGTGTTGTAGGCTCCAGCATTGCTTGGTTGTCGATCTGAGTTTGCTTTGACACAGTTCTTGCCTTGTTGAAACCAACCAAGCTAAAGTTCCCAGCATCAAATCATGAGGAGGTTTGATTCGTATTATTCCATAGCATATTGTTCCTGTTCTTCCACGAGGACCATATCACCATCATCAATTTAGTACACTTCTCTTTCTTCAAATGCCGTTTTAACCCGAGTAAAAACCACGCTTTTCAGGGCTTCAACCGCTCACTTAAAGGAAGACACAGGACCTTTGAGCAACCTCAGGTCGTTAGTTAGTGTCAATGACATCCGACACTAGCTCAAACACACAGTTTGGTGGTTTTTGAATCAAATATTGTAAACAGTGAACACTCAGGAATCCATTTGTCTCGCCAAATGTTGACTTGTCTACCATCCCCGATACTCCAAAGAACACCTGGTTTGAGCACAGGTTTGCATTTCACATTTTCCCCAAATCTTGTAGTTGTAATGCTTTTTCAACTACTTGTCTTTTAGGTCATTAAAAAAAAAAACTAGTCTTTTAGTAACTGCCACTACGCCCCTCGTATTGTGAAATTTTTAAAATTAATCGTAATCTATTATCCGTTACTTGTGAGTTGTGACCATTTTTAATTATTGATCATTATTATCTGGCTTGAAATCTTAAACATAAAAAATTGTTACCCGTTGCCAATTACTTATTGACCGTTAACCGTTACCTGTTACTCGTTACTTGTTGACCATTAGACATTACCAATTATTCGTTGACCGTTGGTCATTACTTGTTATGAGCTATATAATCCCTAAATCACTGACAAACATGTGATCCTTACCATAAATCCTTATAATTTGTTACCCGTCATCCTAAATTGGAAACAGAAAACGAGAAAAAGAATTCATTGTATTTTTTTCAATCCAAGAAGATCTCATTAAATTTGTAATACTTGTAATCATGGAGTAGTTCTAGGTATGGGGGCATAGTTCTAGATACTACTTTAGTTTATTTTGTAATGTAATATTGCTTTTGTGGTGAAACCAATTTGGAGATACAAGCTTGATTCTGCTAGGAACATTTCAATGTTAAAGACTTAATATCCACATGTTTAAGGTATAAACTAGAAACCTTTGGTTTATTTAGAGCAAATGCAGCAAGGTCGAATTGTATGAGTTTGATTGATGGTTGGATCAAAAATTGCATCCATTGGTAGAAAATTGATTTAGGTTAAAACTGGGCCCTATACGGGACCTACCTAGCTGGACCATGACTTGAGTTAAAAATTATCCCATCTCTTACCCCAGACCAATTTTTCAACCGAGCCCACATGACATCAGCTTACACATGAGGGACAAATCTTGCACATGGGGCTGACACCTTTCCTCAAATGGTAATTTAATATGGACCGTTCAGATCAAGATTTGATGGACCATATTAAAAGACAACATATACTTTATATAATGTGAATAGTAATTGGTCTTTGGATCAATCACGTTGTTGTATTATCAAACCAAAGACTAAAGACTGATATGGATGAAATAGTGTATTAACCCGGGTTGATGATTAGTCCAACCCACCTAAAATGGTTGCATTTGCGACAAAGATAATCTCAAATTTCAATTTCTTTCATATAATTCATCTTGCGCATAAGAATTATTTATGAGCGTGAACGAGTGCCTTTTTGAAATTATCGTCTTTCTTAAATGAGATGAGCTGGACATAAGTTTTTATCGTTAAGAGCCTGGTCAGAAAGCTATCAAAGAGATGTAAACGAGAAATTCTATACCAAGTTTACAAAATAAATCCATCCCACTGATAATAGTTTTGAAAATCTTAATGATGGAGACCCCCAAATCTCTTGTAATTATTAAAGATTTGAGTGCTTTTTGAGAAATTTGGTAAACTTTGGGGGTTTAATCGCAATGAAAGATGTTCGTACGTTTTCCAATAAGAGTGTTGGTGGTGGCCCGCCGCTCTCTTTCTCCCATGCACAGTTCCCGCCCTGTAAACTTCAGGGCGAAGCAAACTCCTCCACCATTTTTAAAACAAAGAAAGAAGCGAAAAAGATGAAAAAGAGCCAGATAGACAGAAAGAGAGAAAAAGCAATGGCGATGGCAGATTTGTTTATCCCTCGAACCTCTCCGCTCTTAAGAAATATAAAGCAAAAGCACTCACAAAAGCTCCTCCAAAACAAAACAAAACAAAAACACTTCCAATTCCTTTCTTGCTTTGAGAGCAAACCCACTTTGCCCCACTCTTCTCCCAAAGTATCTCCACACCCTTCTCTTCATAAACCCTCCAAAAAAGATGACACCTCTCATTTTCATCAGAATCAGTGAGGAGACTAGTATTGAAGGAAATGGCGAGCTCGAGCGGGACCAAGGCGGCGGACTCGTCGGGGCCGCAGAGATCGCTGTCGAGGGGGATGACGAGAATGGCTACTAGAGTTGTGGACTTTCCGACGGAGGGCGACGATGCTTTGGACAGTGGAGTTGTGCCCTCCTGCCTTGCTTCTATTGCTCCCATTTTCAGGGTTGCCAATGAGATTGAGAAGGACAACCCTAGGGTTGCTTATCTATGTATGTCAATTATTTTTTGACCCTCTTATGCTAGTTTAACTAGTTTTGTCTAATTGGTTTGCGATTTCGTTGTTGTTTTTACTTTTTAGAGTTGATAGTAGTGATTTTTTAGTTGAGTTATGTATATGCAAATGATAAAAGCTTAAACAGTTTTATGTTGATGGAATTTGTTCATTGTTTAGTAAAGGTGTTCCTGCTTAGTTTGATAGTTTTAGCAAAGGAATAGGAGTAGGGAAATGGTAGCTAGGTTGATGGAATTGGAATCGAGTTCCTTTGATGGAAATTGTATGGAATTTCGAAGACTAGTTTTGGGGGACATGATGTTCTTTTGCCTCAATCAGTCCTAGGTCCTGGCAAAGGGGAAGAGAAGTGGCTGACGGATACTGTCAATTTAGGGACACTAGTAGGCTTGCAGTTGAGTTGGATATGTGTATGTTCTGAGGATAGACTGCAATTGGGAATCAGGATTGATGTCTTGTTGATTTATAAAGTTCTCCAATGTGCAAGGCTCTCTTGTTAAAGCAAGGATGCCTTCAGAATGCCTGACCAAATAGAAGCTAAAAGCTCAGTATTATCCCAAAGTAACTCCAGATTCTCCTCGTGCTAAAGGAATTTCCTATTGTAGCCGAAGATTAAGGTGTAAATAGTTTACAGGGAAGTTCCAAAACTCCCATCATGTGTTTCTTGTCCACTATTTTGCTTACTTTAGAGTGGTGGGCTACCGAATTGACGCTGTCTACCTGACACTATTCGTGATGTTAGTGGCTGCTTTGAGATGCTCTTCATAATGTTTGGTGGTTGTCTATTGTAACCTCCTTGTAAAGTTGCTTTTGTAGAGTTTGAGATGCAACTACCAATCACTAATAGAGGAAGTTATTTGGGGGGATAGTGAGTGAACTGTTACTGCTTCTGGACTGTAAACAATAACTAGGAGATGAAAGTATGACTAAGAATATGAGCTTAATTTATATTCCGATCATTTCTAAATGAATATATTTATATCTAAAATTATAGAATCTTAATGTTCTTTGCTTCAATATCCTGCTTAATTAGCTTAGAACTATCAGTTTTTGTACCATGAATTTGTATTATGCTTTGAATATGGTAGACAGCATTTCCTTGATGTTAGTTAAAAATGATTCTAAAATGTAGCAAAGACAAGATATGATGGGTAATCATAACACCTGTATTACATTTTAAGAAGAGTTTATTAGTTTCTTTATTCAATGAGGATAGAATCTTAGTGTTCTCTGCATATTCTGCATAACTTGCTCTTAAGATCGTATTATCTGTTGTGGATCTGGCAGAAAGTACTTCCTTGTTGGGCAGTAGAAAAAGAATTTATTGTCTATATATTAATATGTTTTGTTCAAACAGGCCGCTTCTATGGATTTGAAAAGGCGCATAAAATGGATCCAACATCAAGTGGACGGGGAGTTCGTCAGTTTAAGACTCATCTTCTGCACAGACTCGAAAAGGTACACCTTTAAGTCCTTACTGGTTTCTCATATTCTTTTTCTTATTTGTGAATAGTGGTCTGATTTGCGGCCTTAATACATATGATTAGTTGACAGAATATCACTATCATTAAGAAAATGAAACAAGGAAATAAGATTAGACTGTTATTTTCTAATACACATTATCAGTTAAACGTTTCACTACTGTTCACAAAGAAGAAAATACTTGGATCTGCTGATGTCTGTTCTGCTTTTGCTTTAACTTGTGGTATTTGACGTTGTTGGTCTTAGAAAACTAAAACTTAGGGAATGGTCTAGAAATCTACTTTAAAGTTGCACCCATGTGCAAATCAAAATGAATAAATATGCAGTGAAGACCTCCTGAACCAGGGCTCTTCTATCACGATATACAACTAGTGGATCCAGGAATTCAAGCTATTAGAGTTCTGGCAATGGTCCAAAAATATCTTAAGCTAAGGAGAAACATTGACTTTAGGTTGAAAACAGCAACTAAGTTCTGATTTGAAGTAAAAAAATGATAATTTCTAAATTTCTAAACTTGTAGATTTGTTGGTGATAATTCAATATCATAATTTGAAGTCGTACACATCTCAGCCTGTAAAAGTAAACTGAATGTCTTTGTACTTTTGAAATTTCCCTTTGCTGCAGGACGAACTAGAAACAAAACATCAGCTTGCTAAATCTGATACAAAAGAAATCATGTTGTATTACCACCAATTCTATGAGAAAAATATCAAAGATGGAGAATATACAAAGAAACCGTAAGTCTTGTGTTTGAATATATGACCCTGCTACCTCTCTACAGTTTTGCTATTAATATTATTCATATATCTTGTTTTTATATTTTTGAGTCCTTGAAGGGAAGAGATGGCCAGGATTTGTCAGATTGCAACTGTACTGTACAATGTGCTTAGGACAGTGGTACCTTCCTCTCAGATAGACAAACAGGTTTGAGTTCTATGATATGGGGATTGCTCAAGTTCTTTATGGTCTTGTTGGTATAGAAGGTGCTGAAAACATGGCTGTTCTATTGATTTTATTGTTGCAGACCCAAAGAATTGCTGAAGACGTCAAGAGAAAAAGGGAGCAGTATGTAAACTATAACATTCTTCCGTTATATACTGTCGGGGTTAAACCAGCAGTTATGGAACTTCCTGAGGTTGCACATGTTGCATTATATGAGACTTTTTTATGCTTCTTCAAATTTATTTTCATGAAATACTATTATTCTCTCTCGCTTACTGCCTTATCCGCTGACATCTCCTGAATATTATCAGATCAAAGCAGCACTCCGTGCTCTACAGAATGTGGATAATCTTCCAATGCCAAGAATGCATATTAAACCCACGAATCCTGATGACAAGTCGACAATGCCTACAGAGAGGATTAAACCTGTGAATGATATACTTGATTGGCTTTACGTTATTTTTGGGTTTCAGGTAACCTGTGCTCTAAGTGCCTTTATTTCATTTGTCTTCGCTTTTTATGTATCCCACATCTGAGACTTGCATCGGTATTCTAAACCCATTTAGGTTCTGAATTCTGAGCACTATGTTTAGTTGCTAAAAGGATTTGTCTTAATTTCAGGATATTTACTACTACTAGGCAGATTACACTAGATTTCGTAATGAATGTGGACAATCTAATGACTGTTACTGGATAGTGACCCTTGTTATTCTGGATAGTTTAATTGATTTTTAACAAAAACACAGAATAATGCTCCGAAAGGAAATTCTACTGCAATATCGATACTTGGACTATAGAAGAAGGGCTTTCATTTTAAAGTCAATGATCCTTTGCCATGATGTGCTTACTGTATTCATGCAATCCTTTTGAATTGTTTCTAAATTATTGAGTTACTTTAAACTTATATGCTTATATTTATTGACTTAATCAACCCGGCCAACCTTGATCTTATAGCTACTCCAATTTGTTCATGGATCTCATAGTTCTATGACTGGAAACTTGGTGTTTGCAATGTTTGTGTGTGTGCATGTATGGCTTTTTAAGTGTTTTCAAGGACTGTTTGTTTCAGCAGGCTATATGTAGATGTATTTTTCAACCGTGTATTATTCTCTGACATTATTACATTATCATATCATTTTGGCACATGAAGAAAGGAAATGTGGCAAATCAGAGGGAACATCTAATTTTGCTACTTGCCAACATTGATGTAAGACATAGAAGTCTTGAGAACTACACTGAGGTGATTTATGTTCCTTTGAGATGCTTTATCTAAATTTCCTTGCTCTGAACTTTATATGCACTAAGTTCTCATAACTGTAGCCATAATCTGTACTGTCATGTGATCACTAAAAGATTAAGAGAGAGGTTCTTGCAGTTGAATAGTGCCACTGTGCAACATTTGATGGAGAAATTTTTTAAGAACTATCGTTCGTGGTATAACTATCTGCATTGTAAAACAAATCTTCGGTGAGTGATCTGGTTACTATCATTTCAACTTGATGCCTTGAAAATTCAATCCATAGTGTCTTGGTATAATTTCGGTGCTGAAATTTTTATCTCGTTTTCTCTCTCTTCTTTCCCCCACTTTTCAGGTTCCCGGAAGGTTCTCACAGACAACAATTGGAACTTATATACATTGCTCTCTATCTGCTCATATGGGGTGAAGCTTCAAATGTCCGATTCATGCCTGAATGCTTATGCTACATTTTCCATAATGTATGTATGTTTTCTTTTCATCTTAGTCGACCATTATTAATGTCTGGATAATTCCATGTCATAAACTTGTGTTTGATTCTTAGATGTTTGTTTTGTTATCATCACTTTGATCGCACTAGGGAACTCTTCTCTTTTATGTTGTCATAGAAGTTGCTGTTAGAACTATGCTTGTTCTTATACCCAAAATTGTTCCTCAATGTTTAAAGTCATGTCCTGAAATTTATAATGCTCTGATGATAAATTCTTTTCCTAATTTTTAAGATGGCGAATGAGGTCTATGGAATTTTAAACAGCAATGCTCATCATGTTAGTGGAGAAACATACCAAACAGTAGCACATGATGAAGAATATTTTTTGAACCATGTTATAGCTCCTATCTACGAGGTTTTGTTCAAGGTAAAGATAGTATTTTAAGTTTCATACTACTCGAAAAAAGCCATTTCTATTACAGTATTTTATTTGGAAATTTGAAATTCCCTTTTGCTTATAAAGGAAGCAAAGAGAAACAAAATGGGCAAAGCAAGTCATTCAAGATGGAGAAATTATGATGATCTGAATGAATACTTCTGGTGAGTTGCGTGCAGATGGAAAGTTATGTGTTGGATTTTGTTCAGATACAAAATAGCTGAAAGGTCTGCTTGCTGTTTCTAGGTCGGACAAATGTTTTAAGCTAGGGTGGCCAATGGATCCTAAAGCAGATTTCTTTAGGCATTCGGATGTGACACAACCAGCAAATGAGGTATTATATATTTGTTTCTCTATTTTATTTATCTGGGCAGGAGAGGGTCAATTAAACCATTCCACATATTTGGATACAATTTTTCTGGTTCCTACAACCTTGTTTGTTTAGTACTTTTTTTTATTTACGAAGTTGTTTGATCTTTGTATATTTGACAGAGGACCAATCAAGCTACTGGTGGTAGGAGGAAGCCTAAAACAAATTTTGTAGAAGTCCGAACCTTTTTGCACCTCTACAGAAGTTTTGATCGAATGTGGATATTCTTCATATTGGCTTTACAGGTAGTCTTAATGTTTAGCTATGTATTTGTTATTTGAGTAAGCTGCCTTCAACCTCCCTCTATTTTCCGTAATCCGAATAAGTAATCATGCATTTGCACTGATCTCCATGCATAAAATCTTGTCAACAACGATAAGAATCCTTTCATCTTTTCTTTTTCTTTAACTTAAAGATCTTCTCTTGCAATTCACTTTGGCTCTTAGTCCATTCTCCTATCTCTTTTAATACAATTAGTAAACGAGCGCTTCCCCATAAGTTTACTTTCCAATGACCCTTGCAGTTGAAATGTTGCCAACTATGACTGTCAGTACTCACTAGTGCCATCATGCCAGATTAATTAATCAGGTTTAGGAAAGGACGAAGGACAATTAATTGTGACTTGCCATGATTATCTTTTTCAATGTCAGTTCTTTGGATTTAAAGCCCTCAAAGCTCTTTAACTTACTTTGCAACAACATAGGAATACAATAATTCATATATGGACTTTGAGAATGATGAGGAAGAAAGAGTTCATTTTTTTTCTCGCTCTTTTTTTGTTTCTGTTTTTTTTCTTTCTTTTATGTGATTTGGTGGTGGTGGCAGACCGGCAGTCATAGGCTGGGTAGTGCTAGGGCATGGCAGGGTTGAGAATGGAGCATAAAAAATGATGTTGCTAAGAGCTTTTCTGGTTAAGAAAATGTCAAAACTGTAATGACACTTTCAAAATGAAATAGCCCAGTACCGTTTGGTTTAGTGGCATAAGTCTCTCCTTGTAAGTGAGAGGTCGTGAGTTCGACTCACAGTATTGTAACACATTAATTGTGTATTTGATCAAAAAAAAAAAATGAAATAGAAAAATCTATTTTGAAATTTCTGCCTGCTTGGAGATGGCTGTTTTGAGGGTTGTTATAATATCTTGAGACTTGATCTCTAGGCGAGCATTTTCATGTGTCAAAGTTGCAACTCCTGTAAATAAGGGGAGGTTGGAGGTTCTTTCCTTTTATTGGATTATCCTCCTTATATTATGTTCTGATTTTCAGGCTATGATTATTGTTGCATGGAGTCCTTCTGGATCTGTCACTTCAATATTTGATGCGGATGTCTTCAGAAGTGTGTTAAGCATCTTCATGACATATGCTTTCCTGAATTTATTACAAGGTACTGGTGTTATCTAAATCTTTAAGCATGTTTGAAAAATGGTTTATAGTGGGAGACCCTGGCATCCATATAACGTATATGGTATATCATTACTCTGTTCAATGGCATGCCATCATTTTCCTTACTTTTTCTGTCTTTTCACTTTGTTGCCTTTTCTATTATGTTCTGCAGCCACTTTGGACATAATTCTCAGTTGGAATGCATGGAAGAGCTTGAAATTCACTCAAATACTACGATACCTTTTGAAATTTGCAGTAGCTGTTGTCTGGGCTGTGGTTCTGCCTATTGGTTATTCAAGTTCTATGCAGAATCCTACAGGGCTTCTGAAATTCTTCAGTAGTTGGACTCGTGATTGGCGTAATCAGTCATTTTATAATTATGCTGTTGCAATCTATATGGTTCCTAATTTATTGGCTGCTATGCTATTTTTCCTTCCACCTTTACGGAGACACGTAGAGCGTTCCAACTGGCGCATTGTCACTCTTTTTATGTGGTGGGCTCAGGCAAGTTTCTTTCATTGTTCTAACCAAATTTCATGTTCTCTTGTAATTTCATACTCTTTTTCTGGGTTTTAGTTATGCTTCTTTCTGGTCATATTGCAGCCAAAACTGTATGTCGGAAGAGGAATGCATGAGGATGTCTTCTCACTGCTGAAGTAAGGGAAAAATAATCTTCATTCGTTCTTTATCTTTCATGTTTTGAGAGAAGCATAGAATGTGTGTGGTCCCTTAGGGGTTTTGCTGTTTTTCTGCTTGTCTCTGTAGTCATATATGATATATCGTTAATCTTTTTTTAAGTCACTCAGTCATTAGTCATTACTTTAAAATTTGATTTGTGGTACTTTTTTTTTCTCTCTCATATTACAGATTTTTTTTGAATAAAATATAACAGATTTTTCTCATGTGACTGATTTATCCTTTTGTTTAATCAGATATACATTGTTCTGGATCATGCTGCTAATCAGCAAGCTAGCATTCAGCTATTATGTGGAGGTTATTTCTCTCAAATTCCTCAAGTCTTGCTTTATTACTGCTCAAATTCATTCAAACTCGTATGGTTCTTCTGCTAAATCTTTAGAACCAAGTTTCATTTACTGAAACAGAAGTTTTCTCTTCGAGGATATGTTGAACTGAGTTTATTTTACTGTATTTATTTTGCCTGACATGATTTTGTATACTCTGGATATAGATATCACCACTTGTTGCACCAACAAAGTTGATAATGGATATGCCTATCACTAATTATCAATGGCATGAGTTCTTTCCTAATGGTAACTTATTGAACTATGTTTTACAATTTTTACTTTAATTTTATCTGCAAGTCTAACTATAAACTGATTAAACTCACATGTGGAACTAATGCAGCAACTCATAATATTGGTGTTGTCATTGCAATATGGGCTCCAATTGTCCTAGTAAGTCAATCGATGAAGAATCTGTTCAAGTGAAATACTCTGTTTGTGAACACTATCATCCCATTTACCACATTGCAATGATTTATCTGTACACAGGTATATTTTATGGATGCACAAATATGGTATGCAATATTTTCTACTCTGTTCGGTGGGATTCATGGAGCCTTCAGCCATTTGGGGGAGGTCAGTTACATATTTATTCTCACTCAGCTTTACATCTATGTTTTCCTTTATATATATTGTCTTTGACAGTTAAAAGTATGTGTTTTAGATCTGTCTCAGCTTGGGTTTGAGGATTATTCATTTGTTGTCTCTCAGATACGAACACTTGGGATGTTGCGGTCCAGATTTGAGTCTGTGCCTTCAGCTTTCAGTGCTCGGCTTATGCCATCGTCAGAAATTAAGGATGCCAAAAAGAAGAAACACTTGGTGGTACTATCCATCTCCAGTGTTTTCACACTGCGCTATTGTAGATAGGATTCAGTTAATTTTGCTTACTGTAATGTTTTTGATACCAAATATAAATTATTTTGCATACCAAACTCAAACATATTCGTAACTTACTAATTATTATAGTTTTTCCTTTCTATTTATCATGACTTATAACCTTTGAAAGGCTTGTATATCTTAAGGCTGACTATAACCACTTACCTGGCAGGACGAACAACTTGTTCGAAGGAACATTGCTAACTTCTCTCAGGTCTGGAATGAATTTATAAATTCTATGCGAATGGAAGACCTGATCAGCAACAGGTTATGATTTGTTCGTGCTCTGTAATTTACTTTGTTTAACACATTTCCTCATGTTTCTGAGTATATTCGACTTCAAACCATTCAGGGATAGAGATCTGTTGCTTGTACCGTATTCTTCAAGTGACGTTTCTGTTGTCCAGTGGCCTCCTTTCTTGCTTGCTAGCAAGGTACTCACTTTTCATGGCTTGATATTTTTATTGTTTAATCGATGCAAAGCCTATATGTGAGTCCTCATAGCTTGTTTTCACTTCTGAAGATTCCGATAGCATTAGACATGGCAAAGGATTTTACTGGGAAGTCGGATGGTGATTTATTCAGGAAGATTAAGAATGATGATTATATGTACTCGGCAGTGATTGAATGCTACGAGACCCTCAGGGATATTATATTTGGCCTTCTTGAAGATGACGCCGATAAGATGTAAGTCGGAAGAAGCATACCAACTTGAAACATATAGATCACCATCTGCACATATAATTTTTTTTGTCTCAACAAGAAAGGAAACCCTAGCAGTCTTTGATAAGAAGCTTCATGAATGTTTTCCTTTCGTCTGAATAACAGGATTGTAAGGCAGATATGTTATGAAGTAGACAGTAGTATACAGCAGCAGAGGTTTTTGATTAATTTCCGGATGAGTGGGCTGCCATTTCTTAGTGAGAGGTTGGAGAAGTTTCTTAAACTCTTGGTAATATACTTCCCTCAACGCTTGCTTAATTGATTACTGCTGCTTTCAGAAATGAACTGATAGATATTGTTTAGACAGTGTCCTGTTTGAGTTACTAAATTGGTATGTTGACAGCTAGCTGAAGATGAGAATGTCGATAATTTCTTGCGTCAGATAATCAATGTCCTTCAAGATATCATGGAGATTATAACACAGGATGTAATGATCAATGGCCATGAGTAAGGACCGAGAATAAATGCATACTGGAGGCAGCAAATATTGTTATTTGACCAGCAATTGAGCCCCTTTGGCTTCCATATGTTAATATGTGTCATTTTTGCTTTGTAGAATCCTTGTAGCAGCTCACTACATAGAGGGTCAAAATGTCAAGAAGGAGCAAAGGTTTGAAAAAATCAACATATACCTTGCACAAAATCCAACTTGGAGAGAGAAGGTAATTTTGGCAGATGTTCTTGTGTTAAAGACAATATCTGAAGATCCAAAATCTTTTGGTCTTATTTTCTTCTACATTTACATAGGTTGTTAGGCTTCATTTGCTTTTGACCGTCAAGGAATCTGCCATCAATGTGCCTCAAAACTTGGATGCTCGCAGGCGCATTACTTTCTTTGCGAACTCTCTATTCATGAACATGCCAAATGCTCCCAAAGTTCGTGACATGCTCTCCTTTAGGTTAGTCATTAAAATCCTTGGTTGTCAATGGGAACTTTTATGTTGCTAGTGAACTACAACAACAACATAATAAAAACAAAGAAAAACTAACATACTACTGCAATCATGTCAAAGGTAAAGAACACTATAGTTTTCCTATTGACTGATGGAATTGTAGTCAAGATATGTTTCTCTTTCCGTTTTCGAGCAGTACTTGTATGCTTCAGGATATATTTCCAATGAATGAATGTGTATTTTTGTCAACCATGTGATTTGTCGTGGTCTTCTAAATTTTAATGGTTGCCTGTATAACATCTCACTTTTTCCTGATTTATGATTTAGTGTTCTGACTCCTTACTACAAAGAAGATGTTCTGTATTCTGATGATGAACTCAACAAGGAAAATGAGGATGGAATCTCAATCTTGTTCTACCTGCAGAAGATATATCCTGGTGCATTTCGGTCTCATTTCTAGATTATTCTTTTCATTATTTGAATTTATGTGAACTGATACCTGTCAACCATGACATCCAAGTAGATGAATGGACAAATTTCCAGGACCGCATAAATGAACATAAGAATGAGTACTCTGACAAGGACAAGTCCGAGTTAATTCGCCAGTGGGTATCTTACAGGGGACAGACACTTTCTAGAACAGGTCTGCATCATCTGTAACTTTGTATCTTACACAAGTACCATGTCCAATTCTTAACATTTTATCTATATGTTTCTGCTAGTGAGAGGAATGATGTACTATAGGACGGCTCTAGACCTTCAATGCATCCTGGAAACAGCAGGAGATGGTGGTTAGTGGTCCTCTGACAAACTGTGTTTCAACTTCAGATTGACGTTCCTGGTTTTTGTTCCAAAATCTGTACAAGCTAATGATGTGGAAAATGGATATTTGCAGGTGTTTATGGAGGCTACCCAGCCCAGATTTTGAGTCAGAATGATGAGAAGGATATTCTTGATCGGGCACAAGCTCTGGCAGATTTGAAGTTCACTTATGTAGTTTCTTGTCAGATCTACGGTGAACAGAAGAATTCCAGTGAAAGTCGAGACAAAAGTTGTTACACTAATATTCTCAAGCTGATGTTAACGTGAGTTATCACCATAATATGAACACTATGTAGTTTCCTTTATAATTTTATAATATGATCTTTACATATTAAACTGTCTTGTAGGTATCCTTCTCTACGAGTTGCTTACATAGATACAAGAGAGGAGACAGTGAATGGAAAATCCCAAAAGATTTATTTTTCTGTGCTGGTCAAGGGAGGTGACAAATGGGATGAGGTAAGGAAGGAAATAGCATATTTCTTCTGTGCACTTATCTGTTATCTCAGTACCATCTAGAGTAGCAATTCTCGAGGAATCCATACTTGTAATGGAATGATGAAGAGCCTTTACCTACCTTTGTTGAGCTTAATGTCTCATATAAGCAGATGTGGCTAATAGTCAATAACTCAGTTGAGGAATCTTATTTCTTTGCTAGGAAATATACCGCATCAAGCTTCCAGGTCCTCCTACAGTAATTGGTGAAGGAAAACCTGAAAATCAAAACCATGCCATCGTCTTTACTCGTGGAGAAGCCCTGCAAACCATTGACATGAATCAGGTAGCAATCATTGCACCTTTATGCAAAATGAGAAAGCGGTTAACTGTGTTTTCGTATATTTACTGTCTTTTTGAATAAATTGTATACAGGATAATTATTTTGAGGAAGCTTTCAAAATGAGAAATGTATTGGAGGAGTTCCGGAAGCCTCGACGGGGGCAGCGGAAACCTACAATATTGGGTCTAAGGGAACATATTTTTACTGGAAGGTCAGCCTTTTCATATACCTCTTCACAATATATTGGGCCTTTATGACTGCTAGGATTGGGATTGTGTATAATATTTTCTGCAGATTTGCACTGTTTCAGTTAATCCTATTTATCTTATGTTCAACCTCTGATCTACAGTGTTTCATCACTTGCTTGGTTCATGTCTAATCAAGAGACTAGTTTTGTCACTATAGGCCAACGAATTTTGGCAAATCCACTGAGGTATGCCTTATATTTTAGAGTTACTAGCATCATCTTCTTTCTTTGTCATTTTCCTCCTGTTTATACTATTACTGTTCAAGTACCCATCCATCTAATAACATTCTACCATGACAGGGTACGGTTTCATTATGGCCATCCGGATATTTTTGACAGACTCTTCCACATAACAAGGGGTGGCATAAGCAAAGCATCGAAAGTAATTAA
Organism: Fragaria iinumae; assembly: GCA_009720345.1. Classification (NCBI taxonomy): domain Eukaryota; kingdom Viridiplantae; phylum Streptophyta; class Magnoliopsida; order Rosales; family Rosaceae; genus Fragaria; species Fragaria iinumae. Next base: position 33,929,753 of record CM019122.1, on the reverse strand, counting down.
CTTAAGCGAGGATATATTTTCAGGTAAATTTTTCATTCACCAGGAGATCCCTGTCTAGTAAGTATTGAATGTTTTTGACTAATTGTGTGTATGTCTTCAGGTTACAATTCTGTTCTGCGTGGGGGATTTATAACACATCATGAGTATATCCAAGTAGGCAAGGGGCGTGATGTTGGAATGAATCAGATATCACTTTTCGAGGCTAAAGTTGCAAATGGGAATGGAGAGCAGACACTTAGCCGCGATGTTTATAGGCTTGGCCGTCGGTTTGATTTCTATAGAATGCTGTCCTTTTACTTCACAACAGTTGGGTTCTATTTTAGTAGCATGGTATGTTATCCAAACCAATCATCTTTTCATTAGTTGACTTGGTTGTTTCATAATATATACCTTATATCAATAAGTTATAGAGAATATTATTGAATTAAAAAAAAGTAAGTTGTAGAGAATATGTTAGTTTATAATCAACCACTGTATTAAATCACCTTTCTCTAAAGTACTAGGTTATATGGTGTTGATTCATGTGAAGGGATTGGATACTCAAATGACTGTAAAACCATTATGCATGCTAGTGATGCTACCCATTTCACATGTTAATGACAGCTTCAGGTCAACTGCTTGTTGATCTTAGTGCCTACCACTATTTATTTTGTAATACAATTTTTCTTGAGTGTATTTTTTTTTTTTTAACTTAGTGGTGTCATTGATAAAGAAGTCATCCTACTATACAATCAAATTGACTGAATCTTAGTTTTGAATAGGAAACAAGTTAAATATGAGGATTTGTTTTTGTTCACTTTGGTTTTACTTTTCTGGGCAGATGTTCTTTGAGTGCAGTGTTTTGGCAATGTAATTCTGTTTGATACAGATACTATTTCGTTTCAGGTAACTGTGCTGACTGTCTATGTGTTTTTATATGGACGTCTATATATGGTTATGAGTGGATTGGAAAGTGAGATCCTGGATAGCCCAGCCATACATCAGACCAAGGCTTTTGAAGCAGCTCTGGCTACACAGTCTGTCTTTCAACTGGGGTTGTTGCTGGTCCTCCCCATGGTTATGGAAATTGGTCTGGAGAAAGGATTCCGCACTGCCTTGGGTGATTTCATCATCATGCAGCTGCAGCTGGCCTCTGTTTTCTTCACTTTCCAATTAGGAACAAAAGCACATTATTACGGAAGGACCATCTTACATGGTGGATCTAAATATAGAGCAACTGGCCGCGGTTTTGTTGTTTTTCATGCAAAGTTTGCCGATAACTACAGGCTGTACTCAAGAAGTCACTTTGTGAAAGGGTTGGAGCTGTTGATTCTGCTGATTGTATATGGAGTCTATGGGAATGCTTATAGGAGTTCAAATCTGTATTTTTTCATCACATTCTCTATGTGGTTTCTGGTTGCTTCCTGGTTGTTTGCTCCTTTTATCTTTAATCCATCCAGCTTTGACTGGCAAAAAACTGTAGATGATTGGACGGATTGGAAGAGGTGGATGGGAAATCGTGGTGGTATTGGGATCTCACCTGACAAAAGTTGGGAATCATGGTGGGATGAAGAGCAGGAACACCTCAAGCACACTATTATCCGTGGAAGAATTCTTGAGATAGTGCTTGCATTTCGCTTCTTCTTTTACCAATATGGGATTGTTTACCACCTTGATATAGCTCATTTCAGCAAGAGTTTACTGGTACTATTTATGTTCAAATATATACGAGTACGTTGTCTCTTGTTGCTTTTAACATTCAGAACTGACTACCTTTTCAATTTGTGTGTAGGTTTATGGACTTTCTTGGGTGGTTTTGGTAACAGTGCTTCTCGTCTTAAAGGTATGCAAATGAAAATCACAAATAAAGCATTAAACTTTGTTTAAGGATTAAGGCAAATTTTTGCGTGTAAGTTATGAATGTTTTTGAAGTATAAGCTGTTCAGGTTCTGACCAAGTTATAGATAAGGAGAAAATACTGGTCACTCTGTTAACTTTCATGCACTCGACAGTTTACTCTATTAACTTTCAATTTCAATCGATCACTCCTCAAACTATCCAATGTCACACAATTAGGTCCATCCGTTAAGTCGCCATCCAAATCAGTGGTTAAGTTACTGACTGGACATATTTTTCAATGCTAACTCAGCTGGATGAAAGGAGAAATTTCATTTAACACCCCACCTCCTCTGTTTTCTCTCTCTCTCTCTCTCTCTCAGCCTAGCCAGCCATGGCTTCCCACTTTTCTCTCTCCGCCGTTTCTCTCTGTGAAAACTGAAAACCAAACCCCCAAAAATTTCCATCTCTCAAATCCCCAACCAGAAAACCAACCATGGAAACTGCTCTAGCCCCGACCATCGCTCCGACTCCGAGCCACCACACCACCATCTCTAGATGAAAACAAAAATCAAACACTAACACATTCCATCTCTCTGTGAAAACTGAAAACCAAACCCCCAAAAATTTCCAATCTCAAATCCCTAACCAGAAAACCAACCATGGAAACTGCTCTAGCCCCGACCACCGCTCCGACACCACACCACCCGACCCGAGCCCGCCGTCGTCAGACCCGCCTCGTTCGCCTTCTTGATCTGCCTTTCCAGACCCCTCTCGATTTCGAAGACCGCTGCTGACTTGGCGATGAGGAGGAAGACGACGGGTACGGGCTAGACGACGAGCTGGTGCCGTGGTCGGTGAGCGACAAGTTTGGGAGGGAGAGGATGAGGAAATTGGGGAAGAGGACATTTGCGAAGATGCAGAACTCGAAGAGGTCGCCCTACTTGGTTGTCAGGCCCGGCTGAGGAGGAGGCGGCGTCCGGCGAGGAAGAGGAGGGTGATGAGAGAAATGGCGGAGAGAGAAAAGTGGGAAGCCATGGCTGGCTAGAGAGAGAGAGAGAGAGAGAGAGAGAGAGAGAGAGAGAGAGTGAGTGAAAACGGAGGAGGTGAGGGTGTTAAATGGAATTTCTCTTTTCATCCAGCTGAGTTGGCATTGAAAAATATGTCCAGTCAACAACTTAACCACCGATTTGGACGGCAACTTAACCACTGATTTGGACAGCAACTTAACGGATAGACCTAATTGTGTGACATTGGATAGTTCGAGGAGTGATCGATTGAAATTGAAAGTTAATGGAGTAAACTGTCGAGTGCATGAAAGTTAATGGAGTGACCAGTATTTTCTCCTATAGATAACATGACAGTCTGTGCATAGCCTTCTCTACTTTTATCAGTATCATATTTTTCCTGGGAACTTTATATAGTATCAAATGAATGATGTTGCTTATTTATTTGTTACACTTCTGTCAGATGGTGTCAATGGGTAGACGAAGATTTGGCACCGACTTTCAGCTCATGTTCAGAATTCTGAAAGCGCTTCTTTTCCTTGGCTTCATGTCAGTCATGACTGTCCTATTTGTAGTTTGTGGCCTTACTATTTCAGATCTGTTTGCGTCTATCCTTGCCTTCTTGCCCACAGGGTGGGCACTTCTTCTTGTAAGTCAAACTTTTCTGTCTCTGGTTATCTGCACTTAGTGCCTTCAGATTTCTCATTTCGTTTATCATACTAGTACACTTCTTAGAGTACATCATCCATTGAGTACTCCTCAGTGATCAGAATGTACCAAAATAAATAGGGAGTAACTTGGTTCTCTTAACAGTAGCTTTTTTCACAAGTGTTTCTAATGCATTATATTGACTGAAACCATTTATATTTTGTCCTTTCAAGATCGGGCAAGTATGCAGGCCAATGCTTAAGGGAGTAGGATTCTGGGAATCAATCAAGGAGCTGGGAAGAGCATATGATTATATAATGGGAGTGGTAGTCTTCGCGCCTGTTGCCATTTTGTCATGGTTCCCGTTTGTCTCAGAGTTCCAAACACGGTTGCTCTTCAACCAAGCATTCAGTCGAGGGCTACAAATTTCAATGATTCTTGCCGGAAGGAAAGATAAGACCACGGCTTCTAGCTAGGGAATGAACTTAAGATGCCATATACTGTGAAGTTCTTAGCATCTCAGGTTCATGTCCACACCAGAATGAAATTTATTCATGTGAAATTCTATAGTGTCATAGGAATTATTTTTTATGGGCAGATCGAGTAGAGTGACTTATAGTCTTATATATCTTTTTCTTGTATTTTTTCTGTACGTCATTAGAATAGAAGCTCACTTGATTCATGAACTGCTAATCTGCTATTGATTTCAGCTTTTGTTATTAAATTGAAAATTTTGAATATTCATTTGGAGCAGAAAACTGACTAGCTTTGGCTTAGTAAGCTTCATTGTAGACACCATAAGGTTCAACATATACCTCATAAACCAGATTCTGTACCTTTTTGAATCTCAGGATCATCAGTTCCAAATTTCGTATTCAATCTATAGAGGCCGCTGAAATTAGAAGAATTGTCTAGTACTATGGAAATTTGTTCAAACATTTCGCGGTAAATTTCGTCAATTCAAATTTAGAAGAAAAGGAAAAAGAATTATTTAGCAGACTAGAAGCAATTGGCAATGAAGGTGTCTAGAGCCTGAGTTGAATCCATAGATCTCTCAATTATGAGGGCCACAAAGTAGTATTTGGACGCTAGACATTATGTATTAGGTCGCTCTACCAACCTTAACAGTTACTACATCAGCTAATTAGTATTTAAAATTATGTTACGTTAATGTGTGGAAAAAGAGATTAAAGACAAAAAAAAATTGATACACGTAAAGGTTCAAAAACTCGCTAGTCGCCACCTCGGGCAGTGGCAAGCTTATAGCGTAGGCGGGCTGGACGTCCTTGTTTTACTTTTACACCGATGCGTAACAGCAATTTTATGTTTTAAAGTACGCGAAAATAAATAACCGATTTCGAATCCTGACCGTAGAAAGCATGCACTAAGAAACACGATTCTGCCACGTGTTGATTTGCTTAAACAATATAGAACATACAGTTTTGTCTTTAACCCGTATGAAAATCACTTGGACTCTGAGCTCTCCACTTTTGGGTGTCTGAAATTGAGAGCTGAAGGCAGCAGCCACCACCACAACAACAACAGCCCAATCGTAAGCGAGCTACTCTGTTATTCTGTTTCCTGTGCTTTGCGTTTTTCTGTCTTACGTTTGATTCCCGAAAGAAACTTCAAATTCATGCTTCTGGGATTGGCCTTTAGGAAGCAACAAATTTACCTTTAAAAGGTCTGTGCTTTTTATATTAGTGCTTTTTTATCCTATTATTGGTTCTATGTATATATGTAGATGCCCTTGTGTGTGTTGCTAAATGATATTGAAATCTACTCTAGAAAAGATGAAAAGGTTTGCTCACGATTTTGGGTTCGATGTCCATAGATTAGGAGTGAAATTTGCAGCATGTTTGTAGAGAATGCAATTTCTCTTCAGCAGAATACAAGCAACTAAGTTAGATGCCAAAAATTGGTACATAAAGATCTGATCTTTTTCGCAAATCTAGCTTCGGCTACTCTTGGTCCTGTATTTGATATAATAGCCAAGGGTGACATCTTTTGAAATCCTGCATTTGGAAAGAAGAGCTTACGGGTGTGTTTGAGATGCTATTTTAGAGATTATGGTGCCCAAGACTCTTGCTTGAAGGTTAGGAGAGCGTTTTGCATTGCGCTTATCTGTTGATTTGTTCACTTGGGACACACCCGGACTCGGTTTCCACATGCTTGCTTATCCTCCTGACTGCATATACTCTATCTTCTTGATGATTCGTAGTTAGGCTGAATTTATATAGAGTTGGTTGCTTTTTGGTTAGGGCTACTTAACCAACGAGAAAAGATGACTATGCTGCACATCTAATGATATACTGAAACCAATTACACATGGGTCGGAAAAATTGTTGGATATTGAAAATAAATCACATAAAAATCATGTCTTTAGATCAGTGATGAAGCAGATAGGCATTAAACCTTATAAGTTAATGTAAATTTGACTATATGTGAAGAAGAGTCTGAGAATCATAACTAAATACTAATATAAGGCTGCTACCTGGTGGTGTTTAATCTCTTAATTGTTTATTGTTAGCCATCTTTGATATTTCCCTCTGTGACATTACTTTTGGTGCATTCTACTTGTTTTGTATGAACCAACTTAATCGTGATAGACATATTGACCAACAGATTGGTCATGACATTAAATGTTCCTGGTGAACCTTTTTTCTTCATTGTTCCCTTTCATATTCTTTGGCCTTCATTTTTAAATGCAGTGATTCCCAACACCCAGTATTGTAGTCGAAACCACAAGGTGTCATGGCCTCTAATAATTTGCATCAGCAAGGAAGCAAAAATGTTCAGACTGGACGGCCTCACAATCTTCTCACGTTAAGCTTGACCAAAGGTACAACCTTGGAAGAATTTAAGTCTGGATTCCCATCTGAAGGTTTATCAACTGCATCCAACAGATGGTGGGGAAGCAATAGCCCAGATTGTGATGAGGGTATCTGTGGAGAAGCAGATAACGCTGATGAAGAAAACAAGCATCAGTCCAACAAATTAGCAGATGATAGCGCAAGTTCAATTACAGGGAACCAAGAGAAAGGTGGAAGTGAAAAAGAAGAGAACAGCATTGATCCCCAAGGGACAGATTTATTGGTGGCCGTGAGAAAAAGAGCGGTGGAAGAAGGGAGAAAAGCACTTAAGCTTGGTGCTTTCCGTGGATATGGTGCAAAGAAGCTAGGGAGAAAGGAGAGAACAATGCTTCTCCGAATATTCGAATCCTCCTTGCCAAAAGATTGGATACCTGACTCCTCTTGAATCTGGGGTGTTCACTGCTCTCGACATTATAAATTAGTTACTTACTCCGACAGGTATGTTTGTTATTAACTCAGTCGGAATTGTGTCAGCTAATGAGTTTGTTTTCATGTGTTGATTTGTAATTCGATCCTCACAACTGTCTCAGCTATGCTAGAATATCTGTTGGTTTGGGGAACTCATATATGTGGTAGTACTAAGTCCTTATTTGAGTTGCCATGATTATCATGTTGTTCATTTGACTTTATGACCATGAGTTGCTTCTAGATCTTTGTTAGTTACGGGCAATCTCATATAAGGTAGAGCACAAGTTTATTTGAGTTGCTATGACTCATGTAGTTGATTAACAGTAAAAATGTGATGACAATGAGTTGCCTTGGTCACTTTGTATATTACATCAATTCCAGATTTTTTAGCTAATGATGATGTTGTTGAGATGCTTTACCTAACTATATGCTTTAGTGCCGGAAAAAAAGGTTATATCATTTAGTTTACCCTAATGAAGCCAAACGAGGTTAGGATGAGTATGTACACTCTTTACTCGTAGGGCTCGGCACTTGAGAATCGAGCACTTTGTAGTTCAGTTCTCTTTTGACTAAAGAACATAGGGCTCCAGTATACTAGTAGTTCAATATCAGAATCCTACTTCCTTGCATAAAAAACTTGCCAGTTCAGATTTGTAGCTCAGAAGTAAATAGCATGATTTTAGTCATGATATTTTGGATGTGTTCTGCACATTTATATCAAAAATGAAATAAATTAGGGCAAGTGGCAACAAATTGTGACACTTGAAATACTAAGTTCCTGTTAGTTCAGTGTTCACAAATTTTCAGCTGTAAATATTTTCCCTCTATCCTATAATCTTTTGGTGTCATTAGTCTCATCGGAAGGTTGTACTTACCAATTGCCTACCAAAAATCTCTTGGACTGAGATTAAAGCATATGTTGACTATGCTCTCAACACCACATAAAATTTGAAGCCAACTGGAAATGAACAAGTCATTACTTGGAAATACTACGGCCACAGCTGAAAGTATCTAAACTCTAAAATAAATGAAAACGATGAGATAATCTCTTCATTGTCTCTCAGATTTTCTGGACTAACCTTGTGGAACATACGAAGCCAACTGGAAAGAATCACAGGAAGATATATTGGAAATCTTTGAACTTCATTTTCACCAATGAGAGTAGAGATAAAGATATCACACAGATAATGCATAATCCCTATCACCAGAGCTATAAATATGCCCACCAAGGTCTCTTACCATCACAAAACAAACGGCCATCACATCCCATTATCCAAGTCTAACCAGACTAGATTCATTTTTCTCAAATGGCTGCTTCAACAATGGCTCTGTCCTCTCCTTCTCTAGCTGGCCAAGCTGTGCAGCTTAGTCCAGCTTCATCTAACATCTTCGGTGAGGGTAGAATCACCATGCGCAAAACCGCAGCCAAGTCCAAGGCGGTGTCGTCTGGCAGCCCTTGGTACGGCCCAGACCGTGTCAAGTACTTGGGGCCATTCTCCGGTGAGGCTCCATCTTACCTCACCGGAGAGTTTCCCGGTGACTACGGCTGGGACACAGCTGGGCTCTCAGCTGATCCCGAGACCTTTGCCAAGAACCGTGAGCTCGAAGTCATCCATTCAAGATGGGCCATGCTCGGTGCTCTAGGATGTGTCTTCCCTGAACTCCTAGCTCGTAATGGAGTCAAATTCGGAGAAGCTGTTTGGTTCAAGGCAGGAGCTCAAATCTTCAGTGAGGGTGGATTAGACTACTTGGGAAACCCAAGCTTAGTCCATGCTCAAAGCATTTTGGCAATCTGGGCAACACAAGTTATCTTGATGGGTGCAGTTGAAGGCTACAGAATTGCCGGAGGGCCTCTTGGTGAGGTAGTAGACCCATTGTACCCCGGTGGGAGCTTTGACCCCTTAGGGCTTGCAGACGATCCTGAGGCTTTTGCTGAGCTTAAGGTGAAGGAGCTCAAGAACGGAAGACTGGCCATGTTTTCCATGTTCGGATTCTTCGTGCAAGCTATTGTTACCGGAAAGGGACCGATTGAGAACCTAGCTGACCACTTGGCTGACCCTGTTAACAACAACGCTTGGTCATATGCCACAAACTTTGTTCCCGGAAAGTGAGGTTTGAAAGCTTGGGACTGAAGTGATCGATCTAATCATGTGTGTGCGCAACTGTTGTAAATTTCTTTCAAGTGTGCTTGTGTAGTTGTGTTGATGTAACTTGTTTGTCGATGGAAAGGAATATATCAACGGATCTGTTTGCTTAATTTACATTGCTCTGTACTAAAAGTTCCATACGAACTCAATCATCTTTTAGTAACTCACAAGTTAATGAATCAGCTCTCTAAGCAGCATTGCATCTTGTATAATTTCTCCAACTTAATTAGACGAATCAAAAAACTGACGAGCGATATATGAAATTCATCAAAGCCTAAAATGCTGATTAAAGGATCTTTATAACAAACATGGCCAAGGAACTGAAGCTGGAAAACCTATATGCAACACTACTTTTGACTGATGCCTTGAATTCATACATAGGTAATCCAATTTGAGAAGAAAGTAGGATGAGAATGTGCTTTCACAGTTTAACTGATGTCTTGATTCACCCAAACCTCTGCATAAGTCCATGAAATTATTAAACTTGTAGGTACAAAGTTTACAGGAAATTTCAGTTTTCGTCTTTCAGGCCATTGTGCATGGACCATTCTTGGGGATCTCATAAACTACATTTTGCTTCACAACTTCAGATCTCCATCTGAAGATGATGATCATCACACTGAATGGGAACATATCGTCTATGTACTACAGTTAATTAAGACGACATGCTCAGCCTCCTTCAATTGATCTTGCAAAAACTTAAGCTTATACAGAAATTTCTTGTCCATTTCAGTAACACCACAATCATGCATATTGATACATTAATAACCTGTGTTCATTGATCCGTTTACTTCATTCGTTCGATTCGAAATTTCGAATTATATACAAGATCAACTTAATCTGTTAAAAAGATGTAAGAAATCGAATCATAAAAATGAACTCGGTTATATGGGATCACCTGAGTTATTAGTCCTTCGGTGTACATATACGTATTCTACTATTGTTTACTAATGAGTTCTTGTGGTACATCACATGGAGGTGGAACCAATACATCATCTAGCTCTTATCCAAGAATCTTAATCAGGCATTACCCTCATCCAAAGCTGACGTACGTGGTCACCGTCTATTGGCTGGAAATCGATCAAAGCACAGAATATCCACAAAAGATTTTATTTTCGACAGATTTTCATTTTTGTCTCTGCATGTCTTTCTATTTTTGGAACTAATTGAACTTAGTAGTGGAACATACGAGGCCAACTGGAAATGAAGAGATCCGTTGAAGGGAAAAATCTTCAAACTTCACTATCACCCAATAAGAGTAGAGATGAAGATATCAAAGAGATAAAGAACCCCCACACAGAACCCTATACAAATAGCCACCAACGGCTCTACTCAAAACACAAACCCTCGGCCCTCACCACCCCACATTGTCTAAGCAGAGAACTCTCAACACTTTCCTCAAATGGCTTCTTCAACAATGGCTCTCTCCTCCCCTTCTCTAGCTGGCCAAGCTGTGAAGCTTGGTTCCTCCACATCTAACCTCCTCGGTGAGGGGCGAGTTACCATGCGCAAAACCGCAGCCAAGTCAAAGAATGTGTCATCCGGCAGCCCGTGGTACGGTCCTGACCGTGTCAAGTACTTGGGACCATTCTCCGGCGAAGCCCCGTCTTACCTCACCGGAGAGTTTCCCGGTGACTACGGCTGGGACACAGCTGGGCTCTCAGCTGATCCTGAGACCTTTGCCAAGAACCGTGAGCTCGAAGTCATCCATTCCAGATGGGCCATGCTAGGCGCCCTTGGCTGTGTTTTCCCTGAACTATTGGCTCGTAATGGAGTCAAGTTCGGCGAAGCTGTTTGGTTCAAGGCTGGAGCTCAAATCTTCAGTGAGGGTGGACTAGACTACTTGGGAAATCCTAGCCTGGTCCACGCTCAAAGCATTTTGGCAATCTGGGCAACACAAGTGATCTTGATGGGTGCTGTTGAAGGCTACAGAATTGCAGGAGGCCCTCTCGGTGAGGTAGTAGACCCTTTGTACCCCGGTGGGAGCTTTGACCCTTTAGGGCTTGCAGACGATCCTGAGGCTTTTGCTGAGCTTAAGGTGAAGGAGCTCAAGAACGGAAGACTGGCTATGTTTTCCATGTTCGGATTCTTCGTGCAAGCTATTGTTACCGGAAAGGGACCGATTGAGAACCTAGCTGATCACTTGGCTGACCCTGTTAACAACAACGCTTGGTCATATGCCACAAACTTTGTTCCCGGAAAGTGAGGTTTGAAAGTTTTGGAGTGAAGTGATCGATTTAATCATGTGTGGGATTTCTTTCAAGTGTGCTTGTGTTGATGTAACTTGTTTGTCGATGGAAAGGAATATATCAACGGATCTGTTTGCATAATTACATATCTCTGTATCAAAATTTCCATGTGAAATCTTCACCCACATACGAACCCAATCATTTTAGTAACTCACAATATATAGTTGATAACTTGATATTAAGCAGCCCTGCAAGAAATCATGGTATTAGATTCACTTGCATCTTGTTTTCTCCAACTACGTACTTAATTAGATGCATCAAGAAAATGACGAGCAATATACGACATTCATCAAAGCCTATATAACCTCTGATTCAAGGATCTCCTTCTTTTTTTCATTTTCTTTTTTTGGGGAAATGATTCAAGGATCTTTAACAAACATATCCAGGGAATGGAAGGTGGACAACCTTATATTTCTAATTTTCTATATGGCCTAGAATTTATATATAGGTAATCCAATTTGAGAACAAATTGCAGAAAGTATGATGTTATGATGAGAATATGCTTTCACTGATCTCTTGATTCATGCGTACCCAAACCTCTGCATAAGAATCTGAAAATTATTAAACTTAATTTTGTAGGTACAAAGTTTACAGAAAAATTCTAGCTACTTCCACTTCACTTTTCGTCTTCCGTGCTGTTGTGCATGGATCATTCTCGGGGCTCTCAAAAACTACATCTTCACAACTTCATATTTCCATTCTGAAGATGAACATCAGCACACTGAATGAGAACAGATCATCTATACGTACTGCAGTTAATTAAGACGACATGCTCAGCTACACTTAAGCTTATACTGAAATTGCTTGTCCATTAATTTCAGTAACATCACAATCATGCATATTGATAAATTAATAACCTGTGTTCATTGATCCGTTTACTTCATTTGTTTGATTCGAATTTTTACATGATCAGCTCAATCTGTTAAAAAGATGTAAGAACTCGATCGAATTATAAAACGAACTCGGTTATATATGGGATCACCTGAATTGTTATTAGTTTGGTGTTAGTCCTTGGTGTACATTAGTACATATACGTATTCTACTATTCTTTGCTAATTAGTTATTGTGTGGTACATTACAATAGTTTTGTGTTTACATGGAAGAACATCTTCAACAGCTTCTTTAAAATTTCTTCAAAATGGGAAGCAAAAGTCAAATTCTCCAAAAATAATTTGCTCCAATTTCAACAGCTTCCTCATTTTAAAGATTTATGCATTTATTACAACAATAAAATATTATACATCTTTAATTATCATAACAATAAAGTATTCTTCATTTAAAACAAATTTGAAATAACGGCAAAAAGGCTATTTTCTAACGGCTAGTTGACATCTAGTTTTTTCTATATATAAGAACAAATCCCATCACTTTTGTTATCTCATTCTCACATTGTTAATTTCTTTGTTTTCTCATAGTTTTCTCACTTTGATCAAAAATACTTTTTATGGCTCGTCGTTCATTGGCTAGTTGTTATCTAGTTGATACGTTCATGGATGACGATGATATTGATGAAGAATATGAAGAATTGTTACTTGCTCAAATAGAAGAAAAAGATCTTGCTAACAAGAGTTCAAGAAGAGGTCATCGTGGTTCTGTTATAGGTCACCGTATTGTTAATTGTGATCCAATTGAGGGTCACGAAAGACTTTATCATGACTACTTTGCCAATCCTCTAAAATATGGGGCTCGTCTCTTTCGAAGGAGATTCAAAATGAAGCAAGCTCTTTTCATGCGCATTCATGATGCTGTTGGGCGTCTTGGTTTGTCATCACTTCAAAAGGTAACGGCTGCTTTTCGAATGCTTGCTTATGGTGTTCCAGCCGATTATGTAAATGAGTATGTGCAGATTGGAGAAAGCACCGTTATAGAAAGTCTCAAAAGATTCGTCACAGCAGTTGTTGAAGTGTTTGATGATGAGTACTTAAGGTCACCAAATAGTGATGATCTCGTGAGATTACTTACAATAGGTGAACAACGTGGCTTTCCAGGGATGCTTGGAAGCATTGATTGTATGCATTGGACATGGAAAAATTGCCCAGTTGCTTGGCATGGTATGTTTACTGGCCATATTCATGAACTAACTATTAATTCAGAAGCTGTAGCTTCATATGATCTTTGGTTATGGCATGTTTTCTTTGGATTACCTGGGTCTATTAATGACATCAATGTGTTAGAGCGCTCTTATGTATTTAGTGAATTGGATGAAGGTCGTGCTCCCCCTATTAGCTATAAAGTCAATGGTAGATCATATGACATGGGATATTATCTTGTTGATGGTATATATCCATCATGGGCAACATTGGTGAAGACTATTCCAGCTCCACAAGAAAATAAGCATCGACATTTTGCTAAAGAGCAAGAAGGAGCAAGGAGAGATGTGGAGCGCGCATTCAGAGTGCTTCAAACACATAGCAATTATCTGAAACCCAACAAGACTTTGGGATAAGGATATCCTAAAATATATTATGATGGCATGCATAATCATGCATAATATGATTGTTGAAGACGAGCGTGATGAACATGAGCGTAATCATAGACTAAGGAAGATACATGAAATAGAAAAAGAATATGATCATGTTGCAGACATTCCACGCATATCACTTTCGCTTGAGCATGCACTAACACTTATGGAGTTCATCGCAAATCGTCATCGAGTTAGAGATAAACAAATGCATACTCAACTCCAAGAAGATCTTGTCGAGCACTTATAGAAAATACATGGAGGCCAATACTGATTTGCTTTCAAATATAAATTAGTATTATGTTGTCTTCAACTTCATTGTAATGTCATTAAATTTTAAACATTATGTTCGTTGGATTTTCGAAGATTCCTTCTTATTTTCACTACCTTGTTCGTTGAATTTTGCTTTTTTGTTCGTTTCTTTTGCAGCCTTTCTTCCAATTGGCCTCTTCAAGAGTGCAGGTTCAGGAGTATCTCCATCATCATCTTCCAAATTAATTGAAACTTAATTTTTAGCAAAAGGAGCTTTGGACATTCTATGTACTTTGATTTTTCGATGTTCATCCATCCACTTTTACTGAAACATCATAAGGCCCCAACAATGGTCAAGTACAAATGCATGACCTTCTCCCTCTTGGTAATCCACTTTTGCCTCCAGTATCTGCCAAGTATAATGACGCGTCGCGTAACCGGGGTTAAACTAAGCGCACAATTTATTACCCTGTAAAATCATCGTTAGTATAAATTAAGTAGGGATCGTTCAGTCCGGGGATCAATTAGGGTGATCAATCATGATGCTAAAACAAAACACACACATATATACATATTTACAAGTTGTCACGTTGGGGGTTTTTAGAAAACATTACTATGATCCTAAAGACACAAAAATAAATCCTAGACTAATATTTACATGTGATCGACAACCATACACATCATAGCATAAGTCAAAAGCAATCAAAAACATGCAATAAGATCATACAAGGGAATCGGCAAAACAATGAACAAATAACCTAACTCTAACTTAATTTCGACCTAACTAGAGCCCGTTGCGGTTCATCTAATCGTTATAAGACTTCTTAGATTATACTTAGAAAACACGTTGCGTCGAATCCTAAGCCTTTACTAATTGATTTTAAGAACACGTTGCGTCGAAAATAAAACCAACAAGTAATTATGCACAAAAGTCTTGATCGAAAACACACACATGGTATGGCGTCACTCATCCTATTAGCATGCAAATTTCTAGAATTATAACTGCCCTAAAAGCAATGGAACCTAATCGACGTTGCGCCTAACTAAGCCCTAAATACTTTGGTTGATGACATCTAAACCTACACAACAACTAAGGCCTTAGCCGCATGCAAGTGTTGATGGAGTTGCTCGAATCCTAGAAACTAATCAAGTTATGAGAATGACTACATGAACATGCTTTGCCTAATCTAATGCACAAAATTATCACAAGTTTAAGAGTATGAAAATCCTAAGTATAGATTTTGAAAATGGTTTCACAACTTTCATACAACAAAAGAATCAAGCAATCAAACATGCATATTTTATAGACAAAATAATGCAAATCTAAACAAATAAACAGAGATGAAGAATAGAATGTATGGATCATACTTTATAAGTTAAAGCTCCAAAGTATGGTGATGGACGGAATTATGAAAGGTGGCCGGCGGTGGTGAAATCTCTCTCTACTTGTCTATAGGATGAACACTCAAAAACTCTCGTATTACAATGACTTACGCTCTGTGTATTGCTAGGTTGTGACCCTTATCTAAGTGCCTAGAGGGTCCTATATATAGTGATTACAATGGCCAGCCAAGCCTTAACCTAAAACCAAGAGGAATTGGTTTTCCTAGTATAACAATATTAGCTTTTCCTAAACCAACTAGACTTTGAACTTCTTGAATCTTCTAGGAACTCCTTTGTTGCGTCTCTTGCCTTCAAATCCTTGTCATAATCGGCCTAGGATAGCAGATGCAAGCTTTATTTCATGGTTGCACATGGAATCTCCAAAACAGGAAATGCATCTTCCAATCCTAGCCGGACTAGGATTGCTTCTTCTCCTCCATTCCGTGCAAAGCTTTGGCCCTAAATGACTTTTCAAATCTTCAATATGCTTAGTAGACCTCTCTTGATGAGTTTTGATGTGACTTTGATGTAGAAACATTGAACTCCAAACCGGAATTGCAAAGTAGCAGAATCCTGATTTCCGGCAGACTGACCTTTGGTCATTCCTTCAGGCATAACTCTCTCCTCGTTAATCCAATTGGCGTGATTCCAAGTTCTGGGGAAACTAGACTCGTAGAGCTTTCCATCCATATATAGCACGCAATTTAATTCCAAGTATTTAATCGTACACAAGCTCTTAAAGTTAGGACACAGTAGCTGGAAACTCTGTTTTAGCCCCTGGAGTGAAATTCTCGAACTGCCGGCTTTGAGCCTTCATTTGAACGACCTCCCGAACTCCAATTGACCTGAAATTTTGACATAATATACTTTAGCTTCCAAATAATACACTTGCAAAATTTCATCGAATTCGGATAAGAATAAGTCAGTCAGACGCAAGCCTCAAAATCACAAAAACTACATATCTTGGCACTTTTTCACAGATTTTCTATACTTAGTCGTTTTTCTAGCAATTTAAGCACATTTTTCCAAAACTATACCAGAGCTTCATTTAACTAAATTATGACTCTATCTTACTCTAAATAGACTTAACAAAGCACAAATAAGGGATAATAAGATACTAATAATGTCGCATTTTATGCTCCTATCATATAACTCATGTAAATCTCTAATAGAAAAATAACTCAAAACAAGTACTTGCTCATGTGTATACTATAATACAAATATATAAAGGACTGCAAGTTCCACAATGATCATTAGTAGATACATGACGGATTCAAATTTTCAATGAGTAATAATTAACATGAGTAAATGATCATTTCAATTTCATTTGAGAATACATCATCAGTAGTAACTGGAATGGGAAAATATAAATCACAACAACAATATAGAGCAAAGGCCACACAATTTAAGAATGCAGCATCAGTAGTAACTGGAATGGAAAAATATAAATCACAACAACAATATAGAGCAAATGCCACACAATTTAAGAATGCAACATCCACACTGTTGCATTCTTCGTTATGCGTGGTGTGGGTATTAGTGGAGATGAGGGAAAAATTATCACACAAGTGTAGATTGTAACACCTCTATTGTTGTTGTGAATGAATGAGTATGATGCTCTAAACTAGATGAGATCACATTATAAGAAAAAAGAAAAAGAAACTGAGCAACTTATTAATCAGAAACCTAAAGCAAATATTGAACAACGAAAACTGTTCATTATTTGAAGATAATGACCATAATGATAGCGTGCACCTTATCTTGCTTTGTGGGACCATTTTTTCGTAAGCGTTTAGCTGCAGCATAATATCCACAAAACTTACTCACTTGGCTATTGATTTTTGACCAACGGTTCGTCAATGATTTTTCAGTCCGTTCACCTACCCATGTCATGTTGTTTTCAAAGTATTGAGTAATTATTTTCCAGAATTGGTTCTTCTTTTGATCAGATCCTCTAATCGGGTCTATGCTAACATTCAGCCATGCAGATACAAGAAGTTTGTCTTCTTCAGGAGAAAAGTTGATTGTTCTTTGAGATTGTTTTTGTGATTTCTTGCTGCTAGGTGCACAAGGCGTCTCTTAATCAGTGTCAGCTTCAGTAGCACATGTCTCTTCATAAGTAGAACCATTGGCATGGTACTGACTCGATGGAGAATCGTATGTTAGATGTGGTTCGTTGAGGTCATCCGGGGACGATCCGTTGTTGAGGAGGTCAGTGAAATTCAGATCCAAAGAACTCATCTGTACAATTTGGAATCAATCAACTCAGGGAGCTTCATACCACAACCAATAAAGTATTTTGATAGATCATTTATTAACTGAATTGGACTTTTTTCTATGACTTTTCAGCATGAAAATGATTTAGATGGAAATGGGATACGCGGAGATTCTGATGTTGCAAGAACAAAGGACAAGTTTAAAATACTAGAGAACTTTCTTGATGAAACATTTCAGTTGCTCGAATGATTAATAACAATAGATTGTGATGGAATAATACACTTGAGAAGGTAGTGATGTGGATCAAACCATAAGTATATGATCTCAATGTAGAAGAAATGACTTGAATTTAAACATTTGACATCTATTATTGCTATATATGATCATCTAATATTGCTATATATATGTTGAAAAGTACTAACAAATAGTCAAACAGACAATTTCAACATTTGGTAATGCATTAGTTTCTAACTACTTACTCATCAGTTTATGTACTTCAATTTTGTTTTTACGCATTTGCTTACTGTAAAAGAAAAAAGGAAAGACATGTAAAACTAGGACAAACATAGCAAACCCAGTTTTATTCCCTTACCAGAAGAAGAGGTTCCAAATCAGGGATAATAGTTACGTATACAGAGGAACCAGAACCTTGAGATTCTGCTATCTACTACTGCAAACCTTGTTAGTGTACTTTCACAAATATCTTCAATAGATTTATTGAACAACAATATATATATATATATATATATATATATACTACATACAATACAACACATCAAACAACAAAAAGTATATGATAGTCATCAAATCTGCAAAGAGACAATCACAAACCCAAAAAATCTGAAATTCGATGATCAGACGAGAACAAATAGACGAATACAATTGGAATGAATCAATACAACACATCAAACAACAAAAAGTAGATGATAGTCATCAAATCTGCAAAGAGACAATCACGAACCCAAAAAGACTGAAATTCGATGATCAAACGAAAACAAATAGACGAATACAATTGGAATGAATTGAAATTAGAGGCGGAGGAGAGAGCTCACCTGCACTGCTGTCTTCTTTCTCAATGAAGAATCAGTAAAATTCGAAAGGTTTGAGTCATTCTTTTAGTCATCGGAGAACGTGAGAATTTATGACAATGCTATCACAAAATTTTTGCCGATTGCTGCAAATATGGGAAACGACTCCTCTTTTTCTCCAATATTCTCCAAAAGTGAGAAAACCAAGAAAATTGGGAAGTTGTTAGAGATGCTTTAATACATCTAGTTTTTATCCAACTTAATCAGCCATTACCCTCATCCAAAGCTGACGTGGTCACCGTCCATGGGATGCACATCGATTAAGGTCTATGTTGAAGATAGAAATATGAGAGAATAAAGTGTTACTTTAGTTTTGAGAAAATTTAAATGTTTTCCTTGAAGTTGCTATCATACGCCTCTTCACCGTGCGCGTGTGCGCGCGCGCACACACACACACACACATATATATATATATATAGTTCCTTTCTAGAGCGGGATACCGCTTTGAAATTAAAGTGTGGTGCTCCTCATTTCGCTCACTTTTAGGTCACATTTTCACATCTCCACTGTTCAGTGTCTAGAACATAGTATGTAGATCATTCCTGCAAAGTTTCATCCAATTTGGAGATCATTTGGGTACCGAATTAGATTAAATGAATCAATTGAACAAAATCTGTCCACACAGAACCATTCGTGTAAATCACAATTACAGAAGCTCAAAGTGATCGGGGACGCCTCTGGCGTCCGCTCAGGTAGAGGTGTGCCATCGTCGGGGCCGTCCGGTGGAGAACGGGACGTCCGCACTTTAAGTCGAGTGCGGACGTCCGCTTCAGAACTTTTCTATACAGACACACACACACACACACACACACACAACAAAGATCCAAAGAGGACGTCCGTGAGTTTGCAAATGTGTGAATGTGTTGATCTCAGCCGTTCGTTGTTTTAAATGAAAAGGAACGCTCATGATTTGTCTATTCCAGAAACAAGCGCGAGTCGAGTAAAAACCCGACTCATCAGTTTTAGAATCAAGCGGGTTAATGTTCGCTACCTCAAACCCGACTCTTCAGTCTCCAAGCAGTCCAATGTCGATGAAAAATTTGATTTTGGTCTCTTTATCTGAAGTACTCCTCCCAAAATCCATGTCTTCCAAAATTGATGCTTGAGTTCATCTCACTCTATACGATTTTCACCTCGAACCCGACTTTTCACTTCAAGCCCGATTCCTCAGTCCTTAGCTCAATCTTAATTGTGAATGACACAATCAAAACCCCACAGTCGTCATCGATCTCTAATAATCCACAAAATCACAATTGTCATCTCTAAACCTGACTCTTCCCGTTGGTTTCTGAACCAAAATTTTCTTCTTTTCCTCTCTCTTTGGATCCCCACTGTGTGTATATACATATTAGAAAGTGATGGCCAAGAGGTGAGAGCTTTGGTGCCAAAAGTTGGATACTTTGAAACATAGATACTCATTTACATCTGGGTTCTCTCCTTCCTATACATTTGATTTCTAATTACAATATTCAGGTTTTTTTTTTTCTTATTTGGGACTTTTCTTCTTCTGCTTATGTTTGTACTCTTTTTATTTTCATTGTTGATGTATGTTATTGTGTTTTCAAATAGATTGATAAGCATTGTCTCACCTATAGTTCTAATATACTAGACCAATATTAAGCACGACTGATTTTTTTTCTTTTTTGATTGGTTTGGAATTTTTTCTTTTTATTGATTTTGGTTCAGATGTATATGTGGTTCTCAATCTAGAGATAAATAGAGTCAGAGGATGATCAAGTCTATATTCCTCAAGTAAAGGTTGAGCTGAAGCCTAGATTACACCAAGAGTTTAAAACAGTAGACGACGTTGCTAAATTCTACAATAGATATGCAAAAGATGCATGGTTTAGTATTAGGCTGCCACGAGTAAAGACAAGGTGTTTGATCTTAGTTGAGCACAAACGAAAATGCTTTTGAGTTAAATTATCATTGATTGAATTAAGCTAGACTAGAAAGACTTAACTGGTCTTTGCTTTAAAATTGCTTTAAAACTGAAGCTTACTGGAATAAAAAGAAGAGAACTTCAAATTCTTTTGTTACAGACTGTTCAAACGAAAATGTTAGTGTTGTCTATTTTAATGGGTGAGTTATCTTTTTAATGCAAAAAATACAACGACCCCAATGAATGTTAGTGTTAAACAGACAAATTTGTTGATGTTATGCTTTCCTGGAATTCATTTAGATTATTATGATACTATGGTTAGTCAAAGTGATGGAATTCATTTCGAATAGTGTTATAACTGATCAATTTATTAATATCTGCAGGATAGAAAAATTTCTGCATCACACCAGTCAACTATCAACGAACTCTTTATGTGAATGAGCTTCAATTTGTGCAAAGCAGAGTATCTTTTTATTGAGAAGAAATCTCTTTTATTTTGTGATACCAGCACACAATTTTGTAGGTCTGTAATCCATTCTTTTGGAAGGTTCATTTTGGAGAAAGGCTTCTTTTGCTTTAGACTTTGTAGTATTGTGATGAGGGATGAAATCCCTACAAGAAAGTTAAATTATATATCCAGTAAGAATTCTATAATGAAATAAGGTTGCTTTAAGACCTCGATTAAACTTGCAAAATGCTTTCTTTTGAACTTTTGATCACCTATCAAATCATTCTTACACAAATTGTACACATTCTTAAATAAACTTGCACATTTGACAAACAAACGATTCATGCTTATGTATCTACATCAAGACCAAGACTTTAACTGCACATCTTGGCGAGCTTGAATCAAACATCCTCAACGACACCCGCAACATCCTCATGAGACATACAATATAATTCAGATGAAGAGGAAAACAGAAAGAAGAATGTAATTCAGTAGTAAGGGACTCAGCCATATGTCTATTAAGAAGAGGCAGTGTTGCATATCCAGCAGACCTGCATACAACAATAGATTTCATGTTAAGTTTAAGGTCATGTCACACCCTTTCTATCAACCAGTGAAACTAAAAGACCAAATCTGTAAACCAAATTACTCAACAAATACTCAATTTTAGAAGCTAAATAAGTAAACCAAATATCCAATATGAAATCATCATGTAAGGTACATGCATTCAAAACCTAAAGAATCAAACACATAACAAAGTATTGGATGCATTAGCAATAAAAACAAAAATCAGCAATGAAAATAAAAAGAGTAAAAACAGAAAGAAGAAAAATTCCCAAATAAGAAAAAACCCTAAACTTTGTAATTGGAAATCAAACCTACAAGAAACAAAGAATCCATACTCGGGAAAAGTTGTAGATGAGTATAAGTGCTCCAAAGCTCTCAACTTTTGGCCATCACTTTCTAATATGTATATATACACAGTGGGAGGAAAAGAAGAAAATTTTGGTTCAGAAACCAACGGGAGGAGTTAGGTTTGGAGATGACGACTGTGATTTTATGGATTATTAGATATCGATGACGACTGTGGGGTTTTGGTTGTGTCATTCACAATTGAGATTGAGCTAAGGACTGAGGAATCGTGCTTGAGGTGAAAATTCGGGTTCGAGGTGAAAATCGTACGGAGTGAGATGAGCTCAAGCATCAATTGCGGAAGACATGGATTTTGGGAGGAGTACTTCAGATGAAGAGGCCAAAATCAGATTTTTCATCGACATTGGATTGCTTGGAGACTGAAAAGTCGGGTTTGAGGTAGCGAACATTAACCCGCTTGATTCTAAAACTGATGAGTCGGGTTTTTACTCGACCGTGCTTGTTTCTGGAATAGACAAATCGTGAGCGTTCCTTTTAATTTAAAATAACGGACGTCCTCTTTGGAACTTTGTTGTGTGTGTGTGTGTGTGTGTGTGTGTGTGTGTGTGTGTACAAGGCCCTTCTACTAAGGGATCCCTTTTATTGACATATATGAGGGATGGGGAATTACACCAACTTTTCGATCACAAAATCACATCTCCACCGTTCAATATGTAGTTCTATATGAGTAGATCACTTCTGCAAATTTTTAGAAATTTTGGTAATCGTTAAGGCATTCCAAACTACGATTTATAATTATAAGCATGAACGGTTCATGTTTGGCAGATTTGGTTCGTTCATTGATTTAATCTTGTTCGACACCTTAACGATCACCAAATTGGCTGAAAATTTGCATAATTGATCTATATATAAGGACCAACAAACTGAACGGTGGAGATTCAAAAATATAATCGAAAAGTTTGTGTAATCTCTCATCCCTCATATAAACCAAAATAAGGGATCCCTTAGTGGAAGGACCTTGTATATGTGTGTGTGTGTATATATATACATATATATATACATATATATATATATATAGGGTGGTGCTATTAACACATCATGTTTTGCTATTCACACACCCCCTTCATGATATGGACCAATCATGAAACAACTTTAAGGGGCAATTTCGTAAACATAATCAAATTTGTAGTGTTATGAAAATGCATGAGGTGTGTTAATAGCATTACCCATATATATATATATATATATATATATATATATATATATATATATAAGAGAACCTCCTTACTTTAAGAATTTGGGGATTTCTACTATTTTACATTAGTAGATGACTTCATTTAACGATCTCAACCGTTGATCCTCTAGATTCATATACAAGAAACATGTCTACAAAATTTCAACTAATTCCATAATAATTTTGGTCATTCAAATTGATGTAAACAATTGTAGGCTGTTAGATAAAATTAAAACGAATATTGTGCTAATCAAATAGTTAAACGTTTTTCATTTTGGCTAATTTTTTGTATGATTCATATGTGAGTAAGTAACTAGGAAATGAGTGGCTTTAATTGTCAAAATACATGCTGGAACTAAAAACATCATTACTTTAAGAGTTTAAGGAGATCCTCTCTAGATCCGTACTATATATATATATATATATATATATATATATATATATAGTATAATGAGTTTCTAGCTAATACATGCACAACTAGGCATGAAACTAACTAGAAAGTAGAAACAATCATTTCTTAAGAACATAGCAAAAAATGTTGATATGAGTGATATGACTGATATCAATTTTATTTTATTTTTGGAATGAATGAGTGATATCAACTTCACACCTCATATATGCTTACCTTGAAGTTGTTATTATACGCCTCTGCACCGTGCACACCCCATCATATATATAATGGGTTTCTAATATATACATGCACAACTGACATGAAAATTTTCTGTCTCTAACTAGAAACAGTCATTTCTTAAAAACATGGTTAAATATGTTGATACGAGTGATATCAACATCACTCCTCTTTTATATATATGGCATCGAACTTCCCATATCATAAAACTCACAACTTCATCCTCATTGAGTTCACTCGTCTAATACATATATCGACCTTTCCATTCTCTCATCTCTCCGATCAGTACCGCATCATACATTTAAACCCAAACTCCATCATCCTCGTTGACACTCCTCTTATATATATATATATATTTTTTTTTTTCATTTTTGCACCACTTTTCGATCGAATTTCTCCATCTCCACCATCTAGTATCTAGATAATATTGTGTAGATCATATCTGCAAAATTTCAGCCAATTTGGTAATCGTTAAGGCCCTCAAAATTGCGTTTTTCTGTTTTAAACATGAATGGTTCATGTTTGACAAAATTCAGTCCGTCAATTTTTTTTTGAGTTTGAGGGCCTTAACGATTACCAAATTGGCTGAAATTTTGCAGAGATGATCTACACAATATTATCTAGATACTACACGGTGGAGATGAGGAAATTCGATCAAAAAGTGGTGCAAAAATGGAAATCCGCACCAAAACCATTGGTGCGGACCTCCGCACCTGAGAAAAACTGTATATATATATATATATAGTCCGAATCTAGAGATGATCTCCTTAAACTCTTAAAATAAGGATGTTTTTAGTTCTAGCATATATTTTGACAATCAAAGTCACTCGTTCTCTAGTTACTTACCCACATATGAATCCTACAAAAATTAGCCAAAATGAAAAACGTTTAACCCACATATATATATAGCTCTTCCAATGATGGATCCTTTTTTTTGTTTATTTATAGGGATAGAGTATTTGACAAACTTCTCGATCACTAAATCACATCTCCACTGTTCAGTTTGTAGGTGTATATGAGTAGATCACTTCTGTAAATTTTTAGAAAATTTGGTGATCGTTAAGTCATCCAAATGTTTGATTTATTTTTAATGATTTTGAACAGTGTAGGTTTAATATAAGTGTTAAGTTTTTTGTTTTAATATCAGTCATCCAAGCCCATTAAAAAACATATATAATGGTGTGAGCCTATCTCTAAAATTGACAAACAAAAGGGATCCCTCATTGGAAGGGCCCTACACACACACACACACACATATAGAGGGAGGATATAAAGAGAACCTCCTTAGTTTAAGAATTTGAGGATTTCTACTATTTTACATTAGTAAATGACTTCTTTTAACGATCTCAACCGTTGATCCTCTAGATTCATATGCAAGAAACATGTCTAAAAAATTTGAACTAATTCCATAATCATTTGGTCATTTAAATTGACGTAAACAATTGTAGGCCGTTAGATAAAATTAAAACGAATATTGTGCTAATCAAATGGCTAAACGTTTTTTATTTTGGCTAATTTTTTGTAGCATCCATATGTGGGTAAGTAACTAGGGAATATGTGGCTTTGATTGTTAAAATACATGCTAGAACTAAAAACATCCTTACTTTAATTAAGAGTTTAAGGAGGTCATCTCTAAATCCGGACTATATATATATATATATATATATATATATATATATATATATATATATCAGACCCGTTCTGGTGCGGATGTCCGCACTCAGCTTAAAGTGCGGACGTCCCTCCGTTCTCCACCGGACAGCTCCGAGGACGGCGCACCTCCACCCCCAACGAACTCCAGCAGCGTCCCCGATCACTTTCCCTCCCCGGCGAGTCCGCCGAATTCCTGTTTTCCGGCGAGATCGATTGGATTTGATGTTTTGGGTGATCTCACCGGAAAACTAGAATTCGGCGGATTCGCCAGGAAGGGAAAGTGATCGGGGACGTTGCTGGAGTCTGCTGGGGTGGAAAGGCGCCGTCGTCGGAGCCGTCCGGTGAAGAATGGAATGAGGTCCGCACTTTAAACCGAGTGCGGACTTCCGCTTTGGAACGTTTCTATATATTAAAACCCATAACTTCATCATCATCCTCATCGACACTTCGCTCCTCTCATATTTACTGATAGATAAATATGTCATACATGAAATTACAAGTAAGGTCCTTTGCATTCTTCTCATCAACAGACGAGTAAACGGTAAATTATTTTGGACCCTAGAAAGAAGAGGTTTCTACTCGGTAAAGACAGCTTATTCGATTGCTCGAACAAAAGTAATAGGTGAAGTACTTACATCTACCTCTACTGGAAACCACTTTCATGAGTTTGTGGAAACGATTGTGGAAAGCAAAAGTACCGGGGAGGTGCGTATTTGCATCTGGAAAGCTTGCTCTAACCTACTGCCAACGAGAGGTGCACTTACTAAAAAAGGTTATACAGGTGATACTCGATGCCTATCATGCCCATGTCTTTATGAAGATACTTCCCATGTTTTGCTTGCTTGCCCCATAGCAGCAGATATTCTAAATGCAGCTCCTTATAATTTGAGCCACAGTCAATTTCCTCATACAAGTTTTAAGGACTGGTTGTTGTCTCAAGGTTTACATATGCCAAATGAGCTCTTTGCCAAACTCATGGTGGATGGTAGCTTTCTTCCAGCATTTTTCATGGAGGCACTGGAGGGATACACAGGGATAATCAAGGAAAATATAAGGCAGCTTTTGCCATTCCTATTCCCCCAGTAGTCTCTGCAAAGCAGGTGGAGGTAT
Organism: Fragaria iinumae; assembly: GCA_009720345.1. NCBI lineage: Eukaryota > Viridiplantae > Streptophyta > Magnoliopsida > Rosales > Rosaceae > Fragaria > Fragaria iinumae. Next base: position 33,903,377 of record CM019122.1, on the reverse strand, counting down.
GTGCTATCAAAGAAGGACTAAAACTTTTGAAAACTTTGTGTATTGGCAGGGGAATCATAGAAACCGATTGTCTAGAGGAAATTTCGGTTATCTCTTATACGCAAGGTACCTATGTAGCGCTAAAAGAGTTACTTTGTGACATCCATGACTCTCTCTCATCTATGCTTGGGGCATATCAGTAGAACTTGCAATACACTGGCGCATAGATTGGTTGGTACAGCATATGCAGCTTCAATATTTTTATTGGTTTTGCTACAACATATAAAGGATACATTTGTTATAGTCCATCAAATAGAAAAGTATTTTGTCTCTATACATGTCTTCTTTGAGGAATCATCCTTTCCCTATGCCACTTGCAAACCAAGAGCTGCTAATTCAAGTAAAAATGGTTCAGTTGCTACTAAGTTGAAGACTCAGTTACAGCCTTGCTTCATTCTTACTCAGTCCCACAGCTCAGTGCCTGCACCTGTCCATGTCAATATTCCAAGCGATTTAACCCTAGGTCAGTACTCTCATATTTTGCACAATGAGATACCTCCTGAATCAGGTCATTCTCAATCAAATGATGTGTCCACTATTGCTCACACTGAACCTTCAGTTGTTAGAACTGACTGAGCTTTGTGAATAATGACCTTGATATTGTGATTACTTCTTCACCATCTGGAAATGCTTCTGACATTTTTGCCCCTCATACGGATACTACAATCAACTTCTGAAGGTCCTAGAGGGAGGGGGGGTGAATAGGCCTTTATTACTTTTTCGTCCAATTCCGTTCACAAGGATAGCAAACATTAAGATATCCTGATAACAGGGAGACGTAGTAATAAATAAAAGAACAAGTACTTGAAAGTAAAAGAAATAACACCAGTACGTTTTTTATTCGCAGAAACCCTGCACCAGGGAGAAAAACTGCGTGTCCCTAACTCTTGAGGAACAAACCTTTCCACTATGTAAAACTCACTTCTTACAAGATTATAGTCTAGGGATACAATGACGATTTGCAATCCTGCCTAGTCTACCCACTAGTCTAGATCTATCTCTCCTGTCTTTGAGTGACTCACCTCACTCCTCACAAGATTATAGTTCTAGGGATACAACAACGACTTGCTATCCTGCCTAGTCTACCTACCAGTCTAGACCTACCTCTCTTGTCTCTCAAGTGTTTACATATGAAGGTATAAGAAGAAGTTTCAACTCAGAACTCAGCTAACGCCTTTAACTGATTCTTCTTGAACACTTCTCAAAATACTCAACTCAGAACTCAGCTATCCTGATGAGAGGGATTCTTCAGACCTCAGCTAACGTCTTTAACTGACTCTCTAGAACTCAGCTCTCCTCGATCAACTGATCTTTCTTGAATACTTCTGGGGTTGTTGTACTACCATCACTCATGATATGCAGAATGCTAATGGGTTTATGAAAAGAGTTTTTGCTGCTCTTGCTCTAAGATTTACAATCACCAAGGGAAGACTTAGAGGCAAATGAACAATGCAAGGTAAAACCTAGACCCAGCTAAAACAATGTAGAAAACTACATTTTGACAACCAAGGAGCAAGAAGAGACTTGCTCCATATATATAGGCAAAGTGCAAACTAAAGGAGAGCATGCACGTTTACCAAAATGGGAGGCGAATTTTGGACTTTAGTTCTTGGCCAAACTCATAAAGTGAGAGGACCATAGAGACAAACAAAAGGCTCCAAAAGAGTAAAGACAAACACAACTCTCTTATATGATAATGGTCCAATAAGGAAGAAACAAAAGGTTTTGTGAATGAAAGAGACACAACAAAATCTATCCCTATATGAGGACACATATGCCAGCTAGTAGCTTGGGCGGTGCATCACATGGATCAACAACTGACTTGGTTTGTGTATCACAAAACCCAGCTGGACTAAAAAATGAGCTGACCTAAAAGTGCTTTAGTCATGTGCTTATGGGTTGGAAGAACAACACAACCCTAGACTAACTTGGAGCTCAAGCACAATGAAAAATGTTTTGCTAAAAGAGATTTGAAATTCAAATACTTGAAAAGCTGAAGCAAAACCATTTAAATATGCACGAAGTCAGACTCAGAGATTATGATAGATACAACAGGGGTATCCACCAAATCTGGATGGCAAGCAGAGCTGCCATTCTAAATGAATGTGATGCACATGCATGAACTACCTGATGTACATGCGATAAAAACAAAGAGTCAGCTAATATATTAGTTTGTGTATCACAAACCTAGCTGGAGCCTCTAAGCTCTAGTCATGTGGTCACGGGTTGGAAACACTACACAACCCTAGACTGACTTAAAGAACCAAGGCAACGACAAATGTTTTGCTAAATGGGATTTGAATTCAAACAGGGGAATTCAAACTAATGATACACAAATAGCAAAAGCATTTAGACATGCATACATATAGACCCAATAGATTAGGACAGATACACTAGGAGGTATCATACGATCTAGGATGACAAGTGAAGCTGTCATTCTCAGTGAAAAGCATGAGATGCATATGCATGAACTACCTGATGCACATGAGATCTTGGTAGGTCTTCATTCTTCACTTGTGATATCCTTACCATCAGGATATGTAGAATTCTCAGTGAAAAGCATCAGATGCATATGCATCAGTTACGTAGGACACATGTGATCTTGTCAAGTCTTCATTCTTCACTTGTGATATCCTTACCATCCGGATATATAAAATAGCTTGTGTCCTGTGTTTTGATCATAAAAGGGATAGTCAACAATCCTTATACCAACAACTTCTCTGAAAATGATGGAGTTTTCTCTCTTTCTGCTCAACCTGGAAATGGTTCTTTGTTAGTAGTTATTAGTTCCTTCTAGTCAAATATCTGAAGCTCACATTCTTCATCCAGATAATGGTATTTCTTGTCAGTCTAATAATCATTCTATGCTCACTCGAGCTAAACGAGGAATTCAAAAGAAGAAGTGTTTTTCAGCTATTTTGTCTCAGATTTCTCTTAATCCTCAAGCAACTAAACCTCATAGCTACAAAGACCCTCTCAAGATTCCTGAGTGGAAAAATGCCAAGAAGGAAGAATACAACGCTCTTATGCAGCAACAAACATGGACTTTAGTTCCATTACCTAGCCTCTTGATAAAAATCTTGTTTCATGTAAATGGTTGTTTAAAATTAAGCAAAATGCAAATGGATCTATTGCAAGACATAAAGCACGACTTGTTGCTTGAGGGTTCAGTCAAGAATATGGGATAGATTATGAGGAAACTTTCTCTCCTGTTGTTAAAAATACACAACAATTAGACTTGTTTTGTGTCTTGTTGCTACATTTAATTGGACTCTTCATCAGATGGATGAAAATGCATTTCTGCATGGATTGCTAATTGAGAAGGTTTACATGACTCAGCTTGGAGGATTTGGGAGTATGTTCATCCAAATTATGTTTACAAGTTGAATAAATCTTTATATGGTTTTACCAATTTTCTGACTGGAGCATGGAATGACAGGTTTACCAATTTTCTGCCCTTTATTGGTTTTACCTCCTCTTATGATGATCCTAGTCTGTTTGTTAAAATTGATGGCAAGATTTTTGTATTCCTATTGCTATATGTCGATGACATCATTATTACAAGGTTCTATGAAAGTCTTAATTTAATTGTTAAAGCTGCTCTTTAAAGTGAGTTTGACATGAAAGATTTAGACAACTTCACTTCTATTTCTTGGATTTGAGATTCAATACCTTCCTCATGGTCTGTTTGTTTGTCAGAAGAAATATGCCACATATTTAATTCATAAATCTGGTTTTGCTGAATGTAATGAGTTCATTATACCTAGTAATAAGTCAGGGCTTAAGTTGCACAAGGATTTTGGTGTCCTTTTACAGCCTCATGAAGTTACTCATTTTCGGAGCATGGTTGGTTGTCTCCAATATTTGACATTCACTAGGCTTGATATCTCATATGTAGTGAACTTTGTGTGTCAGTTGTTGCATAGTCCTACAGATATATGCAGCTCAGACAATTTTGAAGTATGTGAAAGGCACTCTCAATTAGGGCATCTATATTTCATGAGAGGTGTTATATCTCAATCTCTTTCTCTTCAGGCTTTTTGTGATGCAGACTGGGCAGGTGATCTAAATGCTAGGAAATCAACCACTGGTTTTGTTATCTTGCTAAATGGACCCCCTATTTCCTGGTGTAGCAAGAAACAGACTGTTGTGTCAAGATCCTCTACAAAGGCTGAGTATAGGAGTATGGCTGATACAACATCTGAGACCATGTGGTTGAAGCTTCTACTAAAAGATCTTCAAGTTTAGCTAATGGAAGTACCAGTTTTACACTGTGACAATATTTCAGCAGTAGCCATTTGCCACAAATCTTGTTTATCATATTCCAAATTGAAGCATATAGAGGTTGATGTGCATTTTACTCACAATCAGGCTAGGTTCACTGAACTTCAGTTTGTCTCCTCCAAAGACCAACTTGCTGATTTGTTTACAAAAGGGTTATGCTTTCCTCAACACTCTTATTTGTGTGACAACTTGATGTTGTGCACCCCAAATGAAGTTGAGGAGGGGTGTTAACCTATAGTGTATAATTAGCAGTAATTAGCTAAGTCAGCTGTAATTAGCTCAGTTAGTTTCTAATTAGTCCTAAGCCTGTTAGCTAAGATTATGCCTCTCTATGACTTCCACGTGTTAATCATTGCCTTATCTTGTGTAAATGTGTAATCTTTATATTCAGCTGTAACAAACTCTAAAGCCTTCTCTTTTCTCTCAATTTTCTCAAGCTTTATGTGAGCTTTTGTAGAGATGGTAGGGCTTCATGTCGGTGTATGCACTAAATATGTCTTGTTTACTCTAGGTAGGCAATGAGTTCCTTTGTCAAATGGTCGCTGCCTCCTAATGGGAGAGTGAAATTATGTGTCGTTGGAGTTTATCCTCCGACAACAACATAGTTGGAAAGATATTTAATTGGACATTAGGATATGTAATCTTGGTACATGCCTAGTGATCTTTCCCATATGTACACTGCTATGTTAAAGCACATAGAGTCGTCGGATTTTATCCTCCGCTATGTAGTCACAGTTTGTCATATTATCGTTGTCTCCTAATGGTAGGGTAAAATTAAGTGTCATTGGATTTTATATTCTGACAGCAACATGGTTGGAATGATGTTTTATTGGATATTAGGATATGTAATCTTGATACATGCCTACTGATATGTCTCGTATGTCACCGCTATGTTAAAGTAAAGAGAGTCGTCGTTAGAGTAGTATTTTTTTTCTTTCTAATTTGTGTCTAATTGAATGCATATTTATTATAAAGATTCTTTGTTATGTCAGATCTTTGTAATCAGTGTCTAAGGTTACGAGCTGATTTCTATTTTACAAATTCATTATTCTTTCTCCTTTGATGTTCTATGGTATCTGTATGTTATGCTGGTGGTGCATATCAAACCAACTGGAAATCGAGTCATTACGATGATTATTGCAAAAAGACAGCCAAGTTCGTAGGGCCAATTCTACTTGGTCAGAAAGAAATCAAAGCATACCTATTTTTTTAATTTTTTTTTGGTTACAAAGCATAACTATTTTCCAATTGCTATCTTTGTGGAACTAAATAACTGGAGCCTATCATGCCAACTGGAATTGATCAAAGGATTGAAAATCTTTGAACTTCATTTCACCAATGAGAAAAGGGAAGAAGATAGCAGAAAGATAACGACTTTCTAGCATCAAACCTATACAAATACCCACCATGCTTCTCTACGCAAAACATAACAATCACTCGGCTCTACACACTCGTAAACACTTTCATTTTCTCAGATGGCTGCTTCAACAATGGCTCTCTCCTCCCCTTCTCTAGCTGGTCAAGCTGTGAAGCTTGGTTCTTCTACATCCAACCTCCTCGGTGAGGGCAGAATCACCATGCGCAAAACCGCAACCAAGTCCAAAAATGTGTCATCCAGCAGCCCATGGTACGGTCCTGATCGTGTCAAGTACTTGGGCCCATTCTCCGGAGAAGCCCCGTCTTACCTCACCGGAGAGTTTCCCGGTGACTATGGCTGGGACACAGCTGGGCTCTCAGCCGATCCCGAGACCTTTGCCAAGAACCGTGAACTCGAAGTCATCCATTCCAGATGGGCCATGCTCGGTGCTCTAGGATGCGTCTTCCCCGAACTCCTAGCTCGTAATGGAGTCAAGTTCGGCGAAGCTGTTTGGTTCAAGGCAGGAGCTCAGATCTTCAGTGAGGGTGGACTAGACTACTTGGGAAACCCAAGCTTAGTTCATGCTCAGAGCATTTTGGCAATCTGGGCAACACAAGTGATCTTGATGGGTGCAGTTGAAGGCTACAGAATTGCAGGAGGACCTCTCGGTGAAGTTGTAGACCCTTTGTACCCCGGGGGGAGCTTTGACCCCTTAGGGCTTGCAGACGATCCTGAGGCTTTTGCTGAGCTTAAAGTGAAGGAGCTCAAGAATGGAAGATTAGCCATGTTCTCCATGTTCGGGTTTTTTGTGCAAGCTATTGTGACAGGAAAGGGACCGATTGAGAACCTAGCTGATCACTTGGCTGACCCTGTTGACAACAATGCTTGGTCATATGCCACCAACTTTGTTCCCGGAAAGTGAAGTTAGAAATTCAAGTAGTTCAATGATCATTATATATCCTAGCTCGTACTAATATGATTAGACTGTTGAAACTGGTTGACCAATGCAAACTAAAAGTTTATTATGTGAAACATGTCCGAGCTAGAGTAAGCCATTGGAATTTGAATGGAGAAAAACTGAACTGTCCTAGATCCATTATGCAATGCAAGAACCTGGTACGTACTGTAGTCTTGTCTTGTATATACGTGTTGCTAAAAGTAAAATGCAATAGCCAAAATTAAGCAGAGCTAATGACTTAATGTGTCAGATTAGAGAAGAGGGACACTACTACAAAAATCAAGTTTATTTGTCTAAACCATCTCTATTTATAACTAGAAAGAGCTAGCCTTCAATGATCTGATCAAATTAGTATAGTGTTCATACAGTGCAGTGTTATCCAGATTCACAAGTCCGAGATGTAATATGCAGAAGTTGTTTGTCGTAGCATATATGATGATGCACTCGAACGTCCTTCCCTATGTCACCAAGGATATATGGAAATATTCCCCCTCCCAGTAGTACTACACGACCGATCAACCGCATTTATTTTAAATGATCGAATAGCTAGGGAAGAGAGGTGTGACAGAGAAAGTACGAGAGCAATTAGATTCGAGATCGAGAGTACTTCACGATCGAGGTCCTCCTCATCTATGTTCTGTCAATATCAGTCAATTAAGTCCGACAAATTAAAACTCTAGAATATTATCGTCATAAACCATAGCTTCTTACCCAAAAAAAAAAATTGCTCTCAATTCATGGTTAAGTAATTGAGACTTCTTGAGAACAAAAATTTAATATTTTAGTCATTTCTCATGTTCTTTTTGGCAGTGTAAAGTGAGTGTAAACAAACTTTCATTCATAAGCGAAGCTTACACATAGATTCATACTTGGATTACATAAATCCATACTTACATAAATCCATACTTGGATGAACATAAACAGAAGTAAAACAAACAAATATAAACAGCCAACCAAACATCAAACAAATCCAACCGGAATCCAGCCCAAAAGTAAGCTCAGCGGAATAAGAACTCGAATTTGCCGTCACCGCTGACAACCAAGCGAGCCATCGCGTGATACAGGACCGTCACCGGAGCTGCTACCAAGTGTTGATACCCGAAAAATCATGCACTTTGCCACGCGACAATTTGTTACGCAATTCATGCAAAATCCTATAATAATTAGGATTTTAACACGCTAAGCAAATATGCTCATTGATGTGGACCCAAGCCACATCCACGCATCTTTGGGGCTTGCAGATGTATGTGTGGTGTGGAAGGTTACAGAAACGCAAAATGCTCATTTGTTAATTTGACGTCGTTGGTGATTTCGGTCTTGGACCCGAAATCCAAGCCCAATGACTTCGACCGACAAATGAAATGGTGAGCATGCATGAGAATATTGGGCTGATCCTTTTCTTTCCTTTAGACCTAAGACCCAACTATGCTTAAACCAAAGTTAGTTCCCGTTTCCCAAGTCTTTTGACTTCTTCTTCCCCGCAGCAACCAATTACCCAGATTCTTCCCTCCTTGCAGCAACCATATACCTGATCCAAACCATGATCTCTCAAAGCTATCACCTTATCTTGCTAAGGAGAACCCTTGAAACCGGTCAAGGAGTGTCATCTTCTCCCCAAACCACAAGCTCAGTCTTCACAATCTCTCTTGTCCACATCGTTTTGGGTTTTGTGCTATCATGTCTCTATCACTGCCGCAATTAGCAGTCATCACAAGTATGCTTCTCAAGAAAGCTTCTTTCCCTTAGTTTTAAGGCAGAAATCATGTATCCAGAAGACTACTGTTTCTACAAGAACCCGTAGGCTATGTAGAAGCACTGTAGAACATAATCAGTAGACAACACGGGCATATAGTGGTTCACCATGCCTCGGAGGACATGGCTACGTCCACTTACGAGAGAACATGGGCAAGAGACAGGCATATAGTGGTTCACCATGCCTCGGAGGACATGGCTACGTCCACTTAAGATTCCACTATCATGGCCAATAGGCCTTCGGTGTTACAAGAGCATCCATCCATCCCGCCCGGGAGAGGGAGATGGGGAAGTCAGAGAGATCGAGATATATCCTTTCTACACAGGGGTAGCCTTCCTTTTATAGACAAGGAAGGTTTCCTCTTATTACATGTTTCCGATGTGAGACTGATTACACATATATATTCTCCTGATGTCTTCTTGTGGAGCGCCGAGAAGCATCTTCCCGTTGCTGCATTGATCCTTCACCACGGCGAGGTAGCCTGGATGTCGGTCTACAAGTTTCATGACTGGGCTATGGGCGGGGAAGGTAGTTTACTGACTACCGACTACAACTACTTTGTTTTACCCAAATATTCACATGCTTTTGTTCATCAAAACCTTATCCATTGAGCCTATAAAAGGCGAGTCTCTGCAGTAGAAAGAGAGGAGGAGGGAGATAATCTGGTAAAACCTAAGAAAAAACGCCTAGAAACAACTTTCATGTCCTCAAGCCTTCAAGCCTCCAAGCACCAAATCCAATTCTTAATCACCATTCCAAACAGCCACCTTTGATATCTACTTTTTTCAGAAATCCCTTACCCAGAAAACTCCTGAATTCTCTCACCGCAATGTGTTTCTAGCTCCCACATCATGCTTTCATGTTGTCAAGCTCCTTTCGATTTTTAGGCCATCTGAATCACGAACGGGGACTTCGCGAAGAAGAAAGACGCGCAGCCCGCATGCACGCCAAGCCAGGCGAGATGGCTCCCAGGCGAGGCGAGATTGCTTCCAAGTCAGGCGAGATGGCTTCCAGGCGAGGCGAGATGGCTCCCAGGCGAGGCGGGATTGCTTCCAAGGGAGGCGAGATTGCTCCGCGCAGGGAACTTCGCGAAGAAGAAAGACGCACAGCCCGCATGCACGCCAAGCCCATCTCTAACACCAAATTCAAACCTTCAAGCCAAAACCCCACCAGCCATCCTTCAATCCCTATTCTTCAAACCCAAATTCTTTCCAGAAAACCCAATCCTAAAACCCAGTCCAAATCTCTCACCACAGTGTGCTTCTAGCTCCCACACCATGCTTCACACTGTCAAGTTCCCTTTGATTTCCACTTGATCTGAATCACGTACAAAATCCTCCCAATAATCGGATTATTGGGTTGGTTTTGGCCTAGTCAATGCTTATTTTAAAAAAGACCCTCACACCAAGAGTTGAGACAACCACCAAATCATCTCATGTTTGTTATGCAATGATAAGAACAAGCTGGATTCCTGCAAAATTGAAAAATATGAAAATGGATTCATATGTCCTCTTTGTTATTTTCTTATATAGATTATGAGTTTTATGGAAAATTCGGCTACACTGTTCGGTATGGCATACCTTGCAAATTTCATGACTAAAAATTCAACCAACCACCACCTCTCTGTTTGACAGTCTGCTTTAGTCATAAAACATGTTATATCGTTTGGTATAGCAGATAAACCTAAGTTTTTCAATTGTTTTCTGAGTCTTACGAAATACTAGTTGCCTAGTTGGCGGGGTTTGACTCTAGCTACGAGTGCACTATATTATGGCTTTGATATTCAAGCAAACATTTGGATGAAAAGTGAAAACTTCTCCTTGGTAACATTTTTGATATTGCGATCGAGTAAACCCAATTGGATAATTAAAATCTTAAAGTGTCTGTTCTTGTTTGATCAACAATATTTGGTGTAAAAGGATAAGTATGAGCTAGATGCACTTTAATCAAAAGTTATACTTCAAATCAAAGCCTATGTTCCTTCTCCCAATTGGGGATCTTATACTTTATAGTCCCCACAAGTCCCAAGCCATGATGATGATCAAGAAAGGCCTACAAGTACTAAAAGTTTTTATAATGTCTTAGTAATTCACTAATACTTTAACAGATATAGATTTAGTCCATTACAAATTACCATTCATACCCGTTGCAATGATCTTTATATAACCTGTTGTTGGCTTAGTCAAAACTTGCAGTATTCAAATAAAGAAACAGGGCATAACAGCTAACAATTTGACAATGCCTAATTTGCCTTCTAAGTATTTATATATTAATGGTAAATATTTAATAATTCAAAGTTTGAATTATCAGTTCACTAATACATAATTATTCAAAAATTCTCTAAACTTGTGTGCATGTGAATATTAACCTAATGTTTTCAGTTTATATATTTTACTTTTACATACATATATATGTTGTGATGTTATCCATTGACATGAAGCAAAGTCATCTAAGGATAGTTGATAATGTTTAACGGTAAACCAGGACTAATTGCTGGAGTTGTTTTGTTTAGGAGATTATTTACCAAAACAATGAGACACACAGTGGAAGATGTTTCCTTTCAAATCACTCATCCCCCAAAACGTGGCATGTATGAAGAAGAATGCATTTACTTTGACCAGAAGAGAAAATGTAAGAATTGTATGCGTTTTACCAGGAAAGAAAATGCAAAAACTTGATGCATTAGCAATTAAGGTTGTGAATCCCATATTAATCAAAATTTAAAATATGTTAACAGTCTGGCCCTAGAGTATTATGGACCTCCACACCTCCAATTTGTGTGTCAGTTGCAAAATGTGCAGTGACAGACTATTACATTCTGTTCACTTTTTTTCTATAAATGAAACATAAGATTTGCAGCAGAGGGTTTCTTCAAGAAATGAGGGCAGATTGGTGGTAAACCCTCTCAGGACAAAGCAAGATTTGCAGCTTCCCTTCCCTCCTGACCTCCTGTTGTAGTGCTCAGTTGACTCTCTTTTCTCTTCTATCTTTCTTTTTCATGTTTCCCACTTTGCCCTTGTAAGCTTAATCAAATAAATATTTGTTGTTAACCAGCTATAAATGCCCCCATCTCTGTTCACCTTATTTTTGCTTTTCCTTTACTGTTTCTCTCTCCTTCTTCTTCTCTCTCTCTCTGGTTTCCTCCATTGCAAACCAAGCTTCTTCCTTTCCAGCTTGCCAAGGCCCCCTCAAGGATTCACAGAGAGAAAACACCCACCAACCATTTTACCCACCTTTTCTTTTGAACTCCTCTCAAAATCCACCCAACATTTTTTACATATAAAATTCTCTCTCACTCTCTCTCCATCAACTCTACATTTTCCCTTGAAAAGATTAGATTTTTGTCTGGCCTTACCTCCCCCTTTTCCCATTTGTTTATGATTCTCTGAATTCCTTTTGGCCCACTTGAGGCCACAGCCCTCCTCCTCTACTTGCAAACTACTCCTCTCTTCTCTTCAACCTTGGCTTTTTGGACATCTGGGTTTTGGTGGGTTTCTGTTATTTCAGGTCTACATTGGCCTATCTATGCTTGTTGAGTCTCTCTTGGCTAAAAAGGAACCCCCTTTTTTGCTTCTCTGGGTGCTCAAGGAAGAAGATCAAGGGGGTTAGCATAGATCCTTGCAAAGGTAAATGCTTTTTTCTTTTGAATCATGTTTTCGATAGAATCACTCAAATTGTCTCTTACTTGGATCATAAGTGATGCTCTTTCAGATTTCACTCTCATTGTTTTGATAAAGTTTGGATTTTTGAATTGTAAATTGGGTGTTTCATGGATTTGAGTTTGCTGCTTTATACTTGGAATCTGGAATTTAAAGGGGTTGTTTCAGTGTACTATTAATGCCAATGTAATCAAACTGCATAGTGTTTTCATTTCTAAAATCAGGCTGCTTAGTTTTGTGCCAGATTCTCCTTTGCTGGTAGCTTTAGTTCATCTTTTGCAGTATGCCTACTAATTGAAACTGAAGCCAAGAATCTAGCCTACAATCTGATATCTTCAGACTTAGTTTAACTGGATTTGTTTATCATTGTGGAATTTCAATGTGACAATGTTACATAAGAAAAAGGAGGCAATCAGTAAGCCACAGAAAAAACAACTAGTATTGCCAATGTCTAGCTTATTTTGCCTCCAGGGTTTTTCAGCAAAACATATCTAAGAAATTAACTTTCAATCTCTGAACTTTCTCAAGTGCTTCGAGTAACTTCATTTGTTTCCCCTGTCCAGGTTGGAATGTCTTGAGTTTTTTCTGGCACTGAAAGGTAGAGCACCCAAGCTGAGTTTGATATTTAGTATTCAGAGGATCAACTATGTCGTCTGAGAGTTCTTTGAATGTGCAATTATCAAAGAAGATATTGGGTATTAAACTATGGGTTTTGATCTGTATAAGTGTTGGTGCATTTATTATTCTGATCCTATGTTTCTTATCTATCTGGGTGACATTTCGGAGGAAATCTAGAAGATCTGTTGACAAGTTTTCAGTCAACCAAATACCAAATGTCTCTAAAGATATCAGGATTGATAGGGTGGGGGCTCAGAGTACGCATGACCACCCTGATAATTTATTTGTTACTGTACATGATAAAGCAACTGATAAGAATTCAGAGAACATGTTCACTCATTTGGGTATGAGCAAATCAAGTGACCCTGATAACATGAGTCAGTGCAGTTCAGTTTATCACCATGAGAGGGCATTTAGTTCACAGTCAGGGGACGAAGGAAGCTCCGGGACTGTGCGAAAGCCGTCATCATTGTCACATGGAGGACTTGTAACGGCCTCTCCTTTGATTGGTTTGCCAGAAGTTTCTCATCTTGGCTGGGGCCACTGGTTTACTCTTAGGGATCTGCAATTTGCTACAAATCGATTTTCTGCTGAAAATGTACTTGGTGAGGGTGGGTATGGGGTTGTTTACAAGGGCAAACTGATAAATGGAACTGAGGTGGCAGTGAAAAAGCTTTTAAATAATATGTAAGGATAGAACTCAGCATAATGGTTTACTTAATTGGAAGCATGTGGGAAAGCTTTATAATTGCTTATTTGATCTATTATATAGGGGGCAGGCAGAGAAAGAATTTAGGGTTGAAGTGGAGGCCATAGGCCACGTTCGGCATAAGAATCTTGTGCGGCTGCTCGGTTATTGCATTGAAGGAGTTCACAGGTTAGTGTGAACTTTTTATTGTAGCATGAAATTATTTAACCTTGTATGCTTCTTTTTTTTAAATGAATTTAACCTTGTACGCTAGGACAGTATGTCATGCTAGTATAGATTAATTGTAATGTTTTCCTGTATCTGTCTTCCTAGAGTGCTTGGCATTTGGATTTTAGGTTCGTTTTTATTGTGCTTACCAAGTTGTTTTCCTCTGCATAGGATGCTGGTGTATGAATATGTGAATAATGGAAACTTAGAACAATGGCTGCATGGGGCCATGCGCCAACAGGGCACCCTTACTTGGGAGGCCCGCATGAAGGTGATTCTTGGTACCGCCAGAGCGTAAGTAATCTCTGAACTGAAAAGATCTTGTATGGCATTTTTTCTGTTTTAAGTTTAGGTTCTCATTGATTCATATAATGGATTGAAATCCCAGTCGTTCGGATCCTGCTAGCCACTAGGGCACGATATCTTTCACAGTATTTTCACTTGTGAGTTGATTCTAAATAAAAGCTTTAGCATTGGTGCAGATAATTTCTGCATACCTAGACTGAACAATCTGTTATCATGTTGCCTACAATAATTTGAGAAGAAAATTTTCAACTGCTGAGAATAATGGTCCATCTTGTAGTTCCATTGGGACCTTAGTACTGTAAGATTCAATTTTTATCCAATTTGAGTAATTGAAAATCATGTGCGTATTGATTTGCAGGCTTTCTTATCTACACGAAGCTATAGAACCAAAAGTTATCCACAGAGATATAAAATCAAGCAATATTTTGATTGATGATGAGTTCAATTCCAAGGTTTCGGATTTTGGATTGGCCAAACTCTTGGATTCAGGAGAAAGTCACATCACCACTCGAGTAATGGGAACATTTGGGTATGTGATCGTTTAGGTACCAAGTCATGATAACTTATCTGCGTTATATTTCTTGATTAGAGCATAATATCTGGTCTGTTATGCAGTTATGTGGCACCGGAGTATGCTAATACTGGCTTGTTAAATGAGAAGAGCGACATTTACAGCTTTGGTGTCCTCCTGCTTGAAGCAGTTACCGGCAGGGACCCCGTGGACTATGGTCGGCCTGCTAATGAGGTACACAGTTCTTAGAAGCACTGTCACTATTTCTGAAATTGTCTGCCTTCACATCCTCATGATGCAGAGGGTGAGTACCGGTTATCATATGTTTTGCTAGTATGTACAAAATTTTAAGAAGAGTTTCATGATACTCCTGGCAGGTGAATCTTGTTGAGTGGCTAAAACTGATGGTAGGAGCAAGAAGAGCAGAGGAGGTTGTGGATCCAAACCTTGAAGCAAAACCCAGTACACGTTCTTTAAAACGTGCCCTTTTGGTTGCACTTAGGTGTGTTGATCATGATGCAGAGAACAGACCTAAAATGAGTCAGGTTGTGCGTATGCTTGAAGCTGATGAATACCCATTTCGTGAGGTATCAAACTATCAATCATCATCTTCCTACATAAATTTTTGTTGCTTTATTTTATTCTATCTGTTTACCATGAGACTACTGTCTTATATGTGGAGTAGGTACAATCACCTTTGGAATTCGTGTTTGATTATTAGATGTGGCAGAGAACATGACCTTAGATAGTGTAGAGTGGTACACTACTAGGATTGCTGTTTGCCGAGTCCAATTAGTTGGGACTTGGGATCGTATTCATTGTTTTTTCCATTGGTATTCTTGTATGCTTCCATTTGATCTGGATTTGTTAGTCGAGTAGGATGTTTAGATTTGGTAAACCACTGAATGTCATTGTTCCCGCAATTCAACAGATGATGCCAAATGGAGGCTCAAGTATCACTTCAGTTTTTGGTTTTGTTTTTTTTATTGTGCGTGTGTGTGTGTGTGTGTGTGTGTGTGTGTGTGTGTCTGTGTGTTTTGCCACAGATTTAGTGATTAACTTGTCCTGATTGTATGCGAAAATACTCATTATGTTGTGGGGAAGTCATAGTGCAGTTGGTCATCAAAATCTGGATGGTATTACTAATCTTATTTTGGTAACTTGGCATTCAGGATCGGAGGAACAGAAAGACTCGAACAACCAGCATGGAAATTGAATCTCTGAAGGAAAATTCTGTGTCAGGTGACACAGAAAACAAGCTAGGGGATCTGGAGAGCCAAACAGCCGAGACAACTCATGCATAGGACTGACAAACACATAATCTTCTTCACCTGCCTAAGCTAAAGCTTTCAGTAACCCTTCAATATTACATATACATCTCAAAAGTGTCTTTTCAGAAGAATTTTTTTATTTAAGAGAGGATTTGGATTGGAGACTGCCTGCTTTGATCATGAAGCATTGAACCCTGATTCTTCGTGAATGAAGAGGGGTACACTCCGAACTCCATAAGCAGGGAATTTTCAGAGAGGGAGAGAGAAAGAGGCCCCTGTTGTACAGACGTTTCTTGGGGGAATCAGTGAGCTGTCCATCTCATACATGATTGTAATTCTTTCTCTTTTCCTCCCTCAGATTTTCACTTGATTACTGTTCTTCAAATGATGAATGGCATTACTTTATTTTTTCACTCTTCATTAATCTTGTTTTTAATTTATCATTTTCTACCAGAAAACAATCCGTTGTTGAAATTAATGATGAAGATGATTCCCCTTTCTCTCTTTTTACAGTTATATGTCGTGCTCTTTTACCACAGTACCATGATGCTTGCTCCATGCTCCATGTTCTTGCTTTCTTCTTTTAGCTTTCTTTACATACACAGTTGGTTCAAAGTTTTTGAACCATAACACCCTGTCTGCTAGGAGACTATGTTTCACAACTAGGCTCTGGTATTCATGATGAACTATGATATTGTTGGTATTGATGTATCTTGTATTAGGTTTAACACAGCACAGTACTAATCCTTGAAAGCAATCAGAAAAAGCTACTTGAACTTGATGGCAAAGTATCTGTGTGACCTTTATTCAGAGGAGGAAGAAGTAGCCAGTAATTATACATACTGTTGGGTCAGTACTCAGTTCAGCATGAGAAAAAGGCTATAATATGGATTGGAGTGGAATGGGAAAAAGGTACCCGCTATATTTGAAACTGGGGTTGTCCAGCTTTTGACTCTTTGGTTCTAAACATTTTAACGGTCATCTTTGGATATCCTATCTTCTAGCAAAGAACAAATAATTTGTGGTCCGAAATGCAATGATTTTGGTCGCTGTTGCAGTGGCGCAGGGAGAAAATTTTCCCCACGGGGCACACAAAGAAACCAAAACAGGAAATAACTACTGATTAACGAGCACAAAATTTTAGTTTTTTTTGAAAAAAAATTTCAGTTTTAAATATCAAAATAGTCAAACAAAACACAAAAGGTTAAGAATTTTCTGATGTATTGAACAAACCTTAAGTCGGGTATATATACAAGCACAGTTCTAACCCTAGAAGGAAATTAATTACACCGAAAGATTTGCATAATCCTAGTTGATTACAGAATATACATTTTCCCATTATACTAGGATTGTGACTCACGTTAACACTCATCCTCAAGTTGACGCATACAAATCTTGAATGCTCAACTTGTCAAATGAGTCACTGAACGCCCTGGACGACACAACTTTGGTAAGGATGTCAGCTAGCTGCTCCTCCGAATGAACAAATGGGAACGAGATTATGCGAGCATCTAGCTTTTCTTTGATGAAGTGTCTGTCAATCTCTACATGCTTTGTTCGATCATGCTGAACAGGATTATGTGCAATTTCAACCGCAGCAGTATTGTCACAATGAAGAGTCATTGACCATTCCTGTTTGAAACCCAAACTCTTTAATAAACTTCTCAACCATAACAACTCACAGACTCCTTAAGCCATACCTCTGTACTCAGCTTCTGCACTAGAACATGCCACCACATTCTGTTTCTTGCTTCTCCAAGTGACTAAGTTTCCACCAACAAACGTAAAATAGCCAGAAGTAGAACGCCTGTCAGTAATGTTCCCTGCCCAATCTGTATCAGTGTAACCACTAGTCCTCAAATGTCCATGCTTACGAAACACCAGGCCTTTTCCAGGAGCAGACTTTAAATATCTCAAGATTCTCATCACAGCATTCATGTGATCTTCACTAGGATTGTGCATATACTGACTCACCACACTAACTGCATAAGCAAGATCAGGTCTAGTATGCGACAAGTAAATTAATCTTCCAACTAACCTTTGATATCGAGATTTGTCAGTCGGAACTTGATCATGATACTCTGCAATTCGATGGTTTTGTTCTATTGGTGTATCAACTGGTGTACAGTTAAGCATACCAGTCTCTGCTAGCAAATCCAGAACATATTTTCTTTGACTCAGCATGATACAGTCCTTGTTTCTGGCTACCTCAATTCTCAAGAAATACTTTAAATTACCAAGGTCCTTCATCTCGAATTCAGAAGACAACTGATCTTTCAATCTTCTAATTTCACCAATGTCATCACCTGTCACTACCATGTCATCTACATAAATGATCAAGGCAATAAGCTTACTATGTCGGTGTTTCAAGAACAAAGTATGATCTGAATTACTCTGCCTATACCCAATCTTTTTCATGAAAGACGTGAACCTTCCAAACTAAGCTCTTGGAGATTGCTTCAATCCGTACATGGACTTTTTTAATCTGCACACCACCTTCTCGCCCGTAGAAGTATTATATCCTGGAAGAAGATCCAAGTAAATTTCTTTATTCAAATCTCCATGAAGAAATGCATTCTTCGCATCAAACTGTAGCAGGGGCCAATCTAAATTAGCTACCAAGGACATAAGGACTCGAATGGTATTGATCTTTGCCACAGGTGCGAACGTCACATCATAATCCACCCCATATTTTTGAGTGTATCATTTTGCAACCAACCTTGTCTTATATCTGTCAACTGAGCCATCTGCATTATGCTTCACAGTATAAACCAATCTACAACCAACGGTCTTCTTTCCAGATGGTATTGACACCAAATCCCAAGTATCATTCTTCTTGAGAGCATCCATCTCAACCTCCATTGCTTTGGCCCACTTCTCCTCCTTGATTGCATCCTGCACTTTACTAGGAAAAGACATAGCAGATAATTGATTCACAAAAGCTACATAAGGTTTAGACAATCTATGAGTTGACACGTAGTTGACTATAAGATACTTGACTTTAGCTGATAAGAGAGACTCATATTTTTTAGGAGGTTGGCCACGGGTTGACCTAGCAGACAAGACTTTACTAGATTCAGGGACATTGGAGGATGACAACGGAATAGTACTACATACCTCAGGTGATGACAAGCTAGGAGATATCATTGATGTAGGGGGAGAGACTGAACTTGCATGTACATCTTCAACAACTGGCGGCTGATTACTATTCAATTCTCTTCCTTTCGACGTGTCGGACAGTTGTTCGTCATGTCGAACACTTTCAGAACAGGGAACAGACGCCTCAACTTGGGCAGGTTCAACAGATTGAACCACTTTTTGAGGTTCCAGAGTATTATCTCTCGGATTCTGGATCTGGTCGGTGACAGGCTGAAGATCCTTTTCAGCGGGGTTACTGTCAACAATTACACAATCTTCTAGTTCTCTAAATTGATCTTCATAAAAAGCATGTTTCTCATCCTTACTCGGAGATACCGTAAGAGAAAAATAGCACAGGTCTTCACTAAATGTGACATCCATGGTGACATAGAATCGTTGAGACGAAGGATGGTAGCACTTATATCATTTCTGAAGGGATCCGTATCCAACAAACACACACTGAAGGGAACGAGCCTCCAACTTAGATCTCTGATTTTTGTAAAGATGAACATAGGCCACACAACCAAAGACACGAGCAGGAAGTTTATTGGGAGATGGAATAGTAACATGTTCAGACAATACCTTAAAGGGAACCCGATTCTGAAGAGCTGCAGATGGTAGACGGGTGATAAGGTGACAGGCACATAACACAGCTTCACCCCAGAGATATTTGGGTAGATTGGCACTGAGTAAGAGGACTCTTCCAATATCCAAGAGGTGTCGATTTTTCCTCTTAGATACCTCATTCTGTTCTGGTGTCTGAGGACAAGTAGTCTGATGAACAATTTCATGTTGCTGAAAATAGTCTCGGAAAGAGTGGTTAACAAACTCTCCTCCATTGTCAGATCGAAATATTTTCACACAAGCATCATACTGAGTTGGGATGAGACTATGAAAAGTGGTGAAAGCCGAAAACACAACATCTCTCTTTTTCAATAACACAACCCAAGTTAATCTTGTAAAGTCATCAATAAATAAAACAAAGTACTTCATTCCTGTCAATGTCAAATTCTTCGAATGCCCTCATATATCAGAATGAATCAACTCGAATGGTGCATAACTAGAAAAAAAAAACTAGGAGAATAACTGGACTAATGACTCTTAGCAAAAACACAAGTTTCACAATGGAGACTTGACTCTTTTATTCCAAAAAACAAAGATGATATCGACTTCTTCATGACTCCAAAAGATGGATGACCCATTCGGCGATGCCATAGCCAAATTTCTTTTACTCGATCAGAACTCAATGTCAGGGCAACGGTTGGTGACGGTGCTCTTGCTTCCCCGCTGTACATGCAATCCAAGTGAAACAGTCTCCCCCGCAGATCCCCTTTGCCTATTATCGCCTGAGATGACAGGTCCTGGAAGATAACATACATAGAAAAAAAGGTTACAGAGCATTTGTTTTGTGAATTCAATTAAGAAACAGACAATAAGTGATGTAATAGAGCGGGAACATAAAGGACTTTGTTTAACATAATTGTTGGAGTAACTTGAATTAACCCTATACCTAGGACCGAGAAGGACACCACATTTGCATTAGACACTTCAGGTATGGGAGATGGGGACAGACTCGAAAAAAAGGACTTATCAAATGTCATATGATCAGACGCACCAGAATCAATTATCTAGGTATCACTACCAGTAAAGTCAGAAATTTTTAATACAATACCAATGTTACCTCTTTTCTCCTGAGAACACATACCTGTGGTGAGGTTTTGTCCTCCTACTCCATAAAAATCAGGTTCACGGGAAACTTCAGGTTGATCACCAAAGATTGCAAGATCCATTGCAAAGAGGATTTGATGATAGAGGAACAGAACAAGTACGACAGAATTCGACGAAATCGAAAGCTTCCTTCGACACGTCGAACAAATCAAATTGGGACAGGTTTAGAACAAATTTGCAACGGAAAACAACAGGGTCAGATTACCAAGATTGCCAGGATCGACTTAGGCTCTGATGCCAAGTCAAACAGAACGCAAAAGGTTGGAAATTTTCTGATGTATTGAAAAAATCCTAAGTCGGGTATATATACAAGCACAGTTCTAACCCTACAAGGAAACTAATTACACCGAAAGATTTACATAATCCTAGTTGATTACAGAATATACATCTGCCCAATATATTAGGATTGAGACTCACGTTAACAAAAATTTGTCTAATTCAATTCGTTTTTTGGTCTCCATTTGCAATCACTGCATTTAAGGGTATGATTGATCAAGCACCAACTCGAATTGAAGCTTAAATTCTGGCAGTGTTGCAGTTCGTACAATGTCGTAAAACTCAATTGAACGAGATGGGTAATATAGGCAGAGTTGAAATATTTGGTAGAATTGAGGGTAACATGTAGACGAAGAATCTGAGGATTTCATGGGTACGTAATTGCAAATTCTCGTCGTCGCCGGTGGAGTTGAATCTGGGAATAAAGATACTAGAATCAAGTTTTGGATCGGGAAGGACATTTAGTTTAACTATAAAAAATTTGACGGTCTGAGGAGCTGGTCTCCTATAATGATTGGTATGAAAAAGAAGAAGAGGATAGAGATGTTCTCTTTCTTTTTTTTTTTCTATGAGAAGAGAGAGATGTTCTTTAATTAATTTATCAAAATGGCAGTGTGTTAGTCAAAATAAATACTTTGACTCATATATGTGGCTTTTGTTGTGTCGTTATAAAGTTTTGTTGATGAAGCGTCGTTAGAAAATCAGGTAATCATAAGGTTGCACGGCTAGTTCTAATATTTTTGTGGGGGCACATTTGCATCAGAAGGTTGGATGTCAAAATTCCACTGGGGGCACGGGCCCCCACTCGTCCTCAATTGGCTCCGCCAATGTGCTGTTGGACGGCAAAATATATTTTAGAGAATGGAGCTCTTCAGTTTTATTCTAAACACTGTAGTATGGAGCGTATTTTTTTTTTTTTTATTCATTAGTGGAAACATCAAATAGATCAAGGATGAGCTTCATATAGTCGAGGCTAGTAAAGGTTTGCGGTTTCGGTTTTGGTGGTCTTTTCCATCACTCTAGGGTCTTCAACGTTGAGAGGAACTGCTAGTAAATATCAAAATTTTACAAATGCATGCATTATATGGAAAATTCTGCTATATTATTCGGTATAGCATACATTGCAAATTTCATGACCAAACATCCAACCAACCACCACCCCATGCTGAACAGCCTCCTTTAATCATAAGACATGCTATACTGTTGGGTATGACAGACAAACCCACATTATATAGTTAAGATGGACTATCCAACCTAGCTAGAGTTGATTGCAGGAAAGAAAAACACATTTTCTCTTACACCCTCACTCCACGAGCCAAGGTGGAATTGTCAAAGGCAACTTCCGGTCTAAAACTTTGTCGTTCCACCGGTCTCTATCTCCCTAATAATCTCTCGGCAGTCGGCACCTAACATCGACTTGGTCTTCATTAGTATATCTGGCAAACACAACTTGGTCTTCCATACCTTCTTCAGTACCAGCTTCAGTACATATGCATGTTTATTAGATGCCTTAAGCGTCAGAGTCGGTAGAAGAAGCGAGAGGATTATGCAGACTATATATATATTGGATGACTGAATATGATGAAAGATGGTCAATTAGTTGGTTACTATATGTCCCAAAACCTTGTTGTATGATATATATTCATATATATGATCCATTAATTTCTCTGACCTCTCCCACGGCACCAAGGAGTGGCGGCAACATGGCTGCGGCAACCACTAACAATTCCATTGATTCTTAGTTTTGAGGCTGAAAAGGCTAGCTCGTCGATCCAAATGAATCATGATCTTCTGGCACTGTCTCTAGCTATTCGCCCCCCCGCCCCAAAACTGACCCCGAATGGAATAGTTAGGAAACCCCAAACGTACCTTACTCCGCCCATCCCGAAAGGAATTCTGATGCTTAACCAATTTCCACTAGATATAGTACTATTTAGTTTCTCTCCAAAAAAAAAAAAAAAAAACTACTAGTTACACCAACTCGTTCACGCTTTCACTATCCTTGTCCATCATTTTGATTCATGAAAGGTACTTTGGTTCATTGTCCTCCCTCTATACATACAGTCATATAGAACAAAAGTAGGGAGAAATTATATGCACAAACCAAACGACTAAAGAATCCGCACGCCACAAAATTAATAGAGCAGAAATGCTTACGTTTAGGGTTGAAGGGTTGATCATCTCCTAATCAATATCCTGCTCTGGATGATGCCGAGCAACCATGCATATGTTACGACATACGAAAGTAGTATTTACAACTACTACTACGTAGGTATATATGTGTACTAATTGTGATTTGTGTATGAAATTTCATTATTCGCCTTGAGTCTCAAAATCTCAGAGCTCTCGATATGCATGCGTATAAAATTGCAGCTAGCAGATTGAGAAAGCACACTGAGCTAGGCACTAGAAGTCAAGAGTAGATAGTAAATTGTTCTGCACTTCTGCATGAGAACAGGCCAGGGTTTTACTCACTTACTCTGAAAGGTAGCTGACATGCCTGGGGTACCGACGCCATACAATTTCTCGAACAAAATTTGCTTGTGGTAATTAAACATGCATTCCGGGAATGGGAAACCTTACAAGTTACAATCCTAGCTAGCTTATATCGATCTTTGGGTTTTGTGTTACAAGCCCAAGGCCAGTACGTATATTCAAGCATTGCTCGTTCCTTGTCAAACCCAAAAAGTCTACAGAAAGTTAAAAACCAAGTCTTAACTACTATTATGTATACAAAAAAAAGAAACACACCTCGAAATCAAAACTTTTAGAAATGATAGCTTTACGTCCTCAGGCAATCTCCAGATCTCCTTGATAGGATTATTCGGATGTTGGCTATACATGTCGAACAATAGGTCTAGGGTTGCCGTATATGATATATGCAACATTCCTCCAAAAGAACTGCCTTCGCTAACTGTAAGAGTGAAGTTTAATTAGGAGAGTGTCTTCTAGATCAATACGTATGTACTGCAGTTGTAGTAGTCAGGAGTAGTACTAGTACGCAATATTGGATCCCATTCATACTGGCCCGAATTCTTAGTCCATATATATAGGCCGGATGTGGAGCGCATGCACTGTCCTTAAAATGCGGACGTGCCTCCGTTCGCCACCATACGGCGCCGACGACGGCGCACCTCCACCCCAGCGGACTCCAGCAGCGTCTCCGACCACTTTCCCTCCCTGGCAAGTCCGCCTAATTCCAGTTTTCCGGCGAGATCACCCAAAACTTCAAACAAGATCGATCTCGCCAGAAAACTGGGTTTCAGCGGACTCGCCGGGGAGGGAAAGTGGTCGGGGACGCTGCTGGAGTCCGTTGGGGTGGAGGCGCACCGTTGTCCGCACCATCCGATGGCGAACGGAGGCACGTCCGCATATATATATATATGATGAAATTCGAAGTACTTAGTTACTTACTAGTACTCTAGTACTAGTACCACTAATTAGTTACAGCGCAATAGAGTACTGGAGCCATACTTTAGTGCATATGATTCCACTATATATATTCATGGCTCCTCCAGCTTGTGACTAAATGAGGGAGCTAAATCTTGCAACAAATTGTAGTCATGAGGAACATGTACATGCTGCTGCTGCTGCTGTTGATTCTGATGAAGAGTACTCATGAGATTTGAGTAGAACATAGAACCTGCTGGATCATGATGATGTTGAGCTTGCAGTTGAAGTTGGTTGTTATCGACTGGAGTAAGCAGTTGAGTTAACAATAATTGGTGTGGAAATCTTGGGGATCCGTTGTTACTGGTCCCGAATCCTCCCAAAAAGGAAGGTGTCAACATGCCAACAGCATTCATACTGCCTCGAAGTGTCGCTGGACATTGATGGTTGTGCCGCCCTTCATATGTTGTGATCACAGTCGCCGGATCGTGGAACGATCTCTCCACACGTTTCTTTACAATGCACTTCTGAGTAGTGCATCTGTAATAACTTCTGAAATGTTAAGAAAATAAAAAGCTCAATGAGATCACCAATACTTAGATTAAACCCTATTCAAGAAGTTACTGTAAGTTAATTAGTTCTTCTCATTTTATCACAGAATTGAGATAGAAAAGAAACATTTATTTATCTGCAACGAAGAACAAAAGCTATCGTTGGAGCTCATAAACGTGAGAGTTTGGGATTATTTGAAGGCTAGGTAACATGTAAAGTGATCGATAAGTGACTTCAATTACTATGATCGAAATATAACACAATGGTTATTGAAAAATATCATTGTAATCAAGGATATAATTAACGAAAGCAAATTAAACCAAACCTAGGATAAGGGCTATTCTTGACTGCCTTCTGTCCGTACTTTCTCCATCTGTAGCCATCTTCAAGATGATCAATTTCACTCTTGGTCAAGAACGCGAACCGCGGTTCCCTCTGCCGTTTCTCTTTCTTTTTTGCCTTGTTCCTGATCAATTACATCACCATAAACAACAATCTATTCTTCAGTCAATAAGCAACAGAACCCCCAAACTATCTTTTTTTTTTTTTTCTTTTCTTTTGAATTCTGCAATCTAATCAAGAAAACTAAGGACATTATGAACTAGCTAGCTACTACATCATCAAATTTGTTTATATATCTCTACCAAATTGAAATGACTAGTATATACGTTAGGGTTCTGTTACATAGCAGATAAGAGGAAGGGAACCCAGATCTCTGTGACTCATGAGATCTAGGTAGCCAAAAGTCAATTTATATGAATGATATGCAAATTCAAACACACAGAGGAAAAATGCATTGATTAAAAAGTTGATTTTCTTAGACGTTATAATATATGTAAGACTTTCAAAGTCTATCTTAGCTAGATTGAGACAAAACATATTTCAAGCTATCCCTATTGATTAATATTCCATATACCAACAGAGGTATGGAGAGGTTCCTTAAATTTAGCTTAAAATTTCACCTTTAACCATGAATCTAGCAACAAAGAAGAGAAGAACAGAAAGAAAACCTACACTTTCTTTGACTCGTCTTCATGATCTCCAGGAGCTTCTTCAGCTGACTGTACTACCTTCTGATGCTTATCTTTCTTGCTGATCTTATCTGAATCTTGATTGTTTTCATGTTCATGATGACGAGCAGCACCAGCTTCATTAGATGAACAAGATATCGATGAGTTCGGTGTGGATGGATTTTGATCTCCTACAACAGCAGCTGCAGCCTTGTTTTTCGAATGATCGTCCTGATCTAACAGCGGCGGAGAAATGACTTCAGATGATGAACATGAAATATCAAAGGCTTTTGAGAGGGTGGTGTAGTCCATTGACCCATTTAAGCAGTCGGCGAAGCTCATCAAATACGAAGGATCAGATTCAAAACCATATAGGCTTTGAGTTTGGGGGCCTGCTAGTGTCTGGGGAATATTGTATATGGAACTAGAGCTGTAATTGAAGAATGGAAAGCTTGACCTGTCGATTTCGTGGGGGTTGTAATCGAAAGGGTCATACAGCAGGTAAGGGCTTTTCTTTTCATTTGACATTGAAGATGATACAGATGGAGGAAGAAGAGAAACAAGAAAGGAGGAGGGGAAGAGGACTTTGAGAGAGAGATGGGATTAAGATTCTTGCTTTGTTCTTTGAGAGAAAATGAGCTCTAGGTTAGATTTTTATGTTTCCTTTTCTAATAGAGAAGGAGAGAGAGAAGGAGAGAAAGACTGATCCATAGGATGGGACGGTAGCTTTGGCTATTTAGCACACACTTTTGCCTTTTCCTACTAGTGTTCAAAGAATATATCACTAATAATGTGAATAAGTACATTTGGGCGGTAGTCTAAATTAAACCAATCTCATCCTCAATCTAATTTTTTGTTTTTCTTAAATGGACTCACAGTTTACATCTTTGGATATGATTTTCCATCAAACTAATAACTGGATGCAATTTTAGGTCTCTGATGGTTTCTAACTTTCTATTATTACTGTAACTTGGTAGCAAACAAGGCAAAAAAATTGACGTAATGAATAGTGCTTTGTCTGAAGGGAAAGTACTATAAACTAATGAGTGTTTAGATATTCACAAAATCAAATGTACGTACAAATCTCAAAGACATAATTGTACGTTAAGTTACTTCAATCAGAGCTAGTAAAACCATTACAGAAGTGCTTAATTAAAGGCTCTTGATGAACAGATAGTAAAAGCCATATATTACAGAAGGTGTAAATTAAGTTAAATACAGCAGGAATCGAAGAAACTGAAAGTTTTGATCCAAATCAGAGTACTCAAATATCTTTCAACATGCGTTCTTAGAGTTTTTACTACACTCATCTATATGTAAGCAGTTACTTCTAAATGTTTAACTATTAATTTTTCTTATATTGGTTTATATATTTTCAGAGAACATTGAAAGAATCTTAGACAGAATACAGAATCAAATGGCGAGGTTTGAAACAGCGGGAACAGAAAATTTGGTGAGATCGAGCCGGTTTAAGGTTGGAAGAGAATCATATGTAAAGCTTTACGATGAGACATTTGCGTCTGAGAGAAAGAGAGAAAGAGAAGGTCTACCTGGTTTTATTGAGGAAAGACCAACTGTGTTGGTGTGTGTAGGGTTTTATTTTAGGGTGCGGTGGGTGGTCAACAAGGCCAGCAGCACTGTCCTACTTTGCGGTGCTGCCCGAGGGCTTACACGTGTTAGGGGTTGGGCACCGTCACTTTGACCGTAGATGGCACGTGGGAGACATTCTATTCCTTCTCCACGCCTATGTCTTGCTGACTCGGCCTTGCCGTCATCTCCGTTACGGAAACCTCCATGTTTTCTGGCTCGCCGCTTTCTTCAAAGTCCGGTCAAACTCATCCAAGTGATCAAAGTACCAAACTGCAAAAGTTGGTCAAATACCAACTTCGTATCCTTGTCATATGTTGAAAACCGATTTCTGTTTCCCATCACTTAAATTTTCTTCTAAGTTGATTGATATGGGATTATTCTAAATAATGATAATCTACTTTAATGGTGAGCTAATTAGTATATATCACACTCATCTGTGTTTGGACTCAAGTACACGAAAATATCTTAACAAAACTAGACTAATCTACGCCGCATGCGCACGAACCCAAATGTCCCTCAAACCTATTTGCCACAAACTGATGACATGCGAGTTGGGACTAGACATGAAGTTTTCATATTAGGCTGCTGGATCAACGAACTTTACCAACATCAAGAAGTTAATGATAATCTACAGTACTTAGAACAGCATTACGGTATATGCTTGAGATATATTGGTATTAATTATGAAGCTTATATTATTCTATACCAATTGCCTTGTTTTCTTAAGCGATCGGTGTTATGATCGAATCCATGCATGCATGCATATATCAATTCTAAAGGGGCAAATTGAAGTTCATCTACACAACTTTTTTTTTCTTTCTTTTTTAAATTTTAGTCAGATACTTGTATTTTGTGAAATTGATCCGTGTACTACAGTACGAGTGATATATATCATATTTTTTTTCAATTAGATTTGAGATGTTATTTGCATATGGGTGCCTAACTTGCATGCATGGTTGATCAGCAACACAAATTAGTCTTCAAATTAAAACGATTGAACAGTCTACGTTTTCCCCACAATAATGCTACCTTTTACACGTTTCTGTTTGTGTGCGTGTAGAATATCATAACCAACTAGTAGCCCATAAAATTCCATATAGACTTCCCGATCAAATTCGTTTTGATTATTTTTGTAGCTGCTGTCAATGATCATGTGAAAACAAAATGATTTTAGCCAATATTAATTTTGGTACGTGATGTTTTGCCACGCCCAAGTGATCTGTGAGCGATTGATATGAACGATCTTGTTGATGTAGAAATGTCATATAAGAAGCATATACAATCAATCCAAGTGTCAGAGAGGTCATGATGAAAAACAAAATAATAGACTCGAAGAGTTTGCAATATATGATAAAACAATATCGATCAAATTAAGGTGAGGCAACAATAATTAACAAAGTTGTAATCGATCAGCAGCTTCCAATAGCAAAAGGTGGGTTGATAATTGAGAATGTGTATGATATGATCGATCCCGACGGGAATATATCGAGTGGTGTGGCTTTTGAAAGGGGGAGCATAATATATGCAGCAAATCCTAAAAGGAAATGATAATAATAAAACCCATGAAGAATGATAGAGGACGTCGTAGCTTGAGATTGTTGACATTTCAATTGTCCCTTGTAAATGTTAAAAGAGGAGTAAGCGATATATCTGTATCTGACTACATGCATGGTGACAATGGCATTGGAGTTTTGCTCGATGGATAGCCATTTGTTAGGTCTAGGCAGTACAAACAATCATGTGCAAGTAGTAAGACATAAATTTATGAAATATATATTAGCTAGGTTTTTTTTTGTCAAGGAAAAAACAGAAGGCTCATCGATCATCTTTGTGAAAATTATATATAGTGTATATATAGCTCTGCGTTCTTACAAGTTTGAATGATATCATGATACTCTCTGCATTTTAGTGTCATATGTTTGAATTCGTTAAGTCCACCCGAGCTTTGGAGGACTGAAGTTTTGAAGTGTTTGGCTCTCCTTTTCTAACTATTTCATTGTACAACAACACAGGTTTGATGGTAATTTGCTATGTTCGTTTCAGTGATGCATATTTGGCTCATCCCGTCCTATATTTTTGCATAGTTATACCTAAAAAATTTTTTTGCTTCGCCCGACATAGAAACACACAGAAACGGCCTAATACGTAGCCCACCCCATCTTCGGATCCTAGATCCGCCACTGCTGATAATTGGCTAGCTATCTAGGGTTTTATACTATTTCTTACGGTAGAAACACAGCAACCAGTCTCAAATCTATATATTCCTGATCAACTCTTGCTAGTTATTGCTACTCTATGTACACATGTATCATCAGACTTTTCTGCAATGCATCATGCGACTAGTGTTTACCAAACAGTCGGGCAAGTTTTCTGCGAAAATATGAATATACGTACGCTGTCATCGATCATTTTATCGAACAAATTAACCTGATAATCATGACCTGGTGAATTATCCTGTTGAAGGAAATGATGCTTGATCTGTTGCATCACATATGAACGTGTTGATGATGAGATTTAGGAAAGAAAAACTGCATAAAGATACTGTATACAACATGAACATCTACAGATTCGACTGATTAATTAGCTAGCGTATGACTAAGTGGTAAGCTCACCGTTTTAGTTAATGTTAGGCAAATGACCATTTTGAACTTCTAGTACTTGTTCTTCTTCTTCTTCTAGTAATATCTAAATACAGATCACTGACCCTAGCTACCAAGATCAAACGTACATAACATACAGCAGCAGTACCAAGTATAATTACCTAATTAATAATAAGCAGATCGAAGCTGTTAATTTATTACCTGACTAACTAAGTGGATTTACACAAAATGGAATTGGGTTTTCTAGCTTCCAATTCTTAATTTATTACTTGACTACGTTAGATACATACAGTCGCAGATTCCAAGCTCAAATTAATGTGAAAGGAGTTCCAAACAGCTAGCTCTGTGGATTGTTTGTTTCTAAAGTCAGAAGCACACTCGACTGCAAATCCAACCACTAAAGCGTTTAGTCGACTGAAAGCGAATCTAAATATTCAACCTTATTAAGCTTAATTAACTTGCCACTACTAGATCTACTAATTAAATATATATATATATATATATATATATATATATATATATATATATATACAGTTTTTCTCAGCTACAAACGTCCGTCCCAATGGTTTTGGTGCGGATTTTCATTTTTGCACCACTTTTTTTATCGAATTTCCTCATCTCCACCGTCTAGTATCTAGATAATATTGTGCAGATCATCTCTGCAAAATTTCAGTCAATTTGGTAATCGTTAAGACCCTCAAACTCGAAAAACAAATGGACGGACTGAATTCTGTCAAACATGAACCGTTCATGTTTGTAACAGAAAGATGTCATTTTGAGGGTCTTAACGATTACCAAATTGGCTGAAATTTTGCAGAGATGATCTACACAATATTATCTAGATAGTAGAAGGTGGAGATGAGGAAATTCGATCGAAAAGTGGTGCAAAAATGAAAATCCGCACCAAAACCATTGGTGCGGACGTTTGTAGCCAAGAAGCCCTATATATATATATATATATATATAGACACTAAATTGTGTTCATGCGTACGTGATCTGTTCCACCAATATATGGATTAGATATATAGAAAATGAAAAAGAATTATTAAATGATGACAATTTTCTGTATACTGCAAACAAGTCTTGACTTGAGAATCATCAACATATCTTTACTGGGGTCAAATTAAACTTGCTTAAATAAACACAGCCTTTTATAGGTAGGGATTCAAACAAACAAAGAGATGAGGAGCTGTTTGATTCCATAATGTTTACGTTTATGTAATGAATTCGATCAGTTTAATTAGATCGATCGAGACAGAAAGAAGCAATTTTGACTTGGAGTGTTATGTTTATTAACATCGTTCGTAGTGTTGGTTTGCAACATGCAACATTCTACAAGATTGGTTTGGTAATTTTCTTGTTGAGAGAGCACAGATCGAAGAGGGCAAAACATGTCTTTTACATCGATCTTTTGGATCTGCTTGTATGTATGTTTGATTTCCTTCTCGAGCTCCTTAATTTAATTTCATACATTAGCTAGTTCGTAAAACAATTCATTTTAGAACTTTCATCTAATCTTTATCAAGCAAATACAAAATTCATCATGAAAATCTACCTGTCATCAAAGTCTAATTATTATTATGGCACTCTAGCTAGCTTGGATTTACTTGCTTGCTTGTAAGGAACTCCTCAATCCGAGATTGGCGTACAAAATGACAAGAGTACTACATAACTATACATGTTTGATGATCACCTTTTGATTGTTGACAGCCACTAAATTAATGTTACATATTAACACCTCCAGAGGTTGGATTGGCTAGGTAGCTAACAGATAGCAACTTAATTATTGATCTTGTCTATATATTCCCAAGTGTTGTAGCTAGCTAGGGTATTTTCTTTCCTGTAAAAAAAAAAAAAAAAAAAAAAAAAAGAAGCTAGCTAGGGCACATACGAGAATTACCAAATACACTTGTATGTCAAGGACTGTGTATACATCTGATCATGATGTACATGTAAAACTTACTGAATCAAAGGTCGCTTAACTTGACGTGCTTTTCCACAGTCGGATCCCCCAGTAGCATCCATATGAAGAACTTGATTTCTGAGGAGTAGTATGTATTCAAGAGTGGCATATGTGATATATATAACCCATATCCATGTAACCCTAACCCTAACACTAGCAAGATTTTTCTTTTTGTAAATATTTTTTTTTTCTTCCCTTCGATCAGATCAATATCGTAGTACTTGCTATATGGAGATTATGAGTTTAGGAGGCTGTCAAACTCTTCTTTCCAGCTCGATCGTTGAGTGTGATATGATGGGATGCTGTACGTCTTGAGTGACTGATGATATATACTCGATCACCATGTATGATTGGGTTTATGTGGGAGCCAAAATGAGAGGTGAAACTATTGATGGCATGGGCACTCGGCCTACCAATCCAAATGAAGTCGTGAGGAGATAGATATTCGAGTGAGTCCAAGTCCGTAAGGAAAAGATAGATGGGACACAAAATGCCAACAACACAGACGAAGCTATCTTGTTCACTACAGAAGCTCATTGGAGTCTGATCGAATGATCGATATGTTACACCAAGAAAGGCAATATGTACAGGAGCTACAATAATTGTTGTCCAAATACATTGAAGCTTGAAGCCTCGATTCGGACTTCAATCAAGTAGTAATCTATGTCGAACAAATATGCTTCAATATTTGGTGTGTCGTATCAGTTCACGGAATCAATGTCATGGTGGTTTCTGACAATTTGGGGAAGACATGACGATGATTGAATGTGATTATGTGAAGTTAATCAAGGGGCCGGGGTCATAGTTTGGGAGTACTTACTACTCGATCGATGTGATTTGTTACTCAATGAATTGAAATTTTCCAAAGAGCTAGGGAGGTGTTAGCAGCTGCATGTAGCAGTTCGATCTATCAGTCAAGGTCAAGCTGGATTTTGACAATTTGGGGAGGAGTGGAGGACAGCGTACGATGATTGATTGTGATTATGTGAAGTCGATCAAGGTGATCATGGTTTTGGGAGTACTTAAAAAATTAAAATTTATAAGAGGTATACTTTATTTGGGACGAACCAAAATTGACTAAAAATTTGCATAAACGCTCGGCTCGACCTAAAGTCCTAAACACTATAATTTTTTTTGAAATAAGGACCTCACAGCTAAACGGTGAAAATGTCAAATGTCAACGAAAAATTAGTCTCAAGGACAATTAGCTTCATAATTGGAACTAGGAAACTAACTTTGCTAGTTACTACTATGTAGCTAGTTCCTACTATGTTAGATTTCTAACCTCTTAAGCTTTCACGAGGAACTAGGAAACTAACTTCTTAGTTCTAGAACGCTCCCCATGGAACAAACTCATCTCTTTTACAAAAGAAACGATTCAAGCCAATTGCTTCGTATAAGAAGCAAAAAAAAGAACTTGTACTTGGGCCTATGATGGGCCGGCCCGCCTTTCCCTTTTCTTGGTCAGAGCGATGAGAGAGCAAAGGGGAGAGTCGACGGAGGAGGATGATGCTGATGAAGAGCGGTGGTGGCACGGCCATGGCTGTCCCTTGCAGACCGCCCATGTGCTCCGCCACGGCTTCCAATATCAACTCAGAAAACCTACGTGTCCAACTGGGTCAGCTTCATTCTGAGGCTGAGACCGCCAGAGACAAAGGTATACAACCAAACTATATATCTAACTATCTCATAGTGTTTTATTGATGAACATCGTCACAAGTTCTTGTCTTTTGTCATTATACTATCTCTGTTTACTTCAAGCCTATTGTTTTTGTTGAGTTAAGTTTCATTTACTGGTCCTTTAAGGTACTCAATTCCTGTTTCTTTCCGTTCCAATGTGGTTTTAATATAGGATGAAGATGAATATCACTGTTGGCTAAGTTTTACATGCTTTTTATAACTATGTGAGTAATAATAGTGTACTGGAGATGAGTTTAAGATTAGTTCATGGTTGTTGGCTTAGCTAACAATGCAAGGTTGAGGCTTCTGCGGCTGTCCGAGGCGGCTGAGAAGCTTAGACGGCAAGCAGCAATCAATGTCCGGAGCGGGAGGGAAGATGAAGCGAGGGAAATGCTTTTTCAGAAGAAGAAGGTCATGCAGGCATTGGAGAAGTCAAAGAAACGGATTGAATTGCTTGATGAGCTTTCGACAAAGCTTAATGAGGTACACTAGCTGGTATAACCATGAAAAAGATTTGTTTGTGCTGAGAAACTAGTTAAAGTTTTTCTGTTTAAAGAATCATTTTATTTTAGAAAGCCATGATCCTTTATGTTTCCCGATAAGCTTCACCAATACTGAAGATCAGGGTGGTTGTTATCCAATTGAAAAGAGACATTAACGTGGGTTTGTTCTCTGCCATTTTTCAAGATCCCTTGGTATGATGTTTCAGCAAAATTGTAATCAAAAATTTGATTGTCATTATCAAAGGAGTTGTGGAGGCACCCATATGGATTAAAAAGAATGTAGATGATGAAGCTGTGCATTGTGAAGTTGCTTTACTTTTGTGGCAGAAGCCAGGGAGGATCGATCTGTTAAGTGAAAAGCCTTACACGTTTGGCAATTGAAAGAAAGGCGAAAGGGGTTGCAATCTGTTTGTGGTGCAGAGATGGAAGGTTTGGAGAGAGTTAGGTTCCATACATCTTTATAGGTCTCTTCCTGGGGAGTTTAAGGATCACACTTTTTCATTATGGCGGCAGTTAGTCATAGAGGTTGATATAAGATGGGATATACCAGCTTCTGGCATGTCCTCATGCTAGAGTTGTAAGTTCTTTGGAGAAAGAAGAAAGGAATGATGTTGACATGATGGCAATCTCCTGGGTGGTAGCTAAGGGTGAGGAGATATGGATCACTTTGGGATAGAGTTTGTTACTTGGTTCACTTTGGGCATGACTGCATGAGTTTATCCCGAGTTTAGAAATGTTTCTTTGTATGCTACATTGTTGGACTGGAGGGCTGTTTTCTCTTAGTTCTCTTATTTAACATGCATTACAGTCCCTTTCTTTTGATGTTGTTAATGATTTCAGTTAATCAGCAAATACCATAGTAGCATACTCAGGCATGATGCTCAATTGGGGATCTTTTTAACAAGTTCTTTTGTTATAGTTGCAACCAGGTTTTTAAAACCTTTGGCTCACCTGCTAAGAAAAACTAATTAAGTTGTGAGTGCTTTATCCACATAACTAGGTGTATTACAATCTACCTTTTGAATTAGCTTTTCATGGTCCGAGTGGTCTTTCATATGCAATCAGCATGGATTTATTGAAAAAATGTTGTATTTCCTACCCACTTATGTGGTCATGTTTAGTCCATTTGGTAGCCATACCTCTTCTTTATTGAGGAGGCCTTCCCAAAATCTTTTACATTATCATAAAGCATTCCAGCTCCAGTTAACATGCTCTATTATTTTTTCTCTTAATATTCTCATTCCAGTTTTTTGATCTTTTACTGTATTATGTTCAGTCCATAATATGAGAATAAGAAGACTAATTTGCTTTCAGGCAATTTCTGTAAAAGAGAGGCAGCTAATTGGAAATGTTGCTTTGGATCTTGAAGTTGTCAGAGAAGATGCTTCCAGTCCAGTTCGAATTGTATCACCAACACCTGAAGACGGAGAAGATTTGGATGAGGTCGAAGAACTTGTCCCCAAGGGATCAAAGCTTACTGATGGCCAAGAGAACTTGCTCCTTACGGAGAATCAAGCTAACTTACATGTTGACCCAAAGGGAGATGATGCTCGGAAACCTTTAACAAGTGGGGTTTGGAATGAAGAAGACATAATCAATAGCTTGCAGGGAATAACCTCTTTTGAGAATTTCTTGGAGCATCTGGATGATAAACTTAACAAAATCGAAGCAGAACTTGTCACTGTATTAAGGATCTCAACCTTGGTAGTGGACAACCACGAGAAGGCAACAAATTTCAAGGTGCAACAGATAATGGAACTTATTGAGAGTATAGGCGGCATTAGACAGAGGTATAGATTTAACTGAATCTGCGCTTTTTACTCCTATCATAGAATCTGCACTTTTTACTTCTTATATTGGCTGACTCTGCACCATGGTTAATTTCATTTGCTACGCGTGATCTTTGTGGTTCCAGAATTTCAAGTATCAAGCTGGCAGATGCCGAGGTCAGATAAAGTTTCAGTTCATTCAATCTCTATTATCTGGTATGGATTCTGTTTATGCATTAGAAGTTTCCACCTGCAACTCTGTTTTCATGAGAAATTGGAGATTAGATTTGTTACACCTGCATAGTTTAAATGGTACATATCTTTTCTGTCCCTTGTGTTTGAGCCATACTTCTTACAACTCTATTGGATGTTACATCATGAAAACTTGTGGAGACAGTCTATATGACATATTCTTCTTTGCTCCATATGTATCAATTTCAGAGTTAGGGACTGCAGGTTGAGGAAGTGAACTGCCCTCCTAAATTGATGAATTTTTTTTCGGCCTTCACAGGCTCTGAATTTTAAACTTGATAATTGATGGTATAATCAGGAAACAGTTTTCGGTTTATTGGCTTCTCCAAACACTTAATAGGACAATTTTAGTGAGTTGAACAGAGAATGGCTCTATAAAATTGATTTCCAGTATCAATAGCCAATACCCATGCAGCTCTTCATTTTTATTTTTTTTGAATGCATGGTCTGAACATCTGAAGGTTTGACCCTACAATTGAAAGCAACAAGGTTTGTTTCTGAGGCCAGTTAAGCCTGAAGAGTGCCAGTAGATTTCTTTTTTCTTCTTTCTTGTTAAGTCATGCGCTCTTAAATTTGCAAACTTTCTGATTAATGCTGTGTATCGAATAGAGGCAGTATTGATAACCTTTTGCTATAGTGAATAAAAGTCACTTATGAAAGCATTATTATTTTTAATTTTGATTTTGTTTCTTTTTTCTTTTCAATCCCTGTGTGTTCTTTATGTTCTTTGATGGGAGGGTGAAAATCCATATACAATTCCTGATATTAGTACTATTTTGTCGAATAAACAATCGATGTGCAGTTTCGGTAATCTCTTTAGCATATAGATTTATTTATTTAGGTGCTAATTTTGAAGGATGATTAAATGATCAGAGAAAATGAGCAAGTCACAATGAGATGAGATCTTTAGGTGACCATTTATCATTCAGGAGCAATAGTATGAACAAAAGAATTGAACTCTGAGTAACCATCAAATTCATGTTGTATGTGACTATATATTGTGAAAGAAAGAAAGAAAAAATCTTCATTGTGTGCCTTGGTATTTCCATTTGAGTACATCCTGATGGGATCAGTCATTGTCACCTTCCATTAGGTCAACAAGAGTAATCTTGCCATCATTACTATGCCCCAAAGAATCAAATTGTTTGCATATCAGAAGGATGTCCTTGTTAGCTACCATGCCCATCTCCTTGAGCTTGTACAAGACGAACTCTGATTTGCTGAAAAATAGAGTTCATATAAGCAGAGTAAAACTAGCAGATGAAAAGGAATACAGATCAAAGGGTACCTGATGCATCCATCATTATCCAGGTCTGCTGCCAGTAAATCCCTTAGGGTGACCTCCTTTTGAAGAACCCATTTCGCAATTTTGCGATTTCTCTTGTCGATTCTCATCTCTGTCAAGTACAAAAACGCCCGTGCAACGGCGAATGTGCTTACTAATAACCAGACTACTGCAAAACATCTTCCTCCTACGGTTTTGAAAGCATAATCCCCATAACCCACTGTTGTCACTGATGTAACAGATAGGTAAAAACTATCAACCCAGCTGTAGCCCTCTACATAATGAGCTACTATTGTGCCTATAGTTATACAACAAAAGACTACTGCCAAGGCCAAGCATACCTTGATCCGTATTCTCATCCTTCCCTTCTCTTTATCAATGAAATACGCCTGAACCATTGAATTGAACTTGTTCTCATCCACCGTGCTCAACAAAACCGACTCTTGCCTGTCACAGATGTAGGTCACCAACCCATGTAGCAGAATATCAATGAAACCGAAACCGACCAAGATGAAGAAACAAGTGAAGAGTTTGGTAAATGTTGTGTCTGGAACAATGTCGCCATATCCAATGGTGCAGAGCGTGACAACAATGAAGTACATGGCGTCCACTGGCCTGTATGTGACATCCTCCCCTGAGATACCTCCGGTGGTCAAGTATATCACAATGCCAATTATGATATACACTACGACACCGATGGAGGCTTGCCTAACAATGTTGGGGGTTGATTTAGGGGCAGGTCTGGGATCCAGAGAATCTTGTATCGTCTCCTTGAAGTCGGTGAACACCGAGGGAGCCGAGTGTGATCGACGTTTGAGCCTTCTTTTCCTGTTCTTGTTCAAATTGGTAATGAGATTTACATATGAAGAAGAACTGGGAGTTATGGGAACAATAACATCACCAGCACTTGTGATCAGCTGGGTACTTGAGACACGGCGCGCAGGGTCGAGATCAAGGAAGCTTGAGCGGAAGTCTCTTGATAATCTTCTTGGTGTTGCTCTGCTAGTCCCTTCTTCACCACCTGCCTCTGCTGCAATCTTGGAAAGAAAAGGCTCATCATCCATGGTAAGTCTGCATATGTTAATCGTATGGATATTAAGGATTCAAAGTCCACCCTCCTATTATTGAGCTCATGTGTTTCTTCCAAGGAAGAAAAGGAGTTCCCAACTACAAGTCAATCCATGAAAGAAGAGTAGTTTAGTTGGATGGTAGTTTTAGTTGATTTTAAACTGCAGCCAACTTGGTCTCGCGGGGTGGACTTGGAAGTTCAAACATTACCAGTTACATAGCTAACCCCCACATTCTCTGTAAATTTTGATTCCAACTTTCGAGCTAACCATCATTTTCAGGCTGACCCTTAAGAGTAAACTACTGAATCCATAGTCCATTATCTTAAATCCTTCTAAATCAGCCATGAAAAGACAAACACAACTCATGTAGTGTTAAAATCATCATGCCTGGCTGATATTCAGTAGTACTATACACATGGACTCTCTGTTTCTTTCTGAATTTTTATGTCAGTATGTGTTATACTTGCAGTTCAGATTGATATCTTCTGTCAGTTCGAGTTGTTTACTATTTTGATCAACACGCATGTCAAACAGGCCTCATTGAATACAAGTTCTGCATCTCATTTTCATAGCTAGTTACACTAGACTGCAACCTCATATCTTGTCTTCTTGTTGAGCTCACTCTTTTGTTTACGTGGGTTGGTCGTATTGAATATTAAGTTTCTGGAGCAAACGAAAATTACAATAATAATAGACAGAAACACTCTTTCTGACCATTTATAGCATCTTCATTGCACATTTTTTAATTGTCTGGCCAAGTATTTGGTTAGTTAAAAATGAATGTGCCGGTGGACTATAAGTCTATGACCAGAACAACACCATACGGAGGTTATGGATGTGAGAATGTGTTGCACTATCTAAGAAGTATAGATACAGCATCATTCTTGGTCCAGCAAATTGAACACCCAAATTTAACTAGACAAGGTGAATCAAAGTTCACAAATGATTTTACTCGAGACCAACATAGTTGGCAAAGATGATTTTTCAACACTAACTCCATAATATTAGTTCAGCTGATGATAACAAAACCCGCACCATCTGGTAGACTGCCCATCTGGTAGACTGGCAGTCTACCTGCTTGAATGAAATGGTTCTTTAATCTGGCAGAAGGTTCATCCACAATCTCTGTGTGTCACCTGACATAACATTTGTATTACCAACTGTAAATGCACTTGCTGCATAAATAAAGCATATCAAATAACTTGAATCCTAGTAGTTCAACTGATGAGAGCATAACCTGCACCATTCGGGAGTTGTGCAGCAGCAGTTGGGTTGGTTCTGGGAGATTCTGCTTCCTGCTGAAACAACTTAACCAGCTTTTGGAGCTCTAGTTTTCTAACTTCAGCATCCTCCTCAACAATGGGTATCTTCAACCCAAGATAAACCAATCCAATTCCAATTAGTAAAACCCCCAAGACGACCAGAGCGGCAGAAAATAGACCAAATGCATATGGTGTTTCTGCAGCTCCGGGTATGCCATCTACATTGCTCCCAAAAAGTCCCGTAATAATAGACAGGACAAAGCCACAACCGCCAAAAACTCCCAGATTATGTTGAACTGTTAGGCTTTTGTCCTGAAATCAGAGTAGCATGTGAGAATCCATGAAGTCCAACAACTACATCAGGGCATCAAAAGTCCACACTTATTGAGAAATGAACTACCTAAAGAAAGTTAATTTGAAGCTAAACATGGAATAAATCATACCGACTAAAATGAATTCTTCAAGCTTGCACCTAGAAAGGATAAATTCACAGTTTTCGTGTTTATGGTAGAACTCAGCAAACAATGCCAACAGATAAAAATAAGTTACTTAAGGGGTAGGAACTCACTTAACTTTGTGATACGAAGCCATTCATAGATGAGTACACACCCAACTAAGCACCATAGGAACATGCATGTCTCCTTCACATCGGCATTAAAGCAATCCGCAAATGTGTTTCAACCTAAGCTTTTGTGTCTACCGTTCAATGTACTATCTGTTGTGAGTTATGCCCCTCGAAATTATTAGCGCACAAAATTGGGTTGTCAATGATTCATGTATGAATGCTTCAATAGCACTATGCAAGTGCTTGCAAGCTTTAGATAAAAGAAAAAAGTAAGTTTCTGAGATTTTCTACTCATGTGTGAAAGCATGGCATGGGTCTTTTTTTTTTTTTTTGGATCTGGTATCCTTCCAGAGGGCGGTACTTTTTCTCTGGGAGTGATCTTAAGAGCCTAATGGTGTGAAGACTTAATATGGGACTTATCGATGTTTATTGAGAATCATGAGTTCACAACAACTAAGTTGCATTCTAACAAAATAAGTAAATATAACATCAAAACCATGAAGGTGTGCTACTGATACCAGATTAAAGGGTTGCTTGTCTAATGAATATCTTACTTGCATATGGAATTAGAACAAGGTTGGCCAAAATGTAATAGGACCAGGGAATCTTATGGGACTATGGGAGGCACCTAATCCTTGATGCCTGCTCTAGCAATCACGAACAAGCATTCAAGTTATCTGCATCATCATTGAGATTGCTTACATGAGTTGCTCAGAGGAGAAGAGTAAGAATGTCCCTTCCAGGTTAGTTATCTTCACATGTAGTTCATATGTTGGTTGTTCTTACGACTGAGTACAATATTTATATTTATGCTACATTTATCTTCCATGTAATGCTGCTGGTAATTTCTATTGAGTTTTATATTTATTAGTTTTTGTTCACCAGGTCAGACAATTCTAAGTTTCTAACAACCACACCTAGTGAAGAACATAACTCTTCTTGAAAACAGAACAATCAAATTGCCAAGTCATAAGCCATTCACAAAGTAATACCAGAAACGTCTCCTAACCAAAGAATATGCGTTATCAAATGCATTTCCCATCAAAAGATTCAAAGATGAGACATTTAACCCAAGTAAAATTACCCATGAGTTATAAATAACAATACAGTAATCTGAGGATTTGATTCAAACCTGTAACCATGCACAAACAGTGCTCTGCATCATATTTTGAATGGTAAACAAGCGACCACAAACTGCTTCTTGCTTTTCAATCATCTCTATTGTATTCTTTCTTAGTTGTTCTAGCAACTGCCTTGTGGCATCCCCTCTCAAGTGCCAAAGAAGCTCAAACACAATTTCTTCTCTTGCATGTAGTGACCACTTGACTCTTATATATAACCTTGAGGTGAAAATAAAGGAATCAAGTTCAAGTCAGACGTTATCAACCAAAGGAACGGTTTCACTAGTTTAGTTATGTTGTTAACATTCCAAAAGAGTGTGGAAATGAAAAACTGTAACAAGACCAAAAGTTGGATAAAAACTAGACATCACAGTAACCAGACATACATAAATAAACCAGGCATAAAACAAAGAAACATTGATATCTACCCCTCTTGACAAGCTCCTAAGATTGAATTTGAAACATACACCTCTTGATTCACACTATTTTGTAAAAGTTTGACAATAGACGAAGATGCAACAATAGCTACACCCTTAGTTATGCAATAAAATGAAGATTGGTTTAAATAATTCAAGAAAGTAAATACTAGCTTCTCACACTACACAAGATAAAAATTATTGCAAAGAAATATGGAGCTTGATACCTGGGTTGATAACCTTCGGATTTCTTGGTTCAAAATTATACTGAACAGATGCTTATCTTCATGGCTCCTCCTATTCATAAGTAAATATCATTTATTTGTGTGTGTAAAACATTGAAAACAGTAGACAATTCCAATGTGAAACATTCTTTATACTGTGATGAAACAGTCCAGTGTACACTGCCGCACCTGTTCATAAACTTCAGTACAACTTCATCTGCCGCCCAAAATACGGATTTGTGAAATAACCTGAAAGTAATAGAAATTAGAGACATCAGATTATGGAAGCCTCACACCGTTGTATCA
Organism: Fragaria iinumae; assembly: GCA_009720345.1. NCBI lineage: Eukaryota > Viridiplantae > Streptophyta > Magnoliopsida > Rosales > Rosaceae > Fragaria > Fragaria iinumae. Next base: position 33,861,005 of record CM019122.1, on the reverse strand, counting down.
GTTCAAAATTTATATGAACAAATAACTAACATATGTGCTAGATATCATAACCTTAAGAAGAAATTCAAGGAAAAAAAAACAATCAGATAGAGTACTCGATCATCTGTCTTCAACTATTCTCCCATAAGTAGATGGTAAACCAGAGGTGACTAATTTAACTGATAGAAATACTAAAGAATAGGGACAAGGTAGATCATCAGACTGAAGTACCTATCATCCCAGCATGCTAGGCGGCTGGCTAAATGTGATATGACTTCATGAATAGTACGTGGCATGGTAATGCCCTCAGCAGCAAGCAGCTCCTGCACAAATAATTGGGAGGGAATAAAATAAGCAGGCAAAAAAAATATCCAAAAGTCGTGAATAACTTGTTCCTTGAGTGTAAGCAAACCTGGACTTCTGCTATTCCCAACACATTAATGTTCTGTGCAGAACCTTTAACATGCAATGTTGATACTAGAAAATTCTGTACCTGCCATGATCTAAGAACAATGGGAATGACGTCATCTTCATCAGCAAATGGATCACCTATTGAATGGCCCAGGAGCTCAAATAATAGTCCACTAGCAACCCTTACAGGAACTGGCAATATAACAGAAAATGACTTGCAATTACAAAAAGATGCAATATGCGCATGCGATACATTGGTATAATGACATCCAAGAGATGATGTACTTACTCAAATACATATACTACAAGATTTTCACTATATGATTTGTATCTAGTAAGAAGATCGTAAATAGAATAACTGGAAGCATGACACCAAAATGATCCCTGTACAATGAGTTCTGAGAGGGGAAAGTAGTTGTTAACTCGTTATTATGATATAAGATCAAAAAATTGATCTCAAATTACCTCTAAGAATCCAGAATTTTTTTTTTTTGCTTGATACAAACTTGGCATGAATTTTTCATGATATGGAATATTCTACAATAGAAACCTCCAGTTTTGAAACCTCAGTTTGGGTAGAAAGAAAAGGACACCATGAAATCAACTATCTAAATAAAAATCAGATAATATGTGGTGTGCAGAAAATGTCCTACAAAAACCTTCCAAAGGTAATTCAAGAATGTGTATGACAGAAGTCCACAAGATTGGAAAGATTTATGACAGCTTAAGTGCGCTATAGTGCATACTAGACATCAGTGATGAAGGTTTCAGCAAGCAATGTATTTTGTACCCTGGTGTTTCTCTTTTCCCTTTTTTCTAGATTTACATATAGATCAGCTTCTGATATAACATGCAACAGCAAGCCCGTGTCACCAATTACTACTCATTGAACCTATGCAAGAACACAATGTGATATCAGACAATAAAAATTGCTTCATTTTGAATGATCAGAATTCAACAGAGAACTAAAATTTGTCCTCTCCCTTTTATATATGAACCACGCAGTTAAGACTCACTACTGACTTTTGTGTGCCAATGTTACAGCATTATACTAGCATCTTACAACTGTTGACATGCATGCCATGAATAGGGTCATAATCATGATATGTCAACCTAGGTATAAATGGTTACTTTCAAAGGTACACAAGCGTTATACCTCATACAGAAGGTGCTTCATCTGATCACTTATCAACCTACTTTCATCTCGCAACGCAATGCTAGCTGACAGCAGGATGCAGCCATAGAGCAGTACTCAGCCATGAATTGATGCATGGATGATCAGCAGCTACGTGACACCACCAAGTGGGCCCTACCGGCCGCTCCCAGTAAGGAGCTGCCACACCTGCTACAGCAACATCATCATCATCGCTTGCAAACTCCATAGGCTGCAAGTCCCAGCCATCATCAACGTGCACTAGCTGTCTGGACTAGTTTGATCAGAAATCCTATCCCAGCCAATCGGTACCCAACAACTTTTGGGAACACCTTCTCTCCCACAGAAATGGCCCGAGTGAGAATTCTGTTTGTAGTTAAGGCCTTCTTCCTTTCGATTCTGACCAATTCCTGAACCTCTTTTCGGTGAGCGTTTTACATTCTTTCTTGAGTGATGGGATTCAGTCTGCTCAGGTGACAGAACTTGTGTGTTTGCTGCATCTTTTACAACATAATGAGCTGCCAGCACCTTTTTATCCCCTCGAACAAATTCAAATGCACAAATGAGTCCATCAGTCCAAAGATCACTAAATGGACTGACATCACTACTACTAGAATGGCGTTTCTGATCCTCTAGCTTATTCATGTTGTTTCTCACAGGAGCTGTCATCACTCTAGCCGCTTTTAGCTATGCACGGTAAAACAAAGCATATGAGCAAAAGAAACATCAGCATCCAGAGAGCAAATGAAAGCAAACAAATTATAAATTGCCATCGCAACCATTAGACATGTCTTAAACCGATTTTCGTAAACTCCAATATCAAGTTCACAACCATCAATGACTTTTAAATTTTCTGCTGAAACACAAACTGACATCCATTGTTGAACCCCAAATCTAAATTTTAGCTCTAAATCCGTTGCAACTTTCCATATTTCCTCAACGTTCAAAACAAATGAGAAAAAATCCAAATATATAGTTAAGCCTGGCCAAGAAGAACATCAGTCCCAGCAGAGATACAAAACTGAGTGGGAGCATATATCATTACATTTTCTAGTTTCTATTTCTTCAAACAAAAGTTCAAATCCTTTACTGTTATACTTTGGCCCCAGAGAACATATATGCTTGAATCAACTTAATAAAGCTCAGCTATTTGTAGATCATAAACTGGAAAACTTGTCAAAACAACGTTACCAAGTGTCTGCCGAGACAACAAAGGGGAAAGAAAAACTAAACCCAGTGCAAGAATGAAACTCAAAAACAAAACTTACCAGCTAGAGAGAAGGTTGATGAAGTTGGCTATAATCTGAGAGGCCAAAGAGGAAAGGAGGGAGGGTTTTGTGGTAGCGGTAGAAAATACAGGCAAATCAAGCGTGGAGCGGTTGGCATGCATAGGCACGTGGAGAGCTTTGCAGTGAGGCTAACGCATGAGTACGTGTTGGAGTTTCTGGGTTTTGCCACAAAGGGAGTGTGACTGAGAAGTTTGGTGGTACATGTTTTCGGTTTTCCTCGTTTAGTCAAATCTGCAGACTCTTGGTTTTTGGTCGTTTAGTCAAATCTGCAGACTCTGCCAAATGGAATTAATTTCCTTCTTGTTTTATTCGCTTGATATGAGGCATTAGGATTCCTCACATTTTGTTGGACTCACATTAATTGTTAAAGGATAGAATCAGATATGATATGATCTTCATCTTGATTATATTAGCTAGCTGTGATTGTGTCTAATTGTGTATGTATATGGTAGGACTTAAACTTAGGTCATGAATTGTGGATCCAATGTGTAAGACTCCTTGTATAAAGTCTGTAACTTGATTCATAAAACATCAAGAAAAATTATTCTTCACATTCAGTTTCTGTTTATGGTATCAGAGCAAAAGCTCTTGGAGATCTAGAACCCTACACAAACACACAAACAAAATACCCCATGGCAGTTGATAACGAAGGAAAACCTGTTACAAATGACAAGTCTTTAGCTTCAGATTCTGCAAGAATTCCAGAACCATGGGAGAACCCCAACCATTCCTTATTTCTCTATCATTCGGATCAGCCTGGTGCGGTCCTCGTATCACAGCCTTTGATGGAAGACAATTATACCACATGGAGTCAATCCATGGATATGGCGCTGACAATCAAAAACAAGAAGGGATTCATAGATGGATCCATTCAGCGACCAACTACAAGGATTGAAGAACAACAGCAGTGGGATCACTGTAACATTTTGGTCAAGACATGGCTGCTGGGATCGATGTCGAAAGCAATTTCCGGTAGCGTGATTCATTCCAAAAGTGCAAGGGATATATGGCTCGAATTGCAGGAGCGCTTTTCCCATACAAACATTGTTCAACTATTCAACATTGCAAATGCAATTCATGGATGTGAACAAGGTACTGGATCTGTTACATCCTTCTTCACTAAACTCAAGAGTCTCTGGGATGAGAGAGACGCAATTTGTGAGTGTTTACGCCTAGATTAATATTTTACTGGACAGTAAATGTCTATGTAAATATTAGTTATCTCTTGGACCATGTTATACCGGCGAGATGGAGTTTCTCTAAGTTTTCAAACAGTAGCCCGCCAGTGAGACCACGCGAGCCGAGTTAGACTTCGCGCGGAACGAACTGCATGCGAGCTGGACTTCACTTAGCTTGCGCGCGGAATGGACATAGGCGGACTACGCAGTTCGCGTGGAACACTTAGCTCGCGCGCGGAATGACTTCGCGCGGAATTACTATTTGACACTTCGCATAGGCGAGGCGAGATTGACTCTCCGCGTAGGCGAAGCGAGGCGAGCTGGCGAACTAGCTCGCGTAGAAGACTCCGCGAGGAAGCGACATGCGGAGTCCGCGCGCACCACGACAAACGTTGAAGACTTTTACAAGTCTTTAATATGCTTCGGGCCAATCCCTGTGGTCCATTTGACATAAAAAGCCATTTTAAGGCTCGCGAGCTGCAATAGCCCGCGAATTGGAAGCGAGCTTCACGAGCACGCGAGATAGCATCTGTGACGACCCGCGGGGCGAATTCCAGTTCGCATAGGAGTTTACAGTTGGCAGCGCGGAAGCAATGCCTTATGAGGAATGAAGTGTGCAAACTGGACATGTGTCACAAGATGGTTGGTTCGCATGGACGAAACAGTGCCCTTGTGCTATTAGGTTTTCCGAATCCAACTCGAAGTATGATTATCTCCCTCTTCTGTCGCAAGTCGAGCTCCACTATATAAAGGGGTCGAGGGACAATTACAACAACTCTCTCAAATCAATACAAACAACAAACAAACACAACTGAAACCCAGTTACCCTTCGAGCCTTCCTCGAAACCCTAACCCTAAGCGCTGCCGCCTAGGTCTTTCTCCAGAGCTCTCCGGACTCTGCATCCCCGCTTCTCTCTGAACTCCCTGTGATTGCTCTGCTCGCGCCGCCGTGAGTATCGATTCGCTTGTGCTCGTAAATCCTCCTCAGAGGTGGCACCTGTGACCCCCCTTTGCCTGATCAAGAAGTCAAGCGCACCACCATCAACCTTTTCCTCGTCCGCGAGGTGGCACGCCCGCAACACTCCCCTCTCTTTGTCTGCTAGAAACCTCTGCTCCGCGCGCTGAGGATCGTGGCCAAAACAGTGAGATCCCACCTTGCAGTTGTACTGCAGCCAAAGAGATCAAGGCGTACATGGAGAATCAAAAGACTATGAAGTTTTTATTGGGACTCAATGACAGCTTTGTAGCAATCCGCAGCAACACGGTGGCCATAGATCCACTGCCAAGTGTGAATAAAGCATATTCAATGGCATTGCGCCATGAGAAGCAGGCAGAAGCTTCGAATGGAAAAACAATTGCTCAACCAGAGGCAGCGGCTTTTGCAGTAAAGAAGGGAGGTCGAGACTTTAATGCAGGAAACTTTGAAATAAGATGTGAGAAGTGCAACATGACTAATCACAGAACCAAGAATTGCAGGGCGCATCTCAAGTGCACCTTCTGTGGAGGAAAGGGTCATACCTACGATTTTTGTAGGAGAAGAAAGACTGCTATGGAAAGAGAACAAGGAAGCTCAAAAGGGAACCATGTGACTTCTATACATGACAAGAAATTTGATGGAAGCAATTTTCCATTCTCACAAGAAGAATGCAAGGAGCTCGTGGCGTTGTTAAGCAAAAATAAAGCAGCCAAGGTTAATCATGTTGGTAATGTCCCAAACTATGATGAGCTCTCAGGTAAAGCCTTTTCTGTCACTCAAAATGGCAAAGAAAATGTCTGGATCTTGGACAATGGTGCTAGTGATCACATAGTTTATGCTTATTCTCTTCTCACTTCCTTACAACCCGTTCATAATCGTTTTGTCAAATTACCAGATGGCACTACAACTCAAGTCACTCATATTGGAAAAATAGTTTTCACTCCCAATTTCATCCTTCATAACGTCCTTTGTGTGCCATTTTTCTATTTGAATTTGATCTCTATTAGTAAGCTGGCACTGGATTCATTTTGTATCACCATTTTTCTCAGACAGTTTTGTTTCATACAGGACCTACGATCGGGGAAGATGATTGGAACGGGAACTGAACGGGAGGGACTCTACTGCCTCAATCCACTACAGAAAGGAACATGCAATTCAGTTCAAGGCCAGACACCCAACCTTTGGCATAAACGTCTCGGTCATCCTTCCACCAAAGTTTCTTTGTTATTTCCATTTTCCACAAATAAATCATGTGATGCAAGTCAGTGTCTTATTTGCCCTTTGGCCAAACAAACTAGATTGTCTTTCCCATTACGAACTATCTCAAGTATGTCTCCTTTTGATTTAATACATGTTGACATTTGGGGTGGTTATCATGAGCCTTCACTCATAGGGGCAAATTATTTTCTTACCATAGTTGATGACCACACTAGGAGCACTTGGGTATACTTAATGGAGCATAAGTCTGAAGCACGGAACCTTCTAGTCAATTTCATTCATATGGTTAAAACTCAATTCAATCAGAGAGTAAAAATTATGCGTAGTGACAATGGTCTCGAGTTTAAACACGAACGTTTTTACTCATTAAAAGGGATAGTTCATCAAACTAGTTGTGTCAACACACCACAACAAAATGGTGTTGCTGAACGCAAACATAGGCACTTGCTCAATGTTGCTCGCACACTCCTCTTTCAAGCCAACTTACCTAAACAATTTTGGGGGGATGCCATACTCACTTCAGCCTATCTCATTAATAGGACACCCACACCACTTCTTCAAGGCAAAACACCCTTTGAAAAGCTTTTCCATAAAACACCAAATTACTCTCATTTACGAGTTTTTGGTTGCTTGTGTTTTGCATCAACTCACCCTTCCAAACCCACCAAATTTGATCCACGTGCGACTTAATGTATATTCTTAGGGTATCCTCACGGTCAAAAAGACTATCGAGTTTATGACTAAACATAAAACAAAGTCCTTGTTTCACGAGATGTTGTATTTTTTGAAAACACTTTCCCTTTTCAATCACCTTCCGCTTCTCAAACTGTTGTGCCCATTTTTCAACCTCAAACCCAACCATCAGATTTTGACTTATTGGTTCTGTTTGGTAACGCTTCCGCAGATCTTGCCTCTACTCCAAACTACCAAAGTCGTCCCATCAGTGATCCTTCTCCTTCATCTGATCCAACAACTCCACTATCACAGCCACCTCCTGACTACGATCTGTCACCTGTCTTACCAACCTCTCCTCCCACAGTCGAACCACCACTCTCACCACCACGCCAGTCGACCCGTCCTACCAAAACCCCAACCTTTTTGCAGGACTTTCATATTGAGGCAGCTCTCCCTTCGAGAACCGCATCGTCATCTTCGTCGGACACAGGTATTGTTCATTCTCTTTCCCAAGTCTTATCTTATGATCGACTTTCTCCTAACCATAGAGCTTTCACCACTAGACTTTCCATCGCAAAAGAGCCTACTTCTTTTTTACAAGCTGTCCAAGTTTCACAATGGAGAGAGGCTATGCGTAAGGAGATTGCTGTTGTTCAAGCAAACCACACTTGGAGTTTGGTTCCTTTACCATCTCATAAACAACCAATTGGTTGTAAGTGGGTGTACAAAATAAAGATGAATCCAGATGGGACGATTGACCGTTACAAAGCACGGTTGGTTGCTAAGGGTTATAGCCAAGTTGAGGGAGTTGATTACAGAGAAACATTTGCACCAGTTGCCAAGTTAACAACGATGTGTGTACTTCTTAGCCTTGCAGCTTTACAAGGTTGGCATTTGTACCAACTTGATGTTAACAACGCATTCCTCAATGGAGATCTTTATGAGGAAGTATACATGAAGCTTCCGCCTGGTTTCGGACGAAAGGGGGAGACTCAAGTCTGCAAACTTCACAAGTCCATCTACGGCTTAAAGCAGGCCTCACGACAGTGGTTCCTTAAACTGTCGACGGTCCTCAAATCAGCTGGGTTCCATCAGTCTTGGTCAGACTATTCATTGTTCGTCCGAAATCGTTCAGGTAGATTTACAGCATTGTTGGTTTACGTAGATGTTGTGATCTTGGCAGGAAATGATTTGAAAGACATCACAGACATCAAACAGTTTCTTTCCAGTCAATTCAAACTGAAGGACATGGGGCAGCTAAAATATTTTCTGGGGATAGAAGTTGCGAGGTCGAAACAAGGTATTGCTTTGTGTCAGAGGAAATATGCCTTGGAAATTCTTGAAGATACTGGTTTCCTTGGTGCTAAATCCTCACGTTTTCCAGTTGATCAGAACTTGGCATTGACACAGACAAATGGTGAATTATTTCATGATCCATCCCAATATCGAAGACTTGTGGGGCGGCTAATATACCTTACAATTACAAGACCAGTCAACACAGACAAATGGTGAATTATTTCACCCTACGAATGACCCATAGAAACCGAGTGAATGAATCAAGCCAGTCAACACTACTAGAATAAAGGACTTAGGTGACGAACAAGTTTCGTCGCTTAAATGCCCATTTTCATCGCCTAAGTTTTCACGCGACGAAAGGTTCGTCGCCTAACAGTCGTCGCATGAGTATGGACCCGTAAGAACTTAGGCGACGAATAAAAAATAAAGGTCGTCTAAATGGATACTTGGACGACTATTTATTCATCATCGCATAAGTTTAAGGTGAGGAATACTGACACATTTAGGCGTCGAAATTATTGTCGCCAACAATTGGTGACGAAAAGAAATTATAGTCGCCTTAGTTTCCTTTTATGCAACCATTTATTAATCGTCGCTATGTTTAAGACGAGGATCCAACCCCAACGACGGTTTCTCGTTTTTCACCGCATAAGACTTAATTCAACATTTTATATATATGCTTTTAAATTATAATTATATATTATTAAAAAATCTAATTATCACTGATATGCACACAGTAATCATGTGTGCATATTTTCAAGTTCACATTCAAAGTTAAAAACCTGTGGTGCAAATCAAAATCATAACAAAAGAAGTTCAAACTCAAAAACTAGTAAACTTCCTAGAGGTATATATACACAAACAAAAGAGCAAGTTCAAAGTTCATAGTTTAAACCCTCCCTAATACCCTAGCCTCTTATAGTCCTATATAAACAATGTTTAACAAAAGAAGAGGCAAATATCAAGGGTTTCACAAAAGCAAAAAGCCATGGAAGGTATATGAAAGGTGTACAACTGGCGTGGTGATACATGGTTAATTTGTCTCGGTTTGCCGAGTTTGCAGCTGAGAGTTTCTGTTAAGAAAACATATAGAAAAGTTACTGCTTCACATTTCATCACATAAGCTCATATATAGGTATATGATTTGATTCAATTCATCATTTTCCAAAACAAAGTGAAATCAAATACTACATTGACCATAGTGGTTTAAATTTAAACTAAACTTCTAACTAAATTACATATCGTACCTGAAACTGAGGTGACAAGAAGTGTTACTTAAGTCAATTCCACTCATCCATCTTTCCTCCTAGCACAAACTCTTTCGGAGCCTTTTCCTCTTTGTAATGCTTAAAAAACTTATGGAGCTTAACCTTCCAAGAAGTGTATGTCTTGTTCGCCACCTTCATTAACCAGTCATACATCTTTTGGTTGTATTCGATTTCATAGCAAATCTACCAAAAATTAAAAGAGTAATGAAAGCAGTAACTTGTCTGATGAAAATATGGAATAATCAAAATAACTGATCAGTATGGAAGCACATGCCTACACAACCAGATTCTGGAGTAAATACAAATGCAAAAGTAAGCTGATGATTAAAAAAAAATCCAGATTGCAATATCATTAGTTTGTCAAAGAAAAGCTGAAAAATTATGACCAAGTTGTTTTTTTTTTCTGAACTCAGAGTAAAACATGCTGCAAAAGGAACCTTACACAAACTCCATCTAACCTTACCGATAGTCCAATACATAGCTTTAGCCTTTCCTCTTCCTTCATCTCCCACCAATTTGGTTGGTTCATTGCCACAGAGTTACAGATCACTCTACCAATATCCTTAGTAAGCAAACTGTTCAGCTCTTTAGTCTGGGGTCCATGGACGGAATCGTTATACTTGACTTCAATATTCTTCCCCGTTCGGCGGACAATCTCTTCGGCTTTTAAGCCTTTTATCAACCCTTTAGCCTTTTTCTTGGGTGGATCTGCCAAGCACCAACAAAATAACACATTACTATTCTCATCAAAGTGCCAAAAACAATTATAAAATAATGGTCTTGTAAAAACATATAAAAAAAAATCATGAAACTTTTACCATTTTCAGAACCCTCCTTTGGAAAAGCCCGCCTTGCGCTGATCAAAGAACATTCACACTCGGGGGGTGTCGATGCATTGGGGGGAGGATCGGCAGTCCTGATTATTGGGGGAGCCAGAGTAGAGATAACGATTCCAAGAGAGGAGGAGCCACAATTGGTGGATTGGCCGACCTTGGTCCAAGTTGCTGAACAACCTGCTCATAACAACGTTTAAAGGCCTCCTGCCTTGACTTCCTCTTCAAGAGTGGCGACATATGGTTCCTAGCCAAATGAGATCAATTTTACATGGTATCAAAAATTTAAACAAGGCCTGCATTGTATTAGAACTTGACTAATAACAAAGTCACAAATATCATGATGATGCTATCTTACAACCTTATACTGAGACACCTACATCATAATTTTTAGTTTCACATCCCATCCACAGCTTAGAACACACCATGACTTTATTATTAACATTAAACCCTATTGACACCAACAACATCAAAAACTTGGTCACTCATACTTTTTTCTCTGTTCACCAAGCAAATCAAAATAATGTACAACAAATATGAAAGTGTACAGATAAATGTAGCAGGAATGGTCTTGCAAAATGAAGCTGACGCATTTCATTCAACCAAGCTAGTAAATCCATCAGAAACTGATTCTATTTCTTCTTATAGTAAACAACATTTTTCTTATAATTCAGCAGGTTCATACATTCCACATCCACAAATTAATTGTAGACTAATAGTAATCTTGCTATGATATTGTGGGGGACTTTTTTGAATTAAATTGCGACTAGGGCAAAATCAACTCAATAATCCGATTATTGGGAAAACTTTGTACGTGATTCAGATCAAGTGGAAATCAATGGGAGCTTGACAGCGTGAAAGCATGGTGTGGGAGCTAGAAACGCACTGCGGTGAGAGAATTTGGGGGTTTTCTGGGTAAGCAATGTCTGAGAGAAAAAGAGGTTAGAGGTGTCTGTTTGGGAAGATGATTAATGACTGGATTTGGTGCTTGGAGGCTTGAAAGCTCGAATGCTTGACTGCTTGGAGGTTGGTTCTAAGCTTATCTGGGTTTTGCTTGATAATGCTTCCCCCCCCCTCCCTCCTCCTTTTTCTGCTGCAGGGACTCACCTTTTATAGGCTCAATGGATAAGGTTTTGATGATCTAAAGTATCTCATTATCCGGGTAAAACACTTCATCTTCATTCACGTGATTTTGCCCTAAAACCAGGAAAAGAGAAGCTTAGCTTCGAGGTGGTGGTTCTCAGAAGAAGAGGGTTGTTGCGGTGACAGCGATCATGACAACACAAAATAAGGAGATGTAGACAAGAGAGATTGGGAAGTGTGATCATTGTTTGAGGGGAAGGATGAAGCTTTGGACTGGTCTCATGGCTTCTTCTAACAGAATGAGACTATGATTCAGAGAGGAGTTGTTTTGGACTGTACTCATGCCCTGCAGGGAAGAAGAAAGATGGATACTTTGTTGTTGCGGGGAAAGAGAAATCTGGGTTCCTTGGGAGACGAGAGAGATTGATGTTGGCTTATAGTGTAGTTTGGGCCTTAGGCTAAAAAGAAAGAAAAGGTAGCCCAATTCTCATGTTCACCGTTTCATCGTTGATTTACGTCGTTGGGCTTGGATTTCAGGCCCAAGACTGAAACCATCAACAACGTTAAATCAGCAAACGAGCATTATGCATTTCTGTAACCTTCCACACCATACCCACGTCTGCAAGCCCCAAGAGCGTTATTGTGGCTTAGGTCCACAAGCATGGTATGCATGTTCGAGTAAATATGTAAATTATGCGTTAATGACTGTAGTTTGCATGGTATTTTCTTATTTGTGCTTGAATTGTGCATACGGCATGCTTCTGCTTTTTTGGGTATCAACATATATTTTCATGGAGCAGTATTTGATGATAATCATAGTTCTGACTTTTTATTTATTTGCAATGTTTTAGGCACGAGTCTAAGTTTATCAAGAAAATTGTAAGGGTGATGGAAGATAAACTTAGGCGCATTCCCCTAAGTGTTGAACCACACCTAATTGGAATAGATTCTCAAACGAGAGAAATCGATTATTGGTTACAAGATGGATCATTTGAGGTTGACATACTTTACTTCATGGAATGCATGGAATAGGAAAATCAACCATAGCGAAATTTGTTTATAACTCAAACTTCAAAAGATTTGAGAGATGCGGTTACCTTGAAAATATCAGAGAAGCTTCAGAACAACCGAATGGATTGCTTCGGCAACAAAAACAACTTCTTAATGATATTTTGAGCGGAAGTAAAGTGAAAATACACAATATTAGTGAATGGTCTCGTCGAAAATACACAATATTAGTGAAAATACACAATATTATTGAAAATACATAACATTCTATAACTAAAATCCTAGGATATATGTTTATACCTTGATCTCGTTGCAAAGAAGGGAACAACAGAAGCCAAAAAAGCCACGAAAATCTCAAGCTGCTCCTCAGCCTCAACCTACAAAATCCACCAAAGTATTTACAAACCCAAAGCTACTTCTTGGGAATTTTGAGTTTGAAACCCTAAAAGCAACTGAAAGAAACCATAAACCCTCACCTTCTTATGGATCGATTTAGGTTTGTGGTGGGATGAGAGAGAGGCGCAGATGAGAGGAGACTCAGGAGAGTCTGAAGGTGGAGATTGAATACGGAGAAGAGATGAGAGAGATGCGCAGATAGGAGGAGAGATGAGAGAGAGATCGATTAGGGATTAGGAGGGTTTGTAGGGTTTGATAGAAGAGAAAGAAAATTGGGATGAGGGTGGAGATCGATTAGGGATTGGGAGGGTTTGTAGGGTTCGATAGCAGAGGAAGAAATTTGGGAGGCGTTTTTCGACACGTAGGGATTTTGGGTGAGTTTTTGGTTTAGTAATCTCCACTAGGCGACCATCACACGAAAATTTTGTCCCCTAGTAGCCCAAACTAGTTTTGAAAAATGGGTCCAAATTTTGGGCCATATTTTGAGCGCAAAACGCTGCCGCCCAATTTAGAGACTTAGGCGACGAATGTGAAGTATTTCGCCGCTAAAGTAGACCAAATTTTTTATCCACCCGCCCAAATTTAGTTAATTAGGCGACTAAAATATCAGTTTCGTCGTGAGAGCTACTCTACAACACACAAAAACGCTCTTACATGTCCCTATATGGCCTAATTTGGTTGATTCTTCCACACACAAAACTCTCACATTTATGAGATCTAACCACCTATGTAAAAATTTAGGGATCTTCACCTCCCGACGATAAGGCTCCCCATAGGGAAGCATAAGCGTAAATGGGGTTGACCGTTTCTATCGGGGACCAAACGTTACCGGAAATATGTGATTTTTCAACCATAGTCGTATTTCATCATACTAATCACATCCTATTTCACATGATTTTTGAAAATATTGCTTCCTATATATAGTTGGTTCACAAAGATGTACACTTGCATATAACCTACTAAACAAGTTATACCACATTAGTAGGCACGTTGTAGTTCTGATGGCTAAATTTCACAAAATGAAAATTCAACCGTACGATATGATCAGTATACTTAAATACGGCTATGGAAAAAAATTCACCTGTTTTCGATAAGGTTAGGTCTCGATCCACACGGTCAAACCTAAACCAACGCCACTTATTACACGAAAACACTCTTACATACCCATATATGACCTAGTTTGGTTGATTCTTCCACACACAAAACTCTCACATTGATGAGATCTAACCACCTATGTAAAAATTTAGGGACGTTCACCTCCCGACGATAAGGCTCCCCATAGGGAAGCATAAGCGTAAATGGGGTTGACCGATTCTATCGGGGACCAAATGTTACCAGAAATATGTGATTTTTCAACCATAGCCGTATTTCATCATATCGATCACATCCTATTTCACATGATTTTTGAAACTATTGCTTCTTATATATAGTTGGTTCACAATGTACACTTACATATAACTACTAAACAAGTTATACCACATTAGTAGGCACGTTGTGGTTCAGATGACTAAATTTCACAAAATAAAAAATCAACCATACGATATGATTAGTATACTTAAATACGGCTATGGAAAAAAATTCACCTATTTTAGATAAGGTTTGGGTCTCTATCCACATGGTCAAACTTAAACCAACGTCACTTATTACACGAAAACGCTCTTACATACCCCTATATGGCCTAGTTTGGTTGATTCTTCCACACACAAAACTCTCACATTGATGAGATCTAACCACCTATGTAAAAATTTAGGGACGTTCACCTCCCGACGATAAGGCTCTCCATAGAGAGGCATAAGCGTAAATGGGGTTGACCGCTTCTATCGGGGACCAAACATTACCGTAAATATGTGATTTTTCTACTATATCTGTATTTCATCATACCGATCACATCTTATTTCACAAGATTTTTGAAAATATTGCTTCCTATATATAGTTGGTTCATAAAGATGAGATTATAAAAGGGTTTACTACTTTCGTCACCTAAGATAAACTTGCGACGAAACAATATGTTTGTCACCTCAGTGGTTGATAGTTTAGGCAGCGAAACCATATTCGTCGCCTTAATGTCTACCAAGGCGAGGAAAATAGTATGAGTCATTCTTTTGTCTCCTTGATAATCTAAGGCGACGAACTATTATTTGGTTCGTCACCTAAGTGATTTTAGGCGACGAAAATATTTTTGTCGCCTAGGTCCTTTATTCTAGTAGTGCAAGTTCCAAGGTCACCCTACGCAGAGAGCGTTACTCCAAAAAAGTACAATCCAAACCCGAATCCAAGAACAACATGAATATAATGTCTTGATATGAAAGTCATCAGGATTTCAAATACGAGACCAATAAGAAAACTTGAATCTCTACTTCATTTCATGACCAACGAGATAAAATCATATAGACAAAGCTAGCTAGCTAGCCACAAATTTGAAGCAAAACCACATATTTTCAAGCAACACATTTTTTTTATTTTTTTTATAATTTACTGATAAGGATTAGGCGATATCAGCTCCTCTGTAGCAGTCGTCTGTTGGGTGACAGAGCACTCACTCTACCCTGAAGATGACTGCTACAACAAGGAACCCATAGCCCGCCCCTCTCTCGTATATATGGGTTTTTTTTTTATAACTTTAAAAAAGAAATGAAACCGGTTTTTCTTCCTCTTCTCTCCAGAAAAGTTGGAAATTAGGGTTTCACAAAAGTGTGGGTTTTCTCCCTCATATGGTTGTGTCACGTTGTTGATGACAGTCTCTAGCCATGCCAACATCTGATGGGTGTGGCCGGACGAGATTTTCCGGTCGATTGACTTAGTTCATAGGACATGATCGGAGAGGCCTATTCCAAGTTATATCGATATAAGACGATGATTGCATCAAAGGCATTTTTTGGGACGACCATGGATTGATTGGATCATAAATCCTTGCTGGGTTGAGTCGGTGGTTTACAACAGTTGAAGAGTCAGTTGTACTCGATGGTTAATTGGTAAGGATTTGTGGTTAGATCGGAAGGATATCAGAGACGACTTGGAGGTTCCGGGTTTGACTTTGATTTAGGGTATTATGAATGACTCTTCAACAGTGGTACATGCTGATGGTGGTGTGGCAAGGGTTGATGTTGGTGGTTGCAGCTTTGACCAAGGTGGTAACGCTGTGGTGCAGTGACGACTTGGATCGGGGGAAGACAAACGAGTTTGATGTACCAGTCTTTGGGGTCAGGGCTGCATTAATAGGCTAGGCTTGTAAGAGGTTGTAGAATAGGTCTGGACTTTAGTTTGATCCAAGTCTGAGAGTTTTTTTCTTATGTGTTTTTTTTTTTGGGTTGTTGTCCCTTCTCTTTGAGTGAGGTTGTAGATTGTTTTTGGTAGGTTGGTGTTGTTGGTTATGTCGTTGGGTGTGTCATGGTTATAGTGTCGTTTCCGATGACTGTTTTAACGTCGGTTAGTTATTGTTGTCAATGTAATAGGGATGTTACATGTACATATATGTTTGATAGTTTTGACATACAATGCTTAAAATGGTTGTTTCCTCTTAAGGTTAACTGCAAAGATGTATCAAGGCTTCTGTTACATATTATGTTACAGTTAAACCCTATCAGTTTGACTTGAATTATATACTCGCAAGCTTACGAATCGTTGTCAAGATAGGGAAGTATAAGTGCCCAAGGTATCGTACCACGGGGATTAGTGGCTAACCCACAATCCTAAGATAATCGGAACAAAAGTCACTAAGCAAACAAAGAAAAAGAAAAAGAAAATAAGGAAAATGCTAATCTAGGCACCAAGCCTTAGTAATGCTCGACTCTAGTTCTCACCAAAGATTAATCAAAACTAGAAGCCTAGTGATGATTATCTACAATGAGTCGAAATATAAAATGAAGATTGAATAAGGAATTAACTAAATTGACGAAAAACTAAATGAAAAAAAATAAACTACTAACTAATGAACTAGAATATGAAGGGAACATGGGAGTGTCGGGTGATCCACACTATCTCATTTGCAAACATCGTTACCTAATCTCACAAATGCATACCATATTGTGTTAAGTCTCGTATCTAGTACCGGTTAAGGCTACTAGACCAATTATCCTTTCGGTGTATCGATTATGCCGGTTAAGGCCACAATCAACTCTTTAACTTAGGCATTACGCTGATTAAAGCCGCAATATCTAAATTAGAGACCTAAAGTGCAAGATAATAGAGACCCAAGCAAGCTTAGCTACAATTAAGCCAACTAATGGTTACCACACTTCAAATCCTATGCACAAGACTAATAAGTTGTCAATTTATCAATCTATCCATCAAATTGTCGACAACATTATCTCAAAAGGTGACAAAGCCTAGAAACATGCTTCTAAGAACCCAACACATTCAGATTCAAAGCATACACAATAGAAATTGCATTTATATCAATCAAAGTACCAACATTATACAAAATGAGTTTAGGGCTTCAATACCCTAACTCCCAAAATTGAATCACTCACAACCCATAATCAAATACATCATCAATAGCATATAAGATAAAGAAATAGACAATAAGGAAGAGAGGGGGAGAGCTGGCTTGGTCACTTCAAGTTATGAGCTAGTATGAACCCAAGAAAGCCTTTCACCTAACTACCCAATTGAAGAGATGATGCCCTTGATGATGAAGAAGTCTTGAAGTCTTGAGTGACTCCTTCAAATTCCCAAAAGAAATTAACTAAATTGTGAAATGAGAAGAGAGAGAAGAAATGAAGGGATGAAATGGTGATGAATGGTGTTGGTGACGGGAAAGGGCAAGAGCCCTTCCCTTTGCTTCGTGCGTCTCTCTCTTTGCTCCTCTGTGTGCAGCTGGTTCCACCCCCCCCCCCCCCCTGAGAATAAGATGATGTATATATATGTATAATTGAGTTTCTAGGGTGCACGGGTGTGGCCGGAGATGAGGGTAGAGGCGCCATATGTCAGCTGGCAATTGGTCCATGAATGAAGAAGGGATGGCACGTGATAGAACTTTGGCTTCCTTAATTGAGTAATTAACCAAGTTAATTAACCAACTCAATGGTTAATCAATTACTTGGTTAATTAGTTATTCTCTAATTTTGTCAATTTCTCGGAATCTCTATTTTGCTCAAATGTTACACTATTTTCTTCCGAAATCCACATTTCCGCTTATTTCCTACAAATAGATAAAATTGGATTAATTACATTATAATTAATTTAAAGATTAGCTAAATCATAGTGTTAAAGTAGTAATTACGTGTATATAAATGCAAGTAATCACAGTTCTTGTCTACTGTAATCATTGGTGTTTTCAGGTAATGAATAATGTGAGAAATTCATGTTCACCACTCGATATCTCATATGATTGTAATCTTATATATATATATATATATATATATATATATATATGTATATATATATATATATATATATATTAGTTTCTATCCAGAACAAAGCTTCACTTTGAAATTAATGTGTGAAATTCCTTATTTGACTTACTTTTCAGTCATATTTTCACATCTCCACCGTTCAGTTGGTAGAACCAAATGCATAGATCACTTCTGCAAAGTTTCATCGAATTTGATGATCGTTTGAGTTTTCATAATCGTTATTTACACAAACAATTCTGGTTAGACAGATTTATGGTCCGTTCATTGATTTAATCTAATTTGGTACCTTAACAGTCATCAAGTTGGATGAAATTTTGCAGCAATAATCTATTCATTAGTATCAATAAACTGAACGATGGAGATGTGGAAATATGACCGAAAATTGAGTCAAATAAGGAACTTCACACGTTAATTTCAAAATGAAGCTTCGCTCTGGATAGAAACTTATATATATATAAGTTTCTATGAAGCTTCATTTTGAAATATATATATATAGTTCCATTCCAGAGTGGGACACCGCTTTGAAATTAAAATGTAGTGCTCATCATTTCGCTCACTTTTAGGTCACATTTTCGCATCTTCACCATTCAGTGTCTAGAACATAGTCTGTAGATCATTCATGCAAAGTTTCATTCAATTTGAAGATAATTTGAGCTTCCGTAATTGTTATTTACACGAACGGTTCCATTTGGATAGATTTTGTTCATTTGATTCATTTAATTTAATTCAGTACCCAAATGATCTCCAAATTGGATAAAACTTTGCATGAATGATCTACACACTATGTTTAATACACTGAATGGTGGAGATGTGAAAATGTCACCTAAAAGTGAGCGAAATGATGAGCACCACACTTTAATTTCAAAGTGGTGTCCCACTCTGGAAGGGAACTATATATATATAAAGAAAGGATGTGAAGCAGACGTCCGCACCGAAGAAAAAGTGTGAACGTCCCTCCGTTCTCCACCGTCCGGTGCTGACAACGGCGCTCCTCCACCCGAGCGGACACCAGAGGCATCCCCAATCCATCCCCGATCACTTTCTCTTGCCGGCAAGTCTGCTGAATACTAGTTTGCAGCCGAGATCGACATTGTCTGAAGTTTTGGGTGGAGGTTGCTGCCCATACCTTCAAATCGATCTCGCTAGCAAGAGAAAGTGATTGGGGATGCCTCTGGTATCCGCTCTGGTGGAGGAGTGCTGTCGTTGGCGCCAGACGGATGAGAACGGAGGGACGTCCACACTTTTTCTTCTGTGTGGACGTCCGCTTCATAGCGGGCCTATATATATATATAGACATTTTCAAATACGAACCTCTTTATTTATTCAAAAGGTACGGATTTCCTTAATTGACATACTTTTCGATCATATTTTTTTATCTGAACGATTCTTCTTTTAGGTATATATGAGTAGATCATCTATACAAAATTTTAGCCAAATTGATAATCATCAAGGTATTCAAAATTGTGAATTACACGAACGGTTCTTGTTGAACAAATTTAGTTCGTTCATTGTAATCATATAGTTTCGATACCTTAACGATTATTAATTTGGCTGAAAATTTGTAGAGATGATCTACTTATATATACCTACAATGTGCATGGTTAAGATGAGAAAATATGATCTAAAAGTAGGTCAATTAAAAAAATCCGTACATTTTAAATAAATAAAGATATTTTGACATATATACATATATATATATATATATATATATGTATGTATCAAAAAGTTAAAGGTTAAAAAGTCATATTTGATACATTTGCTATATCAAATATGAATTTCCAAGCCATTAACAAAAGTCCCAAGAATCATACTTTCTTAATTCAAAGTAGTCAAGAAAATGCCAATATTAGTGTTCCACACACAATCAGATGGTCAGATGTCCATCTTTCTTCATAATGGTCTCTCACCAGTGAAAATCACCTTACTAATGCACAACATAGTCTTGCCGAATTAGACTGTATTCAACAGTTTAATGATGGCACAGTAAGAATTAATTTTCAAAACTCCAGAATAAGTCAAAACTCAAGAATTCAAGAAATAGGAAAATCCTCCAGACATTCTTTTGCAACTGCTAGACATTCATTTGCTGGTTCAACTACAACCGAAACAATGTCTAGACGAGATTATGATTTAGATAAAGAAATTAAAAACATTAGGATTAAAGAATTAGAAGAAGAATTATAAAAACTCAAAATTAAAAATATCAGAACTAATTCCCAAGTTAGTTACACAAATTATACTGAAAATGAAACTCAAAATATTTTAGTCACGGATGAAGATCAAACTTCTCCTACTGCTTCTGATTTTTTAGTCACTCCCCCTCTAAATCCTCAATTAAGTACACTTACTCAATCTTTCGAAATCAACAATTCTAAATTAGATAAACATCTTGATCTAAAAGAAAATATTCTTAGGAGAAACCTCTATCGGATGAAGTTCCCTTTTATAACTCAACGAAAACAATTATTTAGTGATTGGCAAGCATTTATGCTTGAAACAAAATCTGAAATATTCTTCCTTAATTTCATAGATCAACTAAACGATCCAAAAATCATTCAAACATTAACAAAAGCAAAATGGAAAACCTCTACTAGTTCTGTACTTTCTAGTCATCCTCCTGTTGAAACAATAGTAATTGATCATCTTAACAGTTCAATCATAGCCTCACCTTTTAAAATTGCTGTCGAAGATTTAGAAAATAAGAAAATTAACCCAGAAAGGAGCCCAGTTAGACAAGATAGAAATAAAAGTCGATAACATATCCTCTAAAACCAACATTCTACCACAATCCAAACCAGAAACGCCTTTAGTTCATTTCAGTGAATTAAACAAACCAACCAACAACCCTACTTCTTCCATTCAAAAGATCGAACGAATGTTAGAAAAATTAAAATCTAAAACACCTGAATCTAGTAGGATTGCAGTAATTCACACCCAACAAACCGTTTCATCAGAATACGATTCTAGTGACACTAGCCAAATTTCAGAATTAAGCCAGATATTTCAAAACTTAAACACAGAATCCTTAAAATTAGATAGAATAGTTCATCCCAAGAAACAACCTTTTAAAACTTGGACAGAACGTCCTCTCCCTCTAGATATACAACCTAGTAATCATTTTAACAATCAATTCTCAGTTTTTTCAGATAAAACTTATGAATGGAACATTGATAATTTATCAGAACAAGAAATCTTAAATAAATTACATCACATGTCCATGGCAGCCAATAGCTATGTCACTAATCATAATTTCAGTCAACCCGAAATCATTGACATACTTTCCACAGGATTTACAGGAATGCTTCATTCCTGGTGGGAAAAACATCTCACTCCTGACTCTAGGTCATCCATTAAACATGTCATTAAACGCGATGAAGATGGGACTACCATCTTTGACGAACGTACATGAATGGGAATTTCTGATGCTGTTAACACATTATTTTATACAATCATCCAACACTTCATAGGTACTCCTAGTCATATTACCTCTAGAATTCATGATCAACTCAGTAACCTTAGGTGTCCCACCTTAAGTGACTTTAAATGGTACAAAGATGTTTTCATTTCTCGAGTTATGCTTAGGGACGATAGTAACCAACCATTTTGGAAAGAAAAATTCATAAATGGTCTCTCAAAATTATTTGCCCATAAAATCAGACAAGTCCTTAGTAATGAAACAGGCCACATTAACTATGATTCTTTAACCTATGAAAATATAATTACAGTTATTCAAAAAGAAGGATTAAAGATGTGTATCAATATGAAACTAAATGCCCAAATGAAATCAGATAAGAAAACAGCTAAATATGAATTAGGAAATTTTTGTGAACAATATGGCTTACCCCCCTTACCTCCTTCAAGGAGAAAAAAGGCAAGCAACAAATTTATTCCTTATCATCCAAAACAAAAATTTAAACTTTATAAAACCAACTTTGAACCAAACAATTTTTATTCCAAAAATAAATTTAGAAAAAATTGGTCCAAAAAAACCAAATCATCAACTAAAGAAAAAATCTTTTGATAAGAATAAAATTAAATGTTTTAAATGCAACAAAACTGGCCATTTTGCAAATAACTGTCCAGTTAAAAATACTATTAATCAATTAAAAATCAGTCAAGAAGAAAAAGAAAAACTCATACAAACTTTAGAATTAGGAAATACTGATTCAGAAGATGAAATAAGTGAAGATGACATCTCTTTGATGGAATCTTCTTCTCATGAATCCGATGAACATTCTTCCCCAGACATTACTTTTGGGTGTAAGGATGCTTGTAATTGTAAAACAATCAATGTTCTTTCTAAATAAGAAGAACAAGAAGAACTATTAATTGATTTAATAAGTAAAATAGATAATCCTGAACTTAAAACCGAATACCTTAAAAAATTAAAAAATTTAATCACCCAAGAAAATATAATTAATCCTCCCCCACACAATTAGCCTAACTACAACTTTTGATAAATTTTCTACTAATAAAAAGGAAATAACAATCCAAGATTTGCAACAAGAAGTAAAAACAATTAAGCATCAAATTCATGCCCTGCAACAAACACATTTAGAACTTACAAATAACAATAAAGAAATTAAACAAGAAATAAATTTACTTAAAATCAATAATCAATTTCTTAATTTACAGGATCCTCCTAAAAATCATTTCCCAAACCAATCCCCAGTAAAAAAATGAAGCTGAAACTTCTGAACATAATACTATAAGTACCATATGCCAAATCCAATTGAAAAAATGGTACACTACTGTATAACTCAAAATAAAAGATTTCCAATTAACAATACCAGCCCTTATTGACTCTCGAGCAGATCTTAATTGCATCCAGGAAGGCTTAATACCTTCAAAATATTTTGAAAAAACAAAAGAATCCTTAAGATCAGCCAATGGAACAAAAATGGATATTAAATACGAAATCCCAAAAGCCCATATATGCCAAAATAATGTCTGTTTCAAAACTCTGTTTGTCCTAGTAAAAAATTTAACCGATAAAGTAATTTTAGGATTTCCTTTCATTACCTTGATTTATCCCTTCAAAACTGAATATGATGGTATTATTACCTATCCCTTTAATGAACCAGTTAAATTTACTTTTCTTTCTAACCCAGAAATCCATACTCTAAAAGCATTCCAAGAAAATAATATTTCAAAAACCATTAATTCCATTCAAACAAAAAATAAACAAATGGCTTTTCTTCAAGAAGAAATTAATTTTAAAAGAATTGAAAATCAACTCCAAAATTCTTCTCTTCAACAAAAAATCAAAACTTTGAAAGAAAAAATCATCAAAGAAATATGTTCTGATATCCCTACTGCCTTTTGGCACAGGAAAAAACACATTGTTTCTCTTCCTTACACCCAGGAATTTAATGAGAAAAATATTCCTACCAAGGCTCGCCCAATCCAAATGAGCCATGAAATCATGGATTTCTGTAAAAATGAGATTAATGACCTACTTAACAAAAACATTATTCGCCATAGTAAATCACCTTGGTCTTGCCCTGCCTTCTATGTTCAGAAAAATGTTGAACTAGAAAGAGGGACTCCCCGATTAGTCATCAATTATAAGCCTCTCAATTCAGTCTTAGAATGGATCAGGTATCTCATTCCCAATAAAAGAGACCTTATTAATAGATTAAACAAATCCGTTATCTTTAGTAAATTTGATATGAAGTCAGGATTTTGGCAAATCCAAATAAGTGAAACCGATAAATACAAAACCGCATTTGTCACACCTTTTGGCCATTATGAATGGAATGTTATGCCATTCGGCCTAAAGAATGCTCCTAGTGAATTCCAAAATATAATGAACGATATTTTTAACCCCTACAGTCATTTTTCCATCGCCTACATTGATGATGTCCTAATCTTTTCACAATCAATTGACCAGCATTGGAAACATTTACACCAATTTTTTTCCATAATAAAAAATAATGGTTTAGTTATTTCTGCCTCGAAAATCAAATTATTCCAGACCAACATTCGCTTTCTTGGATTCAACATTCACCAACTTCAAGTTAGACCCATCGATAGAGCCATTCAATTTGCTGATAAGTTCCCGGACGTCATTTTAGATAAAAATCAATTACAAAGATTCTTAGGGTCCTTAAATTACGTAGCCGATTTTTACAAAAATCTTAGGAAACACTGCAAACCTCTATTTGATAGATTACAAAAAAATCCTCCCCCCTGGACTTCAATTCATACGACCTTAGTCAAAGAAATTAAAAGTCCTGTTAAAACCCTACCATGCTTAGGCATTCCTCTTCCCAATTTCTATAAAATTGTAGAAACCGATGCCTCTGAAATTGGTTATGGAGGTATCCTCAAACAACAAACTTCTCCCAATCATCCAGAACAAATAGTTCGTTTTCATTCTGGGGTTTGGAACACAGCCCAATCAAACTATAGTACTATCAAAAAAGAAATCTTATCAATTGTTCTATGTATCAGCAAATTTCAAGATGATTTATTAAATCAAAAATTTTTAGTCCGAGTTGATTGTAAAAGTGCAAAAGATGTTTTAGAAAAAGATGTTCAAAACATTGCTAGTAAACAAATCTTTGCCCGTTGGCAAGCAATCTTAAGTATTTTTGATTTTGAAATTGCATTCATTAAAGGAAGTGACAATCACATCCCAGATTTCCTAACTCGTGAATTTCTACAGGGCGCCAACTCATGATGCCCAGTTCCTCTTCCTCCAAATGGAGAAATCCCGAAAAATCAATATCCAAATCATCTCCTCCTATTAAAACAGAATCACCTGAGTCAAAACCAAGCATTACTCCAAGCATTGTTCCTTATGCAGATCATCCTCCAATTCCCCTAGTCAATCAATACAGTGCTCTTGGTAGCACCCTCAGTCCAACTAAACCCAATTATCAGTCCGTTTTAGTAAACCAGTATGATCCCTACAAAACCGGATACCCTCCAGTTAATTATAAAAAATCATCTCCTTACATTACCGAACAGTTCATGTTTTATATTGAACCTTCTCTGAGTCATCTAAAAAATCCTGCATCTTTAGTAAAGAATTTTTATGGCCCAAATACTCATTATCTTCCAGGAAAACCCTTGGCATTCTATAGAGACATTCTATTCAAATCTCAGTCACTCTCTATTAAACCAATCCATGATCCAAAAGATCCATCAAAAATATTATACCATTCTCTTTACATAATCTGTATTATTTCATTATCACAATGGGGTGATTCCCCTTCTACTCCTCACAAATGTGAATCCATTACCTTTACCTATCATGAGTACATTGAAGCATGGAGTAAAATCTTCCTCTATCAAACAGAAGATTTTTCTCATTCATGGTTTTTAAATTTTGATCGAAGATTCAACCATCAATTCCCCATGTGGTTCGGTGATTGGTGGGATAATCACGGTTGCCCTTATGACTTATTACCCGCTGATCTCCAGAATGCAGCTACAAAATTTAGTTCAGTTATGACCTTCACTGACTATGAAAAAAGATTTTCCCTCACTCTCCAATTCATGGCCAAATACAAAATCCCTTGGATCTTCAAATGACAATATAAATTGGATCCTGAAAATTATATGGTCCTCAGACAATTCCTAGTCAAATGGTGGGATAAATTCAATTCCGACAGAGTCTTATCCCAGTTCAGTGAAGAATTTTCAGTTAATCCATCCAAATCTGGAATTATCATTCCTACCCAGTCAACATCTCCAATCCCTCAGTTAAATACTCAAGCTCCTCAGTTACCATCTTCATCTAAAAACAAAGCCTCCAGTTCATCTTCATCTTCCAAAGTAGAAGAATTAAAAGAATTGGCCAAACAATTATTAAAGCAGGTAGCCACTTTATCATCAGATGAAGAAAGTAATCCTTCAGAATCATCGACTCATAGTCATCAAAGCTCTCCCAAACATCCAATCAAGTGGGCAGATTATGAAGATAGTCAAGACCCATATGCCGATTTCCAGTAAAACAAGATAGTCAAGACCCAGATGCAGACAGACTACTATTCACCAACAAACAGACTACTATTGTCAGGACCCACCCCGAATTTCACCCTGAAACCCGAGATAAGTCCTGCGAGGACCACCTCCAAGGAAAATTTACCGAAGGACTCAGCAAATCTCCCTTGAAAATGGACAACCCTAACCCGGAAAAATATAGAACACCCTCTTAACCCAAAATATTAAACTTCACTTTAATCCAAATAACTGAATAAAATAATACACAAATTATTTTTCCGAAATATTCAGAGCTACTACAGGAAAGACAACGGAAGCTGAAGAAAAACCTAATGGGTTTAAACAGATGACCTACTGGCGAACAGTAGTGGAAATGTGGGTGACTATGCCTCGGCGCCTCCTCCTAGACCCCACTCGAACTCTGCAGACTGGGCGATTAAAACAAAGGAAAAGCCCAGGGGAAAAATATTTAATCACGTCAGGGTGAGTGAACGAAAATAATCTGGACAACAACAAATATTTTCCCTAAGAAACACTTTCAAGGACTCGACTAGTTCTGGCTAGTCCCTAAATATTAAACAATACAGCCTCTCAGGCTAAATTATATATTTATATCAGTATGTATTCACACCCGTCTACTCCATGTATGCTATCTATGAATAAGCTTGAAGGTAGATAGTCATACCAGGCTAGGACGCTCGCGTCTAACGCGCACGTCACCCCATAGTGGCATTTATCCTCAATATGGGGGTGGGACCGGGTGGTATTTATACGTGTATACTCCCTGTACGAATTCTATGAATGAATCTAAAAACATAGAATGAACTCGAAAAGTAGAATGTCGCACAGGGCTAGACGCTGGCGTCTAACGCTCACGTCACCTCATAATGGCATTTTTCCTCATTATGAGGGGAGTACGTATTGCTAGCTAGCTTTCTCTCATATACATACTATATTCACAAACGTTAAATAAAGTGAGTAAAATCACTGAAATCCTCAACTCAGGATAAAACCCAACAAAAGACAATATTCAACAATAAAACATTATTTAAAAACAAAGTCCACTCACAACTTAGGCCTAAGCCTGACGTCGGCCGGAGGTCTCCTCTGCTCGAGCTTCCTCGTGTCCTGTTCCAATACATAAATAATTCCTCAAATAAAATCCCAACGTTCAAAGAAAATAGGCATAATTAAATATGAGCTTCCCGCGCTCAACCATGCCTATCGTCCTAAAACCTAACTTCACTGTCAACCACAAATCTCCGTAAATTACCGACATCTTCAAAATCACCTTCCAACGTTCTAATCATCCAAAATAATCTAATGGCCGGATTTCAACTTATTAATCCGCCAAAAATACCAAACTTATCAAATTCCAAAACCTATCCAAAACTCCTCCAAAAATTCTAAAACTCATTCCAATAAACTCCTCAAAATTTTCTCCACCAAAAACATTTTCTCGGCGGCGGCGCCGGCGCCGGCGACCAGCTCCGGCGACCTGCAAATGCCACCAAAATTTGACAGCACCTTCCTCTCAACCTCCTCTACAACATTCCTAACTACCACAAACTCCAATTCTAAGCCTAAACACATCAATCGAACACAAACACAATATAAGCCCTAGAATTTCAAATACCGATTTCTCCTTACCTAGCTCGAGATGGAAGGAGCCCTTTGGAGGGATTGAAGCACGGGAGGAGGGCTCCCTTTTGAGCCAAGGCTCGCCGGATATGGCGGCCGGAGGAAGGAGTTCCGGCGAAAAGAAGTTTCCGGCAGTCGGAGCTTTCGGCGTCGATTCCTCCTTCACGGCGGCGCTAGGGAGGCTGCCACCGGTCTAGAAATGTAGCTGGGTTGGAGACCGATCGTTTGGGACCGGTGCGGCGGTCTGGCGCGGCCGGACGGCGGCGAACAGGCGATCGGAAAATCGGCAGGGAGGAGGAACTCGGGTACGGGTGCGGGAGCGGAAGAGCGGAAGGAAAGGGAGAAAAGAAATGGGCTTGGCCCAACCGGTCCAACCCACTTTAAATCCAATCCAAAATTCAACACCCCAAAAATAATACCCCAATAAAAATTACCTTTTACTAGCTAAAATTTACCATTTTTACCGTCGTCACATTTTCTTCCTTCGAATAATTCTTTCGAAATATTCGTCCCTCAATACACCTCTAGGGACTTTAGGACTATAAATTTAATGACGAAAACGGTAAAATTCTTATTACCACAATGCTAGTAATTAAGGTAAAATTTAAGAGTCGGGGCGTGACAATTCTCCCCTCCTTATAAAAATTTCGTCCTCGAAATTTACAAACACACTACTCAAAGAGATAGGGATACTGTTGTCTCATTTGCTCCTCCGATTCCCAAGTAGCTTCCTCTACTTGATGGCTTCTCCAAAGCACTTTGACGAGCGGGATTGTCTTGTTCCTAAGCACTTGCTCCTTTCGGTCAAGAATCTGAACCGGCTCCTCTTCATAGGACAAATTCTTCTGCAAACTAATCGGCTGTTCTTCAAGCACATGAGAAGAATCGGCAATATACTTGCGAAGCATGGATACATGAAACACATTATGTATCTTAGACAACTCCGGAGGCAACACCACCCGATAGGCCAGAGAGCCAACTCGCTCTATTATCTCATAAGGCCCAATATACCTCGGACTAAGCTTCCCACGCTTACCGAACCGTACTACCCCTTTCCAAGGAGATAGTTTCAGGAACACCCAATCACCCACTTGAAACTCAAGGTCCTTCCTGCGGACATCTGCATAACTCTTTTGCCTGCTCTGAGCGGCCTTGAGTCTATCTCTAACCACCTTGATCTTCTCATTTGTCTCATGGATAATCTCAGGACCACAAAGCTCTCTTTCTCCGACTTCATTCCAACATAAAGGTGTACGACACTGTTTCCCATACAGTGCCTCAAACGGTGCCATGCCAATACTCGAATGGAAACTGTTGTTGTAAGCAAATTCCATCAAAGATAGGTTCTTATCCCAACTCCCTCTGAACTGCAAGGCACATGATCTCAACATATCCTCCAAAGTCTGGATAGTCCTCTCTGATTGTCCATCAGTCTGAGGATGAAAAGCAGTGCTGAAATGTAGTCGGGTACCTAATGCTGCCTGAAGAGCTCCCCATAATTTCGAAACAAATCTAGGATCCCGATCTGATACTATGGATTCAGGTACGCCATGAAGTCTCACGATCTCCTTCACATAAAGCTCCGCCAATCTATCCAGTGTATATTTCTTTCCCACCGGCAAGAAATGTGCAGATTTAGTGAGTCTATCCACAATCACCCAAACTCCGTCATGCCCTTCACGGGTACGAGGTAAACTGAAAACAAAATCCATGGTGATGTGGTCCCACTTCCACACTGGAATCGGCAACGGCTCAAGCAATCCTGAAGGTTTCTGCCTTTCAGCCTTCACATGCTGGCAAATCAGACATCTACTCACAAAAGCTGCAATTTCCCTCTTCATGTTGGGACACCAATAATAATCCTTCAAGGTTCGATACATTTTCGTACTACCCGGATGAGCGGCATATGCAGAACTATGAGCTTCCTCCAAAATCTCTTTCTTTAATTCTTCATTCCTCTTCGGAACACAAAGCCTATTTTTGAACAACAAGGTTCCATCTCTTCTTACCGAAAAATCCACGGCTGTTCCATTCGCTGCTCTTTCCATCAACTGAACTATGGAAGGATCACTATACTGCGCCTCACGCACTTTATCCACCAACACTGGCCTCACATGAAAACTGGCTACCAAGGCACCTACTTCATCCACCGTCAAATCCACTCCTGTAGCTCGCAACTCACAAAGAAGTGGAACTCTAACCATCCTGAGGTGAGATAAAGATATGGTGGGATTTCGACTAAGAGCATCAGCTACCACATTAGCTTTTCCAGGATGATACTCAATAGTGCAGCCGTAGTCACTGATCAACTCCATCCACCTTCTCTGCCTCATATTCAACTCCCTTTGAGTGAACACATACCGAAGACTCTTGTGATCGGTAAAAATCTGACACTTGGCTCCATAAAGATAGTGTCTCCACAATTTGAGAGTAAAAACTACTGCTGCAAGCTCTAAATCATGGGTGGGATAATTCACCTCATGCTGCTTCAATTGCCTAGAAGCGTAGGCAATCACTCGGTCATGCTGCATCAATACCCCGCCTAGACCTCGTCTAGAAGCATCACAGTAAACTACGTACTCCCCACTATCATCCGGAAGCGCCAAAACAGGAGCACTAGTCAAGCAATCCTTCAATTCTTGAAAACTTTGCTCACACTGATCTGACCATTCAAACTTGACTCCCTTCCTGGTCAACCTTGTTAGTGGAGCTGCAATCTTTGAAAAGTCTTGCACAAATTGCCGATAATAACCTGCTAACCCCAAGAAACTACGAATCTCCGTCACAGATGCGGGTCTTTTCCAACTGGACACTGCTTCCACTTTCTGGGGATCCACACTAACACCTTCCGCTGAAACTACATGACCCAAGAATCCCACTTTATCCAGCCAAAATTCACACTTGCTGAACTTGGCAAACAACTGAGCATTTCTCAAAGTCCGCAAAATCAATCTTAGATGTTTGGCATGCTCCTTCTCACTTTTCGAGTATACCAAAATATCATCTATGAATACGATCACGAACCGATCAAGATATGGACTAAACACCCTATTCATGAGATCCATGAATGCCGCAGGTGCATTAGTAAGTCCAAAAGGCATCACCACAAACTCATAATGACCATACCGTGATCGAAAAGCAGTCTTGGCCACATCACTCTCCCGGATCCGCAACTGATGATACCCAGATCTCAAATCAATCTTTGAGAAAACAGAAGCACCCCTCAACTGATCAAACAAATCATCAATGCGCGGCAACGGATACTTATTCTTCACTGTGACCTGATTAAGCTTCCTATAATCAATGCATAGTCTCATGGTGCCATCTTTCTTCTTAACAAACAACACCGGGGCACCCCATGGAGACATGCTAGGCCGAATAAAACCCTTGTCCACCTACTCCTGCAATTGAGTCTTCAACTCCTTTAATTCCGCTTGAGCCATTCTGTAAGGTGTCTGAGAGATAGGTCTAGTTCCAGGAAGTAACTCGATAGAAAAACCTATCTCCCTTACATGAGGCAAACCAGGCAACTCCTCGGGAAACACATCCGGAAACTCTCTTACTACCGGAATATCCCCTACTTCCAACACTCCTATCCTCGTATCCACAACATGAGCTAGGAATGCCTGACAACCTTTATTTAACAATTTCCTGGCGGCCACAGCTGATATCAGGCAGCTCGAAATCACATTTCTTTCCCCCTGAAAAACCACCTCAAAACCATCTGGATTCCGAAATACTACTTCTTTCCGGAAACAATCCACCATAGCTCTATAAGTCTCCAAAAAGTCCATCCCCAAGATCACATCAAACTCCACCATATTTAGAGGAATTAAATCTGCCTTGAAATTAAATCCCTCTACTAGCACTTCACAACCACTAAACACCCAATCTATTCTCATCGCCTCACCAGAGGGAAGAGATACATGCCACTCGCCTGGAAGAGACGATGATGGCACATTGGCATGGAGAGCGAATCTACTAGACATAAATGAATGCGTAGCTCCAGGGTCAATTAAAGTAAAAGCTGGCTGGCCAAAAATTAATAACGTACCAATGATGACATCTGGAGAGGTACGACCCTCCTGCTGGGTCATAGCATGAAGCCTAGCGCGAGTCATGGGACGTCCACGCTGACCACCACTCTGCTGAGAACCACCCCTGGCTGCTGAACCACCACTGGAACCTCTAGCTGAAGACTGACCGACTGGCTGAGTAGGGGCGGTCCTCTGTGCCAACAAAGGACAGTCTCTCCTGAAATGATCAAGACCACCACACTCAAAGCATCCAGATGACTGTTGCTGGCCAAAGGAAAAAGTATGACCACCAGATGATCCCCCTTGGGAACTACCACCAGCACTATACTGACCAGTCTGCTGCCTACCTAACTGGCTCCTGAAAGGTCTCCGGTAATGTCCTCTAAATCTACTCCGAGAACCAGAACCTGATCCTCCACTACTGCCACTACCCGCTGAAGATCCAGAAGCGGATGATGAAGCGGCCTTCTTCGATGGACCCTGGCTGGGACCACCGAAATCTCGGGGCCGTGCACTATAAGTCCTCCTGGTCTCGATGGCCATGGCTGCAGTAACCGCATCAAGAAAGGTCGGGTAAATGACACCGGTCATCTTCTCGGCGTACACTCCGCCAAGTGCTCCAATGAACATGTCAATCCTGGTCCTCTCATCAGGAACCAAATAAGGCACATGGTAGCTCAAGGTAGTGAACCTCTGCTCAAACTCGATGACACCCTCATCATCCATCTTCTTCATGTTCAGAAAATCCGACTGGATCCTGATACGATGAGCATGACTGAAATACTGACCTAAGAAGAGCGTCTTAAACTGCTCTCAAGTCATGTTCTGAGCACCACCATTAATTCTGCTAGCGAGAGTCCACCAATGATGTGCAGAGTCATCCAGAAAAGTCACTGCCATCTTCACTTTCTTTTCTTCCGGTATATCAGTGCTCTCGAAAGCCTTTTCCATCTTGTCTACCCACGTATATGCATCAAGGGGTCCCTTGGCACCCTTGAACTCAATTGCCCCAGCATCGAAGATATCCTTCTTCCTCACAGAATGTGGGTGCTGAACCCTGTCTAAAACACCTCTCAGCATAGTCCCAATGGAATCAACTAATCCTCTGACCTCATCTCCCTCATTCGCGTTGGTCGAGGTAGCTACCCGGGGTCGGCGTCTAGGAGGCATAGTACCTGAGGAAGGAGATATTTAGTAGTCTATAAATAAGACTAGCAGAACTATCACATATACCCAATAACACATAGTATCCAAAGCATAAAATGCTAGTGAATCCGCCGCGGTCGGACCAACACTCTATAGGAACTACGTGCTTCTTAGGCAAATATAATAGTATTATGGAGGCAGGAAATGAAACCTAGAGCTCTGATACCAACTGTCAGGACCCACCCCGAATTTCACCCTGAAACCCGAGGTAAGTCCTGCGGGGACCACCTCCAAGGAAAATTTACCGAAGGACTCAGCAAATCTCCCTTGAAAATGGACAACCCTAACCCGGAAAAATATAGAACACCCTCTTAACCCAAAATATTAAACTTCACTTTAATCCAAATAACTGAATAAAATAATACACAAATTATTTTTCCGAAATATTCAGAGCTACTACAGGAAAGACAACGGAAGCTGAAGAAAAACCTAATGGGTTTAAACAGATGACCTACTGGCGAACAGTAGTGGAAATGTGGGTGACTATGCCTCGGCGCCTCTTCCTAGACCCCACTCGAACTCTGCAGACTGGGCGATTAAAACAAAGGAAAAGCCCAGGGGAAAAATATTTAATCACGTCAGGGTGAGTGAACGAAAATAATCTGGACAACAACAAATATTTTCCCTAAGAAACACTTTCAAGGACTCGACTAGTTCTGGCTAGTCCCTAAATATTAAACAATACAGCCTCTCAGGCTAAATTATATATTTATATCAGTATGTATTCACACCCGTCTACTCCATGTATGCTATCTATGAATAAGCTTGAAGGTAGATAGTCATACCAGGCTAGGACGCTCGCGTCTAACGCGCACGTCACCCCATAGTGGCATTTATCCTCAATATGGGGGTGGGACCGGGTGGTATTTATACGTGTATACTCCCTGTACGAATTCTATGAATGAATCTAAAAACATAGAATGAACTCGAAAAGTAGAATGTCGCACAGGGCTAGACGCTGGCGTCTAACGCTCACGTCACCTCATAATGGCATTTTTCCTCATTATGAGGGGAGTACGTATTGCTAGCTAGCTTTCTCTCATATACATACTATATTCACAAACGTTAAATAAAGTGAGTAAAATCACTGAAATCCTCAACTCAGGATAAAACCCAACAAAGGACAATATTCAACAATAAAACATTATTTAAAAACAAAGTCCACTCACAACTTAGGCCTAAGCCTGACGTCGGCCGGAGGTCTCCTCTGCTCGAGCCTCCTCGTGTCCTGTTCCAATACATAAATAATTCCTCAAATAAAATCCCAACGTTCAAAGAAAATAGGCATAATTAAATATGAGCTTCCCGCGCTCAACCATGCCTATCGTCCTAAAACCTAACTTCACTGCCAACCACAAATCTCCGTAAATTACCGACATCTTCAAAATCACCTTCCAACGTTCTAATCATCCAAAATAATCCAATGGCCGGATTTCAACTTATTAATCCGCCAAAAATACCAAACTTATCAAATTCCAAAACCTATCCAAAACTCCTCCAAAAATTCTAAAACTCATTCCAATAAACTCCTCAAAATTTTCTCCACCAAAAACATTTTCTCGGCGCCGGCGCCGGCGGCCGGTGACCAGCTCCGGCGACCTGCAAATGCCACCAAAATTTGACAGCACCTTCCTCTCAACCTCCTCTACAACATTCCTAACTACCACAAACTCCAATTCTAAGCCTAAACACATCAATCGAACACAAACACAATATAAGCCCTAGAATTTCAAATACCGATTTCTCCTTACCTAGCTCGAGATGGAAGGAGCCCTTTGGAGGGATTGAAGCACGAGAGGAGGGCTCCCTTTTGAGCCAAGGCTCGCCGGATATGGCGGCCGGAGGAAGGAGTTCCGGCGAAAAGAAGTTTCCGGCAGTCGGAGCTTTCGGCGTCGATTCCTCCTTCACGGCGGCGCTAGGGAGGCTGCCACCGGTCTAGAAATGTAGCTGGGTTGGAGACCGATCGTTTGGGACCGGTGCGGCGGTCTGGCGCGGCCGGACGGCGGCGAACAGGCGATCGGAAAATCGGCAGGGAGGAGGAACTCGGGTACGGGTGCGGGAGCGGAAGAGCGGAAGGAAAGGGAGAAAAGAAATGGGCTTGGCCCAACCGGTCCAACCCACTTTAAATCCAATCCAAAATTCAACACCCCAAAAATAATACCCCAATAAAAATTACCTTTTACTAGCTAAAATTTACCATTTTTACCGTCGTCACATTTTCTTCCTTCGAATAATTCTTTCGAAATATTCGTCCCTCAATATACCTCTAGGGACTTTAGGACTATAAATTTAATGACGAAGACGGTAAAATTCTTATTACCACAATGCTAGTAATTAAGGTAAAATTTAAGAGTCGGGGCGTGACAACTATTCATCAACAGTTAATCTCGTGGCAGACCAATCACTATTCATGAACAGTCAAACTTTTACTATTCATTACTTTTGTAACTCCTATGTATAGGAGCCCTCAGTTTCATTGTAAGCAGGCTTTCATTTTCCTCTCTTCTCATCTCTTTCTCTCTAATCAGAACTTCATCTAGTTAGCTCTTGTACTGAGCATCTATGCTCTTCACCTCATTCATACATTGATTTAAATCGTAAGTTTGTAACTCTTTAATCAAGTTTATTATCTATCTAAATTATGCTTCCGTGTTATATATATATATATATATATATATATATATATATATATATATATATATATATATATATCCACAGCACGTCTACACCCCGGGGGATTTAGAATCCTCCACGACCGCGTATCTCCTCGCATAAACGGGCCGTCGTGGCCCAAACAAACCCGTCTGTGACGAATACCCAACACAGCCAGTAAAACTGGCATCTCCTCCTGACTTTACTCTGTTAATAAATTCCACACACCACTTAAAAAAAAAAAAAAAAAAGAAGTTAAAATCAGTCCACCACGTATTGAAAAAAAAAAAAAAAAAAAAAACCGGGAGCGTGATATAAAAGCCAAAACGATAGAGAGAGAGAGCAAACCAACGTCGTTTTTCAGCGAGAGAGAGAGAGAGAGAGAGAGAGAGAGAAAGACTGAGGGTTTTTGTGATCGGAAAAATCTCAGCCAGCGAAGAGCCGCAACCGTAGATTTTCCGGCGAAAAATTGTTCTTTCCTTCTCCGGCGGCGGCGATGGGAAGCGAGAGCAAGAACGGAGGAGTAGGGGCACAGTTCCTGCCGGGGACGAAGAAGATGATACAGAGCCTCAAGGAAGTGGTGAACTGCCCCGAGGCTGAGATCTACGCCGTGCTTAAAGAATGTAACATGGACCCCAACGACGCCGTGCAGCGCCTCCTCTCTTTAGGTTCCACTGCCACCACCACCACCACCTTTCTTTTTTTACCGTTCGTTTTTGGATTAATCGCTTTTTTAATTTAATCGGAAAAGTAAATTCGGATGGCGTGGTTTTGGAATGAGGTGAAAAGTTTTGGTTTATTTTCAAGTGTTTGGCTGATGTGAAATTTGGGAGGGGATAAGGAATAGAAGTGTGGTTTGGGCTCTGTGGTGTAGCAGGTTTTGACTGGGTACTACTTTTTTTTTTTTTTTAATGAATAAGATAAAAATCTGTTCTGGCTTTAACATGTTGCTGTGGAATTTTTGATTTTTTTTTTCCTTGAAATTTGATTTTTCTGTTTGCCGGGAGAATTGTAGTGTGAGGACTGAACTGTTCGACTGGATTGACTGTGTTTTAGTGACCTAATTTTTGAAATTTCTCCATGTATTGTGCCCGGTAGGTAGAATTGAAGAGAAGTATTGGACTTGTAGAGTTGAAAGTTGCTTTAGAAATAGTTTTTGTTAGAAATAGTAAATGATTGCATTATCAGTAACAATTGAAGTAAAAGACCTTGTAGGTTGTGTTTGTCGATTTATTTTTGGGACCTAGTTAGTTGAATCATCAGTATGTGCCTGTATTGGTTTAATATGATGTTTCTTATAGTTTTTATCTTATGGGCGGATTCTTCTTCCACTACTTTTGGATTTAGTTACTCTTCAAAGTCATCATTGAATTAGTATTTTGCAATTGTGTAGATACATTTCACGAAGTGAAGAGCAAACGTGAAAGAAGGAAAGAGGTAAAATAAGTCCACTAATTTCAAGATTCTGCCTTTCTGTAAAATAAGTTTGATATTAACATTCTATCTTGTAGTGTGCAGCTTAAAGGGTTTTGGTTTTTCATCTACCTGTTTTATGCATAATGTGGTTTAGCTTCAAAATTTAATGTTGATTACTTAGATATCTCGGAAATGAGTTTCACTAACTATTCTCTGCCTTGCACTTTCCAAAAAAAATAAAAATAAATAATCTCTGTCTTGTGCAGCTAGTTAGTTATATTTTTTTTGGTGTCATGAGAATCTTTTTACTTTTTTTCTCTTCACTATGTCTGTTATCTATTTTAAGTTAGATCAAGTATAGTGCAATTGACATGATTATAAAAGCTTTCTCTTTTTATTCCACATTATGTTCTTTTCTTTATTTATATTGTATTAATAGTTCAGGATGTTTTTCAAAATTTTCAGATGAAGGAGACACAAGATTGCAGGCCGCGAGTTTACAATGGTGGTTCAAATCGTGGAGTTAGAGTTACTACCGAACACATTGCTGGGTCGTGTGGATCAACTCAAACGAGTTTCAATGGTATATTGAACTTGTCTAGGGCTTGTATGGATAGCATAGTACGCGTTGCAGTATTGCATGTCTTAATTTCAAAGTTTTGTAATCTTCTTTTAGAGCTTGGTAAATCTGCATACAAAGGACAAAATGGGTTTGCTGCTCCTTCACCTCATTCTTCAAGTGTAGGAAGAACTACAAACCAGCAACCTTCATCTTACAGGCAAGTTCTACTATTAGATTCTAGCTTGTAATTTTCCCTCTTCTTCTTCTTCTTTTTTTTTTTTTCTCTTCCTTAAAAAAAAAACAAATCTAACAGTGGGAGTATGAGATCATAAGTTAGTGTGGAATTCATTTTATTTGTTGGGGTTCCCTTAGGGTACATGATGTAAAAATAATCTTTGTTGCGGTTATAAACTAGGTCTCTACAGTTGTAGAGCTTCCGACAGTGGTAGACAACTCCATAACATGAGGGAGCCAGTCTGCAAGTGTATGGAGTTGGCCTACTCTTGTAGGAAGCTAGTCTACACCTTTAAGGGGGTGTATATGGATTTAATAATGCATTGTAGACTTCCTAATCTTTGTCTGCATTGATAAGGAAGCAATACCTTTTAGTTGGCTGATTTTCTGATAGCCTGATGATGGTTTAAAACTTTAAATTTTAATAAAGTTGCATGTTCAAGGGATTCATTAGTGAGTAAAGATGGAGGAATGGGAAAATGATAGCGGATGAGAACCCCATCCTGGTTTGCCTTACTGAACGAGTGAAAGTTGTTTAATTGAATGGTGTAACTGAGGCAGGATTGCATGCTACATGTTCTTTAGTTTTGTTGTTGATACTATTGCCAAATCAGAATAGCAAACAGTCAATCTGTAAAATTAGTCACATTCTCTGCTGTTTATATAATTAGTCATGTCAAATTATCTGTCAATATCTGCTGCAGTGATTCTTTTAGTGCTTCAACGGGGTCGGGTGATGCCATCTTTGCATCCGTGCAACCTTCTCCTGGAAATCAGTCTGCTTGGTCGACCACAAGCTCAGGACATTTTTCAATGGCTGACATCGTCAAAATGGGTAGGAACCCCAGCAAGGGCTCACATATATCATCTGAGACGTCATCTTTGCATCAGGATGCTTCTGAAACAAATTCATTTAATCACAATGTGGGATCTTTCCAAAATTCTGGCGATGCTGCTGGACAGAATGCTTTCCGTGATGAGTGGCCTGTGATTGAGCAGCCAGTGGCTGCTAGTGGGTCATCAGCTTTAAATGCAAACGTGGAGGCGCATACTAATAGGTCTAACTCGTATTATAATGAATCCAGTATGCTAAGGGATTACCAGCCAGATAAGGTCCAAGTTTCAGAGGTGGGTTTCAGTAGTGAAAATCATAGTTCTGACCATAATGCGTCTGGTAGAGCGAAGATTGTTGATGCTTCTGGTGGGCGATCTCATCGTGTTGACAATTTGTCTTCTAATTCAAGTTCTTATGGCTCTCATAGACGTACAAATGAGAATGAGGAAGGTAATGATTCTGGTTTCTCCCATGAAATGTTGCAACTGTTTCTCTATCTTTTTTGAAGATCATTGCTAATGACTTGATGCTACAATACAGAAACAAATATAATTTCTGTCTACAATTGACTTCTTTTTTCATATATAATGATAACATTTATCAAGCATGATACATATTGTGATAGATAATTAGTGCAAAATATGAATATGGATACTTGATGAAATATTAAAATGCATGATTCGTCTCGTGCTTGTTTGATTCGAGTTATATCATCCTAGATTGAGGAAAACATGTCAACCTACTAGTCTCAGTTTGTATTTTGGTGGGCCTATAGTTTCACATTTTTTGGCTTTTTTTATTGAGATACTTTAACTTTCTTGTTCTGAAGTTTGGTGACCTAAAGCAACCTCGTAAGGCTTTTAACTTGTGTGCTGATATGCTCAGTCTGTTGCCTTTGTAAACTGTTAAAAGTTGTTATGCTAAATGCTCATCATTTTCTGATACCTTTTATTAATAGTGTTTTTTTTTATTGTGAAATTCAGGAAAAGCATGTTCAAATCAGTCTGGATCTGATGATCTGGCTGTATCATCAGCTACTATAAACATGCAGCAACTGAGTCTAAAAAATGAGGAGCCCGAGGATCAGTGTACAGTAGTCCTTCCAAATAATTTGCAAGAATTGGCTGTGGATTGCTCACATTTGAGTTTTGGCACTTACAAATCAGGCAATAATTCTGCTTCAAGGCCGCAATCCTTCCAAAATGACTTGGGAGGAGCCTATGCAGGAATAGATGCTTCATTTTCCGGGCACTTGGATACCAGGCATGAGTCTTTCTCTCAGTTCCTATGATATTTCAGCTGTAAAGTCTCCTAATGCCTTGGATTTTCCCTCCGTGCAGAAATTCAGGGTACAATCATGATGAGCTTCGTGGATCCTTATATGACAATGGGAGAGCAAACATAGATGCTAAATATTATGATTTTTCTCTAAATTCACAGCCTGAGCTAGTAAAACACGATATCCTTGAAGCTCTAGGGCATAAAGACATCACAGCTCTACCTGATTTTAGTTCTGACAACATCCTAAGAGCAAGTTCTGGATTGTCTTTTGCAAGGGAAGAATCAAAATTCAGAAATATTCCACCTCTTCAAAGTGATATGGTAAATCATATTAGCCATTTATGCATGGTATATAGAGTTGATATTCTTCAAATTGATTATGGATGTTGTGTCTGCTCCTGAATTAGTTATAGGGTTCTTAGTTGTTGTGCACACTGGAATCACGTTTCTAGACCTAGGTTAACATATTAGATGAATGGGAGTAGAATAAAGTATTGGAAAATGCGACGGACCCATGATTTGTATCGTTTGTAAAGTCATTTGCTGTTTTAAGGCATCGCCTCAATTTACTGACTATACTGTTGGCTCGGAGGAGCTTATATTGGCCTCAGTTTTCAATCTCTGATCTGCTGGAAGTTGTAGCATTTGATATTTGACCTCAACCTATTTGTCACCGAGTCTTTACGTATCAAATGAGATTCCATAGAACTTACAAGTCAAAAATGGTCTGGTGGAGGTGACCTTCCTCCTCATCCTGACCAAGACTGTCCTTCGAAGAAATTAAACATCTAGGTGTAATTTTCTATAGCATTTATTTATGGTGACCATTTCTATATATTAAACAGATTTAGTTACTTAACAAGTTGTCTGTTTTGTGGTATTTGGGGTTTCTTATGTAATTTCATGTGCAATTGCGCATACCCATCTGACCGCTGGTGTAATTTGTTCTGATGTTTCACCTTGTTAATAGATCACCTTACTCTGTCTCCATTATATGCAGTTCATATTCATCATGATTTATCTTGCAAATTTTAAATTATTCATCTTATGCATAAAAGAAATTCTTTGTATCAAAATGATCTTCTGCGAATTCTCTTACTCTATCTAGATCTTCTAAAACTGCAATGATGTACTTTATTTTTTTATACAAAAAATTCTGCAGGCATATCCAGATTCTCTGCAAAGCGATTTTTTGGAGTCAACAATTCAGTCTTTAAGAGGTTCTGATCTTCCATTCTCACAGTTGTTGGGGACACCATCAATGCCTTCAAGATACAGCAGTGCAGCTTCATCTGTAAACACTCCAACCATTTCCATGTCTGAGGTAAGTAATGAGCGATCCATGAGTGCATCATATCCATGTGCTGTGTATGCTCCTGG
Source organism: Fragaria iinumae (assembly GCA_009720345.1). Classification (NCBI taxonomy): domain Eukaryota; kingdom Viridiplantae; phylum Streptophyta; class Magnoliopsida; order Rosales; family Rosaceae; genus Fragaria; species Fragaria iinumae. The sequence goes on along the minus strand of CM019122.1, from coordinate 33,819,691 downwards.
ATTCCTGAATATTTCAGACCCTAATAAAGGTCCTGTCCAATTGCAATGTTTCAAAGACTTAATTAAATATGAGCATGCTGATATTTGTGGCCATTAAATCATACAGGCTCTGAGACCGGGTGCCTTGCCTTTACCTGAGGCATCCTCTGTGCTTCCTCAGCACCTTACAGCTCGGTCATACTCTCAACCTACTTACGAACAAATAGCAAATATTATTGGCTACCCCTCCCCACCTCAGAACTTCTCGCGTACACCGTCAGCATTGCAGCAAGCATATGCAGGTGGTACTGGCCTCCATCAATCTGTGGCAGGCATGGAGTACAGCTTCCCACAGCACAGGAATGGTGCCTCAATAAGCAGAGTGCCGCCATCTGCTGCTGCTGGTGGCCATGGGAGTTTTGGGACCTCTACAAATGTTCATGGCAATTATTTGCATAACTCATCTGTTGCGCCGGTCAGGGACTATGATGATGTGTTTCGTTCTCAATACAAGGATGGAAACCACTTAACCCCTCTTCACCAGGTACAGTTCTTCTATGTAGCTGTTACCAAGTAAAATTATTCAATATCAACTCGTTTCTTCTCTCTCACATCTACTGTTTATGAAAATGGTGTTAAAGGATTTGCAATTGGTTGTAATGTCACAATTGTTGAACCGATAGATTATAGATACTGATGAGTTTTTAGTGATCATTGGGGCATCTTATGCATATCACAAATTTTCTCTCTTGAAGTATCAAAAGTCTTGTTTGCTGTGTTGTTACTTGGATCATATTTGATAATCTTAGTATCTCTTTTCTAAACTACTCTTTGCTGTGGCCACCAGAGTTCGAGAACATTGTCTTCCGTTCAAGACGGTGCATATAACAACTTGCTTGGGCAGAATCAACAGTATGCAGGATATCGACAAGAACAGGCTGGACAGGTTCCTTCACAATTGCAGCATTATGGATCCATGGGATACCCTGATTACTATAATTCTCAAATGGGCATAACACAAGAACGTCAACGTCAAAGCCTCAATGAATCACCCTTTGCTCCAGGTATTCCAGACTTGTCGCCTCAGCAGTTGCAACAAATTTGGCAGCGGACGTACTAATTTTTGTTTCTCCGTCTTTTCTTTTTCCCATCGGGGGTGTAGTGAGTTTGGAGTTGGCAAAGTAGGGGTGTTGCTATAGTTCAGAATCACGGTCGTTCTGGCTAGTTGTCCAATTGTACATACTCTGAACAGAGAAGTTATTGTTTTGTGCCTTCTGCCCTAATGTTGTATCCTACGAAACTGTGTTGGGGCATAATTTTTGAATCAATGGGACAGCTTGCCAATTTTAATTTTTTCTAGTAAAAGGCCGTCTATCTTCAATGTGTTGTGCTGCACTTAAAATCCCCTGAACATGATCCCTCAGCTAAAATTGCATGAGGGTAAATGTTGGTAGTGTAGGCTAAAATTAACTGACCTGTAAGATTTGTGAATGATTTAAGTACAATACATGCTATATCTGACTCCGTTGGGGAAGGCAATTGACATGAAGGAGAAGTTGGTTTGGAGTTAGGCAGTGATTGTGACATTGGAGTTTGATAAAACTAGTGATAAGTATAAGGTTGGTATCACTTAAACATCTCCTAATCCTGGTTCATTCTTTCTGGTTTGCTGATAAAACTATTGGCACAGATGGTGCTATATATACTCGCATTCTTGATGCAGCTCATGGTGATTATCTGGTTCTTATTGCGTGTATCAGAAAATGGCAGGAGGTGCGGATCTTACCGGACCTAATGTTGTGTCTAAAACTTCCATCGACCGAACCCAAGACACAGATAAAGGTAATAATCACCACAGGCCTGGCATTGATGCATTACTTATGGCATCAAATATACCAAAGCCAGTGCAACCGGTTTCTTCAGCATCTGAGGGGGAGACAATCAGGCGACCTCGTGGCAGGCCAGCGGGTTCTAAAAACAAGCCAAAGCCGCCTATCATTGTCACCCGCGACAGTGCTAACGCGCTTCGTGCACATGCTATGGAAGTGAGTTCAGGCTGTGATGTGAGTGATAGTTTAACCAACTTTGCAAGAAGGAAACAAAGAGGCATTTGCATACTGAGTGGAAGTGGTTGTGTAACCAATGTCACACTGCGACAACCAGCTTCCTCCGGAGCCATTGTGACCCTCCACGGCCGTTTTGAGATTCTGTCATTGCTCGGATCAATCTTGCCTCCTCCTGCCCCTCCTGGGATTACAGGTCTAACCATCTACTTGGCTGGGGCTCAGGGGCAGGTTGTAGGTGGGAGTGTGGTAGGTGCACTCATTGCTTCAGGGCCTGTTGTGATCATGGCTGCATCGTTCATGAATGCAACATTTGATCGTCTTCCACTGGATGAAGATGAAGTAGCTTTACAGAACCAACCATACCAAAACGGTCGTCACCACCACCTGGATATGTCAGATATTTATGGACTTCCACCAAATCTGCTCACTAATGGTAATGTGCCTCCTGAGGTTTACTCCTGGGCATCTGGTCGAAATATGTCAAAGACATAAAACATGATTGCACTCATTGCAGCAACATGTCACCATTAGTATCTGGCATTACTTCATATGTATTTTTACATGTAATTTTAACAAGAGTTTGTATCTTCATCACATACCCTTTAAATGTTGGGCTTTCAATGTAACCTAATTAAGTATATTCATCATGTAAGGAGGACAAGAATGGCTTCTAATAATTTGATTTTTCCATAATCTGATAGGCAGCAAATTCATCATAATCTGTTGCATTTCTTTCCAACATAAATCCCAATCCATTCAGTAGTGAATAAATCTCTGGGGCTTTCTGATGCAGCCTTCCACCAGCTATAAACTCATGAACCTCTCCATCTACTTCGATCAAACTACATCCCGGTTCTTTCTCAATCTTCTGCTCTTTCATTGAAAGCCTTTCATGCATTGCTTCCTCAAATTGACTAGAGGCAGCATAAACATTTGACATTAACACATAACCACAACTATCACTTGGATCCAACTCAATCACATGCTTTGCTGCCCGCTTAGCCATCTCAACGTCTCTGTGCTTCCTACAAGATGAGAGCAAAGAACCCCAAATGATCGCGTCTGCTTTTAATGGCATACCATCTATGAGCTTCTCAGCTTCTTCAAGAAGTCCAGCTCTGCCTAACACATCCACCATGCAACTATAGTGCTTAATGGATGGTGCAATCCTATATGTTTCTCTCATTACTGAAAAGTACTTCCTTGCTTTCTCCACCATCCCCGAGTGACTGCATGCGGTTAGAACACCAAGAAAACTGACATCATCGGGTACAAAACTCGAAGATTCGAGCCTTGAGAATAGCTCAATTGCTTCTTCTTCACAACCATTAGTGGCTAACCCCATAATGATGGAGTTCCAACAAGATAACCCTGTTCTAGGAGCTGCCTCAAACACATGTACAGCTTTTTCAATGCTTCCACATTTGGAGTACATATTGATGATAGCTGTTACAACAATGGGATTGAGCTGAATATGATTTTTCCTTATATATTCATGAATCCACTCCCCTTGTCTAATTGCTCCTAATTGAGCTGAAGCATTCAACAGGCTCACCATTGTAAACTCACTAGGCTTTATCTTCTGCTTCTGCATTTCACCAAAAAGATCCAATGCTTCTGTGTACATTCCATTCCTAACAGATCCACCAATCATCGAATTCCATGAAATCGAATTCCTTTGAGGCATTTTATCAAACAGCCTTCTAGATTCACCGACTTCACCACATTTAGAAAGGCCCATTATCATAGAATTCCAAGCCACAATGTCAAACTCCAAGTCTTCATCAAACACTCTTCTTGCTTCACTCAAAAGGCCACAGTTTGAGTACATATGTATGATGGTGTTCCTTACAAACTGGTCACTTTCAAGACCCAACTTCACAACTCTCCCATGAAGCTGAGCTCCCTCATGGGCAAGCCCCAGTTGAGCATAAGCCTTGAAAACTGAAGGGTAGGTCAACCCTTGTGGCTGGACAGTTGAAGTGACCAACATGTCAATGAAGAGAGAGATGGCAGCTTCAGGGTTTGAGCTGTTAGAGAAACCTCTAATGATGGTGTTCCAGATGAAGAGGTTTGGGTTGTGGATATGTCTGAAAACCATGTAGGCATAGTTGATGTCTCCGGCAGGGGAGGCACAAAAGGCCAAGACACGGCTGGCGGCAACAGTGTCATTGGCTAGGCCAGTTTTGATGAGGTGAGCATGGATTTTCTGGAGGTCTTTCATGTTGGTGCATTGGTTTTCTAGCATGGAGAGGTGTGGTTTGTCTGAGATGAATTTGGATATTGAGGTTGATGAAGTGAATGAGCAACAACATGGTGTCATTTCTTGTGGCTCTTGTTTTCTGTTATCTGAGTCTTCCATCTCTAATCCCTTTCATATGAAACTTGCACAAGTGTGAAAACAGAAGGGAAACATGGTTGCATTTCAAAAGTAATCAATCTCTGCCTTTCGTCGGTAAAAATACTCAAAACGACATCATTTAGCATTTTAGCCGGAAGAAACACAACCGTAGAACAAGATTTGTATGGAAACGTATACTTTGGATCATATCGATTTATAATTGATGAAAAATTCAAGATCATTAGCTAGTGTCAACGACGGAACTTTGGAATCTCATCAAAAAAAAAACGATGGAAGTTTGGAATGAGATTGTGTCACACACCAAGCAAAACCAAAAATTTCACTATATATAGATTGTATTAAAAACTTGTTAAATCTGTTCCAAACTGCTCAGTGTCACTAACTAAAAGCTACAGATATAAGATGCCTCAAAAATAAACTTAGGTGCGTAGTATAATGTTTTTCAATGAAGATGTTTATGATGGCTGCAAAGAAGAGAGAAGGCTGAATCTTAGCCTCCCAATAATTTTATACTCTATAGTCTCAATCAAAAACATTCCCACTAAATACTAATGGGAGCGATTATGGGAGTAACAATCAAGAACTGCCTTTCTTTAGAGCATAAAGCAGAGACTAGGGTTAATAGATTATACACAGTAGGTATAATTGGACTTCAATTGGTCAAAAGTGCAGGCTTAGGATAGGATTCTAGCCACTCCACTTTAAGGTTCATTTTTACCAATTCAGTTTACTTTGTTCAAATTTCAAAATATGGTACCCTAGATACAGATCCAGAATACAAACACTAATCAATAATCAAAATGGCAATGAAAGAATAAGCATAGATGCTAATTAAGAGTGTGGGCGAGTTGTCACATACTAGTAGAGGAGGAGGTTGGCTTGTAAGCTAACTCATGAAATGTGGTTGCTTTCCCTACATGTGCTACCAACTGACTGCAGGGTCTAGAACCATGTTTAAATGAAGATTTGACAAGTTAAAATACTCGAAAATAGAATAAAGAAATTACGTGCTCTAATAAGAATTCGCGATTATTTGGTTTAGTGACGTAAATTTTTCCTTCAAAATTATGGCTACCAGATTCATTGGTATCAAACAACATAAAGGAGTGTGAGAGAAAACAGAGAAAGGCAAAATGAACACATCACCACCATCATTACAATCATCACTAACCAGCCCACAGACCAAACCTAAATTCCAAACATTTCTCTCTCTCTCTCTCTCTCTCTCTTTACCTTTTTCTTCAACCTTCTTCCCTTCCCCTCACTTTTCCCTCCTTTTTGCACCTCCCCCTACATTGCACTAACAACCCATCTCTCTCTCTCTCTCTCTCTCTGGGTTGCACTTCCTTTAAAACATATATATCTATATTTTAAGTACATGAGAATTGACAAAGAGGTACAAAACCCCTTCTTTTCAACAACATCCTTCATACTTCTCCAGTTCAATATATATCTCCTTCTCTTTCTTTCTTTCAAACCAGAGGAAAGTAGGACTAGCTAGATTGATCACCTCTATCCAAAAACCAGAAGAAGCAGAACAAGAAGAAGAAGAAGAAGAAGAAGAAGAACCAGAAGGAGGCATCAAAGAGAAGAAACAGAGGTTGGTGATGATGATTGGTGGAAGGTTTAACTATGGTTTGATAGTATTCCTGATCCTATTGGGTCATTTCTTTTGTTCAGGTGAATTCCTTTGTCTTGATTTGAACTTGTTGTTTCTTCTTTACAGTTTTATATTTGGATTTTCTTTCATATCCAATGTGACAGCATCTCTCATTTTCTTTTGTTAAATAATAGAATGTGGCAATAATCCTATTAGCTTCTTTATCTTTTCCCTTGTTTCTTTCTGTCTTTGACAATGAATTTTTATTCCTTAATAATCCACTTCACATCAACTTTCGGCTACCAATAAGAATCTAGCTATGTGTTCTTTGAGAATCTAGTTTTTGAGTTGATTTGACTAATGAATATGCAATTTTCTTGCTCAGAAGGAATTGTTCTGGATTCTTAAATGAACACGAATGAAGTTTCATATCAAATCATTGCAAGCATAATTCTTTCTCTTATATTTTTCTTCTAGTTTTAAGAATTAAGGTAAACATATTTTTTGCCTGCATGACAAATTTCATTTTGAATCATTATTTATCCTCCAATTTTCGGTTTCTCCCTCTTCCTTTCTGTTTTCAGAAGCAGGGTTTAGAGTACTAGTTTTTCAAATTATCAATGATGATGTTTTGATGTTCATTTGAATTTTCTCCCTTAGCTTTTGCTTCTATGTATGTTTGACTAATCTTTAGAGTTTTATTGTCTTCCTCAAAAGTTCAAGAAGAAAACTTTGACGCGATTACTATTAGGGATAAATTGTTGAGCTGTTTTTGGTACCCATATAGCAGAAGCTCCACTTTCTGGTTTGAAACAATTTTATAGGGTATGATGTTGTTTTTGAAAATGGGAACAATTCAGATTTGGTGCCACTGTTGCCATGTTCAAAAGTCACTGAAATGACTGAACAGAATAAATAAAGATTACCTTTAGTTGTCATTTCTAGTACAGGTCTGAAGGTGAGAATTTTAGAACCAAGCCATGAAGACAAACATCTACATGTTACTGCTTCAATTTCCACAACCCAGAAAGACATCACAACTCCAATAACCACAGTTCCTACAATAACTCCCACTAATCCCACTTCATCAACTCCAATTATGAACCCTACTTCCACACCAGACTCAACCTCTCCAGTTACTACAATTCCCTCTTATAGTACCACAACATCATCTACTTCTGCAAGTTGGTGTGTTGCTAGCCCAAGTGCATCACAAATGGCATTACAAGTTGCCTTGGATTATGCTTGTGGCTATGGTGGCACTGATTGTTCAGAGATTCAGCTTGATCGAAGTTGTTACAACCCGAACACTGTCCGAGACCATGCTTCTTTTGCATTCAATAACTTTTATCAGAAGAATCCAGTTCCAAATAGCTGCAATTTTGGTGGCACTGCTGTCATCACCAGTACTGATCCAAGTAAGACGCCATCTCTTGTTTTTGGCATTTTTTTTTATTTTCTTTTACAAGACAGTACAGTGTTATGTTAGACCGTTTGACATGTTATGTTGCGAGAACCATTGAGTAGGTACATCCTTGTAAGAAATATAGTTCGATGAACAATTTTGAAACACAAAAAATGCTAGAAATCTGACTCTGACCAAAGAGCATTACCTAATGCTTTAATGCAACTTAATGTCAATTCCTTTGTTCTCACTCCTTTATTTTTCTTGATTCCAACAATTTGTTTAGGTACTGGGACATGTCAATATCCATCCACAAGGTAACCCTCCCAACTCTGCTTACTTAAGTTCTCCCACCACCTATCTAGTGAGAAAGATCAACTTTCTTATTTGTATACCTGCAATGGTGCAGCACAAGTTCATCGGTTTTGAACACAACAAATTCAAGTGGCTCAACGGTTTTCGGTGCAGTACCTTCTGGTCCTTCTACCTCCTCAGCAGCTGCTGCTGCAAGTTTGCATAGCCTGCGAAACTTGTTCACCATGATGTCTCTGATGGTGGTTCTAATCGCTTAAAAAGGCTCAAGTGGACTTCCCCAACTACAATTTGGGGGATAGAATGTAGCATATATATGGGGAGGTACATATTTGCATACCAGTGTCTTGTTACATTGAGATGCCTCATGGAATGGATATATCAATGAGTTTCTTATTGATAAGATTGGTGAGAGACCTTAGAAAATGAGATAAAGCAAGGTGGGAGTGTGATGGTTCTTGTAGAGGTAGCAATGTAGCAGCTGCCAAACCTAAGGAAATGTTGTGATTACTGGGAATAGAAAATTTTGACAGGAACTTATTAATGTGCTGTGACATGATTGTGTGTAGTTCGACTAGTTTCCTCTCTCAATGTCCCAATTGACCAATTATATGTACGGTAGAAGTAAAATTTGGGATTGGGCATTTCTCTGTTGGGTTTGGGTCTGGGTTTCTGCAGAAGATGGGCGTCTAAATATATTGTTGAGCTGACACTACATGCAACATATGCCCTTAAATCAACATTTGATTGTAGTCTAAACTTGGAAAGTAAACATAAAACAGGATTAACATTTGATTGCAACTATAGTCTAAGCTTGAAATTAGTCAGAAAACAAAAGCTAAAACAAAATTAAGCAATAATTCCATACGCTAGTGATGTTTTTTTGATAAGAAGCATAAGTTACATATGGTAGTGATTAGGGCTGCCACTTGGTTTGGTAAATACCAAACCGATCGAAAACCGACCGAAAATTTATGATTTGGTAAACCGAATTTTGGTAATCGAAATCAAAAAAACCGAAACCGAGAAATACCGAAAAAGTTGGTTTGGTTTTTGGTAAATACCGAATTTACCGAAATTCTAATTATTTAAAGACTTATATTTCTAAAAACACACAGACTAATAATCTTATCTCATGTTTTCAATTGTATATACCATTTAGTAAAAAACAAGACAATGAATAGAAAAATTCAAATATACTTGGTAGCATTCGGGTCTCAATTAAAGCGATCAACTTTAATTCAATATTACTTGTTATATAAAAACGCTCTTACCTACCTGTCTTAGTCGATTCATCACACACACACATAGACAAACCCACTTAGATGACATGTAACCGCCCATGTAAAAATTTAGGAATGTTTTTATCTCTCTTGATGATAGGGCTCCCCATTGGAAGCACAAGCGTAAATAGGGTTAGCCGCCTTGATCAAGGTCAAAACATTATCAAAAATACCTAATTTTTCTACCATAGTCGTATTTCACTATATTGATCACATCATAGTTCACAAGGTTTTTGAAAATTTTGCTTCCTCTTTGTAGTTGGTTCACAAAGATGTACATATGCATATAACTTACTAAATAAGTTATACCACATTACCAGACATGTTGTGGTTCCAATGATTACAATTCACAAAATTAAAATTCGACCGTCTGATGTGATCATTATAGTTTAATACAATTATGATAGAAAATTCAATTGTACTCAATAATGCTCAGGTCTTGATCAAAGCGGTCAACCATAATTTAACGTCACTTATTACACGAAAAAGCTTTTACTGCTCTTATGTGACTTATTTTGGTTGACTCTTCCACACACATACTTTCACATAGATGACACATAACTTGTTCATATAAAAATTTGGAAACATTTACATCCTGACTATTTTGGTAGAAAATTAAACCATACTCGATAATGTGTACTGAAATGATTATCTTTTGTATATGTATTATCAGACTCTAGAAACTCAAGTGATATTTAAATTTTATAGTTTTGTATTGTTTTGTTATATTTTGAAAATATATTTGTTATGAAGTTTGGTAATACCGAAAAACCGACATCCGAAGTTGGTAAGATTTATCTCATACCGAAGTTTTTGGTTTGGTAATTGAAAGTCATATTTCATTACCGAAAGCTTTGGTTTTGAAGTTGGTAACGCCCATTACCGATTCGAACCGACCGAGTGGCAGCCCTAGTAGTGATGTTGCTCCTTTCGATCATTATTCAAAAGCAATGATAGCACATGATTTATGGGCCTAACTATTTAGAAACCACTCGTTTCGCTTTCATCTCATATAATGCTTCAATCTTCTTGGTTTCATATCCATCGACCACTTGCTCATTTCCTCCTATAATTTCATGTCCTTCTTCAGCTATGGTGGCTATAGAGGACCATCAATCCCTCTTCCAACCCCTCATCGACAGAAAACCAATCAAAACAAACCATGATACAACTTCTGATGATTCCACATCAAACGTCGGGATTCTCATACGTTTCATTTCCGTCATCTTGGTCGGAATCCTCTCATTCTGGGCAAACCACGAAGCTTCTAAAGGGTTTGACATCACCGTCCTCAACAACGTCGCTCGTGACTCCCCCGCCGGCCAGCGCTTCCACCTCTTCTACGTCGCCAACGACAAAGTCACCCGCATCGTCCTCCACGCAAGCGACTTCATCGAACACCTTCTTTACCCTAGCGACAACGACATCCCCAAGAAGCAAGTAAACAGTGTCGTTGTAAGGCTCGTCAGCGTGAACCTAACAAAAGCCGTCTTGGAAAACGACCGTAACTTTGTGGTGAACATAAGCCCTTCGGTTATGGAAGAGGCCAACGTCGACCGTGCATTAGTGTCGGTGATACGACGTGGCATGGCGCGTGTGTGGCTTTGGGATGGCAGAGGGTCTGGTGCTCCGCCGGAGCTTGTGGAAGGCATGGTGGAGTACGTAAGGATGGCTGCGGAAGGGTTTGGTGGCCTGAAAAGTGATTTTTCCGGCCGAAATATACCGGCAGGTGAGGGTTACGCTTGGTGGGAGGACAAGGACCCTGTAGCCTTGGCAAAGTTGTTGCGGTATTATGAAGGGTACAGCAAGGGCTTCATTCAACGGCTGAATAGAGCTATGAAGTATAAGTGGCATGATGGGACGGTGAATGATGCACTTGGCATGCCATTACAAAATATGTGTGGTGAATATAATTTTTCCAAGACCAGTTATTGAGAGTTGATGGTTTAAGATTCAGGTTTTCTATTGTAATTGTTGCATGAATATACTGTGCTGTCTATCTTGCACACAGACAAAAAATTGTGGTGTGGATTATGGTGGAATCACATGGATATGATACAATGCGTCGATCAAGTAGATAAGGTCGTGTTTTGGTTTGCTCTGTGTCCTATTTGCACAAAAGGTTTGTTTTATACAATGTGGTATCACAAATTCACAATGCCAATCAAGTAGCTATAATTATGTTCAAGTTCAACCATATATAATTCTCATGGATTGTCAAAAACACCGTATCAGAAAGTCTACAAACCAAGGAATCGAAGGCCTTGTTTTGTAAATATGGACTTGAATAAGTTCCTCGAGCTTGGTTCAGTCGTATTGAGTCTCTTGTTCCTTTCTCTTTCTCAGTCTCTTCTAATGATGTTTAACCATTGTGATTCGACTCTTAATTTGAGAGAATAGCTAGATGGTAATTGACTAGACTTCCCATTGTTTTTCAAGTTCTTCTATGAGGAAGTAGTAAGAGTGCCGCAACCATTCTTGCTCTTTTTTTCTTTTTCTTTTTGGAATCGAATAGGACTGATATGGCTGTACTAATCCCTTAGTTGATGAAACCGTGATGAAACATGATGCCTAAACTAATTTGTAGTATAATACGCGTGAAGAGAATCTCCCAACTAATAATAATAATAGTAGGAGTCTTCACTACTGCAATGTACATATCCAAACATGCACCTAATGTCATATCGACTAAGAAATGTACGTGGCGATGTTACATCTAGTGGATCGAAGGATCAATACTCAAACTTTCTTCACCGCGAAGAGTTCAAATTATTTATGACTTTGCATTTATAATATCATTCATTTCAAGAAACAGATCCAAACCTCAACCTTCGACAACCAGGAGTCCAACACCATACAATAATGTATGCATGACAAGGAGGCTCGGGGGCTCTGAGTCTATCTCTATCTCTATTTCTGTATATATGCATGTAATGAATACAGTAATAAATGAATAGCTAGTCCTCGATCTCATAAAAGACCTAAAACAGGAAGAAAAAAAAATATGATGGAGAAGAAAGAGTTCATCCACAATAGTTTCTAAAAAAAATGAGAAGCAAAAACTAAAATCTTCAAACAATTTATGTTCAAAATCCAACAGCTTCTCCATTTTAGAGATTTCGGCATTTAATACAACAATAAAATATATTATATCATTATTAATGATAACAAAAGACCATTATATATTTCATTGTAACAATAAAATACCCAATAAAATATTAAATTGTTGTCTTGAATTCGTTGGAGCACGTGAAGAATTAAATTTTGGGGAAGAAGGTTTTTCTGCAAATTTGGGGAATGAAGACTTCTCTTTCTTCTCCATCCTCATTTTAGGGAATAAGATGAGGAAACTGTTGGACCTAAAAACAGCTATATATTCCCCAAAATTGAGAAGTTGAAGAAAATGGGGAAGCTGTTGGAGATGCTCTAAACCGACTGGAAACTTTCTTAGCATATTCCTAGAGAACCAAATAAAGAAACAAATAGAGTTTGGTACTTCCAACTGCCTATTCCTGGACCAATTCAACACAAGCTTAATTAGTTATAATTTTGCAGGTTAACCAGTTGGGGCATGAAAACAGAATGAAAATTAAATATTTATTTCCTTTCAATGCATAGCTTGATATATAGTTTGGTAAAGTTAATTTCTTCACCAAGACTTGATGACATGGTTAGCTTCATGTCATATTCATGCATGCTTAAGAATAAATATCAGAACAAGATTTGAGCGAGAGAGCTCGTGTATGATCTTCAAGATCAATGGAAAATATATCAGAACAAGAAAAGAATGTATATCATTTTAGCAACAGAATAATAAGGATACATATTTATATATAGCATAAGAGATACATTTCCGATCACAACCACTAGTGGGATCTAACAAAAAATTACCATATACGTGTATATATATATATGGTATCCTAGCCTTAATTAAAAAACAAAAGAAAAAGAAATATAGTCAATTATATTGATAAACACTTATAAATGGTTCCCTAGCTAGTTCTTCCTCTTACTATCACTGACTATTCCTTCATTCCCAGCCAGCATCAAATACTTGTCCTTCCTTGTAAGAGTGGTACACTCAAACCCCAAAGCATCACCCAGCTTCCTCTGTATATAATTCGCAACTTCACAGCTCGATTTCCCACCAGCACAAGTCAGCTCTTTAGGTAACTTACCTAAGATTTCAACATAATACACAGGTCTCGGGTTCATCAAGAAGAAAATAGGATCCAGACATTTGAGCCCGCTGGCTGTAGTCCCATAGAACATACTCACCTTCGTGTTGACAGCCACAGGCACAATCTCATCAGCCAATTCAGCAAACAGTGAACTAAACCTCAACAGATAGGGCTCTCTACATGTTGTACCCTCAGGACACACCACCAAGTCACCTTCACTAAGCAACTTGTTCATGGTTTCTCCATCTTTCTTCCTGTCCCTTGTTAACCTCACTGTCCTAATCGGGGCTATGACCTCGGACATTTTGCTTAGGCTGTATGTGACAGCGGTCAAGGGCTTGGCAAGAGATGTGCTGAGGAAAACTGGGTCTAGAAGTGTTCTGTGGGTACATACATAGAGGACTCCTTTATTTTCATGGTCTGATTTTGTTGAAGTGTCTAAACCCTTGACAGATAGATTCAGACCAGTGCAGGTGGCTAAGAAGAGTGCAAGTTTGTAGGGGAGGAAGATACCCACTGAGATTCTGAATATGGCTATGACTATTCCAATTGGTATCCACAAGAACATTGAGAGAGTTGCTAATGGAGTAGGTAAGAAAGCTAGCCTTCCATCATGGAATATTAAGGGCTTGGGGTATCTGTGCCTTGGCAAAACTGATGAACTACTTGAATTGCTCTTGCTGTCATCCCTGTTCACTACATAAGCTTCCTGTAACAGTTAGTTAATCACACAGATAATTAGTTAACTAATTTATATCAATAACATATTAAATAAGTGATAAAATATGTAATATAAGCATGTTCTAGATTAATTGACATAATATAAGCATGTTCTAGATTAAAAATATGCAACATGCATGACAGATATTTGGTGAGGACACATTAACTATGATATATTCATGTATAATTAATGGAAATAAAGGACTATATTAAATTATTTCCCCACAGAAATGAATGGACATGTCAGAATATATTTGTGCAACAGAAAAAACTTGAAGAAATATGAAAGAAGCCTGACCCTCTTTTTTTTGTTGGGTCGTTATTTACTTATAAAGAAAGTTTCGTACATATATGTGTATATACTCTAATTAAGCTGATGAGAAAGATCACCTAACTAATAACTTATGGGGTTTAAGCCGGTTACAGTTGCTAAACAGTTATTGGAAATCAATCTCTTTTTTCTCTTTTCCTGAAAAATGGAAAATAATCTTATTTGATCTATTAAGTACAAGTTGTGTGTGTATACCTTGCAAAGAGAGATGAAGAGATTATCACGATGGCTTGAAGTTCCGAGTCCAATATCTGGTTTTCTATCACCAAAATGTTCCTTCAGAGCTCTGTGCTTCGTAAGCAGACCAGATTCAGACAACAAACCAGTGAAGTAACGCCCAGAAGTGAGCAGCTCAGTTCCCTTAACATCATCAACCTCCAAATACTCCTTGAGGAACCCTTCCACCATGACTCTAGGGACACTAGTAAAAACCACCTTAGACCCAGTTGAAGCCAAAGCCTCATAGGCATGAAGATTAAGATTTTCAAGATAAAACTTGGGCAACACAGCCCTTCCAACACTCTCCATGTTCTTAATCTTGAGTCCGCAAAAGGTTATGAAAATCATGACCCTTAATTGGAGTTCATAGTCCAGAATCCACAAAAAAGAGCATGACAGCAACAACAGAAAGGCTCTAATAACGCTACCACCTTCAAAAGCAACCAACATGAAGTAAGGAAACACAGAGTCTGATCTCAAAAGCCCTCCGAAAATGTCACAAACAAGTGTCTGGGACTTTCTACCAGTTATCTCACACTTGGCAATACTAGGGAAAGAAGGAGGTTGAGGTTGGGGGGGCTTATAGTTTCTGACTTTCCCCGCTGCTCTGCGACATGAATTTGCTAACAGCTGGTACCAAACCCAGTCTGCGAGCTTCAGAAGTACCATTGGGAGGACCATGGTGATCACAAATTAAGAAACGACAGAGACGAGAGAAGAGGAAGAAGAAGAAGAAGAAGAGAGACCTGGTTCTGTGAAGAAGAGGAAAGAACCCAGTAGGTATTTATAGGAGTCCCATCGAAGATTTTGACTAGGGCAATTTGGTTAAGCCACACAGTTGGCATTAATTGCCACCTCAACAGTTTTCTATTTTCTTTCTCTTTTTTCTGCTCATTGATCACCTCTGCAAGCTAGCTTCATCTCTTTCATATCATAATGGTTTTCTCTTATAAAACACACAGTAGGTTGGATTATTGGTGAGCGCCTTAATGTGCATTTTTTCTTCTCCATCTGCAAATTCCAATGTGCCATTGGAATGTGAGAAGGTTTTTAAGGATGATGAATATTGATGAGGGTAATTCTTGGTTATCCAAAAGGGGAAGGGAGGGTGTGACAAAGACAAACTAGGCAAGAGCTTCACCAATGGGTTTTCATTTTCGCACCTAAATTAGTCCAGGAGGACCAATCCGTGATCCAGTTAGATAACCCATATACCATCTGATTTATTGACTTTTTTTAACCATTTGAAGGATTGTAGGCAAGTCAAATACCGTTTAGCTTTAGAAATTTGCAACAGCTTTAGCTTTGACTTTTTCTTAGAGTAATAAACAAATACAAATTTAATGTAGGAAAGATAGACTAATTGACATGATGAATTAGGGTTGGATATCCATTAGGGTTACTCTAATCTACTAAGAAATTAATTACTATTGATCATGAAAAATAAAAATAAAAACTTATCGTGAGTCGAGATGATCTCGATGAAACGACAACGGAAAAAGAGAGTTTTGTTAATCGGAGATTGCAATATGCATGACTTTGTCATAAAATGTATGAAAACTCATTGATTTGTACGTTTTCCTTGTTTTGGTTTTCGGCATATATGTTAAGATCATACAATTTTTATTTTGTGGTTGGTAAAGGTTTAGTCATTTGTATCTTAGAACATTCCTTGTAAAATCAGGTAAATCAATTTATATGTGTATCTTTCTTTTTCATCCATTATTTTTCATTTTACGTACTGCTTAATTACAACCTATGCTTTCTCAATCGGGTAGTCTTGGCTATTAGTTCCTTTAAAAAAGTTCAATTGTGTTTGTTGCGTGAGTATGCACCACCACCGCATGTTAATGAACTTGCATATATCAAGGTATCAAGAAACTTAGTTTGAGATGCACTATGCATGCATGACATTAACTGTCATAATTTTTTTTTTGAAAAGTCACTGGTTCTGTATATGTTCTTTATTGTGGTTTTTGTTTATGACATGCATTATTATATATTACAAGTTACTCATGCAGTACTGCGTAGTGTATATTGCAAGTTAACTAGTTAATATCATGCAAAAAAAAAACTAGTTAATATCATGCAATTTGGATACACAGGTTGGTGTGGTCTAAATCATTTGGTATATATGTTTGATTACCATGCATCGATTGCATCCTGTTTGCGTGGAATACTATAAGTCTTGAAGAAGAATAAGAAGAATATTATTACAATTACAATATGCGTGACATTCCTGTACGTGTTTTTCTTATGTTTTTGTTTCTAATTTCAGGAAGACATGAAAAATCAAATACATCAGTCAATATTGGATATTGGGTGTTCCATATAAGGTAGCTAGATGCTTGATTAGCACATCTCCAGAAGCTTAATTGATTAGCTTTCAAGCAAAACGTACAGGCTCTACATGCATATATGGTTTAGGTAAAGCCTAATAATGGACTAATGGTGATATTCCATGTACGTGATTCATCTCAAAACATAAAAATTATGCCACCCCCGATCGATGATGCTGATATGAAGTAAGGACTAGCTCGTCACCCACCACTCCAGTAGTAACGAGGAACACACTTGATACTAAAGCATGCTAGCTGATATATGGAGCTCCATCGGGTGTGCTAGCTTTTAATATTCTCTTGAGTGATGTGAGGGAGGAGACAGTTGGGAATTGATTCTCTCTGAGAATTTGTAATGTTATAATATATGTAGGTCAACCAACAGACAATATCTTACACGTGGCCGTCACACAGGGGATCTGGACATGTTGTTTGCCGCCATTAATACTGATGGAGAGCTTGATGGGGAATTATGCATCCCAAGAATTTAGGTCAACCAAGCAGACCGAACAGATAGATAGATGTTAACATACATATGGTCCTCATCTGGCATTCGCGCGCTTTCAACTCGGTTCGTGTAGAAAGAGACAAACGCAGAGCGCGCGGCAGGGAGGAAATGAAATGATCGATAGAGACATGCGCTTAAAATGGTTCTGGGCAAATGTCTTCATGTGTTTGAAAGAATCAGAATGAGTGGAGTGTTGTATTTCCCACTTCATCACCAGGAATTGATTCATGAATAACCCTGCTTGACTCGATAACAAATAGAGAAACATGAGTTTAGGAATCATTAATATATATATATATCCAAGACCGGTTTTGTTCTTCTCTATTCCAATTATCTGATTCATTATTTTCTCCATTCCAAGTAAGTACATGTACATGCCAGTAATGGTTAACAAACAATATAACCTATTCAATTCACCGCTAGAAAACCTTCACTTGCACAAGTAAGGGCACTTGCATTCAGGTTCTCACCTCACTCAGTCAAGCTAAGGGACCCGAAGATCCTCCAATACAATCGTTCAAGTAGTGCGCCGACAACACATGTAACCATGACTCCTAACGTAGACTACTCATAAAAAAAAAACATAGACTACTACACCTTAATAAAAAAGAAGTTACAAGATTTAACCGGACCAGTATATCTACCTAATACCCTTATGTTGTACATCAATACTAGCCATATTCGGACAAAATCGTGTGACGACTAAACAAACAAGAAACACAGGCGCTCACTACACTCTTCAAAAAGAGAGCGTTATTTGTCAACAAACATAAACTAGGAACATAAAAAAACTGGGACAAAACAAATAGCCCAACCTAAAAAAACCCTAGGATCCCATGCATAGCCACTATCGTAGATGGCAAAATCCTCCACTGCCACCGCCATCGGACCCTCAGCTGCAATGTGTTAGAGACGTCAGACCACCACCATCGTCTTCTACTTTCCCCATCACACCATGGAAGCAAGCAAGCCGCCACCATATCGACAACCTAACCAACAATCGTAGTCATCCCTAGTTAAACGTGTTCCGTTACCGATTGGCCATCAGAGGACAAACCAAAACAACAGTCCTTATCGCACCCCTGTCATCGAGAACTCAATATACGAGCCGACACTATCTAGACCCACGTGGATCAACAAGTGTTGTCCGATGAAGGCACAAGGCTCGCCGCCGAGCAAGGATAAATAATCAAAGTTTCCTTCCTGGCACGCAGGCTAGAGAACACTTCCAAAAAATTCTTAAGCGATGTTTTTCTTTACTTTTCTATTACTTATTTTGTAGGAAATTATGCACTTTTATGTTTTTATGTGTGTGTTAGTGTATGTGCGCGAGCGCGCATATCATGTATGTATTCAAAGTTTAAAGGCTTGCATGGAACGAGTGAGCGATGGTTGTCTAACTAGTGGTGCTAGGCTACTAGCTAGCATACACATCGAGCGCACATATCATGTATGTACTCAAAGTTTAAAGGCTTGCATGAAACGAGTGAGCGATGATTGTCAAACTGGTGGTGCTAGGCTACTAGCATACCGCATCGTAAATTTGAATGTAACAATGGTAATGAAACGTATGTATTTGTGACATTCTAACTTGAATTGAATAAAAATCGATGTGCTAGAGTCAACAAAAAAAAAAACTAAAAACAACGCAATCAATTCAGATAGAAAATAGATAAAAGAAATACTAAGAAATTATAACATAGAGAACTTCTCATTTGGGACGGATTCGTGGTGGCCGGTGTGATCTAGTTTGCAGCCATTGGATCTGATATCGATCCGACTTCGATTCAGGAAAGGGCATGGTGCGGGTTCCAGCGTGAGGACAACAACCATACTTGGAGGACGATGGTTGGACGCATTAGGCGAGATGGGGAAGGCAAGACTTGGTCAGCGGTGGTGGTTGTCTCAATTCCTTGGATTGGGGTTTCAGGTTGGGCCCATCCTGGGTTGGCCTTATTTAATTTTCTGTTTTTATTGTTTTAGTTTTATTTGAGTTAGTTTTTGGGTCTGGTTTTCAGATCTCAAATAAGTCCTTATTCTATCGAGTTTGTTGGATGTCATGGTTTCTGATATGTACTTGAATTTGGATAGCTGGTTCGTTGTTACAAGAACCCAGATTTCAGCTGGTCTTTGACCGCGCATATTATCAGCATGTGTTAAACGTGCCGGGAGATCCTGGGATG
Source organism: Fragaria iinumae (assembly GCA_009720345.1). Classification (NCBI taxonomy): domain Eukaryota; kingdom Viridiplantae; phylum Streptophyta; class Magnoliopsida; order Rosales; family Rosaceae; genus Fragaria; species Fragaria iinumae. Next base: position 33,800,203 of record CM019122.1, on the reverse strand, counting down.
ACCCACCCAATGGTATTCTGTTGTGGTCAGATCATGTCTCAGTAATTACTCCTTATGTTGGTCAAGTTAACTCAAGCGGTTGTCCAACTCGGTTTCTATTAGATTCATTGACATGTCAGTCTCTGCTCTTCTGAGTGAGGACAAGTAATTTGAAGCTAAAGTTATTTGCTCGTAATTGTAATCTCTTATTGGGTGTTGTGATTGTTTTGTAATTACAGTTTATTGAATGAAATTTTCTTTAATAATAAAAAAAAAAAAAAAAAAAAAAAACTTCTCATCTCCCACGCATATGGTTCGTGTAGCCCTTTTAGTTGGTAGAAGCAAGTCCAACAGACATGACCAGAAAAAGACCTAAAATAACTCCTCCTACTAAATAGTCGGGTTTGAAATAAAAAAAAATAGTCGGGTTAGGGTTGCGCATGGGTGGAGTCAACTAACCCGAGTAGCCACAGTGTTTTCCAAGTTGCAACTAAAAGCATACCCTAGCCCCTCTTCTCTTGTCCTTGTGAGAGTCTCGACAATGGCTATGGACAAGTCATCGAAGAAGCAAGTCTACTTGTTCTACTGCGCCGAATGCGAAGACCTTGCTCGGCAGGTCGCTTCTCAGTCGGACCTCATTACTCTCCAGACCATCAAATGGAGGTCCTTTCTCTCTTTCTCATATGTTTGCTTTCTAAAGCTTTAATCTTTCCCTTGCTATGTTTCATATAATCGTGAATTGAGATGGGTGCTTCTTATTTCAGCTCACTTTTTGAGAAGGAAGAATTGAGTACTTTTTACACTTTTTCATTTGTTGGTTTTTTACTGCATGCAGTGAAAGAATGAATGGAAACAGATAGAAAAACCCAAAGAGCAAAGTTTTTTTTTTTTTTTTTTATCTTTTGTGAAGCTAAGAGTTTGGGAAATTGACAAAGAGGGGAAGTTGAAGTTGAAAATGATTAGTGGAAGTGGGTAATAAGAATTGAAAGGTTGAGACTTTGGGAAAGGGTAAAAATTGAGTTCAGGATTCATTCTAGTAGTTACTTGGAAATTGGACTAAACCACTTGAGTTTTACATAAATTTTTGCATTTGAATCCATTGCCATATATAATGAATAATGTAATGCGTTATGTCATAACAAGAACTTCATATGTAATTAGATGATCTATGTGATGCAATGTAGCACGTAAATATATCAGTTGAGTTATAGGAGACTTGAATTTATTATGTGTAAGATAAGCAGGATTCTGATTATATGACTGGATCGTATTTGTACAGGAACTTTGATGATGGGTTTCCAAACATTTTCATCAACAATGCACAAGACCTTCGAGGCCAACATGTTGCCTTTCTTGCGTCCTTCAGCTCCCAAGGTGTTATCTTTGAGCAGCTGTCTGTAATATATGCACTCCCCAAGCTGTTTGTTGCATCCTTCTCTTTAGTGCTGCCTTTCTTCCCGACTGGTTCCTTTGAACGAATGGAAGAAGAAGGGGATGTTGCAACTGCATTTACCATGGCGAGAATGTTGTCAAACATTCCCATATCAAAAGGTGGCCCAACCAGTTTAGTCATTTATGACATACATGCTTTGCAGGTTTGTTTCGTTTCTGGTATTTCTCTTGTTCTGATTAAAGACTTAATACCATTTTTTTTTATTTGTTACAAGATTTGTGCATGAGCATGGAGAAGTTTAAATTTGTAGTTACCCATTTACAGACAATACATATCTACCATTCTATCTGGACTAGGGGGTATTGTAGTAGAACTGTAGAATAACCGAATGCAGTCAATCATTCATACAACCCAAGCTCATGAAATTCCTGTTTTCTGAAATTTCAATTATTGATACCAATCTGAGTTTGTAAGAAAAACTTCTGGTTGCATTTTAGTCATAGAGAACCTTATCTTTCATTCCAGCTTGCTGTTTCTTTCCCATCTCATCATGAATGAGCTCATGAAACGTATTTCAATGTTTGTGTCCAACACACAAATCCCTCTACAGTGGGCTGAAATTTCATTTTACAGATACATTTGTTTAAGCAGTAGTAACTAGTTAAAGGTCAGCAATAATATATGTCTATAGAACAATAACTTGTAGGTCAGCATTTGGCTGTAACTAGTTACCACACCCCAATTTGTACATTAACTTTCCTCTGCTCTTTTGCAGTTGAATTACACTTGCTATTCTCATTTCTCTATTTTTTATATTAGCACATAGGACAGACTGTAAGTTGTTGTTTGTCATTACAGTTTGTTGGGTTTGTACTTTGTTTTAATAACTGAAACTGTAGAATGTGCTTATAATTACACTTGGTGGGTGTACAATGTTTTAATTACTTCATTTTTATTTTTGTGCAGGAGAGATTTTACTTTGGGGATCATGTTTTGCCTTTGTTTGAGACTGGAATCCCTATGTTAAAGGAACGCCTCCACCAGCTTCCTGACTCTGATAAGGTAGGGGTGCAGCATCATCTTTCTTATGTCTCACAATGTAGCATTTCAAGTTAAAATGATTTTTGTTTTTTTTCCTCAATTTCCATGTCTTGTCTGTATTTCTGTAGTTATGTTTTCCCTTCTAATTATAGTTGCATTCCAGATAGTTGTTGCATTTCCTGATGATGGAGCTTGGAAGCGATTCCACAAGCAGTTCGATCATTTTCCCATGGTAGTTTGATATTTTGCTTAAAGAGGGAATTGAATCTTTTATCTCTTCCAAATCTCACCTTTGTGAATTGGGTGCTGTTTACTGGCAGGTTGTGTGTAACAAGGTTCGTGAAGGCGATAAGAGGATAGTTCGAATCAAAGAGGGAAATCCTGCAGGGTTTCATGTAGTCATTGTTGATGACCTGGTGCAATCTGGAGGCACCTTAATTGAGTGCCAGGTATGACTTACCAACATTTTTCCTTGTTTGGGATTTTATTGCAGATAGTTTATTTTCTTTCATGAGTGTTATTATCCTGCCCAAAAACAGATTGCAATTCCCCAGTTAGAATATGAGTCTGTTAGCTGTAGTTAGAATTCTTGATCTAATTGAGGTTTCTTATGGAATGGCCTAGATTTTGGACCCTTATGCCTGGTGAGGCAAAGTTTATCTAACTGTTGACTTTCATTACATTTTACAAGTCTTTGATTTTTGTTTTTTTGTTTTTTGTTTTTGTCGAGAAAGTAGAAGATTAAAAAGAATATGTTTTTATTAATTTTTATTTTACATGAAGTTCCAACCTAATTCTTTACTTTACAGTTGACTCATGTGTACCTTAGTAGTAAGTACTCTTGCACCGATGCAAATTCTTTAGGTAGTGATGGAAGCAAGTCACAACATTATGCATTAATATTTAACATGGTGAATATGAGGTACATGGATAGGAATAGCAGCGCATTATAATTACCATTATATGCCTATTGCACACTAATATCTGAGGTGCACTTACCAAACTTTTATTTAATGTAAGATATTGGACATTATAAATAAGAGGATATACATTGAGTCTTGAAGGCCATGTATGAGGTCATGACTCATTTGGTGTGTTACAAATGTAGATGGTTTCTTAAAATGTCAAGAAACGCTTCCTTTCTTGCAATGGCTTTACTTTGCTTTTATATATATTGTGCTAATCAAATGGTTAAACGTTTTTCATTTTGACTAATTTTTTTGTATTCATATGTGGGTTTGATTGTCAAAATGCATGCTAGAACTAAAAATATCCTCACTTTAAGAGTTTAAGGAGGTCCTCTCTAGATTTATATATATATATATATAGGCCCGTTCGAGTGTGGACGTCCGCACTGGGCTTAAAGTGCGGACGTGCCTCCGTTCTACACTGACTGGCGCCGACGACGGTGCATCTCCACCCGAGCAGACACCAGAAGCATCCCTGATCACTTTCAGTTGCTAGCGAGATCGATTTGAAGGTCTGGGCAGCAATCTCCACCCAAAATTTCAGACAAGATCGATCTCGATTGCAAACTGGTATTCGGCGGACTCGCCGGCAAGAGAGTGATCGGGGATGCCTCTGGTGTCCGCTCAGGTGGAGGCGTGCCGTCGTCGGAGCCATCCGGTGGAGAACGGAGGGATGTCCGCACTTTAAGCCCAGTGCGGACGTCCCTATCTAGAGCGAAGCTTCGCTCTGAAATTAATGTGTGAAGTTCCTTATTTGACTAACTTTTTGGTCATATTTCCACATCTCCACCGTACAGTTTATTGATACTAATGTATAGATCATTCTTACAAAATTTCATTCAGATTGATGATCGTTTAAGTACCGAATTAGGTTAAATCAATTAACGAACCATAATTATGTCTAACCAGAACTGTTTGTGTAAATCACAATTATGAACACCCAAACGATCATCAAATTTGATGAAACTTTGCAGAAGTGATCTATGCATTTGGTTCTACAAACTGAATGGTGGAGATGGGGAAATATGACCGAAAAGTGTGTCAAATAAGGAACTTCACACATTAATTTCAGAACGAAGCTTCGCTCTAGATAGGGATTATATATATATATATATGTGTGTGTGTGTGTGTGTGTGTGCGTGCATTCTTCAGTCGGAATTTTACTGTGATGACTCAGATCCCATATCCTTATATGTTAAGTGTAGATCAAAATCCTAAAAAGCATTTCAATATGTCATGTTTCTGGAAGTTAAAACTAGGCTTGTTGAAGTTCAAATTTGCGTTAAAACGTCCTTCTGTATTGTTTTTGTTGCACAGAAAGTTTTGGCAGCTCATGGTGCAGCCAAGGTTAGTGCTTATGTCACCCATGGAGTTTTTCCTAAGCGCTCATGGGAGCGTTTCACTCACAAGAATGGTATGTACTTGCATGATATCTTTTATATAACTTTTGTTTGAATTTCTGTGATCGACTTTGTCGTTTGTTTTTAATTTTAGGAGAGTCGGAGAATCCGTTTGCCTATTTTTGGATCACAGATTCCTGCCCGCTTACTGTCAAAGCCGTTAAAAATAAAGCACCATTTGAGATCTTAAGTCTAGCAGGATCCATTGCTGATGCTCTACAATAGACAGAAAACACTAGTTAGGTAATGTGCATCTGACGACAGCATGACGATATTAGGGGAAGACCTGCAACATAAGAAGGCTATTTCAGATCAACTTGCCTGAAGAGTGTGAAGGCTATTTAGATTATGTTTACTAATAACCTGACTGAAATGAGGCTTTTGCTGTCTGAAATCCCCTATAACTTTAGAACTTGTCATGTTATCATTCTGTGCTGTGTAATATGTTCGAAACACAATAATCTATTTAACTTCCGTTGAAACTTAACGAGCACAATTGTTTAGAATGGCATCCCTTATAAATTCGGGAATGGTTACTGACCATCTTTGGCTATCGCTAACACAAAGACTTGCTAGCTATTCTATGTTCTACCATATTAGCATCTCTAAGAGCGTAGCTGATCATGTAATTAGAATGTCCTCTCATCACCACTTTTCTCTTTTTTGAAAGGAAGATGACAATAGATATTATTAAGATGCAAAACTAGTGAGTACAATGTAAAACAAAGAGCAAACACATCAAGAGAGTCGGCTGCTGTGTTTGCCTCTCGACCAACAAACATCAACATAACATCCAAATGACCCTGCATTAGAATCCGGCTATCACCTCTTTCACTTCGTCAAGTATGAAACCCAAATTAGAGTAATCTGTAGCTTCTTGTTTCGATTCACAAGTAAAAGAAATCTGTTTAGAATTATACCTTATCAAGTTTTAGAGTCTAAGTTCAGCATGGAAAGGAGAAACCACTTGATCAAGTTGCTTCATTGCAGCTGCCTGAAATGCGCCACCATTATCACGAATCACAACTCCCATCCCCCTTCTATTTGTTGAAGGTAGAAAAGACAAAAGAGCCTTCACAATTGCACTTCAACCAGCCAGCTGTTAGAGCCCTCCCAGCCCCTTCGTTGTCCCCTTTGGGATATGTTCATAGGTACTTGTTTTAGCAAACTCAATTGAGCCATGGAAGCTTCATTTGGATGCTGCCTATCATTCCGATTCTTCCAAATAACCCACAGAACTATTTGGATGTAGAATTGTAGATTCACTATGTCCTAAGAAACAAACAAGGTGGTGAATACGTGAGAAGGGTCCCATACTCCCGAGTATGTATCTTCCCTAACATGATCTGAAGAAGGGTTTGCAAACCCAGATTCATCACCTACAGGCAGCAGACTGCAACACTTTCACTGAATGGGTAATGATCAAACACTAATTTATCTGCTGCCTCAAAGCAAGTAGTATGTTATGAATTTGTTAAATGCTAATGCAAGAATTGTGTATCAGCAACATGTAAAAGGAAAAAAAAAAGCGATACACAATGCACATCATTAACATACTACTTTTTCTTTTACATGACAAAGTAAGAAAGAAAGAGAAAACTTCTGTACAGGCAGCCATATATTAATACGACTTTTTCTTCAGTACATGACAAGACCAGATACAATATGAACAAGATGACTGTCTCCCATCTATACAACCCTTTTTTCTTTTTCTTTTTTTTTTTCCTTTTTGAAACAGCCCTGAGCCCTAATATCCAACAGGGCATTTGACCATATACACATGCCATTGTATTTGCAAATGGGATGTAAAAGACCCATAACATAAAATTAAAAAGAAGAAGAGAAACCAGGGGAGATTCTTCACAGACAGTTGAGTAATGCATATGGCCGCAGAGGACTACACAATTCAGCAATATGCTTCACCTTATTCTACTCCCGTGGTTGAATAACAATTTGCACTCTACAAATGAACAAAATGCTCTCTGCCGCTTTCCCTTGATACCTTCTCTAGAAATATCAGAAGTATCCGGCACTCAAAAGCAGACGCTAGCCATAAGTTATTACATACCCCATACCCCGAAGTCTTCTCTACTTTGTACAGTTAACTGTGCAGAAGTTAGCAGCCCAATCCTCCCTCAGGCATCCATTGTTATTCGTTATCTGGATTATCATCCAGATTCCCCTTTGGACTGTCCAATGAGTCACCCACATAAGAGCCATCTGGCTGTCGTATGCATATGTTCAGATTTCTGGAGAGGTATGTTTCCTGATGATTCACAAAAACATGGATTCAGTAAAATAAAACATGGAACTACAAGAGAACTTCAAGGCAGAGAAGCTCCTAATGACACTAAACAACTTTACGCAGCTAAGCTACATTACCAATCAGGATTTCAAACACAAGGGGAAAAAAGCCATGGTGCGCAATCCATGGTAAGATCATATTTGACAATTGGGGCACAAAGGCCAATATCAGTATCCATAAAACACAGATGGCTCATACTACCTCGTCACCAGTCTCTTGGCCCTCTGAGTGGAAGAGGATAGGCCGGCAACGCTTGTCCTCATTCATAAGGCTTGAATTCTGAAAATGAGTCACAAGGGCAGCTTTACCCTGGATACGTGCATAAGCCAGCGAAGCAACCTTTTCACTGTTAAACTTCTCCCACTTCTTGCCATTAAATGCCTGCACCAATTTTTATGGTATAAGTACTGGGTAAAAGTTATAAATGTTTAGCTCTATTTTTCAAGCATTTTTAGATAGCCAAACTAAACATTTGTTTTAAGTTCTTCTTTTCTTCATAAGAATAAGCTGCACGAAAAACAGATAGACCAGCAGCAAACAAAATTATTGGAATATGGAATTAACCTCATAAAAGGCAACAATGTGGGAAGGAGACACCATATTGATGAAGGCATAACCCACATTACACTTATTCTGCAAAGACAAGGGAATCCATCAGTACTACATCGGCAAGAGGAAATCATAGAGCACTCACAATCAAACATCAGTGGAATGAATCACCTTAAAGTCGATTGGCAAGTACAGAAAATCGTATGTACCCCGGTGATTTTCATCAATAGCAGCCAGCAGCATTTTAGAAGTGTACCTGAAAGAGAAAAGAATACAGGCAACTTTATAAATGTGCTAAAAACCACAACATAACCAAAAACATATGCAAGCAGCTAAACCCTGGACGACAACAAATCGGTTCTTACTTATTTGGGATGTTTTTGATCATTAAAGTAGTTCTACTGTCTTCCCCGCGGAGAATTTTGTCTAAATCAAGTTGATACTGCTTTTTGCTATCAACTTGAGTCCCACTATTCTCAACCCGCCGACTCCTACCACGATCAGCAAATAGCTCACTGATAGTTGTTGCAGGTCCAGTGTAAGAACCATTCCCAAGGTATACAGGACTATGCTTTGGCATCGACATCATTCTAAAACTAGGAGAGCCATTATCACTAATGTTTCCAGGAAGACCGACACCAGCATTCAAATTTGCACGACCTCCCATGTTCATCATGTAATTACCATTGTTGCGGCTTAAACCCATGCCCCCAAACACTGGATTCATGAGGGATGTTTCAGGTGATTCAGGGAAGTAGCCAAAATGCCTATCCAGAGGAACACCAGATGGAGCAGATCCCACATGATGGTTATGTGAACTGAGGAAAGAGCTTTGCCTGCTAGTGAATGGAAAACCTTGTCCCTGTCCACCAGAAGAAAAGGGACGTCCCACAGATGATGTTGGCCAGGCAGAAGACTTGGGCTCGGAATAAGGAGTTGGGCTTCCCCAGAGAAACTGAGGACCTGACAATGTTCCAATACCTGATGAATTTGAATTTGACTCGCCATATGAGATAGGACCTGGACTAGTGCTTAACTTCTGCTCAGGAAAGGAATGAGAATGCTGATATGCTCCTGGCGTTGAAGTGGAGTTACTAAATATCTGACTTGTATGGTTCAACCTTCCTTGGTCTTTACCAATAGGTGCAATCTTTGGGGAGTTAGGAACATGAGTCGGAAGAAGTGAAGCTAACCCAGGTAAATGGTTGCTGTCTACAGGACTCAGGCTTCCCACACCAGGGGACTTGCTAAAACCAAACTGATTATGTTCAATGGGGCTTCCAATTTGTGCCCAGGTACCTGCATAGTGTCAAAGCTACTGACTTAGCTTACAGCAAACCATGCATTCACATAAGTGTTGCCAGGAATTCAAGAGGAGAAGCACAGAAATAACCAAATTATCAGGTCAATACAAGAGAGACCTACCTGGAGGAGAGTTGGTCATCGGTGAACCCACTTGATGTCGGAAACTACGAGTTTCATCTTGGTCAAGCTCTTGACTTAGTTGCTGCATCAAGCTATAATAGAAACTACAATGAATTCATTTGTTGTTTGAAAAATTGAAACAGCAAGAAATGTTATATCAACGAGATTCGACAAAGGCGCTATTCGACAAATGTTATGTGCAGATAATGCGAATGGATAAGCTCATGTCAAATTGGTTCAAAAACCACAAGAAAACCAGTACTTACTTTCTTCGAGCTCCACCAGGGCGGCTGGGTTCAAGCTTTATACGTTTCCCAGCTATGTCACTCCTATTTAGTGCTCTTAAAGCTGCCTCCGCAGCTCTAACATCATAAAACTCTATGAATTTATGGTGTCTCTTGTGTGGTGTTTCTCGGATCTGCATTTTGATTGAGGAAAAATAATTTTTATAGAGAAAATGTGGAGAGAGAGAGAGAGAGAGAGACAGAGACAGAGACTTCTTTAACTATAGACTCATAAAGAACTTATACCTCCTTGACTTCTCCATAAGCCCCAAATATCTGTCGAAGGTCATCATTTGACACTGATGCATCCAAATTGAAAACTACAAGAGTTCCTTGGTTGATATCCTTTTCTGAAGGGTTATCCTAAATTTCAGAAGGGAAAAGATGAATTATGAAGATGTTAATTTTAACACTACTAAAAATCAAACTATAATATCAGACAATTTGTTCAAACCTTGGGAATTGAAAAATGAATGTCAAGTTTTCTTCGTCTCAAGGGCTTGTTCTGTAATGTACGCATTGCGGTGCGAGCAGATCGAATATCATAGTATGAAATCATCACAAATCCCCTGTGCTTGCAGGCAGTATATAAAGTTCTGATATCTCCATATTGCTGACAAAAAAGGGGGAACACAATAACTCAATAAGCATATGATTATAAATATAAAGATGAAAAGTTGTATATACAACAGTCATACATAAATAAAAACATCTTAAAAAGAGCAATACCAATAACCAATTACAAACTTTGACAGACAAATGAGCCGATTCTCAAAAGAAAGAATAAAATGAGTGACCTTAGATTCCTAGCAAGTGTGGGAAAATCAGGGATCCAAATACGAAGCATGAAAAATCAACCAAGCTAGACTCCAAGTTGCACCATTGAAATGAGTTGCATATCTACCAGAACTTAACTTCACAACATGAAGAACAATGCTGGCATAGCCTTACCATTTAGCACTAAGAATTCATTGCAAAATGCTAAACCTGGAAGCTGCCAATGTCACTCTCACAGTTGCAAAAGCAAGTTGAATGAAGGAACCCATAGGTTTGTAGAATATTGATATTAATCAACTCAAGCGCGAATGATGAAATTTAATGCTATAATAAACAAATTAGTACTCCAAAGTACCCCAGGTGAAATGAGTTGTGAAACAAGTTATGGCAGAATGCTACCTTGCAATTGTCTAGACAAAAATGAGAAGAGGCCATATCTATGACATTAAAAGTTCTATGCTTCTTATTCTCATCCAAAAGTATTTTGATGGACCTTTTTACGTGAACACTTCAGGAGTCTTAATTTCTATCAAGGGAATTTGGACGACCTATGACATTGAATAAGCAGCTAGAATTCATTGGATAACATTTCATGAAAGTATCATTTATCACTGTGGGTTCATGGTTTCAATTGTCCAACAAGCAAGCACCCCCACCCAACTGAACACATAGAAAGCGAGGACAAAAGAGAAACCAAGCCAGGAAAGTAACCAAGTCAACTAACATGTTAGACAAATAGCAACTGTACAATACCTCAAATAGAGATCTCAATTCAGAGTCCTCAACATTACTATTGATATTTCTGACAAACAAGGTTCTTGACGGATGCTCCCCATAAGGATGTTCTCCAGCCACAGTTCCCGCTCCATTTGGAAGAGCATAATGACCAATACCATTTGGACTAACCCCATCAGATATGCTTAGCTTTGACAAACTGATACCAAGGTTATCTTGCGATTCAAAATCCAATTCCATTCCGCCGCCACTGCCAAAGAGATCATAGTCTTCCATCTCCTCGAGATGACTAGGCAACCGACTTAGATCAAAATCATCTGTTAAGCCGGCTAACAGCTCATCTTCATCATCAGGAAGTGTAATTCTGAACGAATTTGATTCAGCATTTTCAAGTGGATCTTTAAACTCAATGTCTTGGTCAACTTTAATTAGATTGGGCAAGCTATCATCAACAGACTGACGCAAGTGCTCCGAATCAGCAAAATTCACTGCATATTGAGGGAAATAGAGTCTCAACTCTCAATAAGCATTCTACAGATATAGATAACCTCTTACTTTATAAAAGAGCTGAGACGTACACTTTTCATGTGGAAGGACCGGCAATGAGCTCGAAAACAAGCTAGTATCACTTGATGCATGATAAGCCTCAGCTGTACGAAAGATTCCCCATGCAGTATTCTCTACTTTTCTAGGAACATTGACCGATGGAATCTTAAAGGCCCCTACAAAACAGTTATAAAAAAAACCCATCAAAAGAAAGATCATGCATGTGTAAGGAGATTTATGTGTAGAGCATATGTTTGTTGGCTGTGTGCCTTGTAATGCTCCCATCAGTTAAAGAAAACAGAAGAAAACCTTCAGAACGACCCATTTTAGTATCTTCCAGATGTTTCTCCATTGAATCACTCTCTGTAAACACAAGGACAGTAAAAGAGAACGTTCAGCTATCAAAAATCTCTCAAATGCATGATTGTCTCAGGAAACATGTAACTAGAGATACATTGGATTGCATTGACAAACATAACCAAAAAATGAAATCATGCATCAGTCAGTCTGGTGCAAAGTAATGAAAAGGTTAAAAAAGGATGGGATCAATTGATTCATTCGGAGTTCAAGTGCTTGCTTAATGCAGTTTGGATGACTGTATATCAAGGTAAACAGCGTCACTAACCCCAATCATGCAAGGCTCTTTACATTCAGAGGCTTAAAAAACTGACCTAGAACCCACAACAGTCAAAGACTATTAGCTAAAGCTCCAAACTGTGTCCTACTAGTGACTTAGGACACAACCACTCTCTTCGTATAACCTCGAAAAGCCATCAATATTGTCAAATACAGCACCAAAACATGCAACACAATTTGCCAAAAGTACCAAACCCGGGTAGGTACATTTGATCTCTAAAGACTACATGAAGCTTGGCGATATTCGTCTAATCAAAACGTTCATACAAATTCCTCTTGGGTTAAGGAGGTCTGCCACACAACACAAGTCTAGTAATTGATCAGCTAAGCTTGAAGAAACACCACAACACAACCCAGTAGCTCTACAAAATCCAACTAGGCACCAAGTCAACAAGCCTCAGAACTCAAATTCAGCAAAAGGGTAACCCAGAACTCAATGTTACAGTCCACCTACCTACTCCCAAACCCAAATAAAGCCTCAAATCAATCAACTTTCCCCACAACACCAAAACCAATTCCACCAAAAAAAAAAAGAAAACCCACATGCAGAATCATCCAATCACATGCAAAGACCAAAACTTTAACACAAATCACCAATAACCAAAACAAACCCAGAAATCCAAACCCTCAAGTACCTGAACAAGAACAACAACAAGAGAAAAGGGAAGAGTTATGGAGACAAAGAGAGAAGTACCTTAAGGAAAACGAAGCGAGTAGAGACAAAGATAAGCAGTTAGAGAGTGGAATTGGGTTTCATTATCATGATCAATCGATCAAAAAAAAACTGAATTGTGGACTCAGTGTGAGAGTTTCGTAGAAGCAGAGATATTTGTTTCTTCTACTCCTCTACTTCCTCTTCTCTCGCCGAGAAACCTCACACCCAAATGTAAGCAAATTTCCAACCCAAAACCAAAAAATAAAAATAAAAAATATTCATAAGCAAAGTGAAGGCCCAGGAAATTAAAACAAAATTAAAAATTAAAATATGGGGAAAATGATTGGAGGCAAGGACTAGTAGCAGCAATATACGAAATTAAATTGTTTTATTTTTTAAAAATTTAATTTCTCACACTCCCACCATAACAGAGAGAGAGAGAGCTCAGTTTCATTTTTTTCTCTCTCCTCCAACTACAAATTCAGCTGGATTTGAATCTGGTTTGGCGTCCGTTGACACGAAGGCAGACTTTGAGATATGACGCACCGGGTGAAAGTACGGAATTGCCATTGCGTTCTCTTTTTGGAGGCTACGTGGCGGGAGAGGATTCGATGGAAAGGTGGGGTGGGGGATTTAGAGGGGGTTTTGTCTGGTGCTAGTTCCAGGGGATTATTGAGATAACTTTATTGTGGTGGGGTTTGCTGACGTGTTAGGGGGTTGGGTTCCACTGTTTTTCAATGTGGGATATAAAAGCCCCGAGGAATAACCGGATCCAGTTATTTCGCGACGCGTGGTTTTAAAACATGGGTCAAGTTTGACCGGACCCGCAACGGCCGCGAGGACAAGGGCTTGTGGCCCAACCCACTCAGACTCGGACTGGACTTTGAGTAGGTCTATTTTCCTTTCTTTTTTATGAATATTCCTTTTTCATTTTTTTTTAGAATGATGAATTTCCTTTAGAGCGCAGTTGTTTTAAACTTCTAGTGCATATTTACACAGAATCACGATTACGATCACCTAAAGATAAACTTGATCGGCTAAATAAGTTTACAGTATTATACAGTACTCGTCATACCAACCGGTAGTTTTTATGATTATTTATTTATTTAATTTTGTTTTGCTTTTACTATAACAACCTTTTTTTTATTTGTGTTAGTTAGTTCATTAAAGGTAATTATAGAATTTCACAATTTGTTGAAGCTTTTGAGGACCTGGTTTTATAGTAGAGTTATTCATCCTACCAACACTTTTAGTTTTTATGATTATTATTTATTTAATTTCTTTTGATTTTAATTTTGTTTTTACTATAACAATCTTTGTTTTTATTTGTGTTAGTTGGTTCATTAAAGATAATTATGGAAATTCATAATTTGATGAAGTTTTAAGTGTCTCGCTTTATAGAAGTAGAGATGAGTGAGGAAATTATGTTGAGTGTGGCTATTGGGACTTCCAAATTTGCTCAGTATACCTCTCATGCTATTTACACCTCCTTTTAATTTTCACTACAAGTATTTGCTCATTATACCTCATTTCAAATTCCTAAAATAACCTTAGATATGTTATTCACATATATGTTAATAATTTACTCATTATATCTCTTATTTATTCTCTAGACTTCTCAATCTTTTTTTTTTCTTTTTGCATGCTATCATCGAGACATCTATTCCTTTATTTTTTTTTCGTTCAAATCTCTTTCACGACCTTAATTCCTTGATATTTTTTTTTTCCTATAGAATGTCACCAAACCTTCATTATTTGATCAATTTGTAAGAAAAAGTTTTCAATGACGTCAATTTTTCTCTTAAAAATCAAATAACACAAAGTATTAGGTTTCAAAAACTTATATTTACCAGCCCAGTATCGTCTCTCCTTATAAGTGAGAGGTCGTGTATTCGACTCACAGTACACTTGTTGTAGCATAATAATAGTTTATCTGATAAAAAAAATTATATATACCAACAAGAAAATATTCTAACATAAATTAGCTTTCCTTTTTTCTATTTTACCTGTGTTAAACAACGATCAAGGATAACATTGTATACTATGTACGTTCTTTTTTTCCCTCCATTTTATGTAAATCATGAAATTATTTCTATAGTTATTTAATTTTTCATTATCGATTTGTTTTTGCATATATAATCTTTCACCTTGTATATATATGCCTTCAACATGTATGATAGAAGAAAATTTTATGTCACATTGTCGATATTGATCATAGTTTTAGCTTTAATTAAATATATAATATATATGTAGTAAAATTAGAAATTAAAATATATAAAGAAAATAATAAATAATACAATCAACTAATTATTGAATTGGAAAGTTTAGAGAGAATAAATATATTTATTTTTGTATGATTATTTCGACAAACTTATAGAATTTAGCCCTCCATTAGTGTTTTTTCAATAGACCCAATCAATGAGTGGAGATTAATGACAAGCTGTTGGCCCATTTTTAGATGATTAATTGATCAATTAATCCAAACTTGAATAAAATATAGGGTAAAAGTTATAATGGTCCCTGTTGTTTGGGGCCATAATTATGTTTGTCCCCGTTGTTTAAAAATGTCTAATGTTGATCCTCATGTTTTATATGTCGACCAATTTTAGTCCAATTATAACACTCCGTCTAACACCGTTTAGTTTTGAGGGTTTGGTAAAACCTTAGTTCCTGGGTTAGAAGATTTCTGGATTGTTGCTTCAGTCCTCTCTCTCCTCCCTTTCTTCAAATATTTTGCTCCCCGAAAGATATATTTTGGCCGTCGAATCAAAGCTAACGGCGCCGGTGCAAATTAAGCAGATGGTGGCCCAACGGCGGAGAACACGTCGGTTCTGAATTTGGGCATCCGGGTTAGCAAGAGTGTTTATCGGTTCCCCTTCGTCTTCAATCTCTCCTCTTTATGCATCTCCATTCTTTGATCAATTTGATTTAATGCTCATATTTGACATGAGTTGCTGGGAGCATAAATTGCATCAATTCAAACACATCTAGGTTTGATATCTTGAGTTATCAATAACTTTCTCAAAGTGATGCTATTGACACAGAAAGCCATTGTTGGTCAATTAAGGTTTCAATTTACTGGTGTATTAGAGGAGTTGGTTGCTTTCTATGCTTCTGGTTGATCAAGTACGTCGCCGTCTTCAGTTCTTGCCTTGGAAGATTGGCTGGACAAAGACGTAGATGTAAGAAGAATTTTCTTTTTACTGTTAGCACGTGCATCCACGCGCCGTTAATCCAAAGGTTGGTGATCCCTCACTTGGAGGAGGGAAGAATCATTGAGGAAACGATGACTAAGGTTTAAAAGTAAAATACAAAATTAACCCAGAATGTGACAGGCATGTGATAGCCTCATTAACGGTGTTAGACGAATGTTATAATTAGATTAAAATTGGTTGACATATAAAACATGAGGACCAACATTATACATTTTTAAACCACGGGGACAAATATAACCATGACCTCAAACCACGTGGACCATTTATAACTTTTACCCTAAAATATATTAGAATCTATAATTTAGACCTTAAATGATTGGAGTTAGAAAAATTATAGATCATACTATTTGGATGAACATATAATAGAATGAAGACCCTGAAGCGGATGATGAAGTAGCCTTAACCGGATGTGGTAACAGGTAAGTCCGAAGACTGTTCCCGTCCCTGTCAGGGGAGATGCCAACCATCTCTCCTTCCTACGAACACAAGACTAACAGAACTATCACACATACCCAATAACACATAGCATCCAAAGCATAAAATGCTAGTGAATCCGCTGCGGTCGGATCACCACTCTATAGGAACTACGGGCTTCTTAGGCAAATATGGTAGTACCAAGGAGGTAGGAAATGAAACCTAAAGCTCTGATACCAACTGTCAAGACCCACCCCCAATTTCACCCCGAAACCCGAGGTAAGTCCTACGGGGACCACCTCCAAGGAAAATTTACCGATAAGTAAACCTACCTTGAAAATGGACAACCCTAACCTAGAAAACTAAAGTGTTACTTTCTTAAATAAATTTGAACATCCTCTAAAACAACCCACAATTATACGAAAGTGAGTAAATAATTACATCGTATATTCTATAATTCAACAAAAGTCTAAGCACACCACCAGAAACATTAAACGATAAATCCCAAAGAGTATTCAGAGCTACTATACACTAGAGGAGCAGGAAAATACTCTAGTAGGTTAAACAGGTAACCTACTGGTGAAATGTGGCTGAGAAATGGGTAACTATGCCTCGTCGTCTCCTACTCGTACAAACTCGAACTCTGCAGACTGGGCATTTTAAAAACGAAGAGCCCAGGGGAAAAACATTCGCAATAATTAGAGTGAGTGGACAAAAATAAATAAAGAAAATATCTATGTTTTCCCAATTTAATTTCCAAGAAAACGAATGCATGTCTTAAACGATAATTCTCTTATCGTTATAAATATCGAGCATCTACTGCTCAAAACTATATATATAACAAAATACAGCCTCTCAGGCTAAAATATATATATATATATATATATATATATATATATATATATATATATATATTAAAATACAGCCTCTCAGGCTAAAATATATACATGTATATATTTACACTCGCCCATACTCCCTATATAAATTAATAATAATCTATATAGGGCTACTACGCTCGCGTCCAACGCTCACGTCACGCCTTAATGCGATGATACACTACGCCATTAAGGTGGACAGACGGGTGTATAAATATGTGCACATACCCCTTATATGAATTAAACACTCATATAAGGCTACTACGCTTGCGTCCAACGCTCACGTCACACCATAATGCAGTTATATACTATGCCATTAAGGTGGACAGACACATATCGCTAGCTAGCATTTATATACATACTCTCCTTAAAAATATATTATAATTTACCGAAAATCTCATTTTCGGTAACTCACCACAATGAGTAAAATCGTCAAATAAAAATGACGTCAAATGGTCCAACCAATTAAACAATTGCATGCACATTATTTAAACCAAAAGTCCACTCACAAGTTAGGCCTAAGCCTGAAGTCGGTCTGAAGCCTCTTCTGCTAGAGCTTCCTCACGTCCTGATCCAAAAACATAATTAAATCCTCAACTATATACCAACGCTTAAATAAAAATAGGTAAAATTAAATGTGGCCTTATCTACTCTCATTCTTACCTAACTTTGCAAATCCTAAATTGATATCGTCCAAACTTCACCACAAATATCGGCAGCCTTAAATCTACCTTCTACGGCCGATACAACAATAATCTAACGGTCGGATTCTATGCAAAATAACAGCTAAAATACCAAACTTCGAAAAATCTCAAATCTATCCAAAATTCCTCCAAAAATTCCAAAACTCACCTCAAAAACATCCCCTTAATATTCTACATCAAAAACCACAAAATTTCCCAAAACAGCGGCGGCCGACTCAGGCGACCTGCAAAAGCTACCAAATTTTAACAGCATCTTCCTCTCAATCTTCTCTACAACTTTCCTAACTAGCACAAACATCAATTCCAAGCTTAGATAGGGTAATCGAACTGAAACACTTAAAAAGCCTTAGAATTTCATTCTCCGATTTCTCCTTACCTAGCTCAAGAGGGAGGGAGTCCTTTGGAGGGATTGAAGCACGGGAGGAGGGCTTCCTTTTGAGCCAAGGCTCGCCAGCTATGGCGGCCGGAGGAAGGAGTTCCGGCGAAAAACCCTTTTCGGCAGTCTAATCTTTCGGGGTTGACCGCTCCTTCACAGCGGCGTTCCGCGCGCGGGCACCGGTCCAGGATGAGAGAGGAAGAGGCAAGGGTCCGAACGGGACCGATCTGGCGGTCGGTGGTGGCCGAATGGCGGCGGACGGTGGTGGTGAAGTTTCCGGGCGGAGGGAGGAGAAAATCGGGTGGGAGGAGAGAGAAGTGAGTGTTTTGGGCTTTTGACCACAAAAAAGGCCCGGTCCAACTTAATAAATAAAACTCAACTCCAAAATTTAACACCCCAAAATAATACCCCAATAAAACTTACATTTTTATTGATAACTTTTACATGCTAACTCCGATTTTAACGCATAGCATGTCTACTAACTCGTAACAACATCCTCTACGACTTTCATGAAGAAAGTTTTTCCCAAATTCCATACGGAAGAAAAAGTCAACTTTGGAGTCTTAAATAGTAAACGGTTACTTAAAACGGTAAAAGACTAAAATAATACCAAAGTAAATAACCGTAAAATAACTTAAGAACCAGGGCGTGACACTTTGAGTTAGTAAACTTATTGAATTGTTATTGGAAGTGGGATTCTTCTAGATTAGCATTTGTTATTGTGGGAGATGTGATGAACTTGGAGAGCAGAAAGGCTCCATGAGTACAAGGTTGGATTATGATTTTAGAAGTGTGTCTGCATATGTTTTTAGGAAGGGTTCTTCATTTTTAAAGGAGATTATGCCGAATTTCCGGTAGCATCTCATTTGGAGGTGGTCCCCGCAGGGTTCATTACGGATTTCAGAGTGAAATCTGGGGTGGGTCATGACAGCTTTACGATCAATCATGGTGATATTCCTTGTCCAAGATAACATGAACCTCCTTCGCTAGTTGCGCTCCCGATGGCGAATCCTCCTACTGCTCATCCTTTGATGGTGATTCGTGGCAACACACCCATCTCCCTCTCAGTTCCTAATGCAACTATGCCTCTTATCCCAAAAGATAAGAGGATGATCACCATCAAAGAAGTCCATGTTTTCCCTTCTCTTACAAAAATCACAGGAGTTAGGTGTGGAAGGAGGGATGAAGATGAGGCAGAATGCAAGCATGTGCGTCACTCTTTGGCTATGGTTCCTCTACCCCTAAACCCTAATAAATTAGGGGCATTAGGGTTTTCAGTTGTTGTTGATGGTAACCTCGGCATTGCAAGGATTGGGAAATCTCCAAAGAAAAGGGGTCGACCACATGGTAGCAAAAACAAGAAGAAGAGTTGTATCGCAAAAAAAAAAAAAATAACAAGAAGAAGAGCTTGACAAACATGTTCGACTCCATGGCACCAGGAGCGGTGATGGAGGAGAAGGAAGCTACATCTGAATCTGAGGAAGGTTGTTTTCCTAGTGCGACTAGGAAAAATCCCTTCCAAACCCTATCGTAGTCTTTATTTCTACTTCACGATAAAAAGTACACCAATAGGTCTTAGACCTCTATTCGTTGAGAGAGTGACTATGTTTGGAAGAGGAATGTTATTTTGCTTTATTATGCTTTCTAGTATTTTATGTCCACCTTTTTAGACGTAGTTTTGAGGATTGTTTTGTGTGTGAGTTTCAATTCGTAGTTTGTGTTAAGTACTTTGCTTTGTATGTGAGTAATCTTCAGATTATTCAGGTATTGATCGTTCTACGATCGTTGATTGGATTTATGCCTAATGGAGTTACTCTAATTCTTTCAAAAAAAGAAGGGGTCTCAATATTGTTGGTTTAGTTTGTTCCTTTGTGTTATAGTTTTCAAGCTAGGAAAGTATGTCCATCCTCTTACACAATTACAGTGATACCAAGCTTTCAACAGTAATCTGTGTTGATATTGCCGTGGAAGAATTGGTGTACTGATTCTCTTCTATCAGGTGCAACTAAATGCCACATTCACCGTTGTTGCACAAGGCCTCCGAATATGATGGACCGATCATGTAGCTTACCGCGCTTCAGCCACGCCAAGACCCACGCGATCTGCCGTCGAACCAGGCCATTAATTAAGGAACCACCCAAAGACACAAACACCGTCGTAGTCCCTTCTTCCCTCACAACGCAACCTGACCCCTGGAGAACTCCTTGATCTGTCCAAGTTGTCGATAGTATCGTCCGACTTATTCTAGACCTGCAAGGGGGCCGGCAACGGCTCGTTCGGCGACGACAAAAGGAAGCGACGCCGGACAAACAATTCGCTCCCTTTACATCTCTAGGGGTTTTTCTCCGACGTTGAGACATTCTACGTGTATTATTTTTTTTATTACATCATTATTACTCTTAATTTTTTTTCCCCAGGGATTGATTGATCCTTTCAAAAATAATGGTTCTCTTCAGGTCGTGTAATGGGGTGATTGTAAAAGAGATTATGCTGCATGATGGAGGTCATGAAGTTAGTTTATCTGGATGCCATATTGGGCTAGACCTAATGCAACCACACCCTCCAATTAATTAAAGCCCATCTTCTGATCTCATTTCGTCAAACCCCATTTTTATTTTCGTTTTGTCGATTGAGTTGACAAATCCAAATAACAATTATTGGCATCCAAAACACATGAAAAACGAGCTAAGCAAGAGTATAATACAAGTGATAATCAGCTGGTTAAGTTGTCAAATAATGATGCTTATTTGGGCCCTCTAGTAGTCTTGTCATCCACAATCATGAAACAAATTTGATGTAACTCCGACTCTTAATCCGTTTGACACCCGTAGAATATGTTTAAATTCTAACGTACAATTATTAAATAAAAATATCTAAAGAGGCTTCGCTATTTAAACATCGACATATGATGATAATAATGTTTTCTTTCTCATTTAACGTTACACTTGACGTACTATCCTGCAATGTCATCAAGACCTTGAACAGAAAACTCGATCAAGAACATCTTAAATCATTACCGAACTATGAAAACGCCGTCGACATTATTCCGACCCCAAGTACTCGGAACAGAGATAGCGAAAAGGGTTAAAGACCGTGAGGTCATGAGGTGGGGGGTTGGCTTGGTCTGCCCCAAAAACAGACACTTGGGGGTGATGAATGGCAGAAGTAGCCACATAGCAAGTGTGTGTGGCCATTTCTGGGCTTTGAGTTGGCATCACCAAACCACTCTGATTCAGTTCCACTCTCTCTCTCCCTCTCTGTCTATCTCTCTCTCCAGCAATCATGCGACCGACAGGAGCTGGGGACCCGCAACAGATCAGCAGTGAACTAAGAAGACAGGGGCCCACGAACCTTTTTTCTGACGGTCGCTGATGAAGGAAAGCTCAAGTGGCCACGTGGGGGCTGATCAGGACGGCCGGGGGGAGTTGTACTGGACAAATGTATACGGATACGGACATACGTAGGCGTATTTTGTTACGTAGAGGACGTCGGGGGGTAAAATAGTGAAATACCTCCATGTTTGACTTTGGAGGGACGCGTGGCTCACGTGAGGAGGATGGACGGATGACCTCACATGCGAGCATTTAGGGTTAGGGTTGCTTTGTCGGCGTGCAAACGTCTGCATGGGTTGGCAGGTCGTCGTCTTCCTCCAACTCCTTCCCCATTAAAATTAGGGTTATAAGCTATGTGGTAGATAGTTAGATACCAGTCATGTCATGCCTGTGTTTATATATAGTTATTTACTGGGTGCCATCATATTCATATATAGTACTAAGGGTGGCATTCTTACCCGGTGGGTAAAACCCGTGGGTGTACACCAACCCAAACCCAAACCCAAACCGGTTTGTGGGTAAATACCTAGCGGGTAATACCCGTTATACTATGTGCTGGGTTTGAGTAATTACTCACTCATTTTTAAATGGGTAAAACTCTTACCACTCATTACTCATTATGTATTTTATTATCAAAAACAAAAAAATTGAATTTCCTAGGTCTTCATCCGATCCTCCACGGCGGTATTAAAATTTCACGTACTCCACGGCGGCGAGGTCGGGGAAGTTGCCAACGGCGTGGTCGAGGTGGCGGAGGCCGAAGTCGAGCGGGAAGGAGAACAATATCGGCTCGAACCCTGAGAGGAACCTCGAGTCCGGGTTTGGGTCGGATTTTTGGGCATAACAACATCGTCGTAGTGATGGACCTCGACGATGGTGACGAGGCTGTGGAGGAGGATAGGCGAGGATTCGGGTTCGGTGCCGTGTGAGACGCCGACGTGGAAGGCAAGGTCGGCGTCGACCCCAGGAGAAGCGGAGGGCGGCGTGGTTCTGCGTTTTTTTTTTTTGGTCAAAAATGGTTATGCGTTTTTTTTTTTTGGTTCAAAATAGTTTTGCGTTTTTGGTTGACCTTGGAATTGGGTAAATTATGGGTACCCATGGGTATTACCCATTGGTATTTTTCAATTACCCATTACTTAGAAAAAATACCCATACACAATACCCATACCCAGAATGCCAGAATTTAATACCCAAAGAAATATTTACCCACAGGTGGGTTTTAATGTCAACCTTAATATATACATGTTCCAAATGCTTTATTTATATATGCGTTAATGTTCATCGATCTCTTTGCCGGGGAAAGCTCTCTGCAGCTTGCTTGCAAGTAGGTTTTCCAGGTAGTGATTATAGGTTTTTCTTCTTTCTTTCTGCTTTCGATCTCTCTCTCTCTCAGAGATAAAAGTTGGATGAACAGATGGAGTAGTGTACTTGAGATGGAACCGTTGCCTTTAGGTGCTTTTTACACTAGTGCGTGTTGATGGGTTTTGCTTTATGTTGAGGTTTGGCCGGTGTGGGTGTATAAACATACGCCACGTCCTCGAAGGTTTTGTGGATCTTGTTGAGCGCAAGATGAAAGGCATTTTTCACTTGATTCGTTATCACCCTTGTTCAGCTAGCTAAGACTACACACACATCTATAATTGTTGGTGAGCAATCTGCCGTTTGGATCCAAGAATGTTCATCGTACCAATTGCTCTACTTAATCAGATATTATTTTTGAATTTTTGTTAATTAGTGAACTTTGTGTGGATCTTTTGCTCCTCCGATATTCTTTTCTTTCTCGAACAATTCAATGAAAGCCTATGTATATTTCAATTCAAGCCATAAGTGAGATGATCATCTCAATAGTATGAAAGACATATCTTTATTAAAAGACAGGACCTAAAATATATGACTGCCATAAATCTTTATCTTCCAAAGTAAATCTTTTCATCTTATCCCAATTCCCAAATTGGATAGGAAAGGAAGTCCTGCTATTATTGAAAGTTCGAAACGCATTATCTGTGAAAGTGTGGATTAGATCCATACCATGCGCTTACACTAGATAACGCACGATTATATGACCCATTCGTACACACAACACTTTACAATCCTATCAGGTAGTAACACATGTAATTAAGATTAGAAGCTTTCTAGTGGATTATCAAACGATTAAATTACCAAAATGATTGAAAGAAAACGACCACTTAATAAAAAAAAATGGACCTAGCTCCTTTTATACAATTTCATGCGTGATTGTGAAAGCAAGCAGGAGACTAAATCTATTTGATAATCCGTGGATCATCTTTCTCAAATCAGTGTCATGTGGAGATATCACGGCAAGCTATTAGAGAATAGCACTTCATACTTTTACAATATCCCGTTCCCTTGTATTCTAATGCATCTTTCAGCTACACATATGTTGTCTTCTGTTATATGAACCACGATTCAAGGAAATAAAACTAGGGCAGCTGACTTTTAGGAAATTTAGAAATCTACTATATATGATAGAGACCACCAAACATCCATGAGGAAAAGTGAGGGCAGGAGATAAAAAGATCGAGACAAAATACTTTTCTTTTGCTTTGGGGGATAAGAAAATGAAGAGAAATGTTGTGTTTTATTTGTTAATATGATCAATGGATGCTTACTTGTCGCACATTTCAGTAAAGAAGATCGATGCTACTGCCGCGGCCCTGCCAACTTTTGTGGTCGGCCTCCACGCCCAGCCACTTCGATCAATATGATGATTTGAACGTTGAAGTGATCAAAGATTCAAGAGTTGAAGTTGTTCGGTGGCGACCCTTGGAGCCAATTATACAATATTTTTATAGTCTGGTTGGATGAAACGTCTGTATCATCAGTATATTGGAAGGTATGGTGTTTGCTTTCAAGTTTCTACGTACCTAGAACACCTATAATTAATATACACAATATCAGGGTGTTCAATATAAGGCTGAATATAAGCTGCACATATATTGCATGCCGATGTTGTTTACATGACACACGAGTTTCTATTTATTGCTCCATGATACACAAGCAACTATATATAACGTAAAATATCAGAACGAAAAACTAACATAACATACAAGATCTGTCGGTGGTCTAACAAACTCATCATAAAATACGTAGCTTGATAAATCGGAAAATACATGGGTTGCATATAGATATATGTTCATATTATGATATCATGTGTGAATATGATTCTGGTAATTAAACCAATAATTTAGGTGGGGGGTCCTATAAGCTATAACCACATATATAATCCAAAACTTAGCACATGGAATTAAAATTCGTGTCAATTCCATAATCTAATGAGTGAAATGGATTATTAATTCATCATATTAGTTTGGCCATCAAGGAAAAATCTCATAACCACCGAGTTAATTCGTTAGATATTTTTTGGACCCTAAATGACAAGTCTAATGTGTGATGCATGGCTAAATATGTTAAGATATCATTTAATTGGATCCTAATTGCATAATCATGTTCTTATTCTCTAAAAATGTCATAAAAAATCAACAATGAGATCCGGTCGCATCCTCCTACTTATTTCATGATAATGTCATCATGATGGTCAATCCAATTAAAACAAAAATCAAATTAAGTTTCTCAATGCGGCACTTTGTACACCTACTTCCTTGAACCACAACCTCCCCTCATGTATGCAATCGTTAATCACCACATCACCTCAAGTTAATTTAAGTTTCGAGTATTAGACAACAATTTTGAGGTAAACCAACATTTGAATAGAACAACACATCGAGTCACCTCCTGGAGCTGTGAAAAATTGAAGCAGGGCTAGAAGGCTAGAAGAGCATAAAATCCTACGGACTACAAGTCTAGAACAAGTGGAATCGCAAAAGAAGAATCTGTTATTCTGGCACCGAAACTCTGTGATCCGAAACCACCCTCACATTTAACTCGTAATTAATTTTGACTGCCCTTCTTCTCTATCCTTATCCGTATCTATACGCTTTCTCTCTTGCAAAACAAATATACGATTACGAAAGCATACCACACCATCCATTTTTAGCTTTTGCTTCCCCTAGATTTATTCCTCTCTCCTCTCTCTCTCTCTCTCTCTCTCTCTCTCTGAGTCCTCAGACTTCTCTCTCTTACCAATTTGTCGGTGTAAAAATCAGATCTTGCAGAGCATACATACATACAAACTCTGTTGCTTCCATCTCTGCTTCTGCTTCTTGTTCTTGTCATTGTTTCTTGGGAAACCCAAGTGGGATTAGGAAGAGGGTGTTGGTTTGAATTGTGTTGTGTTGCGAAATGTTTAAGCTTTATGCGCTGGATGCTAATTTATGGTGGTAGTTGGTGGGTGGTCTAGTTATTATTGTTCAGTGATTGGGATTTTGGGTTTGGACTTGGAATTGGAGGTCTTGAAGTGCATGAGGGATTTGGTTTTCTGGGTTCCATGCTGGGTCAGGGATTTGGGTTTGAGAATAAGCTGGGATTCTGGGCTTTTGATAAGAAGCAGAGGTAGGTGGGGCAAATGTGGCTAAGTGTTTTTGTGAGAATTGACTACTGCGTTTGGTTTTGCTCTGCTTGATCTCAACTGGGTGTGAGGTTTTTTGGCTCAGTTTTTTCGAGATTTTGAGTTGTGGGTACAATAATGCAGCAGGATCACAGCAAAAAGGTGAGTTTTTTAGTGGTTGGTTTTGACTGTCTCTTGATTTAGTATGTGATCCCAGTGTTGCTTTTTCTTTCTAATTGTGTTTTGAACATTGAAACGTCTCATGATTCATTTTATGAGTGAAATTTGCATAATTGGATTCATAGCTGTTTGTTTTTCCTGGGAAGTTTTGATCTTTTTGATCATTGAGCACTAAAACGGTAGATCATTGAAGTTTTAATTTTCTGAACTCTCTGCTTTGCTGATCAAGTGACGCATCTTCTGGTTTTTATGAATTTGCTATTAGATTTCAACTTACCTTCCGATAAGGAAGAAAAACAAAAGGTACTGTTGGATATGTATGTAACAGTCATAATTGATAACGGGTTCCCATTCTTATTCTGGAATGGTTGTTATTCCTGGAATTTAATGATGCCTTTTTTTATCAGCTCATTATATGCCAATTACATTGATCCCTCCTCTCTTTCTTACTGTCTCTCTCTGTTGATATGACTCAGATTGGTGTCTAGTAAAGTGACAATTCTCTCTGGTCTTGATTTTCTCCCTCGTTTTATTAGACATATATTTCTTTTAGTTTGTTCAACAAAGAATGGATGAGCTGGTATTGGAGTCCCCAATTCCAAAATCAGGATTAGTTCTAGGAATTGGACGTTTTTGGTCTTTTACCTTTTTCATTTTGATTCTATTTCTATCTGTTTAGAGTTGACTTCAAGGACTTTTGAGAATTATTGTTCAAAGTATCTGATTAATAACATGGACCTTGGTTTTCTGGAATGCACGGTCAAACTAGCAAAATTAGGAATTTAATAAATTTATGGATTGTATTGATTGCATGCTATTTTAGGATATATAAGTTGTATTATTCTTTGTGCATCAACTATTACTGTATACTGATCTGGGAATCAATGCTACAGAATTCAACGGAGATGGAGTTTTTCTCTGATTATGGTGATGCCAATCGATACAAAATTCAGGAAGTTATTGGAAAAGGAAGCTATGGCGTTGTTTGCTCAGCAATAGATACTCATACGCATGAAAAGGTGGCAATAAAAAAAATACACGATATATTTGAACATATATCTGATGCTGCTCGTATTCTTCGCGAAATAAAGCTTCTCAGGCTGTTGCGACATCCTGACATTGTTGAAATTAAACATATTATGCTGCCACCTTCTAGAAGAGACTTCAAAGATATTTATGTTGTTTTTGAGCTCATGGAATCAGATCTTCATCAAGTTATCAAAGCTAATGATGACCTGACGCGAGAGCACTATCAGTTCTTTCTTTATCAACTACTTCGTGCATTGAAGTATATTCACACTGGTAATTGATGCTCGCTAATTTCTTTGTGGTTTCAAGTAGATAGGTTTTGTGCTCTCGGTGTTTCTAGTGGTTGATTGCCTCTGTGCTGCATTTAACTTCTCTTTTTCATTGTTATTGTACCTTGTTTTTGTAAATCTCTCTTATATCTTCCCTTCCTTTTCTCCTCTCTTGCATTTTTTATTCTTTAATTTTATGGGATATCATTGATTGTGGGCACTAATACTTAGCTACTTGCTGCAGCAAATGTCTACCATCGTGATCTGAAACCGAAGAACATATTGGCAAATGCAAATTGCAAGCTAAAAATTTGTGATTTTGGGTTAGCGAGAGTTGCGTTTAATGATACGCCTACAACAATATTTTGGACGGTAATCAATTCAGGATGTTTAGTCTATTTTTATTTATAAACTATGTTTATATGGTATCATTAGTATGTGGTAACATATTTTTAATATCTATGTAGATGCTAATACTTGTTCACCTTTAACGGGGCGTTTACAGGACTATGTTGCAACTAGGTGGTATAGAGCTCCAGAGCTTTGCGGATCATTTTTCTCTAAGGTAGAACTTCATGTAGAGTTTCCTACGTTTTCTCTATGTTCACAAGTTGCTTGATTTAAATCTAGTAATTATGTGTATCTTTGCCATTATCATATTCCTTTTCCCTGTAACTACGTGTATCGTTGCCATCATCAAATTCCTTTTCCCTTCAACTACTTCACCTTCTCTCTGAACCATTACTTTTGAAAATCAGTTTGTATTTACTATGGTTTTGACAAGCTGATATGGTGATAATATCCTTTTCCGTTAAAGAAAGATGACTGAGTCTTTTATTTCCTCTCATATTGAGATGAAGAGTGAAAAGGAAATCAGTATGTTGTTATTCCACTTTTAAATTACTTTCTAGAAAGATCTAAATATTGAGTAGTTGTGAAGTATCTCTTCTTTCCTACTTATTTTCTGAAACCATACAAATGCAGTATACACCTGCAATTGATATATGGAGTATAGGCTGCATCTTTGCTGAAGTATTAACCGGGAAGCCCCTCTTCCCTGGAAAGAATGTTGTTCACCAGCTAGATTTGATGACTGATCTGCTTGGCACGCCCTCATTGGATACCATATCTAGGGTATAGAAAACTTCACTTTCTTGATACTATGCTTTCTATTTCTCCTTTATGTCTTTCTTTTCAAGTTTATCCTTTAGATATGGTTATAACAACATCAATCTACTTTGGTGTCCAGGTTCGAAATGACAAGGCAAGGAGATACCTAACAAGTATGAGGAAAAAGCAACCTGTGTCGTTTGCACAGAAATTTCCAAATGCTGATCCCTTAGCATTACGACTTTTGCAAAGATTGCTTGCCTTTGATCCAAAGGACCGACCGACTGCTGAAGAGGTTGGTCATATTATATCAAAGTATCCATCATCCTTTTGTGTTTTCTGCTATGTGCATTTCTGTGCTATTTTCTGGCAAATTATGTGTGATTAATTGAGTCAGTACTTAAATGTAGATACTTTAGTCGGTACATGTATGTAGATAATTTGATCATCGTGTTAATATGGTATTTGGTTCTTTCAACAGGCACTGGCTGATCCTTATTTTAAGGGACTCTCGAAAATTGAGAGGGAACCCTCGTGCCAGCCAATTACGAAGATGGAATTTGAATTTGAGAGGCGAAGGGTCACAAAGGAGGATATACGGGAGCTAATTTTCCGTGAAATATTGGAGTACCATCCTCAATTGCTTAAAGATTACATAAATGGAACCGAACGGACAAATTTTCTCTATCCAAGGTTCAAGCAGCCATAGTATCTTTGATACACATTGTTGTACATATTAATTAAGGTCCTTTTTCCTACCTCATTTCTGATTTTGTGTGTATTTGTATGCAGTGCTGTTGATCAATTCCGGAAGCAGTTTGCACATCTTGAGGAAAATAGTGGTAAAAGTGCCCCAGTTATTCCACTTGAACGAAAGCATGCATCCCTTCCTAGGTAAAATATTGTTCTTTGGGTTCATATCTTCACCTGTTGACAAGCTTCTAACCAAGTTATGTATGTCAAGTACACATAGTAACCACTGTCATAGTACAAGGCTGGCCTATAATAATAGTATAATTAGCCAAGTACATTTTTTTTATTATGTTTTTTCTTCTTAAGTTTTAGTTTGAGGGTTCCATCACATGATGGTCTTTTACTGCCCTGCTTTTTGATCAATCAGTCCCCCATTTTCAGGGACATCTCCTTATTAGGTAGTGCGAGGGTTGACTAATTAGCCTAATAAGTCTGTCCCTCCAGCACTTTTAGCAATTCTAGGATGGTACCACATTATTAGACTGTTGAGGGCTGTAATGACAAGTTCATAATCCATTAAATGTTGACAGGTCTACAATTGTACATTCAAATACTGTTCCCCCCAAGGAACAACAAAATTATGCATACGTGAAAGATCAGAAACAAGCTGACGAGGTATACAAGAATTCAAGGGATACAGAGGGAATACATGTAAATCTGTCAAGAACCATGCAAGCACCACAAAGAATTCCTTTAGGTACACAATAACTTTTTTTGAAGAATCTGTAGCCGTTTTGATTTACTTGTGCTTCGATACAGTTTTAACTGGATTTGGTTTTACTTCTTCAGCTAAACCAGGTAGAGTTGTTGGGCCTGTTGTGCCGTATGATAATGGAAACATCGTCAAAGATGCTTATGACCGAAGGACGCTTGTTAGAAATACAGTACTGCCCCCTCAGGCTGTTCCTCCTTCTTATTGTTATCGGAAACCTGGTAGTGGAAGTCAAGAAAGGTCTGCAGTGGAAATGAATAGAGACTTCTCCTCGCAAACCAAGCAAGCGGTACAGTGTGGCATGGCATCAAAAGTAGCACCGGATGTAGCAATCAACATTGACACAAACCCATTTTTTATGACAAGGGTGGGAGTCAATAAGGTGGAACATGATGACCGAATTGCTATTGACACAAACTTCTTGCAGTCAAAGGCTCCATATGGTGGGATTGGTTCTGCTGCTGCTACTGCAGCTGCTCACCGCAAGGTTGGAACTGTTCAGTTTGGCATGTCAAGGATGTACTAGGGAAGCATTTAGACAGAGTTGGGAGATCAATCGTAGAAATGTTGCCCTAATGGTGCAGTAAATCATGAGGAAGAAGATGGAGCCAGTTCATGCGTAGGAAACAGGACGGATAAGCACTTTAAGGGAGGTTCAAAGCAGGTGATGGAGTGCTTTACTTTGAAAGAGCCACCACGGCTTTTCTTTTGTTGTGTTGGATACAAGTACACATTTATGTTGCCGCAAGAGACATTGTCAAGTGAAATTATACATTCAAATTCAAAAATGAAACTCTTCCCCCGTAATTCAAATGAAATGCAACTATGTGAACTGTACCTCTGTCCGCAACAATATCATAACAGTTGGCTCTCTATCCTCGAGGCTTCTAATAATGTAGAACGAGGGTGCGTTGAAGGAAAAAGAGCACAAATTTGCACTGTTGTCCTGTGAAGGAAGTAAATGGATCAGTTATGAGGAGTTAAGCTGTGGGAAACTGGGGGAATCAGAAATTGATATGTTTCTTTCATCATTCATCATTTCCGTCCTCTTACTTCAGACTTTGAACAGAAGTTGGTTAGCCTCTTATTTCTTACTTCAATCTAGTGATTGCATATACAAGCGGATCTAATCATCGGCTGCCAACGGAACACCAACCTAACCTACGTGATTTGACGTATAACTGGATTTGAACTATAAACATAATGAAAACAGAAGTCTCAAGACACATAGCAGAAGTCATAAGAAGCAGTGCAGGCAAGGCATTATGGGTGGCTCTGCTGTGCTTTGAATAATGTTTTGGTGAGATAATATCAGTATATCTTGTTTGGTGTTTCTCTTTGTTCCCCAACAGGAAGCTCGACTCTTAGGTTGTTTGTTGGGAGATACATGCATAGTATGGAAATGAATGCTCAAGAGTATAGATTGATCTCATCTCAGAGACCCATGCTTCTTGGATCATGTGGATTTTTTTTTTTTAAACTAAATATACCGCGAAGAATGAATTTATTTGAATTTTGTCAAAGAAATCAATTAGAAACATCAATAATAGGCCGTGGAGGAACATAACACATATATTCCGGCTACATTAGAAGCACGACAACTATCTTCATAGAGAACATCCTCAATGATAATAAGACTCGTTAATAGTTGAAAGTTTAAATAGTTTTGTGGTATCTATTTAGCTATCTGCTAAAACCCTACCAAATCCAAGTCCCAAAAAACGGATTTTAGGGCACCAAATAGCAAGAAGTATCTAAAACATCTCATCATGTAAACTGTTGGGAGATGCCCTCAGCACTATGCCAAGTTGAAAGAACACCAGGGATGGACATGCATATGTACAGTTGGTGATGGAGAAAAGGTGGGGGGAAGTAAATGAGTTGGCAGCCACGGGCATCCAGCAACAGTTTTCTTTCTGACTCGCAAACACTAGGAATTAACAACACTTTGCACAGCACAGCAGCAGCTGCAGCAGAAGCAAGCGAGCATGTCCATGATGCCTCAATGCCACAATCCAGTTCGAGATCGATGATCACTTGCCTCTTGTGATTATAATTATTAAGGGGAGGAATGGGGTGCACAATGTTCCATGCCATATCATTATTCAATACTCCCCCTACTTTGCTGTACATATGGACCCTCTTTGCACGTATGCCTTGTCCCAATGAGCACCCATCATAAGGGTCCCTTTCTTCACACCACATGCTTCCCTCTCTTCTCTCTTCTCAACATACTCATTTCATCCTCATTTACTCTTCATATCCAGTATCTCTTCATGATTTCCTTCTCATGCATAAGCTTTGTTAATTTGTTAACTAAAGATCAAGATAAAGTGTTCGACGTACGAAATGCGGTGGATTTGGGTTTTTGCAATAGGATTTTCGCCTACTTGGTTGAACTATTTCAAGATGAAGGTAATTGCTCTAATACATATCTACACATGCGACTTCAATTGATTCGACAACTTACACTTCTCAACTTAAGTGACAACATATTTACTTTACACGTACAAATGAGATTGCACAAAGTCCATGTGTCATACCAAATTATGTCGAAGATGATGTCTTTCTGTCTAGGATGTCTTTGCTCTGTTATCAAAACTGTTTTAAGTAAATCACAGACCAGAACACAATCTTTTTGGATCTGAGATTAGGTCACAGCTTGAGCTGCAAACATTGTACTTGGATGGAGTACGGCTCCTCCTTCCCCTAATTTATTTTAGAAGACAAAAAAAGGAAGGAGTAAACTATAAAAAACTCAAAGCTCCAGAATCCGATTGTGACTGATTGTGATCCAAGAACTGCTTTGAGTTTTGAGGTAGGATTTTATGAAATAGAATATTTTCCAGCAAAGAAAAAAAAAAAAGAAAGAAAAAGAAAGAAACACAGGCTGTAGTGTAGTGTAGGATGTAGTGTGGGAATGTGACAGCAGAGAAGAAACAAGGGGGTCTGATCACATGGAGCCCCATATGCCCAACAAAACCAAATCTTAACACTATCAATCCCGATGATGATGATGATCCAAATCAGATCACAATCAACCTCCGCTGGTTTCCTCCTTGGAAACACCACCACCACTCCTCCATTTACACCACCTCACCCGCCGCTTCACTTCGAGTAATTATTCTGCGGTCCTCAAATATCATTAGCATCGCTGCCTCCAATAGAATAGCTACATTTCAGCGTTAAACTTTGAGTTTTTTTTTTTTTTTTTTTGGGTATGAAATAACTAATAGAGTATATGCAAGTGAACCGAGCAACTAATATGTAATATTTTGATACGGTCATCAACGTCCTATTATCGTGTATGTATTCTAATACCGTTAACAAAATTGAAACCTAAAAAAATAGTCTTAAGTTATTCCAACACAGGAGGTGAGGATTTAAAGTCGAATAAGAGATACTTTTATTATGAGCGTTAAATTTAATCGGATTAAAAATGAAAATGAAATAAAAGAATTTAGGGTCTCTAGTTTTCATTTGATTTTTGCATACAACGATTTGAAGACTTACACATTAATGGTGCAAATGCACATTGGTGCATAGAATCCGCTCCGCCAAGTATTGGAGGTGCCCTAACAAACAGAAAACCGCAACAAAAATCCTCTGGTGACTCCGCTTCCAAGCTAATCCAAATAGAACACTGAAGACACTAAGAGGGGAAGATAGTAAAACCATATTAACGGGGACGAAAATGAAAATATAAGAGAAGCAAGCCGGTCTAAATTACAAGCATCTTTTATTTATTTGTTTTAAAGAGAAATCATAATGAATTTGTTAAAAAATGCTCCTATCGAGAATCTTTAAACGTAAAATTTTACAAAAACCGCTATAACAAAGTAAAAGATTTGACGTCAAAATCAAACTATTCAGCGGACGAGCTCGGTGACTTGAGAACAGGGCGGTCCGTACTTAACCGCAGCGGGGGAGAGCTGGCTTTGTATTTTCTTAGTTAATAAGGTGATAATAGTGAGAAGAAAAAAAAAACGAACGAAACGGGATTAGGGGGTATTTGAGGGGCTCAAGGGGTGGGGTCCGGAGGGGGGTGGACACGTGGCGAGCATGCGAGGGGAAGAGATGTAGATCACAGGAAGAAGAAGGAGCACATGGGGGTGTAAGGTTCAAGAAAATCATGTGATCACATGTGCTCTCTCTCTTTGCCTTTTGTTTTGTACCGTGGGTCCCACCCCCGTTTTCTCTATGCAAAACACTAAAACCTATCCACACCTGATTCCCCCTCACTCGCCCTCCCCTGCGCGTCTCCCTGCTCTCCCCCCCCCCCTTTGTTTTCTCTCTCTTTCTTTCTTTTTTTGGGGTAAATATTACTAAGCCCGAATTCCTTTGGTTTTTATTTTTTTATTTTTATGAAACCCTGAATTCCTTAGTTACGTTTGAGTAATCGAGTGATTCGAGTCCATTGCATTTGCATTGCAACTTTGATCTAATTTTGAAGGAATGTGTTATAAACTTATAATAACAGTCTTTTGTTTTTTGTTATTGAAGCTCTTGTCATCATATATAAAGGTTATGCTCAACCGGTTATAATTGATATTTGTGTGCGTTGACTTTGATGATTGTGATGACAATGCTAAGAATCATTTATTATGTTCGGTATAGATTTTATAGATAGTCTATTTACTTATTCTGATAGGTTAATGATAATTATTTTCATGTATCTTAAGTAATTTTTTGAATGATACGTGTAATTTTATTTTTGTAATAGAAACAATATGGGTGCGCATATGCGTTTGAAAACACACTGTTGTTATTTTAAAAATTGATTTTATGAGTAGAGAAAGAGTACCTTGGTTAATGTTTTATCGTCGAAAAAAAAAACAAGGTTAATATTCTTTCTTTTAATTTAGGTTAATTTCTTTTTGTTGTTGGTGTTAATCTTGATAGAGCAAAGGAAGAGTGACGACGCGCCTGAGTAGACTAGTGAGGCACAGCGCTAGAGTCCAAATCCCAAACCAGGGCTTGGGAAGCCAAAACTAAGCGGGCCATGCTTCGTTGGCATTGACATTTCTAGAGCTCAACAATAATTTAACGCCAACCTCATACTCACTTCCTCACTCTCACACCCTTCATTTCATTCCCAAAGTCATAACCCCCTTCAATTCTCTTCTCCTCCTTCAATTCTCTTTTCCAGATTACACATCCATGGAGATCGAGAATACATCCCAGACCCAGATACCCAAACCCACATTGAAGAGAAAGCAAAGAAAAACCCACATGGGCAGTAATGCAGTGCATGAATCCCACACAGCAAATTCAAGCAGCAGCAGAAGAATCAAAGCAAGAAGAGAGAGTCAGTGCATGAAGAACAGTGCTGCTTCCCAGGAAAGCGCAAAAGATGTAAAGGCTCATGGTGGTGAGGAGGAGGCTGCTGCTGCTGATGATAGGGAGGAGGTGGAGAGGAAGATAGAGGCATTGCAGAGGATTGTGCCAGGAGGTGAGTCACTTGGTGTGGACAAGCTATTTGAAGAGACTGCTGGGTACATTATGACCTTGCAGGTTCAGCTCAAAGCCATGAAAGCCCTTGCAAGCTTTTTTGAGGGGTTGGAGAAGGAGAAGAAGAAGTTTGGAGCTTGAGTAAGGAGGGAGCTAGGGAGGTTCTCAATTGGTTTCATTATGAGAGACCAAAGAATCCATCTTTTTTCTTCTTCAATGCTAAATTTTTCTTTGTTGGGTAAGTAGTGGGTTAATGGGTACCTTCTTCTTCTTCTCTTTCTCCTCTCATGATGTTAATTTTTTTTTTCTTTCTCTTTTGATATTTGTAATGAGCTAATGAATAGGAAATTAAAGATCAATGTTCTCTAGCTAGTACTAAAGAAAATTAATGTAATCACTGCCTTTTGATTTTATGGTGTAGGGATTTAAGACTGTTGGGATGTTGGATGAATGAGCTGCATCATATATTCATCACATAATTATGTGCCTATTCAATTTTTCAGGTCATGAAAAGGACCCTGTCTCAGAATTATTCTGATTGATTATCTCAAGGCCTGTGAGCTGTGATTAGACAATGATAATCTTCCATTGTATTTTGCCAGTCTTAGGTTGCATGCATTTTGGGTGTCTCCAAGTGTGACTGCATGTGTTTTATTTAGTGATGCATATCAAATTCTTGGGTAATTCTTATTAGCTCCTAAACACCCTTCTGTGATCCTTCAATCTTGTCAAGCTAAGAAAGTGGGATTTGTCATTTGGGTGTTGGCAAACGTTTGATAAAATCCAAACCATGAAATTGAAAATGTTCCTAGATAGATTTGTCTATTGCGATTAGAGTGAAGAATAGTCTAATACCATATTATACCAAACGCACAAGGACAATTCTAACGCAATCTAGTCCAGCAATCCAATATCCCATCCATTTCAAAAACGCAATGTGAGTGTGTCCAATACAAGATCCAAATGAGAAAGGGTTCGGAAACAATTCTTTACCACCACTTGATATGTGTCGAGTGTCGAAACGAACTTTATGGGTTCGTTGGGTAGCACTGAGGAGAGAGTTGGGTGCATGTACTGGGGTACATTGCAAAGAGCTGTGTAGGGTTTTGGGCACTAGAACAGAGTGTGAGAGAGAGAGAGAGAGAGAGAGAGAGAGAGAGAGAGAGAGAGAGAGAGAGAGAGAGAGTGAGCAGAGAGGGGACTCAAAGTGGTGTGAGAGAGATAGATGTTGTAGAAGAAACAAAGGAAAAGTGATGTTGTCTAACAGAAAAGCACAGCACTGCCATGGCAGGTGGTCCTCATGGAACATTCATGGTATTAAGGCTATATACTGAAAACTGATAAGAAGCCCAGACAAATGTTGGCCTTGGATACCTGTATAACTCTGGCAAAGAGGCTGTAAATTTCAAACTTATTTCCAATTTTGAAACGAAAATTTACCTATGAATATTAGATACTCTCTTTACTTCATCATATCTTTCAACCAACACATGGGACGTGGGAGAAGTGAAATTAGGCCCGACCTTGGTTTTTTGTCCAACATTGTTGTTGTGTCCTTGTAATCTTGTACCAAAAGAGAACTAAAAAAACATGATGAAAACCCTAACCCTTCTTCCTTGCTCCCGGACTGCCTTCAATCGGCCACCTCAACCTTGCATTGCTAGACTCGGCCGATGGTGTAGGGTTGAGGGGTGAAAAGGTACCTTCAAGGCTTTAGCATTAGAAGAGAAGGATGTTGTAAGGATAATCCTGGCCGTACATTAAGATTGGATGTCCCAGATGATTTCATTCATGCTCAAGTACTGGAACTTAAAGGTTTTTTCTAGCGCATTCCAAAACTTGGTTGCAGTTTTCCCATCAATTTTGCACGATAAATAGGCTAATAGGCTAGAAGATTGCTCTACTGGAGTCTTTGCTCG
Organism: Fragaria iinumae; assembly: GCA_009720345.1. Classification (NCBI taxonomy): domain Eukaryota; kingdom Viridiplantae; phylum Streptophyta; class Magnoliopsida; order Rosales; family Rosaceae; genus Fragaria; species Fragaria iinumae. Next base: position 33,762,706 of record CM019122.1, on the reverse strand, counting down.
TCTTCATACATGGACTTGGGGCTGGATGTCGTTATGTGGCTTTTGGGAGCTGGTATAATGGTATACACTTTCTAAGCAGATGATTTCTTATCAACTAGTATGTTTACACTTCCAGCGATCCAATCATTATCTGAAAGTAGAAAATTACAATCTTTAAATCAAACCTCGACACAACAAGTCCATGTATAAGAAAGACACAAAGCATGAGGAGAAGACATACATGAACGAAAATGGCTGACTTAGAAGAAAGATTGACAAACAACATCAGCATATAATCAACGGAGGAAAATTAGACTACACGAGGATGAGGGACTGTAGAACAAGCTTTCACATCTGATATAGTATCCATGCCAAGATGCCTGCCATTCTCTAGTCTCTACAATCACTTCCAAGTATGCTTTTGTCATATAGACTCGCATATAGCATGCAATTATGTACAGCTCAGGATGCCAATTAGGTTAGCTCAAGTATGCTTTCTTAACCTCCATTTTCTTTTTCTTCTTAAAGGAATACGATCTTCTTCTCGATCGGTGAATACCGAACACGCACACTCACTCTCACGTTGGAAAACACTCATTATTGAAGCAAAATAAACTTCCATGCAATGCATAGCAGGTACTGGTATTCGAGGACGACGATTCCCAGGAATGAAAGATAACATATGCATTGTTTATAAAGAAAAAGACGTCCAAAAAGCTCAAGTTAAAGACGAAAACCAAAGAAGATTCTGCTTTTATTTCTCTTGATATCATACGCCGACACGGCCAGAAACCGGCACTAGCGCCGGGAAGCAGCCCATGAGAATGACTGAATGAAACCAAAATGTTTTGATCGAGTCGAAGCCCTAGTTCCTACTCAAAAAGGGTTTTGGCAATAAGTGGTACTTTTTAAAATTGATTTGGTTGTTAATAGTTGCATCATCAATAGTATTGCACGTAGAAACTAAACACAATGTACGTTATAATGCTTGATAATAAGATACAATCATACAGGCGAACCATCTTTTTAGATATCATGTTTATGCACGTATACCTTATGTAGCAGTTGATATGACACAAACACATCATTTAATGAAATTTTGTGATATGTTAGAATTCTTGTCAATAAGCTGTCAAATAAGGTTGGATGCATATGATACCGAAAGGTGGTTGACCTCTCCTCAAGATACATAGAAGGTTTGGGCAACCTACTCACTTTATAGCAAATTACTTTGAATACTTTAGGACAAGGACACATCTATGAGCACTCATTTTCACCGAACATTAACACATAACTAATGAGTATCTAACTGAGGCACACTTTAGGGAGGAATAATGAAGTTGTAGTTGGGCAACGAGTCGTCCTAGTTTTTTGGTCGAGGAAGGTGCGTATGTCTAGTTGCAAATATGTGGAATTTATGTTGTAACGTTTAGAATCTACTATAATTTAGTAAAATCGTAACCTTATTTTATAAACCTTATACTTAGTTATGATGTATGATATTGTTACAGGAGTGAGTTAGGAATTACAATCAACAATTTTAAAGGCTCATATCGTATATCTTTTATTAGGCGGATGTTTTCTTTTGTACAAGATTTCATATTCTTTCCATCGAAAATATCAAAACCAAACCAAAACAAAATGAAAAATTAATATGTGTTATAGGATATTCCATATGTGTGTCTTGACCTTATACTATTAGGATATGTAGTTAGAATATAACTATGTATTCCTTATCATTACCATATTGGTACTTTGTAATTCCCAATATAAATGACTCATATCAATGAATAAGATGATGATTCTCTATTCTTTTATTAGATCTCTTTGTCTCTACCGTTTATACTTCATCACGTTATCATGCACTTTGTTCTAACCTTAGAACTAATAGCCCACCATTTGTTTTCCGAAACCCTAAAAAGTGTTTTTCGGCTCCTCTGTATGACCGCCACTGCCGCTCGTTTTCCCGGCCGCTGTCCAACATCACTGGCTGCCAATCCCTTGGCCGCCGCCTGCCGACGATTCTTGGTTTCCTTCGACTACAATTTTTGACTTCTTCAAGTATTTGAAGTTTCGAAAGGTATGTTTTGAAACCCTAAACTTTTCCAAGTTCAATAACTCGGGGAGGTTAAAATCCTTTCCTCCCTTCTCCTTCTCCATCTCCATTCTATGCTTGGGATTTTGTTCGTGCATGTACCAAAATCTCGGAATTTTATTCGCGGGTCAAGAGTGTTTGATCACTCTTGTTTCCTTGTCAGGGTTATATATGATCAACCCCGACCTTTCTCTGGATTGTGTTCGATCAATCCGAGGTCTTTTTCCGAATTGTGTTTGATCAATTCGCGGTTTTTCCGGATTGTGTGTGATCAATCCGAAGGACAAACCATTAAAAGCATCGTTTGTGACCTCTATCGAGTCTCATAACAGCTTGGTTTTGTATGCAAGAGCAATGTAACATTCTGCTCCTTTGAGTTTTGACGTACTCGATGCCTAAGGCGAATCTTCGCTTGGTATCTGTGGAACCTTTCATTTGAAATGATTAAACCACATGTTTTGACCCCCAAGTTAACAAGCCTAGATGTCGAGATTTCACATCTCATGCGCCTAAAGTCTTTGACGCGCCACATCGACAAAAGTCTTCAATGGCAATCTGTGCAAAAAGTAATGACCACAATGTACTGTGGAATGCATTCATGGAGCGTTTCTTGAAACGTTCATATAACTCTACTTGTTGAGTTATTAGTCAAGTGGATTGCTTACCACTTCAAATAACTACATATTGTCGATGATCTTTTGTGGCATCATGATCCATGATCTTTAGCGGATTCGATCATCATCTAGTTCTCTAAGTCCTCCAAGTTGGTTTGAAATTACTAACGAGACTTGATTTTGATCATACAATTGCAAACGGGAATTGTATATACGCCAATGTGATAAACGTATTTTAGATTTTTCCCTAATGTGGGGACAACAATTTGGGTCACGGTAACAGCAGAAAACGCCGTGCCTATGTCTAGAAAAGAGGAGGTGTCGCCGGCCCTAATGGCGACACTCCCGATCTAGACACCAATTTGTCAAAACTACTCATGCCAGCTCATGACAATGCAACCGTTGTGGATCTCCGGATTACTGGTTCAAGAGTTATCGAGCTCTCCTTAAAATTGTGAATGCATACAAAAAGGTACGAAAAAATCAATATGTGGACAATAACGTCATCCTCATGATCACGAATTTCAAAGATTCGGATCCAGCTCTAGCTATCCCTGACTTTGACGTCATTGGCTAGACATTGATTTTCTTTCCAAGCTATATGCAATAAGGAGTCATATCAACGTCCTTCGTCTATTTGAGACCTCGATGTACTCACATTAGCAATAATGAATGTCTTGAGAATTTTTTCGAAATTAGGAAACTATTCTCCTCTTATGGTTCGTATTGATCTACAAACAAGATGTACATTTTTACATCGCCCTTAGAAGCATGACATATTTACAATCTACATGGTTAGATTGTGCCGTTTTGGTCTCTTCCAAGTGAAGATGACGCACGGCCTTGCATCCTCAAGGAGGATCGCCAACGTGTTTCCAGTTAAGTCTTCTATCCTATAGCAGATTTTCCATCATCAATTGTTCAACTAGGTTCATCCAAGCTCAGTGTGATGTCTTAGAATTGTCTGAAATTAAGGAGAAAATGGTTTAAAGTGTGCCTCGCACTACCGACCCTCCACGGACATGCCTGGTCATACTGACTTGTAGTTACCGAAAACTTTTGATTTTGGATCCCCCTACGCTATTAAACCAATTTTTGTCTTGCAAAAGACGTTGAAGACTTATCAAAACCGGACAATCATCATCATGATCGAATCCTCTAGGTCCTCTGAGTTAGTTTATGTTCATGTCAAGGAGCTTTTGCTAACTAGTCATGGAGTTTATGACCTTGGAACGACCGAAAAGACTTGGTTTTGATCATACACACGTCACTTTTGGCTAAGGCAAAAGCCTACATGCCACCTGCAAGCTTCAGAGCTTGTGAACAGCTCCGGACGAACCAGACAATGAGCTTTATATTATTGGAAAGCTCTACGAGTCTAGTTTTCAGAATGTTTCGCGGTTCGTCCATATATATTTTAACGAAGAAGTTATGGATGTTTTAGTGCGCAAATGTCATTCTGCGCGGAAATTTTTTATGCACTCTCGGGATTGCAGCTTTTTGTAGCTTCTTTTAATCATTCTAAATGGTTCAAGTGGAACTATTTACTCTCCTATATACTCCATTTTGTAGATCTGTCTCATAGAGACATTGAGTGCTTCGCAGATAGTGGAACTACCCACAACATTCTAAGAAACCGACAACTATCTCTGGATTTTGTGCCTTGTAAATCTTCTGTGACTACAATGATTGAATCATACCAGTCATTTAGAGATGCAATTTAGCTTGAATCTTGATGCCTCATGGCACCATGATCAATGTCATAGATGCCCTCTATGTATTGAGAGGCAACCGAACCATGTTGAGCTTTAAAGACATTCCTGCTAATAGTTTTCATTTGTAAACACATTGTGAGAATGAACAAGAGTTCTTTTGTGTATACCTTCTCATGAATGCGGACTGAAATGCATCTTAGAGAAGTTTATGAGTCAATCTAGTAGACTGTATGTCACTATGATTCGAATATCGAATCACATGTTGTCGCCAAACATGATATTTGGGACACCGACTCATATAGGCTTTGTTTTGACCAATTCAGGTCATCCTGGAAGAGATATAATAGTGCAAATTTTGAGAAATTCTCATGGACATCCATTATTCCACTTAAAACGAAGACATTCGGGATCTAGATTCATCATAAAGTATGATGGTGACGCCATAGTTGTAAATGGCGGCACCCGGGGGACATTAATGTCACCCGAACACGGCTCCAACTTCCCGGAGGCCATCTGGTCAATTCCTCAAGCAATTAAGGTGCACCGACCTTCCCTCGATGTCTCGTTGGCCCCTTGCAATGCTAATTGCTCGTTTTGAAAGCCTATTTTTTAGTGAAATTAGGAGCGAGACCCTTCTACGCTAAACGACACAAAAGTGAACATTTTATTCTTACATCAAACTATGTAGATAGATACAACCAACTTGCGGACACCTTTTTATGCTTTATGGTGTTAGTTGAAGTGTTAACACACCGGTTACGTGTTACACTATTGTCTACTACTTATGCTGCTTATACTTTTACGGGCTCACTACCCATTCTTTAAAGAAGTTTATCGAGATAGAAGTTTATCGAGATATAAGTTGAAGTGTTATGTACCCCATGTTCACGAGCAATACGGTCTCACCGAGGCTACGACTAAGCAAGTTTAGCTTATCGCTCGAACATTATTGATGCGCACCAATCTTTCTATTGCGTTTTGGGGCTATGCAATATTTGCAAGCAGATTTACTATTCATCTACGACCCACCATCATTGAATATTTTTGTAATACAGCCCGTGATTGTGTACGAGGATTGACACGAAATTGTAATCCTTGAGCTCAAACAGGATTGGAACGGATCTCCAATCCTTGAGCTTTGCTAGATGTTATTTCTAGGTGCTAAATCACACTACCACTGCGCACAATGATGAGTCATTTGAGATGAATAAATATTTAGGTTGGATATGAACCTCCACCTATAATCCGCATATGTAGAAACCTTGTCAGGCGATCTAATTCACCGCTAAATTGCGGATTGTCACCTTGATGAGACAATATTCCCGCCGTTAAGGGGAGATAAGAACACAAGTGTTCAAGTGGAACGACGTGAATTATCGTGGTTTGTCCCCACTAAGTCTCATCTTGATCCCAAATGCTTAAAGTGTTAAAGTGACGAGATCACATGCTGCAAATATGTCTGCAATGATTAATGTCCTACAAGAGGACATGGCGTGACCAAAACGTGTTGGTCTTGACGCCATCACCATAGATGGTGATATAGTGACGCCATATAGTGGCAAAATTGGTGTCACAAGGCCGTGTGGCTCCCCAAAAAGAGAGAGACCCTTAGGTTTGATACTTTCTTGCACTAGGAAGAAAGCGAGCTTGGTACAACCTGATTCATTGATTAGTGATATTCAATTCCGTCTCATGAAGTCTGAATTGTGATTATCGTTGGGGGACGCCTCAATGTCAAATCTAATCCATATAAAGATCTCTACAAGTATTACACTAGTGTACATGAGGACATGGGATAATGAGTCTACTATCGAACCACCTTTCGTTGATGGATATCAACTTAGTTGATTGTCTTAATGGAAAGATATGGTCCAACATTAACAAAGAGATAGGTCCTTGGGTAGGTGATGCCGACACCGCAAGCTAAACCCTATCAACTATGCCTTTGTTAGATAACGTAGTAAGAACAAGAGCTTAGACTCACCTTATGGCGCAAGGTCTCTCACTAACACGCACTGGGGTCGACTACGATGAGATATGATCTTGTAATGGATGTCATTACACTCTACTACTTTGTCAGTTTGGTAGTTTCCGAATAACTTAACATGCAGTCTATGAATGTGGTCATAATAACATCTCTATGGGATCAGAGATATACATGAAGGTCTTAAACGGACTTCATTCATCCAAATCAAGTGGCTCCAGACCACAAAAGCACACGTTTGCTAAAGGTATTGGAACGCACATGAACTCTACTTGATTTGAAAGGGATATGGTGAATTATGCCTTTGCGTGTTCATTCCGGATTTACATGGACTCTTGATGGATCAAGAGATGCCAATATGTATCAACATCTGAAGTTAGAATGAAAAAGATCTTGGGAAGACATGGTCTCGATAAGGCACTCGATGACTGTATTGATGATGATTTTCCATCAATCGGCTTAGGCGCTCTATAACTAGTGAGGCCTACATATACTCCCATGATTAGTTAAAGTCTTTGCTCTAAAGAGAGATCCGTTGTTTTGTCCAAAGAAATATGACAAATATGTGTTAAGAGATGGAATTCCTATCTAAGTACAATAAGACACATCAATGTACTCAACACAATAAGAAAGACTTGACATCTCATTTGCTATGAAAAGTCGTAAAGCTAAGTATAGCTATGTGCCTATGCAATGCCAATGTAATGGCAGTAACTCCTTTTTCAATACTTAATAGTATGAAAGGTTGAGGCTTATTCTATCCCTACATAAGAAAAACACATCAAAAGCAAAATTAGAATCTGCCAAGTTTCAACTTCCACGGGACCTACAAGAAATCTCACTCACTAAAAAATGGTCAAATTGGTACCATTGGAAAGTTCTATGTGTCTACTTTCTAGGGACACCAACCATTTGATCATATCTATCATATTTAGTGAGTTATGACCATTTTCGTAAAGTATGACGGATCTGTCCGAGAATTTGATTTTGCCAAAACAATCAACTTTGATGAGACTTTGTGAACAGCTACTGATGAACCAAAATGTGTGTAATATACGGTTGGAAAGCTAAATGAGTCTAGTTTCCAAAACTATTTACGGTTCATTCATACGTATTTCCTATAGGAAGTTACAGCTGTTCTAGTAACTGAAGGTCATGCGGCGCGGAAATCTGATTTCCTGCATGAACTTATATTTTGAGTTCACAAGTGGCATTCTCCTTAAGATCTAAGTGTAAAAGATCATTTTTGAGGACAATACGGCATGATCTAAATAATCATTGCCCAATGCCACATTTGAAGACATGTTAAAGAGCATTGACATGCTAAGTTATTGAAATTTCCGTGATTAGTAAAAATAAGGAAGAACCTTATGATTGATGTAAAGATCAGGGGGAAGTGCGAACTTCAGGGGGAGTCTAGCACATACATACATGTCACTATCAAATGTGAAGGGTGCGTTGTACTCTTTTTCTCCTACGATCAAAATTTAGTTTTTCTTCCACAGAGTTTTTGTTCTTTGACGATGTTTTTAACGAGGCGACATATCAGCACCACACGCATACCGGAGGGTGGTACAAAGGGGAGCGTTCTAGGATATTCCATATGTGTGCATTGACCTTAAGGCATCAGGATATGTAGTTAGAATATGACAATGTATTCCTTATCATTACCATATTGATATTTTGTAATTCCCTATATAAAATGCTCATATCAATGAATAAGATGACGATTCTCTATTCTCTTATCAGATCTCTTTGTCTCTACCGTTTATACTTCATAAATATGAAATTAATGTCAGATTAACACATATGTTGAGCATGAATTACATCAGATTTGTATAAAATCAGATCAAAATTTTAGAGCTCGTACTCTTACCATACACCTCGTTTCATTCAAACTCGTGAAAAGCTCCAGTCACCCGAACAACGGTTCGAAACGGTGCGCCCAATGCAAAATACAGTTTTACCAAGTCAAAATTACGCTACTACCCACAAACATCAGAAAGAATCCCAGAAAAGGAAGTTGCGGGTCCCTCATACCTTTTAGCACGTGCTCCGCACACCCAAAACCCCGCACGTCTTAACCGTCCGTTTCTGGTTTCTCCAAAATTGTAGAAAAGGATAACAGGACTGCGTCGGAATCAGAAACCCTAGAACTTCCTTCATTCTCATTTCGCAGAATCCATATTTCACTGCAAGCTCCGATCGCCGGTTTCCGGTTGCGAATTTACTCTCAGGTTTGCTCTCGCTTACTCTTCTCTGCTTTCTCTTACTTGCGGTTGTGAATTTGTGAAGGAAATTTTGCTTTTAGTTGAGGTTTGCTTGGAATTTGAACTAGGATTTTCGTTTTGGTTTCGGATTTTGGATTTTGATTAGGTTTTGTGTTTGTGTGTGCGCGCGTTGCTAGGGTTAGGAAATGGCGGAGGATAAGCCAGTGAAGATCGTCGATGACTTCAACGTTGGCGGCGACGGTGCCGATGGCGGCGATGATTTCTATGACGCTACTCAGACGGCGTCGCTGAGCCGGAAGGTGAGTTCGTTGGAGTGGGAGAAAGGGGAACTGGAGCGAGAGAATAGGGAGACTAAGGAGAAGATTGGCCAACTGAGTAAGGAGATTGAGGTTTTGAAGAGCGGCGAGAAGGAGATGAAGCAGAAGCTCAGGGAGATGGAGTTGGAGGTGGAGCGGAAGGATGAGGGGAAGAATGTGCTGGAGGCTGTTGCGAATCGAGCCATGGAGCTTGAGACCGAGGTGGCAAGGCTTCAGCAGGATTTGATCACTGCTGTGGCGGAAGGCGAGGAGGCGAATACTGAGCTTGCGGAGGTGAAGCGAGTGCTGGTAGAGAAGGGGGAGAAAATTGATAGCTTGGAAAAGGAGATTGAGACTCTGAAGAAAGGGAAATCTGAGAGTGAGAAGAGGGTTAGGGAATTGGAGAGGAATCTTGGGGTTCTGGAAGTGAAGGAAACTGAGGAGAAGAGTAAGAGGGTTAGGGCGGAGGAGGAGATGAGAGAGAGGCTTGAAGCTAAAGATGGTGAAGTCAGTCTGTTCAAAAGGAAAATTGAGGAGTTGGAATCGGTGATTGGGAAGCATGGTGTTGAGTTGCAGAAGTCGATGGAGGAAAAGAGCAAGGTAGAGTTAGCTTTGAGGGAATCTGAGGATAAGTCTAAGGCTATGGAATTGAAGATGGGACAACTGCAGAAGGATGTGGTGGAGGCTGGAAGGGTTATTAGTGAAGCGAAGGAGAAGACTGTTGGGGTCATTAATGGGACTGTGAATGAAATGAAGGAGATTTTGGAAGGTGGAAATGAAACAGGATCGAAGGGATTGAGCTTGCCTGTGGTTGCAGGCTCTGCTGGAGCCATTGTTGCTGTGGCCGCTGTCGTCTTTGTGCTGTATGGAAGGCGGAGGTGATTATACTATGCAGCAATTGAGAAAAAATGCTGAGCGGGGAGAAAGCTCAAGGTTAGGGCTTATTGCTTAAGAGCATGTTACAATTTTGTCAGAAGTACCGGAGGCTTTTTTGTTGGCTTTGTTTTTTTACTAGCCTATCAATGTCTTGTTAGCTCTAATTTTTGAAGCTTTCTTGTTTGGTTGACATGCTATGGTTGTGGACAAATTACATAAATATATAGTTTGAAGGATTATTGTGTCTGTCATCTCTATGATATTTGCTATGGCTGTATGCTACAGTCCACTTTGAATTGCTTGACCTATAACATATTACTTTAACTTCATTGAATCACATTTGTGGATTTGATATCTTGTACCTCTTCCGTTGAAGTTGGTTAGATTGACTTGTTGGGCAGTTAAGGCCATCTGGTAGGGGTTTAGTAACACTAGTTCAGTATTCCATCAGTTACAAGCTTTGCTTACTTTGGGTTGTAATGGAGTGCCCTTCTTCCCATTTCGTGTTGTACTCAACCACTTGTCTGTCTGAAGGTTATATTGGGGTTCATCCCTCATAAGGTAAAAATTTGATTGAAGGATTAGTTACACCATCTTAGTACATACCGTGGATTTGCACATGGGAACCTGGTTGCACTTTGTTCATTGCTGTTGAACATCCTTTAGTTGTGTCGTAGCGGACTTACTCGGGTAAATGGTATCATGTTTTAGATGCAAACCTCAATACTCCCTAAGGTAGATGATATAAATCCTTTATCCAGTTGCATCCATTTTATTACTCACATTGTTCTTTCTGCATTAAGTTGATTGGCTGTCATTTTATTACTCACATTGATCTTTCTGCATCAAGTTGATTGACTGTCTTGTGTGTATTACTGTATATTAGTTTTGATCGCGTATTAGAATCTCATGCACACATACTTCTTTCTTCAAATTTGATAGGCTTATTGCATCAATCAGTCTTGTATTCTTCTTCTACTCCTCTAACAAAGTAACAATGAAACAGTCTGCACTGGTAAAGTTATTCTTATGCACCAGCAAAGTTATTCTTTTGTATATGTTGGGACTTTTGTAAAGTTATTCTAGAATGATATTGAAATCCAGTAAAAGTTAATAAACTATCCAAGAGTGTATACATTTGCCAATAAACTATCCGGTACAATATGTACCAACAAACCAAAGGGAGTTTTAACTATTCAGCACAAATATAGAAGAAAAAGCCCTCTTACGTACATGCAGGCATCAAAGTAATAGAGAAAAACTACCGAGAAAGAATGTTTCTGAAGCAAAACGCAAGATATGGAAAAGAAAGACCACCGGTATTAAGTAAAATTTCACTCCACACGCAAAACCAAATATGCGAAACTCTGAATCCCCAACTCCCTATATAAACTGAGCTCTGCGAGCTTCATCATCCATGGTTCAGTTCCACTCATCAGCTGCACCATTAGAATAAAAGCTATCAGGTCACAGATTTACAGAAACAGGCTGGTTATCACTATGTGCATGATGATCTGTATGAGGATGGTGTGACAGTGAGTTATATGGACCCATTCATATATATGATGCTGGAGTAACTGCTAAGCCAACTTTGAAGCCATGTTGAGCATTATTCCAATACAGAACCAGAAAGTGTGTTATGACAGCACGTTACAGCACATTGCAGACTTTGATTTGGTCAGTTCACCCAAAATTAAGTTAAAGTTTATATGTCGACTAATCGACCAAAAGCGAAAAAGATCTGCTCCCAATCCTTAAAGTTGATCTTGATAGATTGGTAAAGGCAGTTTTTCGTTAGGAGCTACCCTTCTGAGTTCTAACAGTTCCCTCAGTTTCGTTTTCGTGTTGAAGGGAATTCATAACTACCTATGAAAATCACATTGAATGTGTCTTGTTCTTCCTATTAATATCAGTAAAGGGACCTTTCATCTACAAGTCCTTAGTTAGCATTTAAAATTTTCCAGTATAAGCCATTGATTTCAGACACTAACCTAAATAGCTTATGATTCACTTAACAAACAAAGTAATGTTTATATATTATAAACCAAACAAACAGGTAAGGTTTATATCATAAATCTGAATTCTGTTAGGGAGATGAAGTGCTTAGTTATTAGATTCAAACAGAAGTTGCCGGACTTTTATTTGTAAATTAGTGTAAATTTCTAAGGAACATGTATTAAATTCCTGGTGATTACCTTGAATCATCTATCAGATCGGCGCAGAACTTCAAAAAGGCCGCAGCAACTCCTCCATGAAGTTGGTTGAAGGGGGGCTCTTGTCACAGATACAATAGACTGAAACCAGAACAAATATGAATGTTAGCAGGTCAACAAATTAAAAATGATACTTGCAATACAAAGAACAGAGTGTTTTTTCTTGAATAACCTTACCGGCTTTTCTGCAGTTTCAGGTATCTCACGGTTGCCATACCCTTCTCCAGCATCAGTTGATTCAACTGGAGGAGGAACTGGAAGCTCAGGCGACGGTTTCAATGTCTCATCATCAACACTTTCACTAGTTGCCTTGTAATCAGCACCTGATGACTCCCCAGTACTAATCTCTTCAACAACTGGCAATTTTACTTCTTCAATTCCCTTTGAAACTACATCTGCAGCAGCTGTAACAACTTCCTCCTCCTCCTTCTCCTCTGAACAAGGCACTTCAGTTTCTTCAATTCCTTTGGACACCACATTTGTTGTCACCTCACTCAAAGACGGCAATGTTGATTCCTCAACCCCATTAGAGACCAAATCTGTTTTAGTCTTCTCCTCAATCTCCTCTGACACATCATCTTCTACAACCGGAGAAGGTCCATCTGTCTCAGCCACAGATGGCACATATTGCTCCTCCTCCTTCACTTCCTTCACTTCTGGTTCAACAACAGAAGTTTCCCTCTCCACAATCGAGACTGGAACAACCTCGTTTTCTTTCTCTTCCACTACATCTCCTGATTCCACAACTTCAGGACTCTCCTCAGCAGCTCCAGCCGGCTCTTCATGTGTCTTTTTCGCATGCTCCACCGAGTAGTCATCAATAGCTATATCCCTTACAGACTCAACCACTTCACCCTCTTGAACTTTCTCAGTCTCCTCTATCTTTCCGTTTCCGTTTGATGAATCCGCCATTTGGTGATGATGATCTGCAGAAAATTTACTCCTCTCTTGTCCCTCTTCAGCTACTAAGTTTGGATGGCAAGAATGGTCTTGACAAGTCACAGAAGCAGTCTCACAACCACTTAATTCTTTCTCACAACAGAACTTCACGTCTGAATTAGTTTCCGCAAACCTTTCTGATTAAGAAAAGAAAAGGAAGCTTTTAGACAGATGGATCGCAGATAAGTCAAACGAGTGCAACCCTATTTGCCAACTAAGCGAGGTGACAACGAATTAGAATCTAAGAAAAATTAGAGAAATGAAATACGTAATTACCTGGGATTTGAATGGTAGGTAGAGAGTGGTGGATGATGAGTTGTGCTGCGGAATGCTTGAGCTTCTTCTTTGATGGTTTTTTCTTTGGACGTGAAGGCATTACTCTTGACTGGTTGTTATGAATTATGAGCTTTAATAACAATGAAGAAGAAGAAGAAGAAGAAGAGCAAGAATGGTGGATGGAGTAAAGAAGGTGGTTTTCGGTTTCGAAATTCAAGTCTGTGTCTCACACTGCTACATGAGTTGTGACTTGTGGGATTCACTTTGTTTACGTTTTTGAAATTGAAACGGTGAGGGAGGGAAATGCTAAACGTGACATTACAGAGAAGGGTTACGGAGGACGGGCCCTTTGGAAGTTAAAAGGGGCGGGATTGTGGTAAAGAGCTGAATGCTACAACCAAGAGCCTCATCATTTCATAACGGTAAAATTGTGTATGTGGGAGTGAGTGAGTGCTTTTGGTAAAGCATAAAAGGAGACGGTTTTTGTTTTTGGAACAAGACCATTGACATTTCTTGTGAACCTTTTATATGTTTTCTTTAACTAGGAATTTGGTCGGACAAAATTTATATTTACGTCATTGTGTATAGTATGAAGATAAACAGTATTCTGCAACAATAAATAACTCTTTTTCACGTTCTTTTAGTTGATGTTATTAACACATCCCATCTATTTTCCGGATGATCAAGAAGCCATCTATCGAAAGTAATTAATAACCTTCCCTTTATCAATTCTGATACCTAGAAGGAGGAGATGTTCAAAAGTCTCTTATGTTTTTTCACACCGAAAATTCTTCTACGCATTAAGTTGCAAGTGAACCGAACAACTAATATGCAATATTTTGATCCGGTCATCCACGTCGCATTATCATGCACGTATTCTAATACCGTTAACAAAACTGAAACCCAAAAAAATAATCATAAATATTTCAAACATAAGAGATGAGGACCTGGGGTAGAATAAGATGTACTCTTATTACAAGCGCTTAATTTGATCGGATCAAAAATTTAAATTTTTGATCTGCAAAATGGTGGTCCATGCCCGAACCAAACAACGAACTATCCAGGCCCAAATAAAGAAGCCCCAAATCCTAATCACTCCAAAAAGTGAGAAAACCCTAAACCCCTCCTCTTTTTCTAACATCTCTCTCTCTCTCTCTCTCTCTCTCTCTCTCTCTCTCTGCCCTTAAACCCTACCCTCCATCTCTCTCTCTCCGCCTCCATGGCCGCCGCACTCACCCCACCTCCTTCCTCCTCCACCACCAAAGTAACCACCGAAACCGCCCGAAACGCCGTGCACGCCCTTCTGAAATGGCGAGCCACCAAGTCGGAGTCCCAAAAACCCGACCTCCTGGACTCCGACGAGCTCCTCTACCTGGTCGTGACCCTGAAGAAAATCCCAGCCAAGGGCCGCGTGAACGCCTACAAGGTCCCACTCCCGACTCCCCTCCACTCCCACCTCACCGAGTTCTGCCTCATCTACGACGACCGCCCCAAGTCCAAGCTCACCAAGCCCCAAATCCAGGCCAAGATCAAGGCCGAGAATCTCCCCGTGGTCAAGATATTGAAGTATACCAAGCTGAAATCGGATTACAAGGCTTTCGAGTCGAAAAGGAAGCTTATGAACTCGTATGATATGTTTCTGGCGGACAAGCAGATCGTGCCGCTGCTGCCGCGCCTGCTGGGGAAGCATTTCTTCAAGAAGAAGAGGATTCCGGTGCCGGTGGACTTGCTCAAGAAGAATTGGAAGGAGCAGATTGAGAGGATTTGCGGCTCGGCCATGTTGTTTTTGAGTACGGGGACTTGCTGTGTGGTGAGGGTGGCGAGGACTTCGATGAGTGAGGATGGGATTGTGGAGAATGTGGTTGCGGCCGTTCAAGGGGTTGTGGAGATTGTGCCTGGGAATTGGGGCGGGGTGAGGTCTTTGCATTTGAAGCTCTTGGGGTCGATTGCGCTGCCCGTGTATCAGACTGTGCCGGATGAGGCGGAGAAGGTTGAGGGGAGTGACAAGGCTGTGGAGGAAGTTAAGGAGGTTGGGAAGGCGGAGAATAAGGAATTGAAGAAGGAGAAGGTGGGGAAGAAGAAGGGGATGATTCATCAAGTGAGGTATTTGGATAGCAATGCTGGCGAGGTGGTTGTTGAGGAGAAATCGGGGAAGGATGGTGTCGGGGAAGGTAAGGTTAATGGGAAGAGGAAGAAGGAGAAGGTTGTGGACGAGTCTAATGGTAAAGCTAGTGAGAATGATGGTGAGGTGAGAAAGTCAAAGAGGATCAAGGAGAAGGATGTCGGTGAGTCTAAGAGGCCCAAGGAACAGAAGGACAAGAAAGCTAAGCTGGTACATGAAGACTTGGAAATTGCTGAGAAGCCTACGAGGAAGGTGGTTAATCCTAAGTCGGGCAAGGTGAAAGGTGAAGATGTTGAGAAACAGTTGAAAAAGTCAGTTAAGGCGAAAGATGACGTTGCATCGAATGTGGAGAAGCCATTGAAGAAGTCAGTTAAGGCGAAAGATGACATTGCATCGAATGTGGAGAAACCATTGAAGAAGTCAGTTAAGGCGAAAGATGACATTGCATCGAATGTGGAGAAACCATTGAAGAAGTCAGTTAAGGTTAAGGATGATGCTGTTGTTGTTGGGAAGCATAAGAATGATGTGTTGCCTGCAAAAGACAAGAAAAAAGATGTTACAAAGAAGAAAGGAGATGAGTTGGCTGGCAAAGGCGAAGAGGCTGTAGGAAAGAAGGAGAAGAGGAAGAGTGAGCCTGTGAAGTTGAAGAGTGAAGAAGCAAAGCCCAAGACAGCCAAGAGAAGTAAGAAAGGAGCCGAGTAGTTATGCATAGCAGGCCACAGGCGGTGGACGCTCTTTGCAGTGAGATTCAATATATCAAAGCAAGTATATGGCTGTCCTTTGAAGTCTGTCTGGCATAAATTTTGATTGTTCGGTTTTTCATTGTGTTGTTATTGAAGTTATGGTATGTGTTAGTTGAATTGACATTGCCTATTCATATCTTAACTATGGAGATCATACAAATGGTTCAATAGCATTGTGGTTTTCTACATTTCTATAACTTTGAATTTGAATTTACATTCTGTCACTTTGACTTGTGTTTTGGGTGATTTTCATCTTGAATACTTTATGAATAATTTTGGAGCCAAAATGGTGAAACTGACTATATGAAATTTAATTGTCAACTAAGGGAAAGGTGATATCTTTATCGGAGATCATTAGCAGTAACAAGCTTTTGTTTCATAGTTTGGAATGTCAAATCAGTCCTATATACAGTAGCCACTTTGTTTTGGACATAGCTCAATATTATAAGTTTAGCCAGGTGGTTAATCTGTAACTGTTAATATGACGTACAATGGTTCAAAATTAACAGATCATCAATAGTTTTTTCCTTTGTACCGTGTCATCCTTTTAAGAAAGGAGCCGAGTAGTTCTGCATAGCAGGCCACAGGTGGTGGATGCTCTTTGCAATGAGATTCAATATATCAAAGTAAGTATGGCTGTCCATTGAGTCAGTCTGGCATAAACTTTGACTATTCAGTTTTTCATTATGTTATTGAAGTTACGGTATGTGTTGTTAGTTGAATCTTCACTATGGATACAAAAGGTTGGGTGGCATTGTGGTTTTCTGCATTTCTATTGGATTCTTAGATTGTCCAGACTGTTGTATCCTGAACAGGTACATATTAAGTCTCTCTCTCTCTCTCTCTCTTCCAAATAGCTGTATTAGATAAGGTTACTTCTAACTAGCAATATTTAACAATGCAGTGAAATGAACTTGAAGGAACAACTTTTGTGCTTTACCCCTTGATGAAGGCCACACTCACGGGCAAGTCTTCCAAGCTACTAACCTTTCGGCGAACAAATTTGATTTGCTCAGAGTGATTTCTTCCATGTCACAGGACCTGTGTGCACCTAATTGGAGCAACTTTGGAGTAGAGAAAACTCTGTGCATATGTTTTTGTGGTTGGAGATGGTGAATTTCCTGCAAGTTATTTGATGTAAGTCGGGTTTGAAAACAATTGATTTGAAACTGATATTTTAGTTTGTTTGTTTATATCATGGCCTTTACATGGAAGCAGTATCTTGCCTAATGGTAGTATAAAACTGATATCAAAAGTTTTCTATAAGTCTTTAGCTGAAAAAGTTTGATCAACAAAGTATAAGCCTTTGAGTTACCAACCATTAGCTGCAAATGTTGTGGCTTTTGATCCTTCATTTACTGATCAACATGCATAATAACTAATTTCGCCTCTACTAAAATAAACTTCATCGATTTTAATTTAGTGTATTTTGGTGAAAATTGGATCCATTCTTTCTTTCCGGTTTCCTCCTGCAATCTGATAGTTCATTTCGTGGACCGAATTTAATGAACATGTCATGTAGTATGCTCAAATCTTCGCTATGTGTTTCTATTTCAGCTATCAGACATAGTAACGTCCAGAGAAGTTAAAGAAAAAGTTCTTTACAGGACTTTTGTTGTTAAGGTTAGTTTTACAAATTGTGTTAATTTGTTTCAAGTTTATTTATTTATTTAGGTTAGGAAAGTAAAATATGCCTAAACCAACGGATTGGCACCACCTTTAACTTAACGCTTCAGATATGTTGTAGTTTTCTGTTTTGCTCATCTTCACTTTAAAAATGATTCCATATCCAAAGATTAAAGTGTTCTTTTAATTTTTTTATTTATCATTTCAGGCAAACACTCTGGACAGTTGTATAGGTAGTCGAGTTAGTAGTAGAGGTAGTTGAGTAAGGGATATTTTCACACCACCCGGACAATGTAGATAGAACTTATTTAATCTTTCACTCAATTCATTCATATAAGCCTATCTGGGATTCCAAATCAGCTTCCTGCAACCACCGATTATGAGTTACAACCTAGGATTGAATATCAGTTCTCTGCATATACCTCTTCCTTTGCATTACAAAAGTTATGCATTTTTTGTTTAGCAAGATCTTTCAGGGATTATTGTCTTCTCATAGTTTCTAGAACAAGATCTTTCATTTGTGTTCTTAGATTTATTTTTTTATTTTTTTTGTAAAAGGGAGATATGTATTCAAATTCATCTTAACCATCTCCTTAGTGGTCTATGCTTCCTTCTGGTGGAGATTTTGTAACTTCCAGAGTACCATGTCTCATTGTTTTGTTGTATCTTTAGGGACTACATGTCTCTCATACGTTGTAGTTTATATTACAATAGCTGTCCAATGAAGTATTAGTCTAGCTTTCAAATGCTTGCTGTTTCTCTACCCTTTTTTTACTGACATTTGGTGACTACGTGCATTGAACTTTTTGGGTTGGTTGCAATTTATAAGTAGATAGAACACTTCCTAAGTTGTGCATCTTGCCGGTAGAAGTTTGGAACCATTCGTTACATTATGGCAGGAATTAAATTACTTTTGATGACATTTGTGATCGATATGGCTATTGGACTCCAAGTATAGTTCGACAAAATGTGCTAAAGCATGTGCCAAAATATAATTTCCAGTTTTTGTGAAGTTTGAGTAGTATTTGCATATTCAAGTATAGGGCAACAAAATGCATGTACAAATTATGATTTCCTGTTTGTTCCAAGTCTGGGGATTTGCATGTGATGTTTGTTCAAGTTCAAAGAGAAATAATTCTGTTTTTCTTTCAGCAACATTTCATTAAATTTTTATGGTTTTTGTTACTGATTTTGCTACACAATTTATGTCTTGTTTGGAATATGGAAGTTGGAATATTCTCTTATTATGTATCTTGGAGTCTATACCTGGAAACTGTGCTCATATTTACCCTATTCTGACTTTTATATTCCCTCCTATTACAACTGAAAAAACTACTACTTCCAATGCTTTTTGTTTTTGTTTTTTTGTTTGTTGTGTTTTTGTCAGATCACTGGAAGTTGTTCACTGTGATTAGGCTCTCCTAACCCTCTGCTATTTCAATTTACAGCAGTCACAGTAACTGTAGATGGAACAACCGGCAATACCTCAGACGAGTTGACCTAGAAAGTAGAGCTGTATTTGTTAAAAATGAACAATTTGAAGTTCTATCTTTTGAAAAATGTAGAATAGACAAGTTTGCTGAAGGTACCAGCTTTTACTTGGGATTTCAACATATATTACTATACAGACAGGATGAAAGCACCAGCTTACGAATTATGTAAATGTAAATGAATAGGCAACACTGATCAATCAAATGCACAATTTCTAGTGGTATTACTACTGTATATTGGTTCATTGGTTGTTTAGTTTCCGAGTTGATTGTCAAGGATTGGGTATAAAAGGTTGACAGTCCATAAGTGAGTTAATGGAGTTAAACATTGCATATCCACATATGAATTTATGTTAGTGATGTTGGAATGAAAACTGATTTGGTGTTAGAAAGTTTGGAGCGTCTGTGCTGCAATATTGTATATTTGTTTATGCCTTGGTTGAGGATGCCCAAGTTTCTGTTGAATAAAGTTTCAATTGCATTTTGTATATTGTAGTTTAAGTTATTAGCTGTTGCTTCTGCAGATTGGTTTTATTCTTGTTTCGGACAGTTTGATCATGTTGAATTTCTGTATATGTTACTTGCATCTGTTGCACATATTTCCTGGTGCCTCTATTCTCATCTTCAATACTTGCTGATGATGAGTTTTAGGTCCTGGCAAAGTTGATAATGTTGTAAGCTTGTAAGTGTTTTGCCTTGTGTCGTGGTTGATGGCTTTACCATAGATGGTCCGCTGCAGAGGGTGGATGATCCTGCAATGCAGCCTTCTCGGAAGTAAGTTCTCATTAAATCATCTGATCCTATTAATTATTCTCAGAGCTCTATACATTTTTTGTTTGAGTATACCAGCTTCTGTTTCAAGGCTTAGGATCCAGATCTTCTGTCAGTCAGTTCACTAATTCGCCGTTTTTTTTTTTGGTTTTTATTTTTATTTTTTTACTTTGAGTCGTCTCTTTGTCGAAATGTCAATAGGATTTGGAAGTTATATAAGATGCCAGATTGAGAATGTCCCAAGTTTTAAAACACCACGTAATGTTTTTATTTTTTTTTATACAAACGGACCTAAAAGACTGAAGGAAGATGGTGACTTATATTTCTGGAATCCTTAAATTTATATTGACAACTAGAGATTGGAAGTCAAGTACCATATGGCCTTGCAGAGGAGAGTATTCTAGTTAAACATGATTGGCCCAGATTTGACTGAAACTCTTAGGAATGACTAGAATCTAATTAAACATGTTTTGCCCTCGTTATTTTGGTAAAAGGTGAGCCGTTGTAATAAGTTGTAATAAGAGGTGAGAGCGGTATATATAAGTTGGTTTGCTTACATGCCATTATTAGTTGCTCTTCTTTTGCCTTTTATTGCACTTTTTTGTTGCACTTTGTTGTTCTCTATTTTCTGGTTTTTCTTTCTCTGTTAATAGAGATGATGTGTCATTAAATTGCAGATATTCAAGAAGACTGAGTGCCCAAAAGAGCTTGAACCAGCTAGTAGGAGGACTACTTTTCATGTCAGTCCTATGAAGCAGGACGGAGAGTACCCTGTGTGTGCTAGTCCTATCCTATGTTCTCGTAGTATGTTTGTTGTTGATCTGATCCTATACGTTGTTTCTGATGTCTAGTTGCTTAACCTATTTGCAGGAACCAGTGAAGCAGTGGGGTCAGGCTGCTTCTCAGGGTGTGGAAGTACTTTAGGTGGCAGTACCTCGGAGTCAGCTACCTCTGAGTCGACTGCTGCCGTTCCCCCTCTTACAACTGCTCCATTGCCATCAATGGGCTTAACGGTACTCGGATGGTATCTCCCATCAACAATTACCATACAATTAGAGACATCCATGCTTTTATTGATGCATCAAGACCAGGTGGGGTAAGAAATCCAAAAGCTCTAGGTGCCACTGTGTCCATTTCCTCCACCACGCACACTTGTGAGTATCACTTTTCTCAATCTCTCTGCAATTTTGCTTCTATGAGAATGAGAGAGTGAGACTGTTAGGATTGTGAATGCGCTTGTAAAATTCTGGAAATTCTAGTTTGTATGTGAATTGGTTGTTACTGTTTCAGGCTGTGATCTGGGGATAATGATAATGATGATGTGAGGAAGGATTGTTAATAATCAATCCTTTTTTACTATCCGTATGATAAAGTTTGAGAAGTACGATGAAAAAAATATGACATGTATGTTGGTGCTAGAGTTGAGCATAACCTTTTCAACCGAAAAAAAGAGAGTTGAGCATAACTTGAATGAAAAGAAAATCGACATCTAAAAATTTTACATAACATATGGTTTTGTTCTGCGACCTAGATGTAGAGCCTATTCAGCGCACCCGGCCATCTCACCGTTCATTTCACCCGGGTGTGGCCGGGCCCGGTGAGATAGACGGTGAGATGGCCGGGTGCGCTGTATAATTTTCGACCTAGATGATGTATAAAGACATCATTATTCTCACTTCTTTTTCTTTGATAATAACTGGTAATCGCCATATATGCTAAACCAGGAAATCTATGGCAGGAATTAAGTATAAACAATTGAGGATACAAGTTAGATGAGCGGAAAGGATAACACAAGACAGCACGATCAAGTTAGACGAAAGGAACAATCCAAGTTAACTTCTCCAATGCCAACTTATCATCAGAACCTTGCATTAGTTGCATAGCTTACCGTAATAATGTCCAAACAACTGAAGCTTACATTCAACATATTAGATTGGTACGAATGTAGCTTACCAAAAACCTGATGCCAACATGTTTGTAGCTTCAACTCTTCAATACGAGCAGTACAAGTATCTAGGTGAGATTCTCATCCACAATAGATACATAACTAGAGGACTTGTCGAGTTGTCGATAACTTGATTTACAGAAGAAATGCAATAAAATACATCTGTAATGGTGTGTTTGGATGCGGGTGAATTCTCAAAAATACTAATTTTTGTCATTTTAAAATTCTACAGTATGAAATCTAAATAATAGAATTCTTAATCAACGGAATTTAAATTCATAGAATTGTAATTTCAATGACTTTAAAATTTATGTGAAAATTATAATTACTTAATTCAAACACAACGTAATAGAATATTTCCTGCATGGAATGTGAGCACAAAAGAAACAAATCTGAGGGGTGAAGATCATCTAGTCTTGGAAGTCCAGCAATCCCTTTAGCTCTATATTGACATGGCTATGATATGAAACCCTTTAGTCTTGGAAGTCTGTTTGAAACAAACAACATTCTCAGGACTCAAAAATCTCTCTTTCAGGAAATTATGAATATGCATCAAGCTATCTTTCGGTTTCAATCACAAACCGAACTGCGAAAACCGGTTAACCAGACTAGTAAGGACCTGAAGTTGCCGGTTCCGATCAGAGACCATCCCTACAAGCCTGTTCTGGTGGTTTTAGTTCTTACTTCTTAGTTGGTGTCTCTGTAAATGTGAAATAGTAACATAAAAAATAAGGGAACAAAAAGGCAATGTGAGCTGGGAGACTGGTTACAGGTAGGAGTGAGCTCATAACTGCGGACTGGACTGGACTGAAAGCAAGCCGACAAGGATAGAACATTTGGCGGGAAGGGCAGAACAGGAAATAGCCAAAGTTTACACGCCTTCTCGTGTTTCGTGCAAATCCTAAAACCCTTCTTAAAACCAAAAACACAGCTCTGAAACAGAGAAAGTGAGAAAAGAGTTTAAGCTTTAAAGTTTAAACTCAGGAAAAAGCTGAGAGAGGAAAACAACATTACGGCTTTTCAATGGTTCCTGCAACTCCAACCCAATCTCCTCCTTCTCATGGCTCCTTTTGCAGCCCCATCTCCAGGTAACCCTTTTCTTTTCATTTTCACAGCTTCATTTCCTTTGGGTTTTGTCTGCTTTTCCATCTTTGTTTTGAATTTGTTACTGTTATAACTTCTGGGTTTGCGATTTACTATCCCCAGTTGAAAATTACTGGACCTGGATCTCTCAACATTGCTAATCATGGTCTCAGATTGAGTGATGGGTCTCATTGTTAGGTCCCAATTGATGATTTCCCTTTGTCTCTTTTGCCATTTTAGTATTTTAACACATGTTGAAAAGGGAGAATCAAAGATTCATGTCTCCTTGTGGTGTTAAGATTTACATGTCCAGCAAGTTTCTCTCTTGTTCCATATGGGTATGTGATTAAGTAAATTTTGATCACAATGCCGAACACAATGTACTATCAAATCTGAATTCTTGTAGCTCTTTGATGGTTTTTTTTTAGAGTTCTTTTATAGTAGAGAGGGAGTCACAGATACACTTCAAATTAATAATATGCTGCACTATTGCAAGATAGAAAATGAATCTTTTGTGAATATTGTAGTCTGATGAATGTATAGAAAGGATATCCGGTATCAAATTTAGAAACGCTGTGCCACACCTTGGTGTATGAATTACTTGATAACATAGAGGACCTCTTTCATTACTCTTAATAAAGCATGCATTTTGGGCTACCTGGCCTCTTTTACAAACTTGGCCTGATCTGCATGGGAGATGAGAAGGAAAGAGATGTCTGCAATGGAACTCGAGGCTACCTTCTCGGTGTGCTTATCAGATTAGAGAACTCCGCTACTGTTTTCCTAAGGGTGGTTCGTGGTAGTTGGTTGAGTAGTAGTTTAGGATCAGGATTCAGGAACTTAATAACAGGATGAAGATCTGTGGGAGGTTTTGAAGCAAAATTTAAAGTTGATGCTCCCAACCAGGGGAGGTTGTTTCCTTGATGGGGTCCTTGAATAGTCTGATTGAATTTTGCAGGCTCACTGCATCTGGACTATTACTCTCATCAGTCATCACTGTTACTTGGATTTATGATCATTTATCTAATTAGAGAGACAGTTTTAAACCACAAGCTGCACCTGATTGCCAAAAATATCCAGAGTGGCTTTCACATGTTAGCCTTTATACTGTAAAATGAGCTAAGGAAGTTAAGAAAAGAAGAAAGCGAGAGAATATGAGTCTGGAAAACTTCTTTTTGAAAATTTCTATTTTACTCTTGACCTGTTGAATTTGCGAGCACATATGGTCAATGGGAAGTTTCCGGCTTTCATCCACCTCGGGTGTAAGAGTTGACAGTGGAACTTCATTTAGAACCATGTTCCTCCCATATTATGTGAAAGTGAGAAAAGTATGGCATAGCATATATGCATAGCGTTATCAGATGACTACAAGTCTGATATATGAAAATTTTGGTGCTTTTGTTTGAGTGCTTGGTGCTTTGTGAAAGGAATGGTCAGTGTTTTTTGGTTATATATTCAGTGTTATGATGCCTGATAAAGAAATTTGCTTGTTATGTTTAGAGGCGCATGGTGCCTTATTGTGAAAGGAATGAACCGTAGTGGCTTTTTGACTTCAGTACCAGAAAAGTTTAATTGTTCCCCTCTTAATTGTTGAGAAGTTTTATATGAAAGCATATGGAATAATTGTTGAGAAGTTTTATTTGAAAACTTATGGATTTTTAGTGTTATATGTGGTACAGTGCCGGGGTTCTATGTTAAATTTGAGTGGTGATTTGTTCCATTGTCGGTGATTGAAACTTTTCTCTTAACTTATCTATTGTTTTGTGTTCACGTCTAGAAATAGCAGTGCTGTTTGTTTCATGGACATGAAGTGGTTCAATTTTCATACAAGAATGAAGTCGATATGTCACTGCTGGAGTGCATAAAATGATAATTTATATGCAGAGAATTGGGAATGAAGCTATTGGTCCGTTGAGCATTTCAACATTGTTTTTACTTTGAAGTTTCTTGCAGTAGGATTGACTGATCTTGAAATATGTTGTTAGATGGTAACTCTTGTACTACAACTCTAATGTAGAACTCTAGTCATTCTGTTGGCTGATTATGTAATTGTTTCTACTGCAATGCATCTGAAGCATTTTGGTTTCCTTTTGGGTTTTTGGAAATTTGGATTGTAACTGCTTCAATTCAACTGAAAAAGAAAATGGCATTCTGATTTCTTTTTGTTGTGAGATGTTGTGTTTATTATGGAGTAGAACTTGAACCCCCTCCTTTTTCTTTTCCTACAAGTTTCAACTTGTTAAAAAAGAGTATCTGAGCATTGTTGCCGGTCAAACTTGATGTTAGATAGTGGAGTCCATAAGAAACAAACTAGGAAGTCAAAGACTGTATCCACTGTAGCAGATTAAGATAGAACAGAAAGGAAGGAAGGATTATACAGACTGGGTTTGTCAGGCATTTATATTAAGGCTACAGGAAGAATAACCTGTTGAGGCAATTAACATGTCAGAGAGCCTACAACTACTTGACCAAAGGGAATGCGAGTTTTAGAGAAGAGAGACCATAATATTATGTAAGGTTTCCTTTATTATAGTGGTCCTCCTCCTCCTCTGTTTCTTAACTGTTGCAGGTGATAGGAAACAGTTCTTGCATGTAGAAGCAGAAGGATAAGTGGAGGGTTCATTAGAGGAGGGTCACATCACTCACATGTTTTGTTTTCCTGTTACATAAACGAACGAGAAAGACAAGAGTGGATTTGGAAGAGAGAGAGAGAGAGAGCTGTGAAATTTGAAGTTTGAAGCTTTCATAAAGAAACAAGAAGACCTTGGAAAATTAGCTGTGGAAAATTAGACTTGTTTCATAGCTTAGTTAGAGAGTGGTGTATGTGGTCCTTCATCTCCCTAATGTACAATAACCTTGGTGGCTAGGTACACCTTCACTGGTTGCTCTTGCAACCCGTGAGTTTAGATAATGTTCTGAGAATGTTGATTATGACTCAAATCTGGGTGTCGATCGATTGCTAGTTTGCTACCAGTCATTGAGTCTCTTTCAATGAATGCATGAGATGCTATGCTTTCAAGTTTCAAATGCTAAAAGATTTCTTCATGAAAATTGTTTTCTCTAAGCACGTATTCTTGTGAGTCTAGCTAACACGCTTGATTTTTGGAAAAGAAGATATTCACACACATTGATGCTATAACATGCATCAATACTTCGACAACCAAGCAATGACAAATGACTAAACGAATGATGATAAAGCATTAAGATCCAAGCGTTAATGCCCCTAAAGCTCTAGACTTTGTATGCAGCAGTACTTATCAATTATTTTGGCCACGCTTCTCAACAGGGAGAGATGAGTAATTGTATCAAATGCTTCTAGGGATATGGGCGTGCCACCGCGTGGATGCGGAAAGTAGTAGAGTTGTTGCTGTAGTGCGCTGACCTGTGCTTCTAATCAAACGAAAGTAGAGCTCCGGTGCCACCTCGCGGATGAGGATTTACAGTAGCTTCTCCACCACCAATATCGATACTCACGATTTGTAGCGAGCAGAGCAACCAAATGAAAGGAAAACAAGAACAAGAAGCTTCGGGAAGCTTGAAAAGTAAAGGTGCAAAGGCTCCGGGGAACTTGGAAAGTAAAGGCAAAGACTCCGGAGAGCCTGAAAAGTAAAAAGGTGCTAAGGCAAAATGTTTTAGCGTCGAGTTTCTACTAGGTCGAGAGTTTGTAGTTGTGTTTGTAGATTGTAGAGTGTAGAGACAGACCAGATCCTCGAACTCCCTATATAGAGGCGAATTCGTTTAGTTGTTGATCATGATCGGCCTTCGCCGCATAGTCGGCTGAGTTGCACAAGACTTTGTTTTACTTGGCAACTACGTAATTGGGTGACACGGTTCCAATCACGTATGTAGACTTATTTTAGGGCCACGTATTGACCCAAAACGAGTCAAAGACTTGTGGAAGTCTTTAACATAAATTTAATCACTCGCTTGATATGATTATGCTTCGGCCAAGTAACTAACTGCCTATATGTTGAAAAGTTGACTTAGAACACTTCATGGAGATTTGCACTATTGGCCATCCATGTAATCAAGGAGTAGAATCCTTAACCAATGCATATATCTTCACATGCATGCATCATTCACATAGTCTTCCAAGCAATTAAGGATAATTGCTTCCTTATCCAATTAATCATGCATGCAGCCAATGCCTTAGTCCTTCTCTCACGCGAACTCTTCTTCTTGACTTTATGCGAAGTCCTACCTTCCTACGTGAACTTTGTACGTATAGCTCGCATGACAACTTCAGACTCGACGACTTCACAAGTCTCTTTGCATGCAAACCCCATCTCGCATGCGAACTCTACCGTTCAACTCGCACAATTTTGCTGGCAGACCATCATTTGTAAACCCAATATTTCTGGCTCGACGATAATATGCAACGTAAACCACAAACTTGACCCGTATTCACTCGAGACATTTTACTGTCCAGTAGAAATGTTAATTTGGATGTAAACATCAATATTCTTAATCATCGTTATAGATGAATTCATATGTAAAAGGTTTTGAATAATTGCATTTGAATATGCACAAAGGCTTTAGGCGGTAGATGTTACTTTTTCGATAAATCTAGCTAAAGCTATACTATACAATACGGGTATCGATATCGATTACACAAAGTTGATATTCTATGGTTTATGGAATGATGCATTAATTTCACTAACGACCTTGTTGCACATTATGTACATGTAAACAATATAGGAAATTCATGAAGAAGAAGAAGCAAACGAGTCGTATTTTGAGTGAGTTCTTGACACCGAAGAATTAATTCAAATAAAAATAAGGACCGATCGAAATGATACAATGATAATAAACGTTTTAAGCTTATTGTTACCTTGTAAACTTTATTTACACAAAGAAGACGATGATATAACTCGTTTTAAAAATGAGATCTCTGAGATCAACATGGAGTGCGCGCGAAATGATATACGTACAATTCTAGAAGACTACTCGCTAGTAATGGTTTTATTAAGACTGGTCAAGTCAACCTGTTTTTGTTTTGTCAGTACTAATTGTAATTCAGTCAACTAATGAGCTGCTAATTAATTAGCCTTATCTGTAATGCATGATTAGTAGTATACTGTCCTACAGCTCAGCCACACGTGCCCTTGTGTCTGTGGCTCAATCCTTGTATATATAGTATGCAATGATAGCAGCTAGGGTAGCAAGGTAGCACTCAAGAATTATTCAACATCAATATATCAAGGTTTTTCTCTATTTTCATATTCGTGAATTCGTCTGTTCTTATTTTTATGGTACTAGAGCCCAGGTTTGATATGTGGACATTATTCTAAAGCTTCAAATCATTTTTTGCTTCCGCTAAGCTATTTATTGCTAGTATTTCGTCAAGATTTGAAATGTTATGAGCTTATATTATGAGATCTATACATCCATTGTGAAGTCCAACCGCTAAATCTCATGTTATTGATAATTCATATCTGTCAGCCATCTATTATCTGTTTATGTTAAACAAAGGCCTTGATATTGTCTACGTCTATAACAAAGAAGCATATTTGAACAGTTCTCTACAAGCTATTATATAGATATGCTTTATTCAAGTCAAAGTTGAGTGCTTGCGTCTAGATCTGAGGCTAGCTTTATAAAGTCATTGTTTTTCCTCCTTTTTCCTGTTGATTTTATAAAAACAATCCTTCATTCGAGATACTTAGTGGTTAAAAGACTGCTTCTTGTTGAGTCACAATGACAACATCAACTTCCCCTACTTAGCCTGTTGGTGCACCCCATTTGGTCTCAATCAGGCCACTGTGTTTTTACCAAACATAATTCTTGATGAGTCGAATTACTCAACTTGGTTGTATAGCCAAGAGAATTTTCTTGGTAGCTTGAACCTTCTTGGATACATCGATGGCTCGATCCCTTGTCCTCCACAATTTATCTCCTCAATTGATGGCTCCACTTCTACTCCAAATGTGGACTTCGTAGAGTGGAACACTCAAGACCGTAATATCATGAATATGATTGGTCAAACCTTAAGTTCTGTTGCTATGAAGAGTGCAGTTGGTAGCAAGTCATCTAAGGAACTTTGGGAGAACTTGAGAATGAAGTTTGCCGCTCAAAATAGGCAAAACATCTTACAGCTGAAGACCAATCTTCAAAGCTTGAGGAAGGGAAGTGATGACATCGAAACATATCTTGATAAGATCAAAGTAGCAAGAGATGTTTTAGCTACTGTTGGTGTAGATGTGGATGATGAAGATATTGTAGTTACAGTTCTCAGAGGCTTGCCTGCAGAATTTGCTGCTATAAAAACTGTCATTCGAGCTCAGTGTGTGAGCTGCTCTCTTAGTGAACTCAAGACTCTCTTAAAAGCTGCTGAAATTGATATTGAAAATGAGAATCAGTTCTCATCTCCTCTCACTGCAATGGTGGCTCAAAGTCAAACATCCTCAATGCAAAGTGCAAGCTTCTCTCAGAACACCATCTCTAATCCCTCAAGCTCAAATGCTCTTGTGCACACTCTAACTCCCTCACAGACAATGATTTAAGGTGCTCAAGTGTAGTCAAACTCTCAAGCTCCAAGTGTACCTCCAGGATTATCTCAAGTTGATCCACCTCATGTTGTTGTGCAGACTACAACTCCATATCCGGCAGAGGTTCACACTTAACAATCTTACTTTGCAGTCCCTGCAGGTCCTTATGGTTATAACACTATGCAAGCCCCTCAAGCCCAGTTCCATGGCTTCTATGCTGGCAAAAGTAATAACAACAATGGTGCTCAAAGATTCAACAATGGTGCTCACAGGTTTAACAATGGAGGCAACCGAAAATTTGGAACCTTCAACCATGGAGGAAACAATGGAGGATTTAATGGCAATGGTGGTTTCAATGGTGGTTTTTCCAACTCGGGGAACAATTCCATCACTTGTCAAATTTGCAATAGGACTGGTCATGGAGCAAGAACCTGCAGGTCTCTATCTATGCAAGGAGGAAACAATCAAAACTTTGGAGGCAACAACCAAAACTTCAGAAACAATGGAGGGAACAATGGTGGATGTATCTACTATGGGCTGAAAAATCACAGAGTTGAGAGATGCTATTTTCTATTTGGCTTTCCTGATCAACAACAGCAAGAAAACTATGAGAACAATCATGAGAACACTACCATGTTTGCAGCAACCAACAATGCTCCTCAGTTTTGCCTGGCAGACACAGGTGCAACTAATCATATGACAAGCTTTCCACAAACTTTGAACAATATCACTCCTTACTCTGCATCTACTTCAGTGAAAATTGGTAATGGATCTCAGCTATCTATCACACACACTGGTAACTCAATGCTTGGTTTGCTTAAGCTGAACAATGTGTTACTTATCCCTGATCTTGCTGCATATCTGCTATCTATTCACCAATTGTGTAAACAAAATAATTGTATGGTGTGGTTGGATGAATTTATGATTGTTATTCAGGACAAGGTGTTAGACAAAGTTCTCTATCAAGGGCTGAGAAAGTAAGGGCTGTATCCCATTCCTTTTGATTTGCCTTCCATCAAAAAATATGTAGAGAGATCCTCAGAAGTCAAGACTCCCTCTTCATCAACCAAGTCTTCTTGTTTTGTTGGAAAGTTAGTCAAGCACAGTTTGCGGCATCAAAGGTTTGGGCACCCCTCAAATGAAGTAGTCAAGGAAATGCTGAATAAGTGTAATATTCGTAGTTTAGTGGATTCTGATCAGAGTGTTTGTGAACCATGTTTATTTGGGAAGTTTTCAAAGCTTCCATTTTCTAAGTCTCAGAATAGATGCAAAGTCCCTTCCGAATTGGTGCATTATGATGTTTGGGGCCCTGCTACATATCTATCTATTGATGGTTTTAGGTATTTTGTGCTATTTATTGATGATTGCACCATGTTCACCTGGATTTTTCCCATGAAAACTAGAAATGAAGTCTTCAGTTATTTTAAATGTCTGTGTGTTTTAGCTTAATTATTTTCTTGTAGAAACTCCTTGAATTGTGAGACTGAAATTCAAGGAGTTTCTACAAGAAAATGGTATTGTTCCATCAAATATCATGCCCCTATACTTCTGAACAAAATGGAGCTTCAGAGAGGAAAAATAGGCATATTAGAGAGACAACAGTAACCTTGCTTCAACATGCCTCTCTTCCATCTCAGTTTTGGTATCATTCATGTGTCATTGCAAACTACTTGATTAATAGAATGCCTATTTCAAATTTGAATATGATGTCACCCTATGAGAAACTCTATAATTCCATTCCTCATATGGATATTCTTAGAGTATTTAGCTGCACATGTTATCCTCTCTTGTTGAACAAAAGAAACAACCTTCAACCTAAAACTGTGAGGTGTGTATTTTTAGGGTTTGCTGCAGGATACAAAGGGTACATCTGTTATTGCCCAGCACAAGAAAATATATTATCTCTAAGCATGTCTTCTTTGAGGAATCCAGCTTCCCATATGCTTCTATCAAGGCCAAGTCACCATCAGCTTCACCACCTCTCAATGCAAGACAGTCAAAAACACAGCTTGGGACACCTTGCTTTACTCAGCTCATCTCTCAGCCCATCAGTCCAACACCTTGGTCCAATAGTGCTCCATGTGACTCTTTCATAGGTCAGCCTCTTATTACCACTGTTGCTAATAATTCTCATAACAATGCAATTAATGCAGTTCAAGCTCCTAATCAAACTCAATGCAGTGAGAGTGCTATACCAAATGTTGATGAAAATCAATTTCATTCTTTTGTTGACAATGATCCTGTGATTTCAATGCCTTTTGAGACAAATATCAATTCACCAAGTGATGTAGTATGTCCATCTGTTGATGTTCAAAATCTTTCAAGTCCTCCATTTGATCCATCAGTTAATACTGAAATTCACTTTGAAGAGGCTCTTGGTGCAGAATCTATTTCAGTTGTCTTGGAGTGTGACTCAAATAGACATTCTCATTAGATATCAGATGCAAACATACTTCATCCTGTAGCAAGTTTACATGTTGATCCAGACAACACTCATTCCATGCTCACAAGTAAAAGAGGCATAATAAAAAAGAAGTGCCTTCTTTCCATCATTTCTGGTCCATATACTGATTCTGCAGAAGTTGAACCGAATTCCTACAAGACAACTCTCACAATTCCTGTTTGGAAGAAAGCTATGGAAGAGGAATACAATGCCTTGATGAAACAACATACATGGTCTCTTGTTCCTCTACCTCCAGACAAAAACTTGGTGTCTTGCAAATAGCTTTTTAAAATTAAAAGAAATGCAGATGAGACTATTGCAAGACATAAAGCAAGATTGGTTGCAAGGGGTTTCAGTCAAGAGTATAGCATTGATTATGATGAGACCTTCTCTCCAGTTATTAGACACACCACAGTCCGGCTAATTATATCCCTTACAGCATTTTCAGGCTGGAAACATCATCAGCTTGATGTTAAAAATGCTTTTTAACATGGAGTTTTATCAGAAGAGGTCTATATGTCAGAGCCAGGTGGGTTTGACGTTGCTCCATCATCCTATGTGTGCAAATTACATAAATCAATCTATGGTCTCAAACAAGCTCCCAGAGCTTGGAATGAAAGATTTACAGCCTTCTTGCCTTTGTTAGGGTTCAAGTCATCTTATGCAGATCCAAGTCTGTTCACTAAAATCACTGGAAGCTCAAAGGTATATTTGTTGTTGTATGTTGATGATATTATCATCACTGGCAATAGTGACTATTTAATTGCTGAAATTAAAACATCTCTGCGAGAGGAGTTTGATATGGCAGACTTAGGCCAGCTTCATTTCTTTCTGGGTCTGGAGGTGAAGTATCTGAATAATGGAAACATCTTTGTATCACAGCAAAAATATGCTGCAGAAGTAATTCATAAAGCTAGTCTTGATAGCTGCAACTCGCAACTCACTCCATGCCAATCAGGCCTCAAACTTGTCAAGAAAATGGGGAAACCTCTAGATCCTGGAGATAGTGCTCACTTCAGAAGTATTGTAGGTTGTCTGCAGTATCTCACATTCACAAGACCAGACATTGCGTACAGTGTTAATTCAGTATGTCAGTTTATGCATTGTCCAACTGAGGACCATCTTATTGCTGCTAAGAGGATCTTAAGGTATATCAAAGAGACCGTGGATTTTGGCATTCACTTCAGGAGGGGTCCTATATGCAACAAGTCATCATTTTATCCAATTCATATGGATGCATTATGTGATGCAGACTGGGCAGGTGATCCAAATGATAGGAAGTCAACCACAGGTTTTATAATTCTCTTAGAGGGTGCACCTATCTCTTGGTGTAGCAAGAAATAGACAGCAGTTTCAAGATCTTCCACAGAAGCTGAATACAGATCTATAGCTGACACCACCTCTGAAATCAAGTGGCTTCTCATGTTACTCCAAGATCTGCATATAGAAGTTCAAGACAAACCAACTCTTCATTGTGACAACATATCAGCTCTGGCCTTAGCTACAAATCCAGTATTTCACTCAAAGCTTAAACACATTGAAGTTGATGTTCACTTTACTCGAGATCAAGTAAAGGTAGGTACAATCAAGCTTCAGTTTGTCACATCAAGAGAACAAATAGCTGACTTGTTTACAAAAGGCCTATGCTCTCCACAACATCGTTATCTCGGCAGCAACTTGAACCTGATCTCACAGCTTCAAGCTGAGGAGGGGTATTAAGATTGGTCAAGTCAACTTGTTTTTGTTTTGTTAGTACTAATTGTAATTCAGTCAACTAATGAGCTGCTAATTAATTAGCCTTATTTGTAAATCATAGTTAGTAGTATACTGCCCTACAACTCAGCCACATGTGACCTTGTGTCTGTGGCTCAGTTCTTGTATATATAGTATGTGATGATAGCAGCTAGGGTAACAAGGTAGCACTCAAGAATTATTCAACATCAATATATCAAGGTTTTTCTCTATTTTCATATTCGTCTGTTCATATTTTTAGGTTTCTCTTGGGATTTCTAGGGTCGATATTTATAGGTTGGGGAATAGTTGGATTTGAAGTGGGACCGGTGGGATTTGCAGGGTTGGGAATGAATGGGGGGATTTGCAGGGTTGGGTATGGCGGGATTCACAGGGTTGGGAATGGCGGGATTTGCCGGGTTGGGAATGGCGGGATTTGCCGGGTTGGGAGCGGCGGGTTTTGCCGGTTTGGGAATGGCAGGATTTACAGGGTGACGTGGTCTACGGGGATGTGCGGGGTTAGCTTTCGCAGTGGAGGATTTTAAGGAATTTTTGGAAGGGTTAGCACCGGGGGGATTTGCAGGGTTAGCACCGGGAGGGTTCGCAGGGACGGCACCGGCGGGAGGATTTGCAGGCTGGATGGCACCGGCGGGGTTCTCAAACTCAGAATGCATACACTCGCGTGGGAGACCTTCGGGAAATCTACCTTTGTCAGCACAGTAGTTGCTAACCCTAATCTTCTCTTGTACCCATCGAAGCCTATCATGACCTGCCTCACCAAGATCATAATTCTGCCATGACTTGGGGTCTGTGTTCGAAGTAGCACAATCCTGCTGCCATGACATACAAGCATTGATGTTGTGGTTTTTGTAAGAGACAGTTTTTGAACCTTGAGACCAGTCGGCCTTTACTTTTCCGCCTTGTGTAGCCCAGTCATCGGCATTCCAGAAGCTGCAGTAAACCCTCATGGGTTTGCTATGAGGATATGGAACACCAAGCTCTGCTTCGAAGTTCTTGAAAATCCTAATGGGAGAGTTATCCACCAACCATCTGAAACATTCATACATATGTATATCCGTGTTAGGTTAGAATGCTCACAAAATGACTTGATTTGCTCTTACTTCAGTGACAAGTTACACTTAAAATGTTATTTATTTTTAGTTTTTTCAGAATCCCTTGTAAACCCTAGATGTGGATATTCTTCCCAATTAATGTAGGCATAGAATTAATGTTCTACAAGCTTGAAAATGAAATCGATCAGATTAACAATATGTTAGTAGAATGTCTAATAGATGAATTTGATTAATTAGAAACTAACTGGTGATTCTCAAAATAAAGAAAAGGATTTTAAGTCATTTTCAATACATAAATAAACAGATCAGATAAATGAGAGAAATATATCTATGAGAAATGTGAACAGAAATAAGAATGATCCATCGATCTAAACGAGAGCGTTACTTACATGATACGCGTGGGGTTCCAGATAATTGTATAGTTGTGAAACTCTTGAGTGGGATCAAACCAAAGATGAAACTGTTCTTCTTTATTTCCTTTACCCTTACTGTACACGTTGGTATGGAGAGTGTACGGATTCCCAGAAGAGTTGCCCAAAAACTCTATGTCTATCTCATCGAGTTCGAACCCTTGAGGAGAAGACAACTGCAGTCATTTACGTACATGTTAATCAGCATGTTGATGTTTAAGGGCAAGAGCAAATCAATCATATTATGGAAGAGCTAGGGAGTGAGAGTAATTACATAAAATGTGGTGACAGTACCTGCTGAGTTCCCAGGCGACAGCTTCATATCCATGTCGAAGCGTCCAAATAAGTATTCATTCTTGGATTTGAATCCCGCCCCAGAATCCTTGTCCTGTGTGAGTGTGAAATGTTGCCCATTATCGAGTAATTGAAGACGCTGGTCGCCATATGTTTGCTCAAAGTGTTCATAGAATGTTTTAGCTGAAGCAGGTATGCTAGCCATCATGACCAACGTGAGAAAAATCACCATAATTGAGACCTTACAAGAAGACATTTCTGATTTTCTTTACACTAAATTGTGTTATGTTTCGATGAATATATATATTTTTTCAATAGAATCCTAGAAATTTGATCTAAAATTCCTAATTGCAGAAGCTCTCATGATCGGTCTTTCAGACTTATAATGAATTTCAGATTTTTAAGCGTAAATGTCGTTGTTTTGTGGTTTGATTTGACAGTGCTGTTTGTGAATGGTTTTTCTTTCTGTGCAATTTCAAGCTGTGGCGAAGCGATAAAGCAGCTATATCAATCATTTACTAATTTTGTGGATTGTGCGACAAAATAAAACTTTGATGGATGAAATAAAATCTTTAATTAGTACATTTTCTAGAACATATAAAGATCGATTGGAGGCTGTGGACACTAATTGCGTTACTTCTGAGAAATAATAGTTGAACTGCAAAATCTTAGCCTTCAAGAATGGAGATGTCCTTTAGTAATATAACAGAAATGCAAAGAGCTTTCATTTCATCCTTTTGCAAACACTCTATGAGCCTCTCCTCTGAAAAACAAACCTTAACGGTGATGAGCTCTTGAAATTTAGGTTTGTCTTGATTTTTCTTGATAAATTACCGCAAGTAATCGATTATCAACTAACATAATTAACCCCGCAAAACATGAAATAACACTAAAAGCAGTAAAATATGATGCTCAGTCTAACAAAATCAAAAACTAGGTTTGTCTTGATTTAGTCAATAAACTGCAATTTGAATTAGGTTAAACGTAAGCTAGAAAACACATGCATGAATGAGAAAAGATCCGAGTTTGTTACTGACGCCTAATTGCAAGTATTGATGTCTGTGTGGCGTGTTTTGTATGTTGTAGTTGTGTATAGTAGATCATTTTAGTCATAGTTAGATTCAAAATGACTTGAGTCCATTCCAAAGAAAGTGGGTATAGTTGCACTTGTTTTTCTTTCCTTAATGTCTATACTGTTTGAGTTGCTCCTAGAAATTCTTAAAATTCGAATGTCTGGATATTATATTATAAGAATTTCAATTTTACTTGTTTCTTTTACTTAAGCGCTGAGGAGAATTTAATTGGTAACATATCAAAGACAGAATTATTATAAATAAAAAAAAGGGAGAGAATTATGCACTTTATGGGATAATCAATTTATTTGCAAACGTTAACTTGCAGTTGCAGAAACAAAGGAATATATATAACACCAAAGAAAATAAGAAACACAAATGTGAGGCTACGCTAGATTGACACGGATTCTAGAACTTGGAATGCTTGCATTCCCGTGGCAGACCACCGGGGAACTTATTACGGTCAGCACAGTAATTGTAGACCATGTACTTCGTTTGAACCCATCGAAGCCTGTTTCGACCTGCAGCATCAAGCCCTAGGTTCCTCCATGAGTTATCGACATTTGACATATTCGTGGAGGTTGGAACACAGTCTGAGTATGAGTACGGGTATGATGATAAGCCTTGGTGGTCTGATCCTAGACAAGCATTGATGCTGTATCTTCCATAAGAGGCAGTGAAAGGAGCTTGAGTCCAGTCAGTCTTCACACTCCCACCTTGTGTAGCCCAGCTATCGCCATCCCAGAAACTGGCGTAAATCGTCATGGGCTGGCTCGAAGGATACGGAACATGAAGTAGTTCCAGGTTGTTGAAAACCCTAATGGGACTGTTATCCACAAAGATTCTGCATAACAAATGAGAACTTACGTCAAACCGAAATTTCATAATGAACTGCGCACGCTCTTAATATGACATTAACACGTTGTAGAATTTTCTTTTAATATGTGTATCTTGTAAATATCTACTAAGCGGTGGCTTTCCCGTCGTTTATCAAACCTGTTTTTTCCCCTAGGTAGTATATATTAAGCGCCCTAACAAAATCAAATGAAAGATTCACTACGTGAGAATGGTTTTTCCCTAGTATATAAAAGATGTTATCTGAAAACTTTGGTCCCGGCGGCTCTCCTCCAAGTAACTAAGTAGTACTTACATAATGCGATGGATATTCCAAACGACGGAGTAGGTGTGGAAGTCTTCGGAGGGATCAAACCAAAGATGGAACTGTTGTTCTCTGCCCCCTATTCCTTGAGTGTAGATATTAGTACTGAGAGTGTAAGGATTCCCAGATGTGTTTCCAAGAAACTCCAAGT
This sequence comes from Fragaria iinumae, assembly GCA_009720345.1. Lineage (NCBI taxonomy): Eukaryota > Viridiplantae > Streptophyta > Magnoliopsida > Rosales > Rosaceae > Fragaria > Fragaria iinumae. The sequence goes on along the minus strand of CM019122.1, from coordinate 33,724,886 downwards.
CAATCTCATCGTGATGGTTCCCTGAAGATGATAACTGCATCCACACACACACACACACATATATATATATATATATATATATATATATATATATATATATATATATATATATATATATATATATGCATGTTAAAATTTTATCAATGTTAAGCAGGGAAACAATACTAGGGCATTGAATCACTACTGCTATAAATGGATGAGAAGTTTTATAGGGATGGAGAGTAATTACATAAAATGTGGTGACAGTACCAGCAGTGTTCCCGGGCGCCAGCTTCATTTGCACGTCAAACCGTCCAAATAGGTATTGGTTCTGAGAAATGAAGCCGGAGCCGGAAGTCTGGTCCTGGGAGAGGGTGAGAAGTTGTCCTCCATCGAGTATTTGTGCACGTTGTTCGCCGAATAAAATGTGAAAGTCTTGATAGAAATTACTAGCAGAGGCCGTTGAGACCATGATACAAGTTATGAGCATAGAGAGAGCAAAGTTGACGTTACAAGAAGACATTTGATCTGAAAATGAGGAGTATGGTTTGTATAATAGAATCGGTGTTTTCTTCTGCAAATAAGGAATATGTTTTGCAAAAAGTATAGAACTGGTGTTTGAGATCGAGGATTATATAGCTTTCTAAAACCACGAATCCGTGACTTCAAAGTTGCAGAAGAAAAAGTATTTGCTATCCAAATGGGGAAAGTATTTAGCAAGTGAAAGTTCAAAGACCAGCTGATTCCAAGTTGAAGTTGTGGCAATGCGACAAACTAGCTACGTCTGTAAGGATTTGACCAGCTTATTGCAAAAACAAAAGCTAGCTACGTATATCTGTTATGAATTTTGCTTTTGTAACCAGTCAATATATATAATTAGCCATGCATGGAATTACAAAAATGAAACTTAAGGTCACTGTAAATTTTCAGTGGCATTATTATAGCCAGAAAGCTTATAAACATATTAACTTATGGCTCTGCATGAGCGGTTTTTTTCCGGTATGTCGCCAAAATTGTAAAGCAAATATAGTAGTCTATTATGCATTCTTTGTTAAATAGTGCTTGATAGAATACATAGATTTTGTAGATATGCCTAATATTATTTAAAGGTGTTCTTACAAGATGAGATTTAGGCACAATATCCCCTTGTATTATGATGTTTTGTTAATAGTTGTGACGTGAAGCCTGTCGTTCTTGCCAAAATTACAAAAATGAAAACAAATATCATGCACGTAAGCAGGGGACTATGGTTTCACTTTCATCACACAGAAAAAAAAAAGAAAAAAAAAGAAAAAGACATTGATTATGGTTGCTACTTTCAAACTTCCAATGGCCAAATTTCTCTTCTTTATGAATAATTGACGATCTTGTGAGGGATCTTGTGAAGAACCTCTTGGACATAGGCTATATATGCTCGATCTAAAATCAGTTTTGAATCTTGGTTTGATGAAGGTGAACCAACTTTCGATGATAATCGATCTTCTTTTCATCTCCCAGAACCTTAACACAAAAACTTGAAGCCTATTCAATTACAACCAAGTTTGTAGTATCCTCCACCCAATCAGACAGCAATATCCTACGGTGCGCTACGTTAAATTATTTTCATTTTGGTTAATCTAAAAACATATATATGATTTAGTAATGCATTTTGTATTTAAATATTTCATAAGGGGGTTTGCTCTCATGTCCACTTTTATATGTTCACTTCCCGTCGTTTAGTTTTTCTTTATTCTGCCAAAAATTTAAAGAAAAAAAGAACATATAAATTGTTATTATTCTAACTCGAATTGAGTTGAAGTTGGGTTTTGGGACCTGAATTCACAATAAACGTATACAAATCTCATGATCATCTGGTGTTTCATCTAGAATATCTAAAACCTTGACTGCTTGCATTCCGGTGGAAAACCTTGCGGGAATCGCTTACGATCAAAACAATAGTTGTAAACCATGAACTTCTTTCGCACCCATCGAAGCCTCTTTCGACCTGCAACATCAAGGGCTTGGTTCTGCCATGCTTTGTCCTCTGCTGTTGTGGTGACACAAGTAGATGATGATGAGCCGGCAAGACAAGCATTGGCCTTTAAGTTCCGGTACGAGGCAGTGAAAGGAGCTTGTGCCCAGTCTGTCTTTACAAGTCCACCTTGTGTTGCCCAGTCATCAGCATTCCACAAACTCGAGTAGATCCTCATCGGTTGCTTTTTGGGGAACGGAACCCCAATAGATTCCAAATTGTCGAACACCCTAATTGGAATGTTGTCCACGAAAAATCTGAACAATTGCGAGTGTGAACAAAGATCAAATAGGTTTAAACAATATGTCGATCAATATTGGAAAATAATTAAGTAGTATATATTTGACAATAACAAATCTTCCTATATATGTATGTCAGTTAATTACTTACATAATGCGGTGGGTGTTCCAAAGGATAGAGTAAGTGTGGAAGGATTTTGTAGGATCAAACCAAAGATGGAACTGCTGTTCTCTTTCTCCTTTTCCCTGACTGAACACATTGGTATGGAGTGTGTAAGGATTTCCAGTCGAGTTGCCCAAAAACTCGAAATCAATCTCATCATGAGTTAGACCTTCAGAAGATAACTGCATGTATAAATACCGATATGTGTTAGCTAGCTAGCTAGTTTGTTGATTTAGCAAAGAAATTAAGAGAGGCACAATCAAGACTAGCTATTGCAAGAGAGCTATAGATTCAGAGTAGTTACATAGTATGTGGTAACAGTGCCAGCTGAGTTACCAGGCACAAGCTTCATTTGAATGTCGATCCTACCAAACAAGTACTCTTTTTTGGACTGGAAGCCAGACCCTGAAGTCTTGTCAAGGTTGAGGGTGAGTAGTTTTCCTCCGTCGAGTATCTTAGCGCGTTGATCACCAAATGTAACATCAATGTCTCGGTAGAAATCACCAGCTGATGATGAAGCGGCCATTATTAACAGATTACATGAGACCACAGAAAGCATTAGAAGCATCATGAAGACCTTAGAAGAAGACATTTTGACTTTGAAATTAAGTTGAGCATCATCTAGTCGGAACTCCCTTTATATATATCTGTGTTAGCTTGAGTAGCTGGAAACAGGTTTGCAAAACTAGATAAGGCTCTACTGCTTATGCAAGCTAATTAGCTGAACTATCCAGATCATACAAATTATCTAGCTTAGCTTTATTTGGGTGAGGTACTGGGGCATTGCGCCCCAGGGATTAGACCCGCTTAATTGCAATGCACAACTTGTGATTAAAGCTGGAGACAGGTATGCAATTCACATTATATATGATCTAATTAGAGTAAAAAAGAATATGCAGGAAACAACATTGGAAACCCAAGCTTAACTTATTTTGAAGCATTTAAGTTGATTGGTGATACAATCATAAAACTAATCATATGTTGCCAGAAACTAAACAGAAGAAGTGTAATGTATGCGCAGTTGGGTGCTAAGGCGTGTACTGGTACTGTGGTTTTTTTAACTACCTAAATTAGACCAACACAGGCCTAGGCGGCACCTAGCTAATACCAAATTACCAAGTAGCTAATTTTTTTTAATCATGTAGCAGCTAGTTTATTATAATCAAATCATTCTGTACGTGCTGGGTTATTATTTGTTTTTGGGGGCCTAAGCCTAACGTCTAGCATTTCACCAGGTCCAAACTACTCCTGTCGGGCTTAGGATAATTTCTACCCTAATCAGATTACTGATTCTTAGGTTGGGGGTAAGGCTAGAGTATATTAATGCATGTGATGCATCAACTTTGTCCAAGTTGTAAAATAAGTCATCAAAGTAGTAATATTAATCCTTAAATTGTAAAAAAGAAAATTTACAACATTAGTCCTCATTTGTCTTTAAAGTGGTTATTGAGTCCTCAAAGTTGTAATATGAGTCCTAAAAGTTGTAACAATTTTTTTTTAATCACTTTGAGGACTCAATTACCACTTTGGAGCATCTCCAATGAAGATGTTATTTGGCTAGTGTTAAATTCAAATTTGACATTTGACGTGGCAAAGGTCTTTTTTGCAAAATTTCTCCTCCAATGGTTATGTCTTTTCTGATAGGTTAAAATAATAAAAATAATCTAAAATAATTAAGGGTAAATTATTATGTTTATATCCTATTTTATCTCTCCTTCATCGATCTATGATCGGTTATTTATAAACCAATTTATTTTCCTTATTCACTACTAAATCGTCGTTTATAGTATGGATAAATATGAGCCATTCCCGCAGAGGACTAAATGAATCTAACTACTCAAGAGATGTCACAAAAGTGAATACTGATCCTAGCGACCAGCAGTCGAAAACCTAATTAGTTGACTAACCTAAACAAGTCAGAAAAATACGAAACTTTACAGACACAAACTAGACATATAGACGGACTCACGCACAAAATTGCAGATTAATCAGAGTTCGTTTGCTATGTCAAATAAATACTAGAAAAAAATGACATAAAGTGACGAAAAGTGGTTTTGGGTTTTTGTTTTGGGAAACAATGAAATAAAACTAGCTAGGAAGATGCAATCCACCCCGACAATCACACACAAGACAATTTGTTCAGTTATAGTTCAATTAATCTAGATGAAGATGCCCAAGTTGGTTCGGTACACTTAAAACACAACATATTACATTTTCTTCGTAAGCTAGGCAGGAAGTGCTCTACACCTAAACTATTCTCAAACAATGCAACCTAAAGGTACGCTTATTAGATTAAACATGCAGAGATCATTAAATTCTAAAAGAGTTTGAGACATCACAAGGTGTCGCAATAAACTTAGCGCCTTGTTAAACCTAGGACTTCGTTTACTTGCTAGCGAAAACTAACAATTGCTTCTCTAGATAGTTTGAGGAGTCCGATATTGACACTGACATCAAATAATCAAAGCTATAGAACCCTAATATGTATACTAAGCTTGCACTCAAAGTATACAAGAAAAGAATTCATCAATGCAATAATAGTAAACCAAATCTCATCTTGGATTAAAAGAAACTAAAACCAAAACTCAAATAATCTTGTTGTTCATGTCTAGGGCTTCAAGCAGCCCCTAACTGAGAGAAACTAAATAAACATAATAACAAGAAAACACAGAAAAACGAGGAGGAGAAGAGAAGAAGAAGAGGAGAAGAGAGCAGCAAAACTTGATAGCACAGGGCTTTTATATTGCTTCCTTTAACCAATCCTTCTTGATTTAGGTTTCCTTGGATATTTTGATTGGTGCACATCTGTTAGACCAATGGAAGTATGCCAACTCATTTAATTCTTCAAAATCAGCTTCAAATCGGGGTTATAAGTCGTAATATGAAGTGCAAACTCATCCATGGGTCTCCCGGTGTGATTTGGGCCTCAAAACATAAATTCCCGTCAAGAGTCATATTTGCGCGCAGATTAACCTTCTGGTACTAAATTGGTCATAACTTCTTCTAAGAAAATGCTATTCACAAACCGTAAAATGCTACGGAATGCTGACATCCGTAGCTTTCTGTTGATTCAAGACTCATCATCTGGTTCTTCAAGAGCTGCCCTCAGTGCTCCGTCGAAGTTGGCTGACTTTCAAAGGCAGATTTCTAAATTTTTCCTTCCAATCTCTCTTTTCCTTCTTTTCTTCTTATTTGCTTCGGAATACCTAGAAAACAAATAAACAAAGTAAATAACTAGAAAACACACCAAATAAACAAAGAAAATATAGAGAATTTTGATACAAATAATGTATAAATTATGCACCTATCACCTATCAATCTACTTCTTTTGTTTTTCTTTTCCTATATCCAAGCAGCCTATAATCCCTAGATGTCTTCTTCTCACAAAAAAAAGATACAGCCCAGATTCTCCCGAATCAAATTGATCTCGACTTAATCTAGTGGGCGATCTCGCCTCTCCACGCCGATATCAACTTTTCCAGATCAAATTTCTCATATGATCAAAGCTGCTCCAAATTACTGCTGGCTGATTTCAACTTCTCCAACACCAGAATGGCCGCCTCAACGATCTGATGGGTACTGGTCTGGGTTCTGGGTAGTGGGTATGAAGAAATACTAAAGGAGAGAGAGACGATCAGAGTGAGAGAGAGAGAAGAAAAGCAATTAAAAAAAGAAAAGGCCAGAAGTTTGGGGGCTGTCAAATTTGACAGTATGAGCCCAAACTGTCATCCACGGTAGATCCACACAGAGGATTTGAATCATGGATCGGAGAGGATGGATGTTGTCCTTTGACACCTCCGTCGGAGATGTTTTTAAACACACATTTTACCACTTTAAAGACACATGATGACTAATGTTGTAACTATAAAATTTTACAACTTTAAAGACTCATATTACAACTTCGAGGACTAATATTACTAATTTGAGGACTCAATTTACAAAGTTGATGCATCATATCATTTACATGCATTAACACATTGTAGAATTTTCTTTTGAGTAGACAGAGTATTCTCGGCTCCTGCTTTTGATTTTATAAACCAAATAATCCTCCAAACTGAGTGTTTGATGAGAAGCTGGAAATACAATAAAGTTGAGGACGTGGTTCACAATAAAGGGACTAAGAAGCCAGGAGCCCAGGACTACTATAAGAAGCAACACGATCGAGTCGGAATCGGAAAAAGCTTTCCTAGTACTGATATAAAACGTGGTGACTTAGATTTGAGCTCAACTTTATTTGATTATGAAATTGGAATTCAATATGAATTCAGTATACAACAATTAATGAATAGGAAACCATAGGAGGTTATTGTGATCGATGTACGTTACAAATTGTATATTTGAACCAAAATGAAAGAGTACGTATTTATGGGAAGATGATGTAATTGTAAAAGCTGCACATGATAATAAGGGAATGTGTCATCTGATCATATCTTGCATCTGGTATATATGTCATCCAGAAGACTAGAACCTTGATCGACTACATTCCACCGGAAGACCTTGGGCAAATCGCTTTAGGTCAGCACAGTAGTTGTAGACCATAAACTTCTGCTGCACCCATCGAATCCTGTTTCGGCCTGCGGCATCTAGACCTTGATTGTGCCATGAACTCTGTTGATCAGTTAAGGAATTAGTTGAAGCACTAGTGGTGACACCGCATGATGATGAAGATGAGCCAGCGACACAAGCATTGGCCTTGAAGTTTCTATAAGAGGCAGTGAAAGGAGCATGAGTCCAGTCAGTCTTGACACGCCCACCTTGTGTAGCCCAGTCATCAGCATTCCACAGACTGGAGTAAATCCTCATCGGTTGGTTTTTGGGGAATGGAACACCAACTGACTCCAAGTTGTTGAACACTCTAATCGGAATGTTATCCACCAAGAATCTGAAGAAATGAACGAGGATTAATTACAAGGTTTTCAAATGGTGAATGCGGTTATAAAGAAATTGGTTATAGATGATCGAGTAGTAGCTAACTAATGTTAATGAATACTTACATAATTCGTTGGCTGTTCCACACAAGCGAGTAGATGTGGAAGGTCTTTGTTGGATCAAACCAAAGATGGAATTGTTGTTCTCTGTTCCCTTTTCCCTGGCTGAACACATTGGTGTGGAGAGTGTAGGGTTCTCCAGTAGAGTTTCCCAGAAACTCGAAATCGATTTCATCATGAGTTGGACCTTGAGAAGACAACTGCACATATGTATTAATGCCAAAATTAGTATCGATGCAAACATATATAATGTTTAAAGAAGTAATGTTACTTGCACAACGTAAGAACTAGATAGCTAGACATACATAATATGCAGTGACAGTTCCAGCTGAGTTACCAGCAACAAGTTTGATTTGCATGTCGATCCTTCCAAACAAATATTCATTCTTGGACTTGAAACCAGATCCGGAATACTGGTCGAGGTCGAGTGTGAGAAGCTGTCCTCCGTTGAGTATCTTAGCACGTTGTTCGCCGAACGTGATGTCAAAGTCTTGATAGAAATTGCCGGCAGCAGCCATGGCCATGAGGGAACTTATTAACAACACAGCAGAGAGGGGAAGCATCACTGAGACCTTAGAGGAAGACATTGAGAGAAGTGAGAAGATGAAGATGTTGGTGTGTTTGATGCTATAGTTTAGCCATTGAAGCCCTTTATATACATGTTTCCGAGCGAGCTTAAGCTTAAGAGTACGTAGTATCAAGTTTGCCGCGTTGATTGGAATAGAGCTGTCACTGTTTGATAATGAAAAAGCTTTGATTTGGTGCGGCGGTGCGGCGGTGCCAATTCAAATGAATGGACTCTTTCTCAGGTTGTTACATTATTTAGAGTCGGTGATGTTGTAAGTTTGGAGTGATGACAAAATCATAGAACTGGTGTATGCGCGTTTTGGTGGCAAAGTATATATGTGACGTTTTCATACCTATAATTTGATCTACCTACCTAAGATGAACCAACAACCAATGAAATTCACTTCTAGAATAGTAAATGAAGTATCAAAATTCAAGATTTCTTTTTATTTAATATGGATTAATCTATCAAGTGATAATTTGCCAAATATGCCTAATATTGCATGGCTTGCATGCTTCGTCTAGTTGGAGTTTGTAACAAAGCTACAAATTAAACAAGTATGCCACCATAGACATATATAATGATGTTGCTCCCAGTCATGTGTAATAAAATTATGCATGGCCGCGATACATGGCTGGTTAATTCCCACTCCGTTCATGTATGATTAGTTGTTCTCAAATCTCAATCGTGAATATTTCTCGAGATACCAATCACAGTTACATAAGAACACCATTTCTTAATTTAAAGATCTGATTTTTGGTCAGAACCATGTTAAGAGTGTAAAAAGATACCCAGCTGGTTCATATATAACTGCCATACTCGTGCACGTCTTCCTTTTGGTCCAGATCATATTCATGTTGTTGTGCTTGAACACCAACTTGGATGGTTCATACGTTTGCCTTCACATCCATATTTTCCATTTTCCTACGCAGGTTCCTCACCACCTGACCCAAATAAAACCTGCCTCAACATATCATGGTTTTTTTTTTTTCCAAGTTTTGCAAACCTGTCCCCAGTTTGCAACTTTAATTAATTGATCAAATTGTAAACTATACCAGCTCTATTATGTAAACGCGCTTCACTACTACAAACTGTATATAAAGGGCTCCAGAACTCAACCTATAGCATTGATCAACACAATTGTCTCATCTCATCACTACTCATCTCATCATCTCTCTCTGTTCTTCTAGCTACTGCTATAATGTCTTCTTCTAAGGTCCCCATGGTGCTTCTTCTTTCTCTGTTCATCACTTCTCTTCTAGCCATGGCTGCCTCAGCTGGCAATTTCTTACAAGATTTTGACGTGACGTTTGGTGATCAACGCGTTAAGATACTCGAAGGAGGAAAATCTCTCACGCTCAACCTCGACCAGTATTCTGGCTCTGGTTTCAAATCCAAGAACGAGTACTTATTTGGAAGGATCGACATGCAGATCAAACTTGTGCCTGGAAACTCAGCTGGCACTGTCACTACATACTATGTAAGTACTACCTATGAATATATACCCTAGCTCTTAGTTTTGTCCTTCAGTAAACTGTAGCACATATTTGTGCATATATGCATTGGTTGTTAACTTTGTAAAAACATGGCAATGTGCAGTTATCTTCTGAAGGTCCAAGTCATGATGAAATAGACTTCGAGTTTTTGGGCAACTCATCGGGAAATCCATACACTCTCCACACCAATGTGTTCAGTCAAGGCAAAGGTGACAGAGAACAACAGTTCCATCTTTGGTTCGACCCTACAAAGGCCTTCCACACATACTCATTTGTCTGGAACTCCCAACGCATTATGTAAGTGACCATTAACACTAGCTAGCTCATCTTCAATACACAATTTTCTTGTATATATTAGCCTATTAATTTGTTGAAAACTTATTCTGATGCAACTCCATTCCAATTGTTATGCAGATTCTTGGTGGACAACATCCCAATTAGAGTATTCAACAACTTGGAATCATTTGGAATTCCATTCCCTAAGAACCAGCCTATGAGAATATACTCAAGTCTGTGGAATGCTGATGACTGGGCCACACAAGGCGGGCGTGTAAAGACCAATTGGACTCAGGCACCTTTCACTGCTTCTTACAGAAATTTCAAGGCCAATGCTTGTGTTGCTGGCTCCTCCTCCTCCTCCTGCGGTGTCGCCACGACTGCATCAACTAATTCCCTAATAGATCAACAGAGTGCATGGCAGACTCAGACACTTGATGCTGCAGGTCGAAACAGGCTTCGATGGGTGCAACACAAGTTCATGGTGTACAACTACTGCTCTGACCGCAAACGATTCACTCAAGGCGTACCAGCCGAGTGCAAGCGATCAAGGTTCTAGTTCGAGATACCAGCAGAAACCAATTGGTCACATATATTTTCATTGTTCTTTTGCATTTATGATTCATATTCTTTCATTCTTTGTGAAGATATAATGTTTGTAAGTTGTAGTATCCATCTGTTAATTGATCCATCATTTTTTGTTCTTTTATTAATTGTACGCTGATTCAAAATTCAGAACTAAACACATGAATAATAAGTGGATAACGGTATTTACATTCTTCAACGTTATGCTTGATGCATGTTCTCAACTTAATATTTAGCAGGCTAGTATGGTTAACATATTGGGAATGCAACTTTGTTCATCGTCATTATGGTATACAGTTATAACGCTGCTGATCACTCGGTATTCTTGATACATAAAGCCCTTGTGTTTCTGCAATTAAACTTCTCAGCTAGCAATATATATATATATATATATATATATATATATATATATATATATATATATATATATATAGACACACACACACCATGCATGGTAACATAAGTATCGAAGCCTAGCTACTAGCTTGTGGGTAGCGAGCAATGCCCACAAAGCAGTGCAACAAGTTAGCAATACTTGTGCAAGCACTAATAATATCTGAGATTCATAGGAAGAAAGACTAAAATTAAAGAATATATGTTTCGGGCACCAATGCAGACTTTATGTTTTTTTTTTAAGGGTTTGGAACCCAGTCAAGCTGGGAGGGTCAACCATATGCTCGGTTTCAGTTATTTTATTGAAAAAAATAAAAATAAAAGAGTACACAAAGGGAGAGGGGGACATAGACCAAAACCCCTCCTGGAAAAAGAAGAACAACACAAAAACCTAGGATTGACTAAGGACAATGAACAAATTCGTTGTTGCTGCCCAAAGAGTTACAAATCAAATGACCATTAAAAGATCACAAATTAAAACGATAGTTGGGAAATCCTGCTAAATCACGTGAATAAGTTGTAATTGCATAAGGTGGACATGAATCCCACCAATGAACTCCCACATTATCCGCACCAAAATTAGGTAAGCAGTGAGCAACGCTGTTACCCTCCCGATAAATATGAGATACTTTAACAGTCATAGTAGCAAGAATACCCCGACAGTTAAACCATTCGGTAGTGAAACGCCAAGGTGCATCTACTTGAAATGAAGAAAGAAAATGAATCACTAAAGTAGAATCATTTTCAATTCAATCCAAAGAGAATGCCAACCTCTTTGCGAAGCCATTTGAATGGTGTGAATGACCGCCTACAACTCAGCTTCTAATGTAGTAGCAAAACCAAGATTTCCTGAAAACTAACCTAAAACCCGACCCAAATGATCTCGAAAAATGCCACCAAAACCTGTCAGACTAGGAGAGCCACGAGCTGCACCATCAGTGTTGAGCTTGACTTGATAAATAGAGGGAACATGCCATATAACTTCAACAATTTTCGGTGCTTTAGATGGTCTGTCCTTAATACCAATGCGATGCAAAATGCAAAGCTCATCTACAGTATTCTTCATTGTGCCCTTACTCAAAAGATTAATCTCATGAAGTTGCATCTTAAAGACTTTATTATGTCTTTAAGCAACACTAAACCTCATGATGTAGTGACAACTTTTGCCCAATTTAACATATTGACAATTGAACCCAACTCAAACATTCCACTTGCCAACAACAGAAAAGATCGATCTTCAACTAAACTTGAGAAATTGGAAAATCTTGCACTCACTTTTATTTAGTCATTTAGTGTATTTGGGTACAATTACAAAATTCTAGTATGTTTAATTCCAAATGGAATTCACATTTCATCTTAGTTGAGCAAATTATAGCCAGAGAGCACATCATATAGTAACAAGTTGGTTTTGAAGTAAAGTTTCTGGGATAAGAGTATGTTATATAGTTATTTTAAAACTTGTTTATAAAATCATGTTTGAGCAGTTTCAAGTTTCAATTTTTGAGGTCTCAGTTCATTGTTTGTTTATTATTATTTTTTTAAATTGTTCAGACAATGTTACATTTTCCATTTATTGAAAATGTTAAACAGTACGCGGTCTCTAGGGTAATATATGATGCACCTCACCGCTCACCCTACTCTAGAGTGCAAAGATAAGGTGCATATCACCCATGCTTGTGCACGTTGTCTCTTCTTCCAGCATGTACAGGTTGGTCTGGTTCCATCACCATCGACCACCCACTTCAATGCTTCACAACCTAACAGGCTAAGCTCTTTTGCCTTCACATAGACATTGTTCACTTTCCTATGCTGCTTCCTCGGCATATATAGCCTAAATTTGCAAACCTGTGTCCAGCTCTAAAACGAGTTGGACTTTCCAAGCAGTCAATATATTCCTGGGCATATATGCACCACCTCACCCAGATAAAGCCATCTCCACTTTCATTCTTTATTCTATTTTGCAAACCTGTCGCCAGTTTTCAACTTTTTTCAATCAAATACTGCTACCTCCATCTCTATAATAAACTAATTCAACGCGTCTCACTACTCACTTTAGGTCCATATATAAAGGGCTCCAGAGCTCCAACTATACCATCAAACACCACAGCTAGCCTCATATCTTCTCACTCGATCACTACTCATCATCTCATTGCGCTCTTGCTCGATCAACTCTCTAGTCAAGAATGTCTTCCTGTAACATCTCCAGGATGCTGCGTCTTTCTTTGTTCATCACCTCTCTTCTAGCCATGACTGCCTCAGCTGGTAATTTCTTTCAAGACTTTGATATCACATTCGGCGATCAACGCGCTAAGATACTCGAAGGAGGACAGTTTCTCACGCTCAACCTCGACAAGTATTCCGGGTCTGGCTTCAAATCCAAGAAAGAGTACTTGTTCGGAAGGATCGACATGCAAATCAAGCTCGTGCCTGGTAACTCAGCTGGCACTGTTACTACATACTATGTAAGTAGTACTCTAGCTTCCATAGTGATGATAATTGTGTGCTTCATTTGATTTTATAGATACGTACAGCTGAATATATACATTGGATATGTGCAGTTATCTTCTGAAGGTCCAACTCATGATGAAATCGACTTCGAGTTTTTGGGCAACTCATCTGGAAATCCCTACACTCTCCACACCAATGTGTTCAGTCAGGGAAAAGGGGACAGAGAACAACAGTTCCATCTTTGGTTTGATCCCACAAAGGCCTTCCACACCTACTCATTTGTCTGGAACTCCCAACGCATTATGTAAGTGACCATAAACTAACTCATCTTCAATCACCTATTTTGTTACACCATGCATGCATGTTAGCCTATTGATTTTTTTTTTTTTTTGGTAAACTTATTCTGATGCAAATTCACTTCCATTTGTTCTGCAGATTCTTGGTCGACAACATTCCAATCAGAGTGTTCAACAACTTGGAATCATTTAGTGTTCCATTCCCCAAAAACCAACCAATGAGGGTTTACTCAAGTCTGTGGAATGCCGACGACTGGGCTACACAAGGCGGGCGTGTGAAGACTGACTGGACTCAAGCTCCTTTCACTGCTTCATACCGAAACTTCAAGGCCAATGCTTGTGTTGCTGGATCATCTGCCTCCTCATGCGGTGTCGCTACCACTGCATCGACTGATTCAACACAACAGGGTGCATGGCAGACTCAAACGCTTGATGCTGCAGGGCGAAATAGGCTTCGATGGGTGCAACAAAAGTTCATGGTGTACAACTACTGCTCTGACCTCAAAAGATTCCCCCAAGGCCTTCCAGTTGAATGCAAGCGATCGAGGTTCTAGAGAACAGACGATCACATAATATACCTTTGTTTGATCCATGTATGATCAAAATTCTTTAATTCTTTGTGCAAATAGAGTTTGTACGTAACATCAAATTAATCCGTCCCACGAATTTTTTTATTCTTCTATTGTAAGCTTATTCGAGATTGAGAATCGAACACTTGATTTGTATTTGGAGAATGCAATTTGTTAAACACCAACGTAATACGTGACTCAATATTTTGATAGACACATGAGGCAGAGTGACAGGAGTAAGCAAACATATATGTGCTCCTCTAGCATTAGCACATCAAGTTTCAGCTGGCTCAAGTTTGCTCAAATGAGAAAAAGCTAAGTTTGCTGATCTCGATTGCTTTCTCCCGTGCTTAAGCTTACTTCGACCTGACTCATTCATGGAACGAGCTCCAATGTAGATTTTACTTGGGTCAATTTTATGATAAAAAATGGGAAACTTTTCTTTTAAACATGTTTATTGGGAGGTTAAATTTGTTGCCTAGAGAACTTTACATTAAACATGTGTACTGTATATGGAGGTTAATTTGTTGCTAACTTTTTCTTTAAAAATAAATAAATTAAAGGGCTCGTGTAGCCGTCCCCATAATTAAATAAATTAAAGGACGTCCAAGTTTCTTTTTGTTAGTTACCGGAACCTCTACAGATGCCTGACGTTTTCTAGCTTTCCTGCTTGGGCCAGGTTTAAACCCAACAACCTCTCCTGTGACACCAGCACTAGCAGACCCAATGTCCCCAGCCTTATCCAAACCAGCCTCAGCTACCATCAGCCCACCTCGTGCAAATTAACCCTCCGCCGTGTCAATCACCATGTCACAGTCAGTGCCGCCATGATTGAAAAAACCACAGCTCTGGCAAATTCCTTTGCATTTCTCATACTTAATCTCCAGCTTTACAGAGAGATCCGGTGAGAAGAAGGACTGACAAGCCAAAATCCTTCGCCGAACGTCATGGACCAGACGAATCCGCTGGACTGGATCCTTCCGCCGCAACGCCGGTAGCTATACACGAACAAAAGTCCCATCGATTCGGGTCAAAACCTTCTCGTTCCGCATCGCTACCTTCAACCCCTTCACAGCAACCCAAAGTTCCATGAAATGTAGTGGAACATCGGCTAAGTTGCCAACTCCATTCTAATTCGCCAACAAAATTATGTTATTGTTGAAGAACCATGGACCTCTCTCGAGAACCCGAATCTTCTCTTCCTTGTCCTTGAATTGGAAAACGAAAATTCCGTTCTCCTCCTCATGGATCGACAGTTTCACTTTCAGCCTTCAAACGTTTGTGATCACCGCCATCAAGGATGGGACATCCACTTGTTTTCCGCCGCCAAGGAATCGACCACACAAATAGAAATCAGGGTTGTCGATCAGATCAATACCCCTTCCAGGCTCACAACGACCTCCTTTGGCAGGTTAAAAATTCGATAATTTCGCCTAGATTTTCGTTTTTTTCATATCATGATATTTAAATCACTTCCCAAGTGATTCTCATCAGATAATTTAGAAATTTCCCGATATCTCGGGATAATTTGTCAGAGAAATGCCGCACTTCAATGCTCCATCCGCCATGGCATCTATAATTCAACTAAAAAACCTAAGAAATTGAAGCCAGCAAGATTCGAACCTTGTTGGCTCATTCACTCCTTGAATGCCTTAGTCATCTCTGCTGAGTTCACTTGTTAGTAATAGGGTAAAATATTGTACAGTCCTTATGGTTTGAAGTCGACGTCTGTTTAGTCATTATGGTTTTAGTTTAATTTGAATAGTCTATAAAGTCACGATTTTTCATCCAAATAATCCTTATGATTTTATTTTAATCTGAATAGTTCTTAAAGTCATGATTTTTCATCCAAATAGTCTTTATGGCCTTTAACTAAGAAAATTGTCGGAAGAGCTATTTGGATGAAAAATCATGACTTTAAGGACTATTCAGATTAAAATAAAACCATAATGATTATTTAGATGAAAAATTGTGACTTTAGAGACTATTTAGATTAAAATAAAACCACAAGGACTAAACAGATGTCGACTTCAAACCACAAGGACTAAACAAATTTTAATTCTTATTAATATGCTTCACTATAATTTATAATCTCTACAAATCTGAAAACTTAGGTAACTAACTTTCTACTCTCAATTTTTTCCTACACCTTCCATATGCAATACTTATATATAGGGTTCGGTTCAAGTGACATCAAATTTAACATAAATTTTGACACTATTTTCTAGTTATTAGATTTTAAAACATTTAAGGGTGCAGATCAATGTTTAATATGATGTGCAACATATAACAAGCTTATGTGGCAAGTGACTTATGTGGCAAATGACATGACATATGAAAATCTATTTCTATAATAAACTAAATCAAATATTTATCCATTGAAGGGAAAATCAAAATCTAAACATCAAATATAAGAAAATTTGTTAAGCACGATAAAAAATAAGAAGAAGAAGAACGATAAGGAGCAGGAAGCTGTATGAGGCCTTGATGAGGAGATCTTTGGCCTGCGAACTTTAGATCTAATATCCAATTATCTAAGTTGGGAAATAAAGCAACTTTTGATGTTTTCTCTGCGTGCATTTCATTCAAATGGAAGATTAATATCTTTTTTTTTTTCCATTTTTCATATCGCCATTGGCACATCTTTTTTTCTCAATCACTATTGACATTTGTGTTCTTCTTTTTTCATACAAATAAGACATGAGATATACAATCAAACAAAAACTTTAATTGCCAAGCACGTATTGTAGCTTGCCCAATTCACATGGCCTCTTATTCTTACAAAAGTTTGACAATAATAGATTTTGATTATTGTATACAATCAACCGACAATCAAATAAGTACTTGTTCTTTTGCGTTTTCGAAGTTCTTGCTCTTTGTTTTTTTTCTTTCTTTTTTCGTTATTGTGCTCAAGATATTTTGTTTTATTCAATGATTTTGATTTTCCCTTCAATGAATAAATATTTGATTTAGTTTATTATAGAAATAGATTTTCATATGCCATGTCACTTGCCACATAAGCTTATTATATGTTGACATCATATTAACAACTAAAATTTAACCCTTAAATGTTTTAAAATCTAATGGTTAGGAAGTAGTGTCAAAAGTTGTCAAATTTGATGTCTCTTGAACTGGACCCATATATATATATATATAAAGTATGAAAAATAGTTTACAGCCATTAAATAAAATAAATTTTTAAAAGTAAAGTAAATTTATAAACCGGTTTGACGCTTACTTTTTCATCTTAAATTACTACAACTCATTATAGATCAATGTTTAGACAATGTTTTCTTTTCAAATATAGTAGATAATAGACAAAATAAATATCTCTCAAAGTTTCATTCAAAATTTCCGTCAACTTTCATAATTTTTTACTTGTATCGATATTTCCACAATCGTTGATATTTTAGTCCTTGGCTGCTGCTCCATCCGCCGCCATCCTAAACATGCCGCTCGATCAGTTTTCCACGCTAGGGAGAGAAACCCAAGCAGAGAAAAAAACTGACTCAACTTTAAGAACTCATGTTACAACTTTGATGACTAATATTATTACTTTGAAAATTCATTTTACAACTTTATG
This sequence comes from Fragaria iinumae, assembly GCA_009720345.1. NCBI lineage: Eukaryota > Viridiplantae > Streptophyta > Magnoliopsida > Rosales > Rosaceae > Fragaria > Fragaria iinumae. Next base: position 33,707,292 of record CM019122.1, on the reverse strand, counting down.
ACAAAATTGATACATGTCATGCATTAACACATTGTAAAATTCCCCTACCAAATATCCAATATAAATCTAAAATGTACTTATGTCACGCCCCGGTTCTTAAGTTATTTTACGGTTATTTACTTTGGTAATATTTTGGTCTTTTACCGTTTTAAGTAACCGTTTACTATTTAAGACTCCAAAGTTGACTTTTTCTTCCGTATGGAATTTGGGAAAACTTTCTTCATGCAAGTCGTAGAGGATGTTATTACGAGTTCGTAGACATGCTACGCGTTAAAATCGGAGTTAGCATGTAAAAGTTATCCTTAAAAATATAAGTTTTATTGGGGTATTATTTTGGGGTGTTAAATTTTGGAGTTGGGTTTTATTTATTAAGTTGAACCGGGCCTTGTTTTTGGTCAAAGCCCAAAACACTCTCTCCCTCTCTTCCTCCCGTTTCTCTCTCTCTCTTTCTCCCCCGTGAGTTTCCCTCCGCCCGGAAATTTCACCACCGCCGTCCGCCGCCGTCCGGCCACCACCGACCGCCAGACCGGTCCCGTTCGGACCCCCGACATCTCCTCTTCATTTCTGGGTAGGTGGCCGATCCCCTAACGCCGCCGTGAAGGAGCAGCCGAGCCCGAAAGCCACGGTTGCCGTGGTTGCACCTTCGCCGGAGCTCCGTCTTCCGGCCACCATAGGTCGTGATTTTTGGCTCAACTTGTAGCCCTCATCTAGGTGAGTAATCCCTCAAAAGGATTCGGCTAAATTCGATTTCGTTAGGGTGGTTTGTATAATTGAAAGTTTTAGGGATTTATGGATGTTTTGATTCGATTACCATAGTTAGGCTTGGAATTGGTGTTTGTGCTAGTTAGGAAAGTTGTAGAGGAGATTGAGAGGAAGATTCTGTTAAAATTTGGTAGCATTTGCAGGTTGCCGGAGTTGGTCGCCGGCCGCCGCTGTTTTGGGAAATTTTGTGGTTTTTGATGTAGAATATTAAGGGGATATTATTGATGTGAATTTAGGAATTTTTGGAGGATTTTTGGTTAGGTTTTAGAATTTGTAAAGTTTGGTATTTTTGGCGGATTAATAAGTTAAAATTCGGCCATTGGATTATTTTTATGATTAGGACGTTGGAAGGTGATTTTCGAAGATGTCGGTATTTATGGAGATTTTTGGTTGGCAGTGAAGTTAAGATTTAAGACGATAGGCAAGGTTGAGCACGAGAAGCTCATATTTAATTATGCCTATTTTCTTTAAACGTTGGGATTTTATTTAAGGAATTATTTATGTTTTGGAACAGGACGCGAGGAGGCTCGAGCAGAGGAGACCTCCGACTGACTTCAGGCTTAGGCCTAACTTGTGAGTGGACTTTTGTTTTAAATAATGTGCATGCAGTTGTTTATTTGGTTGGACCATTTGACGTCATTTTTATTTGACGATTTTACTCCTTGTGATGAGTTACCGAAAATGGGATTTTCGGTAAATTATAATATATTTTTAAGGAGAGTATGTATATAAATGCTAGCTAGCGATATGTGTCTGTCCACCTTAATGACATAGTATATAACTGCATTATGGTGTGACGTGAGCGTTGGACGCAAGCGTAGTAGCCTTATATGAGTGTTTAATTCATATAAGGGGTATGGGCACATATTTATACACCCGTCTGTCCACCTTAATGACATAGTGTATCACCGCATTAAGGCGTGACGTGAGCGTTGGACGCGAGCGTAGTAGCCCTATATAGATTATTATTAATTTATATAGGGAGTATGGGCGAGTGTAAATATATACATGTATATATTTTAGCCTGAGAGGCTGTATTTTGATATATATATATATATATATATATATATATATATATTTTAGCCTGAGAGGCTGTATTTGGATATATATATAGTTTTGAGCAGTAGAGGCTCGATATTTATAACGATAAGAGAATTATCGTTTATGACATGCATTCGTTTTCTTGGAAATTAAATTGGGAAAACATAAATATTCTTTTTATTTATATTTGTCCACTCACTCTAATTATTGCGAATGTTTTTCCCTTGGGCTCTTCGTTTTTAAAATGCCCAGTCTGCAGAGTTCGAGTTAGAACGAGTAGGAGACGACGAGGCATAGTTACCCATTTCTCAGCCACCATTCACCAGTAGGTTACCTGTTTAACCTACTAGAGTATTTTTTCCTACTCCTCTAGTGTATAGTAGCTCTGAATACTCTTTGGGATTTATTGTAATGTTTCTGGTGGTGTGCTTAGACTTTTATTGTATTTTTGAATATACGAAGTTTGTAATTATTTACTCACTTTCGTATAATTGTGGGTTGATTTGGAGGATGCTCAAATTTATTTAAGAAAGTAACACTTTAGTTTTCTAGGTTAGGGTTGTCCATTTTCAAGGGAGGTTTGCTTTTTAGTAAATTTTCCTTGGAGGTGGTCCCCGCAGGACTTACCTCGGGTTTCGGGGTGAAATTAGGGGTGGGTCTTGACAACTTAATTACTTATGTATGCAACATTCAAACATCACTTTCATATGATCATAATATAAATCGATTCTTAAAAAAAAAAAGCTTGTATTATATTTTTGAAATAAAGATTCATATTTAGCAAGTAATACCAAGATAAGACACCTATGAATGTCGTCAATATGAGCTATCTCTTATGACTTACAAAGTTGGTTTAAACCAAGGCATAAAATATTCGTATCAGCGTATCTATCGGGGCTAAAAAAAAGGAGACATCTGATATATCAAGGAAATATCGGGGATATCCGAAAAATATCGATATTTTTTTTGAAATATTGAATTTACATATAAATAGATGGAACGAACCTGACAGACCATGACTGGTCAGGTAAGCTGACATGTGTCAGTTTGTTTGCCACTAAGAGGACACAACAGAGGGACTTCAACATATGTGAATATTTTATGTGTTTTAATAATAACAATAATAATAATAAGCGCCACAAGTCGGCTTACCATTGTCTATGGGCAACTAGAGCTGACTAGCCATGGTCTGCCAAGTTCTTTTCTAAATAGATACAAACATCAACTTCATCTACATCAAGAAAGAGACTCTAAATGGTTAGAAAGATGCACGCTGGTCCACAAAAGTACAATAATCAGACTAAAACATTTGACATCTATATTACATTTCCCTAGTAACGAATTGTAGTGTTGAATATGATATCCATATATATGTTTGAACTTGCCCATTGTTTCCCCCATAGGTAGATAGTAAGGATGAATCTAACTGCATGATTGGTAATATACTCTCCACATTGATTATATCTTTAAACATTATAGACACATTGATGATTTATTTCTTGTGATTCATTTGATGTTGACCTACCTAAACTTATAGACGCTAAACTTAAGGCAATCGAAGCAACATCTGATGTGGTACTTTAATTATGAGTTGCAGCTCTAGCCTTTTTCTCATACATGGCATTGTCTTGTGCACCGGGTTTCGTGGTCTACATCTTGCACTTCTAATCTTCTTTTTACTCTGCTCAAGTTATTATAAAAATTGCAAGATTTTCACTTTAAAGTGTCACCCCTTCTATTATTGCAAAGTTACATGGTCGAATTCACTGGAGTTTTCAACTCTACATCTTCTGTTTAATGTTCTCAATTACTTATTTTCTGATAATTTTCCATTGATTATCATTTGGATATTCCTTGAGGAGATTAATCTTCATATTATCACCTAGATATTTTTCGACGAGATCACTCATTCTTCAGATTTTCCTCGAGAGGACCACTCCTCTTCCTAATATCATCAAAGGGGATCATTCCTCTTCTGAATATCGCTTAGGGCCCTCCCTTCTCATCTGAATATATTTGATGGAATTAGTCATCACTCGGATATTCCTCGAGCCTCTCACTCTTCATTTAGGGGACTACTCTTCTCCCGTGGGATTTAACATACCTAATTTTACATGTATGAAGGAAAAGAGGTATTGAAAAATAAAAAGTTTCTACAATAAGAGCCCTAGAATTTGAAGCCATTAGGTGAACAACATTATTAGCAGTATGTTGAGCATGCTGCATCTTTATATTTGGTTGTGATTGGAGTAAGTTCCCAACCTCCTCATAAATCCTACTCAAATTGAAACATTTAGTGGAGAATGTTTAATACACCTAAATCGTGATTCAATCATTAGACTAAACTCACATTTAATAATTTTTTTATTATACACCCAACAAGTTTAACTAAAAACAAACCTATCTTTCCCCCCTCGCTTCACAAAACCTTTCGAAATGATGACTTCGTTTTTTACTCAGAAAGTGAAGCACATGTTAAGACTTGCTCCGTTAGTGAACCCTAGTAAATTAATATGATCATTTGTCATGAAAAACATTCATATTGTATTTATGTAGTTCAGGAGGATCGATGAGTAGTTTTTTTTATTAGACATGATATATATATTGACTTTGTTAGGTTGTGATGCTGGCTACAAAATGTCAAGTTGATCATTTGTCATGAAAAAAATTCAAATTGTATTTATGTAGTTCAGGAGGATCAATGAGTAGTTTTTTCTATTAGACATGATATATATGTTGACTTTGTTAGGTTGTGATGCTAGTTATAAAATGTCAAGTTGTTCGATATGATGAATATTTGTAGGGCTGGGCGAAAACCGAATATAACCAGGTTCAACCGAAAAAATCGCCCGAAAAAGCGGGCCGGTTAACCGAACCGGAAAAACTGTTGGAAAAATGACTCAAACCGGCCCGAACCGGTTTAAACCGGTTTGGATCCGGTTCAGCCCCCTAAACCGACCCGAATATTAATATTTAATTATTATTTTTTATATACGTGTCGCATCATTAATGGTGCATACAATTCTTTACCGTGTACCCTCCCACATTGAATCCTCCATATAAATACCTAAAAACCATAACCCTAAATCCATTTCTCATTTTCGATCTGCCTCTCAAGTCTCAGTCTCTCTCATTTCTCATTTTCTTTCAGGTGATGGATTCAGGTCCATCCAATCCATCGTCAAGCAACCATGGAAGAACCCCTACATCAACTCCTACATCAGGTTCCATGGTTCAGAACAGGCTACACAGCTCTCAAGCTCCACCTGATGCTGCTGCTGCAGGGAATTCTTCCTCGGTTCAATCCAAGAGGAAGAATCACAGCATCGCCTGGGATCATTTTACCCTGATGAAGAATCCCGATGGCACACCTCTCGCCAAGCCGAGAGCGAAGTGCAATCACTGTCCGCAAACCTATGGATGTGATACGAGATCGAATGTGATATGAGTTTATGACTGTGATAAGCTTGAACTCCTTGAAGTATGACTATGAGACTTAGTATTTCTCTATGAGTGTTTGAAACTGTTTTAGGTTGCAAGGTTTTTGTGAAATACAGAATGGCAGAATGTTACTGTTTTCTGAATGGATCAAATTCGGCCCAAATCCGAAACCGATCCGGCCCGATCCGAATTTCGGTTGGGCCAAATTTTCGGATGGAGTGAAAAAAATCCGGATCCGGATAGAGATTTTAAGAATCCGAATAATTCGGATTGGATCCGGTTTAGGCCTTAAACCGGCCCGATCCGAATATGCCCAGCCCTGAATATTTGTAACTTGACATGTTTACGTATATGCCTAGCCAACATTGACTTTATGATTTTCTCTGTGGCAGATGTTTTGAAAAAAAAAAAAAAAAAATTAAGGCACTACAAATGTAATAACACGTTTAGATGACGAAAATAAAATAGTTTTCGGATCTGAATCTAGATTAACACAAGATTGATCAATATGTCTATTTTGTTGAAGAAACTTATTACACAACCAAATCATCATTCACTATTAAAACCACCCTTCATAATTTTTTATAGACATTGAAGCTTCTCTTTTTTAGTACATAATTAGATATGTGTCGTTTCGTTAATTCCTCCTAAAGAAGTAGTTGTGTTTTTGTTTCATGTTGAATACGTATGTGTTGTTTGGTTGATACCTTCTTAAGATGTATTTGTGTTTTGGTTCATGTTTAATATGCATTCGATTATTCTTCTCAATATAAAATAGATATATATGTGTGTTTTTGTTTCGAAATTTATAGTGATGGACAAGTATGTAGATATTCGTGATCAAAATTAGTAACCCTCTCCAAGCTCACATTTACAGAACATTCTTCAAAAGATTTCAAGTGTATTTTTAAATTATTGGTTAGATCTTCACATTGTTGTACACACCCTGCTTGTATAAAATACATGTTGTATTTTTCAGAAATTATATGAAGCTTATTGTTTCGGCGTGATTTCTAAGAGGATAATCACACAGAATGCGGGAAGAACACTATCTTTAAGACCCATAACCTGTCAATCATGAGCAAATGACGTCAGAGGGAAGACCAGGTTTGCCGGCCTTCAACCCTCCGATGCCTAAGTCAGCTTCATGAGAATAGAGATAAGGTATGAATATGGTGGAAATTGAGACTTACCCAAATGAGGGGTGAAAACATGTATTTATAGAGATACGGTGGATGCATCCTAAAAATATCATTTTGCCTTTATTGGAGAGTGTATTACTATTATGCCCTCAAGGAAAAGTGTAGGTTTTTTGGGCTTAGTTAAGGCCCAAGCCCGTTTTAGGTGGCAATATGTGTCTTCTTAGGCGAGTAGGACCGATGTTCTATCTCTCACATATGATGTATTAACACTTATCTACTTCATCAACAAATGAAATATAAAATTTATATAAAATAAAGCTTGGCTTATGAATATTTATAATTTAAAACTCACATCTCTCGTTGTTCGTTATAGTAGTAGAGTCTTCGTTTTACGAGAATCAACAAATATAAAAATTTTTTTTATCAAACGACACACCCCGATTGAATTCTCATTTTTAGGTGATGGTTGATGCATAACATGAGATAGTTTCATGCTTTCATAATATCCCGTCCTATTTTTAGGTGATGGTTGATGCATAACATGAGATTGTTTCATGTTTTCATAATATCCCTCATCATATGATATATTTGACGACATATATATATATATATATATATATAGTTCTTATCCAGATTGAAGTTTCGTTCTGAAATTCCTTATTTGACACACTTTTCGGTCATATTTCCACATCTCCACAGTTCAATTTGTAGAACCTATTGCATAGATCAATTTTGCAAAGTTTCATCCAAATGGATGATCGTTAAGGTACCAAATTAGATTAAATCAATGAACGGACAATAAATCTGTCTAACCAGAACTGTTTGTGTAAATAAGTAAATAACGATTACGAAAACCCAAATGATCATCAAATTCGATGAAATTTTGCAGAAGTGATCTATGCAATAAGTTCTACAAATTGAACGGTGAAGATATGGAAAAATGACCGAAAAATGTATCAAATAAAGAACTTTACATTTTAATTTCAGAGCTCTGGATAGGAACATATATATATATATATATGAGCTGAACATATGGATAAAATCCGGAATTACAAAAGATCAAAACGACATGTTTGTGGTAAAAGCTAAAGAGGAGGGAGAGGGAGAAAGAGAGTGAGATGGAGAATAAACAGAGAAGAAGAGAAGGAAGAAGAAAGAGCAAGACTTCAGACCGATGGATGCTGATGGTCAAATGTCTGTGATGTGCTATCATGCCGGAAGGAACTTTTTTCAAGCTAAGGTAAATTTATAGTAGCACTACCACAAGTTGTTTCTGATTTCCAATGTCTCTTATTAAGAGTAGATCTTTTTGTTGTTTTGTTTCAATGGTGGATGTGGGTGGTTGGGGGGGGGGGGGGGTATGAAAAGAAAAGGGAAGGGTAAGAAGATGGAGGGGTGAAAGAAAAAAATTTGCGAGGGAGAGGGAGGGGAGGAATACGTTAGATATTAGAGAGAGAGAGAGAGAGATTATTTGTTGCTCTGGAGTTTTCATGTTGCTCTGGCCTATTACAATATGAGTCTGCCGCTTGACAAGGCAATTATACTCTATGATGGAGTTCTAGATCATATTATTGCAATTGTTGTTGCTCCATATATTGCAGGATTCACGTCATATTTTGAGATGGTATAAATCGGTTTATGTATTGAAAACATTTATTATATAAGCATATTGTTTCCTAAGTTACATGACAAACTTTTAAAATGTGATTGCTAAAGTATGTTCCATTCATGTAGAACTACGCGTCCAACGTTCGATCCTTTATTGAAGCCAAGCTTCGAGATCCTACAAGTGTTGAGATCCCCTTCTACCTTTGAATCGCCGCTCAGAAATGATAAACCTAAAATAGACTTATAAATAACCCTGCAATCACAATCAAGTTATCGATGGTAGTATAGAGAAGTAGGGTGTCTCCCGCAGAGGATTGTGACTCAACAATTGCAAATATAACTCTGAAAAACTGAACAGACACTAGACAAAGACGAAAACAAAAACTATAGCTAGACCCAACGAAAAATTACGAAATTAAATCTGGAGAAACTAGACACACTGACGAAGACACACACAAAATTTGGGGGGAAACTGTGTAGTTTTGCTATGCTAACAAAATTCAGAAATATGACAGACAAACTGATCCAAAACAGAAAACTAAATTTGGAGATTTTGGTTTTGGAAATCAAATAACAAAAACTAGTTAGGAACCACTCCTCACCACTAGACAATGATTGCACCTATGATGTGTTTACTAACATGTTCAATTCATTCGGATATCCTTACTCAAGCTAAGCCAATGATGTGTTGAACTTAACCTATCAATCTTTCTTACTTGGTATGTTAAGAGAATGATGTTTTCAACTTAACTTAGCATCTAGAATGGAGCCTAGAGTGATGTTCTCGCACAGCTCTCACCTAGAAGTCATTAAGGTCTAAAAGATTATGAATAAGGCTAGACAATCTCGGTACTGATGTTGTCCTAATCTACCTAGACATTGATTTATGTGAATGGGCTCGAGTCACACTCACTCGCTACTCTAGAATGCAAGTAGACATGATGATCATACAAAACATTCATAGCTTTACAACCTAGTATGCATACTAATGTTGGCCACCATCAATAAACATACAAAATTGATCAATGATATAACGATAAACCAATGAATATCCGAAATCCATGCAACAAATTAAATAAATGCCAACTTCATAGTTACACCATGTCTAGGGCTTGGAAGCAGCCCCTAACTAAGGGAAAATTAGTTACTCATCATCTTTGAAAACACATAAGAGAATTTCATAAGATTCGGGAAGAAAAGAAAATACGAAAGATGAAAAGCAGGGGAAAATATTGATTTTCTGAGTCGAGAGATCAATCTCTTATGGGCTCTGAACTTTACTTCTTCTCTCTGAGTTCTTGACGGCTCCCTCTTCTCTTCTGTGTTTCTTCTCCTCTAGTATGACAGCTTAGCCTCGTTCTGGTATTCGGGTTCTGCCTTAAGTAGTCTCCAAGTCTTCAAAGCTTCCTTTTCAGACTATGTTTCCTTCTTTGACTAGGATCAATGTTTAGGCTATCTTTTAAATGTCTTCCATATATAATCTGGGCTTGGCTTTTGGGAAAATTATATTAATGATATCACTCTTTGAAATCGTGTAAAAACCCCCAAGAAAGCTTCTCAAAATCCAGCCCAAACACTGCCTCGAACTTGACTGCTGCACAGCTTTCCCGGAACTGCTGAATTTCTGTCCAACTTCGACGCTTCATAACTCCTAGATGCCATCACCGATTTGGATGATTCTTGACTCTAAATTGATCTACAAACGCACCTCTACAAATATGGGTGGTCATCTTGGTGAAACCATTCTCGGAACCGCATGGAAATAGGCCTTGAAAACCGGAGAAAATAAGCAGAAACCAGTTTTCAGCTTTTTGTGTTTGTAGCTTCTGTTTTGGTGAAGTGGTTCCATCGCCTTTCCTTGATATTTTTGACCATGTGAATGATCAAACTCCATCCTTGACATCTCTACTTCGTATTGGAAGCCTTGCTTGCATCACTTGAACACATATTTGCATTATCTTGCTCCACGAAGTACCTAAGAAAATAACAAAGTTAAAACGATCTTTTTAAAGGAAAATAGCTAAGTTAAATGCAAAGGTTAAACTATAAAATCATCGCATTTTATGCTCCTATCAAGAAACACTTAGATGCTTTTATGTTGGCTCATATGCCATTATGAAAAACTGCAGCTTCTCATATAGATAAGTTCTGATGCTCTTGCTGGTTCAAATTGTGAATATTGCAGACTATGTCTTTTTAACATCTGTTGTTTTTTAATTTTTTATTTCCAGGCTAATTTGATGTTGCTGACCTGAAGGATGTTAAATGCAATCAGCTGTATAAGAAGACGTTGACAGAATAAAATAAGTTGAGAGAGAGAGAGAGAGGAGGAAGAGGAGTTTTAGCGATAAAAACTAAAAGATGTATAACGCCGCTAGAGAAAATAGTTTTACCTACTACACCCGGTTTCCGGAAGGCGAGGGTTTTTTTTTTTAAATAGAGAGAGAGAGAGAGAGAGAGAGAGAGAGAGAGAGATCAAATTAAGATTCGATTATGTGTAAATCTTAAAAGAAGATGGACATGGATACGACATAAATTTAATGATATAAGATTTATAAACCATATATTCTTATGAAAAATAAATACACCACAAATCTGATGATATAACCTCTAGTTCTGCATTGATCAATTTCAGTTTTCATCACTATTTCAAACATTTGTTTGTTGTTTTCTTCTTCTTCTTCTTCTTCTTCTTTTTTGTCAAAAAAAGAAAAGAAAACAAAAGACTGAACAATTTCACAAAACTTCTAATAATTGTTGAAAATGTATGAACACCAATTTCGAAATAGTGGGAAGTATTGAAATTTTAGGAGTGAAATTAAAAAACTTGTATACGATAAAGAGACAAAAGACTGTACAATTTCACAAAACTTCTAATGATTGTTGAAAATGTCAGAACACCAATTTCGAAATAGTTCAAAGTATTGAAATTTTATGAGTGAAATTAAAAAACTTGTTGTTTTCGCCACGATCCTCAGCGCGCGGAGCAGAGGTAACTAGCGAACAAAGAGAAGGGGGAGTGTTGCGGGCGTGTCACCTCGCGGATTAGGAAAGAGTAGTAGGGGTGCGAGATCTTGACTTCTGATCAGGTGGAGGGGGTTTCAGGTGCCACCTCAGATGAGGATTTACGAGCACAAGCAATCGATGCTCACGGCAGCGCGAGCAGAGCAACTATAGGGAGTTCAGAGATTGGGGGCGAGTCCAGGAGGGCTCTGAAACTAAGGCGGCGACGCACTTAGGGTTAGGGTTTCGAGGTAGCTCGAAGGGTAACTGATTTGCAGTTTGTATTGTGTTTTTTGTGTTTGTTTGAGAGACTTTCTGTTAGGGTTCGAGCCCCCTTATATAATAGTTCGACTTGCGGCAGAAGAAAAGTAATTAGAATCCAAGTCGGACACTGAAACCCTAATCTCACAAGGACTTTGCCAATCCTGCGCGGGCCGCCGATTCGAACTAACTCGCGGGCCAAAAGAAGGCTTTTTAAATTAAAAGGGCCACAGAGATTGGCCCGAAGCATGTCAAAGACTTGTAAAAGTCTTCAACAATTATTGTAGGGCGCGCGGACTCCGCCTGTTGCTTCCTCGCGAAGTCTCCTACGCGAACCAGCTCGCCAGCTCGCCTCGCCTCGCCTACGCGGAGTGTCTCGCCTCGCCTACGCGAAGTGTAAAACAGTAATTCAACGCGCGAAGTCATCCCGCGTGTGAACTGTGTAGTCCGCCTATGTCCATTCCGCACGCGAGCTGCGCGAAGTCTAGTTCGCATGCGAACTCTGTAACTCAGCTCCCGTGCGTTCCCTGGCGGGCCGACATTTGTAAACTTAAAGAACTTGGGATTGCCGGTATGACATGGACCAAGAATGTAATTAATATTCACATAAACATTTACTGTCCAGTAAAATATTAATTTAAGCGTAAACACTTGTGTACCATAAAAAGTAAGAAACAGACTTGAATTCCAATCCATCCACAAATATTCTCTTTATTACATATGCTAAGACAACTTTAGTTTTTAACCCAAACACAAACATTCAAATGAATATGGAACAATTCTAACACAATCACAGAGAAATCACGAGTGCAAATCAATGTTAAGGAATACAAGAATTGTCAAGCAGCTATGCAATGTTATTTTGGCAAACCCAAGTGGTAGTAAAGATGACATATGATTTGATAGCTTTTGAGAAATTTGTTGCATGGTTGGCCTATATTGCGGATTGGTTTTCAAGCATGAAAATGCAAGTTTCGCAATATGCACCAGCAATTGAGAATATAAACCGTCAATGCCTTCGAGCAGGTGTTTAGGGTTTAGATCCTCATCCAAAGCAAAGCCGATTATTTCTCTTGCAGTCCTACAAGTCTTCTCGTCTGCCTTGAAACCCTACTCATCATTATAGTCACTAAAGTACCCACTCCAATTGGGCAGACTAATCACCATTATCGTTACTCATCATAGTTACAAGAAGTGGACACCCAAGTTAGCTCTAGCTTTTGATCTGATAGAATCAGTTCCAAAAACCATCATAAAAAACTCTTGCAGCGGCCTCCAGCACTGTTGTCGGCCGATGACAATCTCAATCTCTCCATCAACAACGATAAGGGTAACCCATCATCCATGTCGCTTGTCACCATCACTGTCAAGACCCATCCCGAATTTTACCCTGAAACCTGAGGTAAATCCTGCGGGGACCACCTCCAAGAAAAATTTACCGAAGGACTCGGCAAACCTCCCTTGAAAATGGACAACCCTAACCCGGAAAAATATAGAACATCCTCTTAACCAAAATATTAATCTTCAACTCAATCCAAATAACTGAATAAAATAATACACAGTTATTTTTCTGAAAGTATTCAGAGCTACTACAAGAAAGACAACGGAAGCTGATGAAAAACCTAGTGGGTTAAACAGATAACCTACTGGCGAACAGTAGTGGAAATGTGGGTGACTATGCCTCGTCGCCTCCTTCTAGACCCCACCCGAACTCTGCAGACTGGACATTTAAAAACGAAAGAAAAGCCCAGGGGAAAATATTTAATTACGTTAGAGTGAGTGGACAAAATAATCTCGACAAGCAATAATATTTCCCCAAGAAAAACTTTCAAGGACACGACTAGTTTCGGCTAGTCTCCAAAACTTAAATAAATACAGCCTCTCAGGCTAAAATTATATATTTATATCAATATGTATTAACACCCGTCTACTTCATGTATGCTATCTATGAATAAGCTTGAAAGTAGATAGTCATACCAGGCTACTACGCTCGCGTCTAACGCGCACGTCACCCCATAATGACATTTTTCCTCAGTATGGGGGAAACGACCGAGTGGTATATATACGTGCTTACTCCTTGTACGAATTCTATGAATGAATCTAAAAACATAGAATGAACTCGAAAAGTAGAAAGTCGTACAGGGCTACGACGCTTGCGTCTAACGCTCACGTCACCCCATAATGACATTTTTCCTCATTATGGGGGGAAATCACGTATTGCTAGCTAGCGTTCTCTCATATACATAATATTCTCATAAACGTCAATAAATGAGTATAAACACCGAAATTCTCAATTCAAGATAAATTCCAACAATAAAACTTTTAAAGCACATTATTTAAAACAAAGGTCCACTCACAACTTAGGCCTAAGCCTGACGTCGGTCGGAGGTCTCCTCTGCTCGAGCCTCCTAACGTCCTGTTCCAAAACATAAATAATTCCTTAAATAAAACACCGACGCTTAAAGAAAATAGGCATAAATAAATATGAGCTTCTCGCGCTCAACCATGTCTATCGTCCTAAATCTTAACTTCACTGCCAACCATAAATCTCCATAAATACCGACATCCTCAAAATCACATTCCAACGTCCTAATCATAAAAATAATCCAATGGCCGGATTTTAACTTATTAATCCGCCAAAAATATCAAACTTAACAAATTCCAAAACCTATCCAAAACTCCTCAAAAAATTCTAAAACTCATTCCATTAAACTCCTCATAAAAATCTCCACCAAAAACAATTTTTCAGCGGCGGCCGGCGACCAGCTCTGGCGACCTCCAATGCCCACCAAAATTTGACAGCACCTTCCTCTCAACCTCCTCTACAACATTCCTAACTACCACAAACTCCAATTCTAAGCCTAACCATGTCAATCGAACGCAAACACACAATAAAGCCCTAGAATTTCAAATACCGATTTCTCCTTACCTAGCTCAAGATGGAGGGAGCCCTTTGGAGGGATTGGAGCACGGGAGGAGGGCTTCCTTTTGAGCCAAGGCTCGCCAGCTATGGCGGCCGGAGGAAGGAGTTCCGGCGAGAAAACCGATTCGGCAGTCGGAGCTTCCGGGCGGCGTTTCTCCCTCACGGCGGCGCTAGAGAGGCTGCCACCGGTCTAGAATGGAAGCTGGGTTGAAGACCGAACGATTGGGACCGGTGCGGCGGTCTGGGGCGGTCGGACGGCGGCGAACGGCGGCCGGGAAGTCTTCCGGGTGTAGAGAGTGCAAAACCGGGTGCGGGAGAGAAGAGAGAGAATCGGGAGGGAGAGAGAGAAAAGAAAGGGGAAACTGATTTGGGCCTTTAGCCCACCCGGTCCAACAACTCCATATACCCATTCCAAAATTCAACACCTCAAAAATAATACCCCAATAAAAATTACCTTTTACTAGCTAAAATTTACCATTTTTACCGTCGTCACATTTTATTCCTTCGAATAATTCTTTCGTAATATTCGTCCCTCAACACACCTCTAGGGACTTTAGGACTATAAACTCAATGACGAGGACGGTAAAATTCTTATTACCACAATGCTAGTAATTAAGGTAAAATTTAAGAGTCGGGGCGTGACAATCACATCTTGAGGGAAATGATCTCCAATAACCACATCTAATCTCAAAACAACCCTAGTACTATAAACATAAAAAAATATAACAATCATGGAGAGAATGAACTGGGCAAAATCTGATATGGTCTTCATTGACAAACAATTGAGAAACTTTGGTCGAACTCATAATTGAGTCTGTATAATTAGTTTGAGACTAGAATTACGAATTGAGTTTGTACAATTGATAGATTTTTTTAATTTTTTTTTAAGCCAAGGGGGTGTCAATCCATTAATATTGTAATACATAAGGTTACCTCGAATGCATAACTTATTAGGATACCCTGGTTTACGTCAATAATGAGCCATGATAGGCAAACCTAAGAAACAACCTAGATTCAAGTAAAGCAAAGAAAAACCTTAGGTAATTAGTCCGAAGAAACTAACTAGTGACAACATCAAAGTAAACCAACGGACTCATTGCCAAGCACATACCCTTCTTTATTTTTAAAAACCAAAAGGACTAACCTACTCAGTCCCAAAGGCCCAAGCAACACAACGAAGAAACCAAAAATTTTCCTTCCATCCTCTCAGCCTCCGGGGGCCGGCCCTGCTCCCACAACAACCCCACCATCATCTTGTCAACCGAAGCCGACAGAAAAGTGACATCCTTACTGAGAACCGAGCTCAGCATCCACCGATCTGCTGCTCACCAAAGCGCCGTTGACGACACCAGGCAAGCAAGATCAGATGTCAAGAGAACCTCGCTAACCTGAACAAAAGAAAACCTCCATCAACGACAACAGTCGATGCCACAACGAAAGACAGCCAATGAAAAGCAAGCTTTCGTCACCCTACACAACCCTGACTCGGCAACACATATCCACCACCCTCCACTGACAAAGCCCGTAGATGGAAGACCCACTCACGGCCACGTGGCGGATACAAAGCACGACTGAAGTCACCAAATTGAGAAACACCATTGTAGATCAGGGATCACCGCCAAATCTGGTCTCTCTTTCTGTCGCTGCCGCTTCCCCTGCACAATCCGGAGACCTTAAGATCCCGCCGCCGCCAACAAACCCTTAGGGTTTATCTCTCAAGGGCACTTCGGAAGATGTGTAGCTCTTGACAATGACCTTAGCAAATATGAGTGGTATATGTGGTAGATTTGCTTGTATTGTTGCATTAGTGTATTCGGATGTAAGGCCTCTGGCCTGTAGATTAGTGAGTTGTTGATCTCTTATCACTATTTCTAGTTTGATTGAGTTGGAGACCCATTCTCTCTATTTGTAGTATTTATGTTGCTAAGCGTTTGCTGGCTTTGTATTTGAATTTATCTCTTGATTAATGAATTATTCATTTCTCACAAACAAAAAAAATACAATTGACCGACTTCTGTTACCTATTATTTAATATATATTAGAAAAAGAATAATGAAAAAACAAAGATGTGGCTCTGGATTCCCCATACAGTTTTGGGCTTTGTCGCTAACCAAATCACCACGTCGAGGATCCATAAGAACACACATCCCTAAAATAAGCAACACTTAAAATAGGGGTAGAGAAAGGCAGCTTGGAAATGCAGTCAACCTCTTCACCTCCGCTGCCCAAATGCCCTTACGCTCTCCCCAACCATTCTCATCACTTCTTCCACCCCAAAAACCCTAACTCCCTCTCCTTCCCCCTTAACCCCCAAACCCACTTCACCACCCACTGTTCCCTCTCCCTCTCCCACACCCACCACCCTTGCCGCACAGACCTCCTCAAAACCCACAAACCCACCCACGATTCCGATTCCGATTCCGACCCATATCACTACGACACACTCTTCCTCCAATTCAGCTCCTCCGGCGACACCAGCACCAGCAACAGCAAAGACCCAGAAAGCCCATTAGGCCCGGAAAGCCCGTTTGAAGATCAAACAGAGAAAGTTGACAGGGGAGTTTCGTCGAACATGTGGTGGGCGGACTTGAAAGCCGCATTGGGGCAGAGATTGAACTTCGGGGCAATACTGTTTTCGGCTAGAGTGCTCGCCAAGGACCAGCACTTGGCTCTGCCTCATGTTTCGGTGCCGGATATACGGCACATTGATTGGGTTGAGCTTCACAGAAGAGGGTTCAAGGGCGTTGTGTTTGATAAGGACAACACTCTCACTGTGCCTTACTCTTTGACGCTTTGGGGTCCTCTTGGGTCTTCTTTGGAGCAGTGTAAATCGGTTTTCGGGCCTGATATTGCGGTCTTCAGTAACTCCGCTGGTAAATTTTGGCTGCATTTGATCAAGTTTTTGTTTTTTACTGCTGGGTTTTGGTGTTGATTTGAGATTGGTTTTGATTGTTAGGGCTGTATGAATATGACCATGATGGTTCGAAAGCTAGGGAGCTTGAAGGTGCTATTGGAATTAAAGTCATAAGGCATAGTAAGTGCTTGTTTGTCCAATTTTTTAGCATAGTTTTGCTGCAAAGTTTTGGGCTTTTCGTGTTTATGTATGTGAAACATTGTGTTAGAGACAGTAGGTTATATAGCAATTGATGTGGATAAGTTTGTGCTATGCTGCAGGGTTGAAGAAACCAGCTGGGACAGCTGAAGAGATCGAGAAGCATTTTGGTTGTAAGTCGTCACATCTTATAATGGTAAGACAAGAATTCATAGACGTGGTGTATTGTTTGTTTGATCTTTGTCTGGATTACTGAACCCTGATGTGGGCTGTTTTTGTATTTTGGTAGGTGGGGGATCGACCCTTGACTGATATTGTCTATGGGAATCAAAATGGCTTTCTAACTATCTTAACCGGACCTTTGAGTCTTGCTGAGGAGCCATTCATCGTTAGACAGGTTGGTTTTCTTTCATGCACTCTAGATATTGCTATTGTCATTTTCTCTCAAACACATGAAAGATGTCATACAGACCTGATTAGGCTGTTAATGTAAATGGTTTCTTTACCCAAATTGGATAAAGTCAATCCAATAAAACTATGTTTGTCAAATGCCTAGTTTTTGGTGTCAGTAACTGCAAACTATGTTTCCCATCTTTCCATGGTTATATCCTTGTGGTTTTGGTAAAGTTTAGATTCTTCTTACACTGTCTTGTAGAGCAAAGGTGGAAAAACCAAAGTTTTGGCAAACTGAGAATAAAGGAGAGAAGGAGGGAAACCAAACCATAAATCAAAAAGAAAAACCCCAAGTGAAAGAGTAAAGAGGAAGTAGAGTAAACTTTGAGCTTATAGAATGTCTCCTCCTTTCAAAACTTTGACCATAAGTACACCCAAAACACTAAGTAGAGGGATTTAATTTTATACCTCAGTTTCCTTATTGAGATGTGTGTGTGTCCCAACGAAGGTTTCTGCCCCCTTCCATTTGAGGATCATAACCAACTACAAACTAAGCAACCAAACAGGATTAATCTTCCAATCATGTGTAACCCATCTTAAATTGACCACCATCTTAGTCAGAGTTTTTTTTTTGCATTAGGCATTGGCAAGCTGGGAAAGGATGTTAGAAAAGAATGAATGATTTTAGTAGTTGCAAATTGTTATGAATTACCCTGTAATATATGCTTTTTATTTTGCAGTTACATTCCCTGATTTGCTCTATTCGTCTCTAATGCTTTACTGGTGTTAATTGCAGGTGAGGAAACTAGAAACAGCCCTCGTGAATAGTTGGTCTAGGACAGGGTTAAAACCCATGAGTCATAGGTTGTTGCCAGATGGCATGCAGTGTGTTAAACATCCACCACCCCTGTAAGAACTATTGTTGAATGTTAATTTATTCAGAAACCAAAATTTCTTGTAGTTAGCTGTGCCAGTGGTTTTGATGGTTTTGCCATTTTATATTTCGAAGCAAAGCAATGAGAGAAATTTGATCACTGTTCCTTGCTAATCCAGTAAATAGACACAATATGGCTTCCTAGAAGGGAAAAGAAAAAGAAAAAGAAAAGATTGATATAAATAGAAGGAAGATAAAGTCATAAAACAATTGTAGGTTACAGAATGCAAGCAGCCCATATCATCCTTCACTAGATGATTTTCATCTTTGTTAATAATTGTTACAGAGGTTGATTCATAATATCTTAAATTGCATCTATATGCTATGGAGCCACACCATGCTTCATTTTGATGCAGGCAAAGAATTGACTACCCTCACTGTACGGTATCTGTTAAGTAGAGGGATTCTATCTAAGACCAGTAGTGCTGAGATACATTTCAACATGGGATTATTTCATACTGGTAGTGATCACATCCTTATAAAAAAAATGAAAAATGTTGCTATTGGTCGGAATTATTATATGTTCATCATGTCGATTTCTGATGATGACTAATACACAAAGACATAAACGTTAACCTCTGTACTTGAATATGAAAAGAACGTCCTCGGTCCTCTTTAAGAAGTGACAAGGCAGAAAACAAATTATTGATATTAAGGGACAAGGGAGAGCCTCTTCCCTGCACCAGTGGGACAGCTGCACCAGGCAAATTTAACGGGACGTGATTGCACGCGTTGTTTGTGTGATCCTGCCTGGTTTCGTTGTTGGACTGGTGACTGGCCCCTCTTTCTCTTCTTCCTTCCTCGGTTTCTCCCATACTTAATCGACTGGTGCAGGGAATAATTTTCGGAATATATGGTAGAGCGAACAGCAAAAGGAACCTTGGAAGATGGCGTGAATTGTCTCACAAAACAGCTCCAAGAAAGCTGATTCTGAAATTTCCAGTTTTTTACTTATCATTTGGCTGACTTCTTGAGCTTGTATCTTTATCGTCCCATGGCTTTTCTGGATGATTCTTGAACTCAAAATGCTCTATGGCATCCCATATTGATGTAAAAATTACGAAACCATTAAGATACACATTAAGATTACGAAACCATGCCTCAAAAAACTCAATATAGTTTAGTTTTCTGAAAAGGCTGTTTCAAGGTGCCGCCTTCTGGAGCTCATAACTCATGCTTCAAAGCAGCGAATAGCATGATTATTTTTCAGATTTGGATTCCAATATCATGGCTCAAAAATGGAGTAGGGCGGACAGACATTAAACCGTTGGAATGAGGCGCGAATGAGCCACGAAAATGCCTCAGAGGAAGCCAACTTAGAAAATTTCCAGATTTTCTTATTGGAGGGGCAGACTTGCATGATGACTTCCATGACCTTCTCTTTTGTCTTCTGAGCAATATAGCAGCTGAAACTGAACCTTGTCATTAGTAGTACGTATTTGAAGCTATTTGAGCGGTTAACAAGACCTTGCGAACTGCTCGCCGCTGCTCTCTCACAAGCTCAAGAGGGGGAGGGTGAAGATGAGCGTTCCGGAACGCGGGTCGCGGGTAAGATGAGCGTTCCATGCAACTCTGGTTTGGCGAAACCATATAAGTATTGATGATTGATGATTTGATCATTTGATGCAGTCTCAGACCCTTTCTCTTATCTTCCCTTTCTCCCCCTCACTCGCCTACAAACGACCCCCGAACGCCCAACTAACGTCCCTAATAACAAACTGATCCACTCGTCAAAATTGACGGTTCAGATTACTGGTGCAGCTGTCCCCCTGGTGCAGGGAATAATTTTCGGGGACAAGGACTATTAAGAAACTAGTTAGATTTACATAAGAGAAAGACAAGGTGCTATCATGGCATGGATAGGGATTTGCTCATTTGAAGTCAACATATATCCATCAAGTAAAGCATCATATAGAGAAACAAACAGATTGAAATGAGGGTTACCAGAGAAATATGGATGAGTGGCGGTCAGATGGCGATAGTATGAGTAGTTAAATTTGAATGTTGAAAATTTTCCTCTACTCAAATCAGGACCTGTGACATTCATTTGTGTATCCATTCTTTCGTTGCAACTAAAAATCCTAAGAGCTGAAAATCATGGTGTATTTGGTAGATAAACTGCTCTATCGTAATATTATTTCATGTCGAATGTTGTTCATCCCTGTTGTCATGTCCCTTGTCTCAATTTTTTGTTTCAAAGCTGCAATTTCTGCATCTTTTACAGCTCCTTCATCAGTATCAGCAGAGATAGTAGAAGAGAGGCTCTTCTTAAATGGAGGGCCAGCCTTGACAACCAAAACCAAGCTCTTATATCTTCATGGGTTGGAAATAGTCCTTGCAACTGGACTGGTATTGCTTGCAACGAATTCAGAAGCATCATGAACATTAGCCTTTCTCGTACTGGTTTAAGAGGTACTCTCTATGCTTTCAGCTTTTCATCATTCCCTTCTCTCCTCAGCCTTAATCTAAGCCAAAACTTGTTATACGGAAGCATTCCTTCGAGCTTAAGTAATCTTTCTAAGCTCATCTACCTTGATTTGGCTACAAATCAATTCTTTGGAAGAATCCCATCCGAGATAGGACTTCTGACAAGTCTTAACATACTTTATGTGGATGACAATGACATAAATGAAACGATGCCGAATGAAATCGGATCACTGAGGTCACTCCAAGAGCTAGGTTTGAGTGAAAATAACCTGACAGGTCCAATCCCTGCCTCTATATGGAGCTTAGGCAACTTGACCTTACTATATCTGTGCATGGAGGAATCAACTTTCTGGAACAGTCCCTCAAGAAGTAGGGAACCTTAAATCCCTTAACCAGCTCCACTTGCAATATAACAACCTAACTGGTCCAATTCCAGCATCCATAGGAAACCTGGCCAATTTGACTATTTTAGCACTTCTGAGTAATTCATTTTATGGATCCATCCCTTCATCTGTAGGAAACTTGACCAAGCTCACCTTCTAAGCTCCAGCTTATACAGTGAGGCTTGATAGAAACATGTTAACGGGAAATATATCCGAAGATCTTGGAGTTTATCCAGATTTGAACTATATTGATTTGAGCTATAACAGTTTCTATGGGGAAATTTCTCCAAAGTGGGTGCAGTGCCAAAGTCTGCAAAGCTTGAAAATATCTAATAACAGGATTTCCGGAGGAATTCCTCCACAACTTGGGGAATCACTTCCGCTTCGAGTGCTCGACCTCTCCTCCAATTATCTAGTTGGGAATGTTCCCAAAGAACTGGGGAGATTAGTATCACTATTCGTCCTTAACCTTGGTGGTAATAAAGTTTCAGGAAGTATTCCTTTGGAAATCGGGAGACTTTCCAATCTTGAACAACTCAACTTAGCAGCAAACAGTCTCACTGGAACAATTCCTGAGCAATTAAGTGGGTGCTCAAAGCTGTTGAACTTGAATTTGAGCATAAATAGATTCACAGAGAATCTGCCTTCAGAGATTGGCCGCTTACAGTATCTTCAGGTTCTCGATCTGAGTCATAACTTACTGAGAGGCGAGATACAACCACAGTTTGCAGAAATGTTAAAACTTGGAAGCATTGAATCTCTCTCACAATGAGCTCTCTGGTTCCTTGCCATCCACTTTTGATGTAATGCTAAGTTTGACGGTTGTTGACATATCCTACAATCAATTGGAGGGTCCTCTTCCCAATAATAAAGCATTCACGGAGGCTCCGGTTGAAGCTTTAGGGAATAACAAAGGCTTTTGTGGTAATGCTACAAGTCTGAAGGCATGCTCATCTACAATAAGAAAGGGGGAAAAGCATAATGTGAACGTCATTTTGATCACTGTCCCCATTTTTGGAACCCTGTTTCTTGTTTTCATTGTAGTTGGGATTCTCTACACTCATCGCCATCACCAGACCACAAGAGAAAAACAGAAAATTCCAGGAGAAGTACAAACTGAGAATCTCTTTTCAAGATGGAGCTATGATGGGAAATTGGGATATGAGGACATCATTGAATCTACAGAGGAATTTGACTCTCAATATTGTGTAGGAGCAGGAAGGCATGCAAGTGTTTATAAAGCTGAGCTGCAAACAGGCCAGATTGTTGCAGTGAAAAAAATTCACACACTACAAGATGGTAGTGGGGTAGAAAATCTCAAGGAGTTCGAGAGTGAGATCCATGCACTCACAGAAATTCGCCACCGAAACATTGTGAAACTCTATGGTTTTTGCAGACATCCACGCCACTCATTCTTGGTTTACCAGTTTCTGGAAGGGGGAAGCTTAGAAAAGCTACTGCACAATGACAAAGAAGTAGTTATGTTTGAATGGATTGCAAGGGTAAATCTTGTCAAGAGTGTGGCAGATGCTTTATCCTATATGCACCATGATTGCTCGCCTCCAATTGTTCATCGAGACATATCAAGCAAGAATATTCTGCTGGATTTAGAATACAACGCTTACATCTCTGATTTTGGCACAGCTAAAATTTTGAAGCCCAACTCTTCCAATTGGACTTCATTTGCAGGCACATTTGGATACACTGCTCCAGGTAACTATTTATAGTTAGTTTCCTTATTTTCTCATTTCATATTATTGGCAAAACATACTACCTTCCCATAAAAAGTGCATGTTAAATTGTTGCAACGGCAGTCTAACCTATACCATTAATGAAGTGTTCTTGCTTAATATGCGACTGTCCAGAAAAGTAAATAAGGAATCATTTTGTCATTGCAGAATTTGTATACACAATGGAAGGGAATGAGAAATGTGATGTTTATAGTTTTGGAGTGTTAACTCTAGAAGTGATCATGGGAAAGCATCCAGGGGACCTCATGATCTCAGTTTTTTTATCCTCATCACCGATGTCAAGTACTGTGCTTGATACACTGCTGATGAACATTTTGGATGAACGCCTTTCAGATCTTAGAGGTCAAGTTGCAGAGAAACTGGTGTTTATTGCAAAACTTGCATTTTCATGCTTGCAAACCAATCCGCAATCTCGGCCAACCATGCAGCAGGTTTCCCAGGAGCTATCAAATCAAAGGCCGTCTTTACTACCACTCAGGTATGACAAGATAACCTTGGCACATCTACTTGACAATTCTTGTATTCCTTGACATTGATATGCACCCGTCTTTCCATTGAGATTGTGTGAGAATCGTTCCCTATTTCATCTTGTTAGCCTGTTAGTGTTTAGGTTTCTCCAAAGTTGTTGTCCTAGCTTATGCAATAAAGAGAATCTGTGGGATGAAGTTGGATTTCAAGTCTGTTTATTGCTCTTTAGGGTATATAAGTTTTTCAAATTCGCTCCTAAACCATCAGCACTTCCAACAACTAACATTAGAGCTTTTACATTTTCAAAAATATTGTTAAATTTATTCATTCAGAATTTCAGATTTCTAGTAATTTAATCATGTCATGTCAAAAATGCAAAAGAACAAAAATAAATATTATTACACTTACATTCTGCTAACGCTTTGTTTATCATCATGAGTTTTTTTTTTTTTTGACATAAACAATTTATATAAATCCATTAGTAGAAAAACAAACTGTCAACCAAAAAGAGAAAAGCTGGTCATATGAACTTAAACAAAACATATAATAGCTCATAAAGACAATAGTTTCCTAACATGACACACTACTAGAAAAAGGTTCTAAGGTGACGAAATATTCCTAATTCGTCACCTAAGAGAACACTTTAGTGACGAAAACAATTTCGTCACCTTAGTAAAATATTTCGTCATCTAAGACAGGTAAGGTGACGAACCACTATTTCGTCACTCAGTTCGTCACTTAAGTAAGCTCTAGCATGACCAATATTATTTTCGTCATCTAAGTCATGGGGGAAGTGACGAAAAATATTTTCGTCACAAGGTGTTCCATCTTAGGTGACGAAAAAAATGTTTCGTCATTTAAGTGAAAGGAAAGGTGACGAAAAATGTTTCGTCAACTAAGTTTGTATGACTGAGGTGACGAAAAAGTTTTTCGTCATGGAAGTGGCAGGATAGGTGACGACAAAAATTTTCGTCACTAAAGTGTTCTTTCTTAGGTGACGAAAAAAAAATTTGTCGTCTAACCGGTTACTTTGGTGACGAAATAAATAATTTCGTCACCTTACTGGATTTAACTTTATAACATCTTGCTGCGTTTCCAGATCTGGGTTTTTCATTTCAAAACACATTCTCCATTCTCCCTCTCAAAATTTCCTTCGATTTTCAATACCCGGTGTGAAGCCCTTCAAATCCGGCCGGGCTCTGAAACTTTTGTCTACCATATTGATTTATAGTTTGGTATAATCTCTTTCTCTCTCTTTCTCCACCATATTTTTTCATGTTTTCCGATGAGTTTTCCGGCGAGGATTCCGGTCACAAGCATGTTGTTAATATTATGGGTGATGATTAATTAATGCTTGTTGATTGATATATATGCATGTTGATTCTTAAAGTTAGCTATTCTAATTTGTGAATTAATTGATTAGAGTGTGTGTATATATATATATATATACTTTACTATTATTAGGTTTTGAGAAAATTATTTAAGTATGTTATTAGGGATATATATATGTAAATATACTTAATTAATTGTTTGGTTTGAGTAAATTTTTTGTGCATTCAAATGGTTATATATATGTTTATTTTGTGATAATTAAATGTAAGAATATAAGATTATATTCTTTCATTAAGCTAAATTTGAACCTTAGAAATCTCGTTTGAGAATCATTTTGTCACAACTGTGTTTGACAAAATGATTCTTGAATTGTCCCATTTTTGGACAGTTTAGGAGAACTTGATTTTGTTCTGTAGTTTGTTGTTCTTGTCTTTTCGTTTTCGGTTGTGGGTATATGTTTCGACACTGTCTCTGTTTACCGTTCCTCGAGTGCATACTAGGTATAATTATTTATGCACTAGAGGGACTGTAGGGAGATGCTGCCGAAATTTTCCCACATCGAAATCGAAAAGACAAGAATTACAAACTTAGAAACAAAATCGTGTTCTCCTGAATGAGATTAGGACCCTAACCGGAGGCATAAGGAGGTGAAGATCAAGTAATCGAATACATGTTTTTGTTGTTGTGTTTTTTGAACTACTATTTCTTATTTGTTGTTTATATATATGACAGGATATGGACAAGAGATGGATGCAGTATGACCGGGGGAACCCTGAATACCAACAAGGAATTCTAGATTTTTTATTATTTGTACTTGAACATGCTGATGGCAGAACTGTACACAGGTGTCCGTGTGTTGAATGTCATAATACTCAGTGGAAGACGATTTATGAAATCCATGAACACCTGAATACAAGACGTATTATGCGTAGTTATACTACATGGAGTCTACACGGTGAAACATTAGATAATGAACCTACCTTGGAAGAAATCCGAGCGGGACATTTTCAGCATGCTGGCTCATCCAGCGGTAGTTTCGACCCTTATGTGGATCCTTCTATGAACATTATACATGATGCTTTTCCTTCATTTGCTACAAGACATGAGGAAGAGGTTGTTTACGATACCACTGATGCAGACCATGCTTTTTCAAATGTTGACAATGATGA
The DNA here is from genome assembly GCA_009720345.1 of Fragaria iinumae. Classification (NCBI taxonomy): domain Eukaryota; kingdom Viridiplantae; phylum Streptophyta; class Magnoliopsida; order Rosales; family Rosaceae; genus Fragaria; species Fragaria iinumae. The sequence goes on along the minus strand of CM019122.1, from coordinate 33,681,202 downwards.
TTACAATAAATATAACAGGCTGCTTGCTAAAGAACAAACCCCATTGTACCCTGGGTGTAATGTAACTGTCTTGGGTGCCATCATTGAACAGATTAAAACCAAAGTTGACAGCAATTGGTCGAATGTGTCGTTTAACCGTAATTTGGTGAATATCAAGAAATTGCTTCCTCCAGAAAACAACTTTCCCCACAGCTTTGATAAGGTACAGAGTATGTTGAAAGATCTTGGCCTCGGTTATCAAAATATCGACGCATGCAAGAATAATTGCGTTTTGTTTTATGGAGTCGTCAACAAAGACCTGGATTATTGTCCAGTGTGCAAAGCGTCGAGGTGGAAGTCATCATCATCTTCTTTCTCTAAGAAGAAAAGGATTCCAAAGAAGGTGCTTCGTTATTTCCCATTAATTCCTAGGTTGAAGCGTATGTACATGTCTTCACACACTTCAGAAAAGATGAGATGGCACGAGGTAACGAGGAAAAATGATGACACTCTCAGACACCCCGCAGATGGGGAGGCTTGGAAATCATTTGACAGATCATTTCCTGATTTTGCAGCAGACATTCGAAATGTAAGACTTGGACTTGCAACAGACGGGTTCAATCCTACCGGAAACATGAATTTGTCTTATAGTATTTGGCCTGTTATTGTTGTGGTGTACAACCTACCTCCATGGATGTGTATGAAGAAGGAATTTAGTATGCTGACTTTGTTAATTCCAGGTCGTTATTCTCCAGGAAAATGTCTTGATGTGTACATGAGACCATTGATTGACGAGTTAAAAGAATTATGGGAAAATGGCGTCCCTACTTTTGATTGGTATAGTCAAACTTCATTCAGGATGAAAGCAGCAGTGGTTTGGACCATTAGTGATTTTCCTGGATACGGGATGTTGTCGTCTCAAACTACTAAAGGTTACAAGGCTTGTCCAATCTGCTTAGGAGACTTAAATGCTAGTTGGCATGCTGGAAAGGTGTGTTACTTAGGGAGTCGTACATGGCTTCCGGAAGATCATCCATGGCGATTTGATGCGGCTTCATTCGATGGGAAGCAAGAGTTTGGTTTAAAACCCCAAGAGCAGTCTGGTGAGTGGATTTTGGACATGTTGAACTCTTTTGATTTCGGACGTCTTAGCAGTGATCCTGATGTGTTAGCTCGGAATCCAAAACGTCCTTCTAGATTGGAGAACTGGACGCACAAGAGTATATTTTTTGAATTGCCTTATTGGAAGAAATTGAGAATAAGACATTGCCTTGATGTCATGCATATAGAGAAGAATGTTTGTGACAGTATTGTGGGAACAGTTTTTGGGTTTAAAGATAAGACTAAGGACACTGTGAAGGCGCGCAAAGATCTTCAACTCATGAACATACGCCCTCACTTGTGGTTAACAGCGTCGGGGTCAATGCCTCTTGCACATTACAGGATTAATCCGGCTTATGAGAAGAAAGTTTTCAAATGGTTTGAAGCTATTAAGTATCCTCATGGTTATGCAGGAAATATATCTCGATGTGTAAAAGTGGGGGAGAATAAACTATTTGGATTAAAGACTCATGACTGTCATATCATGCTACAACGTCTTTTTCCAGTGGTAATTCGACCCTATTTGCGTCCTGATGTGGTAGAGCCGTTAGTAGCAGTGTCTAGATTCTTTCAGAAGTTATGTGCTAGAGAGCTAAAGAAGTCAGATGTCCTTGGATTAAAAGAGGACATTGTCTACATCATGTGCAAGTTGGAGCGAATTTTCCCGCCTGCTTTCTTCGACATCATGATTCACCTCATGATCCACCTACCAGAACAAGCGCTGCTTACTGGTCCAATACACTATACCTGGATGTTCCCACAAGAAAGGTACATTGCACACTTTTATTGCCAGTTTACATTTACTTTTTATTGTTTGCACAATAATAACAGCGTAAATTTTAGACAACTTGGGGAGTACAAAAAATATGTCGGCAACAGAGGAAAACCAGAAGGGTCAATAGCGAACGCATATCTCTTAAATGAGTGTGTAACTTACTGCGACTTATATCATAGTAACACAACCGAGGCAGAGTCATCCACAAACGTCTTCAATCTTTCAGTTGTTTCAGAAGTTGTACGTTCATTTGGTAACTTACCAAATTCGTACAAGTTGACAAAAGCTGAGCTCCGTGAAGCTCATTGGTGCGTGCTGGACCACTGCTCTGAGGTTGACTACTACAAAAAGAAACATTTGGAAAAAATCATAGCAAGACAACCATATAGAGCTGAAGAGATGCACAAGAAAACTTTTCCTGATTACTTTCTTCATTGGGTAAGTTCAATCTCCATTTTATTATTTATTGGCGATATTGTTTACATAGTTCCATCACTTATGAGTTATTCATTATTTCTTTTTCAGATGGAAGAACTCCTACGAGAGAACAACACTGATTACTCACAGGAGTTGCACAATTTGGCATGTAAGCCGCAACATCACAGTGTACATGGGGATGTTTTGTTAACGGTGTTAAGTTTGTGACGTTCTACAGGGATGAAGAGCGGGTCACTCAAAACTATGGGGTCATGGTAGAGGGGGATGAAATTTGCTACTATAGGATCATACTCTCTGTTGTCGAATTATTATATGGAGCTGGTATGCCAGTTGTGTTATTCAAGTGTAAATGGTTCAATACTGACCCAAGTTTACCGAGGAGTACGAAGATGGATCATGGATTTTTATCAGTTAATACATCCACAAGCTGGTATGAGAGTGAGCCATTTATTCTTGCCAAAGATTGGGATTCCTTGCTCCCTGATTTTGGCTAAGCGATTGTTGAATCCTTTCCTTAGAATAAATAGAATAAAATGGATTGATATTCAGAGATCAATCCTGAACATAACAGGATTACATTAAGAACAAAATTAAATCGATGCATATTGTCAGTATGTATACTGTCAGGGCACGTTTTCTTTTTATACTGTCAGTATGTATACTGTCAGTAACTTCAGTATGTATACTGTCAGTAACTTCAGTATACTGTCAGTATGTTCATCCGAATAAGATCAGGGCACGTTTTCTTTTTATACTGTCAGTATGTAGATAATTTTTATATGCATGAAAATCAGTCACTCACTTTTATCCATTTATAATAAAACTGATTACATTTTCATAATCACAGTGAAACGAAGATTAACAGTATTGAAGTAGTTATAGAATCTAGCAATCTATTACCATCCAGATCCACAGAATACAGAAGCAGAATTTGTATAATTGTATCTATACAAATTCCTTCACAATATGTAAAAAGATGTTTCTGAAACCATAAGAAACAATTTACAATTATAGGAATACAAACCTGAGTAAGAGAAAGAAACTAAGTTAATGCAGAACACCAAAGTGAGGAACACCAGCAGAATATTGAGTTTCTGGTTTCTTGTAGTTGATGATGATGAAAACAGTGGTTGGTTTCTGAGTATTGTTGGTTTCTTATTGTTGGTTTGTTTGGTTACTTTCCTTTGAGTCGTACCGAATCTTAGCTTAAGCTCAGTCATGAAAACACCGTTTGGTTTTTGAACATGGTATACTGTCAGTATGTAAGGGTCAAAAGCTATTAAGTTCTTTGGTATATGAGTATGCAGGAAAACTAGATGGTTAAGTCTCCTCATTTTTTGGGATCTGCTGTATAGTTCTTTTGGCCTTTCACTGATGGAGTCCTTGTTGCATTATAGACAGCTTTTGGATGAAGTGAAAAATACTAGTGGTATTGTACAAAACCAGTTATTTCCCATTACTGATGCAAAATTTGTAGTCCAAGAGTTGCCATTACTGATGCAACAACAACAATTCCCTGCAATAAGTACATTTGAGAGTTGATGCATGCAGTAAACTAAAACCAAACACTGAAACAGAAAATTGCTGTGTCTGTGAGCACTAATATGTGTTTTGCATCCTGTTTTGCACTAATATGTGTTTTGCATCCTGTTTTGCACTAATTGCTGTGTCTGTGAGGCTTAGCAATTGGCATACATATGTGTTTTGCATCTAATATATCGTAGAAGAGTTCATTTACCTTGTAAGTCCATTTTTTCGCAGCACCTCCCCCTAAAACCAAGACAGGGGTGGTAAAAGGCTTAAAAGCGGAGGAGATACTCAAGAGGACTGGACGAAAAATTAAAGTAACGTGGGACGATTTCTGCCACGGTCCGAACAGTAAAGAGTTAAGCAGCATGTTGACACACGATGTCGGCCACATTATACGGGACGAAATATCCATGGTGGCTGCAACTTGGGGTGACACTACCGAAGATGAGCAGAAGAAGTTGCCCACTAAACTCTTTGTAAGGACTTTTTCTGTTGTTCATGTGTTCACTCAATGTTTAATTAGTTGTAAAATTATGAGATAAATAATGTTGTTCATTTTTTAACAGATCTTTTATGAGTTTGATGTTGATGATAAGCTCATGTGGAAGTGGTTGGATGACAAGGCTAAAAATGCTTACAAAAACTGGAAGTGCACTATAAATACAATTAGAAAGGAAAACCCGGGGAAGATCCCAGAAGAGTTTGAACACCGGCTGAATGAGTGGAACTGGCTCCTCAAACACTTCGAGTCTGATGGATTCACGGTAATAACTAACTGTTGCTACTGATGAAAGTTTGTTGGTTTATTCAAAAGGATTAGTTTCTCTTTTATTGATTTATAGTGTTCATTTTGTGTATTTATACATGTTTGTGTAGCTGCCAGTGTCATAGTTGGTGCCATCACTTATGTTCTGCCTCGTTTTGCCTTTGTTGTTCTAACCATGTGATTTTTGGAAAACCAGTTTGCTGACTATTTTTTTTTCTGGGGGTTTTGCAGACTGCTTATATATATATATATATATATATATATATATATAAGATGAAAGGCCTTGCCCCGGTGTGGTGGTGCAATGTCTTCTTGTCCCGGTTACTCTTGTTTGCAGCCGATCTTCTCTGTAATTTCATCATATTAACACTTTGGTTAGTAACATCAAACTTAATTATCATTATATATATATATATACCTTTCATCTACAATGCCAAGGAATTGAAGGACAAGGGTGAACATCTCTATTTTATTAAAAGTTACTCACAGGCGTATGACTCAGCTCACAACCAGAAAGCAGCTGAAAATGAAGTAAGTCGTTTACATCCTGCCTTTAAATTACTTCCTGCTTACTGCATTACTTCCTGCCTTTGAATTACTTCTTGTTTTTTTTTCTTTTTTGCATGATACTCATTAGTTAACTTGCATTACTTCCTGCCTACTGCATGGGTAACTTGTAATATATAATAATGCATGTCATAAACAAAAACCACAATAAGGAATCAATTTTGGCAGTGCATAGTGCATCTCAGACTAAGTTTCTTGATACCTTGAAATATGTAGGTTGATTAACATGTGGTGGTAATCAATATAGATGGGTTACTAATGCTAGATGAGAGCCTATGATTAATGACTTTCAACAATATAGATATTACTGCCCTCAAAACTCTATTCTCCATATTAATTGTTTTTGTAAAACATATATTTCTTTTGTTAGGCTAAACTGATGGAGAAGGTTGATGAGATCCGTGACAATGTGAGGAAGGAACACCCTGGCATTTCGGAAGAAGATATTGATCTTCATTTTGACCAACAAACTCAGGCGATTGTGTTTGAAAAAGCATTTGGACATAGAAACATGAACGAGATCCGGGATATGGGACTAGTAGGCAGTTATGGTTTGAGTCAAGGGCCCGATAGGAGCTGCACCTCATGTTCCCAACGAGCTGCACTTGTTGACACTGCCTTGGAGGAAGCCCGAAAGGCCAAGGAGGAAGCCCGGAAAGCCAATGAGGAAGCCCGGAAAGCCAAGGAAGAGAACAAACAAATTATGGCACGTCTTCAACAATGTGAGCAGTTTCTCTTCACCAAATTCGGCGTATGCCAACCGGCAGTCCCACCGCAGGAGCAGTCCAATGATGATGATCATGATGATGGAGGCATTGATTCAATTGACACTTCATAGTCATTAGCTAGTTCATTTTCCAGTATATATATTTTGTATAGTCATTAGCTAGTTCATTTTCCAGTATATATATTTTGTATGATCAAGTACTACTTTTGAGTTTGTATATAAACTTGATTATATATATATATATCTATATAAATTTTTGTTATTGTCCAGGTTTTTTTTTTTTTTTGTTAATATTAAATATGATTTTTACTAATTACTGCCTAAATTTAATAAAAATAAATACCACTAAGGTGACGAAAGATACACTTTCGTGGCCTTAGCCCGAGCAACATGGGTGACGAAAGTTTAACTTTCGTCAGTTAAGTAGACTGCTGACGAAATAATTTTTCGTCAGCTAAGTAGACGAGTAACGAAAATATTTTCGTCACCTAAGAAGAAGCGTGACGAACATATTTCCGTCAGCTAAATTGACGGGTGAGGAATATATTTTCGTCAGTTTAGTAGATGGGTGACGAAAATAGTTTCGTCATCTTAGTAATGACTAAGATGACGAAAAAAATATTTTCGTCACCTAAGTTCTCTAATCACCGGTCTTAGATGACGAGTCTGAGGTGACGAAATTTTCGTCAGTTAAGTGTTTACATGACGACAGAAGCTCTAAGGTGACGAAAAATTTTCGTCAGGTAAGAGCTTTTTTGTAGTAGTGACAAATTTAAAGAAAAGGTTAAGAGTTTGTGCTTCCCATGAGAAAGACAAACAAGTTCTCCTTAGGTGTTGGTGGCTCTGGTGTAAATCTGCTGACTAGCATGGGTTGAAATCATCCTAATAGAACCCCTTACCATCAAATCCTTAATGGCACGGCGTGCCAATAATCCATTGATCCTCAGCATATATGTTTGACAAGATAGAAGGAGTGATGAGCTTGAACATGGGAGCTTCCGAGAGGACCTTGTCATAAGTGGCCTGGTCGAACAACATCATCACTAGTAGAAAAAAAGGCTTAAGCGACGGGTACTTTTACATTTCATCGCTTAAGCAATTCCTAAGTGACGAAAACGAATATCGTCCCTCAAAATACATTTTTTGTCTCTACAATTTTCTGGGGCGACGAAATGTTTTTGTCGCCTAAACTTCGTCGCCACAGGTCCTACTAAGACGACAACAAGGATTTTGTCGCAAATTATTTATGTAGCGACGAAAATGTTAACACTTAAGCGACGAAAAAGTTTGTCGCATGATATCCTTAACCTAACTGACAAATTTACTTTTCATCGCTTTAGATTTAGACTAAAGCGACGGAACTTTTGCCTTTAGAGTGACAAAAATGTTTGTCGCATGATATCCTTCACCTAACCGACAAATTGACTTTTCATCGTCTTAGGTTAACACTAAAGCAACGAAACTTTTGACCTTAGAGTGACGAAATTGTTTGTCGCATGATATCCTTCTCCTAACCGATGAATTGACTTTCGTCGTCTTAGGTTAAGACTAAAGCGACATAACTTTAAGTTTAAAGCAACGAAAATGTTTGTCGTATGATATCCTTCGCCTAAGCGACATAACTTTTTGACTTTAGCGACGAAATATTTCGTCTTTGTAAGTGGATATAAAGAAGATTTTACTTAAGCGAAAATCTTAAGTATTCCGGTCAATTCTTGTTATTCTTTGTTACTAATTTTTTTAGATGTGTTGGTTTTATGATGAATTTTGGTTACCTATTGGTTTTCTTGTTTATATATTACATTTTTCCATATTGCTAAATGTTGAATTTTGGTAATATTATGAGAATATTTAGGTTGATTGTACACCTAAATCATTTCTGTATGCAAATAATTATATGTGTGTTTATTTGCGCGATGAATGTAAGAATGATTATATTCTTGCATTCTAGCTACTTACATGTTTAGCCTTAGAAATCCCGTTCAAGAATTATTTTGTTACAACATTGTTTGACAAAATGATTCTTGAATTGTCCCATTTTTGGACAGTTTGGAAGAACATGACTTTGATTCGCACTGATTTATGTTATGGTGGTTCAGTTTTAGATAGTGGGTAATTTCGACATGGTCTCCCGCTACTGTTCCTCGAGTGAACATTAGGTATAGAAATTGATGCACTTGGGGAACTATAGGGAGATGCTGCCGAAATTTTCTCATGTCGGATTCGAAACCACCATAACAAAAATCAATGAGAAACAAAGTCATGTTCTCCTGAATGGGATTAGGACTCTAACCGGAAGCATAAGGTGAAGAAGAAGAATTGAATGGATATATGTGCTTATTTGTTGCTAACGATTTGCATTTTTTTTCTATTATGACAGACATGCGGAAAAAATGGACAAGAGCTGGATGCAGTACAATAGAGGACACCCTTTTTGCAGTACAATGGATGCAGCCCTTATATGGATCCCACGTTGAACATGCTACATGATGTTTTTCCATACGCTTCAAGATATCATCAGGAAGAAACTTATCATGATGCACCCTAGGAAACATATTCTACTTTCTCAAACCTAAACACTGGTGATTACAATAAGTACAACATGATGCTCGAAGAAGCGCAGACCCCAGTGTACGAGGGATGTTCAGAAACTGTTTTGAGTTCTTTCATGGAACATATGAATCTGAAAAAGAAGCACAAGACCTCGAACGAACATTTTGATGACTATTCATCGTTTATAAGACGTTTGCTTCCTCCTGCAAACAAACTACCATCGAGTCATTACAAGGCAAAAAAGATCCTGAACAACCTCGGTCTTGGTTATGTGAAAATTGAAGCTTATAAGAATAATTGTGTTCTGTTTTATGGAGATTACAAAGACGCATTTAAATGTCCTAAGTGTAATGCGTCGAGGTGGGAAGATACTTTTTCCCCTAAAGGGAAAAGGATTCCTATGAAGGTGCTTCGTTATTTCCTGTTGACTCCTAGGCTGCAACGTCTCTACATGTGTAGAAAAACTGCTGAGGATATGAGATGGCACAGTATTCCGAGGGAAGATGACGACGCGCTGATACACCCTGCAGATGGGGAAGCATGGAAATCCTTTGACTTATCATTTCCTGATTTCGCTGCAGACGTTCGAAATGTAAGGCTCGGACTCTCAACAGACGGGTTTAATCCTTTTGGAAACATGAACTTGTCTTACAGTATCTGGCATGTTATTGTTGTTTGTTACAACCTGCCTCCCTGGACGTTAATGAAGAAGGAATATAACATGTTGACACTGTTAATTCCAAGACCAAAATTTCTAGGAAAGTGTCTCGATGTGTATTTGAGACCACTGATTGATGAGTTGAATGGGTTATGAAAAAATGGAGCATTGACTTTTGACAAGCATAGTACTTCATTCATGATGAGAGCATCACTGTTGTGGACGATTAGCGATTTTTCTTGTTACGGGATATTGTCATCTCATACCACTAAAGGGTACAAAGCTTGTCCGCTCTGCTTAACCGACATCAATTCTAGTTGGCACGCTGATAGGGTGTGTTATATGGGAGGTCGTAGATGGCTTCCAGATGATCATGAATGGAGACTTGATGCAGTTAACTTCGATGGGAAACAAGAGTTTTGTCTGAAACCCCGAGAATGGACTAGCGATGAAATTTTAGATTTGTTGAACTCCTTTGATTTCGAAAATTTGAGCAGTGATGGTGAAGTATTGGCTCGGAATCCTAAACGTCCTTCGTATCTTGACAATTGGACACACAAGAGTATATTCTTTGAGCTGCCTTACTGGTCAAAGTTAAGAATAAGGCACAACCTAGATGTCATGCACATAGTGAAGAATGTTTGTGACAACATCGTTGGAACAATTCTGGATATAAAAGAAAAGACTAAGGACACTATCAAAGCCCGGTGCGATTTGCAAAATATGGGTTTACACCCACACTTGTGGGTAAAATGGACCAGCGCAAATTTTTTTATTCCTATTGCACCTTACCAGGTGAAGCCGGCTTTGAGGCCTAAAGTTTTCAGCTGGATTTAAGATGTTAAGTATCCTCAAGGGTATGCAACAAATATAACTCGATGTGTTAAAGTGGGGGGAAAAAAGATAATTGGAATGAAGACGCATGACTGTCACGTTTTGCTGCAGCGGCTACTTCCATTCGTAATTAGACCATATATGCATCGTGATGTTGTGGAGCCATTAGTAGCCTTGTCCCAGTTCTGGCAGAAGTTATGTGCTCGAGAGTTGAAGAAGTCACATGTCCTTACATTAAAAGAAGACATCGTCTACATCCTTTGCAATCTGGAGAGGATTCCCCCCCTCCCCCCCCCCCCTCCACCCCCGCTTTTTTTTTTTTTTTCTATTATGGTTCATCTCATGATCCACCTGCCTGAACAAGTGTTGTTTACCGTCCAGTACACAATACCTGGATGTTTCCCATGGAAAAGTAAAAATTTACTATCTCCTAGCACTTTATGTCTTTGATTTATATATTATTGAGGAGCTCAATAAACTAACTCCGACTTTTTATTTTCTTTAAGACAACTCAGCGGATATAAGGGGTACGTTAAAAATAAATATTGTCCGGAGGGGTCAATAGCAGAGGCATACAAGGCACTTGAGTGTGTAACATATAGTGAAAATTATCTCCATCAAGAAACAGAGCAAGTCGGCAGTGAGATTACACCTAGGTTCAACCTTTCAATTGTTTCTGATGATATCTGTTTGTTTGGGAAATTACTAATTTCTGAAAAATTAACTGTAATACCCCAGATTTTCATATCATTTTCCTTGTATTATTCCCATAATTAATGAAGGATTATTTACGGAAATTTTTATTTGGTTGTGCGAAGTTGAAGTTTCAGGAGTTTTTTTTTAAGGTGATTTGACTTTTAAGAGACCAAAAGTTGACTTTATTTTCCGTAAGTTATTTTCGACAACTTCCTTCATGAAAGTTGTAGATTTTGGCGATACGAGTTCGTAAACATACGACACGCGTAAAACGGATGTCGTATGAGAAAGTTACGGTCAGAGGAAGTTAGGGTCCGTTGTGGAAAGAGTATAAATAGAAAAAAAGTGTGGGTTTTATTTTAGAAACCCTAAATTACAGAAAAACCCCAACTCTCTCTCTCTCTCTCCCGAGCTCCCCGACGCCGGAACTTCCCCAGCAAAGAACTACGCCGTCCGGCCACCATTTGGACCGCCGCAGGTCCCGTTCGACTCACACGGACGTCCCCTTCAAGTCTGGGCAGGTGCTGCATGGCGTTGCACGTCGGAAACTGAGCTCTTGGCCGGCAAAGAGCATTGTTGTGTCACCGGTCGGAACTGCCGTATATGGCGGCGACGAGGAGCAACCTTAGGTGAGTTTTGGTCCTCTTCTCCTTCTGGTTATGGCTAGGCATAGATTGAATCAAGTTTTTGAGTTTTTGAACCCCAATTTGCAGTTTTGGAAGTTGATTTCGGGTTGGTGTTTCGGGGCTTTTTTCGGCTAATTCCAGCCAAATTGGTTAAAATCTCAAGTATTAAAGTTGCTCTCCATGCTTCAATCTACAAGTTTTATGTTGTGAGTTTCCCCAAATTTTGAAGTTGGTGGAGGCGCATGGGGCTCACTTGCCGCCGCGTGTGGCGGCGTGTGGCAACGCGTCCGGTAGTGTTTGTGGCTTTAGGTTGCTGTGGTTAGCTAGCTCTTGTTGTTGTGAGCTTGTTGAGAGGTGGAAATTCTAGGTTGTGAGCTTGTTGAGAGGTGGAAATTCTATGTTCTAGGTTTAATCTTAGACTTGTGCAAGGTTTTGAGTTTCTGTTTTGAGAGTAAGGAGCAACTGTTTTGGGTCGTTAAATTTGACGACCTTGGAAAGTTGTCCTCCCTTGGGCTAAGGGTTAGTTAAGGGTGTTTTGAATATCCTATAGTACTTCGGTTACTAAGGTTATTAATTGTGTGATTTTAGGTGATTTGTGAAGTTGTGTTGTGGAAATTGCAGCTGGATTTTTAGGTGAGTAAATTTCACCAAGGTTCACATTTAGACCAAATTATTATGGTCATTTTGATGATGATTATGATGATGATTGTGATTATGATAATGATTATGATGATGATGATTGTGATGATGATAATGATTATGATGATGATGATTGTGATGATGATTATGATGATAAAATGATGATGATTTTAATGATGATTATAATTTAAAAATTATGTTTTTTTTGTTTGTTTTAAAATATATGAGCTTGATCGCCAACGGCTCAAATGTCACGCTCCGACTCTTAAATTTTTACCTTATTTACTAGCATTGTCGTAATAAGAATTTTACCGTCTTCGTCATTAAGTGAATAATTTAATTGGTCCCTAGAGAGGTCGTGGGTACAATTATTTTGTAAGATTTATTCGAAGGAAGAAATTGTGACGACGGTAAAAATGGTAATTTTTGCTAGTAAAAGGTAATTTTTATTGGGGTGTTGAAATTTTGGAATGGGTTTATTTTTGGTTTAGTTGGAACCGGTTTGGGCCGAGCCCATTTGGTTTCTCTCTTTCTCTCTCTTCCTCCCGTTTTCCTTTCTCTCTCCCCGAGCCTCTCCCTGCCGGAACTTTCGGCCGCCCGTCCGCCCTAGACCGCCGCGCCGGTCCCAATCGATCGGTCTCCGACCCAGCTTTCGTTCTAAACCGGTGGCAACCTCCCTAGCGCCGCCGTGAAGGAGAAAACAACCCCAAAAGCTCCGACTGCAGGATTGGTTTTCTCGCTGGAACTCCCTCCTCCGGCCGCCATAGCTGGCGATCCTTGGCTCAAAAGGAAGTCCTCCTCCCGTGCTCCAATCCCTCCGAAGGTTTCTTCTCGATTCAGCTTGGGTAAGGAGAAATCGGTATTTGAATTTTCTAGGGAAAGCCCTCCTCCCGTGCTCCAATCCCTCCGAAGGTTTCTTCCCGATTCGGCTTGGGTAAGGAGAAATCGGTATTTGAATTTTCTAGGGCTTTTATTGTTGTTTTCGTTCGATTGACATGGTTAGGCTTAGAATTGGAGTTTGTGCTAGTTAGGAATGTTGTAGAGGAGGTTGAGAGGAAGGTGCTGTCAAATTTTGGTGGGCATTTGAGGTCGCCGGAGCTGGCCGCCGCCGGCGCCGCCGCTGAAAAATTGTTTTTAGTGGAGAATTTTATGAGGAGTTTAATGGAATGAGTTTTAGAATTTTTGGAGGAGTTTTGGATAGGTTTGGAAACTGTTAAAGTTTGGTATTTTTGGCGGATTATTAAGTTAAAATCCGGCCATTGGATTATTTATGATTAGGACGGTGGAAGGTGATGTTTTTGGGATGTAGGTTTTTATGGAGAATTATGGTTGACAGTGAAGTTAAGATTTAGAGCGATAGGCATGGTTGAGCGCGAAAAGCTCATATTTAATTATGTCTATTTTCTTTAAGCGTCGGTGTTTTATTTAAGGATTTATTTATGTTTTGGAACAGGACGTGAGGAGGCCCGAGCGGAGAAGACCTCCGACCGACATCAGGCTAAGGCCTAAGTTGTGAGTGGACCTTTGTTTTTAAATAATGTTTTATTGTTGAATAATTCATTTTGTTGGAATTTAACTGGAAATTGAGAATTTCGGTGTTTATACTCATTTATTGACGTTTATGAGAATAGTATGTATATAAGTAAACGCTAGCTAGCAATACGTGATTTCCCCCCATAATGAGGAAAAATGTCATTATGGGGTGACGTGAGCGTTAGACGCAAGCGTCGTTGCCTTGTACGACTTTCTATTTTTTTTGTATTCATTCCTAGAATTCGTACAAGGAGTAAGCACGTATATATATATATATATATATATATATATATATATATATATATATATATATATCTACTCGGGTGTTTCCCCCATAATGAGGAAAAATGTCATTATGGGGTGACGTGAGCGTTAGACGTGAGCGTAGTAGCCTTGTATGAATTTCTGTTTTTCTTTTATCTCTTCAAAGAAATCATACAAGGAGTAGACGAGTGTATATACATACTGATATATTTATAATTTAGCCCGAGAGGCTGTATTTGTTTAAGTTTTGGAGACTAGCCGGAACTAGTCGTGTCCTTGCCAGTTTTTGAGCTGTCGCTTGCATAGCGCTTTCCTTGAAAGTTTTTCTTGGGGAAATATTATTGTTTGTCGAGATTACTTTTGTCCACTCACTCTGACGTAATTAAATATGTTTCCCCTGGGCCTTTCCTTCGTTTTTAAATACCCAGTCTGCAGAGTTCGGGTGGGGTCTAGAAGAAGGCAACGAGGCATAGTCACCCATCTTTCCGCTACTGTTCGCCAGTAGGTTATCTGTTTAACCCACTAGGATTTTCATCAGTTTCCGTTGTCTTTCTTGTAGTAGCTCTGAATACTTTCGGAAAAATAATTGTGTAATTATTTTATTCGGTTATTTGGATTGAGTTGAAGAATGACATTTTGGTTAAGAGGGTGTTCTATATTTTTCTGGGTTAGGGTTGTCCATTTTCAAGGGAGGTTTGCCGAGTTCTTCGGTAAATTTTCCTTGGAGGTGGTCCCCGCAGGACTTATCTCGGGTTTCAGGGTGAAATTCGGGGTGGGTCTTGATATCATAGGTAAGTTAAAAACAAGTTTCCTATTATATGATTATTTTTAAGGTTCATGTGATCATAATGTTTTTGGCTATTGATAGATTATCTTTGTGGGGATATCTATGTTTATTTGTATAAATATATCTATGTGGAAGGATATAATTTTTGATGTGCTCCTTGTGTTGATTGATGATGATTTTATTATATTGTGATTTGTGGTTTAGATAGTCAAACCGGGTTCCAAGCCTTTAATCGGGTGATTGGTTACGGTATTGATGCTATTATTATTTGGTGATTTGATATTGGACAGTCAAACTGGGTTTCAAGCCTTTAGCCGGGTGATTGGTTACGGTTAGGAATAGAGCTCTATTCCGTCTGTCGGTGTAGGTCATGGGAGATACTTTATGGTATCTGGGACCCATGGATACACAAATTATTGTTGTAGGTCATGAGAGATATTTATTAATATCTGGGACTCATGGGTACATGTCTTTGGTAAATGTGTTGGAATTGTGGATTTTAATTATTGATATAAATTGCTCTTGTGATAAAATTGGATGTTAGAAGTGTTGTGTTATTTTTGAGATTACTCATACGGGCTTTTTAGCTTACCGGGTTTGTTATTTTACAACCCGGTGCACCAATTCTTGGTGTAGGGATTAGACCTGCAGGTGAGGATCAGCAGGGTTGAGGCGGAGGCTTAGTGGAAGGGTTTTGTTGGGTTTTTGCTGTACTCTATACTTTGTGTATATTTGGGGTAGACAGTTGTAGATTTATGAGAGTGTTTTCATTTTCTTGATTTTCAAGTATGTAAACAAAGAAATGTAATATTTAACTCAGTGTTGAGTTGTGTGACATTTACATTTCCGCTTGAGTTTTAGTTTTCCATAAAGTTTGTTGAAACAAGTTTTGGGATTTTAATATTTTAAGATATATCATGCCAAAATTTTTGAAAATTATCCTTCGAAAATTGGGGCGTGACATTAACCGATGATGAGATTGTTAAGGCTCCTTGGTGGGTACTGCGACACTGTGATCAAGTCGACATGTTTAGACATCCACATGAACAACTTTGCAAAATTAAATATGGTGACAGATGGGAAGAGATGCAGAAGAAGACATTTCCTAAATACTTCACAAAATGGGTACGTTTCAGTTTCATGTTTTTACACGAGAATTTCATGTGTTTGTGATTCCAAAAATTAACATGTTTTGATGTTTTTTCTGGTTGCAAAGTTGCAAGAAGAAAATAGTGTACACTACAAACCCGAGTTGTTGTATTTGGTTGGTAAGTCGCAACATGTGAATATATATGCTGCTTGTGTATTCAACGACATTAAGTTTTTGACATTGCATCGAGATTATGGTCGAAAGACACAAAACAATGGCGTGATGTGTGTGGGTACGGAAGACGGATCTGAATATTACGGGGTCGTTGTATCTGTTGTCGAGCTAGTTTACGCAACTGGTATGCCAGTTGTGTTATTGAAGTGTAGATGGTTCAACGACCCAAATATACCAAGGAGTACCGAGATGGATCATGGTTTGTTATCAGTGAATACATGCATAAGCTGGTATGAGAATCAACCGTTTATTGTTGCCACAATGGCAAGATTAGTTTTTTTATCTTGATGATCCAAAGGAGGGTGGGGATTGGAAAGTTGTTAACGTGATGTCACATAGAAGTATTTACACTGCAACTACACTTGAGATGGGTATTGCAAATAGAGATATTGAGAATGTGACTCTTGAACCATATCAAGAAGCCTCGACGTCTAATATCCCCGACACAGAGACTATTCGCATCAACAACGACATCCACTTCCAACCCCACGAGTACGTTCTCATTTCTAAACTTGTTTTCATAAGCTTGAAAACATTTTTATGCACATTTTTGTACATGCTAGATATCTTTAGGAAGTCAGTGCTTTTAACCAATTCCTTTTTCTGATATTAGCATACTCTATACTAAGAGTAGTAAACTAGTAACATGGTGTCTTATGATGACTGATCACCAGATGGAGTGGTCTGTCTTGATACAGGCACCACAAATGAAGTGGAAACTCGGCCTTAGTTTACAGTACATGAGTCACTAGAAGAGATGTGCTCTTTGATTTTTTTTTTTTTGAGTGGATAAATCACCTGGAGAGTAGAGTTAAGGTTGAGGACTAATATGAATATAGAAACATAACTGAAACATAAATTTTACTTTGCTTGCACAATTCTTTCTGTCTTCTTTTTCTGATTTTCTGCTATGAGCTGATAATCTATTTTATATATTAATGAGAAGTGAGAACTGCAAAGCACATTGCATCTCATTATCTTGTAGCTACTATTCTTTGCTCAGTATGTTAGTAAAGAGAATATGATAGAAGCCACTTATTAAAAGATAATTGTTATTGCTCTAACATTGCATTATTGAAAATTGTTGTCGTATGCCTTGTATCTTACCTTGATTTGGTATACATTGTTTGCAGTGTAATTGGATTTACATATACTTGTCAATCGAAGAATCTTAGTTGATTCAACTTGTCTATCTTTTCTGTCATCATGTTAGGTGTATATATATGCCTTGATTTCGTTCAGTCTGCAATATAAGAGGGTATCATACTTTTATATAGCTATTCATTCCTCAAGGGAATGACATATAGGCGGTTCGTATTGGAAATAATTTGCATTTCTTCTGTGGTTTTCGAATCAATGCTTAATATTAAGGAAGATCTTGTAGCCTGATGTGTGGGTTTGGTGACTAACTAAGTATTTGAGTAAATGATAAATTGTCCCCTCCAGACTATAGTTGTGGTTTCATATGATACATGTATTGACTGATTTGACTCGACTTCAGTGCAGCTAAAGCTGGATTATTGCATTATATTGACAACACCTAATCTAGAAGCCCTCCTAGACAGTATGGGAAATGACTTTTTAAGTAACTGTTTATTTGTTTGCAGCATAACATATATGCTATCTAGATTATCAAATTCATTTTGGTCTAGATTGAAAAACTCTTAGCACTTGGCCAAAACATTGGAGTTGCTTATCAGTTATCACATGCTTCCTTGGGCTACACTTGCCATTTTTTCTGTATATCATTACTTCTCAACTTCATTTCTAAAAAATTGAATATGATTGTTGAGTTTTGACCTTGTGTTTGTGGCAATGAAGTTGGTACTTTGACTGCTAATTTAGTCTTAGTAATATATAGGTATATATAGGTAATTTCATAGTTCTATGATTGAACTTGGTTTGAGCAAACCAAGATAGAAAGTTGTGAGAGATTGAGGTACTAGTTTTTAGGGAGTTATTTGTACACCCTGTTTTGATCATGTACTTGGTCTTGTGCAGAGACGATCGGTTGCCAACTCCAGCAACCGTGGTAAGAAGGAGTTGGAGCACCACTTAGGGAGGAAACCTATCATTTACCGGGTGGCCGAGCTTAAGGATAAGCCAAATAAGTAGAGGCCACCCGACTCAAGCAATCAATAAATACTTAGGCCATTACAAGTAAACCAAACTCATATCTTGTTCACATACTCACAAATACTTAAGTGACAAGGAAAAGTAATAAAAATGACACAATAATTTGACAGGACCATGAACAAATTACAAGCGCGATCAATATAGAAACAAGATTTCAAAAGAGACAGTGACAGTGACCAGAAGAATCACTTGTCTAAGTAAGCTCTAAAGCAGACCCAGACAAAAACAACAGGGAAAAGAAACCATAAGAAACAAAAACAACAACAATCACGCTGCCACACACCTTCTCTCGAATATCTCCTCCCACCCACCGTTTGCATTCCGAATCAAAATTACTTCATGAACACTCAAAACTCACAACACTTCAGAAACCAAATCACAACACATGCAGGTTTTCACGCTTGAAATCAATGAACCAAAGGCTAACACTTTAAAATGTTAACAATAAACTAAAGAGCTTTTTAACCAACCATAAAGACAAACCATATCTCACAGTTCATATATATCAATACCAAGAACAAGATTACTTTAAGATGAGATAATTACATCACTTTCGATCCCCATAACAATAAATTCTGACGATGTCACATTAGCAGTTTCTCTCGGTATCTTGCAACCATATTCGGATATGGATTTAATTGTCTTTGGCACATCTTCTAGCTTACAATAATCTTGCATACGTTTCCAAATATCGTCGCATCCTTTGGAACTTCCCACCATTGTAGCTATTATAGTTGGAGTGATCAATTCATATTTTTGTTGGGTGTCTGATCCTAAAATTAGAAAATATATAAGATCGAGGAAAATAAATAACTTCTAAACAAAATAGAGAAAATTAGATATAAGGAAAAATCAAGCAAGAAATTTCAATTATGTGAACTCGAGGTGATGTATTGTTTTCAATTGTTCAATTAAACTGATAGTGTTTTCGTGTTAGTTTCTTTTTATTATGTTAAATTAATTTTTTTTTAGTTTTCTTAGATTTAGATTAATCTTCTATGTACTTTACTGTCAGGGATCAGCAAATGTTATCTCTGCATTATGTTATGTACTTAACAATCTAATCTTAAAGTTCTAAAGCAAAAGACATTTTTTCGTACTACTTAGTTTTGCCACAATCATTCTATAAAGCTTTTGTACCGATGGGTTCTTTATTGTCACTTGAATGAAATAAATGATAAACTAATTA
Source organism: Fragaria iinumae (assembly GCA_009720345.1). Lineage (NCBI taxonomy): Eukaryota > Viridiplantae > Streptophyta > Magnoliopsida > Rosales > Rosaceae > Fragaria > Fragaria iinumae. The sequence goes on along the minus strand of CM019122.1, from coordinate 33,662,080 downwards.
ATTTTTCTAAATCAAAATCCATAATCCTTTCTAGATATTAAAACCTGCATTTGAATAAATTTAAACATAGAATAAGAAAACAAGGGACAAGGATGGTCCTTCATGTATTCTATAAAAAATTATATATTGTTATCAATACTTGAAATTGGTTGTATCATAGTTATTTGAGGTTCTCCTGACTGTGAAAGAAGAAGTGAGATCTACATGTTGGCATTTAGCAATTCCTACAATGTTTATGAGAGAATTTTCTGAGAGATTAATGAGATGCCTAGTTGATGAAGAAGTACCCTCTGCGTATTCATTAGATAGACTGAATATGTTGTGAATGTACTACATTTTGGGAAATAGCAGAATTAATTTTAATGCATAAGCCTTCTGTTTAATCTGAAGTTCGTTGTTAGTTATATTACCTCATTTCTAAGGAGGACCTTAATTTTTTTTTTTTCCTTATAGTAAGATTTGGATCCCCTACTTTCTGTTTGATTCACATGAGAAGCAGAGGCAGAGAGGCTGCATAAGACTATTTTTTTTTATTATGTGTGCATTTTTGTGAGGCTATTACAGATTTCAAAATCCTAAGTTCTTATAGCAGTAAAAACATTATTTATAGGAAAAGGAAATGTTCATTCTATGAAGCAAGTTTCACATCTAATTTTGTGACTATAAATAGTGAATGATAATTTTCTTCAACAAAATGTAGCAGACCAGAAACTTACGTATCAATCCGGCATGTGTCAATCTGGAGTCCGATCCAAATACTATTATATTTAGGTTTTCTACACAAGCTACCAGGTTTGTAGTACCTTTGGTTTTGTACAAAACATTTGCCACGCAGAGAAAATCATACAGTCAATCCAAAACACTACAGTCTCCACACAATATTCACAAGTTCAAACCAACATAAAATATCTAACATTGGAAGTGATCATGGGAAAGCATCGAGGAGATCTCATCTCCTACTTTTTGTCACTTTCATCAACATCAATAGCACAAGGTTTACAACTGAAGGATGTCTTGGACCAACTCATCTTGCCTCCTAATAATCAAGCTGCTAAGAAAGTGATCTAGGTTGCAAACCTGGCATTTGCATGCTTGCGAACGAATCCACAATCTCGACCAACCATGCATCAAATTTCCCAGGAGTTGCTGTTTCGAATGACTCAGTTTTGTTAGACAACTCTGTGCTTGCTTCTTACAATGTGAATCAGTGTTAACTCTTCAATGCTGCAAATTTTTCTCGGCAATATATACAATTTGTTCGAGTTAGATGAAAAAATGGCTGTGAACGTCAAAACAACTTTGGAGTAATTTTAATAGGCATTCCATATGAAGGAAATGGAAGAGGATCCATGGATATAGGCTCATCAGCATATAGCAAAGACCAGTTATAACGAGTCACGATGAAATGCACTAAAATGAGGATGTTCAGCTTAGCAAGTTGGTACCCTGCACAAACTCTTGGCCCTCCTCCGAATGCCAGAAAGGCATATGGTGGAACAGTCTCCTCAAACCGGCTTGGATTGAAACTCGAGGGATCTTCAAAGTACTCTGAATTGTAATGTGTTCCATATGTTGTCCACAATACCTTGACAAAATTAACCAGCAAACTTATTCTCAATACTGTGAGTAAAACAACTAATAAAATAGTAATGTCTAAAGCAGAACACGTGTACCTTCCATCCTTTTCGGATAGTGAATCCTTCATATTCAATATCAGCAATGGCTTTCCTGAAAGAGCCGAAGATAGGAGGGAAAAGGCGCATGCTTTCGCGAGCAACCTGCCAGGTGTACTTCATCTTCTTTGTGTCATCCAATGTCAGATTTTGATCACCAGGTGTTTTGCTTCTCATTATCTCAGCATGTTCTGATAGGAAATGAAATGTAACTCAATGATACTAACTCCTTTTCTTAATAAACTGATGACCTTGGACTGAAATGAAGAGTAGTGTATAATTTACCTTCAAGTAGGACGCTGTAGCAATATGGATGCTGAGCCAACATTTTGAATGTCATGGCAATGGCAAAAGAAGTAGTATCATGAGCTGCAAACACCAGCAAAACCACATTATCAACAACCTCCTTTTCAGTAATTTCTCCTCGAATCATCCCAGCCACTAATCGAGACAGCAACATCCCTCCCTGCTCCTCTTCTTGTATCTTGCCTTCTTCCATTTGCATCTTCTTCTCTCTTACTATTTTAACCAGCATTTGCTCAATCTCCTTCCTCGCTTTCTTTGCTCGCCAAAACCTGGACCCTGGAAAATTGATTGGTGCTGCAAAAACCCCTTTTAAAACCCTCTCAAATGTTCCCAACATATCTGCCTTCACATTGATCCCCAACAAGCACTCAAACACTATCGAAAAAGTCAAGACTTTCGTTGAATGATACAGGCTTATCTCATCCTGACCTTTCCATTTTGTGTCCAAATGCAACTTCATTAAGTTACATATTTTAGGCACCAAAGTCTCAAGCCCTGCCTGGCCAAGGCTAGAGCCTATAAGCCCGCGAAGGCAGCGGTGCCTCTCCCCTTGCTTTTCCATGATGGAGTCCTTCCCCATGAGCTGAACCGACGCTGAAGGCCATGAGCTTATTACCAGCTTGAACTCATTGGAAAGCAGGAACTTATTAGCATTGGCTCCATTCACAATCACAGTTGGTGATCCCATCAAATGTGTTGTGAAGATTTTGCCATACTTAGCAATCCTCGGTTGCACAAAATCATCAAACAAACTGTTCTTCTGTTGAGCTTTGTAGAACTCCATTGTTTGGCCTATCCAGGGAAGCCCCATTTCCCCAGGTGGTAGCTTTCCCTTGCTTTTGCCAAACCGTTTCCTGTGCTTCAAGAAAAGAATGATCAGGACAAATGTTGCAGCTGATATACAGAACAAACAAAGAGGAGTGTGCCTCATTTCAGTAACCATTGACGTTGTTTTCTAATGTTGTCACAGAGACTGACAGAAAAGTATTTAGAATTTGTAGTTTTGATTGATGAGGTATCAGGTGAGCAACTGTTGTTGCTTTTATAGAAGGCAAAACCTTCATAGTCAAAACCTCCTGATAATATTTCACAAAGTCAACCATTTAAAAATGAATTCGTGACCGTCCCAGAATCTCTATGATTTACAAATCAACCGCCAAGATATTTTATTTACTTTGATTCAAAGTGAAGTTCCATATAGAAACCCTGCATGTGCTCTGGTGCTAAGGATCATAACCAAAGAATGACCTCAGAGGAGATTGATTACATGTAGAATAAGCATATACAGAATCTCAGGCTCTGCCGACCAACCAATCTTGTTGAATATATAATCACCAAGTATCCCAGAAAATCTGGTAAGGCTGCTGAGATAATCACATAGAGGAGATTAGCACATGATGATATCTTAGCATGTTGCTGATTTCAACAACGTTGATATTTGATAAAGACAGGACATGGAACTACGGCATATATATGGTTGTCTTTCTACTATTACTATATGATGAAGGCAATAATGATTCATTGGTAAGATAAAGAAATTCTACCAGACACGTTAGGGAGCAAAATTTGGGGATCTATGTGAAACATTCATCATTATAAAGACTTGTGAACCTTTAGGAAGATGTGTTAGATCGATGGGCGATGTTTGCTATTGTCAATTAGTCCCTTTATGGGGTGAGTAGCAAATGGCAGATTCAAGACATGTTTTGACATTCTATTGTTATCAAAATATTCATGTGATTTGCTATTTTACTTTGAGGTCATGGGAGTAATATGTTTGTAAAAATGCCTGAAAGTGTTCGACATATTACTTTCTAAAACCAAGGTAAAAAAATTATGCAAGTAAAATCAGTGTTAATTTCTACTGTGTGGACCGATATTACATAAGTGAATCATCTTTCCACCAAATAAATTTGGCAAATGCACACGCCAAAAATAAATCAACAGAAATAAGCACTCATACATGCATAGTGTGATGGCATCAAATATCAGTATATCCTAGTTTCTGCAAAATGCAGAGAGGCATACATGTGTAATGTGTTTTGTGGAAAAGAGATGAAAGCCAAGCATTCTGTTCGAGGGGTATCATCAGTAGTAGCAGTAAATGTTGCAGCAGGTTATTATTAACTACAATTATTGAAGGGGGTTTCAGCTTTTTGGACTTTTGCACACAAAATTAGCTGCAAAATATCATATCTCTATGACAAAAATGGAATTATAGGGAGCTGCGTTATGGCATTTATATGATCTGCAGCTGACCAGACTCTCTCTTAGAAAATTCAAACACTTGTCATACTGCAGAACTAGAGCTTGAGTTGAGTATGAATTTGTTTTTTAAGATGTGAGTCGTTAGATTTGTTCTAATTTTGAGCACACCGCAAATAGTGACTAATCTAACGGCTCATATGTGTGTAGTTTCAATGTTACGAAATACTATGTATACAACTTTTGCGACTTTCCTGAAAGATCGAATTTGATGGATTAATGCTTTCAACTGCCACCAAAATATATATGATTTCAAATGAAATGAAAGCTCTCACATGGATAGCAATGCTAGCTAATAGAGGCCTGCTAGTATCTACTGCATATGCATGATAGGCTTCACCATCCTTCACTGCAAATTTCAATTCCTTCAGCCTCAATCCTTAACTGTGACAACTCAGAATGACACTGTGGAAATGTAATGGCCAAGCTGTCTCTTGTAGAGCCATAAACTTGGGTTGGAATTGGATATAGTCAAAGACAGGTTTGAATTGAAAGGACTCCATTACAACTTTTCTAAAGCAATGTCCATCTTTGCTGTCCCTTCTTTACTCCCCAACATTTTTTGTGCAATCTCCACCTACTTCTCTGTCAAACTCATTCAAATTTGAGACAGAAACCCAATTCATATATCAGCAACCCTTTGGCCCATCTCTCTCTCTCTTTCTATCAGGTGTTGGGGTCTAGCTAATTTATTTGTGACAGCTTTATGTATGTTCATAAATTCTACACAACCTACAGTGTTCATTAACATATTTTCCTAGCTTGGGGTATGCCTAATGGTATTTAGGGAATGGGTGAAATGAAAGGCAGAAAAAAAAAAAAAAAGTGTTCTGGATTTGGTTTCCATTCGACAGAAATTCATATAGACACAAAAATGGTGAATTCCCATGATATTAGACTGCAAATGTGAGACAATGTACTACAGTGTGTTTTACTTTCCCTATCTAAACAAGAACATCAAGGATATTGGGGATGGAAAAAGATGAGAACCCTAAATTTATAATATGGGTCCAATACAGATTACACATCTTCAAGAGTTAGGCACAGTAAGCTTTGAGCTCAACATCTGGCATCCAACATCATGCATTGATGCATATCCAGATCTTGGAGAAGTGTTGAAGGAAATTTATGTACCACATCATGCATTTGATGCATATCCAACATTTTAGGTTACAATAAATAATCATAATCAAGTAAATCTAATATAGTTATATCTAATACAAGATCTACAGATTGAATAGGGACCAGCTAACCATGTTTAAATTTCAGACCAGAGGCAAGGACATGGGAAATGGTTATGTTAGATTAAATTGGTTCAAGTAATCCCTTCTCGGGTTTCATATAGTTAACATAAAGCAATTATTATGTGTTTTATCTTAACATTCAAGAGAAAAATAAAATTTATAGTCGTGCTGACACTGACCCTGCTAAGAGAATCATACATTGATAACAGAACTGGGGAGGAAGGTTTGTCTTTGGATGCTGCATTTTATTATATCATGCTTTGTGAAAAACTTTCAAAGGGCATTCTCTTGAAGAAAGGCTTCATCAAGAAAGAGGGAAAGATTACTATTATATTTCATATAATGAAATTGAAATAGTCACTAATCCCACTAATACAATTTTCCCAGATCCAACCAAAGACCAGCAAATATTATATGCCAAGAGCCCCATGATTTTCCCCATGCAGGCCACATGAAGCAATCAACTTCTTAAGTAATTCAACACATTTATGCCTAATTTTTCTTGTTTTTGTGTGTGTGTGTGTGTGTGAGAGAGAGAGAGAGAGAGAGAGAGAGAGAGAGTTCTGAATTGTGTTTATGGGGTGTCTGTGTTTCTAGCGAAGCGACTCCGAATACTTGACCCGAGAGAGAGAGAGAGAGAGAGAGAGAGAGGAGTAAATAGGAAAAATAAATGCACCTGCAACATCAACTACCCACAATACTCCTTCACCTGCAAATATTTACTCCTCTCTCTATCTACCCTTTATATATTCACCCCTCTTCCTCCTGCCAAACTCACACTGCTTCATCCTTCAGTTCTCTTCCCAACATTTCTTGAAGCAAAACAGAAATGGGTGCTATGATGAGGAACAAAGCATCTTCTTCTTTGTTCATATGGGCATTGGTTGCTGGTATGCTCTCCCACAACCTGGTCATCCCTGTCATGTCCACCACCTTTGAGGACCAGAAGAACTACTACACTCCAGACCCGGGCACCGGAACTCCCCCACCTTCAGGCCACGGTGGAAGCACCACTCCCGGAGGTATATTTTTCCTCACTCATCCTCACAGATACACATTGTATCTGTTCCTTCGTTTTTGTTTTTATTCATGCATGCTATATAGATCATCTAAATATGTCTTCTTATATACTAATCTTTCGCTTCATGAAATGCAGGTTCACATGGAAGTCCTCCTTCCCACCACCATACCCCATCTCATTCCAACCCTCCCTCTCATGGAAGCTACAACCCTTCACCATCACCACCTACCAACTGTGGTACACCACCATCAAGACCATCAACTCCAACTCCATCAAGACCGTCAACTCCTTCAACCCCAACCTACGGAACTCCACCATCAACTCCAACCTACGGAACTCCACCTTCAACCCCATCAACGCCCCCTGTCATTGTTACTCCTCCAATCATCGGAACTCCACCAATCGACCCCGGGACTCCAGGCGTTCCTACACCTCCCTATCTTCCTGATCCCAACTCCCCTCCCTTCACATGCACGTAAGTACTCTCATCAACTACATCACTACAAGAATTATAAATATCTCTTAAGTTTGAGAAACTAACAGCCATGTTGTGCATTGTTGCAGCTACTGGAGAAACCACCCCACAGTGATCTGGGGTCTTGTGGGCTGGTGGGCAACTATGGGTCATACTTTTGGTCTGACTAGCCTTCCAGGGTTCGGATCAAGCACCATGAACTTGCAGCAAGCGCTTTCCAACACTCGTACAGATGGACTTGGGGAACTCTACAGAGAAGGAACAGCTGCCTTGCTCAACTCAATGGTGGACAACAGGTTCCATTTCACTACCACGCAAGTCAGGGACAGCTTCGTCAGAGGACTGAGTTCCAACAAGGCAGCAAAAAACCAAGCTCGTCTCTTCAGGCTGGCTAATGAGGGCAAACTCAAGCCCAGAGCTTGATTCACCATCACATTTGCCTTCAGTTCACAGCTTATGAGTACTACTACTACTACTGCTACTACCTTACATCTCAGACTACTTCAGAGTGTGGTTCATCCTAGAATTTGTTATGTCGTTAGTGTCTAATTCTATTTGCTGTGTTTAACAGCATGTTAAGATGGATACTCAGTTAATTTGCATTTTAATGAGTGCTAAGTTTATGTTTGTCTTGGTTAATTGACTTGATTCATATCAATTTGAGGTGCATTTTGGTTTCCATATCTCATGCATGCATATGCCAAGCATAATAGTAGCAATAATACTAGACACTAACATGACCACCAACTTTAAGACATCAATTGATGTCGATCATTTGTATGAAATAAGTTAATGACATAGATCATGACTAATAAATGAAATCAGGAAAACATGTCTATCAGCTAGCCTAATTCAAATGATCTCACTAGTACTAGAAGCTATAAAGAAAGTAGTAAGTGCTTACCTACCAAGGACAAGAAAAGAAAGAAATAGGTCAAGAGAGGGAACATGGTGTTAATTTCACTCTCCAAATGCTCTTATATTCATCAGCTCTTTTCATCTTGTAAAAGTTACAAAATTTATGCAGCTCACCAGTATTTTCATAAGAACCCTAACATCCTACTGGCAACAATGTCACTAGTCCTATTGCTCGAAAAACCTCTTCGATATTTCATGATCAAAGACGGCCACAATGAAACTCAACTTCGCTCATCAAATGCCTTTCATTAAGATCTTTGATATTTCTTCTTTTTTAGGTAATCAGATCTTTGATACTTCATGATATAGATGACCACAATGCAATTCATCTTTGGTGAGATGCCTTTGATTGTTACGTTCTACATATAATGTGGTTGAACTAGATGAATTACATGAAATGCAAAATAGGTAACGATGTCACGTTATATAGAACGTAACAATCAAAGCCATCTCACCAAAGATGAATTGCATTGTGGTCATCTATATCATGAAGTATCGAAGACCTGATTACCTAAAAAAGAAGAAATATCAAAGACCTTAATGAAAGGCATTTGAAATCCTTGCATGAAATACATGAATTATCGTTACCTGCTTTGGTACTCGAATGAAAATCTAGGATTTTATGCAATAGACACCGTTACCTATTTTGCATTTCATGTAATTCATTCGAGTAACAAAGCATGTGATGGGAAGGTGGCCTGGGTTTTAGAGATTTGGAGGTGTTCAACTATCGTTATTGGCAAAGACTTTCGGCGCATCATGCAGTCTCCTAACTTGTTGGGCTGCTGCTTAGAGCAAAGTGCTTCCCGGAGGAGGAATGGCTGCTGAATGCTCGGGCACGTAGTGGTGCCACTTTGATTTGGAGAAGCTTGGTGTGTGGAAAGGAAAATCTAGGATTGGGAATGCGTTGGAGAGTTGGTACAGGGGACTCGATCAGTTTGAAGAAAGACCGATGGCTTCCTCAACCTCTAAAGTCGTCTCCCCTATTAATGCATAAGTAGCTGGACTTGTAACAAAGACACAAGAGTGGAACGTAGATATTATTGATACTCAATTCTTAGACTTCGAAGCAAAGATGATTCTGTCTATTCCTTTGCCAAGTGGAGTTACGGACAAGATGATCTGGCACTACATAAGAACGGGAGGTTCACGTTAAGTCGGGCTACTTGGTTGATGCACAGGACTGACAGGAGAAGGTAAGAAAACAAGGTTCACTTGCTTCCGGCAGTAACTCAGATGGTATTTTAAAGGCCTGGAAAGTGGAAACGATTATGGGGTTTGAATCTTTCAAAAGAAAATAAAGTATTTCTCTCGAGGGCTTGTAACAATCGTCTAGCTTGTGTAACTAATTTGAAGAGAGGGTTTGTGTAGGTGGGAGCTGTGAAGGCTGTGGGTGCAATGATGAAAGTTTCTTATATGTGTTGGGGAAATGCCCCCAACCTCTTACATGTGTCGTGGGAATGCCCTCAAGTCCGTAGAATTTGGAAGAGAGCGTGATTTCTTTGAGCTGCTCATGTGGCTATTGTGGCTCATGAAAATGACTAGGAGTGGTTTGGGGTGGTGGCTTGGAAGCTATGGCTTGAAAGAAATAATAAGGTCCATCGGAAATCAGCGGTGGAAGCAGATTTATTGGTGGTGAAGGCTGCTAGCTGGTGGCAGCTTTATCTAAGCGGTAGGTGTGAAGAGGGCGGTGCTATTACGGAATCTGGAGAAGGAATGCAGAGTAGTCGAACTGAGCGGAGGACTTGCAGGTGGACAAAACCGAGGCTGGGTCATGTTAAGGTTAATGTTGATGGCGCACTTGAGGTATGCAGAGGGAGATTTGGTAGGGGGCAGTTTGTAGGGATGATAATGGAATGTGTTTGGGGGTGTTGGCTGTGCCGGGTGTGGGATGAGCAAGTACCTGTGAGTTTCTTGCATTGATAAATGAACTGTATTTTTGTGTGCAAGACTCGCATGTGGAGATTGAGGGTGATGCGCAGAAGCGCAGAAAGTGTTTGCACTTTGCAGCCTTGAACTCCAGTGAAGATGATTTGAGCCCAGATGGTGCTTTAGTTGACGAGGCAAAAATCCTTATTAGTCTTTTAGTCCCGGCTAAATGCATGTTTGTTTGTTGGGACTAAATGAGACAGTGCTAAATAAGGAGTCCAATTTAGTTAATTCTGTATTTGGTGTCACTGGGTATTAAAATAAATGAGCTTACATAACACTATATTTTCATTTTGGTCTCCTTAGGTGGTGTTATTGTGGGTACTCAAATATGTCATCCTTAGATAGCACCATCCTTCTAAACTATAAACCGAGCAAACTACCATTTAATCTCATGCAACACCAAACATGGGTTAATATTAGTACAACTTAAGACACCCCACATAAGTCCAGGACAGTCTTAGAAAATAAGGATGTGTAATGTAATCCCGAGTACCAAACGTTTGAATGTCAAGTCCAAGAGATTGCAATAAGGCTGCGCATAGTGTAGCAAGAGTGGCACTTGGCTTAAATTTTCCTACCTTCAGGTGGAGGATGGTTCCAGACTGGTTGCCGCCGATCCAGTTATCTTATCTAGTTGTTGAGTTGTTTCAGTGTTTTCAAATTGGAGTGTGTCACTCTTCCTACCGATTTGTGGTGGGTTTAATGATGCTACTATATACTCCTAACCCTTGATGTAGTTTTTCCTATGAACGAATGATTTCATTTCCGATCAAAAAACAAAAACACAAAAGCATGTAATCGACCCAAAGAAACACCAACCGCCATTATCAAACAATGACCATGGTATACAAGCAGTCAAAAAAGCAGCCACCAAAGAGGTCAATAAGCTCGACTTTGAGGCTAAAAAGATGAGAGAAAAATACCTCATGTTAAGAAGAGCCCCAAGATGCCTGAAGGCAGGGATACAGATAACACCTAGCCTCAATTGTCAAGAGGAGGTAGGAGAGAGCAACATTGTCCGTTAGCTTCTACAAACAAAACTGTTTAGGGTTTAAGTAATCAAGCTAGTATCCAGGCTGAAATATACTTCATAAGTTCATATTACTTTCAGATGACAAGAAACTAAAGGAATGACTTTAAGTGGGATACAATTCATGCTCAGTTGCATTTTGCACATGTATAATTATTCAAATAGGATATAGAAGTGTGGAATAAGTATTCAGTAATCAGTACTGATGTCAATTTTCCACTGCCAAATTCATTATGATTCAGAGCCGGATTAGTATAAGCTGAAAAATACAATGTTGCCATTCTTAATCTGACAAAGCAAAAGAGCAACATCATATTGAACAGGAACCACTTTTTATATCATTCTTACTTCCACATCATGTAAAGAGAAAAATTCATTTGCACATGATATTGTATTATTGTTCTTCTTCTCAAGGACAGTAAAACTTTACCTTTCAAGCTTGATGAGCTAATGCAATGCACATTTTTGTCAAGCTTGACTTCATCACTGATCGATCCAATAGATAACTTAACGTGCATTGTTTCAAATCCCTTCCCAGTTCCCACCATGAACGAAAATTTAGAAAATAAGCAGCGCGTGTCATTTACTACAGATTCTGAGCCGATTCACAACACTGGTCAAGGCAGAGGACAAGAAAATTGACAATCAGTCACCTCATATGAGATTCAAACCATTTGAAGATCTTGTCACAGTGTAAGCTTGTCATTTCATGGAATGCGAATGCAAGATTTAACTCCTCCTGGATGTAATGGGCTAGCTGCTTGTCTGGAGAAATGATATTACTCTTTCTTGCAGCTTCTTTCCAATGTGTTCTGCGGCCATCATTCTTCATATATCCATTCTCATCAATAAATCCCTCATGGCGGAAGAGTTCAAAGAGCTTAGCAGAAACAGACTGATCAAGACCTGGGATTCTATTAGCCAAGACATATGGTGTCAAGGGAAACTCCATGCACTCGATCTCTCCAACATCAACACCATTATTTTTCAAAACTTCCATATACCCGGCTATCTTTCTCTGCCTAAATTCATCTTTAGGCATGTGCACAAATAGCGTAGGCGGATAGTTCTCATTTATATCTATTTGATCAAACATCCCTTCAGCAATCATAAGTGTAATACTACTGAACTTTAACTCGGTGGCGAGCACAGAGACAAAGTATCCCCCAGAAGAGGCACCCAAAGCCACAAGAGGAAGTTTCTCAAGCTTGTTTTTCTTAACCCACCATGTTATAATATCCTTAACAGTAATCATTTCCTTCCCCAAAGCCCAGCACCTCCCTTTACTTGATATGGTAAGAACAGCAAACTTTTGAGCAAGAGCATGAAGAGCAATTAGTCTTTCTTCTGGCAAACCAACACAGTTTGGGCAGGTAGAAGACTTGTCCCAAAAGTTAGCAGCTCTACCATCACAGCCATGAGCCAGAAAGAGGACTGCTTTAGGTGAATCTGGTATTTGCCATATTAAATCTGTTCCATTCCGGAACTCTACAGTCGGAGATAGTTGCACCGATGACTCAAAGCTGTTCCATTTTCCCATTCGAAGTCCAAGTACTGAAGTTGGCTTTTGATCAGTGTTGCGAAACAACAATACGAAAACAACGGTAACCAATGTCACAGACACAACCAGAAATGCAACGAAACGGTTCTGAGGCACATAATATTGGTTCAATTTGTTTCCACGTTTCCACATCACTGAACACCAAAGTGAAAAAACCAAACATATTTCAATTAGTTCTCTCAAAAGTACTGAAATTTGACAATGTTCAAAGACAGAACTGAAGTGTTAGTTGAAGATATATGCTAAACATGAAGCTAATGTGTTTGAAAAGGTTTCCACATCTCGCATTATGTTGCTTCATAGCTTCAAAACTTCCAGTTTTGTTATGTTAAAACCTTAAATTTGCATATCCAATACAAGATAACACAAAATTGCAACCAGCTGACCCAAAACTCAATAACATAAAAATTAAACAAAATGGAGAACATACATTCAACCACAGATAAACCTCCACTTATACAAGCGACTAAAGATTAATTTTTTTTAAGTAAATCAATTTAAGCTTCTGATTCTAGAAGCCCGGTCTCAAGCGGATAAAAATAGATAGAGGAAAATTTACATTTTCAGCATAATCTACCTTTACACTCAGCTAAATGTGTACCATTGATGTCTAAAGATTCAAACTTTGATTAAAATAGGAGCCCTTTAACCCAAATGGAGGAGATAACAGGGATCATTACTTTGATTCGAGCCCAGAAAATACAAAACAGCTTAATTCTACCTCTGTTTTCGTTCTCAGAAATTCAAAAATCAAACAATTAATGAAGGAATTATCAAATTCAGAACAGAAGGGCCAAAACTTACCTGTAATAGCTTTAGATCCAGTTCTGGCAGCTTTCAGATTTCTGAGCTCTCAGAATTTTCTGTGGCTTTGTCAGTTGTAGACTAGAAGCGAAACAAAAGAAAAGCCGTCCGCTTCAGCTTAACCCGGCCCGTAACCGTTACAGTCAAAATTAGTAATTTCATTCTAGTCTACTTGAAGTGTCGGTACATTTATGTAACATCGACGATCATATTCAGTCCGTTATATCAGCTCAAATACTTAATGATATTTTTATAGAAGAAAATTGTCCAAGAGTGCGTGATAATATGAAGAATTAAATTCAGTTTACCCCTCAAATTTTTGGTGTCAAAATTAGTTCAGTCCTGCAACTTTTTTTTAAATCAGTTCGCTCCCTCAACTTTCGTAAACACATCAGTTTGGTCCAATTTTTAAATTCCTCTCAAAATATGACGTCACCAAACTGACAAGGGGACCTATAATTCAGCTTGGTGACGTGTATGAGAAGTCCCTGATAACTATAAAGCTGGATTATGGATCCCCTTGTCAATTTGGTGACGTCATATTTTGAGGGGAATTCAAAAATTGGATCAAACTGATGTGTTTACGAAAGTTGAAGGGGCGAACTGATTTAAAAAAAAGTTGCAGGACTGAACTGATTTTGACACCAAAGATTTGGAGAGTAAACTGAATTTAATTCTAATATGAATTTTGAGCTTTTTAAGCATCTCATGTTTACTTACAACTAGCTTCTGGAACCGGACGCATATTAACACAATGATCGTGTCAAATTGTTAATGTTTTTTTTTTTTTAAATTGACGTTAGTATCATATATTGATAAACTAAAAATATGAATACAGCATAAACACAATGAGTCCTCGAAATCACGTTAGAAAACTGAAATTGTCATATAACTCATATTGTTTATGTTACTAGTATTTTAAAGGCCTATTTTAAATTTTGGTGAAGTTTTCTTTATACCAAAATATGATCTCTAGTCTTTTTTGTAGTTGGAAATGAGATGACAATAAGGCTGCACACACAGTTTAGCAAAAGAAGCCTTGAAAGTTGGTCAACATTTGTTTTGTTTAGAGTCGAGACTACTTTCGCTCCATCAGTGTGAGTATGGACTTTCGGATGAACTCAAGTGTGGTCAATAATCTTGCGCATAAGCTACCATGTTGGTTTGTTGTTTGGAACTTGTCCATCAGGTCTCAACTCATTGTATTCAATTCATTATGAATGAAGTTCGGTTTTGGTTAAAAGAAAATATGCTCAACTTCATTGTATGATGACAAAATATGTCTTTGATTGTCTCTAGTCGTGTTTTCAAAGTTTGTGACCCCAAATAGTATTTTGTGCTCCTTTCACCCTCCAACCATACCAAACATAGTGCATAATATGATAACCTTATTTATAATAATAAGAAAAATTAAACCTAACTTTAAAATCCACTATCACAATCAAAACACTAGAATGTGGAACACAAACATCTCATCAAAAGAGACTTCTGCAGAATGTGGAAATGCTGATTGTGACATTAGGATACTGCTCATTCTCCAAACATGCATTGACAGTGCTTAATACTTCAATTGGCAAACCCGTTGTCGCCAATAGCCTTATACATGGAAATTAACTTCAAAAAGTATTCGTTGTTCGTATTTTCAAGTGCACATGTTAAATAGGCCATCGATTTGTTCCAATACATGTAATATTATTACAAATATACTATATACGCTTGGAATGGGGCGTCTAATATGATCACATGTCAAAACACAATTAATACGGTTTAAATTGTAAATAGTTATCTTTTTAATACAAAAACCATCAATTCTTCATATGTAATACATATTACAACATATGTCGTGAACGGTTTAGTTTAAGAGGTTACAAACATTTTTTCTTTTGATGTGTGTGAGGAGAGTATCTAATGATTTCGTAAGTTTAAGGATCAATCTTTTGACGCATATCAAAATGTCAAATATTCTAACTGTATGTTACAGCACAATGCATGATTACTTTGATGATATCTTAATTCGAGCACATGTTTAGGGTTTCTTAAGCCATTGTAAATGACGGCTAAAGGGGTTATGAATTTCAATGTACATGAGGAAAACTTTGCCAAGTTACATGCAAATTCAACAACATGGTCATCAGACATCAGTTCATCACCAACTCACCATATGCACCTTATTCCTACTCAACTCTCTTGAATGTGCATAAAGGTGTTCTTTTTCTGTTCTTTTTCTCTTTTCAATCGGACCTATCATTGGAAAATGGTGTCAACATATTATTGGTGATCAAAAGTATTAGTCCTCAATCTTTTTCTAGTTGGAACCTAAATGTACGAGTGTGGATCTCTCCCTCCCCCTCTTTTCTTCCTCACCAACACATCTGCTTCGACATATATACACATAGCTAGGGACCAATGGACCTTACTCTCTGTTTGCTCTATAATCTATATATGTCTATCTATAACTCCAAAAGGTGTATGAAAGCAGAGGCTAATCGAGCATAAAATTATCAAAAAAAATGAATCATGTGCATTTGGGTCCTTTTCAGCTGTTTAATTCCTTTTTTTCTCTCCAGGCAAAAGAAAAGAACAGCATTCAAGAGCTTAACATAGACATCCCTGCATATTCCATGTGATCGACTTCGAACCTGTCATTATATGAATCACAAAAGAAACATGCAACCCAGTTGATGAAGGAAGATCCTGATTGATTTAATCAGGAAATAGAAATGCACAGCAGATTATAGATGCTCTTGTTAGGTGCGTTAATGGCTTCGATGTGTAGAGAACGTGTAGTACTATATTACTACCCAAAAAATTCCCAACAGAAAGGATGGAGGTGAAAGAGTACTCTCCCAAATTTTCAATAATTCTATCATGTCTAGCAATACTCCAATACCTAGATAGAGGTTACAGTTTGCCCTAAAAACAGAAGATGCTAAAATGGGTTGTGTTATTTGCATATGATTTATGAAATTATAATCATCACTGGTAATAATCACAAGTAACATACACAATTACACGGGAAAAAAAGAATCCGTTATACATATATGGTAAGTGCTTGTTTAAGATCCCAACAGAATCTGGTTAGTTTCATGTACAGATGCTAATTAAACTAAAAACATGCGTGTACATAGGGTAATCGCATATAAAAGTTTTTTTCTTCTTCTTTGGATCAATCTCATTTAAACTGTCTCGGATTAGCAAGAGTAGAGATAGGGTGAAAATGAATAAGATTAGGTAAAGGGAAAACAAAACAAGAGTTAACATCATTTAACTTCCATAACATTTCTCAACATCACCGTCATCTTACATACACGACCGGACTTGAGATTTGAAAACCTAAGACGAGTTCTAAAAATGGTATCCTATGGTCATACGAGGAAAAATAAAAACGACGGCTATCCAGCCATAAAAATATTAATCATCACTCAGACTTTGTAGCTATGGATAACTAGATAAACAAAACAATAGACAGAAAAATAACTCTAACCGAACATATTGCTATGAAAAATAAAGATGAAGAAGAACAAGTTTTTTTTATTTTTCAACGAGAAGACGAACTACAACTGCAGACTTGATACTGGTGCAAAATAAACTGAGTGACTGATTACCCAACAAACCACCTCATCTCTGACTTAAAAATGTAGTACTCGTCTCCATATTTCATTGGTAAGGACCACCACTCAAAAATGTTCCCGAACCAGGTAATAATTTCTCACTAGAATCAGATCTAATGCAAGACCCCTCCTCCCGTCGTCTTCCAAAATTTGGTGCCCCTTAAATTCTGGTACTTGAGGCAGCTACCTCTTCAACCTCACCTCAGGTATGAGCCTGCTTTCATACATTTAACACAACTACTGTTTGAGCCCAATGGATATTTTGGTCCAAGACTGTATAATAAGTTTTGGATAACATTTGGGCCAATACCTGTGGCCCTTTTAATATAAACCATGTTAAGTATCGTAAGCCTCGATGGCGCGCGAGAAAGGTTTCTACAAGGACTGTAGCATCTCGCGAGATAAGGATGTCTGTGGTTAAGTTCGCATATGAGTCTACAGTTGTTTAGCGCGAAAGCAGTAGCCCAGGCGGAGTCAATCACGCGGCTGGACACGTGTCATGCAGATGATTGGTTCGTGCGAGTGAAGCAGTGTCCTTGTAGTATTCTGACTATGAGTCCGAATTGGACTATGATTATCTTTCTTCTGGCAGAAGGTGAGCTACTATATAAAGGGGCTCGAAGGCTTATAGAAAAACTCTCTCAACTCTCTCAAAACAACACAACAACTCAATACAAACAAACAAACTTTCAACCTAGTTAATACATTCGAGCATCTCAAAACCCTAGTTCTAAGCGCACATTGTCTTAGTTCTCTAAGCGCACATTGCCCTTTCGGACTCATCTCTGATCACTCTTGATACCTCTTTTATTGCTCTGCTCGCGACACACCGTGAATATCGAATCGCTTAGTGCTTGTAATTCCTCGTCCGCGAGGTGGCACCGGAATCCCTCCGCTTGATTAAGAAGTCAAGACCCGACGCACTCTCTTTCCTCGTCCGCGAGGTGGCACGCCCGCATCTTTCTTACTTTTGGTAACTAATTACCTCGCTATCCCTTACTGAGGATCGTTGCCAAAACATTGGCACGCCCAGTGGGACTGGGAGTACAAGCGATTCACCATAGGGAAACCAGGAGAATCACTATACAGGAGACCTCAGATTTCCTATCTCAAGCACAGATCACCACGGTACAAGCCCCATAACAGCGCGGCTTGCCGATCTTTCACCACGGAACATGTTCTTGCTCAGTTTGGTAACACAAACTTCAGCGAGACCACAATGGTAGGTTCACAGCCAACCCAAAACACATGATCTACTCTGCCTATGGAGCAAATCCTCCAGATGTTCGAGGAACTGAAGAGCTGACTCGAGGCCACTGCTACCCAACAAAGTGTCAACGACCTTGCTGAACAGGTTAAGAGGGACAAGATCCTTTAGGAAGCAGACCAGCACAACCTCGCCATACTCACCGAGGATTTCAACCAGTTTGCAGGCGAAGTAAGGGAAACTAAGGGCCTGGTTGAAGGTTCCCTCCAACGGATCCAAAAGGATCTGGACTAGAACGCGGAGACCGTGAAGCAGACCGCGGAGACCCTGTCGCTCACTCGCGCGACAGTGAACGAGCAGACTCGTCGCTTGGACGAACACGATACCAAGTTGCACGACCAGCAGAACGAGTCTTTTTTCGGAAACAAGAATAACCTAGAAAAGCTCGAAGAGTTCAAAGAAGAACTTGATAGGTTGAGCTTGAGAGTCCTCGAGGTGGAGGACTGGATAAGGTCTCCAACACCAAAGAATTCTGCCCTTGGCCTCACCGGCGCAAGCGCAAACGAGGGATCATCTAAGTACATCCCACCAAATGAGCGCGCTAGGGCTAATCCTAAGGTTGGGGCTCAAAAGACCCCACAGTTCACGTTAGGGGCTGAAACTTCAAAGACACCGCCCCAGCGTAACTCTGGTGCTGCATTTAAGGGGTTTAATGGTTCGCCACGCTAGGGGGCCGGGACACTAGATGACCCGGTTATAGCACATTCCAACCCAGCTCCTAAGAATGTTGGACAAGTCGCCAGTTTCTCTATATGGCCAAACCATGAGGAGAGAGCAGAGTCCACACCTGTGACGGCAGCCGATTGGCGCTAACTTATCTCCAACATAGTCAAGGAGCAAACCGGAAAAGGTGATGCTGACTTGTAATATCCCGACCCCTACCCTGATAGTGTGGCGCAGTACCCTTTCCCCCACGGGTTTAAGAACATTGCCTTAGTTCTCAGAGCCCTTTCGGACTCATCTCCAATCACTCTTGATCCCTCTTTTATTGCTCTGCTAGCGACACACCGTGAGTATCGAATCGCTTAGTGCTTGTAATTCCTTGTCCGCGAGGTGGCACCGAAATCTCTCTGCTTGATTAAGAAGTCAAGACCCGACGCACTCTTTTTCCTCGTCCGCGAGGTGGCACGCCCGCATCTTTATTACTTTTGGTAACTAATTACCTCGTTATCCCTTGCTGAAGATCGTGGCCAAAACAACTACCACAACATATATTAGAGCAAACAAGAGACGTAGAGCATCGTAACAATTTCTAACCTAATTTCCTTTCCAACAAGATATTTGGAGCATTCCATTTACTCCCTTAAATATCATCTTCAATTCTTCATGCTTTGAATGATATACGTAAATAATTAAGTGGACCAATTTCAAGATTTACACGTAACTTATTCTTTACAGATACATTATTCTTTCGTATTAGTTTCACCCATTAAAGAAATGCGAGATCATTACAACTGCCATGCATACGTGAGCATGTTAGGATTTCTTAATCTTAACATTTTAATCTTCCAATTACTAAACCGTTTTCCATCAACCATAAGTCCATAACCCCCTAAATTCTAGCCACACCCTACGGTAAATCAAGACAATTCACCATAGTAAATCATCTCTCATTATGGTAACAACACCCATTAAATATCACAAGGTCCTATGATTAGATCTGTGTTTAAGATCAAAATCGTGTCAGAAAGAACAATCTGTACGCGGCGAAATCTGATTGGCCCAGCAGTCCAATCACTGCTAGCTCTAACCCCATCAAATATTCCCAACCATTTTTAAAATCCCAAATTTCAGTTCTCTCCATGATATTTATAAATACCCAACTCCCACTATCTTCCCTCCTCACACTCAAATCCCCTTCTTTTCTTTTCTAGTCTTTTCTCTTCTTCTTCTTCTCCATTGTCCTAAATTTTTTACCACCATTAAACCCACAAAGCCTGCAACCAATTTGGGCACCAAGATCCACTCCCACCCACAACTTGTAACTGGTAAAGTTTCTGTCTTTCTGTGATTTTTGAAGTTAAAGTTGTGTAATTTCCTTGATCTCAGTTGGGTATCAATGAGACCCAGATCTCCTGCTTATCACATTAAAGCTTTTGGTTTTATGGTCAATGTGGGGTTTGCAGTTTATGGCTTTATGCTTAATGGTTTTACTTCTGTGGAAAGTTTGAACTTTTTTCAATTATTGGGTAGAGGGAGTAAGATCTGGGTTAGTTATATGCTACATTTTTAGTAGATCCGGTAGATTTGGGTGCTTTGCATTTTGGGTTGTTGTTGGTTTTGAATGTTTGAAGTTAAGGAAGTTTGAATTATTTGGTTTCTATGTGAAAATGGAGCCAGGACAAGTGAATGCTTGTGCTGTAAAAACTGGTCTGGCTGTGTCTGTATAAAGTTGCGTAGCGTCGTAATCTCTACCGCTATCTTAATTAATTAGGTGCTCTGTCAATTTTCTCTTTTTATCATTATTAGATATCTTTACAGCTAAATTGAAAATACCAGGTGTGTCACACTGTCACATTGTACATGAATACCAGGTGGGATAGATTTTGTTTCTTCAAATTTGAAAATTCTGATTTGACAGAGGAATCAATGTTTTGCTAGCTTTTAGATTAAAGTTTAGATTGCCAATCACAAAGAAGCCAGATTTACTTATCTCGTGGGAATATGCCTTCTTAGCTTTGATTAGAAAATCAAATGTCTTTGACATAGGTCTCTTAAATCTTCACCATTAGTGCTTAGTGAGAGGTTTGTTTCCCCCATGAATTTCCGCTTTTTCATTTTGAATTTCAGTTCTTTCTGTTGACTGTGTGTATCATTTAATCATTTAATAAGTTAAATATCGTTCTGTTAGTTACATTATAGTTCCTTCTAAATCTGAGCTATTAGTTACAACTTACAGCACATGAAACTCTTGGTAAGAAGTTTATTTTCTTCCCGTGAATTTCAGTTTAATTGTTTATTTGAATTCCTGTTTCTCCTTTTTATTATTTCTATAGTTTGATGATTTAATGAGCTACATATTAGCTATGACTTATATGTCAGTTTCCCATATCTGATCTATTAGTTGGAAACTTGCGGTGCATGAACTATAGTAACAGGTTCACTGAACCATGAATTCCTGTTTATTATTTTATTTCAGTTCCTTTGTGTTGAACTGTTGATCATCATTTAGTCATATTATGGTGAACATATTACCTTTATCATGCACTATCAGCATTTTTCCTTGTAGTTGAAATTTAGAGACTCATTGTCAATATTTATATGCTGGATTCTGCAGAACTCTTTCAGATATGGCTACCACGTATAAACCAAAGAACATCCTCATTACTGGAGCTGCTGGTTTCATTGCATCCCATGTTTGCAATCGGCTTATCAGAAACTACCCTGAGTACAACATTGTCGTCCTTGACAAGCTTGATTACTGTTCAAATTTGAAGAACCTTCATCCCTCAAGGTCATCCCCAAACTTCAAATTTATCAAGGGAGACATTGGAAGTGCTGATCTTGTCAACTTCATCCTTCTCACTGAGTCCATTGATACAATAATGCACTTCGCAGCCCAGACCCATGTCGACAACTCATTTGGTAACAGCTTTGAGTTCACTAAAAACAACATCTATGGCACACATGTTCTTCTAGAAGCATGCAAAGTCACTGGTCAAATCAAAAGGTTCATCCATGTTAGCACAGATGAAGTTTATGGGGAGACGGATGAGGATGCTGTGGTAGGAAACCATGAGGCTTCTCAGCTTCTTCCCACAAACCCCTACTCTGCTACTAAAGCTGGAGCTGAGATGCTTGTTATGGCATATGGGCGTTCATATGGGCTACCTGTGATAACTACCAGGGGAAACAATGTCTATGGCCCCAATCAGTTCCCTGAAAAGATGATTCCAAAGTTCATTCTCTTGGCTATGAAAGGGAAGACTCTTCCTATTCATGGCGATGGATCAAATGTCAGGAGTTATCTCTATTGTGAGGATGTAGCCGAGGCATTTGAAGTCATTCTCCATAAGGGTGAGGTAGGCCATGTCTACAACATTGGGACAAAGAAAGAGAGGAGAGTGATTGATGTCGCTAGGGAAATTTGCCAACTCTTCTCGTTGAACCCTGATACATATATAAACTTTGTTGAGAATAGACCTTTTAATGATCAGAGATATTTCTTGGACGACCAAAAGCTGAAAAACTTGGGATGGTCTGAAAGTACTGCATGGGAGGAGGGTTTGAGGAAGACGATGGAATGGTATGTCAAGAATCCTCATTGGTGGGGAGATGTCTCTGGGGCACTGCTCCCTCATCCAAGAATGCTCATGGTTCCTGGAATTGAAAGAAACTTCGATGGGCCTGATACAAGCAATTCCGATTCCCCTTTGCCAGCAACTGATTCTAGTCTTAGCGAAGTGGTTGTTCCAGCTCCTAGGGGCATTCCTTCTACTCAGAAGCCATCTCTGAAGTTCCTGATTTATGGGAGAACAGGGTGGATTGGAGGCCTTCTTGGGAAGATCTGTGAGAAGCAAGGGATACTGTTTGAGTATGGACGAGGGCGACTCCAGGAACGTTCCCAGCTCTTGGCTGATATTCAGAGGGTCAAGCCAACACATGTTTTCAATGCTGCTGGAGTGACCGGCAGACCCAATGTGGATTGGTGTGAATCTCATAAACCAGAAACAATTCGGACCAATGTTGTGGGTACATTGACCTTGGCTGATGTCTGCAGAGAGCACAACCTCCTGATGATGAATTATGCGACTGGTTGTATCTTCGAGTATGATGCTGCTCATCCATTAAGATCAGGCATTGGGTTCAAGGAGGAAGACACACCAAATTTCACTGGCTCATTCTATTCCAAAACCAAAGCAATGGTATGCATCTATCTATTGGTATCTTCTGATAAGGTTTCAGCATAGCTACAAACTAACATCTCACTTTCCATCTTTTGTTGCAGGTGGAAGAGCTCTTGAAAGAATATGACAATGTCTGCACTCTTAGAGTCCGAATGCCGATATCATCTGATCTGAGCAATCCGCGTAACTTCATCACGAAGATCTCAAAGTACAACAAAGTGGTTGATATTCCAAACAGCATGACTATCTTGGATGAGCTTCTACCAATTTCAGTTGAGATGGCCAAGAGGAACTTGAAGGGTATTTGGAACTTCACAAACCCTGGTGTCGTGAGTCACAATGAGATCCTGGAGATGTACAAGAACTACATCGACCCCAGTTTCAAGTGGGTTAATTTTACATTGGAAGAACAAGCCAAGGTTATTGTGGCACCAAGAAGTAACAATGAGATGGATGCATCTAAGCTGAAGAAAGAGTTCCCTGAACTATTGTCAATCAAGGAGTCGCTGATTAAATACGTCTTTGAGCCCAACAAGAAAACATCTGCCGGTGGAGCAGCAAATTAAGAGTGTTTGATGAACCTCTACACCTCATTACCATCCTTTCATAATTTATGCATATCTTTATTCTTTTCCCTGTTATAAGGGCATGAATTACTGCATGTTGTCATTTTAGTCGTTGTCATTGTGTCATCCTATTAGGGCAACTCATTTCTGTGATATGATAACTAGGATCATTTCATGAGTTGGGAGATAAGGAGCCTTGAAATTGCTTCATATATCTAGAAGGTCTACCTTAATATTGCATTTTTTCATAAGCAATAAAAAAAAACGTGTAATTTTGAAATCTATTATACAAGTTCTTATGTATGGCGTACAATCCAAGTTACCTTCTTTTTTCTTTCCTGCAAGTCTTTCTAATCACCATTGTGATCGAGTTGCGTCTGCCCTATGTACGTTCTCCATATCTTGCCCAGCTATTACATATGAGCGTAGTTTGTTTTGTATTCTACCTGATTATCATGTATAGGATAACACATTATACATGTACTAATTAACATGAGGTTCATATATAACATATTTTGTCTGCGATTAATCAGTAGCTTTTTCCCCTAAGTTTATACAGCTGCCATGAGACCTTGTCATATCACTGCTGAATATCAGCCTCACTTAAAAAAATCAAAAAGATCACCAGATTCACCATGGCCAAGCAAGTCCAAGAAAACTGATATTCATGATCTCCCCGACTTTGTATTGGTCGAAATTCTTTGTCGAATTCGTCACAATAAATTTGTTTTCCAATGCAAAAGTGTGTGCAAGCGTTGGTCCTCTCTCATGGGAAGTTCCGCAGCCGTTTTAGCTCCAAATTAGTCATAACCAAAACCTAGCATCATCGGAAAGTACTCTCATATTCAGGGATCTAAAAGACATGTCGGCATTCTTTACGTTGCCGGAGCTTGAGCTTCCGTTGCTGAAATCCAGCAACTTCACTTGTGACTACATAACCACAAGTGATGATGGAGCAATTGTGGTAGGGACGTGCAATGACTTGGTTTTGTTATGCGGAGAAAAATATTATCAAAGTGATTTCTACATTTGGAATCCTTACACCAAGCAATCTGATCGTCTTCCTCCCATATGAGTCCAGGACAATCTTAACAAATAAGAAGGTGTAATGTAGTCTAGAGTACCAAAAATTATTTAAAAACTTGGTAATGTTGATGGGAAGTCCTATGTAAGGTTTGTCAAGTGTCGACCATATATAGCATTCGATTCTTATTTCTTAAATGTTTTATGAAACATTTAAATTTTTACGCTTATTAGCTCGCTAACATAAACGAGATAATCGTGTTTATTTAAACACGAAGTCGTGCTTAATTTACGATGCCCCATCATCATGTATTCTCATGTTTTTTAAATAGAGGTGTGACAACGACTATTGAAAATATAAAAATTAATTAATTCATTCATTAAGGTCAAAGCACATTTCAATTAAAAAAGTCAAAGCCCAAAGGGCCCAGGAAGATCCACATATCGACCCGAACTCCTCGAATCACACAATTGCAGTTTCTGAAAATGCTGCTCCTCTCACTCTCGAAGCCCACCTCCACCATCGTCCGCTGCCGCACCTCCACCTTCCGCCACCTCCTTAAACCCCTCTCTTCCCTATCCTCATCCCGGCACTCAGTCCTCCCTCATGTACCAATCAAATTCCCAATCGCAACTCCTCTCCACCCAAATCACCGCCGTCGCCGAGTCCTTCCTCCACGTCTCCGATGACGGCCTCTAGGGTTAAAACGCCGCCCTATGATGACCGGAACGATGTCTTTTTGGGCTCCGCCGCCGTATGATGCCACCGGACATCCCCAAACGATGCCGTTTCCGCGCTTGGGACCCTCGAAGCCTGTCCATTTCGAAACGGTGTCGTTTTGGATTTACGCCCAACCGATGGTAACGTTTGTTTTAACTTTTAACTTTTTCCTTTTTTTAATCTTGACACAAACGATGTACCTCGCCGAACGATGTCGTTTTTGGATTTACGCCCTACTGTTGGTACTTTTTTTTTAACTTTTAACCTTTCGTTTTTTTCGAATGGTATCACAAAAAGGATGTCGTTTGGGAACACCTCTCTAAACGATGTCGTTTGGTTTTACCCTCGTCTTTATTGGAGATCCAAAAAACCCCCAAATCTTATTTCGACCTAATCAAACACCAGAACCATATCCCCAATCTCTGTAGTTCTATCACTCTCCTTCTTCTCTCTCTCTCTCTCTCAGATCCAAATGCCCTCATTCAATCTGATTTTGACGTAATACAAATCCGAAATCTAGATCCCAAACTCTGTATCTCTTCAGGTTCTTCAGTCTCAATTCTCGGAGAGCTGAAATGCAGTCTCTACCTCCAGCTCAAGCTCCGACCGGAATGGCTTTCCGACGGCCTATAACGTCGACATCCTTATGTGGCTCTATGGCTTTCCGACGACGACGTATAACGCGTCGCTCTACGCGGCGGCGTTTAGAGTGGCGCTATTGGGGTAATTTCTTCTTTTACTCATTTTGCTTACTTTACGCGGTTATTCATCAGAATTACTGCGCTAGGGTTTTACCCATTAAATTACGTTTGACTGTTTTACCAAAAATGTACTCATCAAAATTACTGTTGGGTGATTTTTTTTAACCATTGACACTTACCCAGCTAAGTTACTAAACCTGATGAAAAAGTTTACTTATTACCGTTACCACAAAAAAATTACCCATCAGAATTACTACACTGTTAATTTACCCATTAAATTTTTTTACTGTACTTCTAATTACCAATATTATTTTGTTTCACGACGACCCATACAAACGATGTCCATGGTAATTTTTTTTTAACTTTTACCATTTTCCTTTTTTTTTTTGTGTGGGTATAAATAAATTAATTTTCATTTTCATATAAGAATACCTCCCGCCAAGAAGAAGCTCTGCAAGATTCCCAAGAACTTTGAGGAAGAAGAGAAAGAGAGCATTGATTTTCAGAGGTTAAAAGTTGTCTCCCGCTCTGTAGTGCACTTCTCCGACCAAGGTGCTCTTTTTCTCCGACGTACGGCCTCTAACCACCTGACACAGGTTTCAGGTAAGCCTCTACAGAACTACATTCCTTTACTGCCAATCTTCTTTGATGGGATAGAATATAAGCACGGTTAATTAATTCAAAAAGTTTCTTTTTCTATTCTATTTGCTGTTGTTCATGCAGGACTACTTGACAAGCATTCGTTTGCTTACCACCGCCAAGCTGCAAGATCGCACCAATGCTGAGCTAGTTTTCTACGTTCACACAGCTGCTCGGTATCACTTGGCTGCTATTGTGAGGGCTAATGTGGCTTGAGTTCTGAGAATCAAGATAATGAGCACCTGCTGCCTGCTGAAGGGTATAAACTTTTACGTACCAACAAGTAGCCTGCAGCATTTCAACCATACAAAATGGTTTGAAAAGTTAACAGCAAATTACATTTGGTTTCTAGGATTCTAATGCAATGATGATGTAACACAAGATTTAGATGTTATGCGATTATGACTATTTTTACTTTCAGTTATGATTTTTTTTTTTCGTGCATTGGTCATTTCATAAATATTTTTATAAACACAGGTACTTACAACCTTCTGGAAGATAAATACTGGTTGAGGTGCAGCGTATTAATTCAAACTTAAACTAAAGATTGCAGTGCAAAACATGATTAGTTCAAACTTAATAGCCAAGCATCCCCTTTCCAAGCTTCTTTATTTCTTTCCACGCAGTTTCGCTCCGAGAGTTCTCTCTAACTTGCGAATTACCTGTTGGCTTGATGATTTGTGCAAGCTGAGCCTGGGTAAGCTTCTTAGCTTCCTTGTGTTTAGAGAAGTGCTGCTGGAGGCAGCCTTGTTAAGTCCAGCAGTAGCTTTCTTGATGGTTTCGATTTCTTGACGGTTTCGATCTAAGGGCAGGCGCGGCTATTTGGCTGAGGCCCAGAAAAAAATTGAGAGTGGCTACCGGTTCAATTTATTTGTATATGAAATTATGACGATTATGAAATGCAATGAAAAATATGAAATTTCTATTCAAAAAAATAACAATAAATGATATGAAATTTTTGCACTTACTTTTTTATTTGTTATCAGGGTGAACCTAGCTAGAACCTATACCAATATCCATGTTGTATTAGAAATATCATGTTGTACTAGAAATTCCATGTTGTACTAGACAAGGAAACCGGTCATTGATATATGTTCCTAATAGGAGTCTGCCGCCTAACAGGGCAAATATAATGTTTTCTAAGTTACATGGCAAACTTTTAAAATGCGATTGATATATGTTCCATTCCTGTAGAACAAACTTTTAAAATGTGATTGATATATGTTCCATTCCTGTAGAACTACGCGTCCAACGTTCGATCCTTTACCGAAGCCAAGCTTCGAGATCCTACAAGTGTTGAGATCCCATTCTACCTTCGAATCGCTGCTCAGAGACACCTAGATGCTTTTATGGTGGCTCATATGTCATTCTGAAAAAGTGTAGCTTGTCTCATATAGGTAAGTTCTGGTGCTCTTGCTGGTTAAAATTGTGAATATTGCAGATTATGTCTTTTTAACATATGTTGTTTTTCAATTTTTTATTTCCAGGCTAATTTGATGTTGCTGACTTGAAAGATGTTAAATGCAATCAGCTGTATAGGATTTTAGTTTCCAACAAGGAGTTCGGCATTTCAGCCATATAAAATGGCTTGAAAAGTGAATCTGTTGGTGGTGGTTTGTAGGATTTTTAGCTTGCTCACCATTCTGAAGTAGAAAATCCTTAGGAAACAATGCACTGATAATAGATGCGATGCGATTTTGAGTGTTTTACTTTCAATTATGAGATGTGTGTTGTAGATAATGTTATATCTACTGTGTTGATGAATAATCAGATATTTTTTTTTTTTGCTACCTCATAATGAAGAAGGATAGAAATCATAGAATGGAGTACAATCTAAGTTACTATTAACCGTGTCTTGGTTTCAAAGTCAAACAGTTGGGATAAAAATGAACCAGACTTTGCTGTGAAATAGACTTGCAAAAAGTAAATACCAACAATCTAGTATATGGTTCAATCGTCTCCATCGATGACCTTAGTGTCTAATCCCTTGAGACCCTCTGGTGGAACCTCAGTGACTGCTACCATAGAGTAGATCGAGCTCCTCTTTCGCATCTTTCTTGTCGTTTCTTCTGCGAGCAATGCGTACACGAACCCTCCTTGGCACACTTCGGATGCCCCGGCTCCAAATGTGCTTGTTGAGCTTCACATCGACCCTGACGTCTGTGGTTCTCATGTGTTAGAACTGATTTGGACTTAAATACATCTGTCAATATTATGGTTAGTTTCATATTGAACATGGATTGAATAACAAGAAGCTCAAGCCTTTAACTCAGTTTCAGAGAAGTAATCTAAGTTGTATATCAGTTGGATTACATAGAGGTACATTGCATTAAACCTGAATTGCATTCGAATTAGTATTGTGATAGGATTATGCCTATGCAGTTGTTAACATTGAGTACAATAAGGATTTGGTTATGGGATTGAATCCAGTTTGTTATCACTATATAAAAGAGGCTAAGTCCATGTGTTCTTTATTGTTTATTGGCATTGAGTTTTGACATTCCCATAGTGCTGCTTGATACAGAAACACAGAAGACCTGCATCCATCTCTTGTTCGTGTGCGCAGCCAACCCAGAAGTTCATCACAATGGTGTCATCTTCGAAGATAGCAGTCAAGGCAGATTGGAGATCCAACCAAGGCATGTTCCTAGTTCATCTAGGATAACTTAAGTATACAAAATGTATTAAAGCGTTCTTAAATATATGCATGTGTGTTTGTCTATTTATGGAATAAGATCCAAACTTAAGTTTTAGATGGCTTTAATAGGATTCTGAAAACCATCTAATAGTGGTATCAGAGCTACATGTTTTTTCAAAATACACAAATCGCATGTTTTCAGTATTATAGCAAGAACAAGAGTTTTTTCAAAACTATTTTCCGGAAAAACAAAAACTTAATCAACAGACCTAAAGGCATGCTTAATCTATTTAGATAAGGCCCTAATCCATATGTTTTAAACCCAAGGCCCATTAAGAAACCCCAAAATAAAGAATGAATTAAAATCACAAACTTTTGCTTTTAGTTTCCTTCTGTTCGTGGTTTTGGGGATGAGAAAGGGAAACAGGGTTTTTGGGATTTGGTTTCTCCCTACTTTAGACAAAACGACTTTCAGAAAAGGGTTGGGTTTTTCCGCTTTAAGTTTTAAAAGCATGTTTTGTTAAGTTTGGTGTTGTGTTAATGCAGAGGCCAAGGTAAGTTCTCTAAATCTAATCCTTGTTGATTTACAAATTCTGCATCTATGGATGTTCATATGGAGAAGTGTGAGCATAAAATAGATATAATTCGATGCATGAATTGTTTGTGGTTGACGTGTGGATTAGTGAAGGAGGATGGATAGATTTTATTTTGGTTATGATATTATGTATGCTGATATGTTATTGATGATTGAATGATCTCCCAATTTTATTTCGAAATCTATAACATGATCATAGTATCTAAAAGGTGTTTTGAATTAAGCTTCTGTTCATGCTTATGTCTTACACAAAGTATGCCTAAGTTGTTAAGAAACAGATTAAGAAATCATTAAAAAAAACACTAAAATTGTGCAGCATTGTAAAACTTGGCTTATTTTGTCTCCAAAAGGAGTTTCTGAGTTTTTGTTTTGTAATGTATGCAGTGATATATGTATGTTCAAGAACTTATCAAGATTTTTTGAAACTTTTCTTAGTCTAAAGACTTAGACTGTGTTCATTAAATAAAAAATTCTTGTTATATACGGTATATCAATTAAGAAACTACATATTTTATAGAAATTATATGTCACAAAGGCATTGGTTTTATGAAGTATATGGGATGTATAATGTATATATGCAGTATGACATTATGTATGTATGAATTGGTTCTTGTTTGTGTTTTGGTTTTGTTTTTTGCTTATGTGAAAACTTAAAACAGATAAAACAACACATAGAAAAAAAAATACTAAAACAAATGTTCTTTCTCCATGTTAGGAAATTTGGCGTCTATTGGTGAAGTTGTAGAGCTGAATGGAAACAACTACAGGAAGTGGCGTGATGATGTAGAATTTTACATGGCAATGCATCAGAACATAGACTATTGTTTGTTAAATCCTAAACCTGAAGGAGAGTTAGATCAATATAGCTCAACCGATGACTCGTGGCATTATCATGAGTGGTTTAGAACCAATAAGATGGCCAAAAACGTACTTAGGAGGACCATGTCTGAGATTGTGAGAGAGTCTGTGGAGGAGCCTGAAGATGCCGTAGATTATATGACAACAATTGCAGAAAAGTTTGAGAAAAGTGAGAAGGCTGAAGGTGCTAGACTGCATAAGGAGTTCCATGAGCTTAAGTATGATGGAAATGACACTGTTAGAGAGCACATCATGCATAAGGTACTATTGAATGGCAAGCTCAGAGAATTGAGGATGGGAGTTTTAGATGCACAAATTGTGCATGAAGCCCTGTATTCTCTACCAGCCTCATTCAATAATCTCAGGACTACCTACAACGCACTTGAAGTCAAATGGAGTGTGGACAAGCTGATCTTTGTGTGTGTGGACGAGGAGAATAGGATCCGCAATGAGGCTGGACCATCCACTGTAGTCAACTTGGTGGAAAAGCCTAAGTGGAAGAAGAAGAATAAGAACAAGGTTAAGCAAACCACCAATTTTAAGGTATCCGGAAAACCTGCAGAAACCAAGAGTGACAAATCCTTTAAGTATAAGTGCTTCTTCTGTAAAAAGATGGGGCACATGAAGAAGGAGTGTCCGGGGTTTAAAGCTTGGATGATAAAGAAAGGTGATTGTTTTCGTAACTCTGTTTTTTCTTTAGAAGTTAATTTCCTTAACGTTAGTTCACACACTTATTGGCTAGATTCAGGCTCACCAATACACATTACCACTTCTTTACAAGGTTTAATAAGGAGGAGGGCTCCAAGGACAAGTGAGCAGAATGTGTGCGTGGGAAACGGCCAAAGAGTTTCAGTAAAGGCTATAGGATGCTTGAGGATTGAGTTAGGACAAAGCAATTTTTTAGTTCTTAGTGATGTCTATTACATTCCCTCCTGGAGGCGAAATTTAATTTCAGTGGCTCTTTTAGTTGACAATGGTTGTAGTCTTTTTATTGATTATAAAGGAATAAAACTTTTTTAGAATTCAGCTTATATTGGATCTGGTTCATTCTCGAATAAATATCTTAGACTTGATTGTTCTACGGTTAAGAATGAGATATTAACTATAGAAATAATGCAGGAACCAATACTGATAACAATGTTGTTGGAGATAAGAGAGTTTTATTCAATAATAAGTCTGCAAACATTTGGCATCGAAGATTAGGCCATATATCAAAAAATAGACTTAAAACACTTGAGAAACTTAATGTATTGCCTGCTCTGTGTTAAGATGATTTGAATGATTGTGTTGAATGTTTTAAAGGAAAGTTGACGAAAACCAGAAAACTTACAACAACAAGATGTCATAAGCTCTTGGAACTTATACATACTGATATCTGTGGACCTTTTAAGCATAAGACCATATGTGGGAATTTTTTATTTCATTACATTCATAGATGATTACTCGAGGTACTGCTACATTTACTTACTTTCAGAAAAATCTCAAGCATTACAGGCATTCAAAATTTATAAAACTGAAGTTGAATTGCAATTAGAGATGAAAATTAAGTGTGTAAGATCTGATAGAGGGGGTGAGTTTTATGGGAGGCATACTGATGCAGGCCAGCAAAAGGGACCATTTGCAATGTTTCTGCAAGAACATGGCATAAAGGCACAGTATAACACCCCATATAATCCATCTCAAAACAGAGTAGCAGAAAGAAAGAATAGAACCTTGCTTAATATGGTTAGATCTATGATGTGTACTTCGGGCTTACCTATATTTTTGTGGGGTGAAGCACTTAAGATTGCAAATTACCTTTGCAATAGAGCACCCTCAAAAGCTGTAGATGTTAGTACATAGCCAAAATACTTGGCCAAGC
Source organism: Fragaria iinumae (assembly GCA_009720345.1). Lineage (NCBI taxonomy): Eukaryota > Viridiplantae > Streptophyta > Magnoliopsida > Rosales > Rosaceae > Fragaria > Fragaria iinumae. Next base: position 33,629,524 of record CM019122.1, on the reverse strand, counting down.
CGAGAATATGACACAATTACCCGGTCGCCGGAGATCATTCCGGGCAAGACGGCACCGGCGAACCCTTCATGGGTATCCAGAGAGCGAAGGTCCGGCAGCATCCGCCCGCCGAACAAATGATGTTAATGCCATATGCTTTCGGGCAAGAGACTCGTGGGTTGGGCCTTTGACCCTTGCAGATATTCTCATTTACGATGGCGTTGCCAGGTTGCCACCGCTGACGGTTAACACCAAAAAGACTAATCCAGTGGAGGCGTTCTACAATCTCTGCTTTGCGGTTTTCAATGATGGAATCACACTAGGAACTCGACATTTTATGGACTGTTTGAGAGATCTTACAACTAATCCCCCAGATCCTTCTGATGTTTTGGATGAGCAACTAGTTTCCATGCGCCAGCTGCTGCTCCATTTATCACTCAACCTTCCCAATGAGAATCTTCAATTTATGCAGTCTTCTGTTCTTTACGTGGAAACTGAGGAGAGTCGTGATCCGGAGTTAAACGACTGGAGAGCGGATTACACGTTCAATAGCCAGCTATGAACGTATGATATTGAGGCCAGCATCAAGGACAACCCGTTATTGATGGATTTGTATAATTTTGGCAAGATTACAGCTTCTAAGCAGCAGCAGTATACTCCTCCTAACCAGCAGCGGCCGTTTTTCCATCAGCAGCCTAATCAGCATTTTTCCCCGCAGCCTAGTCAGCCTTTTTCCCCGCAGCAGCCTAGTCAGCATTTTTCCCAGCAGCGGCTTGGTCAGCCTTTTTAGCCGCAGCATGTTCTTTCTCAGCCGTAGGAGTTGCATGTTCTTTCTCAGCACCAGTATGTTGTTCCTTCTCACCAGCACCAGCAGTGGCATGTTCCTTCTCACCAGCAGGTGGGGCATGTTCCTTCTCACCAACAGTGGCGCCACTGGCCTGTTACTTCTCACCAGCAGGGGCCTGGTCCTTCTCAGCAGCAGCGCCCTGCCCTTCCTAACCAACAGCAGCCTGCCCCTCCTAACCAACAGCAGCCTGCCCCTCCTAACCGGCGTCCTCCTTACCCTGACACATGTATTGGGTTGCTTCACTTTATCATCAACATAATCAAACATATGAACCAACATTGATGGCGCCGAAAAGAAACCCCCTTGACTGAGCGAGAGAAAGAGGCGCTCATTGAGGTTCATTTTCCAGGAGAGATGCAACATTGGTTCACATTTTTACGGAAGAAGAAGGTTATCCGTGACATGAACGGTGTTTTGAGGTGATATGCATTTTTTATACATATTTTTATATCTCAACTTGATTTACATGTTTTAGCATAATTTTTAACATAATTTAATCAACTCTGTGCAGATCAGGAAATGAGATAAACTGAAGTGCGAGAGTGGTACATTCAGATGTTGTTGCTTTAGAATGTGGAGAATGGCCGAAATTTTCTTTGCTACTTGTGAATTATTTTATTCTGGTGTCTTTGATTTACCATATTTTATTGAAATGTGCGCTATATTTAGACGTCAAAACGTGTCAACTTGTGGAACATGTTTCACCTTTTGATTAATCAGCAATGACACTCTTAAGAAGTTTCAAATTATTTGTACTAAATGAAATCGTTGGGGGATTATCTTTATTCTTGGCGTTTGATGCTTGGTAGACAAGCGGTTGCCCAAGAATAATAGTTGGGATAATCCCGTTTCATTTGTAGCTTGTTTGTATTACAAAAATGTGGTGGGAAGTCCCCTAGTTTTAAATGTTGGTGGAGCAGATCCACATGTGCCGGGTAGTCCCCGGGTATTGAATGTTGGTGGGACGGATCCACGCTTACACATTTTTATTATGTATGCAAATACGTATAAGTCCCCGAGTTCCACTAGCTAATTAGGGATTGCTCGGATATTTGTTTGTTTTAACATGGTGATACGAATAAAATTTAGCAAACAACATAGGTAAAGTCAGCGCATGCAAATTTTGCTACTTGTATGAACGATAAACATAATACGAACGGTAAGCATAATAAGCGAAACAATTACATGTATTTTTCGTTAAATGATATGACGCATGGTGAGGTAATGATCAATACAGTTAGGGGCTGGGCATGGTGAGGCAACGAGATCTATTTCTAATTGAATGCATTATCTTCGAATTGAATGTTAAAGGAACTGAATATAGATTCAAACTGACGAATATAGATTCAAAGTTACGATTTTGACAATCATAGACTTAGTTTGGTATTGTTGTGAGAATACTCAATTATTTTGGTTTTTTAAAAAACTAAGTTTTAAAAATGCAACCCCCAACCTGCTTTCTAAAGTCGTGGTTATCTCTATTAATTAAGTCAATTTGGCTTTTAGAACTGTCAAATTTAAATTTTTCATACTGGTAAAAACCTAAAATGGTACCTAAATTATTGCAAAATGTACTTTTTGGTACCTACGTTTTTTTTTTTACCTGAAATGGTACCCAGACTATCGTGTTGTTACCAAATATGACACATCGGTTAAGTTTTCCGTTAAATAGCTGACGTGGAGTCTTTTTACATGGGCAAAATCGTCTGTGCAGCCACAAATAACAATTCAATTATCCACTCATCATTCCCTCCAAAATGAACAGTGATTCCCTCCAAATTCTTGGTGCAATATATTTTGCCTCCGAAATTCTTACACTTTCCCTCCAAATCGATAGAACAAATATGTCGATTATAACATTAATATTGTTTTAGATTGTCTATTGAAACTCAAATGCAACTCCGTATATATCATGTCTTTAGCAATAATGAAAAATAGCTTTCTATTAGCCATAAGTTGGACCAATTCAATAAACAACAAAATCTAGTTCATTCATAGCTTGTGTTCAACCAATGACCATAAAAACAAATAAGTAACAACATTGTGCGTTTGTGCTAATAAAATACATGTGATCTGAATCACTTCCATAATGGCCTGGTAATTGGCTTTTGTGACTTGTTTCTACTGCTTGGTATTTTGAAAGTGGGTTGTGAAGATGATGTTGGGACAACCAAAGTTCTTGAAATTGGCAGTGTTGGTTGTGAAGATGAATAATTAGGGTTAGATGAATCACTAGCAATGGATATTGATAGGCTCCTTGGATTTGGAGGTCTCTAGACCTGGAAATACCAATATCGTCAATATATGTCTTGAATATTACACAAGATATCACACTTATGAGATTCCCTCCAAAATATCACAAAGCAAACATACATACACTGAAATTTGATCATAAAACAAAGTACCAAACTCATTCAATTCATCCTAGCAAAACCACATAAATTTCAAACTAAAACACTAGATAATAGATAATGGAAACAGATGTTCATACTCCCAACAAACAAAAGTTCAAAAGTATTATCATTCCTTCGTCCATCTAGTTTAGCATTTTCTCTTTAGCTAAAGCATAGCTCTTCCGATGAAGAGAACAACATATGAGACATCAAGATTACATAAAGATGATATACAAAAATATATGAAACTAACTTGATGCCTATTTTAGCGCATGCTTTGGTGCTTCATTGCTTTGTCCCTACAGAAAAAAAAATTAACAAATGATTATCTTAGTAAAAATATACCTCTTTAATCGACAAACATCAGAAATTTAGAATTCCCAAATAATTTCGAATATTGTACTTAAAAAACGAAACGTACAACTCAGAAATGTATTTCCATTCCATTGTTCTTTCAAATACCCGAACTTATAACTCCGACCCAGATAAGAAAACCCATCCAAGTCTTGAAAATAAGAAGCCCACCCGGTGCCCGACCCAGTCCTTTACCCTCCGATCTCCGCCTCTGTAATCCCAGCTCTACCACTGAAACTCTTGCAAGGTAAAACCCCCTCTCTCTCTCTCGCTTTCCCAGAATTCTAACACTTCATTTTGTATTCTGAGTTTAAAGTTTAATTCTTTAGTTGAATAGTTTCCCTTTGCTCCTTATTTTGCTTTAGGACTTTTGCTTGCTATTTAACAATTTGGCAATTGGGTTATTAGATTGATGGGTGGTGTTTGTAGTTGAGAAATGTGAAAAGTTTGGGAGAATTTGATTTTTGCATTGGTTTCTTACGCCTTCCCTTCTTGGGTTAGACTTTGAAAGCTTTGGTTTTAGTTTGTGACTGTTATCCTACAGCTGTTTGCGAATCAGTTTGCTGCGAGTTTATGATATTCTTGCGTGATGTTTTACTTTTGTCCTGCTTTGAGACTGTGTTTGTGAGTAATCTAATGTCATCAGTAATTGAAAACAGGATATTCGTGTCGCCTGTTCTTAGGCAGTGTATTCTTTTCTTTGTTCCTTGTTCTTTTCGGGATCTCCAAGAGGATTCATATGCCTGTACATCTTGATGGATAAAGAGAATGATGATGCTGGCGATCACGAGGAGGCTTCACAGTATGCCCTTTCTGTCACCCTTGAGGACGACATGATGGAAGATGATGACGAAGAGGATGAAGAAGACAATGAGGATGATGAACAAGATGGGGAAGTGGAAGAAGATGACAATGAGGATGAGGAAGAGAGTACTCTCACTTTTAAAGATGGTGTTAATCCTTTGGATCTTGTGGAAGATGGTGCTTTTACTGACCAACTATATCAGAAATTTGTGGGAATGGATTATGAGGCTCTAGCTGAGAAAAAGCGAAAAGCACTTGTTGATAACCGGCCTGGAGGTTCAGTAAAGAAGGTCAGGCAGGATGATCTTTCTGGAGCAAGCATGGAGGAAATTTTGGAGGCCATGAATTATGGTATGCAAAGGAGATCAAGGAAGCGTAAGAAAAAAGGGAGGCGGAAAGGATCAAGAAACAAGCTTACCCCTGAAATTACTCGATTGCTTGGTGATGCTACTTATCATTATGCCCTTGGCAATTTTGAAGAGGCCATACCCATCTTGTCTGAAGTTATTATGAAAGCACCACATTTACCTGATGCATATCACACGCTTGGACTCGTCCATCACGCTCTTGGTAATGAAAAGAAAGCCTTGAATTTTTACACAATTGCTGCACATTTAGCACCGAGAGATTCATCTCTATGGGAACTGCTTTTTGACTGGTTCAATACACGAGGTCAAACTCCCAGAGCTATTTATTGTATTTCAAGGGCAATAACAGCGGATCCTAAGAATATAAATCTGAAATATTGTCGTGCTTCTCTGTATGTTAAGGTTGGAGATTACCGAAGAGCTGCCGCATCGTATGAACATATAGTACAAACTTGTCCTGATGATGTTGAAGCACTCAAGACAGGGGCAAATATGTACAAACTATGTGGTCAGCTTGAGCGTTCTGTTCATATTCTTGGGGAGTATCTCAAAAGTCATCCAACTGAACCTGAGTTGAGTGTCATTGATCTTTTAGCTTCCATGCTTATGCAAAATAATGCACACAGTGATGCTCTTCAGCATATTGAGCGTGCACAGTTAGTATCTTGTTCCAAAAAAGAGCTGCCTTTGGAAATGAAAGTTAAAGAAGGAATCTGCCATGCTTACCTAGGGAATTCGGAGAAGGCAGAAATGCTATTTAGTGCTCTTGAACAAAAAAGTGCAGATCATGCTGAGTTGATTACTGAAGTTGCAGATTCATTCATGAGTCTAGAGCAATATAGTTCTGCATTGAAGTATTATTTGATGCTGAAAGGAACCGCAGACTCTAATAATGGTTTTTTACATATAAAAATGGCTCGATGCTATCTATCCTTGAATGACAGAGTACAAGCAATTTCATGCTTCTACTTAGCTCTGAAGGCACTCGAAAACAATATTGATGCGCGATTGACATTAGCTTCTCTTCTTCTTGAAGAAGCCAGAGAAGAGGATGCCATTTTGCTGCTATCTCCTCTTGACAATATTGATTGTTCTGACCTCCAAACTGATAAATCAGAACCATGGTGGTGCAATGGAAAGGTGAAACTGAAGCTTTGCCATATTTACAGGGCTAAAGGGATGCACAAGGAATTTGTGGATACAATCTATTCTCTTGTGCGTGAGGCATTATGTATCGAAGTACTTCAGCAAAAGGTAAGAGTGAAAAAGAGGCTCACAAAAAGTGTGCTGCTAGAAAGAGTTAAAGTTCTGAATAATCACCAAATGGATAACCTACTTTGTGGATCTATATCAGTAACTCCGGCATCAGATATGAGCAGAGCTAACAGAGCGAAGAAGCTGCTCGAGAAAAAGGCGAAAGTTAAGGAAGAAAAGAGAGCAAAGGCGATGGCTGCTGGAGCTGACTGGCAAAGTGATGATTCAGATGAAGATCCTCCAGAAGAAATACATAAAGCATCTCCCCTCCCGGATCTTCTCAAGGATAAAGAAAATTATGACCTCATAATAGATCTGTGCAAGTCACTGGCTTCCTTGCATAAGTATTGCGAAGCATTGGAGATTATAAATCTTGCTTTGAAGGTGACTCGCAACATATCTTCTGTTGCTGAGGAACTTCGGTCTCTTGGAGCGCAAATAGCATACAACACTCCGGATCCTGAGCATGGGCTTGACTGTGTAAAATACATTGCAGACCAGCATCCGTACAGCTATGCTGCCTGGAATTGCTATTACAAAGTCATTACCAGATTCGATGACTGGTATGCAAGGCATTTTAAGTTTCTACGTGGTAAGCGGGACAAACTCAAAGACTGTGCAGCTCCCATGATCATTTCAGGGCATCACTTGACAAGAAAAAGTCGTCATCAAGATGCTGCCAGAGAATATCTTGAAGCTTATAAGTTATTGCCAGAGAATACCTTAATCAATCTATGTGTTGGTACTGCCTTAATCAACTTAGCACTGGGACTCAGACTTCAGAACAAGCACCAGTCTGTTGCACAAGGTTTAGCATTCCTCTACAACAATTTGCGACTTTGTGAAAACAGCCAGGAGGCTTTGTACAACCTAGCCAGGGCCTTCCACCACATTGGCCTTGTGACTCTGGCAACTGTGTATTATCAACATGTTCTAGCAATTCATCAGAAGGACTGCCCTCTCCCTAAACTTCCTCATGAGAACCAAGAGTCCGCTGAGAATCTATTACCAGGTTACTGTGACCTTCGGAGAGAAGCAGCTTTCAATTTGCATCTTATCTACAAAAAGAGTGGAGCAGCGGATCTTGCTCGAATGGTCCTTAGAGATCACTGCACCTTCTGAGTATGCAATTTCTAGAAATTTATAGTCCAGTTACCCTTTTTAAATCTATATGTCAAGAAGCTTGATTTTTTAAAGTTTAAAACTGAAAAATCTGTTGGTTTGTTGCAGAAGATAATGATCATATTCTTAGATAGTTTGACTGGATTGAATGAGAGGAGGCGTTCTGCTTCATTTCTCTGGTTGGCTTGAAAATACTGATTACTATTCCATGAGAATAGAGGTCGGTGATTTGTCAAATGTTCACCAACATAGCTTAAACCAGCTTAAGAAAGCGAGGGAAATGCTAAAGGGGGAAGGTATGTGACAGTAGCAAATTTTCTCTGTTGAAATAGTACTACACTACTACTGTAATGGTTGTGAAATTAATCACTTCCTAGCTCACTAAACTCCACTTTTCCTATAATTAGTTCTGTTTGAAAACCAAAAAAAAAAACATGTGACATGAGATTACACATGCTTCTGGTGCTGAGCATATTGAAACCAGCTAGTTGATAAATTAAAACCAGCTAGTTTCTTCTGATGCTTCTTTAGACTCCCACAACCCTTTTTGTGCACTGATCACATATTAGATATTACTTCCTCTAGCTGCTCAAGATCCAACATTGATAGATGTAGCTCTGAGCAGTCTCTCATGTCGAGCTTTCTTAAACTGCTCATCTCACAGATGTATTCAGGCAGCTCCTCAATGCTCTGATGCAATAAGATGTTAAGAATGTTCAACTAGAGCCTGGCAATTCAAACGAGCTTCTACAGAACCTTAACCTCAATACTTTTAGATTGGCCATATTTCTGTTCCCTTGAGGCAGAAACAATAGCAAATCATAATTGGTGATACTGAGGTTTGTTAGATGAATCAAATCAGAGAGCTCGGCAGGCAATTCCCACAAATTGGCAAATTGTTAATGTTCATTTCCTCTAGATTAGGAAATGCATCCAATATGTTGATGGAACCATTGCTGAATGCTTGACCCATGTCATATTCTCTGCATAATCCCCAGCTTTCTGAGCAAATCATGTTGGGTAACAATGTGTCAAGGGAATTGAATGTAATCAGTGAGCTACCATATGTTAGGAACTTAGGATATAGTCAGCATCAGCTTTCTAGCAGTGATCTCGCAAGTCTAGTGGCTAGAAAATGCAATTAGTTGAAGCAATTATAGTTAGCTTATGTGTAGTGATTGGTTCTCAGGAATGCGCTCGACTGGCATACTTAAATCAACTGCAATGGTTCATATATAGAGGAGGACAATAGTCCTTCTAATTCACACAGTGATTTCCATCTCTTACCAATACACAGATCGGCCGGATTGCAAACTGTGACAGTGCCAAAATAATTGTGGCTGCCATGGGTGAGATGTTAAGAAGTTTGAGAATGCAAAAATTTCAGATTGGACTGCATCTTGAGCACTGTGCATCTTAATTTAGGTACGTACCATGGTTTGCTACTTGCTAGTGCATCCGCTGCCCGATTACATTCATGAATATGAGTAGCAAATATGCACTTTAGCACTTAAGAGATGTGTCCAAGTTGTTACTCCATTCAACGCTTAGAGCATCTTCAGTGGTGTTGTTAATTCAAAAAATTTATAAAATATTTTTAAGATTGTTGAACAAAATTGATAAATCGGTCAATCGAGTCATAAATTGTTGAAGGAAAACCTATATTTTCTCTCCTTTCTTTATCCATGTGTTAGCTTATGATTCGTTAAAAAATTTACATGACTTGCAGATAGCAATAACTGTTGGAGTCAAATTCTTATATCAATAGCTAAATCTCATAACTATAGCTAAATTTAACAATAATTTTACCTACACCGCCGGCGATGCTGTAGCTATCAAGGCACTAAGGAAGCAGCGTAGATAATGATAAGCATAGAATCCACTTCCATCCATATATATGTTCAGACTAGCTAGTTTTCCAAAACATTGTGCATGTTTCGATCATTTTAACGGAAAATTCTAGTATACCATATGGTATAACATGTCTCACAAAATGTGTGGCTATCATTGATTGAAGAAATAACTAAATGACCATGTAATGATCATTTGCCTTTTCAAAAGCTCACATGTGCCACACAATTAGACATATTTTCAATAGTTTAACATACACTTAAATAATTTAGATGAAGTATTGATGATAAAAATTGTAGTAATAATAATTGATATTACCAGTTCATAACTTCATTTAATTATATATCGATCCCATAATAATAACCAACTTTAGTAATTTATAATATTTCTGCGAACTTCAATCTGAGCAAAACTACAATCGTTTTGGATATTCAAATAAACTTAAGATTGAAGAGATTGTCACCCCCACATGTATATATAATGTTGTTTGTTGTAAAACATAAAATACAAGAGATTGAGAGAGAAGAGGAACGACACTTAGAATGAGAATGAGGGAATATATTGTCTCATATTGAGTAGGGAACCATATCTTATATAGAGATGTAATCAGTATGTAAATTACATTAATATCCCTAATAAGCTAATTACAAAAATGTCAATTAAATAAACTATTTACAACACTTCCCCTTGGGTATTCTCTGTTATTAGCTTCCTCTGATATGTGCTCCAATATTGTCTCGTCAAAACCTTGCCAGGTAATAAAAACCCTATGAGACAAAAACAATCCTGGTCGAATGAGAAAAGAGTACAACGCACACGTAACGGTGTAGTCAGAACCCTTGATTTTGGTGAAGCGGTTTAGTTTGGATCATAAGATGTGAGTTCGTGGGAGATAGATGCAAAATAATTGCTACACCAAAACCTTGCCCGGTAAACCCAGTAGGACAAACCCGTGGTCGAAGGGAAAAGATGAGCATTTGCATATATTTCAAATAAAGACATCTTCAAGATGAAATATGAGTAGGGTGACCAATTTAATGTGTGTCTCGTTAAAACCTTGCCAGGTAACAAAACCTATTGGGATAAAATAACCCTGGACAAAGGACAAAAGAGTACACAATGGTCAAGAGTATGCTTCAGGATACTCCTCCTGAAAACTACACACTACGTAAAACTGCTACATTGATCATGCTTCTTTAATAACTTAATAGTCAACATGACTTAAAGAGGTTTTTGTTTCATATACCTCTAAGATTATTGTATTCTCTATAGTAAAGACAAAACTAGTCGGGAATAAGTCTTGTGTTGGTTTACATAACTCATGTCATCATATTTAACAAGACAAACATCATTCCAAGGATCATAGGCGGTTGATCCATTTCATAATGCCTAGGGATATAATGAGCCATTTTCCGTCATACATTTAAAGTAACGGAAAATTTTCTTCTATGTCATTTATGGAGGCGGCGTGTTGGCGCAGAGTTATATCTAGCTAACAAATTCACATCGGGTGAGATGTCTGGTCTAGGGCATTTAGCCAAGTACAATAATACGCCTATTGTACTTAGATATGAGTCTTCTGGTCCCAATATCTCTTCATTATTATCTACACTATGATACGGGTCTCACTAGAATTCAGACGATTATGAGTAAGCTTGAAGACTTTGCTTTATCCTCATTAAAGTATCTTAACATCTTCTAGATGTAATTTGATTGATGGACCAAAATTCAATTTGCACTTTGTACGACTCCAGGTCAAGAAAATGATTTGGTCTCTAAATTTATTTATTTTATCTCAAACTCCGACTTTAGGTGTTTTGTGGTTTTCTTGATCTCTTTAAGAGTATCAATTAAATTCATGCTATTGACGTAGATCACCAAAAATTACAAACCCGAAGTTTGTTTTCTTAAAAAACACGCATGGGCATTGTCCATTGTTCATATATCTCATCCCAAGCAAATATTCACTTAGACGGTTATACCAACTCTGTCTGTATTGTAGTGAACTACTCTAGGAAATGGAGAGCATGTTCTGTGGTCTAGAACTATTTGCATTGGGTAACAGAAGTCCTTCAGGAACCTTCATGTATATCTCTATATTCATATCCCCATATAGATAAGTTGTTACCACATTCATAGGCTGCTTATTCAGTTATTCAGAAACTACCAAACTGATAGGGTAGTGGAACGTTATAACGTCTATTACGGGAAAATACGTCTCCTCGTAATCAATCACAGGGCGTTGAGAAAATCTTTGTGCCATTAGAAGAGTCTTGTATATCACAATTTCATTTTTCTCATTACGCTTTCTTTCAAGTACCTATTAAACTCTATATGTTTAACATGGGGAGGTGTGAGAACAACAGGCCCATAACACCTTTCTCTAAGTTAAGGAATCTAATATGACCTGAATTGTTTCTTTCCTTTTTAGCCAGTCGTCTCTTCGTTGAGATCTATCAACGAAGCAAGGTTCGACATCATCGCTTATTATAAATTCTATGGCCACCACAAATACAAACATATCATCGATGAACTCTCATTCTGATTCAATATCTCACAAAATTTATCGAGATTTTCTATTCTTGGGAGTGGGTTTAAATGTTGGAGCGTTCCCCAACTTCGTCTCTTCTAGGACGAACCCATAATCCGTATTAATCTCGTGAGTTGAATTGGTTTGAGATTGCAATGGCAAGAAGATTAATTTGTGACAAGTTTACTGTGACGAGTCAAAAATTTAAATAAGTATCTAAAATAATTTTCTGTTGACTTTAAATTGCTGGTTTACTATAAATATATAAATATGTGTTTATAGGTATAATTGTGATTCTATATATGTGTGTGTATTTTGTTTGATTTATCTAGTTAGGAAAATTATCCTTAGCCCAACACCATTTGATCTGACCCGAGCCCAAACTTAATAACCTTTCTTTTAGTAAACCTGTCGCAGATGGAAGAATAAGAACACGCGACATGAACTCAAACCTTTGTTTTTTCTGTTCATCGTCTTCCTCTCAACCCAGAACATTCTTGATTCGAATCCTTGATCAAACTCATCAGAAACCTTGCCAAGCCGCCCTCAAACCCAGAAAATATCCTAGGAAAAGCTTAAATATTAGCAGCCGACCTTGCCAAGCAGGAGGTGTCAAATTCTCAGAGCTCGATCGATCGATGACTCCTTCAACCTATTTTGCAAGAGCTGGAACCCTAGGAGCCTAGAGGTGGCGGGTCTAGGAGCTAAACGGGTAAGTACTCAGTTGAACAAATCGATTTTTGCTTCCTGTGTTCATATCTTAGGGATTAAGTTCCTAGACTCTATAAATAGTTGTGTTCAGTATTTTGGAGATAGGTCTTCTAAGCAATCCCCATACTTAGAGTGAGGGAGAGATACCTTGGTGTAGAAACTCAGGTGTGATTCTATTTTGGTTTGTTTGTGAAATTAGATTGAGATCACTTTGAGACTTGTGTATGATTGTTTATTTGATTTGAAAAGTTGTAATTGAGCATTGGTTCTGATTTTGTTGTTGTGAAAAGCTGTGTGTGGTAAGCATGATCATTGAATTCCTTGGTTAGTCAAATCAGTCCTCTATTGTAAAAAAATTAAGTTATGCAGTGGTTGTTGTTGTTAGGATCCCAGGTCTTGAAAACTTGCCTTAAAATTTGAGATAGACTTATATCAGCAAATTTTTTTTTTAAAACAAAAACTGGAGCTGTGCCTGAAATTCGAAATTCCATAAGTAATTGTAGAAAAATCCTTTTTGTATGATTCCAGTTCCAGATTATTCTTTGGGATGTCTATTTCAAATGTTGTGAAGACACCATCTTTAAATTCCCAGCCAAACTATGTCGTTTTTAGCCTGAAAGTTCACTGGACAGAAAGTCAAGAAGTTATTTTGTGATATCAGAATTTTGTCGTTTTCAGTTGCACTTTTTGTTTCTTTGTAGTCTTTGTTGTTATGCAATCATAGATATATTGAATTTAGAATATCATGTTTGTGATTTGTTTATGAAAGCAAAGGTAAAAACTAAAGGTTGATGCTGCTTAAAACTAGCTATAAGATTTAGAACTACTTTTATTGCTTCTTTGATTAGTAGTTTGTGTGATGCTTGAGTAGGTTCCTTTACACTAAAAGTCTGTGATTTCTGTTTGTTTAACACCAAAATGTCTATAATATGTATCTAGAAGTTTAGTTCTGCATATAGTCCATGGTTTTACTTTCAGATACTTTAAATAGGCTTCTAGCAGAAATTTTCCAGAAAAACTCAAAACTGAAGCTGAACTTTGGAAATTCATAACTAATTCTAGAAAAATCCTTTTGGAGTGATTCCAACTCTCATAGTTTCTTCTGTTTGCCTGCTATAAGTCATTAGAAGACCTCGAAGTCAAATTATGAACAGTTTTGTACAGTTTTTAGTCTGTTTGTAACTGGTACAGAAAATCATGTTTAAGTACAGAAAAAGCATGTTTTTGTAAAATACTGTTTTGGTACTTTATTTCTTGTTTCAGCAGTTTAGCTTAGACTTTTTAACTAATGATTCATCTTTTATTAGAAACTTGAAGTGAGATCCCGCAAAGGTAGGAGGAAACTTGGGGAACCTCAATACTTGCTTTATATTTTGTTATGTGAATTACTTCTTTTGTGAAATCATTGCTTTCTTGTTGTATTCTGTTCATAATGTGGAGTGTTTTTTTCATTTGTGGCATAAGGAAGTATTGGTGCTATGCATAAAGCACTTTGGGTAAAGAAGTTAGAAATTTTACTTTTATGTAGTTGAGTCCATATCCTCAGCAGGAACCATATCCCAGATATGCCTATGTTGATGCGCAAGTAGTATAGGTTATGAAAAAGGGTAATTCGGGATTGGCGAAAGGGGAACGGGCAAGAGGACTAGCAAAAGGGGTTATGTGAGTGAGTGGGAGATAGTTCATGTAATTAAATACTTCAAGCCACCCTTGTGGTAAAAATACATGGTATGGGACATGTAGGCTTGAAGTATTTTATTATATGAACTATATGGGGCAGATTATATATATGCATACATGTTGTCTTTTTGACTGGTAATGTATTGTTTGAAGAGGTTTTGCCTCCTATTAGGCTAATTATGCTCACCCCTTTTAAATATTTTGCAGGTAATAAACAAGTTGTTTGAAGTTGTTTTCTTGCAAGGATGTTTTTAAATTTCCTGTAAAATATGTGTGCTATTTGTTTTCCTTTAGAATAAGATGTAGACTTTCATTAGTCTATCTTTGTAAGCTACTTTATGAACTACTTGGAAATAAAAAGTGATCTTGCAATTGAGTATCAATGTGTTCTTTTCCAATTTCTTTCATATTCTATTTATGGAAAATTTATTCCATATTTGGAATATGAGTTACACCAAAAAAAAAATATATTCAAAAATCTGAGGTGTGACATTTACCCTCTTCTAGGGATAAGAATCGTTTGAACCTAATGGTCTACCTCGCTTTTGGCCAGGGACATATGAATGGTTAGCCGCCATGGCCGTACCTCGTCCAACTAGGATGATACGTCCTACGGGGACGTTTATCCTTGCAGGTTTGTAGCAGGTATATATGATCTCGTCACTTTAACTAGATCTAATGAAGTGTCTGACATATTATGGGCTACACTACTTAGATCTAGAATTCTTTGCACTTCAACTGAAAGTAGAATTCTTCACACTGCAATATCACATGTGCGGTTTGGGGATCAAGATGAGACATTCTACATGTCGTTCATCAGGAATGGTGACGTTCTTATCTCCCCCTAACGGCGGGAAGACTGTCTCATCAAAGTGACGACCGCAAATCTAGCGGTATAGAGATGGCTGCATGCAAAACACCAGATTCGCACCCAAATCTGTGTAAGTGCAAAACACCAGGTTCGCAGCCAGTTACCAACTGTAACACAAAGTAAGGTGGGTAGCAGTGAGCCTCAACCGGACGGACATGGCTGCATGCAAGATTGCATAGCCCGACGCAAACACTAGAAGCTTGGTGCGCATTACCAAGGTTCTACCTGAGAGACCATCTTGGGTGTGAACATAGGAAACTATATGTTCAACAGATCCCAAGGGATATGCAATAATCATCGGAAGCCATTGATGTAAACTCTTCGGCATTATCAAGCCTTATAGACTTTATAAGATAATCCGAGTGGTGTACCCTAAATTTCATGGGTGAGAGTTTAGCAAACGCAGCATTTTTTCTTGTGGACAGTGATGTGACATCTGATCACTTTTGTCGATGCATCAACCAAAACCATTAATATTTAACTGGTCTGTATGATGGTTGGATAGGTCCACGAATTTTCTCTTGCATTCTGTGCATAAAGAGATAGTGTACATTCTAGTCTTTGCATATGATGGTCTAGTATTCAACATCCTTAACGAGCAACTTGACATAATATGTCATTAAAGATAAGACCCTTATTCTGAAGGGGATGCCCGTGTGATAATTGAGTTGAGGATACAGTGTATCATGTATTTTTTCCGGGTGCATCAAACACCAATACTATAGCTAGTCTTTGCTCAAATCATTTAGCTTCTAGCTAATAAATTTTAATATCTTCAATGTACGCTTTGGCCACACATTCGAAGGTTATGCAAAGATATTACACAATTTTTCTAGTGGTTTCAATGTTTTAAACATTGATTTCAATGAACTTACATTTCGATAACGTTCTTCTGAAACGTAGAGGTATTTTGCCTCATCAGCCAGACAAGAACGCTCAGTTCCTTAATATTGTTAACACATATCAATTTTGATTTAGATTATAAGGCATCAAGCCTTTTCATTTCAATATTCTCTTGCTTCATGCAAGGAAGATGTCTAGTTCATATTGTTTCTTCTGGAGACTTTCAATTAACATGATAGGAATAAAAGCTATTTATTTTATCATGTCTGGTGAATTTATGAATGAAACTTCAAGTTTCTTAAGGGGGTTATTATCGAAACTACAAGTTCGATTTATACATGAACTACTAGTTCATTTCTGAACTACCGGTTCATTTTTGAACTACCAATTCATTAGGTACATGTATTTTCAAATTATAATCATGTAGCAATTGATGATATTAATTCTACGCTACTAATTTAGCATAGTGAATATGTCACGTAACTATGTGTAAATGCTTCTGCCAATTAACTACACATTAAATATGGTGAATATATTAACAACAACCATTATAAGAAAGTATTTGGAGAGTCTTATAGATATACATAATGACTAGGTACGAAAAACCAGTGTCATTAGATTATTTTTCTTTTGTTTGATTCTGCTGGACCAAATGAATTGACTGTAATTAAAGTGAAATAAATAAACCTAGCCTCTACATACTTTACAAGCCTACGGGGCACAATCTGAGAGGTATGTTGGGCTTCTAGGTCCCATAGAGAGAGGGTGGGCCTACTGGGCTCAGAATGGTCTGCCAAGAAATGCAATGTTATTAGTCAACCCTTTCGGTAACTCCAATTGTATACGACCATGTAAGACATGATGAGGTGGTGGAGCAAGGCTCACTTAAGTACACATCCTCAAAAGAACTTGCCTAGACATCGCATCCAACTGGGTGAGCCTAGTTTGAGAAGAGTTATAATCATTGTCATGGACTCAAGGCGACATGTGGCGAGCTTCTGTGCTAGCCTTGCAGCTTAGGTTGAGCTTCTGGCTCGGGCTTGTTGTTGTCACTTAGGCTTGATTTGAGCTTCTGACTCAACCTTATTTAATATTCATCATTAATAAGACAAATCAACATATGCTATTAATTCATTACTTACACAACTTAAAGTGAAAGTAATTTTCAAATAAATCGAAATAAACTAAACATAACGGAAACAATTTAATTGACATAAAGTATATGCATTAACATTGGTTTTATATACTTAATAAACACCAATAGTTACGTGCAAAATCAACTCCATTGCATCTTCAATTGACTTACTTGCTTCTGGCATAATTACCGATATAAAAGATAATATGAATGAGAATTAATTTAGATAAAACCGACGTGATTTGATTTTGGTAACCGGCATAAGATAAATATCAAATATGGTATAAATCACCATTATTTATGCAGCGGTTATACATAAGAAAATGGGTTCAAAACCCATTAATGCTTCTGGCGTTACGTACTTATAACCAAATCGGGTAAATGCTTATGGCATAACATTTATGTAATAATCCCCTAATGTTTCAAGAAAATGCTTCGAGCACAATTTATGGGGTTATAAATATGTAATTGCTTCAGGCATTACACCCTCATAAATGTCAAATTGAAATGAATATGATTCTAATTCGTAATTAACATTAAATTAGGATCCGACATAAAGTCAATAGTAAATATCATTTATGTAGTGGTTATGGGTTTAATTCTCATTAATGCTTATGACATTATGTATTACTGTATTAGTAATAAATGAGGTAAATGCTACTGGCATAACGTTTATATAATAATTACGTAATTAAACTCAAAATTCATGCTTCTAGCATAATGAATTATAATGGCAATTATTCAAATTGACGTAACTGAATATTAAATTCATAACGTTTCTATCATAATTTGCATATTTGGCCCATATAATTGTAGAATAATGTATGGGTTATAAATTGGTAAATGCTTCTGACATTAATTACATGCACTCTGAAATGACATTGAATTAGACAAAAATTCAAATAAGTAATTGACAAAACATATATGTTAATTTACACGTAAATAACATAATCAATGTTACGCGTCATTATTCAAATGACATTACATTTCTAAACGGATTTTATTCAAACCTCATTAAGAGCAATATTAATTCATTTGTATTACTAAATGACATTAAATGCTTCGAGCATAATGGATATTCCATACTTGTAACATTTCTTACAAATTACCAAATTAATGGTATTTAGCATGATGGTTACGAGCATTATTTCCGGAATGCATGAGGATTATAGTTTAGATATCATGACTCATGAGCGACAAAACTTTTGCGCTGATTCATTTTGACTTCTTGTCTGCACTACTAGGCAGGTGGCGATGACTAATTCTAATGGCTACTGGCCGCTCCAATGATTTACGATGTCTCCGTTATCACTCACAAAATATGAACAAGTTTATATTAGAGATCTATATGTATCAACCAAATAAACTAATAAAATAAATTTGGTGTTCATGCCTCGTAGGCAGATTTTTCAATATGCAACCAAAGACAATGGGTTCATGCTTCATGGTGATTTGTTCATCATAATCAAGGCTAGCAAATATGAATTAGAATTAAAATAAGAAAACGTTACTCATTGCAGAACGGATAATCTCCATCTTTTATGTGTAGAACTGTGAATGTTATTTGTGGAGCTACTCAGCCAATCCAAGAACTTGGTTAAATAATGATCCTCATATGGTTGATCACTGATTTCAGGGCTTTCCATGTCAACGTAGAGCGAATTCGATGAATCAAATTGAAAGATCATCCTTTGCTTTTAGAAAACAAGAGAACAAGATAATGTTAAAACTATTCGTGCTGATAACGTGTTATAAAACATAAAACATAAGAGATTAAGAGAGAAGAGGAACGACACTTAGAATGAGAATGAGGGAATATATTGTCTCATATTGAGTAGGGAACCATCTCTTATATAGAGATGTAATCATTATGTAAATTACATGAATATCCCTAATAAGCTAATTATAAGAATGCCCATTAAATAAACTATTTACAACATTATTACCTTTTAATTTATAATTTCTCATATACCTATGATAATGAATTATGAACGAAGACAATGACATCAAGATTGAAATCATATTCTCCATTCTTCGTTCTCTATCCGATGAGACTTTTCCTTCTATATATTCTGTCTCAACTTGAAACTGAATCCGGATCCTCTCCTTATATTCTTCTCCTAATATTGCCTCATAAAACAATCTTGACCGTTGGATCATAATCAAGGGCCAAGATGTCTCTTACTTTAGTTTTTGAGATATTTCTCATCTATCCTCTTTTTCTTTCCAAATTCTCGTCCTACTTCCCCTTGAATACGAGATTTTCAAAGTCGAAAGACCCCATATACAGGTAGTGCCGATCTGGGTAGCCTAGTTGTAAGCTCCATTCTTGTAATTGAAACTTAAGCATTCTGCAATTCCACACGAAAAAAAATATATATATTCCACACCTGCCATCCACCGAACAACGCAAACTGTTCAATCTGCAACATGAATCAAAATTCATAGCATCAAATCGATTATAAACGTTTGAACTTGATAACTTGTAAAATTCAATCTTTCCAATCCAGGTCTTCTTTTCTTTTTTTCAAAAGTCGTTTCCATCTGGGTTCCTTAATGTTTCAACACCCAGAAAGACAAAAATTCTGGGCGCCATTATTTATTTTGTTACCCAGTAAGAGATGAAGAGAATTGAGTAGAATGGGTCAATTCCATCATATACTGTGAATGGCTATGAACACTACCAATTCTCAACTACACAAACCATATGTATTCAGATTTTGGACGAAACAACAATGTTCAATTGATATTAAATGTCTGCAACATCAAGCCCAGAGGATATAGAGAAAAACACCAACATCACATGAAGCATATCACCTAAAAATTGGGGATTACACATTCGAACATCGGTGTCCTCTTTGTCAAAGGGCTTGTCCTTGTGGAAGATGCAACACCTTATGCTTCTTCATAAACTCGTTTCCCTCCCATGTGACTTGCTTCTTCTTCCGATTCAGGCGCAGACGTTGATACCGCCGACAACGACGCGTCGGGATTCTCATGGGTGATGGTGGTCGTCACGCTCGCGCTCGCCGTCGGTTGTGGTGGTGGTGGTGGAGAGGAAGGGTTGGAGATGGTGACGAGAAAATAAAAGGACGAGAATTTGTTAGAGAAGGAGATTGGAGTACATATAGCTTTTGAGTTAGAGTGGAGATATCATTGCCGTCGATTAAAATTGGACGGTCGAGATGCATTTATTAGGTAATATTAGGAGGGATTCATAAGGAGAAGATCCGGATTCCTTGAAACTGCACGCAAATTAGATTTGTGCCACTTGTATTTCTTGGGGGACCCAAATTGCACTGTCTCAACTTGAAACTGCACGCAAATTAGATTTGTGCCACTTGTATTTCTTGGGGGACCCAAATTGCATGTTACCGGCCTTAAACGTAGGTCGACAAATTGTGATGGAAAACTATAACCACTGTGGGTGGCAAACCAATGACAGGCCAACATAGCACCATCTTTACTTCAATTTCGTGCTGTCTCATAATTTGGTTCCAAGATTTTAGCAGACGAAAAAATTAATCACATCACCTAATTAAACCCAAATCAACTTCGCCTTAGATCTTAGTCCCCGTTTAACGTGATGATTTTATATATATATATATATATATATATATATATATTACAATTATGTAGGGAGTGAATACAATAAATGAGTAGTCTATCATATGTACTAATGTGAGCTTCAACTCACAGTAACTTCTTGTTTATCTATAATAGAGGCAGAATATATAATAGTTATTTTTGGCATACGCGTTTGATTTGATTTGATTAATTTAAAAATGGTAATTAATGACATTTAATTTTTTTTTTTTAAAATCAGTTAACTTATGTAACTAGCTAAAGTGATCTTTCGTCCAATTTTGGTTTACCAAAGTCCCAACCAATTTGAGCTAGCTTTTGACGGTAATTGGAAAATTAAAAGAAAATTGGAAAAGTAATGTTAGTAATTGTGTTCATCCCAGGTCTGCTCACCGACAATTTCAGATAGCTAGAACAACAGTGATATCGACCAAAGTTTAGTCTGTTTACGTACCCTCTTAACATTTTGAGCTACTTCCCGAAGAAATGGTTGAGCTGGTTACGGTTTTTATGAGTCCTAGCTTACTCCTTCGATGAAATATAATTCAAACCAAGAGAATAAAGTGTTCAATCAATCAACTCAGCTCTCCCCGGTTTCGCGTTTTTATGGTAAAAGAAGGAACCTCTGTCGATTGTTCAAAGCTAGCCACAATCAAAACTTTGAAGAAAATAAAATGAGGAAAAGTATAATGAAACATGTATGTACGTGGTAAAATCGTTATCGAGGCACAGTAGAAAATGAGTGCGAAGAAAAAGGTTTGCTACAGTGATTCATGAGGATTCGGAGATCTAGCTAGCTATTTAAGCATCTAATTAGCATTTTGTTCTATATTGTAATCCAAAATTAACAACCACTGGGGCCTTAATTTGTTTGTCTGATTGAAGATAGAGGGACCTGGTCTGAAGTTTGAACTGATTCATGGAGACTCCTGGATTCATGATCGGATATCATTCATATGTTAAAAATTGAAACTAATTCATATATGCAGGAATGTACAAAAGCCCTTAAAGAAACGGTGTGATTTCAGTAACATGCAAAACAGTTCTGCATACTCTCTCGATACGGATTAGCCGTTTGATCTAGAAAGTCTCTAAAGAAATCGTAGGATTTTAATACAGATAAATACTAACAAGAGAAGACACTTGTATATATACACAAATTAAAATTATTGATCTGCAACTTTGATGGATGTTTTTGGCCAGCAATGAAAAACCACATGGAAGTAGAAGCTTGATTAATTATCCGTCAAACTACCGGTGCAGCATGGGGACTAATAATTTAATGGAGCGACTAATAAGAGTTTGCCGGAGATTAAAGCATTTGCATGGAGACGTTGGACGATCCTGGACCAAAACCTTCATTTTCTAATGTCGTACACTTGTGTGTGCATAGTGATGAACGGCATCTATACATCATGATGACATAATAGCTATTGGATTTTTTGGTGTGATATTTCAAAATACTTGTGTTTAGTGTCTCTTGATCCAACTGGATTCAATGTTACATTCAAATGGTTATTCGTTGCCATAAATATTTTCAGTTACATGAGTTTATGGCAATTGTGGTAGGTTACAATACTCAATCAAATTCATTCCTTCATTTTCTATTTGTCCGTTATTCTCCTTAACTTCATGATTTGAATGTTGTCAGTTACAAGCCTTTATTTTATCATGATTACATCTTCTCATACACTACTATATATACTCTCTATGTCAAGCTTATCAAGATATACACAATGAAATATTCATCCTATTATCTCTGTTCTTATGTCTCCCTAATCATTCCTCTTGTGAGTCCCAACTATATTATATTATGTGCCAAAAGGAGTTATCAAGCGGTTCTAAGTATTACAAGTGTACGCTTACGAGGATCAATGGTTGTTGTACCCTGAAGGGTAGGGCGCCATAAACCTGTTACACCGAGACATTGTTTTTTTTTTTTTTTTTTTGTTGAAGTAAATCGAGACATTGTCCCCGAGGGGCGAAATCTACTCTTAAGGGCAGTGATTACATGCCTCAACCTTAAACATTTCCTTGAACAAGTGTTTGACACAAGCTTCATAATCAAAGATAACTATTTATATTTTGTTATTTTATTGTTCATTAGCATTATTATAAGTATTATTATTTGTTAATAATATTGAGTATTTATGTGATTTTGTAGGTGACAAAATATGGTGGCGTTATTAACATCCATCGACCTACAAGGTCATTCCTCAAAGCATCATCCATCTCTAGAATTTCCTACAATAGTTACATCATCAAGAGTCTTTTACTAAATGTTATGGTCACTAGCTGCTTAGAAAATTTCATATATGCAAAGTTTCATCAAATACTCGGTTATTCATGCATAATAACTTATTACGATCGATGTAGACGTAGATAATTACTTGTTAGATATGTATAGAGACATTTTTTGTGTGGGATATCTTTATTTAGCTACTATATATGAAGAGATCGATAGTCTACATTTCCAATATGTTATATGTCGTAATGTTTGTTAAATGTCATATCATCTAAGAATCGTGGAAAAGTCTGATGCTTTATCCTCTTGCTGTATAAACACATGCATGCATGCATGCATGCATCCTAATGTGGTCATCTATTTACTAGCTTGTGGCCAGCCTAATGTATTGAGAAACAAAATGAATGATTCCATCTTGCAGTATCGGCCAACTGTGTGAATAACAAACAAGTAATTGATGAATGACGACCGCATCCCAGCTTTTCACGGCAAGTCACATATCGGCTTTTATAAAATTTGGCTCGATTGAGATTTCAGAGCTAGCCAAATCCAAATCTTATAGAAACTGAACAATCAATGCCATTGTGTCACTTGACTCGAATTATTGGCGACGGTCGACTATGAATCTCACTTTATTTACCTAATTAAAAACTCGAATTATTGCAGCTGATACCTTTTCTAGGTTTGTGATCGAATAATAAATATGCATTAATTTGATAATCACAACTCGATTCGAGGCTACAACACACTCGTACTGTTCTTTTCACCCATAAGTTTCATGTATCAGGGATGGTAATTGCAGGGGTTAAATTTGTTGGAGAAGACCTACTAACCAATGCAGTCAAAACTACTGTCTACTCACTCCTGCATGTCTTGCCTATTTTGAGCAGAGAATGAAGGACTGAAAGTGATCGATGTAATCTTTCTGCGCCCTACCATGCATCCACAGTACATTGAGTACCCGTCATCAACTCAAATTTATTGTCACAAATCTCATGAGTCATGACTTTTAACAAGAATTCAACAAAAATCTTAATAAATGACGATGTCTTTATGAAGCATGCAACATTCTCAATCAATATATCGAGAATTTTGTGATTACATTAGATTGCAAGAGAAGAAAATCGGACCGTGATCGACAGTTCGAACAAAAGTAAACAACTATTAGTAGATTTTTAACTACATACGTTTCTACCACACTTCTTCAATTACGACGTTAATTTCTTCAATGAACACATGATTTTTCATGTTAAACAATGCAATATTTATATAGTGAATGATCGAGAATATCCTCACAATTTTTTATGCTTAAAGGTGATTGATAGATCATATATCGTGTTACAACCGTTTTTATTCAAATACAACTATGTAACAATATCGACTGTTTGTTTTCTCTCTTATTTATAATAGCACAAACTAATCTTGAGCAAAACAGAACTTTTGGCCTGCTCTTCCTTCACTCTACAACTTACACGAATAAATGCACTTTCTCAACAATTTTTACGTAGTATGCCAGGGTAAAAAAAAAAGAAGGTAAAATGCAACTTTTACCACAGTAAGTAGTCGTGTGTATACACTATACGGAATACGTATAAAAAATTGGCGCTAAGAAAACTAGTTGTCGGCACAAATAGAAAGTCATCAGCGACAGATCACCCCCAGGTGGGCCCCGCCAAGAAAGATAGTAAGAAAGCGAGGGAAACAAATAAGAGAAAAAATGCGTGTGACTCTCACTCCCCCCCTCTCCAATTTGTCGGTGAGATTAGTCTAATCCCAGTTGCCAAATCCGTTATTTATCCCCTAATCCAAGGGCAATATAGCAATATCACCTCTTCACCTTTTTATTTCATTACGTCACCATCCCGAAAAGCACAATAAAACTCTCCCCCAATCTATTTCCCGCGGCTTCCAACGCGGCTTTTGTTTTGGCTTTTTCCCATTCCCCCTCTCTCTAATTATTATTTTCTATTCTCCAATTTATTTATTTAAAAAGAAAAAAAGGTCAGAGAGAGAGAGAGTTGAGGTTACTACTAATACTTCTAAGCTCTGCTCTCTTCTTCTTCTTCTTCATCGAGCCCGTGACCTCACCTCAATCCAAAAACCCCAACCGACCTCTCCTCTCACATTTCCGATCTGTACGGTCCGATCTCAGCGGCGATTACTCCATCTCCGATCTCCGATCGATCACCGGAACTGATCGCATTGATCGATGAAGCTGCCGATGAGTTCGTCGAGTTCCGGCAGAAGATGAGGTTCTACATATCCACAACGGGGATAAAGAGGTTAACGATATCCGGCGCCGGCAACGGCAAGGGATCTCCGGCGCCGGCGTCCACCAGGAGATTCTCCGGCAGGACGCTGTTGCCGCTCGTCCTCGTCCTCGCTCTCCTTTTGCCGTTTCTCTTCGTCAGGATCGCCTTCATTGTTCTCGAATCCGCGTCCGCCTGTTCTTCCTCGCCTGGTAAAAAAATTTCACTCTCTCTTTTAATTTACTCACTTTGATAATTAATTAATTCACCGAATTTTGAGTAATTTGGAATTGAATGAGAAGATTTGATACTGGCGTGATTGAGTGACGGAGCTGTACATTTCGGTTTCTGGTTGCTTCGTTTCTAATCTTTACCCTTGATTTCTGGAAATTGGAATCGGTGTTCATATTAGCTTTTAATTAAATTTTCTTTTCTCGTCTGAATATTTTTAAATTATCTCTCTTCATTTCTTGAATTTTTAATATTTCTTTTTTGTTTTTGGTGACTGCAGATTGTATAGGATGGAGGTTTTTCAGCGGGAGTGACGCGTCTGTTGTAAGTGCACCTTCAACTCTATCAGATTGACGCAGTTTCTTTCTCCATTTTGCCACTGAGAAAATCACTATTTTTGGCCAAATTTATTTGAAAACAAAGATAGCAGAATCATGAACTACACGAAAATTATATTAAATGGGTTTTTTTTTTCCTGTGGATTATGATGATAATGGACGATTATATAGTTGTGATGGATACTCTAGTAGGAAAACTACATAGTAGAGTCAATGGATAAGCGTATTTTGGGGACTGTCGGTTTGTATTTGTATTTAGAGTGTATCACTACCACTACTCCCTCCAGTTGCTTTCGTGGACACGTGGCCAGTTGCACTGCCATCGTATTATTCTCGTCCACTTGATCCTTGATTTATGTTAGAAAAAGTAAAAAAAAAATTGGCCTAAATTTTTTATTTCCAGACAACAATTTGACTATTTCCACACCCCTATCCTGTGTTTTGTCTTGGAAAAGCTTCTTTAACTGGGAGTGGAGGAAGCACTCAGAATATGTATACAATTGGCAATGCTTTTCTGGGTTTTTGTCCATGGTGTTACTAGTCAATATCTAGTACTGTGATGTGATGAACCATCCTAATGTGTTTGTATGTTATCGTGGGTGATGTATATGCCGGAATAAAAGCTCAGGGAGGAATTGACAAGAGCGCTACTTGAAGCAAAGGATGGTAACATTGATGATAATGAGGGTGGTGGGATAGAGTCATTCAACCAGCTTGTCCAGGAAATGACATTAAAACAGCAAGACGTCAAGGCATTCGCATTCAGAACAAAAGCTATGGTACAATGCCCTCACTCTCACTAGTCACTTGCTATTTACACACTTCATTTTCATTCCTAGCGGTTTGTTTTGTTTCCTTTTCCACGTTATTGCTTGGTTTAGGCTGATGCCATGGTCTAGTCCAACCACATGGAGTGGTTGGTCCTAGACTTCAATTAATTCCACCTACCTCATCTAGGTTTATTGGGTCTGCTCAACTCTCGTGACCATTATGATCCTCATCTAATTATGTTAACAGGTGTTTAAAATTCCAAGCTTATAAACAACCAAATGGTTATATTGTTTTCTTATAGATTTGTTAATGGCATACTCCATGGCACTTACTACCATTACCAACTGCCCAGTTATCTATACCTACAATTGTTATTCAACTTGATACGCATTTGTAGTCATACTAGGCAATTCCCACCCAAGGGGTCCTTTTCTGAAGGCAGTACAGAGTGCTGTGCCATCATTATCTATGACCATTTTTCTTTAGTGAATCTGGAAATTAGTTGAGCAACCTTTTTTGGAGTAACTTCACTTCCTATGTTCTGATATGAAGCTACCTTTACTTGGGATTGCCAACTTTTGGACCACAGAACTACGGAAGCTGGCAAAATGACTTGACGTAGTTGCTGTCCAAATTTTGTCCACTGATTTCTAGCTGCAATTAGTTAGGTAAATGGAATTGTCCATGGTCAAAATTTGACTCGCAGTAAAATTCAAATGAAATGTTGAAAAACTTGCATTCTTTGGTAAAAAAGTTATCATAAGTTCATAACTTGTTCTTCAGAAAATCGTCAGAGACAAAGTGTGATAAGTAGCAACATATAGGGTCAAAAATCTGAATCTGAGTTGTAATTTATGAGTATGCTCTAAATAGGATTTGGTGTTAAATCAAAGTAGATTGTTGTTTTGGCTTGCTATCTAGTTGGATTTGATGCCAATTTTTAACTTCATTAGAACCAAACTAGAATGTAGTGGATACTGTAACAGGCGTAGTTTCAGTTGTACTAGAACCAAGCCATTAGGAAGTTAGGGCTGAAGTTTTGTGTTGAAACTATTCAAAGCATCTATTTGTACACAATACAGTATGGGAACTGAAATTTGCTTAACCCTTTTGTAAATATTCTAATATCTTTGCTTAAAGTGCAGCTATCAAAGATGGAACACAAGGTTCAGTCAGCCAGGCAGCGGGAGTCGATTTATTGGCATTTAGCTTCACATGGTGTGCCCAAGGGTGTTCATTGTCTTTGCCTCAAGTTAGCCGAAGAATATGCTGTAAATGCGATGGCTCGATCTCGTTTACCATCACCTGAATATGTCTCTCAACTTTCTGATCCCTCCTTTCACCATCTTGTTCTCCTATCAGATAATGTCCTCGCAGCTTCTGTTGTTGTCTCGTCTACAGTCCAAAATTCAGCCAACCCTGAAAAATTGATTTTTCATATAGTCACTGACAAGAAAACTTACACTCCAATGCATGCTTGGTTTGCAACTAATTCTATTAAATCAGCAGTGGTGGAAGTTAAAGGGTTACACCAATACGACTGGTCTCAGGAAGTAAATCTTGCAGTCAAAGATATGTTAGAGATCCACCGCTCAATCTGGAGACATTATTACAAAAATTTGAAAGAGCATGACTTTGAATTTGATGAAGAACATAAAAGATACCTTGAAGCTTTGAGTCCCAGCGGACTTTCCCTCATGAACCTTCTTCGAATTTATATCCCTGAGGTAATCACTCTATTGCTTTCGTAGATGTCCCTGATGGGATGAATGGCAGTAATGATAATCATCTAATTTCATTGACCACACAGCTGTTTCCAGATCTCAACAAGATAGTGTTCTTGGAGGATGATGTTGTAGTACAACATGACATATCGTCTTTGTGGGAATTGGATCTCAGTGGAAATGTTGTTGGTGCAGTTGTCAATTCATGGTGTGGTGAAAACTGCTGCCCAGGAAGAAAATACAAGGATTACTTCAACTTTTCACACCCTATCATTTCATCCAACTTTGTTCATGATCGTTGTGTGTGGCTGTATGGTGTAAATGTTTTTGACCTTGAAGCTTGGAGGAGGACCAATATAACACAGACTTACCATCAATGGTTAAAACGTGTAAGTATTTTCTCATATCATCTATTACCATGGAAACTGCTTGGAAGTTACTCACATGTTTTTTCTGCTAAAGTTTTTGTTAGATGGCATTATCCTCGTGTATCTTGGTAATTAACTAATTATTAGCTTCTAAGTTCTCATTTGTTAACAAGTTATTGCCACATTATATATTTTTTTGAGAATATTGCCTTATATTATTAAGAGTAATAAAAAAGCAAGAGGCAATGAAACTATCAAGAGCAGGGATTTGCTTCTCATGGCAAAAATGATCAATGTTGAAGTTTTCTATTTGGATTCACTTTACATATCTTCAAGAGTGAGTGTGCACTAGTAGACAAATATTTCAGGATTCTAGCTTCTCGTGATTGTGTATGATAGTACTACAAGTGGATCTTCTATTCATATTTCTCTGTCATCTATACATGCATTTCATCCTTGTCTGTTGCCATGATTCTAAAATCTTATTTGTGTTACAGAGCCAGCAATCTGGGTTGAGTTTGTGGTCTCCAGGAGTAAAACCACCCGCCTCAATTGCATTTGAGGGTCATGTGCATCCTATTGATCCATTGTGGCATGTGGCTGGGCTAGGTCATCGCTTCCCACAAGTTCCTCTAGAGATAGTGGAAGCTGCTGCAGTTATACATTTCAGTGGCCCAGCAAAGCCATGGCTTGAGATCGGGTCTCCAGAGGTACGAGGGTTGTGGAAGAGACATGTAAATTGTTCAAACAAGTTCATTAGGAGATGTAAAATCATGGAGTGAGGAGGACGAAGTCCTTCTTGCTCTCACATATTCATTTTGGGACAAAGCCAGATGAGGCATAGTTTGGGACCGGAGGGAAGAAGGTTTTGGCTTCAGCCTCTGCTTAATCACACTAAGCTTTAGACACCTGACATGGCTATTTCATGTCCATAATAGTCGATAGACGAAGGTACGCAGGCGATATACTACCATAGAATCAGAACATTCAGCCTTCATTATTGCATATAAGTGATATAAGTTTCATGGAAATGTATCTAACAGTTAATGCTGTAAATTTACCCAGGGTATTCAAATTGCTTAGCTCAAATCCACGGAACTGGTTAATAAGGCTTATTCATTTCTTGAGGTCCTAGGCATAACTCTTCTGTCTTTGATGTAGTCTGTTTCACTAAAACAGAAACTATATGGGCATATGTCAGCATTGCTCAATTTTGGAGTAATCTGATCGTTTTTTTCCTCGTTGGGGTGGATATTTGAGTCTGGTAGCTAGGGTGTGGTATCAGTCATATCTTGTTATCTTGTTATCTTGTTTCCAAATTCATCAGAGAAAGGGGCACAATCACGGGTACGATGGAGGCTTTGTCTGAGAATGAGAGAATGCGCAATCATGTGTTCTTCTATCATTCTCAAATAAAAACAATGCCGACGAAAACTTCAAACTTTCAATCAATAGAACTCAAAAAAAAAAAAAGAGGTTGCACTTGTGACAAGGAATACTTCATCAGTATAATTCTTGCATAAAACGTTAAAACAAAGGGCAAACAGATGTCCGAAAAGGATCATCAAAATGAGGACTAGTTGGGGACTATCTAACAACGAACTATTCGAAGTTACCTAAAATTCTTGAGCTTCAAAAGACTACTACACTGATAGGGTTCTGAGCTTTGCTCACACAACTACACAAACAGATATCAATTATTTTCATACTGCTGTGTCAATGAATTATGAATATGTGAGACAAGGAAAAGGCTCAGAAGAACAGCTCATGTGAGAGATGATTGAGATTGAATGGCCAATATTGGGTTATTTTTTATGATGTTTAACATATAAGCCCTACCAAGCAACATATCCACCTCCCTTGGTTCCCTGGGCATCAGGCAATTATACAAATTCCATTTTCCCACAAACTGGAAAATGTTTATGATCTTTTGTCTGTGTTTATGTATCTATATATGTATCAATATGTGTGTGCAAAAGCTAAAAAAAACACACTTTTTTTTTTCTGGATTTACTTAAACTCTAGAATAATAGACATAGCATTGAGAGCTTTTTTAATTAAACTCTAGAATAATCAACTATGTCTATTATTTCCTTCAATGCTATCTAACAGTTGAGCATAAAATTTGGGTGAGAAATCGAATTAACTATTATGGTGTCATAGAATACGGATACACATCATAAAAGAGAAGTTGTAGTTCACAGTTACAAGGAGTGCCTAGCTAGTTCATACGGAATGATGAATCGACTTCATGCTAGTCATGAATATTTTACAAATGAACTGATTGTTACACATTTATAAACAGAAGTCAATCTGAAAAATTTCAAGAAACAGAAATGATGAAATGAATCACCAGATTGCCTTCTAGCATTGCTCATCTGTACTTTTATTTAGGAGAAGAGGCGGAATAAATCACCAGACTTGTCGCATTTCAACTGTTATATCCAAAGAAATCAAAGTAAGGAGATCAGAACTTATTGGTGTCTGAGTTTCGGAATTAGACATTGGGCGTTTTAGTTTCATTGGATGATGCATGCATATGTTGAATGTTAGGAAATCTTACACAAGTTGGAGAGGTGTCTGGTTCTGCCCTTGGCGATTGTAATTGTGAGTGGACTCGAGGATCACAGGGAGAAAGCTCCTATCATATGATTGAGGAGGAGGCATTGGTTGCTCATACGCGGACGATGTTCCTGGCAGCATATTTGCTTGCTGCTGCTGTGCCCTATCATTTTCAGCAATCTGTACCATGCAATGAAACATAAACAATCATATTAGTAATGTAGTAAGACTCTTGATTAAGTCAAATTTTAAGGCTTAATCCTAGACGCAATCAAGAAAGACCTTTGCTCTCAGAAAATTGTTATGATTCTGCAGCTCGATCTCCTGCACAATGTGCACACATTGTCTTCGGTTAAGTTGGTTCATAAGTTAAAAAACTACAGAGATATCAATCTGACAAAAGTAATATGAATAATGCAATCAATTTGCTCTGAGTGAATTTTAGCATTAAGGCCAACTTCTAGAAATGTTGTCCATGCCTAGGGCAACTTGGTTCAATGATCAGTCATATGCCTCAAAGGGTTTAAAATGACAACCTACAAGTGTAAGAATGTGTGATCACCGGTACCACAGAGGTAAGGACAACCTAGAAACTAGCTTGGAACATTTTGCATCACATGCTGCTGCGTACCAAACAATTCAGAGTTAGCTATGCAGCCACTTGAGTAACCAATATGGCTTAATGTCAGGATATTGAGGATTTATATTGATATGTTGCATATTATTTAACCTCAAGTAGTGTTCCCTTATTAGATATTTGGCATGTAATTACATGCCAAATAGAGAAACAAGAGATAGATTATAATCTACGGCACTAGACTGTGAAACTGCATGATCAGCCACATATATCTAGACTGTTTGGTATATATGTTTGGTAAGAGAAATCTTTCTGTATAACATAAATAGGATATCTTGATGAATTTTCTGCTAATATTATCTAATGAATGAGAGTAAACATTCTTCTACATTAAAAACCTTTCTCAATTGATGTTTCGTATATATACTAGGGAGATATATGCTAACAGGCACCAAATAGTTAGAACTTGATGAATCACACGAGCATTGTGTATAGCTAGACTGAGAACAGGAAAGAATAGAGAAAGAAGAGATAGTTACCCTCTTTTGCATATATTCGATTTCAGCAAACAGCATTTCATTCTGCAGGAGGCATATATACATTGGCAAATGTCAGTTGAGATTCTGAGTACATATCAATGAGATGTGAAATTAATAAATAAATATGTTCCAGAAAGGAAAGTTCACTCAGTACCTTCTTGGATCTTATTCTGCTGATCCCTTTCTCCAATTTTCCTTCAAGATTCTTGAGTTCCTTGACGGTCAAAGTGCTAAGAGCTTCCCCCAGTATATTCCTGCAGACACCAAATATACATATCAAATCATCTTATATATGCCTCCAGAGATATTAGCTAGACAGATAAATTCCTCAATGTAAATTCCTCAATGTAAAGTTGGTAGTTGGTAGTTTACCTGTTTGAATTCTGAATTTCTCTGATCTGTCTTCTTAGTTTGGATGCTTCTTGCTGATAATACTGAGGCCACGAATGTAGTTATAGCATGATTCAAACTCATAATGGGTGCATAGATTGATCAAAACATAAATTCTGTAAAGCCATTAGTTCCAACTTCCAAGCCTTTTCTGAAGTATCTGGACGTTGGAAAGGGGTACTGCTCGATCTATCAAATCATACTAAATGTAACAGCTAGCAGACTGTCGCGCATAAAGATTTTATATCACTTTAAACTAATGAATGGTCTGGAATTACAAGAACACAGGAGGTGTACTCGCTAGCAACAAGTTAGGTTTGAGTGTTTGACAGAAGAGTTATCAATGGAAACTTGACAGATGACATGTGCTATGGAATAATTCAATGTCTGTACAAAAATTAAAGGTATACTTTCAAGCCAACATAATCAGAACTACTGCATATTATGGTAGGAAAACATATAACATGTAAATGCTAAAAGTGCAAGCGGGTTGCGAGTCATAGGATTTTGCATGTATAACAACAACAGACTTTTCCAGCTGAACCAACTTCTCACTCCTCTACTATGCTTCTCTTCGACCAAAAAAAGAATACTATGCTTCCATTTTATGCTCAACTTAATCCAAAGGAAGCTAATCAATCAATAGAAATGTTCAAAATGAAATTAAACGTTTTAGAAGATTCTAAAACTAGCTCTTCATGTCTTGCAAAACAAAATGACAGTACAGAGGTTATTTCATACTCATAGCACTTTGAATATGTATGTGGTGTGAATCAATCAGACTATATGTCTATATATCTTAAGCCTTTTCCTTTTCTATATGGAGTTCCCAGGAATCAAAACTAATGTGCATACTATACTATACCACCACACCCATAGTTTATGCACAACCTTTGCGCCTTGGTTCTTTTTGGTTCAAGAGTCCAAAATGGGTCCAATTTTAGACTAGTTCGATCTTATAGGAATAAGTTTATAGGGATCATCTGTGTACAGGTACAAAATGATGTCATATCACTCAGATTCTTAATTAGGGTTTGCATTCTACGTATATGAATTAAAAGTTTCCTTTTGTTAAGCATATATGCAACAAATATGAGCATATTTCCAAAACAAATATGAGTACCTTTTTCCATGCATAATCTAAATAGGCTTACCTGAACATTAGCCTCAGTAACAGATCCAGTGTTTGAAGAATCACATGCTTTCTTGTACCTTTCGATTGTTGCTCTAACACTGCAACACCAAAACCAAAAGTTCAAAACTTTGTAAATACTGATATAGAAAAAAGTTACAAAATTAGCTAGGTAGGGAAAATACAATATGATGAAATTACGGAAGTGTAAATATTGCACAAATTGCATAATCGAATAGCAATGGCGTTAAATCTTAATGGTCATTAGATGACACATAATCTTTGTTAAACCCTCGAAGGGGATATGAATCATAAGAGATAGCCGCCTAGATGATTCCCCTACCTATATCACAATACAACACATCTATCCAGCCAAAGAATGCCCTAGCAATTCTCTCTTTGAGCAATTCTTAAATGCACGCAATGGTGGGATTTTGTTGATTCTTGAAGATCAGTTTCTTGCTTTGGCGTGAGGTAAGATCTCTCTAACTGTTTACATATTTTAGATGCAAAGATCCAAAAACTTGAGAAAGCATCATACATACTTCCAGTGGGAATGAAAGAGATTACGATAGAAAGAGATTAAGAAGGAAATTAAGCACCATTACAGCCACGGTACAACTGCAGAATGACTACTCAGTTGTAAAGTAACCAAGTGATGAGTAGATTGTATTAAATGATTCATATATAGATTCATACACAGTACTATTTGATTATGATGTACCAACTAAGGTAGATTATATGTGAAGCACTAGTAGTCTAGTACTCTTTATTCAGAGAATACTGTGACAGCCATGGTAAAGAGAGTTAGGATTCTTTCTCCAACTAAAGAACATACATTACCCTCATATACTCAAAAATGTTACAAACTTCGATTGAAAAGGGCAACATATTGAAACACCAAAAAAAAAAAAAAAAAAAAAACTGCAGCCAATCAACAAATCCAACCTTATACAGTGTCTGTGGAGCCTCTTCTAGTATAATTTTTTTCCCACTACTTAGTTAAACTGCAAAACACCTGAGCTTATTACCTATTAGCTTTGACATTAGTGGCATTTGTTTTTTGTAGGAGTGAGATATCAACCTTATATATGTTCATTCAAATCGTAAGTACTAAAAACTTATAATGTTACAGGACATCAGCCCAAAAATCATTTCAAAATGTATCAAAAGTTCTCAAAGAATAGTGTCATAAAACATGAAAATTGATTAGAGGGGTGCCCTAGACTTGGCTCCGCAGAGTTAATATATAGCATAGTTTGATGTTGTATCACATAGAACAGAACCAAACAAAGCATTTACTACCTTAAATTTCCCGAGACAGTGATTGGTTATCTCTGCCATGCTGGCAGAAAACCCTAATCTATGATTGGCTGCCCTTTTTCCAGTCTCTACATCATCGACACGTGTCGAGAACCCATTACTCACAGTGTAATACCCTAATGATACACTCGATGGTCTAAAACCCTCGTAAGATCCTTTAAACATTTCCCAGCTCCCATTTTTTATTAAAAGATTCTGAGAAGAATTTATTTCATTTGTATCTCTGCAATCTCTGAGGCACTGGGCAGCCATTTTTAGATGTTTCTTCTCAGACTCACCCTCTCCATTTACCAAAAAGAGCCTGAACTGTGAAAGAAACCCTCAGCTCTCATTGGCTCGTACCCAATTGCCCATTCCTCAGTCCTTTCAACTTTAATCAAACTTTTCTTGGAGTATATGCGAGTTTTCAAAATCCCATCAGAGTTTTAGGTAAATTGCTCCATGAGATCGAAAGCATAAGATTAAAGCACAGGAAGGATGGAGGTGAAGTTAAAAAGGAATCATGACACCAGCTTCTTTTGTCCAGACTGAAGAACAGAAACATCATATCACGTACAGTGACGTGACTAATTAAAGATTCGTATGTTGTTGCTCAAGAAAAGAAACAAGCACCGCTTAGCTAGCTAGCTCACGTACACAAGAAGTCCTAAGCACATGATTCTCACTCAGGGTTCAATAGGGGTAAGTTGGTGATCAAGTAACCCCTACTGTATTCTTGGGTTTTCAAAACCCTAATCAAACAAAGATCTAAACTTTGGTGCTTGAAGACTAAAGACAGATTTGTGACAAGTTTTGAAGAATTCGATCCCATTTGAGCTTTGTGCTGGTAATCACCAGTATGATAGTTCTTTTCTTCTGATATGTTGAAGAACTGAGTAATTTAGTAAAGACAAAACTTTGGCATCTATTAGCTAGGCTATGAACCTATGTCCCGGATCTGCATACATACTCATTGAAGAAGTTTTATGATATTCTGGATGATTTCTCAAGTACCTAGCTAGCTATTTGACTTTTGAAACCCTAGCTAACAAGACCTAAAGCCTCCTCCTTATGCTCCTGGAAAAGGGCAAAAGGGAAGAATTTCTAGAAACCCATAACCAGATCAAGGTTTGAATTGAATCAGTTCTGGTTATAAACTTGATTAGTAGTAATGGGTCTGTATTAGATTTTACCTTTACTGTTTAGCGTGGCTGATATATTGTTTCAAAGGAAGCGTCAAGAGATGATAAGGGAGCTAGACAGCTTTATGCAGAGTCAAGACTTTTCATTGACTGATACACGACATGTGAAGAGAGAGAGAGAGAGAGAAAGAGAGAGGAAAATAGCAAGTTTTGCAGCAATGGAGATTCAAGGAAGCTAATCTAGCAGACCTGCAAATCTTTGGAAACCTAAGCTGAGTTTGCTCTCAGACAACAGCTACTCCTATTACTAATACACAACAGCCACTTCTCTTTCTATTTCTTACCATCAGATCTGCTATCCCAGTCAAACAAGAACTAGAAGAGAAGAAACAGAATAAAGAAACCATAAGCAAAAAATACCCAAAAAGATCTAATCTTGATAGGTTGATAAGTGAAATACTCCTCAAAGCTCGTAAAGGATAGCAAACAAAAAGAAGAAAATAGTGTCTTAGACATATATTATTCTTAGGGCCACACTTCAGTACTCAATCCTCATGACCCTATACCCAGAATAAGCAAGACAATTTTAACTCTCATGTACTCATAGTCTCATAGTTTTATGATCTTTGTACTTTTAAATAAATTTCAAAGAAACAACCTTTGGAGGCTAGTCTGAATTGGAGCAACGAAAGAAAACAAGAGGGGTTGAAACAAAACACAAGATCAAAAGAAAAGACTTAAACCTGTTGTTAGCATATTCATAGAGGCGCCCCCGGGTGGAGAACACAATAAGAGCAACTTCAGCATCACAAAGAACAGAAAGTTCATAAGCTTTCTTAAGCAAACCGTTGCGGCGCTTGCAGAATGTGACTTGCCGATTAGTAGTGTTTTCAATCCTCTTGATCTCAATTTTCCCTCTTCCCAATTTCTTTTGGGAAGAGCTCTCAGGATCATCAGCTGGTGTGATTTGTTTTGGGAACTCCATGATAATTTGCGAAGATGATCAAAAAATGGTAAAAACTACCCCAAATTGAATATCCTTAGTTCATATCTGTGTGGCAAAAGAAAAAGCCTAAATGTGATCACAACCATATAACAATAAAGGAACACAAAACATTAAGTTGATCCTTTGCGTATGAGCTTTTTTTGAACCCACTAGCCAAAAGTAGGAGTAGGAATGAAATGTAGGAGGATGAAAGAAGAAATTACTTGTAGAGTTGAGTCTCTCCTTTGGTTCTTTGTTTTGGTGAGCAACAAGAACTAGAGTTTGCAGAAGTGGAAATAGTTTGGTTCAGCAGATGGATATTTATGGACAGAAAATAGACCTCTCAACCAGGACCCAATTGACACACAATTTTTGTTGTTGTTGCTTTTGGTTGGGTCTAGAATACTATATATGTCTCTCTAGCTAGGTTAGTAATGGGGAGGAGTAGAACTATAGAGAAAGATTATGGAGCTCTATAGCTTGAGGAGCTCATTACTTTCATGCTCCATTAACCATCCATTTCTTCATGTATGGGGAAAAGGGATGGTGATGTTAAAAATAAAATAAAATTGAGGGCATTTTAGAGAGTGACTTCCTATTAAGTTGCAATGATGATGAACTCAATAAGAGATTGAAATGGGACCCATGTCAATTAGCAACACAACTCATATTCTAGAGCTTCAATACAAAACGAAGAAAAGAAATTACAGAGATCACCAGAATATCAAAAGAGAGAGATCATGGTGACAATATAAGAGAAAAAAACAAAATGAGAGGACCTCTCCCATGTTAGTTGCTTGTTGGATTTTGGCTTGGCTTTTATTCTAGATTTGTTTCTGACCTCATAACAACTGCAGGTTTAAAGTTTCCATCACCATTACATCTCTCTCTCACTCGCTCTTGCATTATTACAAGTTTACAACAGATAGTTACATGCTAGAGTATTGAGGCAAGAGTGAAGGAGATTCCCATGTGATGCACTCCTGTTAACTGCTTCATCACAATCCCCTTGTTTTGAGCTCAATTTGGATAAGAATATATGGAATAAACCCATTTGCTTCATTGTGTTACGTCCATTTACCCTTCACTTGATGAAGAACATTTCTAGTAAATCCCTCAACTCTGATATAGATTTGATGTTCCCAAACCCTGCTTGTCATCACTTGACCAAAATGAATTTAGTTAGTACTTCCATTGGTTTTACAAGTGCACGTTTAGTGAAAAAAATGAGTTAGGATCGATTAGGATACCACACAAGTAACATTATATATATTGTACCAAGTCTTTTACCAAATCGATAACTCAATTAAGATCAGTACCTAAGTTAACCAACGGATATATAGATTCCTAAAGAGAGACTGTACACACAAACTTTTCCGGTAATGGAAAAACAGGTCACTAATTCGATCGCATATGTAAGGAGAGTGTTGAAAAGTAAATGCTTTGAATCACTAACAAAGAACTCCCACATTGTTCATTTGGTTGGCAAATTGCTTAATACACTTGTGAGTGTGTGTGAGTGTACATGACCACATACCTAACAGCTGAAACTTAGGTTGAAATGTCTCATCTCCATTGTATAGCCATGCCAGCAAGACCATCCATCTCTACGATGCCGAATTTCATAGGATACCATGTCTTGTACAAATAGATGGCCGGACCTTATAGTCTTCGATCAATTAATCAGATCTGCTTTGATTTGATAGACTGATGAGTAGGCACTCCATATGATAACAGACATGAATTTGATGTCCCCCTCTTGTAGCATTAGCCCCCTAAGAGAAGTGATCTATCTCATCTGATGATTTGATAGACCGTATATACATAAGAAGTCCTCTATTTGGACCCTTTGCAAATGTCATAACAGAGAACGAAATAAAAATAAGAAAGGAAAAGACTCGTATATTATGGAATCCAATATGAAATTTGTTACGTTTAAGTTCGCTAGTACAAGTCATCATGTGATATTAGTGTACGTCGTTACATCATTGATATATGTCGAGTTTATCTTCATAGCTAAAGGATGTGACCGACGGAAATGGAAGAGGGGATGGCATCGATGAATCGAGGCAAAATTACACTATATATGAGCTGGTTGTATTCTATCGACATGTCATAATACATTTACATAAACTACCGATTGCGTGACTGTAAAACCACATCCATACGTTGATTTTAGGGTTTTTGAACACCGATCACTATGCTCGATGAATAAGCACTGGTTCCGTACTAGCTAGCTAGCTTGGTGAACCATTTTAAGAAATTTCTTGAAGACTTTGCATTACCAATATATATTTGAGCCAATCCAAACCTAGACAAGTCATACGTACATAAAGACGAAAAAAGAAAGCTTTTTGATAAACGAGTAATTGGTTAGGCAACCATAACTTTCCTAGTTGAATGCCTATTGAACCCAAGGTGGCTAGGATTATGCAAAAGAGGAGCCACGATTATGGAGACGTTAAACATATCGATTTCCTTTTACAATAACTTTTTATTTGATTTGTAACGCTAATGTAGATATGCGATTCTGAAATTGATATATTTATAATAACAAGAGCATATATCGTACGTCAGAAACTAGAAAATCTCCAAACCAACCTTATTCCTATAGTCCTGTTCAAACTCAGAGGATCGATGTTTTTGATCTTTATGGATCCGGAGACATATCATGAAAGTAAGGCCAGTGATATTACGTCTCTATGTTCTCTATGTGAATTGCATGCATGCCTGTATGATTGAAGTGGTATAAACTTGGAGATAACCTTACACTGATTTTGTGCAACCCCATAAAAAAATAAAAAAAAAAAGAGAAAAGAAAAAGAGGTGAGAAATGAGTCATTACTTAATTTCTTAGACTATTGAGACCTATTTGTGAGTACCAGTCTTGTCTCAAATGATGTCAGTTGTTTTGCGCTCTTATTTGTAAATACCAACCTTGTCCCAAACGATGTTTGCTGTCCAATTTACCAAAACATTATAAGGAAACTTTATTTTGATCTCCACGACAGTATCAAATGAATAGCTTTTAAAAAAAAGTTTAGCCGGCGAACCTAATAAAACTTGCATAATGTTCGCTTTTGCGTAGACTGTGGGTCACACAACTTCTTACATGAACCATATGTAGAGCTTATGGAAAAGCAAAAGCAATTACTGTTTAAGTACCAGATTTAAACATAAGATATTTCCATTGAGAAACCAGTTACAAGATCTTGTATGTGTAGTTGGTCAACAATCTAGAAAGGTGTGATGACCCAATCTCTTAGCAAGAGAAATTTGGAAAATGACCAAATTTTGGTCACCAAATTGAAAATTAACCATGTTATTTTTACTCATTGAAATCTAACCAATTTCAGAGTGAATTAGACTATAATACCTTTGAAAACAATTAAAATTTCAGAAAGCCCATATCTTGTTGCGTGGTGTTCTTCCTTCACTTTCCAAGTCATTTTCAGAAACCAACACCAGTCTGGTGTTTAGTTTGTCCACACTTGCAAATGTTTGGTCGAAAGCAAGGTTCAATATAGAAGCGTTAGTTTGGCCTAGGCTCGTACTGATTTTGATACGTAATCTAGATCTCCAAGAGCTTTCTTTCCTACCTACTCGATGTCTGAGTTTCTAATCCAATTTTGTGCTACCAAAAGCTTTAGGCTTTCTGCAAACTGAGAGTTTTGTTTATATAAGTGTAGGATCCCAATAATCTTCTAACTTAATTTCTCAAACCCTTTTAATTTTGTTTTAATATATGATTAGGTTTTTATGAAGTTTCGAAAAAAAAATTTGTGAGAGTAACTGTTAAAGATCCATTTTTTGTGTGTAGTCTTGAATCTTTGAGGTATGTGGAATTTTTGAATTGTACCTTGTAATTTGATAGAAAGGTTGTGACTTTCTGTACTGGGTGGACTGATGATGTTGTATTCTTGTTTCCATATGCTAAACAATGGTCTCACGCATACTTATTCTTAGAAGCATAAGGAATCAAAGTCATTAAGGGTGAAACAGACTTTATGTTCTTCCATATGGTTACTTTTCAATTCTTTTACAAAACAAGGTCAAAAATCAATTTTGTAACCAAAATATGGTTATTTCTGAAAATTTCTCGATTAGCAAGTTAAATGAAAATATCATGTATGAACCATGACACAACCAAATTACCAAAATTGCAGAAGTTTTGACCAAGTGCAAGAAGTCATAGTAACAATGTTCTTAATCTTCTTTCAAAATTAGTGTAACAAAGTTTGACAAAAAGGGTGTGGAATATCAGAAAAGAAGAAGCATCATCCATAGAAAATATATGCAGAACATCCCCCATGTCAATTTAGGTGCAAGTTGTGGGCAAAAGCAAAAGTTGACACAAAACTGAATAGGATGCATTGCTAAATAGTATGATGTTTTGCTTTCTTTTGGGATTAGAAAGAAAAAAGAGGGAAGGATACCCAATTTGAAGTACAATGCCAAGATGCATATATTGCAAAAGATAAATGGTATATGTTAGTCACTATGAACTGGTTTGATGGACCACATCAATGATGTTGCATTTGAACTTGGGAATGATGGTGAAAGAGGTCTGTTGTCAATGCTATCACCTAATGCCATAAATGCCACATATCCTGTCACAATCCTAGAACATAATAATTACAAGGAATTGGAATGCTTGCAGTGTAATCCAATATGTGACAAGAACTTGCAAGGACTGTGGTGATTTTCTGTAGTTTTGAAAATCTCCTTGGTGTAAATATAGTATGTGATGCACCTCAAATCTCATGAGTTGGGTTTGAATTTTGAATATCCTACAAGGTTAAGAACTTAAGCATGCTGCTTTCAGTAATAGGCAAAAAGTAGAAAACTAGCTGAAAAATTGGTGATTTTATAACTCTTATTGGGGTTTGTTTAGTACTTCAAGCTGATCCATATCACAATTCTAATGAACTTTGAGACTTTGAGGTTTTATGTAAGTGCTATAGCTGGGTATCTTCGGTTAAAGTTCAATTTGGACCAGAAGCTAGCTTTTCTGTCTCAAAACAATTCAAATGGAAATGAGGAACAGGGAGAGCTGGAAATTATTAGAATTTCCTGATGCAAAAGGGTTGAATAGTGTCTCCAGCTTTGAGTCCTATATGTAATCATCGGAATCTCCCTTAATATGTTCTATGAACTATGCTTAGTTTGATTTGTAGTATTGGTTGAGCTGGGTTTTCCTCTCTCTTATGGTTATAATTCAATCAGGAAATTTCCAACTCCTTTCTCTTATACTTGAGTTAGGACCTCCAGATGTTTTATTTTCCCCCATCTGCATTATGCTGGTTGGTTTGTACTTTGTACTGCTTTGAAGAGTGTTTCAATTCTTTGATTCAATAAATAAACTAGGCAAACATGCCATTTCGCTCACTTTTCTCTTCTTGGCTTATAATGAAAGCAAACAATTTTCCAAAAGTATTGTCAGGAATCAGAATCCTTCTCAAAATATCCCATTTCTTTAGCCAGAAGTTCAATCGTACAAAAAGTATAAAAACTGAAAAGAACTTTAGCAGAAACAATTGCACTGGGTTTATGCTCCCTCCCTTTGAATCACCAGCTTCTACTTCTCCTTTAGCCTTTGGGCTAAGTATTTAACACTTAACCCTCCATGTTACATGGGTCGAAAAGTCGAAAACCTACTGAATTCCCACATTAAAATCAAAACTGGAATGAAGACAAACAGAATTGACTTCACAATTTTCACCCACATACGGGATTAATGTGGCTTCTGGGAATTAAAAACGAATGATACTATAATCAAAATAAACAAAGAACCAAGACTGAGCTAAATTAGCTTTCTAGTTCACTGCGTATCCAGTCTTGTGCGCACATCAATGCTTGGATAGTAGCAGGTTTCAGTGAACTCCAATCACGATCAAGCACTCTTCCTCTGGTGTTAAATGCCGAATCTAATGAAGCTTTGGACATAGGCATTCCCAACACATTGCGTGCCATCATAGATAGAATAGGATACCTAGGAGTGTGAACTTTCCACCAGTTTAATACGTCAAATCCAGGGGCATTACGAGGAAAAAGAGGTTCCTCCAAGTACTTGTCCAAATCTGACTTCAAGCCTTCACTTTGAGTAGTTTCCTGCAAATAAGTATCAAAGCCAGTCAGCCTATCCCGAGAGTCCCTTCCAGAACTAGGCATACGAGGACCACCGCCTACTTGCCAAGCCAACCCTTGATCCAAGGAAGCTAAGCTGATGGAATGTTCGTCATAGAGCTCTTTGACACAATCATGAACATCAGAAATCCGGCCTGGGGCAACACTACCAAAAATTTGTGCATAATTAAACTCTACCAATTTCATCTTAAACCGTGGATCTAACACAGCCGCAACTGCTAAACCCAAGCTGCATCTCTGCCAATATTCTTCAAATTTGCTTCTCATCTTAAAAGCCAAAGAACTAATATAATCATCTGGATTCTTGCACCACTCTTTCAGCTGCTCGTATAAACTACAGATCTCATGGAAATATAGATTTGCAGTTGGAGACTTGAATCTTGTAAAAGCATTTGTCATCTCAACAAAGTGCTTCAAG
This sequence comes from Fragaria iinumae, assembly GCA_009720345.1. NCBI lineage: Eukaryota > Viridiplantae > Streptophyta > Magnoliopsida > Rosales > Rosaceae > Fragaria > Fragaria iinumae. Next base: position 33,586,077 of record CM019122.1, on the reverse strand, counting down.
TAGCTAGTAATGACAGTAGCTCTATCCCATTCAATATCAGATGGGCACATTGTGTAGACAGGGTCATTCTCTTGCAACAGAGCAAATACAGCTCTGTACTCCAACGCAATCTCAACCATAGCATATGTAGAGTTCCATTGCAATGGATTATCTAGACCTATGCACCTCTCAACCTGGATTCCAACTTCCTGAGCTATCTCATCAAATTTCGATTGTATTGCTTGCGAACTTTTGACATAACGTATACTTCCTCGAATCTTAGCAGTCATCTCACCTAGAGCTTCAAGAGTATCCTGAACCATCATATTGATAACATTTGCTGCACAGCGTACATCAAATAATTGGCCATTGCAATAAAGGAACTTGTTTTGGGACTGCCTGTCTCTGATTTTTAGGGCTATGTTGTCATTGGTGGAAAAGCTATCAAATGTCATGGAGAACAACTTGCGGTCGATATCCCAATCCATAAGAGATCTTATGATTATTTCTGAAAGCATGTCTTCTGTATGAGAAGAGTCAACCATAATGAAACTTAAAATCTTCTTATTCAACTGCCAAGATTCATCAATATAGTGTGCAGTCAAACTCAAGAACTCAGAACCACCAAAAGAGGCCCACATATCAGCCGTAAGGCTGATCTTACCAGGCAATTTATCCAAGACTTCACTCACTTTTTGCTTCTCTTTGGCGTAGATCTCCATACAGTCAGCCTCCACCCCTTCAGAAGTCACAAGCTCAAAGAATGGCTGTAGATTTTTGACAAATACTCTGAATCCAACCTGCTCAACCATAGACAATGGATAGCCATGCAAAATTATCATTCGAGCAAGATCAAATCTACTTCTGGTTTGATTAAAGTTACTACTCCCATAGTTACTGATGTCATCTTTTGTTTGCCCTTGCTCAAACCTAATATTCACAAGATTAATAACTTCATCTGTTTTCTGTTCTTGATCAAAATTTGCAATAGTAAGAGCTCCTTCCTTCTTCTTATCTCTTGCTGTATAGATTTGAGGTAGGTTAGCTCTTCTCTGACACCTTATCAAATGATTCCTCAAATGTGATGTCCCGCTAGTACTTGATCCACTGAGTTTCTTTTTACAATGTCTACAAACAGCAATACAGGAGTCACCTTTTTTAATCCTATCAAAGTCATTCCACACAACAGACTTTAATCGGGTTGACTTGACAATCACAGCATCTGACATATCCATTGCATTGACCTAGTAATTCAACAGTATCTGCACATAACAAACATGCACACACAATCATTAATAATGATCATGGACCCAAAAAAAGGATAAAAGAATGCAGCTAAGGACTAAAGCAAACTTGGGCATGCACAAACAGGACACAAGGACATGACTGCCCTGTACAGTTCAAAACAATATAGAGAAACGAAAATAACAAGGATCTCACAAAGCTGAACGCCAACTTTCTTGTTATCTATTCAGTTATACAGCACAATCAACTTTTTCTACTAAATCTGGTACCAGCTAATCCAAAATATAGCTACTTCCTATAATCCAACCGACAACTGAAAACTAACCATCCAAAACCCCTAAACTCACTCATGCAGACAGCTAAAGGAACACATATCCTGAACTCCATGAGAGTCTAATCCAGATCCAGCAAGACTGGTTACATCAAGCCTACTCACTAATCCTCGCGTGCCCAACAAAATGTCAATCACATTAGACGTAATGTGATTGAATTATGAGATGTTAATTTACAAGACTAAAACTGCTGGATTGTGGTGCAAACAGACGCTATAGTAGTATAGTCAGACCGGAGGATACAGTTTGCAAAACATGAAGTAACAAATTTCTCAAATACTAACAGCACTCGGTTAGCAAAACCGCATGAAAACATGTGAAAAGAAAAGGCACTTGACAGAATGGAGCAATGCATAGTTTCTCAATACAGATAAAACCAGTTCTTATACAGGTTACAATACAACAACCCACCACACACATGTCGAAACTAAAATGCACATAATCTATACATAACAAACACACAACTACCAGTTGGGTTCCTACAACACAGACTGCAACGCAGACAAACCCAATACTACAAGAATGCATAATGGGTTTTCTCACAACATAAGTATATATACTCAGAGCCACTGCAAAAACGAAGAAACATGATGAAATTGAAAATCAAAGTTTATATGAAAAGATAAAAAGGAGGCAGCTTTATCATCTTGAACGCAAAAGAAAGAGAATTGAAGACACGATAACAAACGAAACCGGCCCGGAGATTCGACCCGAGAATTGGACCCGGGTCAGAGTCCAGAACAGCGAAAGAGGCGAAATTGATTTTAAAAAGAAGAGCACCTCGAGCTCGCCGGATCTAGGTAAAGCGGCCAAGACCCGCCTGACCCAACCGACTCGAATCGGGTCGGAACCCACCGGGTCAAAGCGGCCCACTTGGTGGTTCTCGGATCGGAATCGGAGCATTATAAATAAAAGCAAAACATATAATCCAAAAGGAACACAGAGACAGAGAGAGAGTAAAAGCCCCAACTACCATTCGGAGTCGGAGTCGGAGCACCGGGAGGGTAAAAATTCTAGGGTTTCAGACCCGATATAAAATAATCCAATAAAACTCAATTAACCGAAATTGATATAAAATTGAGAAACGAGAGAAGAAGGAGATTAGGGTTTCGAGACGTACGGTGGCCGGAGAAGCAGAGCCGGAGGCGAATTTGCGAGGGTGGCGAAGCGGATTGGGGCTAGGGTTTGAGGGCGTTTGAGAATTCAGAGAGAGAAAGAGAGTGAGATAGAGAGAGTGGCAGTCGGGGTAAATACGGAAGAGGAACCAATTTGGTAAGGAAGGCGCGCAACGGAGGGGGATTGTATCGTTTAATTACTATTTTACCCCTCTCTCCTCAAGAGATGATAAGCAAATGTCTTAATAGACCCAACCAATTTTTACACCCAACAAAATAATATAACTTTCCAATAGTACCATTTATTAAACCTAGCAGAAGCCAGCAGAAAAACAAACATTGAATTCAATCAATTCATACAATTGAATAAGCATTAAAGGAGAATCAATAACTGAATTTTGCATTCCCAATATGATTAAGAGCCTCTGAGGGCTCCTTTCATTTCTATATGGAAGATGATTTCGTGTCCTTTTGCAACAAATCTTCCTCACGAATCTTGGGCTTGTGTTGGGGTTTGAATTTGTAGACCAAGTCTTTTCAGCCGATTTGTTTCAAATCATAAGGAGGCAACAACGCCTCATTACCTCAATGTTAGACAACAATTGACCAGATTACTCTTCTTAGATTGAATTTGCTGCATCATCATCGTGCTTTATCTTTTACATTAAGTTCAATATAAAAGTAACCAACCAAAAGTTGAAAACCACCTGACCAACCAAAAGTTCAAAACCACCTGATCATCTCAGACACTTCAGGATCACAACATAAAAAGCACAAAGAAAAAACTCAATTCAGTATAAACTCATATCCAGTCTTAATACTCTCGAAGCTAATCGTGTTTTGAAACCCCGCAATAACGCAGCAGTAGCCGTTCTTCTATAAACAAATGTGTTTTTCTAGGTGTGGATATTGATGGGTTGATAGAGTGAGGGTATTATTGGAAAGTTGCTAGGTGTAATTAAAAATTATATTATTTAGCTGGGTGTAGAAAGTTTGATAGGTTTATATAGCAATTTGCTGGGTACATTTAGCAACATCCTAACGTTACTCCATACAATTTTATGGGGTTAGGTTTATTAGTGAAAATTAAGTACTGTCCAGTAAACAAAAGTTATCTCTTTCGAACAATTTTTACTCCACATACGTTTATTTGTTTGTTTATTTTTTATTTTTGAATACAAGGGCTAAGGGCTAAACGGTAACCCTCACGCCATAATCATTAATGAAACTTCATAATAGAGGGGGGACGTTGTGCCTAAACCCCATACTGTAAGAACACCCTAAATTAACATTAGACATGTCTATAAAATCTATGCATTCTATAAGCACCATTTAGCAAAGAGTGTATCATTAGCTACTTCATTTGCTTTAAAATTTTGACGACATACCGGAAAAATACCGCTCATGCAGAGCCATAAATTACAATATCTATCAGCTTTCCGACTATGATGTTGAATAATCAGTGACCCCAAGTTTCATCTTATCACCAAGAGACAGCGACAATTTGACAAAATAAGGAACTTGCCGTCTCATTAGGACAAACATGGTACGCAGCGTGCGTTTTCCAGGACATAACCCACCAGTATCCAAAATCACTGGAAAACAATAAACCAAAAACCAAAAGGAGCAACTACTACTTCCAAGACTAACCAAGATAAAACTAACAAAATAAAAGACTTGATAAAAAACATAGTAAATACCAAAATTGGGCTTGTAGCCCAAATCAAGGCCATGAGGCCCAAAGCAAGAGAGAGGTCCATCGGCCCATCAACTCTGGCCCACGTCAGCAGCTGCATCACCTCACCGCCGTCGAGCCCACCATATCACCACCAGCCTTCGGTCTTTGGTCGATCACCGTCGCCATCAAACCCGGCCTTTCTGGCTAGATCCAGATCTATCAGCCATACCAGAGCCTCCACAAGGCCTCTTCGTCGGCGTTGGAATCTATTCTCCCCCACACTACCCACCATCCTCCCTTGACAGATCACGTTTCAACTCAGAAACGAGTCTGCCACTCACCCCATCACACCACCAAACTCATCTCATCCTCCATCGACGACGATTGATCGCCACCCCGCCCCAACCGGAACCACGGCCACTACGATCTCACTCCACTGCCAAACCGCCGCCCCATATGCAGCCACCCACACAAACCAAGAAGACCCACCGAGGAAACGTCCAAACGTCTGCCTCAAATCACCAAGCTCGTTCAAAAACCATGCATCCCGTTCGGCCGTCCCAAACAAACGTTGACGAGGCCAGAGGCCATCCCCAACGCCCTAGAGCCGCCGGACAGGCGAAAGAAAAACCAAAGTCATAATCTAGGTTTAGAGCGCGTGGAGGTGCGTACCTCACAAATATGGTTTACGGTATACTCCACATACGTTTATTGGTTAGGTAAAATATTAATTATATTGGTGAGGGACATGTAGAGTTGTGATACTACTATCATTGACTTCATTTGTGATAAAGATTGACCAGAATAACAAACACTTACTTGAGTTGAAATCTTATTTAAGTTAGAGCCTCAACATGTACAAATTATTGATAGGTTGCTAAGCATCGGGACTTGTAGGACCTATATAACATTGGTAAAAGGTTTCAGCATTTAGACTCTTTAGGCCAGTCATCTCGAAACCCGACTGTCGAATGTCTGCGAGCTTACTACACGGTGAAAACATTGGCCGGACCAGTGAATATAGAGTTGCAGGCGCCCTTGGTTGGTACCCCAAATTCCAAATACTATTTATCTTGTATGCAGTTGATGTGTGTCAAATGCTAGATGGGAATTGAATATTATTAATCATATACACGTACAGCTACGTTTAATTTGTAAAGAATTAGACACACTCAAAACAAAAAGATCGGACTCCATATAGGCAGACAAATTTTTTTGTCAGAGTAAGATATGCTAGCTTTATGTCACGAGCTTCCTTTTTCCTAAGCTTCTCGTGCGGCCTTAGCACTTCCCTTATGCTAAGTCAGCCTTCCTCACGCAAACACATTGGCTAGAACACCCGAATGAAGGGAGAAGATCTTTGAAAGAGAGAAACCGTACTCAAGGATAATGTCGAAGACTGCTTGCAAGTCACTTACATGTTTGACTGCGGTAGGACTCTTCACCAACATGTCATCCACGTACACCTCCATGGTTACTCCCAGCTGCTTAGCAAACATCTTGTTCATAAGGCGTTGGTAGGTTGCTCCCGCATTCTTCAAACCGAACGACATCCTCTTGTAATAATACACTCCCTTGTCGGTGGTGAATGTAGTATGCTCTTCATCTGTTGTGTCCATCATTATCTGATTATAGGCTGCATATGCGTCCATGAAGCTTAGCATTTCAAACCCGGAGGTGCAATCAACGAGTTGATCTATTCGTGGCAACGAGAAGCTGTCTTTAGGGTAGGCCCTGTTAAGGCTTGTGTAGTCCACGCACATCTTCCACTACCCTACCGCTTTCTTAGGGACCATGACCACGTTGGCCAACCAATGCGGGTACCTGGCTTCCTTGATGAACTGGATGTCCAACAGCCTCTACACCTATCCCTTGATGATATCATACTTTGCCAGATCAAATGATCTGCGCTTTTGCCTCACCGGAGGAACACCTTTCCGGATTCCCAACCGGTGAGTCACGATGTCTCTCGAGATCCCGGGGACATCTGCATATGACCAGGCAAGAGCCTTGTTGTTGGCTTTGAGGAAACACATGAGCTCCTCCCTCACTCCGGGACGCAATCCCGTCCCTATTCTTGCTGTCCTCGTAGGGAACTCGTCCGAGATGTAAATCAACTATGTCTCCTCAATGGATCCCGGCCTCTCGGCCTCGATAGCCTCGGTTGCAGCATTAACCCTTGGATCCTCGTAGGTATCCGTCACGAGGGTCTTTGGGTTCCCGAAGACTAATACTTCTGCCCTTCTCCTTCTACTGTCTTGGTTGATGGCATAGCATCCTCTTGCTGCCAGCTGATCACCCCGGATCGTCACTATACCCGCGGGGGATGGCAGCTTCATCATCAACATGTGTCCAACAATGAAGGCTTTTATCTTCCACAAGTCCGGTCTCCCCAGGATCCCGTTATAAGACGAGTCACAGTCGATGACTATAAAGTCAATCCCCGTTCTCAACGTGTTCCCCTCTATGCCTTCCAGGATCATGGGAATATGATCTGAGCCCAGGGGCTGCACCACATCCCCGGAGAAGCTAATCAACGGTTCATTGTCCTGAGTGAGCTTACTGCTCCCTCTTCTCAACGCCTACCATGCGTTTCTGAACAACACATTCATCGATGCCCCGGTGTCAATTAGGATCTTCTTGCATAGATTATGATCCAGCTGCGCGGTGACTAGGAACGGGTCCTCGTGAGGCTGCCTGATTCCTTGCTCTTCTCCTTCCTCAAATGTCACCGATCTCCACCTCACATTGACAAGCTGATTGTTGCAGCTCCCGAAGGTGAATATCTCTCGCCCTTCCCTGATCCCGGTGCACTACTTCTTTGCCCTGTTACTCCTCTGGTCTAACGCTCCTCCGCGGATCGTGTTGATCGTCCTATAAACGGGAACCCTGACCCCTTGCCGCTGACCCGATACATACTGCTGGAGTTTACCTGCTTTGATCTGGCTCTCTATCGCCCTCTTGAGCTCCACATAATTGTTTATCTCGTGTGTGGCCTCCCCGTGATACCCACAGAACTTCTCGGTATCCTCCCTAGTTAATCTAGACGGCAAGAATTTCCTTGTGGGGGGGGCCCTGAGATTGCACCCTTGTTCTCGTTCCACACTTCCTCCGAAGTCGCGGTCAGGGTAGTGAAGTTTTCTCTGACTGCGGGAGCCGTTTTTGTAAAACCGCCCTCCTGGTAACTTCCTTTGCCTTTCCCCTACAGGCATCCTACTTGCTTGGCTGGCCTCCTACCTCCCTTTTTATACCTTTTACTGGGGGTGAAAACTTGTCCCTCCTGATCCCCTTTCCATGTTCTTACTTCTTGGATCGTCTGCCCCTGGGACTCGGACCTCCTATCCTCTTTCCTCTTGCCAGCATATTGATCCCCGTACGTATCATGGTTTGCTTGTGCATGCCTAATTGCCATCTTCATCAATTCATCATAACCCCGCAGTTTCTCGATTTTCACGGCATACAAGAACTTCCTGGGCAGCAGGGCCTGAACAAATGCCTCTTCTGCCACCTTCTTATCGAAACTCCTGACCTTGGTCGTGGCTCCCTGCCAACGATTCACGAAGGCTTTAAGCCCTTCACCGTTCCCCTGCTTTACATTGAACAGCTGGGCGGTGTTCTGCCTATCCGTACGCAGTATAAAGCGGTTAACGAACCTGTCAGCCAGTTGCCTGAAGCTATCTACCGAGCCAGCCTGGAGCTCGTAAAACCAGCTCAGCGCCTCTCCTGATAGTGTCTCCTGGAACATGTTGCAACATATGGCGTCCGTGTAACCCTTCGCGTTGGTGTGGGACTTGAAGCTATCGAGGAAGAGGTGGGGGTCCCCTTCGCCCCCGTAGCTCAACTTCAGCGGCTTTGCTGCATGAGAGCGCAAGGTCTGCGTGATGGTCCTTATGAACGGTCCCCCTCTTTCCTCGAATCCCATACCAGGCGGGTTATGTGCCGCTCGTCTTTCTGCTTCATTTACTCTCGTGGTCAGATTCACCACACTATCCCGCATGGCGGTCAGGGCCGCCTCCACTCCCGTTGGACCTGACACCTTTTCTTCAATGGGGGTTGGGAGCGGTGTCGGGCCCTCTCCCTCCATACTTTCTGGGAACAGATTGGTCCCAACGTGGACTGTTCTACGGGTTACCGGTGGTGTTACAGGGGATCCCCAGCCTTCTGCCTGCTGCTCTCGGAGGTTGGCAGCTGCCCGCTCGTTCGCCTCGTCGCTCTCTAACCTTTGTGCCAACACACTCATTATTGTGGTATTATCTCGCTCCATTTTTTTCTCCCGAATGGCTGCCTCTAGGTGATCCTGTGCCCTCTCTCTTTCCAAACGTGCCACGTCCGCCCTCAGCCTTTCAACCATGTCCTCCACTTCAACCTGCGTGAGATCGTGCATTGTTCCGTCCGGTGTCCTTTCCCGGTCATTTCCAACAAGCGCGCATTCCAGCTTCTCACCCGATCTCTCATTCCGAGCAGTGGTCCTCGGTGTTCTCTCCTCATCGGGTCCGCGTTGGTCTTCCAACATTGTCCTACTCCCCTCTACTAGTTCACTTGACTCAGCCATCGAGACTCGGTGGCTTTTCGTATAGATTCTCACAGACGACGTCAATTGTTTCTGCAAGATCCCGTAGACCTCGTAGAAGCTCTTTAGTGTGATCTCTATCCTTGATTGTCGTTGACTGAATACCTATAAGAGGAGATTGACCGGGACTTTCCGTCTTACTCTCTTTGATGGTTAAGTCAGTTTATGTGGTAGGTATAGTATTTAATGCTAGGAGAGTTCTTACCGTTTTGGTTTACTTCAACATTGTATTTATAGCTCTGCGTTGACTTACATCTTGCCTGCTATTCGATGTGGGACAAATATACTACTGAGGTCTGTTTATTTGGCCTTCAGTGGAGTATCTCCCTCCCGACCCAGACTGTTTTAGCTTCCAGGATGAGGCCTGCTCAATCTACCTCATGTTGGACTTTGCAGCATCGTGGGCCAGGGGAGGTATGTATCGACTACCGATTACAGGAACAATTGATCTACTATCTTTTATGCAGTTCATAAAAGTAACTTCAATACAATAATCCTTTTTGGCTTTGCTGCATGATTCACCGTAGTACTTTGGAATATGTATCCTTCGGGAAGCCCAATCCGTTTGTATTTAAGAACACTGAAGCTTTGTTAGCCGAGTTTAGACCATCTCAATCTGATGATCATATTACAAATAGTGGATGCTCCCAGTCACATGGTCTGAGAACCCTATATATGATTGGGGACAACCCTTTGGTTGATGTCAAAGGTGCTCAACAGGTATGCCGTTTTTTCATATGGTAAAAACTACTACCTCTAGTTTTGAATATTTTTAACAAATCACCTCACTTTATTTATCAGGCTGGACATCCCTGGTTTTCTATTATGACAAGGACAGGTGTTTTTAAGGGAAAAGATAATCATAAAGAGTTTCCAGCAGATATGGTGAGTAGTCAAGAAATGCAATCAAGTTCATCTTGTGGAGATAATTATAGAAGAGAAGACAGAAAAATGTGCAGATATGGGTTTCAGAGTTAGTTTGTCTCCAGCAAGTCTGAAACTGTGTAATTTCCTTTTGTTTTGGGTATATGGTTTGTCTCCTGTAGAAGAGGCAGTGGACTTCATTCTGAAAAGGGAAGGAATGAAGCTTCGAGCAGGAGAGATCAATAAGTAGTATTTCTGCAAATATTAGCTCAAACTGAAACAAAACAACAATTCATCAAACATCATTAGTGAGCCTATTTTCCTCCTTTCTTGACCTTAGGCATTTGCAATATCCGCCACTTTTGCGACAGTCTCAAGAATCCTTCCACTGAACAGAGGAAGCACGTTTACCTAGTCTCTTTGTGTTTTACGGAATGATGGGTTGCCATGCCCACCCATTAGAGCAAGTCCTACCCATTCAAAAAAAATTCATCCTAATCCACCTAGAGATCAGTGATTCCACTTTTTGAATTTTTACAGCATTCTTTTGCATTTTGCCGAATTAGGGTGATATTCTGTTCCTATGTCTTTTTTGATAGGGGAATATTATCCCTTTTCCTCTTCTGTGTATTGTTCTATGCTTTAGTTACTGGGCCTTCATTTGGGTTGTTTCCTTTTCCCTTAATGAAATCTATTTTCCAAAAAAAAAAAAAAAAAAAAAAAAACAACAACAACAAAAAAAAGTCTCTTTGATCAAAAGTATTCAGGCCCTCAGGGCTGCAGGCGCGGATCTACAGCAAGGGTGGGTAGGGCTGAAGCCCAACTGAGCTTTATGGGGAGAAAAAACAAACTAGCTATATTATGTAATTTTTTTTCAGGTATATGCATTTTTATGCTCAGCCAAGCCCACCCGCCTCTAAGAACTCTCTAACATGCTGTGCATATATGTGTCTAGGCCTCTATTCTATGGTTTCTCACTTTCTCTCCCGCTATTCCTTCTAGTTTTCTAGTATTTTACCTATTAAATCTCAAAAATTTCTCACGTACAACTTTTTTAATCTTCTTCTTTCTTTACTGAATATGAAATTGTAAGTATGAATTATTGAAGACTCGTTGACGTCTACCTAAATTTTGAAGAATTTTTTTTTTTGCCCTTCGGCCAAAAAAACCCTTAAGTATGAAGCCCACCCCATGATCGGATCCTAGATCCGCCACTACAGGGCTCTAACTGTGTTCCTCAAGAACCAAGTTTGAAGCTCCATAGTGATTCTCGGTTTCGTAACGTATTATTGTCCATATGCTATTCAAGCAAGCAGAGGAGTGTAATTATTCATTTGATCAACAAATGGATTTCTTTTTTTTTTTTTTTTTTCCTTTTTCTTTTGGAAAACAAATCAAGCAACTCAAAACCCACAGTACAACATAGTATACCAGTCTATCCATACATAGACGTCATCTTTTGAATGCAGAAGCTAAGAACAAAAAAGAAAGCGATACATTTCTACCAAACTCAAAAGTCAAAACCCAAGCGATGAATGTAACATGCACCCAAATATACAATGGAATAAGAAATGTGATACCTCATTCAACCAAAAGTGTACATTGTTCTTGTTAGTAATCAAATCGCCATCAATACCACCAGCTATGTGGCTACTTCTTTCACTCCTCTCCTCTTAACCCTGTACACTCTTCTGCAGTGCCTGCCATGTTCATCGCTGCTTGAAATTTTTGTCACTTCATAACCAAGTATATCATCCAAGCACCCTCTTTTAAGTATAGGAAAAATTTTAAGAACAGTACATGACAAATGGTTCACTCTTAATTTTGTTGTTTCAAGTTTCAAAACAATCATAAAGGTACATGACATTAGAATCACGACACATTTTTAGTACATGACTCAGTAACGCCGTTAAGTCTATGTAATTTCTTAATTTTCAAAAGGTGATTTCGGGTCTTCTTTCTCTATTCTCCATTTTCTTTATATTTGTTTTACTCTTTTTCTATTTATATACTTTTTTTTAATTTTGTTAACTCAGACTATAATCTTAATGACTTTTTTGTCTGCAAGTAAATCACTCTATTTCATTTTCTGTTTTAATTTTGGTCTTCCAGAAATTGTTGTTTTGTTACTAGTTCCGCAATGAGAATTTGATCTTTTGTGCTCAAAAATGACCGTTGCTCCTCAAAAAAAATTAATACTAGTTCATCAATGAGAATTTGATCTTTTTTATTTCTCTCTCCTTAGTAATTATTAATTTTAATAATTTATTACTACTAAATTAGAGAGTGACGGATTTAGTCCTCAAATTTTAACGGAAAGCACACAAGATAACGGAAGATGTAACAATATGTACATATTTTTGATTGAGATTAGAAGTTCATGTACCTTTATGATTGTTTTGAAACTTGAAACACCAAAATTAAGAGTTGATCATTTATCATGTACTGTTCTTAAAAGTATATTAATATAAAAGTAATCTACTTCTGTATGACTGTATCGAAGTCTAGTTTGCTTGTTTGATGCTTCCTTTTTGTTTTGTTTTTATCTTTACTTGTTTTGTCCAACTTTTCTCAAATTAATTTGATCAACAGAACAGTGATCATGATATAAATTATAGAGCAACTGCAATAAAATGAGAGCTGAACATAGTAAACATTAATCAAGACTAATCTGATTCTATATTATCAGTTTATCACATCCGCCATTACTCTTTATTTACGAGATCATATCAGCAGAAGGCACCATTGAAGATGCAACTCATGCAAGTATTCAACAAAATTAGCAGTCAAGACTAGCCTAGAGATCTCAGAGATTAACATAGACAACAACCGCAACAACGATTAGCGTCAGGAATTCAGTTCGTCCTGTGACTTACAGTTCTCACATCCCATTCTAGATATGCTTGCTAAGGATCGTCTCAACGACACCTTGAGCTATAGGGTGATAAGTTTCGCGAGCCTCTGCAAACACCCTCTTGGCCAAAATCTTCTCCTCTTCCTTACCAGGGCCTTCTACAAGAGCAGTGTATAGTGGGACAAGGTACTTCTTCCTTCCAACTGCCTTCAAAGTTTTTCCCACCTCAGCATAATGATCTTTGCACTTGGAAGCAATTGCCAGCAGAAGAAATGCCACCTTCACTTCATAATCTTTTGATTCAGACAGACTGTAGCGAGCATTCAAGTCTAAAATCTGCACATACATAGAACTATACATTCAGAAAATGAAAACCGACATCTGAAAGAAATCAAATGAAACTAAAGCATCCTATGTGCTATTGTGCTAATGTGGACATTTGTACAATGTTTTGTTCCGAGGAAATAAGATAAATTGTCATAAGCAGATGATAAATATAAGAGAAATTTTAAATACATACATTTATTCTCTTAATACACACCTTTATTATTTTATATTTCATATCAGATTTTATAGGTATGTTTAATTACAAAAATATCCATCAATTTTTAGGGAAAAAAAATTCATTTTCCTTAAAACGTAACTCTTCTCCACTGTTACTACGCATCAAAATAAAAGAAATAAAAATATCTTCTCCAAAATTCATCACCTGAATTTCGACTACTGTCGTAATCACGTGTACTATTTACTGATTCATTTTTTTTTTATCAACTTTAGTTTTTAGCCTGCAAGATAAAAACTAGTTTTTGATTATGTATGTTCAATATTTTTTTTTCTTCAAATTCTAGCCGATTGATGTCATATTAGAGATTTAGAGTTCGAATATAATATTACTTTTTTGATTATAAATTGAAAAATATCAAGAAAAAATAAAAAAAAAATCTAACAGAAAATAAAAGAGAATATGTAAAGAGAGTTGCGAATAGTAAATATATAATAATTATATTAAATAACAGATTATTATTAGTTTTAGATATTGAAGGTATTTTAGGTAGTTTGGGATGTGTATTTAGTATAATATTGAAATGAAAAACTAGATGTGTAGTGTATTAAGTAAGGGGTGTGTATTAAGAGATTAGAAGTATGTATTTAAAATTACTCTAAATATAAATGATAAACTATGTCGGAAACAAATGTTTTAAAGTTATAAATGAGAAAAAGAAGAGAAAATTACATAATAGCATATGACCAAATTTAAAAACACAAAAACTCTACTTTCAATATTTTCTGTACAAATTAAGACATAAGCCGAGGCCCAAACTAATGGTATCAGATCTGATCTAGACTTTCATAAGCAAAATGACTAAAATACCTCTTTTTTGAAATAAATTTACGCAAAATGATACTGCAGTAGCACGTCTCTCGTCGACACGGCAGTAGTACCTTCCTACCTTCCTACACGACAGTAGCACATCTCCAGTCGACACGGCAGTAGCACGTCTCTCGTCGACACGACAGTAGCACGTCTCTCGTCGACACGGCAGTAGCACGTCTCTGATCGACACGGTAGTAGCACATTCCTACACGGCAGTAGAGCGTCTCCGGTCGACACGGCAGTAGTGCGTCTCCAGTCGACACGGCAGTAACGCGTCTCACGCCAATATCACGTCTCCGGTCGACACGGCAGTAGCATGTCTCTCGTCGACACGGCAGTAGCACGTCTCTCGTCGACACGGCAGTAGCACGTCTCTCGTCGACACGGCAGTAGCACCTTCCTACACGGCATTAGCACGTCTCCGGTCAACAAGGCAGTAGTACGTCTCATGTCGACACGGCAGTAGCACGTCTCTCGTCGACACGACAGTAGTGCTAGAAATCATGGTTTATTGTAAAATTGAAAAAGCAGAGCAGGAAAGTAAAACAACATGAGAAGATTTGAGACTACATCTTGAATTTCTTGATTGATGAGGTGAACAGTACAACAACCTTTATATAGGCAATAGGTATTACAAGCCAAAGACTATTCTACCCTTACGACACTAATGTTATACTGCTAACAAGTAGCACGTCTCCGGTCGACACGGCAGTAGCACGTCTCTCGTCGACACGGTAGTAGCACCTTTCTACACGGCAGTAGCACGTCTCATGTCGACACGACAGTAACATGTCTCTCGTCGACACGGCAGTAGCATGTCTCTCGTCAACACGCCAGTAGCACGTCCATAGTAGCAGTAGAATATGTAGTGAAGGGTAGTTTGGTAAAATATGTAGTGACACATGGCACGTGGACATTAGTTTGTCCTAATTTATTAATTTTTGTCCTTAAATGTATAAGATAATGTGTAAATGAAGTATTTGTAAACTGAAATTTAGTTAGTAACTAATATTTAGTTTACTATAAAAAGAATGTTTCGTAGTTCCTAGAAGGTTAAGGAATCAAGGCTTCATAAAAACTACCAAGTTTGGCAATCCAACTCTTGGAATCTTTACTCAACAATGTATGAAGTCAATCACCTCTGAATATTAATTCGAGTCTAATAGCTTATATTTAGTGTACAATCAACCAAATTTACTCTCCACAAAACAGTACAAATTACAAATCTAAGACAAAAGTATGTGTGTGTGTCTATATATATATATATAAGGACCTCCTTACCTTAGTTAAGGTACGGATTTCCTTAATTTGACCTATTTTTCGATCATATTTTCTCATCATAGCCGTTCAGTATTTAGATATACATGATTAGGTCATCTCTGCAAATTTTCAACTAATTTGGTTATCGTTAAGGTATTAAAAATGTATTAAATCAATGAACGAACCGAATATGTTCATCCTGAACCGTACGTTCTTTTAACTCTAAATCACAGTTTTGAATGCCTTAACGATTATCGATTTGGCTCAAAATTTGTAGAGATGATCTACTCATATATACCTAGATACTGAACGGTTAAGATGAGAAAATATGATCGAAAAATGGGTCAAATAAAGAAATCCGTATCTTAGTGAAGGTAAGGAGGTCCTTACCTGATCAACATTGTGTGTGTATGTATACACACACACACACACACAATGCTGTGTATAATGAAAGTGCAGGCGCGATGTGTATAATATTTTGCTCTATGATTTTTTTTTACGTTTTTGGGGGTGTGGTGATTTTGGTGACGTGATAAAACCTGGGGAAAGTGGCCATACATGGACGCTTTGACAGAGCAGTTTGCAGAAGATTGAGAAGAGGAATGGGCTTTGACTGAGACAGGATTCGAGTAAAGTCGACTGCGCGCCATTAAAGTGCGGATATCCCTCCGTTGTCCACCGTCCGGCGCCGACGACGGCGCGCCTCCACCTGAGCGGACACCAGAGGCGTATCCGATCACTTTCTCTCCCCCGCGAGTCTGCCGAATTCCAGTTTTCCGACAAGATCGATCTTGGGTGAAGTTTTGGGTGGAGGTTGCTGCTCAGACCTTTAAATCGATCTCGCCGGGAAGAGAAAGTGATCGGGGACGCTGTTGATGTCCGCTCGGGTGGAGGCGTGCCGTCGTCGGAGCCGTTCGGTGGAAAACGGAGGGACGTCCGCATTTGGAACAGCTCCGTCACACACACACACACGCAAAGACAGGTACTAGGTCATCCATGCCTCCTCTTAAAGCCTTATAGGTGAGTTCTTCAATGTATGTGTATATGTAAGGGATCTGGACACACACACACAGAGGCAGGTACTAGGTCATCCATGCCTCCTCTTATAGCCTTATAGGTGAGTTCTTGAATGTATAAGGGATCTGGAAACCCTAACTACCAAAACTAAGAGAAACTAATAAAACAAAAGTAAATTGATTCAATATTCAGATGAGAGTACATTGCAGCTAGCTTCCAACTATATAGTCCGGACTAAAACGATAAAATGACATCGTTTCATATTTGGGGCCTAACATGGGCTTAAATAAGTAAAAACAGCTATTTGGGCCTAGATACACAATTGGGCTCGGTTGGTAACCATATTGGAGTGCATCAAACGCGTCAAGACAATGACTCGTTACATTTCTTCCCCCTTCAACATAAACTTGTCCTCAAGTTTCATCTTCAGAATCAAAGTCTTAACACACTCAGGCTCCTCCACAAGTTCAAGTGTAAGAGACATTGCAAGAACAACACTAATAGACGAACCTTCAATCCTGCCATAATGAGAACATGATAACCTTCCAGCATGAGAGAAGTACCATTCTTGAAACTTGAAGCTCAAACAGGCACCTGCAAGCTAGCTTAGTATCCACAAAAGTGATCATCAATACCTGATATGTAGCAGCAGATATGTAATCATCAGTAGCATCCAGCATACTACTCTTCTCTTGTTTCTTAAGATTATAAGCCAGTCTTGATAACTTTCCTCATTTGACAAGCATCATTTTGACCCATAATTAGTAGCACCAATGACATGAGCAGATGGTTGATTCAGAAGTGAAGCCTTCCCAAGAGCATAATCTTCCTCACTACCATTAAACTGATGTAACCCAGAAATTTGGAATATCATTGCCAATGACAAAACAAGTCCATGCAAACATACAACTGACAGGCCGAACCATTTATAGCTCACAAATGCTTTCTGATTATCCAATCTACCAATTTTATCTTCAAGAAGGTCCTTCCAGCACAGAATGTTTTAAGCTCAATTTCATGCCCCCACAATAGCACCATTAAGTTCCCAGCATATCTTGGTTGGTCCATTAACATAATATTATTTCCATCCTTCCCTGAATAATTTCCATTGCATAAAATTATCTTACCCAAGAATAAGGCTTCCTTCAGACCCATCACTTCCACCACTCTAGGATTTGTCCCTATGTGAAGATCTATTTGCACTGTATCCATATTGGTATTGAACCATGAGGTAGAAGGAAGTCTTCCCTGAAATGTTTCTTGTGTGTCACATGATCTGAACAACCCAACTGGGAACAATACCTTCATATCGTTGACCCATGTGAAACTCTTGTGTTCATAGTGTACCCGAGAGCAAGCGACATTTCCAGAAGCTACAAGCTCAAACCTGCACCAAGTTGTTCTCGAGTAAAGTAAGCTAACAGAGAATTTCATAATAATGGATTCACTCACTATGAAGCTGAGCCAAGCATGTTCAAAATTCCCTTCTCCAACTGTCTTCTGTGTATTTCTTGTTGTGCTCTCAAAATTGATTTCAAGATGCCAGTCATATGTAAAGCCTCTGTTATTTAAATGAACTGGAACTCTCAGTAATTTAAATTTCACATATAACATGCAAAGGTGCCCACTAGAAACTGCACTTCTCAAACACTTCTCAACAAGCTCCTTACACTTCTTATACAATTCCATGTTCAGCTCCCCAAACTTAGCACAGGTAATGGTTGAATAGAAGTCGATGCCCTCAAATATCCTTTTTTCCATTTTATGCCGAGAGACATCAAAAGTACCTCCACCTAGCTCAAAATTCAACAGATTCATCACACCAACACTGGTTGTCTTCTTGTCAAGCCCATATGCAATGGCAGCATTAGTAGGCTCATTGATGATACGAGGCACATTAAGGCCATCAATGACCCCAACAGCCTTTGTAGTCTGTCTCCGAGACTCGTTGAAGTAAGTTGGCACAGCCACAACAACATTGAAAGGCCACAGCACATGTACAATTCCAATACCACCAGTCTTGCACACATCATGAAGTAGTAGATGGAAGGGCTTCCTCGAGGGATCGTCAATCAAGGCATTCAAGATGTACTCACAGCTATTTGTACTAGCTGCAACATCAAGAGAGGTTAAACAAATGAGACCAAAAATATCAGATTTAAACAAGAACCCATTGCTGTTCATGTCAACTTGTTGCTTCTCCTCTAATCTTGCTTTATTAGGAACATGCAAGGCTCCATAAACATCTGTTATGCTCAATTTAGACACAAAAAGACATGCATGAACCATGTTAGTCACCAATAAAGAGTCTAGTCCATGCTGCTCTCTAATATCTACCTCAAAGTCCTTCACTTCCCCATTTCAATTAAAGCATGTGTGCCTTCAGATATGTCAAACAAATTTCCATCAAGTGTAGTGTCAGATGCCACTTTGCTCTCCTTGCTACCAGACCCTTTTTTTTGAACTACCAGCAACAACTAATTACATTCCTGAGCATACCCCTGCACTGCTGAACCTCTAACCCCATTTGACTTGGCTGCACCTTCAATAATACCAAATTTAACAGGTTCCCCAAATTCATTCCAGAATCTAGTATATTGGCCTATCTTCTCATCATCAGACTTCTCAACAGTATTCATGTCCCATGATTCATTGTGCTTGTTCACATGGTTATGACTAGTAATTACAATCCCATCAGCATGAACCTTTTTCCCGGGAGCAACCTTAAGCATATCCACTCTTTTAATAAGATGAGTGCTAATTTCCATCTCCGATATAGCATTGCCATCCTCAAGTTGATTAACCTTCCCAACATATTCATCAATATCTTCATTCTCTTCTGCATGGTTCACCCCAATTGCATATCACCCACCTTTATCCCGAATACTCGTAAGAGTAGAGTTGGTCCTTCCTACATTACACAACCCGTCTGATTCCGACAACTAATCAAACAAGTGGAGAGCACTTCTCTCACACAAACTCGTTTTCTGATCCTCTTCCTTAGCTCCAACTCCCACAAACTTATGAGTACCACCACTGTTTTGTAACAAGGATCCTAAAGCTGAAGTGCTAGTGCTCGAATTCCTTAAATTAGATAGAGAAGTAGACACAGAGGACCCAAATAAAGAGAAGTAGCAACAACTTTAACATTGTCACCAACCTTCCAATTCACCTTAGCAGCCTTAGAGCTCTCTTCATTCTGATTTTCTAAATTCTCATCAAAATTATTCTCACCACTACTTTCAGAGAGCAGAACAGTAGAGATATCATAATTCAAACCCAAAATCTCATCACTATGATTCAAATTTAAGTTTGTCTTAGGAGACTGGAGATTACCCTCATCAGTTTCCATAGTGGAGGATGATGTATCAACAGATGACTTTAGCAGGGTAGTGGTTGGAGTAGGCTGGGGTGTTGACACCAGCCGCAGAGGACTCCTTCAGAGCTTGAAATTCCGCCATCATTTCAGATCTAAAAGTATTCAGAGAGGCCTGAAGCTCCCCAATCTGAGTAGCAACGAGCTCCGTATGATTGTGTAGTTCTAGCCTGGTTAGAACCTACATCCTTGTTTTTAGCCATGAGGCCCAGAGCAAGGCCTCTGATACCAGATGTGTATCTGTTCGTTTCTGAATGTGTTCTTCGATGAAAATGTGGAAATGCTATCTTTTCAATTTAAACTGATTCATCCATATAAACTGATTCACTTTTCAATTCAAAAACATCCTTAGACATAGTCCGCTGATGACATATAAGAATTGATGTATACAAAGAGACAGAATCAGCTTTTCTGTCTCTGTAAAAGTGATCTGTACTAAGAAACAAAAGAATGACCGAGTGTACCCCCTTGCAGAGATCAAGTAGTCTGTGGAAAGTGGAACTTCAGACAAACTAAGAATAAAGTGATAATTAAAATGAAGGAATATAGCAGACCGTTATAAACTAATTCACAAAAAACAACGGGATATTAGCTGTTGAAGAGAAGAAACCTCGACACTTCCTGTGAGACCTCAACAGATTTGGGCAGGTTCTCCAAGTAGAGCTCCCACTCCATTCCTCCCCAATCGGCAACTTCATCCTCCCTTGGCATCCTACCAAGCTTAAATTCATTTGCCATTGATATAATCTTTGTATAGATGCTGGAAACTGGTTCATAGGCATCAGGAGGGATACCAGTACCCTCAGTCCACTGAGTCAAGTCAATCTCTTTCTCTATTCCAGGTAGGTTTGCTTTCAGAAATTCGAGAAATGTTTCGGTATCAATTGATTTGAACTTGAAGGTGGCAATATACTTTGTAAATTCATCAAATGCAGGCCTCCCAACCTTAATATTCCAGAGCAAACAAATTTAATCAAAACCCTTTTATAAGACAATATAAATGGACAAAGAGGTTACAGTCAACCTACCTGACGTTCAATGCGCCACAGAAACTGGAAACCTTTTTCATAAGGAACTTCAGAATACACATCATGTGGGTCCACTCCTTCCTGATTGGTTTTCAGTTTGTCTCTTTCAGCTTTGTAAACTCCAAATTATCCTTGAACCTCTCCATTTCCTTGTTCAAACCCCTCCAACCGATTCCAATATTCAATGCAGCTCTGTCCTCACCTTGCACGGCCTCAACAATTCTTCTGTCCGCATAAGTTGTGAAACCCTGTCATAACAGTAACAAGCTCACCTCACTTGCAAAAACAGACAACCGCAAGCATAATCAACCGCAAGCTGCTCAATATAACAGCAAGCTCCAATGCATTATCCTAATTCTCCTAAACCAAATGAACTTATTTCAAGTCGAAAATGCAATGAAACAAGCAATACATATGCATCTCTCAATGCAAATGCGAACCAACCAGTAAACTAAAAATCTAAATCAATACAAGAATGCAGTCTCAATATTTCTAATACCAAATTTCGAATGTGTGTGTGTACACACCGCCCTTAAAGTGTGAACGTCTCTCCGTTCTCCACCGTCCGGCCCCGACGACGCCTCTCCTCTTGCCGAGCAGATACCAGACCTCGATTGTGACTTTCCCTTTCTCATCTCTGCAAAATTTCAGCCAATTTAGTGATCGTTAAGACCCTCAAAATTGATCTTTCTGTTATAAACATGAACGGTTCATGTTTGACAGAATTCAGCCCGTCCATTTGTTTTTCGAGTTTAAGGGTCTTAACGATTACTGATTTGGCTGAAATTTTACAGAGATGATCTACACAATATTATCTATATACTAAACGGTGGAGATGAGGAAATTCAATCGAAAAGTTGTGCAAAAATGAAAATCCGCACCAAAACCATTGGTGCAGACGTTTGTAGTCAAGAAGCGTCCCCGATCACTTTCTCTTCTCGGCGAATCCGCCGTATTCTAGTTTGCCGGCAAGATTGATCTTGTCTGAAGTTTTGGGTGGAAGTTGCTGCGCAGACCTTCAAATCGATCTCGCCGGCAAGAGAAAGTGATCGGAGATGCCGCTGGTGTCGACTCGAGTGGAGGAGCGCCGCCGTCGACGCCGAACAGATGAGAACGGAGGGACGTCCGCACTTTTTCATCGGTGCGGACGTCCGCTCCACAGCGGGCCTGTGTGTGTGTGTGTGTATCTAGAGATGATGTGATACCTCATTCAAGCAGAATTAGTCTTGTTAGTGATCAAATTCCCAGTCCAGCTATGAGCCAGCTCATGCGCGACCACCTATGCGCCGCTCGAGTCGCCTTTCAGCATCGTCGGCGTTAGAAATGTCATCGGATTCTCCATTCTGCCGTAGGGAAAGCTCGGCAGCAGTCTCGGGATATATTCGTTATTGAGGCTGTGTACCAAGCCTACTTGGAGGTCAAGCAATCTTTGAGGCGAATCCGGATAGTTATTGATTTATCATTGTTTTGGAGAAATTTTAGGGGGTTTTAGGTAGGTTGGAAAATATGGTCTTTCCTTATTCTAGTTGTATTAGGAATGACTTCTAATATAGGTTGGCAAATATGGTAGTATTTCCTTATTCTAGATGTTTTTTTTTTTTTGGATAATTATTCTAATTGTATTAGGAATGCATGATTTCCTTCTGATATTAGAATTACATGAAAACATCCCTATAAATAACCGGCCTGCTTGTGTAGAAAACTAACCAAGGACAAGAAGAACAATGTCGACGTCTAATGAGTTTGAGAATGGAAGAGGAGAACAGCTCCGCCGCCTAGCAGTTGAACTGATGATAGAAACATTAGGCCGCCTTGATGAAAAAGTGGGACACCGCCGCCTAGTAGTTGAAGACCTCCGCGAAACGAAAGAAGCAATCACCCGTCTAGAAGAACAATTACGCCAATGTAAAGAAGCAGTACTCCACGGTGGCGCTCCTACTTCTAAAGAAGTGGAAGAATTTCACCGTCAACAAGAAGAATATCTGGCGTATCTGAAAGCTCAGTTGCCTATTTTAGAAAAAAACATTCGTTGTGGAAAACACTTCGCCAGAATAACAGAACAAGCCAAGAGGGTATCGACTCAGCTGCGACAAGCGAATCAGTTCAACTTATTTGATAGGAAGGTCTTCAAAGGGGTGCTGGGAATATTCAAGTGCGCCAAACCTAACCATTTAGACAACGGATCGAGCAGATGAACATTGAGGAAGAACATATATGAGAACGTACTCATCTACTATGTTGAATATATGTCAACCATTTTGGGACCTCATGCAGTCATGCATATGCGATTTTTTTATTTTTTTTTGTTGTTGCTATTTTGCTATGTATGTTTTGATATTCGAGTCTGTATTTGGATTCTGCATCTTCGGACCTTGTTATTTGTTTTTTCTTTTTTATTAATTCGATTTCAATCTGCTGAAATTTAAGTTATCACTCATCAACATTAACTGTGTTTGTCTATATATATATAATTTATTTCCTAAATGTACTCATGCATGATGGACTGGATGTTGCTGTTAAAGTTTAACGTCCTAATTTGCGTCATATTGTTGTGCGAGATATGTACATTCTTCGCCTGGGGTTTTGTATTGCAATATCCAGTTAATTATCAATGTGTTTGCAACTTAATTCCTGTATATTTCTTCTATATCATGGGAATTGTTTGCAAATTTAGTTAATCCCTCTTCAGGTGAGAATGGGGCAATCCACGGCCCATATGCCGAATTTTCCAGTTCAGTGATCTTTATGCTACCAATATCAAAAGTAGTGAACTTGGAGCCGAAATTGACAAAATAGCGAAAGGGTCTATTTAATTAAGTTCCAAACTTCTTAGCAAACACTCAAACTTTATGTTGTTTGATCTTTATGCTACCAGATACCGAAGAAGACCGGGTACATGTTACCTCCAATGACCAAAAACTCAAAAAACAGCTGGTTCTTTTCAATCAAGTGACCAAAAAGAGTTGAGAACCTCTGGTCAAGTGAGATCTTGTAGGGTCTTTTTTTCAGTCATCGAGTCAATTTGGTATATTGCTTTGATTAGAAGAAATTCATAAATTATGATTCCAAATGGTTCGCAACGGAATAGAGAAAGCTAGAAATTGTAATACACAAACAGAAAATGCAACTTGAACAGCATTAGTCTAAATCAAAATTGGATATTTCCTTGCATAAATGACATGACCTCCTGAGCACCATCATTTTAACACAAGATAATAGACAATAGACAATCCTATTATAGATAAATATATTATTTCATTTGCGGACACAGGTCCCTGTTTGGCCAGCCATCAAATAGCAAAGTGTCCTTTCTCCGTCTCAAGATGCCTCTATTCCCGGTTCCCGTATCTGGATTGATGTTCTTGACAAACTTGCTTCAAGCTCATTTAGCTCATCCAAGTCCAACTCGTCGTCGTCGTCCTCATCATCATCAACTGGGACTTCTTCAGAACCAGCAGCAGTAGTAGAGCTACTTGGTCCCACTGCTGCCGAGTTGCCTTTGATCTGAAAGAGCAGGGTAGAGTAAGACTGAGATAATTGGATTGTCAAGGCAACAACTAAAATGCAAGTAAAAAGACTTCATTTGAACTAGGTAGTTAAGATTAAAAGAAAGCACCGCAGACAAGAGCATAACCATACATGTATTTGCCACTATGTTTCTATTCATCGTGAACTAAACGTAGTCATATTTTTATTCATACTTTTCCACCATAGCAGAGATTATAGTTGCTTAATATTTGAGGAATAAAAAAGAAAACAATTGTCAAAATCAACCCCTTTGAATAACCTGCTACAACAGATTCAAGACAGACATAACAAAAGAAATTGCCTGTTAGTCCTTTATAGAAGGAAAAGCTACATTACAAGTAAGAAGGCCCAGATGACGGAAGTACGTGACCCTCCACTGCCGGTAGAATATTCGGTCTAGAAGGCAAATAGCATGAGGAACTTTATAATGACAGAATAGCAACCTAAAAGATTACCAAGTTACAACAACCATACTGGTCAATAATAGGTCATATGTTGCACATGAAATATTAAGCTTGAGAGAACTTTACAAAGCTTTACAAGTAAGCTTGAATGTTATTCAACTCTTTATGTCTCAAATGAGAGGGTTGCCTCCTTATTTATAGGCATCATCCCCCCTTGCCTAAGTTTCTAGACAATTCTAGGACATTTACAACTATAGAGGTTTCTAAAGTTTTCTATACAACTCTAAGTGTTACCTTGAGTATTCTAGAGATTTCCAGAATAGTCTTGAGCCTTGAGCCTCTCTAGGGTTCTAGAGAGTTCCGGAGTGTCCTAGAGACTCTCTAAGCTTCTAGAGAGTTCTAGAGTTGTCCGAATGCTTCCTGATCATTCCGGAAGCTTCCAAGACCTTCCATAATATTCCGGATGCTTCCAAGACCTTCCATAATATTTCAAATGCTTCAAGAATGCTCATGTGCTCTTCAAAGCCTTCCTTAAGTCATGATTGCGTCAAAAATGCTCAAGGAAACTCATTGTTAATTGGCGGGGCGTGACATTTAGCTAGCTTGACCCATAAATTTGAGTTAAATTCTTTGTCATTTCCCCTTTATAGGTTAGGGATCCTTGTTATTTCGGCGAGAATATCAACGAGCTCCCCTCCAAAGTAGAAGGCTGGAGATTGTTATTTAACTTTTTTCTTCTTTTCAATTCTAGGCTAGTAGTTTTGTGTATATCTAATCAGATGACAAATACCAGATGCTGCGAGATGGTGCATGTATCCATAATTGTTCGTATGCTATCAGCAAAGGCCATTAAACACAACATAGAGCCTCAGTATCGTCGTCCCACCAATGAGCATTTGTTTCAGCATGATCCCGAGGTCTCTATAAATACTACCAAAAGCCTCACTGATATATATCCTAGCTAGCTAGCCAGCTGCAAATATATATCTTCTAATTAAGAAGCAAGATGAACATGAAGCTTCTGTTCCTCACATGTTTGTTGCTTCTCTCAGTATCATGCAACAGCGCTAACCAAGTTGACAACCTCAACAAGTTGATCAAGTCTCAGGGTCAAAAGCCTCTTCAGCCGTCTCAAGCGCAGTATCGCTTAGATCAGGTCGAAGATAACCCTTTTTTCTCCGGTGCACCGTGCACCAAATGGGTCAAAACAAGACGATAAGATTGACGCTTTGCCGGGACAACCATCCGAAGGAGTGCATTTTGATCAATATGCAGGATATGTTACGGTTGACGCTACCGCCAGGAGAGCATTGTTCTACTATTTTGTAGAGTCACCCCAGAACTCTTCAACGAAATCTCTGGTGCTATGGTTGCACTACTAGGAAAAAAGACATGCGACGAAGAGAATTTCGTTCGTCGCTTTGGTAATAACTTATGCTACGAAAAACACTTCGTCGCTTAGGTAAACACTTAAGCGACAAAACTTTGACCTAAGAGACGAAGACAACACTTAAGAGACGAAAAATATTTCGTCTCTTAAGTTCTGTCTTAGGCGATGAATAAATGAATTTCATCTCAAAAACGTTTACCTTAAGCGACGAAAAATTTCTTTTGCCGCATAAGACGTTGCTTATGAGACGAAACTTATTACTAATACGACGAAATTTTCGTCACATAAGTGTTTTCGACTTTATATCTCCTTTCTCACTGCCCAGATCTAAAACAGAAGGAAATTTGGTGGAGATGAAATCTGGCGACAGATTTTTGATGTCAGTATCGGAAATCATCAAATTCAGACTTCTAAAGCTTTGTCTACCTCTACTCATGAAGCATCACTAGTTTATAGCTTGGTATAATCTCATTCTCTCTTCTTTTCACCATTTATGTTTCACTAGTTTATAGCTTTGATGATGATGTTGTCTGTTGATGATATATTGAATTTTGGATTACTCATTACATTTGAAGTTATTTCTCCTCCTTGTTTAGACCATATATGTTTCCTCCTATTCAAAAAAAAAAACAAAAAATGAAGACCATGTTTTCCGGTGAAGAATTCCAGTGGTACCGGTCACTTGTTGGCAGTATAATATATATATATATATATATATATATATATATATGCAAAGAATAATGTTGTGTTTTTTTAGTGCGATGAATGTAAGAATGGTTAAATTCTTTCATTCATGTTTAACCTTAGAAATCCCAAAAATGATTTTAGTTTGGCGACAGACTAAAATGGTTCTTGAATTGTCTCATTTTTGGACAGTTTGGGAAAATAAGACTTTGTTATGTGGTCTGCAGTTCTTTTGTTTTTGGTTTCGATTGTGGGTATATATATTTCGACAGAGTCTCCTGTATTGGTCCTCGAGTACATACTGTTTACGCCTAAATTAATATTTTACTGGACAGTAAATGTCTATGTAAATATTAATTATTTCTTGGACCATGTTATACCGGCGAGATGGAGTTTCTCTAGGTTTACAAGTGATAGCCCGCCAGTGAGACCACGTGAGCCGAGTTAGATTTCGCGCGGAACGAACTGCATGCGAACTGGACTTCACTTAGCTCGCACGCGGAATGGACATAGGCGGACTACGCAGTTCGCATGGAACACTTAGCTCGTGCGCGGAATGACTTCGCGCATAATTACTATTTGACACTTCGCGTAGGCGAGGCGAGATTGACTCTCCGCGTAGGCGAGGCGAGGTGAGCTGGTGAACTGGCTCGCGTAGAAGACTTCGCGAGGAAACAACATGCGGAGTCCGCGCGCACCACGACAAACGTTGAAGACTTTTACAAGTCTTTGACATGCTTCGGGCCAATCCCTGTGGCTCATTAAATATAAAAAGCCCTTTTAAGGCTCGCGAGCTGCAATAGCCCGCGAAATGGAAGCAAACATCAGGAGCACACGAGATAGCGTCCTGTGACAGCCCACGGGGTGAGGACATTCCTAAATCCAGTTCGCATAGGAGTCTACAGTTGGCAGCGCGGAAGCAATACCCTATGCGGAATGAAGTGTGAGAACTGGGCAGGTGTCACCAATTGGTTGGTTCGCATGGACGAAATAGTGTCCTTGTGAATTAGGGTTTCAGAGTCCGACTTGGATTCTAATCACTTTTCTTCTGCTGTAAGTTGAACTACTATATAAGGGAGCTCGAACCCTAACAGAAGGCTCTCTCAAAAACAATACACAAAAACACAAATACAAACTGAAACCAGTTACCTTTCGAGCTCCTCGAAACCCTAACCCTAAGCGACGCCGCCTAGGTTCTTTCTTCAGAGCCATCCGGACTCTACATCCCAGCTTCTCTCTGAACTCCTTATAGTTGCTCTGCTCGCGCCGCCGTGAGTATCGATCGCTTGTGCTCGTAAATCCTCGTCTGAGGTGGCACCTGAAACCCCCATCGTCTGATCAGAAGTCAAGATCTCGCATCATCATCAACATTTTCCTCGTCCGCAAGGTGGCACGCCCGCAACACCCCCTTCTCTTTGTTCGCTAGAAACCTCTGCTCCGCGTGCTGAGGATCGTGGCCAAAACACATACTAGGCTTAAATATTCATGCACTTGGGGAACTGTAGGGAGATGCTGCCGAAATTTTACCACATCGAAATCGTAACAAAAAAACAGCAAATTTCTTAACAAAGTCTTAATGTCCTGAATGAGATTAGGACCCTAACCGGAGACATAAGGTGAAGAAGAAACAAATATTTGTATGAGTAATGTTGGCTTGTTGCCATATAACTTGGTGCTTATTTGTTGTTTCTCTTATGACAACAGATGCAAACCATGGATAAAAGCTGGGTGTTATACGACAGGTGTCACCACTTGTATATACAGGGAATCTTTGATTTCTTGAGATTTGTTGATTACCATGCTGCCCCAGGAACTGAGTGGCACAAGTGTCCATGTAGAAAATGTATGTGCGATGATTGGCAGACACGTGGAGGTATGGAACAACACTTGTTACATTTTGGTATGTGGAAGAATTATACTATATGGACGGAACACGGTGAGGTGGAGGAAAATAATCCTACACTAGCGGAATTTCGAGCAAGTTACATTCATGAAGTTGGGTCATCTAGTGGTACTTCCGACCCTTCTATATACCCTGCTATGAATATGCTACATAATGTTTTCCCGTATGCTTCAAGATATGAAGAAGAGGCAGTTGATGATGATGTCCCCAATGTCAATGAGGCAGTTGACATGTCTGATTATGAGAAGTATAACAGGCTTCTCCCGCAAGCCCAGACACCAGTGTATGACGAGTGTCAAGTTTCAGTTTTGAGTGCCATCATGTCACAGATGTAAAAAGTGAAGCACGGATCGAGTAATGGACATTATGGAGACTATTCAAAGTTTATCAAAACTTTGCTTCCTCCTGTAAATAGACTTCCTGATAGTCATTATAAGACAAAAAAAAACCTGGGCGACCTCGGCCTCGATTATGTGAAGATCCATGCCTGCAAGAATAATTGCGTGTTGTTTTACGGAGATTACAAGCATGCTATTTACTGTCCCATTTGCAATGGGCCGAGGTATGATGAGGAGTCTTCTTCAGATAAAGGGAAACCTGTTCCTGTGAAGGTGCTTCGTTATTTCCCGTTAACTCCTAGATTGCAGCGTCTCTACATGTCATCAGAGACTATAGAGGAGATGAGATGGCACGGTCTTCCTAGGGAAGATGACGGTAATCTGAGACACCCCTCAGATGGGGAGGCTTGGAAATCTTTTGACACATCATTTCCTGAATTTGCAGAAAACGTTCGAAATGTAAGGCTCGGACTAGCAACAGACGGGTTCAATCCTAGCGGCAATATAACTCTGTCTCATAGCATTTGGTCTGTTATTTTAATGTCGTACAACTTACCACCTTAGATGTGTATGAAGAAGGAATATAATTTTCTTACATTGTTAATTCCAGGTCCCAATTCTCCGGGACAATGTCTAGATGTGTATTTGAGACCGTTGATTGATGAGCTAAAAGGATTATGGGAAAATAGAATCCCCACTTTTGATAGACATAGTAAAACTTCATTTAGGATGAGAGCAGTCGTGATATGGACAATTAGCGACTTTCTAGGCTACAGTATGTTATCTTCTCATACCACTCAAGGGTACAAGGTTTGTCCCGTCTGCTTAGAGAACGTCGATGCTAGTCGTCACGCAGACATGATTGTTTACCTGGGTCACCGTAGATGGCTTCCAATGAATCATGAATGGCGGCTTGATGCAGATGCATTCGATGGCAGGAAAGAGCGTCATGAACCACCACCTATTCAGTCTGGGGATGAAATTTTAGACAAGTGGAACTCTTTCGATTTTGGATATTTGAGTAGTGATAAAGATGTCTTGTCCCAAAATCCTTTGCGTCCTGCTGCACTTGACAATTGGCTTCATAAGAGTATTTTCTTTGAATTACCTTACTGGTCCACTTTGAGAATTAGACACAACCTAGATGTCATGCACATAGAAAAGAATGTTTGTGACAGGGTGGTGCAAACAATTCTCGACATTAAAGACAAGACAAAAGACAGTATCAAAATACGGGATGATTTGCAAAAGATGGGCTTACGACGTCACTTATGGGTAAAAAGGACGACGTCAAGAGTGGAAATGTCTATTGCACCTTACTCGGTGAAACCCGCTTTCAAGCCTAAAGTTTTCAGTTGGTTCAATGATGTTAAGTATCCTCAAGAATATGTAAGAAATATAGCTTGATGTGTTAAGGTGGCGGAACAGAAGATACATGGATTGAAGAATCATGACTGTCATGTTTTATTGCAACGTCTGCTTCCCGTGGTAATCAGACCATATCTGCATCGTGATGTGGTGGAGCCGTTAGTAGCCTTGTCCAGGTTTTGGTAGAGATTATGCAGTAGAGAGCTGAAGAAGTCAGATGTTGTTGAAATGAAATCAGACATTGTCTACATCTTATGCAAATTGGAGAGGATCTTCCCCCCGACTTTCTTTTTGATCATGGTTTACCTCATGATCCATCTTCCCGAACAAGTACTTCTTACTGGTCCAGTACACTTTACTTGGTTGTTTCTTATAGAAAGGTATGATTATAACCTTAAACCCTGTCACACATTATTATTATTTACATATTTTCCCTATACCACCAGTACTAAGTATTTTCTTTTTAGACAACTTGGTGGGTAAAGGTTTCGTTAAAAACAGATCAAAGCCGGAAGGATCAATAGCTAACGCATACATTGCACATGAGTGTGTAATGTGTTGCAACTCATATCTCCATATTACAAACGACATAGAATCACTCGATCCGGCAATCACACCTACATTCAACCTCTCTATTGTCTCTGAAGATATAAGAATCTTTCCCTTACAAATGTGCTTCACTAATTATTTCAAGTAGAATCTTCTGCTTGTTGAAAAAGGGGTACAACTATACCTAACAGCCAAAGCTACTTATTCTAGGATTTCTAGCTTCGGCAAAATCCTCCAACCAAATTCTTTCTTTGCCATATTCACCTCTAGCATTTATAATGCTTGATTATAATGCAGCTTCCTTAGCTTAAGTACCGCAATGCCCCTTCGGATGCTTGCCCAAGCAGCGGCCGATTAGCTCACGCCCATGGCAGTAATCCGTGGTATCCATAAAATTTTCCGGTGTCTTCCTTGGTGAGCCGAGACGGTGGAAACTTCCAGGCCGGGGGAGGCGGCGAGCCATAACATTAACAGTGGTATAGAGTTGAAGAGAGCGGTAGAGCGGTAGAGCGCCGAGTAAAAGAAGGAAAGATGCAGTAGTATGTACCCGGGCCGAGGAACACGGGGGCAATCGAGGTATATGGAACAATCAACACCATCCTTGGCGGGTCCCGTATAGATCACAGGAGCAACAAGGCAAAAAAGCAATGTACGGAACAACGGGATGGCAGGGAAGTCTACGCCTTTGGTAGTAACAATCAGCGGGTAACCGCTGGTTGGAAGTCCGTAACCTTCCTGGAAGAGGAAGAGGAGGGAATCAGGCAGCACGAGGATCTGTTCCTGATAACGTTACAGCTCGATCACTATATCACGAAGAAGATCCTCATTGATACGGGAGCCTCAGTCAACGTATTGTTCAGGAGTGCCTGGAAAGAACTTTATCGAGGAAGCAATAAGTTGCTCCAAGATCATGAGCCGCTGATTAGCTTCTCGGGAGATGTTGTTCAACCTCTCGGTTCGGATAGCTTTGGAGTAAGCTTGGAAGGACGGGAGGGGGTCGGCCGAGCAACAGTCGAGTTTATCGTAGTTGATTATGAATCATCCTACAACGGGATCTTGGGAAGATCAGCTTTGTGGAAGTTGAAGTCATTTGTTGCCGGCCATATGCTTATGATGAATCTCCCGACCCCAACAGGAATCATTACGATCCGGGACTACCCGACGGCGGCAAGGAGCTGCTATGCGATAGACAACGGGAGGAGAAGGGCAGAGGTCCTGTCAGCCAGCCAGCCTATGGCATCACCCTCAGACCCTTACATGGACCCCAGAGATGATGCCGACTCAAATGAGGAGCGTCCGGGATCAGTAGACGAAACAGAAGCAGTATCAATCTCAGAAGAGTTCCCGGATCGCAAGTTGACCATCAGGACGGGGCAGTCACCCGGGGTGC
This sequence comes from Fragaria iinumae, assembly GCA_009720345.1. Classification (NCBI taxonomy): domain Eukaryota; kingdom Viridiplantae; phylum Streptophyta; class Magnoliopsida; order Rosales; family Rosaceae; genus Fragaria; species Fragaria iinumae. Next base: position 33,553,830 of record CM019122.1, on the reverse strand, counting down.
GGGCTGCCTTGATCGACTTCTTAAAGAGAAATAGCGGGGCGTTTGCCTGGACTTACAGAAACATGCCCAGGATAGCAAGCGGCATCGTAACATATAAACTAGGAATCCAGGACGGCTTCCCTCCCGTGCGGCAAAAGCGAAGGACGTTTAAGCCAGAAAAGTATGAAGCAATGAAGGGGTAAGTACACAAGCTAATTCAGAAATTTTAAGAGAAAATGAGTTATGTGAGGCTCATTGGTGGGTACTGCAACACTGTGACAAAGTCAAGGAATATAGAGATGCTCATTTGGGACTTTTTCAACTTAAGTATCAGAATAGGCATGAAGAGAGGCATAAGAAAATGTTTCCTGCATATTTCCTAAAATGGGTACGTTTAATCTCCCCATTTCATAATTGGGGGAAGCTCATGCCCTTTTCGATCATAATTTTTAACTTATATATTTTCATTTGTTTGTAGGTGACGAGGATGCAAGAATAAAATAGCAAGGATTACTCTCCGCAGTTGCATCATTTGGCGTGTATGCCACAAGGACATAATGTTTATGCGGCTTGTGTAGTCAACGGTGTTAAGTTCCTGACAGAACGACGAGATCAATGCCAGAAGACATAGAACAATGGCATCATGGTAGTGGGTAAGGATAAAGTTGCATACTACGGGATTGTTGTTGCCGTCATCGAACTACTATATCCAGCAGGTATGCCAGTTGTGTTATTCGAGTGTAGATGGTTCAATACTGACCCAAATGTTCCGAGGAGTACGAAGATTGATCACGAGCTATTATCAGTGAATACATCCACAAGCTGGTATGAGTGTGCCCCGTTTGTGCTTGCTATTCAAGGAAAACAAGTGTTTTATCTTGATGATCCGAAAGTTGGTGGGGGTTGGAAAGTAGTTAACGTGATGGAGCATAGAAGTATCTTTAATGCAACCACACTTCAAGGGGGCTGGGTAGAACAAGATATTGAGAATGTGGCTCTTGAACCATATCAAGAGCCTTTAACCTCTGACATCCCCGACACAAGCACTATTCGCATCAACAACGACATCCACTTCCCACAAGGCGAGTACATTCAAATTTCAGGTTTAGGGTTCGATTTCGGTTCACTGCCGTACATCCCACCTAGTCACGACTTCATTAATGATGAAGATGAAGATGAAGATGAAATTCCTGAGGATGATCTAGAAGATCCGGATTACGAGGATAGCGATTGAGTACTTAATTATTAGACTTATTTAGATGTGCATGTGAACATATAACATTGTACTGTAAAACATATGTATTTGTACTGTTAAAAGATCAATTATTAAATAAATGTATTTAATGAAAATATACATCAATTTAGGCTATTGTGACAAAAAAGCCTAAATTTGTCGCTCCATACATGTCCTAAGCGACGAAAAAGAGTTATTCGTCGCAAAGGGCCTAAAAATATAGCGCATACGAGTTTTGCGCCAAATATTTGGGCCAAAATTCGAATACTTAGATTGGGCCACGAAATAACTAAATTTGTCGCTTGATCCATATCAAATATACCCAAATCCAGTTTCAGTCTCTATTTCGCATCAATTCCATCAACACTGCTTCGACCTCACTCCTAATTCCCCTCCCCAGTTTCGAAACCCTAATCCCAATTCGCCTCCCCGGCTTCTCTCCCAAATTCATCCTCCCAATTCCAATCTCAATTTCGGGTTCAATCCCAATTCGACTTCGCTCTCCCCTCTACCATCTAAACCGAGTTTCAATCCCAAGCATGCCACCATTGACGAAGAAAAGGGTCAGGGAAATCGCATCTGAGAGATTACGAGCGGCTTGTGCAACCCAATATGGTTCCTGCACAACGGAGAATACGGCGGGGCCGACGAGAGATGTTGCTGACAAGTCACCGACCGGAGATGGTGAAACGACTCCTCCTCCACCACCAGTATCGATTGCCGAAACAGCTCCCCCACTAGATGAGGACAAGATCGACGATGTCGCACCAAAAGATGAGGAGGCGTTGTCCGATGGTTGTAGTGTTCGACGTGGTACTAAGAAGTCCACCAGACCTCCCCCAAAACGCCGACGAGGGTTCGGCAACTTGGACAAAGTGAAAAGAATTGTGAAATGTACCGAGAAGATCGAACTAGTGTATGACGAGTTCATCAGAGGATCGTCTTCATCATCAGTGAGCAGCCTCCTGGTCCATAGCATTGGTGCAATTATTCAATCCAAAGTCAAATTGTCGGCCGAAAACTGGGAATGCCTCGGTGTTGAGAAGAAGAAGTTGATAGACGGGCTTACGGTAAGAGTCATGCTTTCTCTTTTGGTGAATGAGTTGTTTTTATTCTTCATTATGTTATATGGTTATATGTTTAGACAGTTGGTTCATTATGTCAATTTCGGTGTCACTGATGAGGAGTTGTTTGTGTTGTAGCCGTATTTTAAAACTGATTTTGGGGATAAACAAATGTGGGTGTGACTTAAAGATAAGGCGGATATCATATATAGACATTAGAATGGGGACTTTTCAAGGCACTATAAGAAGTATGAGAGATGAACAATTCCGCCAGATTTGATACATAGGGATGGGACTGGCTTTGCTGGCACTTTGAGTCGGGATTTCAAGGTAAATTTATTTTGCTGCCACTTTGATATTTATTTTAGCTAGAATGTGAATTTGTGAGATGAGTTGATATTTGTTAATGATTGTTGAAGAGTTGTAGAATGTTTACGGATGGCAGTTCATGCTTAGAGTTGTATCATCACTAGTAGAAAAAAAGGCTTAAGCGACGGGTATTTTCATATTTTGTCGCTTAAGCAATACCTAAGCGACGAAAACAAATATCGTCACTAAAGATACATTTTTCGTCGCTACAATTTTCTGGAGCAACGAAATATTTTTGTCACCTAAACTTCGTCACCACAGGTCCTACTCAGGCGACAACAAAGGATTTGTCGCAAATTATTTATGTAGCGACGAAATCTTAACACTTAAGTGACGAATAAGTTTGTCGCATAATATCCTTAACCTAACCGACAAATTTATATTTTGTAAAACTAAAGCGACTGAACTTTTGACTCTTGAGCGACGAAAATTTTTGTCGCATGATATCGTGCACCTAACCGACAAATTTAATTTTCGTCGTTTTAGTTTAAACTAAAGCGACGAAAGTGTTGACTCTTGAATGACGAAATTGATTGTCGCATGATATCATGCACCTAACCGACAAATTTAATTTTCGTTGTCTGAGGTTAACACTAAAGTGACGGTATGTTTGACTTTAGCGACGAAATATTTCGTCGCTTAAGTGAAACGAGCTACAGTAAAAAAAAATCTGCACAGATCAATCTGGCAAATCTCTGGCTTATTTGATGTATGATATCATCTTCATCCACTAGTTTATAGTTTGCTGGTACATGTTCTTTCTCCCTCTTTTCTACCATTTTTTCCGATGATCAGTTTTCCGGTGGAGTATTCCGGTCAATTATATATTGTTATTCTTTGTTCCTAATTTTTTTAGATGTGTTGGTTTTAGGATATGAGATGGCACGGTATTCCGAGGGAAGATGACGATGCGCTGATTCACCCTGCAAATGGGGAAGCATGGAAATCTTTTGACTTATCATTTCCTGATTTCGTTGCAGACGTTCCAAATGTAAGGCTCGGACTCTCAACAGACGGGTTTAATCCCTATAGAAACATGAACTTGTCTTACAGTATCTGGCCTGTTATTGTTGGTATGAGAATCAACCGTTTATTGTTGCCACAATGGCAAGACTAGTTTTTTATTTTGATGATCCAAAGGAGGGTGGGGGTTGGAAAGTTGTTAATGTGATGTCACATAGAGGTATTTACATTGCAACTACACTTGAGATGGGTATTGCAAATAGAGATATTGAGAATGTCACTCTTGAACCATATCAAGAAGCCTCGACGTCTAATAACCCCGACACAGAGACTATTCGCATCAACAACGACATCCACTTCCAACCCCGCAAATACGTACGTTCCCATTTCTAATTTAGAGTTTGACTTTGGTTCACTTCCATTCATCCGGCCAGATGATGAAGAGGAAGACTCAGACGATCATTCATATGAAGTGAGTGAGGATGATTTAGAAGACAGCGACTACGTTGATAGCGATTGAAAATTCATGGTGTGTTAAAACGTCAAATTTTTTATTTAATTATGTCATGAATTTATTATAAATGTAATGAATTTATTTCATTAGTTATGATATGTATTAATTTCTTTAGACGACGGAAGTATTATTATTTTTAAAACAAACTAAAATTATTAATCACTTATGCGACGAAAGTATAACTTTTCGTCGCCTAAGTACCGAAATTTTTAGCGGCACCTATTCCGCCAAAAATTTCAGAAAAATTTGAACCAAATTTTTGAAAGTTTCGATCCTTATCCTCTGCCTCACTTTTCATTTCTCAATATTTGAACTCTCTTCTCTTTTCTCTCTTCTTCAGACTCTCTTCTCTCTCCCTCCTCTCCTCTGCCCCAGTTTCTACGCACCGAGAGACCCCTAGAGTACTCTAGCTTTCCCTTTGCCTCTCCTTCTTATTCGCCACCGTCGTCTCCTCCCTCATCGTTGGCAGCCGTTTTCCCTCTGCCTCTCCTTCTTCTTCGCCACCGTCGCCTCTCCTTCTTCCCTCTGCCTCTCCTTCTTCTTCGCCACCGCCGCTTCGCCTCTCCTTGGCAGCCGTTTTCATGGAAGGACTAATTTTCCTCCTCCATCGGACTCCGCGCCATCTCGCCAGCGGACTCCGCGCACATCTCGCCAGCGGACTTCGCCCCCTGCCTCTCCTTCTTCTTCACCACTGTCACTTCGCCTCTCCTTGGTAGTCGTTTTCATGGAAGGACTAATTTTCCTCCTCCATCGGACTCCGCGCCCATCTCCGTCAGCGGACTCCACGCCCATCTCGCCAGCGTACACCGCGCCCATCTCGCCAGCAGACTCCGCACCCATCTCGCCAGCGTACACCGCGCCCATCTCGCCAGTGGACTCCTCGCCCATCTTGCCAGCAGATTTCGCGCCATCTCGCCAGCGGCCTCTTCCTCGCCTTCATCGATCTCGGTTGAAATTGGGTTGCTTGATCTTGGTTGTAAGATATTGGGGTTGTTTGGGGTTGATTGTAAGAAGTTGGAGTCAGAGATGGTGTAGGAGGCGGTGAGGATCTCGTTGAAATGGTGGAGGATCAGACATAATTAAAAAAAAAATTAATTGTTTTTTTTCAGATTAGCGACGGAATCCAATAATTCCATCGCCTAAGGGAAAAATAATTTTTTTTTGTCATTAAACAATATCCGTCGCTTAAGGAAATTATTTCGTCGCATCATATCTAGCGACGAAAGAAAACTTTTTGCTACATTAAAAAGTTTCGTCGCTTTACAATAAAGCGACAAAATAACATATGTCACTTAAGTAGTTCGGCGACGACAACAATTCGTTGCTTAAGGAAATTATTTCGTCACATTATATTTAGCGACGAAAGAAACCTTGTTGCTAAACTAAAAAGTTTCGTCGCTTTACAATAAAGCGACAAAATAATATACGTCGCTTAAGCAGTTCAGCGACGAATAGTTTTCGTCGCTTAAGGAAATTTTTTCGTCGCCTTGATCTGTGGCGACATAAACTGTACTCGTCACCTGTTCCGTTTTCTTAGGCGACGTATAATATTTTTTTGTCACTTAAGTGCCTATGAGACGTGTCATATGCGACGAAGCTTAAGCGACGCCGGTTTCGTCGCTTAAGTCGTATGGCGACAAAACTTGGCACTTAAACGACGATTTATTCCAATCGCTTAAGACTTTATTTCTACTAGTGCATGGTTAGAATTTAATTTTTTTTTTTTTTGCTGAATGGTTAGAGTTGGAAACAATTTTGGATTTTGTGCTTGGCATGCTAATTTTGGTTAGAATAGTAGTTGGAAACACTTTAAGTCCTGTTATATAATAATTTTACTCAAATGACAAATTTTTCCTATCTGCTAATTTTGAGGCTTTATTGCCTAACTGAGGATAAAGAGCCCTTGTATCAGAGGTCATTTGAGTTTGAAACAATTGGTATCAAATCTGGTCTAATGTCTTTTTGATCAGCTTGTATTTTGTGATTGGCATGCGATTCTTTGAAACACATATCCATGGTTATGCTTCATTTTTGAATTGTTGGTCATTTTGTTGTGCAATATGGAAATAGAATGAACTTTTGGATGAGTGAAACCTTTCATTTTGTTGCCAGGCTTAACAACTCCAGTAAAATTAACTATTTCTGCTGAATTGGGACTTCTATCAGTGAGTCTGACATGGCTGAACTATTTTCTTATATTGTCTCAGTTTAGAAAGTGCTCGTCTGCACTTGACTAGGAATGATATTAAAAAGTGGTCCCATAAATGAATAATAGCTTATGATGTCTGCTTATATTTTGTGAGAGAGTGCTGAAGTGGTTGTCAGCTAGACATCCTACTTTTTAGACCTTGTTGCAGGACAAGTAAACTCTGTGCATGAAAATCCTAGTACTAAATGCTTCAGTGATACTCTAGAAATTTATAACTACGAAAATGACAGTAGAGATTGCAAGTGAACGATGAACATTTTGTAGGTTTTAGAATCAGAGAGTAGAATGGTATAGTAACATAGCAAGTTATGTCTTTCTTTTCCAAAGACTTCTTGCATGCATCATAGAAATTTTCTAGTCCCCTTTAAGGCATCAGCTACATTCAACATATTAAGGCTCTCCATGTAGGTGTCCAGATAATACACTTTTGTTGAGAATCTCTTACCGACAATGTATTCAAGAATACACTTTTCACCATTTCCAGTTTCCACCACTCTAAATATATATATAAGTTAAATCTGTTGGTGTTTGAGTACTGCTAGTCTCCTTTACTTTCTTTTTCTCTCAATTTTATTCATCAAGTCCTGTTATATAATAATTTTATTTTTTTGTAAATAATTCATATAAATTAGCAAAAACATCATGTTTCTCTAATTTTGTTTGTTGCTTGCTGATTGGTTCAAAGCAAATAATTACACTGTGTGAGTAGTGGGAAAATAAAAGGGCTTCCAAAATGTAATCTCATTATCTTTTTTTTTTGTCTTATAAGCATGTTAACAATAATAATTTTGTTTGTATTAGATGATGTGGTATAAGCTTGATGATCCATTATATTTATATGAACTACTATATGATTGGCAGACATAATCGGCGGCTAACACAACCAACCGTTGTAAGAAGGAGTCGAAGCACCACACGGGGCGGCTACCTATCATCTACAGGGTGGTCCACCACAAAGAGAATGGTGAGGAATTTCCTGTTATCCCAGCTTACACAGAGTCGTATGATACAGTCAACGACCCTAAAGCTGCCAAGAATATTGTAAGTTAATTAAATTTGGTGCAAATAGCTTACATATATTGTGCAAATAATTTTCAGTTGGTTCAATTAAATAATTTTCAGTTGGTGCAGATGCATTTGTGTTTTGTCTTAGTTAATGTGAATTTGTTATTGTAAGTTTCATATCTCTGTAGGAGCATTTACTGTTGTGTATATTAGATCAAGTCATGATATCAGTTTCTTTATATTGAATTTGGTTTATTGTGCTTAGGAATGAACTCAATTTATCTATCATAATTCTGCAGAAAACATGAACATATACAAAACACATATATCACTATTAATAAATCACCCGGATTGTCCATGATAGTCTTCTTCTTATTCCACCCTTATGATCTCCTAGTATATGGGACTAGATTGAGAACAAAATGTGTGTAAGAAGGGACAAGTGTCTACATATATAGGTAGCAGATTACTGAAAGTTCCATCCATAAATGAACACTTATTTTCCTTCACTGCTTATCAACCCCTTAACTGCTCTTCAACTGCAATAAGAATTTAAATTCCAAATCTAATTACAAGCTTATCATTTACAACCTCTTTTTTAAATGCAGAAGAAAATGCAGAAAGAGGCCTCTAAATTGAAGAATGATCAGAAGAATACAAACCTTGACGTCCCGGAGGGTGAGCTCCCACCTTTAGAGTGGTCGATAAACATTAAGGTGCTTGAAGCAGGAGTCGGTAGAAGAGCCGGGAAGGAGATTCGTGGTCTTGAAAGAGCAAGTGTATGAGAGTCATCATCTTCCACTCCACGTTCTCGAGTTTATGAGGTGGAGGACATATTACATATTGTTGAGGAGAGGGCCAAAAAATCTGAGGCGGTTGAGCAGAACCTTAGTGAAAAGATGGCATTGGTGAAGCAGCAACTAGCAGCAATGATGTCTCTTATGGCGCAGCAGACTGGGTGTCCTCCACAAGTCCCTTCCTAACAACCTCTAAATAAAAATGTTGATGCAGGGAACAACATGGAAGTTGAGAGGATCTAGGTACAACATTGCATGCTTCACTATTTTGGTTTTGTTTAGATGAAGAAGCCTTTAAGGTTAGGTTGTTGTATATATGCTTCATTGTTTTGGTTTTATTTAGATGGAGAAGCAGCCTTTAAGGTTAGGTATTCAGTCTGTGACATGCAGTTGGTTTTGTTTAGTTGGAGAAGGATAGGCTAGGTAGGATGACATGCAGTTGGTTTTGTTTAGTTGCAGAAGGATAGGCTAGCTAGGATGAATGAATGGTTTTGTTTTGTTTACTTTCAGGGTGTTACTAAAGACTTTGTATGAACAAATTATTAATATTCAAATATTATTGTTTGCTAAATTTGCAGTTTTATATTTTCTGTTTCTATAAAAAAAAAACTATTTAATAGGTGAAACAGGGAGGAAAAGGAAAAAGATAGAATAAGACTAGCCTTAGTGAAAAACCTCATGCTGCAATTGCCGACGAAAACTTGTTTCACTTATGAGTGAAACAAGTTTTCGTCGGCAATTGCAGCCATTTTTCGTCGTTACAGAATTCCTGACGACGAAATTCTTTTCGTCGCATAAGTGAAGCAAGCTTTCGTCGGCAAGTGCAGCCATGTTCGTCATTACGAAATTCCTAACGACGAAATTCTTTTCGTCGGAACATATATGCGACGACATTTCGTCATATAAGAGGACACCTACATCGTCACATCTTTCCTATGCGACGAATAATCGCACTGTAGAAAGTATAGCGACGAATAACTTTTTTTCGTCGCATAGATTCTTATGAGACACCACTTATGCGACCAACTTTTCATCGCATAGGTACTTATGCGACGAATATGGTCTCTTATGCCACGAAATGACTTCGTCTCTTAAGTGTGCGATCCTACTAGTGTTGAATGGAGGTAAATATTGTGGAAGTTATTTTAATGCATTGAACAAGCCACTACGTAATTTTTTGAATCGTATACCATATGTCCATATACGTATGAATTAATATTGCTGCATGTATATGTTAATGTACGTTACAGGACCAGGATGCTCATCTCTTGGATATGGAGCCATGGAAGAGCTGGGACCTTTCAGAGTCAACGGTGATGGAAATTCACTATACAAGAATGAACATGCATGGAACAATGGTACTGTGACAGTATAACTTATAATATGTCTAATATAGTTTTGTAGCAACAGTCATATATAGCAGAGAAAACATGCACCTATTCGACCGGCCGGCATGTTCGTATCGTATATAATTCAATCTATCTTGAGAAATTAATAAGCTCTGAACGATTTCATTGCAGAGGCGAATGTCCTCTTCTTGGAGTCACCAGCAGGAGTTGGGTTCTCATATTCAAACACAACATCTGACTATCAGAACGTCGGTGACAACAAAACTGCCTCAGACTCTTACAAGTTTCTTATAAATTGGCTAGAAAAAATTCCTGAATACAAAACCAGGGACTTTTACATCACCGGAGAGAGTTACGCCGGTCACTACGTACCTCAGCTTGCTTACACCATCGTCTCTGAGAACAAAGTCACGAACCAAACAAAGATCAACCTCAAAGGAATTGCAGTGAGTTGATTTCGTATTGTGTTCGTGTAATTTAATTATGGAAGTGTAGCGAGCATGCATATACTACAAGACTGAGTTTTACTCATGGAAATTCTATCTTTATATATATATATATATATGCAGATTGGGAATGCCTGGATTGATACCAGTACCGGTGCACAGGGTCGTTATGATTATTTGTGGACACATGCTTTGAACTCCGACGAAACCATGGCAGGAATCAACAAACATTGCGATTTCGTTACATTGAATATCTCAAGCAGATGTCTTGATTATGTGAGCCAATCAAAGGATGAGGTTGGAGATATTGATCATTACGACATCTACGCTCCATTTTGTAATACCGTATCCCCAGCACCCTCAACTGCTTCAGTAAATCCCTCTATAACCAATTGAGATGATTTACTAACAATTGATACTGTTTGTTGTACTTGTTCAATTTGAGGTTAATTGATGCATGTCGTACATGATCATCAGGTATATGAATTTGATCCATGCTCTGATAACTATGTGAACACCTATCTAAATCTTCCGGAAGTTCAAGCAGCTCTTCATGCTAGACCCACACAATGATCAGCTTGCAGGTATGCATCCAAAAAACTTAATTAGAGAAAATTTGATTCGCGATTGAGAGAAGAAAAATAGAAGAATGTTAATTACTTTGTTAATTTAACTAATTAACCTTTCATATATGGTGTCTAGTGATGTTATTGGCTGGACGGACAGCCCAGATACCGTCCTCCCCATAATACAAGAGCTCATAGCAAGTGGAATCAGATTATGGGTATATAGGTCAGCATATAAATTACTCAAATCATCTTTAATTTCCTTAATGTTATCATATTAAGGCTTAAATTGATGATTATATATATAGATATATTTGTAATGTGCTCAAAGTGTTGTTTGTGTACAGTGGAGACGTTGATTCGGTAGTAGCAGTGACAACTACAAGACTAGCCATAAACACGATGAACTTGAAGACAACCACTCCATTTCGACCATGGTACTCTAGCCCCGGTGAGGTTGGGGGATATGTGATTATGTACGAGGGTTTGGTATTCGCCACAGTAAGGGGAGCAGGCCATGAGGTACCAAGCTACTAACCAGGGCGAGTGCCGGTGACGGATCTAGGATTTCGACTTGGGGTGGGCTTTAAATTTGGCCGGAGGCCTAAAAAATTTTCAGATACAACCATGCAAAATGGAATAGCTCAAGTAGACGTTAATAAGTCTTTAAAACAAAGTATGCATCAATGAAAGTAGAAGAAAATTCTGAAAATCAGAGACAAAATTGAAAACCCAACAAAATTTTTCCTAAAAATTTAGAATTTTTGAGATTTAAAGAGGAGAAGACTAGAAAACTCTCTCTCTCTCTCTCTCTCTCTCTCTCTCTCTCTCTCTCTCTCTCTCTCTCTCTCTCTCTCTCTCTCTCTCTCTCTCTCTCTCTCTCTCTCTCTCTCTCTCTCTCTCTCTCTCTCTCTCTCTCTCTCTCTCTCTCTCTCTCCTCCTCCTCCTCCTCTATATAAACTAAAAGAGTATTCTAATCCTCACAACGTCAAAATCAAGAAGAAATAATCTACCAGAAACGAAGCAACCATGGCAACAATAACCAAGCTCGTCCTAACCCTTTTCCTTTTTCAGCTCGCAACAACCGCCTACTCAAAGGGAAAGGGAGCTAAACCTGGTAACGAACCAAAACAAAATCATCCAGGCAAACCAAGGAATATAGCAAAACCAAATCATACCCCTAAACAAAATCAACCAGGCAAACCAAGCAATATAGCAAAGCCAAATCATATCCCTACTCCTGGAGGCAAGAAGCATAATCAACCAGGCAAACCAGACAATATAGCAAAACCAGATCATACCCCTACTCCTGGAAGCAAGAAGTATTGTGTAGCTAGTCCAAACCTTGACTCTGAAGATAGCCAGCATACTATCGAATCTATATGTAATGAAAATAAGAATGTGGATTGTAGGCCCGTTCAAAAAGGCGGAGTTTGCTACAATGTGAGTACTAAGTTGAAGCTGAGGCTCTCTTATATGGTCTTCGAATGGTTGTGGTGTTGAAGCTGGAAAAGATAATTGTTGAAAGGGATTGTCAGGAAGTGATCAAGGCGTTAAGTGACTCTTCTTCATCTCCTAGCTGGAGAATCTCCCCAATCCTAAAGAAGGTTGCTCACTTGGTTCCGTTTTTTAGAAGTATTCATTGAAACTGGGTTCCACGAGAAACTAACCGCCCTGCACACGCAGCGGCCAAGCTTGCTATTCAGAGTTTGTGCTCTCAGGAATGGGCTAACAGGCCCCCAAACTCTTTGATTTCAGTTTTAAGGAATGATGGATTGTCTGCCCCTCCTTAATATGAATATGGAGCTAGTTGTACGAGCTAGCTATTAGTGTTTCAATTTTTCCTTTCGGCTGTTTTTTTACGTTTAATCTATGTTTTATTAGCTTTGTTTCTGTTGTACTTCTCTACCTTCTGGTCTTTTTATAATATATGGCTTCCTTGACCAAAAAAAAACTTACCGCATCTTACGCGTTGAATGCTTACTATGTGGCCCACGGCCGTGAACCTTTATCCTGCAAAGGGCAACTCACCACCGTGAACCCAAGTGAGGAGAAATGTATATTCCCTTGAAGAAACCTTATATGTGTGTGTATGCTATCTCCATTATCTTTTTCAAAGGTTTTTGGTGAAGTACATTGTTAGATTTATTATGATGTCATTGTTATAGTTTTTGAAATAAGGGCTAGCATGGCTACCCTCAAGCATTCAGTAACAAAGTATTAATTAAAATTTATTATGATGTCTTGTTATAGCTTTTGAAATTGGTGTTTGTTATATTTCTATGTTATACCAATAAATTAAATTTTTCGAAAGAAAAAAAACAACCTTCCCAAATAATTGATATTTTTTACCGGATATCTCTATTATATCTGATATCTTCATTTTTTAAAATACCAATGTATCTACCGAGACCGATAGTTAATCCTCGGCTCAGAGACAGTCATTTCCTAACTTGTAACCGTAGCAGCTGATCAGTCAGGACTTGGGCAGTCGATCACATCTAGCTAGAGTTTTGATACTACCATCATATAATTTCTGGCGCCATACTTTGTTCATCAAATCATTCAAATGTATACAATTAATTGATGTTTGTCAAAGTCAGATGGGAAATATTACCAAACAAATACACGTATAACAACTATGTTGAATTTGTACAGTATCAGACTCGCTCAAAACAAAAAGATCAAGCTCCAATAGGCAGACAAAAGCTTCGGCCGAGTAAGATAGCTACCTTTAATTAGCTCGACTGCTTGACCCACGAATTTGAGTTTCTTTGTTACTTCCAGTTTATAGGTTATACTATAAGTTGACATCGGCATCTTAACTATTTCTGCGAGGATATCAACGAGCTCCCCTCCAAAGTAAAAGGCTGGAGATTGTTATTTAACTATTTAATCAATTCTGGTCTAGCTGGTTTTGTGTGTATCTAACTATCTATCAGGTCAACAAATTATAAAAAATAAAAAAAATAAAAACTCGATGCCTTGATCTAGACGATGAGATGACAAACAACAGATCGATGCTGTATATAAGAAATACGTTGTATCCATAATAGTTGGTATGCTGTAAGCAATGGCCGTTAAACACAACATGTAGCCTCAGTAATGTCGTCCCACCAATGAACATTGGTTTCAGCACTGGTCCTGAGGTCTCTATAAATACTACTTAAAGTGCCATTGATATATATCCTAGCCACAACATATTTTTCTAAGAAGCAAGATGAACATGAAGCTTTTGTTCCTCTCATGTTTGCTGCTTCTCTCTGTATCAGTCAACAACGCTAACCAAGTTGACAACCTCAACAAGTTGATCAAGTCTCAGAGATATCAAAAGCCTCTTCAGTCTCAGTCGCAGATTGTCTTAGATCAGGTCGGAGATAACCCTTTCTCTCCGGGGCACCAAGACGGGTCAAAAGAAGACGATAAGATTGACGCTTTGCCGGGACAACCAACCGAAGGAGTGGATTTTGATCAATATGCAGGATATGTTACGGTTGACGCTGATGCTGGGAGAGCATTGTTCTACTATTTTGTAGAGTCGCCCCAGAATTCTTCAACCGCGCCTCTGGTGCTATGGTTAAATGGAGGTAAATACCCCCGTATGAAGGTTGCTTATCATGCACCAGTGTTAAATTAGATATATTTTAAAACGCATCAATTAGCGCACATGTGTCATTTATTAGTACGTTATTATGAGTCACTTATTAACTGATCAGGGTAAGACCATATGCATTAATCACTTAATTAGTGTACGCATATGATGATGAAAATGAAATTAATTATAATCTATGACGGGGCGGGGTACCTCATAACAAGAAAATCTTAACCGTGGTGGTGTATCTGCTCATGCATGTTACAGGACCAGGATGCTCGTCTCTTGGATTTGGAGCCATGGAAGAACTGGGACCTTTCAGAGTCAACAGTAATGGAAATTCACTATACATGAATGATTATGCATGGAACAATGGTACGTACTCTGGCCTATAATCTGTTTAATCTATCGATATCTTTGTAGCAATAGTCATAGTCTCATAGAGAAATTAAGCATGCACGTATTCGACCGGCCTTCTCGGCCGGATTGCATATAATTCAATCTGTTTAGCTAGCTAGGCAACTTGATAAGCTGTGAATACATTCATTGCAGAGGCAAATGTACTCTTCTTAGAGTCTCCGGCAGGAGTTGGGTTCTCATATTCAAACACAACATCTGACTACCAAAACGTGGGTGACAACAAAACTGCCTCAGACTCCTACAAGTTTCTTATAAACTGGCTAGAAAAATTTCCTGAATACAAAACCAGAGACTTCTACATCACCGGAGAGAGTTACGCCGGTCACTACGTACCTCAGCTTGCTTACACCATCGTCTCTGAGAACAAAATCACAAATCAAACAAAAATCAACCTCAAAGGAATTGCAGTGAGTTGATTTCTTGCGTTCGTGTAATTTAATTATCAAAGTGCAAGCATGCATATTCTACAAGACTAAGTTTACTTACGGCTTTTCTATCTTCGCATATATGCAGATTGGGAATGCCTGGATTGATGCCAGTACCGGTGCACAGGGTCAATATGATTATTTGTGGTCACATGCTTTGAACTCCGATGAAACCATGGCCGGAATTAACAAATATTGCGATTTCGTTGCGTTGAATATCACAAGCTCATGTGAAAAATATATGAGTCAATCAGACAATGAGGTTGGAAACATTGATTCTTATAACATCTACGCTCCACTTTGCGGTACAGAATCCCCTGCACCCTCAGCTAGTTCAGTAAGTCTCTAACTAATTGAGATGATATATCAAATTAATAATTTCAGGAAGTGCATGTAGGTGTGCATTTTGAGTTTTATTGATGCATGTCGTACATGATCATCAGGTATATGAATTTGACCCATGCTCTGATGACTATGTGAACACTTATCTAAATCTTCCGGAGGTTCAAGCAGCTCTTCATGCTAGACCAACACGATGGTCAGCTTGCGGGTATGCATTATAGAAGTTGATTCAAGATTGAAGAAGAAGGAAAAACAATAATGTTAACTTTGTTTTATTTAGCTAATTAACCTTAATTTCTTGGTGTGTCTAGTAATGTTGGCTGGACGGACAGCCCAGATACCGTCCTCCCCATAATACAAGAGCTCATAGCAAGTGGAATCAGATTATGGGTATATAGGTCAGCATATAAATTACTCAAATCATCTTTAATTTCCTTAATGTTATCATATTAAGGCTTAAATTGATGATTATATATATAGATATATTTGTAATGTGCTCAAAGTGTTGTTTGTGTACAGTGGAGACGTTGATTCGGTAGTAGCAGTGACAACTACAAGACTAGCCATAAACACGATGAACTTGAAGACAACCACTCCATTTCGACCATGGTACTCTAGCCCCGGTGAGGTTGGGGGATATGTGATTATGTACGAGGGTTTGGTATTCGCCACAGTAAGGGGAGCAGGCCATGAGGTACCAAGCTACCAACCAGGGCGAGCACTCACCTTGTTCTCCGCTTTCCTTCAAGGAGCGCCACTTCCTTCATCTTGATCGATCGATGAGAATAACATTTTGATTTCCACGGGCCACCAAGAGCGACAGAGCTTGGCAAACTCGTACCTGGCCAATCATCGATCTGTAACATCTAGTTAAATTCCTGCACGATAACACAAGAGATTGTTCTTGCTGATCAAGAAGAACAAAGTGATTTACTATTTGTTATGCATGTCTGCTTTTTTTATTTTTTTATTAAATGTTGGCTTGTTTCATTTATGTTTGCTATTAGCATCTCATTGAAAGTTCAATAAAAATCAAGGTTTATTCCCCGGCTTTGATGTAATATATACATTTTGTCTTTATGCATTCTTCTCATAAAGTGAAGGTTCACCCTAAAAATAAAACATTTTTCTTATACAAGAATATACGTATAACGCGGTCACATGTTAAAGGCCAAACTTGAAATGTTAGTTAATGTGTATAAGTTGTGTAAAGTTTTTTTTTTTTATCTTTTAAAATTGTAAAGATGGTTAGAGAATATTAAACATTTTACATAGAGTAGCTAGGATGCTGATGGGGTTTCATTAATGTGATATGCATGAAAAAGTGTTTACGTTAAAGTAAGTTATATAAGTAAATAACATCATCTGCTTCGTATCAAAACGATACTACATTATCTACGAATTAGGACGACCAACGTTTAAACTTATAGAAGGAAGGGGGTTTGATTAAGAAATTAGAAACCGAATATATAAAGTCCGATGAAGCTAGATAACATGCGTGCGTGGTAGTGAAGTTTCAGAAGTGGAAAGTTTGCATCAAAGGTAAGGTATATGTACAGTTGAGATTAGAATTAGGTCACAGAGCAAACAATTCTTTACGTGGCTTCGTCAACCGACTCATCAACCCACTGATCTATATAAGTATATCCGTCTAACAAATTCATAATATTACTTTCCCTAGCTAATATTATTGTCGAAGATCTCTTAACTTGAAGGCTTCATCAGCTTTGTGAGATCAGGCAGCTACAGCACTTTCATCAACATGGGTGTTCTTGCAACGATTGCTAAGAACTTGGATACATTGATCGGGTACGATTTCACCATCGAGTTTAAACTATATATTGCAAGATTGTTTTTTTTTTTTTGGTCGTTATATTGCAAGATTGTTTGATTTTCATGTTGAATTTTTGAAAATTATTTCTATCGAAAAGAAAATGGATGCATAAACAAAATAATTGTTTGTGGATACAATAACGAAGTAAAACTTGTCATTTGTGTTTGAACTCGTCGTACTTGTGAATTAATCTGATATTCTTCGTCGTTTTGATTCTACAGGCCAGGAGTTACACTTCTTTTTCCATTGTAAGTAAAGAAACTAAATTTTATTGCATTTACTATAAAACTACTATCAACTAAAGGCAACAATTAATTGATCGATCGCTAGCTAGGATAATATATGACTAACATCAAGTCCTCCCCGATCGATGGATGATTTTATAAATAGATATGCAACAATGAGAGCAATAGAGACCCCTTCTGCACTAGACGATCAGCAGTGGCTTACATATTGGGTGTTATATTCTTTCATCACATTATTCGAGCTCTTCAGTTGGAAAGTCCTCGCTTGGTATGTTTGTTTCCAGCTGAACATTCTACAAATAAACTCTAATTTATTGATATCATATTTTGCATGCATGGAATTACAGTACGTAAATATATTGATCCGATATTTCTGGGTGTGCAGGATTCCAGTATGGCCATATATGAAGTTGTTGTTCTGCATCTGGCTGGTATTGCCAATATTCAACGGGGCAGCCTACATCTATGAAAATATTGTGAGAGAATATGTGAAGCCTAGTGACTATATCAATTTCATCAGCTCATCAACATCAAAGCGCCCAGAGGGACAGAATAAGGTCCTCCAGATGATGAGCCTGGATGCAAGGAAGTCAGTAGAGCGTTTTATCGATCAATATGGACCCGAGGCTTTCGAAAGAGTCGTCAGAGCAGTACGTTCAAATTGAATGACTAATTGTAGAGTATATATATGTTTCAAATACAACTTTCATGTATCCATTTATGACTTCTGTTTATAAACTTCAATTCTGGGGTAATTTATTTTGCAGGCTGAAAGAGAAGCAAGGAAACACTGAAGAGATCTGGGTATATATCTAAGGTTCACTATAGAAAAAGCAGCAGAATATGAACTAGTACTCTTGGTGTAAATTATATATGCATGATTCATGTGTACGTAGCAGATCATCTGCACATTAATGGCTGTGCTCAATGAAATATCAGTTCTTCTGTACACTACAAGTAGTTCATTTGATATATCTTTAAACATGCATGCAACGTAGATTTAAGCTAGGGGCGGAACCTGATAATTCTCAGAAGGATACCATGAGTTGGATTATACATTTTCATGAAAATTTATGACTCATTTCTATATCTTCTACTCGCACTTTTCATCAGTAACCTAATGGGTTTCAAATCGAACTACATCACACAAATGAAAACGTATTATTTATTAAACAAGAAAAAATGAAAACGTATTTCAACTCGACAAATGACCTCAGCATAGACTGGGTTTCCAAGCGGCTTTTCTTCAGGGATCACTAACTCTTAGACATCAGAGTCTGGCAACTGGTGATTCGATCTATTGTAATCTCGCATTGAAATGTTTTTAGCTGCCACACCATGGCTGAGCTGCCTGAGCATTACTAGTGACTTCATGTTTGGAACTCTTTTGTTATTCTTTGGCTCAAATATCTCTTGTCTATATTAGTTTGAACTGTAAAACAATCTAAATTAAGGAAATTAACCACAGCCTAAGCAAGCCAAGAGGTGAGATCCCTCAATGATCTCTCACCAGAACCTTGGCTAGGACCCGTGATAGCTAGGCCTAGGAGGACTATCCTGCACCTATGGCTACCAACCGAATGAACCCCAACAAGAATTTGTATGAAAAAAGGAACACACTTTGTAACGTCCCGTAAAGACTACGTACATTACAACGTACGCTGCTAGCTAGTCTTTGAAACGTACACAAGTCTCTCTGTAGCTTATGCCACGAACCCATGTTATGAAACCTCACAAGGCCTTTTGGAATAGTGGTGAGACAAACATTCAAATTGAGCTCGAGACTACGATGGATGGAGAAATACAAAAAGATTTACAAATTACAACAAAAGTTATAATATTTACATTTCATACGAATCGAGTAACAGTTTCGGCCCGAGATCAACGAAAACACCAAATGATAGGCAGGTGTATGATAACAACCTACAAGAAATTTAGAAGCAAAACTATTTCGTATTCACAGTTTCAGAAGAAGAGAAGTCTTAGTAAATTGTCCAAGTACAAGCCTCTCACAAATAAATAAGACAACAGCGACGAACTATCACCATCTAGCGTTCGATACAGACAACACTCCACCACTTAATTAGCCTAGCATTTCACGACTCTTATATTGCTCTTCCAAGAGGTAAACAATAACTACGTTTTTTTTTTTTTTTTTGGCGAGAAAAGGATGTTTCAAAAGTAGCTAGCTAGAAAGTTTGCGAGATAAAGAAAGGTGAGGCATATGTAAGATTGGGATTAGGTTTTGGACATAAAGCGAAAATTCTTTACTTGACTAATTTGTCAACCGACTCAACCTGCATAAATTCCTTACTTGACTCTGTCTCATAATCAGGACAATACACTGCAGGGCTTAATAATTTGTGAGATCAGAGAGGCACTTTCATCATGGGTATTCTTGCAGCGATTGCTAAGAATTTGGATACACTAATCGGGTAAGGATTATGCGAAAAATAATTAGACCCATACATATGAATTAATGATATCTGATTCTTTCTTTTCAATTTTGATCCTGCAGGCCCGGAGTGACACTTCTTTATCCTTTGTAAGTAAATCTCTCGATCTTAATGTTTATGAGAGAACAATAATATATCGATCGGTTAAAGCCTTAAACAAGTGTAGGGATGGCTAGAATTATTAATTCTGCTCGATATATGGATGTAATCAATATAAACATGCAGATATGCAACAATGAGAGCAATAGAGAGCGCTTCCACACTAGACGATCAGCAGTGGCTTACATATTGGGTGCTCTGTTCTTTCATCACATTATTCGAGCTCTTCTGTTGGAAAGTCCTCGCTTGGTAATATATCTTATCATTCTTATACATAAGTAATACTGCATATTAATACTAATTCCAATTTTGCATGCATGCATGGATTTAATTAATGAAAAGATTAATTTCAATTTACCCCGGCTAGGTTTTGACGTCAACATTATTTCAGTCCCTATACTCTTAATTTTGAAAATTTACCCTCCTAAAATTTGCAATTTTCGTAAATCAAGCTCAATTGCTAGAATTCCGTCCAATTTGGACGTTACGTTAAATGCTAAAATGAAATCTTAGAAAAATGATCTTAAAAGGCGATTTATATTGTTATACGACTATTTTAGCTCTTAAAATGAGTTATATGAAGTTAAAATTAACATCTAAATTGGACGGAATTTTAGCAATTAGGCGTGATTTATGAAAATTGGAAATTTTAAGAGGTAAATTTTCAAAATTAAAAGTATTGGAGAATTGGGTGCAGGATTCCAATATGGCCATATATGAAGTTGTTGTTCTGCATCTGGCTGGTATTGCCAACATTCAACGGGGCAGCCTATGTTTATGAAAATATTGTGAGTAAATATGTGAAGCCTGGAAACTATATCAATTGGAGCTCATCATCATCATCATCCTCAAAACACCCAGAGCGACAGAAGAAGGTCATCCAAATGATGAGCCTCGACGGAAGGAAGTCGGTAGAGAGTTTTATCGATCACCATGGACCAGAGGCCTTCGAAAGGGTTGTCAAAGCGGTACAATACAGATAAATCAACCAATTAATATATATTCACTTGCATAATTGCATATGTGTTAATTAATGTCTTATGTGTGGTCGACTCATGAGTCTTTTATAAATTTCTGAGGGTTAATTTATCTTCCAGGCTGAAAGAGAAGCTAGGAAGCACTGAGAAGATCCAGTTCATAAGGAAAGACATGCAGCGGATCTATATATAAATATATGAGCCAGTCTTTATGTATATACGCAAAGTTCTTTGTTTGTGTAAATGACTGAACTAAATGAACTCTTTTCCCTTTGTAGCATATGTAGCATGAAATAGAAGTTATGCTTTCAATGAAAAACATATGGATGGATCATCGATGCCTCCAAGTTTCTTAAAATTTGCCTTTGGCCACTTCCACTTCAAATTGGGGGGTGGTAAAACAAATCATTTCAACCTTACCAACACGAAATGGCATGGGTAATTGTAGAGCACAAAATATATTCTTACATGGAAGAGCTAGACAAGACTCTTGTGGAAACTAAATCTGGGACAATCATGCTTCGACTTTCTCTTAATTTATTGATCAAGCATAGAATAGAAATTTATTAGATCACATCTCTCAAATGTGATTTGATACCAAACATTTCATCAAACACATTTCCGCTTATTCTAGCACAGAAAGGAGTCGTGCTAGGCATACATGATCCATTTTACTCCTCCAATAAGTAGACCCATTTTGTTAATTTGTATTAATGCAATGGTGGATCTAAGGGGGTGCCAGTTTGGAGTGAAGTTTCTATCAGTCGGTGATGTTTTGCATGGCTAGGAGGCAAAACTGTATGCCTCAAAGAGGCCTTTAGTCTCTGCAAGTGTTAAGGGACAGTGGCTAAGCCTAACAGAGGTAAATGGCGCAAAACAATGTGGGTTTCTTCTTCCCGGACAAGCATGAGCAATCATCTTCGTATTCTATGCCAAATTTGCTTTTTAATTAGGACAACCGAAAGCTAAAAATAAGATATCAAATAACACTACTCATCTCTTTTGTCGACTCTGGTTATAACCAATATCCTCGAATTACTTCAAAACTTGTTCTCTCAACAACGGTAACAGCACACTCATCTTTTTCAATTGGACCAAGCATGTTTAATCACCCAGTAGAAGCTTGAAGTTTGAAAAGATATATATTAAGCCTAAGCATATGATTAAAGCCAATATCCCAACATGTTTTATTACAGTGCCATATTTTACAACATGGATAATACCTGACTACAGAAGACTGATGCATGCTAAAATCCCAAAGTTTTTCAGCACTTAATTGGAAAGTATTGGAGTCGGTACTCGAGTGGAACAACCTGTTACATTTACAAAATGTGATATATGTTTGTTAAAAAAACAAAAAAAAAGTAACAGGTAAATGATGACAAGAAAGCAAAAGTAGTTTTGGTTGATTGGACTTACTCTTAGAAGTTAGAACTTGTAAATCTTTGTTGATCTCTTCTGAGGTTCTGGTCCAGTATAATCATTTGTTACTGCAACAAAAGGGATAGTTGAATGAATTGGCCTGCAGTTGTCTTGATCCACATTCGGAGTAGGTTTTATGATATGTTTTGCTCCTGCAGATAGTTTAATGGGACCTGATCTTCCTACATCATCCATTTTTGAAGTCTGGGTGCATAAACTTTCAAATCCATCCTTCTGAGTGATGCACTCCGAATCACTTACTTGTTTCCGATTTGATTCAAGGTCAAGTGCTCTGAAATTTGACTGCATTTCATCAATATTGAAGTCCCCATTTGACGACAATCCTGCCACAACACTTGATTTCTCTTGCACTTCTAAGTCGATTATGTTAGGAAGGTTTGTTGAATCAACTGCTGATCTCTTGGTCCTCTTGCAGGGATGAAGGTCTTTGATACCAATATTTTTTGGCTTCATTCTGTCTTTGAGATCCATTCTGTTCCTATAGCTCATGTCTGTCATGGCAGAACTGGGATTTTCTTCTGGAATGACTTGAACACCTTGAGGCTGAACCACATTCTGAGGAACTGGTGACCTCTTCACTTGTGAATGAGATATTTCAGGTGAATAATGCAAGTATGGGGCATTACAAATGTTCTTTCTGGGAATGATATGATGAAGGTGTTTGCTAGCAGTATTTGGAGAAACCTGAGGAGCTGTAATTGGCCGGTTTCGCTCAAGCGTTGCGTGCAACAACCAAGGGGGGAGGCCGGCCTTAGAGGATGAGTTCTGAAACCATGATGGTCGGACATTTTCTTGACATTCTGGATTTAGGAAAGGGAAGTCAAATGCTGATTTTCTAAAATGAGGTTGATGCTGCTTGTAACTGGTTTCACCTGGTCTTGAAATCCCATGCTCGTAGGTAACTTGTGGAGTAGATAATACAGGTAGCTGAGAACCAAACAGTTGAGATTGTAAAGATTCAGTTCTAGATATGAAAGGTGCACGAAAATTGTGTTCCCCATTGAACATTGCAGGTGAAGGTGACTGAGGAAAATGAAGAAAACTAGAACTTGGACTTTTGGAGGTGGTATGGCTGCCATGCTCAAACCCCAAGCTACTTTGCCACTTCTGGTAAGGGTGAGGAAACCTAAACTCTGGATCTTTCGTCCGTAAATTTGATTGTGGAGCCTGTTCACTGCAAACTCCAAAGGACTGCGATACAGTTTCTTTCAACTTTGCTGATGTTGTGGGTGGATAGCGGTTCTGATGGAAATTCTGCAGCAAGGCATTACGTGAAGGACAATGCTCAGCTATGATTTCTTTATCCATCCAAACCTTTCCATCATCAAACCCATGAATCTGTCTGCTACTATTACCAATTGCAACATCTTTTCCCATTAACCGCATTGTCGGTTGATTCCTATTCAGCGGCATGGGACATGAAGTTTCTTTAGGAACCAGTCTGCCTATGTTTTCATTCTGTACCGGGTCAAACTGTCTGCATCTACTGCTAGAGATACTGAATAAGTCCAGGTCTGAAAGTGGACGAAAAGAGTGCCTGCTTCTGCTCTCAAAATCAAGCTGGTGCACATCTGGTCTTTGAGTACTGCCAGAGTAAGTAATGCCTAATCTATCTGGAAAATGTGAACTGCAATTCTCTCTCACATAATTCTGCATTGGAAACAAATTCAACTGATCACTTGGAAGCTCTCTCTCGACGAAATTCTGGCTGTATGCAGGTATGCTATTGGAGGATCCGGCTACAATATTCAACTTCCCCAGCTGGTCAAATCCACCCTTTGAACTATACTGTATTAGCTCACCATGTGAATTGAGAGGCAAACCATAAAACTTATCATCCAAAAGCCTTTCCGTAAAGGTAACTGGTCTTTGTTTCCACTGTGGAAATGGATATGAGCCACCTAGTATGTCCATAGGAGGACGTATGGATTGGTAGTGCAGACCATGATCACTAATTCTATCTCCTTCAGATTGTGACAGAAACTGAACCCTCCCTTGTGCATTCTCATTTGAAATGAAATTACGTATAGAAGGTTTGAAAAATGCTCCTGTGTTTTCCTTTGAAATCATTGCAGAAACTCCATGGTTAGGACGCACAAAATGATCGATCATGTTGCTACTGGAACCAAATGATCTGGAAGCCGTAACTCCTTGAGTATTTATACAGGAATCTGCTACAGAAGATATCAGCCTAGGAATGCCAGCATATGCAGGTTCACGTTCAGTGGTCAGGTAGCCTTGATTGAACAAGTTCAAATTATTATCTGGAATTGCAGAAACTTTACTTGCAGGTACAGATTTCTCAGCCAAATGCTTTGCTTTTTCTTGATGAGTAATATGAGGCCTAAGAAAACTTGGCATGTCTACATGATCAAGAAGTTTAGGATATTCCTTCCTTCCGGTTTTACTGCAAGCCTCAATTCCATTATCAGTGCCAACAGAAACATCGTTTTCTCTTCTGTCTACATCAACTAGGGATGCATCTTTATCACTCGCAGCAGACTGATCCTTCTCTGACGAACTGGCTAGTGTATCAGAAAATAAGTTACGCTCAAACGAAGATGATTTTTCATCCTTCCTTGGACCAAGTATGGCATCCTTTCCAGAAAACCTGACATGCCTTCTTGAATGATGAAAACCACAAGTATTTTCTTGACTATCACCTTCAGTTCTGTACAATGTAGAGTTCTGCCTACAAAGAACATGATTCTTGAGAATGCTGCGAGTGGGAGACACTGGCTTTTTCTGCCTAGGAATGAATTTGGATGTTTGAGCTCTCCTTCTCTTCTGTGTAGATAAATATTTCACATTCGGTGTCCTTGCACGACCAGTTACAGCATCAGAATTATCTATTGCAACCTTTTTATGCAGCTTTTTGGCAAAAGTGACTGGATTTTGCTGTTTGAGCTTGCAAGAATTTTCCTGAATCAGAAAGGGAAGTCATTACATCATTGCATATGATACTTTCTTAAAACACAATCTGAAAGTCCAAAATATATTAATTACATATGGACCAAGTCTTTGGTCTTGTTAAAATAGAATCAAGCATATTAAAGTCATTATCCTACTAAATAAATTTGATACTATATAAGATGCAGTAGTATTCCAATGGCTTTAGGAGAAAGATGCTAGAACAATTTACTAGTCATTAAAGAATATTACCTTCTTCAAGAACTACTTATGATGCAGCGAAGTATATGAATAGTATAGGGAGATCAGCAATCTCAAACTTTTATTGAAAACTATTGATTCTGTAGCAAATATACCCGAAACCAAAGACTTGTGAGTGGCTTCTTGTTGATTATCAATGAGATAGTCAACAACAGAAAGCAGAAAATCAAATGTTTAGTTATGTTAGGTCTTCCTAGCCTCTTCCACCCAATACTACCCTCCATTTCTGTATTTGAGTGAGTTACATATAACCTGTGACAGTTAGTTTTGGTATATTTATTCGACATGTCCGCATCACAATACATAATCCATGCTCATCTTTTTTCATTTTTCCTTCATACAGTGTAGTTATACGTTTGCTTTCTTGTTAAATGATAACTTTGTTTTAATCTTAAACATTCAATTATGATATAGAAGGTACAAGCATTAGAATCAATCCCTGTACTAATCAATATATAACTCTTGTGTGCGAAGGACTATACTAAGCTAAATAAACGAGTATTTTAATCTGCATATTGTATATACTCAATTAGAGGCATGTGATTAAGTTTGGTTTTCATTTTTCCATGCCATACTATCACATATACTTAGAGGCATGTGATTAAGTTTATTTTGTATTTATTGGTCCATCCTATCACATGTACATATATGTTGGACTCTGGGATTAAACATAAAAGGAGAAAAGAGATAAAGGCAGCACAATCAATTGCATATATATAATAATATCATAATGCAAGCAAAACTTTAGAACATGCCTTGGTTCGATCAAATGCCAATGAACAAACAACAAATCATGAACAAAGTTTATCAAAAGGATTTGAAGAATCCTGAATTTCGCTTCATCGTGCAGCTGCTTATGAACGTATCATTGATGGGCACATAAAGAATTCATTTAACTCGCTAATGCTGTAAAACTTTGAAGTATTAATAACCCAAACAATGACCCAATCATGCACTTGATTCATTCTAACCATATGTCTAGCATCAAACAATCTTGAAATTCAGCTATCTCATTGCAAGTTATATGACATGTTTAACTCCATTGAAAAGGTCTCTAACATGCCATGTGTGGTATACATCTAATTGAAGGAGTACCAACACATGCAATCAGTTCATATGAGAAGTAAATCGGGTTCATAAAAACTGCATGTCCTTGTCCAAACCATTTGTGTCAATCAAAACTACCGCGTGCAGTTGGACTTGACTATTTAAGCATGTAATAACAACCAAGCTAGGCTCCAACAGTGGTCCATGTCTCACTCAGAATGGATCCTTCCTCAAGAGGATCAAGTAAGAACAACACAGATATTGGCCGTCTATCACATATAATCATATATAAACCACTAGCTAGCTAGATGAACTTCAGATGAGATGATTCCTGATCACCAGATCTCAGTCACCATCATTGCTTCTAAATTTAGAGTTCCATCGTCAGTCCAATTTATATTTAATTTCCATACGACAAGATACCCATAAATGATGATCATTGCTTCAAATAAATCAGACTAGTTGGATCTTCTGTACATATTGAATATCATTCTATGAATCCGCTATACTTCTGATGTGAAAGATTAAGAGAATGAAAAACCAACAAGCAGCTCCGGATTCAAAGACAAACACCCATTCATTCTCTCTAAATTCTGACATGATTCCAAGATCTCAAGAAACATCATCCAGACAAACAGCTAATGTATGCAGAATAAGCTCCCGTAAACAAGATATCGTCCATGTGATAATGATGTTTTGTTCTTCTAGTCCTAGAATTCTAATAGGGATGGGGTAACAAAATTAGGCATGCAAATCATATATATATGTCTGTCATTCCAAATCCAACTTATCAGTTCACTGATAACTCATTTCCACCGGTATCATCTACAAGCTAGCCCTTCAAACACATAAAATGATAAACAAATGGATGTCTATGGTTTCAGTCTTTCAGAAGTTGAAATGGTGGAAGATAACAAACTGTCAATACCCACTATCTCAGCCACAGCCATTTAACTGTTGAATGCTCAATGATGTATAGATCGATTTAGTGCTTGGTGTAGTTCCTCTTATCTCTTGCCATTGGAAGCGAAGCTCTAAATCGAAAGACAAACACCAACTTACTCTCCTTAGTCTTCTCTAGCAACTACCAAGAAGAACATACAAAACAACACCGCCGATATCGATACGCTGGCCATGAATTTGGTGTTGCGTCTCCAGATGATAATCAACTAACCCATTAAACCATCCGGTTCTCAGTCTTCAACTTTCTATATAATTCATATCCCATGTATCAATACCATATCAAATACTAGCTAGCCATCTGATCAACCTCAAATTATTATGATTCCATCTTCTCCAAAAGACAAAGGGCGGGGAAGAAACAGCATTATTAGGCTAGCTACTACATCATACACTTGGAATGCTGAACCAGCAAGGACAAAAAACTCTCCATGATCGAACCTATATAAAAGCTCTACGTTTCTGCCCAAGCCGTACTGAACACCAGCTGGAGCACCACCCCCACAAAAATCTCTTAATTGATACTGTTTTTTTAACTTTTTTTCATCGAGTAGTTGACACCTATGGTCGTATAGTACAATCACAACCCCAACACCACTTACTGCTTCAAACGTATTGCAGTGTTTTTCTGCAGCCTTTTTGAACAGTAATTTTATGCACAAAGTGTTCAACAAAAGGGAGCAGAAGAAGCCAGTGGAGAGAATATTGTAGCAATCAATTAACCACCCCCCACAGTAATTAATCAACAAACAATTTCTTGCTGTGAATCATGAAAAACCACACACCCAATAACCACTCAAAATCAAAGCTAAATGATAGCATAATTTCATGGAGAAGATGATCACATACCTTATTCTTCTTCTTCTTGTGGATCTTCTGGTTGAAATTGTTCTTCTCTTCCAAGAGAACCACACTCTTCTCTTTCTTTCTTTTCTTGGCCTTCTTTGCCTTTAGCTTTGTAGAAATACAATCAACGAGCTGTTGATCTTCGTCTTCCTCGTCCTCACTAACTTCATCCTTATTGGTCTCATCAACGGTTGGAATCGGCGGCGCCACAGCAAAAATCTCGGCAATGGATCTCTTCTTGGGGGACTTGGACTTGGACTTGGACTTGGCCTTAGCAGTGCCTCCTTTCTTCACCTGCTTCCGCTCCGCCCTAGACGGATGAGAAAGATACCTATCGACATGCGCGTCGACGGCATTTGCACTCGCCGGTGCTTTCTCCGCCACCTCAACCTCCTCCTCCCCCTCATGTGGTTCAGGCACGGCATCGAATTGATCGTCGTTGGATGGGATCTCTTCAGTGCTCTCTTTGTTGGTGAGGGTGATGATGGTCTCCTCCTCTTGCGGTTGGAGGTTGGATTTGATGCGGTCGAGCTCATGGGACCACAGCTTGAACTTGGTGACAGTGATCGGAGGTAGCAACGACTCAGCTTGCTCTTTGCTCATAACCTTACCATCATCCTCATGATCGTCGTCGACGAAGGGACAGCACTTCAACACGTCCACGCTCCTCATCTTCGCCGCGTACTCCCTAAAACACACGAAATCTATCAGAGGCAGCAAAAAAGGAAACCACCATGGACACAGCCATGAAAAGCCAAGCTTACCGGATGGAGAAGCCTTCAAACGCAACAGCTGCCATGGTCGTAACGATCGAGAGGTAGAGATAAGGGTTTGGAGAGAATCTGAGCTAGGGAAGAAAAGAAAGCTAGAGGCTTTAGAGAGAGAGAGAGAGAGAGAGAGAGAGGTTGGGGGGTTTGTTTGTTTGTTGATAATATTATTACATTGAATAAATTATAGTATTTTTCCCGCTCGAGAGAGAGAAAGGGAAAGGGGGAGGGGCCTGAGACTGACAGACTGAGAGGACACTGAACTGTGTGAAGAGGTGGTGGTGCTATTTTCAATAATTAATTTATTTATTTTTCCTTTTGCTTCTCTCTTTCTCTCTCTAAGTTTTGCTTTCCCCTTATTTATGAGGGAAAGCGATGTATGAGACCCCAGCCCAAGTGCTAAAGCGACCCAACACAACTACACCATCACAATGTCTCATTCATTCTCCATCCCCATCCCATCTCAATGATCTCATCCTCCATCCCTAACCCATCTCACATATTACCTAATCTATTTATTTAGGGTATATAATTCTACTTACAAATTTAGTATCCCGTATGGAAACTTTGATTTACCTTTTTTGTTGTTGGTGCTTTCTAGTTTAGTTTCTTCCCATTTTTTATTTTACATGATTTTTTTTCAACTCGGCATTGAGAATCATGATTTTTATAATTAGTATTCCATGTGTTTTAGAATGCAGAATGTAGTTTCTCATCACGGTAGTTAGTTTTTAAAATGGCTCGTATATTCAGTATTCTTATATTTTAAATTAAAATTTTCACTTCATTTTCTGAAAAATAGTGACCGTGTACGTGTATACAAATGAATTTGTCTATGTATAGACTTATAATTTTAATCAGCCTCTTGTTTCAATATCGCATTTTCTTTATGAAGGCTTGGATAGGGAAGGAAGCAGAGATCCTTCCTATCCTCTTTTATTAAGAGAAAGAAAAAAAACAAAGAGAGAACAGAGGAGGGGGACCAAACCAAACCTCCATAAAAATAAAAATAAATTGTAAAATTAAAATAAAGATATATATCTATTCATATTTGCAGTGTTTTCGCTCTTTTGAATATTTATACAAAAAAAAAAACAAACAAACAAATATGGAACTAACGAAAACGAAAGAATGAAAAGGGGAGCAAAGTCCTACCAAACATAGCTTAATTGTAGAAATAGCACCAAAATTTGCCAATGCATCAACCATTTGATTCTCTTCCCGAAATATGTGAGATGAGCTCAAATTCATTTGAGAAATCTAATCTAATTAGTTACGTCATTCAATGCGAAGCACCCATGGAACCAAATTAGAATTGCGAATAAAATCAAGAACAAGAGAGGAATTCATTTCTAACCAAATATGTTTTCAGTCTTTAACCCAAGCGAGCTCAACATCCTTAATGACTGCCATCACCTCAGCGGCAACTGAGCTAAAAATTTCAATATTAGCAGCGAAAGCACCAATAACGTAACCATTGTAATCCCGAAAAACTCCACCATATATAACCTCCTATATTAGAACATGCTTCCAAGCACCATCACTATTAATTTTAATTCACCCATAAAGGAGGTGGATGCCAATTAACTTCAATTATCCTTCGAACACAACGAGGCCTGCATTGGACACCAAATTAAAAAGGTAATGATTTTTTTTATCACATATTATAATTTCGTGAGTCGAACTCACTTACTGAAATGATACTATGCCGCTACATCAAATTGTACTTGTTTCACTATCGCATAGTTTGTTGCAACTTTTATAATGTTTTTCCTTTCTTGATCTATTAAAATTAAGGTAAATTAAATGTTTGTACGTACCCAAGAACTGTACATATATTGTAGTATATGGAATGTCAAAACCTTCCCTTCATTTCTTTTTCAATGTCCAGCTACAAGATTGCGCTCCCTGCAAGTACGTAGTTTGAGTAAATATAAACTCAGCATCCGTCTTTGTACATGTATAGGAATTAAGAGACCTCTTAATTAGTTGTCCTAATTCCAACCTATTTCTTCCGCCGTTCATCTTCATCATCTCGTGAGCTGACATGAAATGCTAAATGGTAATTAATCACATTTTTGTCTACTTCATGTCTCATATATGTTCCTCGTTTTGGATTTTTTTTTTTTACTTATGTCATCTCAATCTTCTTTTTATGTAATTATTACAAGATCGACCTGCTCGTCTTTCAGTAGTGAACAAGTTTTACTTGGTCAAACTTGGCGCCATTTGTTGTCAGAGACTGTTGCAAATTATAGGCTGGTGAGCAGTGAGCATAAAAAAGAAACTGGCTTTTCGATCTTTTGCTGCTACATGCAAAAGAACTTACGAAGAGGATCCACACAGGGATTGAAACGTCCCGATCAACATCGTCAGGCGGTCAGGGTAACTTGAAACCCAGAGACCATTCCGTCCAGTATGATGATATATGTTTCTGAATATGCTTGAAAGTGAGAGATCGATTTGGATCATATTACCCCTAGGGCTCAGATATTGAAGGTCGTCTCGGGCAACAGTTTATCTTCCGTGAAATTTGGCGAACTCATATTATGGGATTTATGGCAGCATATATAGGACCAGTTGGAATAGAATCAGTTGCCAACATCTTTGATTTTTGATGATCGACTATGGCGAATGTTCTATCTATGTGTTTGGGTTTCAGATCAGAAAATTAAACGTTTCTCACGGTATCATGCATCCTCTATAGCTAGTTCACAATTTTGAATAACTTCCATATCAATATGGGGCAGAAGAGTTTTCAGAAACATAACCATCTTATTATTAGCAAGCAACCATTGCCCATTTAACTCGATTATTATTCTGGCATCCATCAGCAACTATATATAGCTAGCTAGCTAGGATTCTGCTATCTACTGCACAATACAGTTGCCTAATATCATTAAAACAGATGGATGAAAGTCATGAAACATTGAAACAGTTGTCGAATTAGTTCTGAACTCTAATAACATTGAAGAAGAGTGATAGCCATTACTACGATTGATCGAGTACTTTTACCCAAACTTAACAGGAAAAATTCATTCCAATTGTTTGCTAGCTTCTGATCTAACCCTATACGATGATCGACCTACCGTAGTTTAGCAATGTACATAATTACTGACGCACTTAATATATGAAACCAGAATTACTGTACTTATAGATCAAATTTGGAGTTTTGGAACTCACAGTTATATACTGAATTAATTTTTCTTAGCTGGGGAACTTCTGAGTGTTCAGACATTTGAGTGGAAGTAAGGCCCTACTTGATCAATATTTAACCTCACCATATCAGGTTATTTATAATATAATGGACCACAATGGAAGGACATACATATTGCACAGAAATATTTATCCAGTATATAGGAAGATACATCAATATATAACATGCTGATCCCCGAAGAAACCAAAACTCAGATTAGCATGTATTGCACAAATTTGCAACTTTTAGCTTCTTTCTGTGCTCCAAAGCTAACTTCTATTATATATGGCTTAGCTTAGCCTTACAACATTAACTAAATTAATTCAGATGAATGTATATATCTTGTTCATCAATTGCTTTTGTAAGCAAAATTTACTGTATAACATTTCTCAGTTAGCCCGAGTATTGTAGCTAAGGATGATTTTACGGTAGTGCCCTTATTTTGTGTTTATTTACGTTAGCTGTCACCACTTGCCAGCTGTCATAAAGGCCTAACATGTCATACGGCGTATGAAAAATGCCGTCATCGATCTGTTATGTTGTTTTTGCTCTCTTTTTCACTTTGCGGTTTTCCCCTTGAGCTTATTGCATAACTTCTCCCTCTCCATATCTCCATAGATATCTGATTGTGGAATCAAAGATTGGAAAGGATTTTGAAACAAAGCTTTTGGAAAATTTATTCTCACAAATCTAATTTGTTGGTTTCTTCTTCTTCTTTTTTTGTTTCAGCTCAAATTTTTTTATCGGAATTCTTTCTGAGTCAATGGGTCGTGTATTTGATTGGTCACGGATTAAAGCTTTTTTAAGATGTGGTAAGACAATTAAAGTCTCCTATAATTTTTTTTTAAAACCATAAGTGAATAGACCTTTCCAATTTTACTTGAGAGACATGCAATTGGTGATAGATTCCACTGTTGTGATTGAGCGTTTGAGTGTTTGGTTGAAAACTTTTTAATGATTACTCGCAGGTGCCAGATCCGAAGCACAATGGAAACAATAACAAGCAAATCTTTATCAGTTGAGATATTTGCAATGGTCTAAAAGGCGTTAGGCAGGCGGCGACCCATAGCCTAGCGCCTGGACAACCTAGGTGGAGACTAGGCGATTTACTTTTTTCATATATAATTAATATATATAATATTTAAAATTAGTACACTATGAGTAAATAAATAAAAATTGGCATGACTTTTCTCCAAAAGTGAGCAACCGGACTTGCAAATTTACAAACAAATATGATTTCTAATTCAAAGCACCCTTAACTCTTGAATATGCTCATCATAATCACCACACAACAACTTCAAAATAGCATATTTCAAGTGTTCAAATGTAAATATCGCAAGCAAACAAGTTTATAACTTCCACAAGTGCATAGCAAATATCTTAATAAAAATAAATCTAGTGAAGAATTCAAAATAGTCAAAGTTCTCAAAATAACATGCAAACATATGAATCCACTTCTTCTTCTCCATATCCCTCTAATATTCCTTCGTTGTCGGGCTCAAACTCAAAATCAATCTCATTACCCTCCTCTTCCTTTTCATCCTGAGTCTTCAAGTTCTTCATCAAGCTCTCTTACCTCTTGGAGCCTAGCACTTCTCCTAGGTGGAGCACTACTATCAACTCTCAATTCATCGCCAACCATGTCATTGGTAAGATCGAAATCAACATCTTCATCACCATCCTCAACAATCCATCATTGTGCCATACTAGCCTCACTAGCAAGTAGCACATCCACTCCCTTCTCCTTTTGTCTCTTCTCTTCTTGTTGATGATCTTTGAATTGAATTGGATATAGACTAAATTGTTCAACCTTCCGGTACCTATTCTATTCCTTTTTTTTTGTATGGATCTATATTTAAAAATAATAGTTACAAATTTATTTAGACAATAACTACATACGTACACAATAACTTAGTAAGAAACTAAGAACTAACCGTTTCAAAAGTGCTTTGATTCCTCTCACAATAACCGGATGAACTTGTGGTTAAAGAAAGAATTCTTTTAGCCATTTTTTGAAATTTAGGCACACTATTTCCATAAAGATGCCATCCAACTAAAGAAAAGAAACACAAAACAATAACAAATGAAAAATTAGTAAACACATAAGTAAAAAGAGAAACAATTAATCAATATAATGAAGATAAAATAATTAACAAGATCATATGTTAAAAAATATTTCTTATTTAGTTCTTACCCGGATTATAAGTATCATCATTTGTTGCGCACCCCATCTTACCCAATGCTCTTCCAAAACCATCTTCTTTCTTCATGTACTTTAGTAACTCTTTATTTGTCACCTCACTTTAGCTTGCATAATCATCGAGGAAAAATGATTCCACACAAGTGAAAAACCCATTCATCACCACATTATCATTTTCTATGCTTGGATTATTATAAGTATAATAAGGGTTCAATAGGTAGGCCGCCAAATGAAGTAGACTATCCAATCGACCACAACATTTCCCATCAATTATATCTAAAATTGGGCAAAAGTGAAGTTCTTGATTCTTGAATGCCTATTTAATCTCCTCTTTTGCTCTATGTAACTCTCCATACACAAAACCCGTGGAGGGCTTCTTATCTCCATCAACAAGGCAAAGCACCTTAACTAAAGGAGTAAAGACCTTCAAGCAAAAAGTTACCCCATTCCAAAAAGCGGCACTCAAAGCGGTATTAAATGTCGCTTTCCCCTTTGCACTATGCTTGCTTGCACTCCATTCACTACTAGCAACCATAGCCCTCAACTCACTTTTCTTCTCCATCAAACTTTGTATAGTTAGAAAAGCGGTTGCAAATCTAGTTTTTCCCGGCCTCACTATATCTGTTTTCTTATAAACCTCCTCATCAATGATAATGTCTTGTGATGTGCATAAATATAGATGGTAAATGCCTTAGCCTTCTCAATCACCCATTTGAATCTAGGTTGGTTCCCAATTATGTTTTCATTGAAGCAGAGATTTGAATTTTGAGGAAATACCTGTCAAGAGAGTGTGCCATGACGGAACGAGAGAGAGAGAGAGAGAGAGAGCAAGAGAAAGTCGATGACGTGGTCGTTGACCGGCAGAGAACGGCGAGGTCGCTCAGTTTGGGAGAAGCGGAGCTCAGATGTCGCTAAATTTGGGAGAGGCAAAACGACGAGGAGAAATTAATTTGGGAATTAGGTTATGTTGAGCGCGTTTTTGTTTTATACGTACTTTTATTGGGTTTTTTTGGCTGGTTCGCCTAATCCAAGGTTGCCTCGGACGCGCCTTCTTTGCCTGGCCGCTGCCTCCCTTCAACGACTCAGTGAAAATATAGGGGGCTGAGCTCTGTCTACAGCCTGGGTGGCGCCTAGGCGGGGCAATGCGTCGTCTTTTAGAAGCCTGGGTATTTGTGAATAAAGATGAATTAGTTAGTTTTGGGCGTGTCGACAAACATCAGACCTTTTCTTTGTTCCTATTTCAATTTGAATGGATGTTCACCAGATGTTTACTTTGTCTCTATGTTTGCAGGTTGTTTCTCTTAGGGAAGTTCTGTAATTGGGAGTTATATTTTGGAGTAGGTGTGTCTATGTTCAACTAATCATTTTTATGTCGTTGATTAGTATCTGTGTTTTTGTTTATATTTATTGTGTTTTGTGCGAATTAGGATGAGATTGATGCTATTTGTTCTCAGTGTTATTTGTTTAATTTTATATTTCTCTTATGTATTGTTATAGCCGGGTTTTGCTTGTGTGTGTGTGTATGTTGGTTGAGATTTAGGGTTTGTTTGCTACTAAGATTATATAAATGCAATGTATGCATAAATGCAATGTATGCAATTTAATAGCACGTACGTCATGCCACACCATTTATCTCTATCTACGTATGTAACTAATTAAATAAGTACGTATGCATTATCACCAAAATACAAATTGATAATGTCATTGAATGCATTGTTTGATAGGGAGAATTTCATTCCCTATAAATAACTATTACTAAAGATTGAGAAAGATAAACTTTTGTGATATAAGAAAAGCCATTCTTAGTATTGTACATGAGTTGAAAATATTGTTCATGCTCATATTACAAATTGTTTGTGTTGTGTATCAGCTAGACTGAGTTTCTTCATTCACGTTGCATTTGAAATTGAAGAAGCCAAGATCATTTGATGAGTATAAATTTGTGAAAGAGAGCAGCTGGTTGTGTTGAAGAATCAAGTGTTCTGGTTGTGTTTAAGAACCAAAGGATGAATATGAGAATGTTAGAGTCATGGTGATTAAATTTTAGTTTCTCTTGTGTAGAGTTACATTAACTGATTGTCTTGTGTAGAGATTGAGAGTTGTAAACAAAGTGAGATTAATCTCAAAGTAGCTGTGCTGAAGAACTACATTGCTGTGAACTTTGATATAAGATTAGAGCAATAATCTTGCTTAATATTTTTTCCTCAAAGAGGTTTTGCACCAAGTCATTTGAAACACTTGTGTTGATTTACTTGTTCTAATACATCCATTTTAGTATTTATACATGCTCTTCGTTTCATAATTATCGTTATAAGTACGTTAATTTTTTTTTAAAGACATCAGCGTTGTTCGCCGTACTATGATCGAAATTTATCTCGAATTGATCATTGATGACACACATATATGCTAATTATAAATATTATTAGCTAGCTTTAGTTAACTTCAATATTCGAAAGAGTATGATACGTCCTCTTCTCATGCTTCTTTTAATAAAATTATTATCTCGCATTTGTGAGGTTTGATGAAAAGAAAATAGATCCACCGTGTCTAACCCATTATAGAAAAATTAATCTTAAAATGGGGGATCAACAAGTGATTAGCAGATGGTGTTGACTTGGTTGGAGAGTGAGCCTTCCAAAGTAGATGAACAGTGAATAAACACTAGTATGGGGGCTTGCAAGATCATGATGGTGACCGTTGATTTCTCTAACCCTAT
The DNA here is from genome assembly GCA_009720345.1 of Fragaria iinumae. Taxonomy (NCBI): domain Eukaryota; kingdom Viridiplantae; phylum Streptophyta; class Magnoliopsida; order Rosales; family Rosaceae; genus Fragaria; species Fragaria iinumae. The sequence continues at coordinate 33,516,599 of CM019122.1, read as the reverse complement.
TTTTCTTAAAGAGGGCATCTATCCTCCTTCTATAAGACCCCACCCTAAAAACCCCCTTTGAGCATCATGCATCATCATGACCGTGCATGTATGCATGTACATATATGCTACATATTCGTATATATTATTCATGTGATGATGGCGACAGGCGCTCCACTACGAGCTGAAATGTAGGGCCCAGCTACCGGAAACATCTGTCCCGCGGATAAGGACATGCTTCTACTTATTGATAATTGAAAACTGAGAAAGAAAAATGAAAGGGTAAATATATTCATTTTACTGTTCGTTGCCTTTACCCAGTGAGAAAGGAACAAGCTACAACTCAGTTATACTTGTACGTACACGACATCTCTAAACAACAACAGGACAACACTTTCCATCGAAAAAACCGTAGGACAACACTGCATATACTATATTTTTCCGCCAAGATATATGTGTATATAATGTATAGACGTATATATATATAGCTAGCTTTTTATTTTTGCTTGTAATCCTTTCTTGCGCAAGAGCAATGCTGATCTTCTACGTATCGTTTTAATTTCATCGAATCTTCCGAAAAAGACATATATGGACAACCATATAAGTGCTTGAAGCTGTTATTGGTACATATATAAGTAAACGTAAATAGTATGAAGAGAGTATCGTATTCTATATTCAACCAAAAAAAAGAAAGAAGAATATCTAGTACGATTTTGGAGAGTAAAGTAATTTGTGCACCATTATGTTTTTAGACGGGGTGAATTGTATGTGTATAAATATGTTCAGATTGTTTGTGTTTTAGCGATCTATAATATATATAGCTCATACAATAAAAATAGTCTCTTAAACTCAAACGAACATATAAATATAGCTCAAACGAACACTAATATAATTCGAAGGTGACTTACATGGCTTGAATTTTAGACTCATCACACAATGTGCGCGAGTCCTACGCATAAGGGCAAGGACATCCGGATGACTCGATGAGCTCAATAATTAAGCTAATGTATGTACGTAGGAGAACCGTACCGAAAGAGATTAATTAAAGTCGAAAAATTGATTGTCCAGTCTTTCAGGTCATAATAACAAGTTATCATTTAAATACAATCACAGAAGAATAACTACGAACGTATGTATATACAACAAAAGCTGGTCGAGCTCCTTTCAAATGAAGAAACAGCTAGCTAGCGCCATACTCCTAAATGACCTAATTAACCAACTTAACTAATTGTTCAGACAACACACTATCTCCGATTTTCCGCGCATGCATTTAAGTTCAGTTCGAACCGGCCATAATAAACCTCCGCCATGAAAGACACACACACACGACTGAGCTCGGTTGCCTCGACGAGATCCGTCATCATTCCGGCCTCAACTTCAGTGAGGTTTTAAAATGTACGTACTATCGAATATCGATCGTGTACCATTTCCTGTATAATAATACTAAGTTTAACTTGCATGCTTGCAATAAGCTAAGTCTAATACAGTACGTAACCAATTAAGCTTCTTCATACAGTACGTAGTACGCAATATAAGGTCCAGTAGTACATAGATTCTTGTATGAACTTAGGGATAATTAGCTTCTTCGTACGAATGACCAGCAGGTACATCGTGTGTGTTCGACGGATCGAGCTACCATATGCATATCTCATTGAAATATTGCATTTGCAGGCGGACCTGTTCTTCTTCTTCTTCAATCAGATCTGCACTACTGCAGGGTTAACTGTTTCTCTTTCTCATCAAAACCTAGAAATTAGCTAGGGTTAGTTTCTTTTCCCGCCTTTTTTCTTTAGTTTAATACAATACGTACAGTAGTTTTCGTAAGCAGCAGCTTTATAGCTTTCTATTTATGTCCTCTTCCGTCCTGACGCACGTGCTGTGGTGTCCGGCCATGGAAGTACGTGCAGGGCACCACTTCTCTGAAGCATGTATATATGCGAAGCTGCTGCGAGATAATTAAGAATTAAGCTTTAACTTCAGCCCTTGACTATGTCTCTTTTTTTTTTTTTTTTTTGAGAAAACCCTTGACCATGTCACTACCAAGCTATATATTTTCTAAACTAATTCTCACCCAAAATAATTAAACAAAAAGATAATTAAGAATCAATTAGGTGAATTATTAGATGAATGTTTAACCTAACGCTAACCATGATCTATGCATACAGGCGTGTCAATTTTATAAATTATGTTAGTCTTCCGTAAGCTCATGCATGTAGAAGAGAATTATTAGGGGTATAAAAAGTAGGGAAAGAGTACATTTAATTTATTTGATTTCATGTTGCAAAATAATCTACAAGTAGCTATTTAGAATTGCGCGGTTTTATTTGGTCTAGCGGTATAGTCTTTATTTAATAAGCGAGAGTTCGACTCACAGTGTTGTTATATTTAAGTTGTTGACCTGATAAAAAAAGTAGTTAACTAAAATCGTTTTCTCATTTGTATCCACTACGTGGACGTCTTTGATTTTAATTTTTTTTTTAATTTTTAATTTTAAAAAGACTACCAAAGGAGTGTCTTTTCTTTTTTATTAATTTGGTATATATGAGACACTTCTAAATTGTTAAAGGGTCTTAATGAGTACTTCTTAAAATATTGTATTCAAATTTCACTGTTGCGATGTGTCTGAGAGAGAAGTGGTTGTTTTAACTTGTAAGTGAGAGATTGATCAAAACGTGCTCGAGCACAGACACAAGTACGTATTCGAGAATAGAATTAATGTTCAAATCTTTTTAAATAACAAATAAGGTTTGGAGTAGTCTCCCCACATTGATCTAGCTATTCGACTTTATGTATTATTGATCTTTGATTCATTGCAAAAACTTTATGTATTATTGATCGATTGTATGATATGTAGAAGCCACATAATTTGACTGGATATATAAATTAGAACCCATTGCCTTGTTACACAAAATGGTAACATGTTTGTTTAGATGCATGATGAGCAATCCAGTAAGATCTTTAACCTTGTTGGTCAAGTACCGGAATATATATGCAAGCATTCACTTTAACCCTCGCTCGCTAGAAGAAATCATTTGTTCGTCCACATATAAAGTACTTCAGTATTAAAGTTCGTCAAAAGGAAGTTAGATTTTCATAATTAGGTTGGATTTGGTATAGTGAGCATAGTAATGATACTCATGATTCATCTGATTTGGCGCACACGACTGTCAACGGTCTTTACGTCATAGTCGTCCACAGTAAATCGAAATCGACACAATAATATGAACGAGGAGCATATGGTTAGTTGGTTTAAAGGGAACACAGAAGCTTAGAAAACAAGAAAAAACTGTGCGAGCGAGCAATTTGCGAGATGCATTAGGGCATTCGTGGAAAGTAGTTTGCAATCCCCTTAAGAAACTTGATGGGTTTGGTACTGTAATCGAGCTGGAGAGACCGCTCTACGAACAAACGTACATATATAGATGAAATTTCTAAGGATTGGAAATGAACTCACAAAGTAATACACTACTAATAAAAAGGACTCCAACCCAAGTTGCACGTAAGTGGAAAAAGCAAGACAATGCAACGTACCCAAAGAGTTTAGACCATTCACAGAAACCCAGATCCTTGTCTCCTCTGTTGTCCCTTTCCCCCCATTTCAGTCCTAATATTTTTGATTTTCAGACAACAGATCGACTAGTCCAAATTCCAACGAACAATCTTTGCATAACCAAGAGGAAAGCAACAAACCCCACAAAACCAAACATTTGCTGGATCATATATAATCTGTCTGCGTTGGATAATGAATCCGTTGTTGCTGGCCGGGTAGCTGCAGACTTGAAGTTAAAAGCTCGCAGCAGCATGCAGTACGTAGTACTATCTCTATGTATGCATATGCTGCAGCAGCAGATTGCAGACACTTATTCATGTATTCCATCGTCTGCTTGTAGTAACAAAGCAAAGTAATCAATGAATTGAAGCAGTTTTCACCTTTTGGCTTCTGTAATAGTACCTGCGGTATCCAGTTACGGTCAGTTTTGCGTTTACCATATCATCATCCTCTTATACATCGAAAGCCGATCATGTTTTTCACGATCAATTTCATGAATTTCATCTCTCTCATATCAAGTTATAAACTGATGAGGGAGAGGGACTCGATCAGTAAGAGCAAGAAGAGGTGAAAGGAGAGCGTATGTATAGTTGCATACAGGCTACAGCAGAAGCTAGCTAGCTCATTGCTAGACATTTATACATGTATGATTGATGATTCAAAGAACGTACGTTGTTAATTAGATGTACGTCTTGATATATATCAATTATAACCCACGTTGATGTACGTCCAGTGCCATGATCACTTGGCTACGTCTGGGGTCAGGTGCATAAACTAAATTAGATGAGATTTCCAATTTTCCATTACTCGTAATAGAATAGACAGTGTGTGGTGAGAACGGCTTTACTGTTGTAGGTGCATCCATAATTCCATATATCATATTTAGCGAGTCGAAAGCCCAATTATAAGCCCAGAAGGAAAACCAAAGCCCAAGATTGGCTACGGCTTCAACCTGAACCTCGACCTCTGCCTCTTTCAGTTGCTTTTGATTCGAATGTGACTATGTGAGAGAGTGTTATCTGGGACTTCCTCTTCACCCAGATTTCAAACGCATCATCAAAGGTAATTTTCGCCTCTTTCTTGCTCTGTTGGTGTTTCTATCATCGATCACTTTGCCTCGATATCATTTCACCATTATATACTGTTTCTGTTTCCAATTGATGAAGCATACTGCATTTTGTAGTCAACTATGATTAGAAGCCTAGTTTAGCCAAACCCCTTGAGAACCCAGAAAGTTTAGGCCGGGGGATATGATTCTAGGTAAGAAGCTCTTAGCTTTAGCATGGTCTGCACACACAAATTTCAGCACAAAAGTTAGTTACAAAAGCAAGAAATGGCCTCAGGATAGATATAAGACCAGAGACATACCCAAGAAGGGAGAAGTTGAGAACACAAAAACCAAAATTCAATGGACTGATGAACAGAAACAAATCATATCCGCCATTTCTGAGGGAAAGTCTGTGTTCATTACCGGTTCGGCGGGCACTGGAAAAACAATTTTGGTTCAGCATGTTATCAAATTGTTGAAAAAGCAGCATGGAGCCTCTAAGGTTTTTGTCACAGCACCTACTGGTGTTGCGGCTTGTGCAATTGGGGGTCAGACTCTTCATTGTTTCGCCGGGATTGGGTATCCCATGGCTGATAGAGAGACTTTGCTGCATAGGATTGTCCTAAATAACAAGGCTTACAACAGGTGGTTGAAAGTTAAGGCATTGGTTATTGATGAGATTAGCATGGTGGATACTGAGTTTTTCGAGAGTCTTGAATACATTGCCAGAAATATACGACAAGTCAATAAAAGTTGGGGTGGGATTCAGATTGTTGTGGGTGGGGATTTCTTTCAGTTACCTCCCATTAAACCCCAGCAGAATTCAGGGGGAAGAGAATTTGCTTTTGAAGCCGATTGTTGGAATTCTAGCTTTGACCTGCAGGTAAATCTTACCAAGGTGTTTCGCCAATCAGATCCTCAGCTTATCAAGTTACTTAATGGGATAAGAAGAGGAGAGAGTGACCCTGAAGACTTGATGTTTCTTGAACAATCTTGCTCAGAGGCTGAACCAGATCCTTGTGTGGTACAACTCTATCCAAGGATTGAAGATGTGAGTAGAGTGAATGCAAGTAGATTGGTAAGCTTGGGCAATGAACTTGTTGTCTATACAGCTATTGATAGTGGTGAGAAGTCTAGGAAATCACAGCTTGAACAGGGAATAGCCCCCAAGGAAGTTACATTGTGTAAAGATGCGAGGGTGATGCTGGTCAAGAATTTGAATACTTTGCGTGGCCTGGTGAATGGTGCTACTGGTACGGTTCAGGGATTTTATGTGCCCAAAAATAAGGATATAGCTGGCGTATGCCATGCTTTACCGATAGTTAAGTTTGATTCAGGGCCAGAACTGTTGATTGAACCAGAAACATGGGCTGTGACAGAGGCAGATAAGGTTGTTGCTGAACGAAAGCAGGTGCCTCTCATATTAGCATGGGCTTCAAGCATTCACAAGTGCCAAGGCATGACTCTTGACCGCCTTCACACTGATCTCTCTAAAGCTTTCGAGAATGGAATGGTTTATGTAGCTCTTTCCCGTGTGAGAAGCTTGGAAGGCCTGTATTTATCTGGTTTCAATCGCCGGAAGATTATGGTTCACCCTAAAGTTTTGCTGTTCTATAGTAGTCTTAGTGGTGAAGTGGCTCAGGAGGAAAAGGATGGCAATGATAGCCAGGGACAAGATAGCATGAGCCGCATTGGTAATGGCAGCCAGGAAGATGATGGCAGCGAATACGTGCTGGTTCACATAAAATGAACAAGGAGGAACAAATACCATTTCTCTTTTCCTGATTTTTTGACATTCACATCAGAAAATGATTGAAGTCTGAACGATAGTTACCATTTCTCTCTTCCTGGTTTTTTGACATTCACACCAGAAAAATATTGAAATTTGAGAGATAGTTTGCGGTGCAAGAGTAGATATAGAACTTTTTCTTTGAATAGGGCTAATTGGCTGAGATCCTTTAACAGACCGTTTGATTAAGAATGTTTCGGGTCTCGTTTAACTTGTTATTGGCAGAACAGAATCAACAGATGACTTTTTCACATTTCTGACTTCTTCTTTTTTTTCTTTCTTCAATTTAAGTATGTACATCATTCCTGCACTCCAATACATCTGCCTACAACATTTGTTCAATGCTTGTCCCTAAAATGTCACCATCTTATTGGTTCTATACAGGGAGAATACAAATGTATTACCTAATTTTTGTTCACCATCCTATGTCAAAGAGCATATGACACCAAATGATACCCAGCGAGATGAAGTTTGTAGTTTGAACACCTCTATAGTGGTAAGGTAAAGTTTTCTTCACTTGCAGATGTCTTCAAGCGCTCAGCTGCTTTTTCAACCTACAAAAGCATGATGAAAATCATGTTTTCATTATATACTCGTAATCTCAGATAGGTGACAAACTTGTCATAAATTGAACTTTAGGGTACCTGAGCATTCCAATTTGTTCTGGCAGTGAGGACAACTAGTGCTACTGTTTGTAAGAAAACTCCAATAATCATCCCCCACCAAATACCCTGAAAAAGATATTGCATCATGTTCTAGCATTCACAATCACAAAGCAATAACTTGACCAAGGAGAAAGGTGAGAAATTCAACTTACCGCCACCCCCATTCTAAGTTTAAAGCCAAGAACACACCCAATTGGAAGACCAATGAAATAGTAACAACACAAGTTAACATAAGCCACAACACCTTGCCATCCACTTCCAATTGCCACACCTGAAGTTAAAATTGATACCATTAAGAGTTTTCAAACCTGGTTTATTTATAACTCTTTAAGATAAATGAATACCTGAGAGTATAGGTTGAATTCCATTTAGAAAAATAGAGATGGCGAGCAATGGAGTTAAATCAGACACTGCCTTGATAACCTCTGCATCGCTTGCAAATAGCTTGCTTAACTGAACTCGGAGGAATAGTACAATCACACTGAAGATCACACTAATCAGGACGCTGGTTACGTTCACCACAAACACTGAGAATCTGGCCACCTTTGGATGACCGGCCCCGAGTTCATTACCGACTCGAACACTGCATGAGGCAAGTTTTAATCATCCGAAAAATTTCCCAATCTTGTTTGCCAAGGAATAATTGATAACTCTTAGGATTAGTCACAAACCTGGCAGCTGCACTTAGGCCTAACATAAATGTTATATCCCAGTTCAAGTAATTCATGCTGCAGTTGTATCACATGAGCACAGGTAAAGTTAGATAACAATTTCGGATATTTAGGTTGAATAGATTGCTCAAACAAAAGGCATACCAAATAGAAATGGAGTCTAGGGAGATTGTAGGGTTGGGGAGGAGCCCTGACAGAAGCACTAGCCCTTGACTGTACCATATCTCCAAACTACATCAACGCATGATTGTATCAGCTCATAGGTTATTTGAAAGAAACAAAGGGGAGTAGAAGTAAAGGGATTAAGATTTTAGACCTACCAAAGCATGAAAGCAGAGGCAACAGTGAACTTAAAATACGGCCAAATTCCCCTGAAGGCTTTGCTAGAGAAGCCAGTCCAAGTCTCCTTGCACCTGGGGCTCAGAACAATGTAAACCCCAGATGCAATCACAAGCAACCACCAAGAAAAGCTGAGAGTAAGAGCAGCTCCCAATAGCCCAAATTTCACAACATCAACCACCAACCAAGTGAGGAGAGTGTGAAGAAGAAAAATTCCGATAGACATGAATGCTAAAGGTTTTACTATGTTCTGTGCTTGAAGGAACCTTTGTTGGGGACAGTTTATGGCAAATGCATAGAGTTGAAGGATTAAACCCCTGGAAAATATTTGACCCTTCTCTGCTATTATATGTGATTGTCCAATAGCTATAAGCATTGGTCCTGACCACCAATACAGAGATGTAAGGAGGACTGCTGCTCCCAAATGCAAGATGATTGCTCTTTGGCATATGATCCCCATTGCTCCCAAGTGTTTGGCTCCATATGCTTGTCCACACACTGTTTGCACAGCACTTGCCATCCCCAACTTCAAATTCAAAGCAAGAAATCAAGAGTGCTTAGACTATAACATGTCAAGAATTTTAGGCATTGAAATCATCAGGTACATTTGGGGTACATACCATGATGCCATAAGCAAGGCCTTGAATTCCCACGCAAGCAATGGAGGCTCCGGCAAGCTCCAAAGGACTCAAATGGCCACAAAACATGAGAGTGACAAAGCTGAGCATATAGTTGGCTATAGATATAATGATTGATGAAGTTGATAAACTCCATAGGAGCCCCGACTCCCATGCCACAAGCCTAGGCAACCATTTGAATGCCACTTCTTTTTGCTCGAGAAACTTTTCAACTGCTGCGGATGATGACAAGTCAGGACTCGTAATCTCTTTCTGTCTCTCCATAGTCTCTGAGGTTGAGGCTTGATTATATACGTTTATCTGAATCTGAAAATCTTAACGCCTTCTTCTTCTTCTTCTCATCAGCCTCTCTCTTTCTGTGTTTTGGTTGGTATAAGGTTTTGAATTAGCTATAGTCTAGACTATAGCTGGATTCCCTAAAATGGCTAGGAAAAGAAAGGAAAGTTACCATATTGATTACAATAGATTTTGAAATATCACACTAATGTTCAGCAAAAAGTAATGAAATCACTTCCTAAGCGGTGACTTCATGGATATTTACTTCTACATAGGTCAATATGTTAAAGACATACAGAACCATATGCATGTCTTCTTTTCTTGAAATGATGTTAAAGCTCAAAACACATGAAACAAAAAAGAGCTTTGTATATATTATGCATTATGCGATAGCAAACCCGAAGCTAACCTCATCTGCAGTTCCTATATTGTAAGTCACTGCAATCTATCAGAGACATGCAAACAACCGTAAACGGTGGCTCCGGCATCATCACAAGTCCCTTATTAGCATATACGAGCTATTTTTAGTGTACTCAATTTTGTGCTGCTTAGATGTTTGAGAGAGATGAATGTAGAGGTAGAGTAGAAACTAAGAGAGAGAGAGAGAGAGAGAGAGAGAGAGAGAGAGAGAGAGAGAGAGAGAGAGAGAGAGAGAGAGAGAGAGAGAGAGAGAGAGAGAGAGAGAGGAGAGAGAGAGAGAGAGAGAGAGAGAGAGAGAGAGAGAGAGAGAGAGAGAGAGAGAGAGGTGGCAGATGAGGAAGTAAACAGAATGATGGCGTCTGTATATATAAGCAGAGATGACGAAGAAAGACACAAAACTAGAAGGGTGGAACTAGTTTGGCATCAATATCCGAAAGACATAAAAAAACAAAGGCATAATCCCAAAACTCAATTCTATGCAAGCGCAGAATACAATGCAGCAAAACATTAAGCCGTAACTATATTTGACATTTAGCAAATGTTGGAGACGCGGGCGGGATACTCTCTTGCTTACTAACAGCTATGCTACGCCAACCCTAGACTTGGCATCGCAAATATTCTAACAACGAAGAACGAGCCAATCACATCTAAGTCTTGCTCTCCGGTAGGAGGCATGTCTCTATATCCAACATCATAGGAGCTTCAACGAATCATTTGCATTAGTTTATAGACCAAAATTAAGGATTCAGTTCAAGCATCAATGTCCAAGTTCATTCTTTGTCAAAAATTAAGAATTCAGTTAACGAATCAATGTCCAAATCTCGTGCTCAAGTAGCTAGACTTTTTTTTTCGATGAGAATCAAGTAGCTAGACTTTGCTTAGAGAATGTGTGTATGAAGTCGGAAGAGCATAAAATATTACAGTACCAACACAAAACTAATCAATACTAAAAAAAAGCACAAAACTAATCAAGTAGCGACCACAAACGGTGAAGGTAGCAACACAAAACTAATAAGAATGTGAGGGCATTCGTGCAAAAGGTAAGTTCATCAAATACTCCTTGTTAAATATTACGTACTTGTTCATCAAAAACATACTCTCACGAGTCATGATGACTAGCAAGTAGCACGTCGCAACATCCTCTTAAATTAATCGTTAGAATTAAAAAGGAAAATACAAGCCAGATATATTCGTATAATAGGTAAAATGTGTGTGTGATGTACTACTCGGTCGATCTATCATAACTAGAATACAGAACCAGGATTCAGTCAATAAAGAGCTAGCATAAAAAGAGGATACAAATATGAAACTAATATGTATAATTTCAATAACACCATGTACAAGCATATCTTGCCACAAAGATCGATATAGAAGATCCCTTGCGATAGTGTGGTGTTGATTTGGTCATATCTCTCATACTGATCAGCTGGGTTTCAGCAGTGAGCAGCAAAATTCCAAGGTGACAAAAACCACAAACCTTCATGTTGTTAAACAGCAAAGAAGTAATATAATTACTCAACAAGTTATTCTGAATGTAATGCATTGTAGGAGGTACAAGAAAACAAAGTTTTATGTCATTTATCCATATTCTCCATTTAGGAGGCAGAAGTTCATTTACGTTACGTAATAATACTGCCGCTTGATCGTTCTTTTACTCATATTGAGTTTAGTGATTTTGTAGTGAGGCTCAGTTCTGGAAGTGTATCTGATAATTGAGTTTTTAGGGTTCAGAAAGTGACCATTACGAGACATACACAAACTGGTAAGGATTCAATCATTGAAGATGTGACGATTAGGAGATAAATTAGTAGAAACATACTTTCTAGACATAACAAGAAGAAAATGACGGAGCATATTTTCGCGGGGGCGGTGTTGAATTGGTCATGTCTCATCTGATGTTTTCAGCTAGCTAGGTTACATCAATGAGAATATGATTTCCTTTCGACCGCAAAAACGAAATATAATTCCAGGGTGACACAAACCGTATGAGTTGCTGAGCTAAGTACTTCAAACTGGACAATTAAGTCGCACAATGTTATTCCAGATGCTCACTATGTTATGGGATCTTTCACTGCAATGGCTTGTTGTAATTCCGATTAGTTGGAAAACGTTATTTGGGTCTCAATTCTGTGTTCAAGGAAAGGGGAGTTGGGGCACCAAGATGGTATACTACTATACTAGTAACCAGAAAACGAAATTTTCTTTTACATTTCTCCTCATTCCCAATGTTGAAAGCATAATATTTTCGGAGAGAAAAAAAAAATGATTAAAGTGAGATCAATTTCTTGTACATATTGATAAGAAAAACGATCATATATCCCATCTTTTGAGGTTAATATGCATTTAAGGGATGTGAGCTAGCTACCATGTGGAAGTTGTAATTGTAGAGGAAACTGAAGGGGGAGAGACCTGTGAGTGACAGAAAGCCAGGAAGAAGAAGCATAGAAAGAAAAAGAACACTGGGGCTTCGGCCTAATGAAGAACTACCTGCATTCCCACGACGTAATCTGGATCAAACAATTGAGATATTTTAGACTGATTGTAATGTTGCAGGCTTGCAGCATCACAGGTTTACAAGCACAGGCTTCCAACCTAACGCAAGCATAAATCCACTTTACAACAAAATTGGGAAAATTCTGAAGAATGGGAATAATAAACATGGTGTTTCATTACCAGTAGTAAAAGAGTTTGTCCGGTTTTGGAGAGAGATAAACTTGACATCTCGGAATGGCCCAGTTCAATAACTGAAATCCTAAAAATGTGCTATCTTACAATTAAACTCGGCTAGAAAAACCATCCTCGGATCAAGGGAAAAAACAACTGAAATCTTGCATCAAGGCAATAGTAACTCATCTCATTGTAGAGGGGGATGAATGGCTGCTGGGACTTGAGCGACCCTTCTTTACGATGTTCTCCAGGTTCTGGAGACACATAAGTGGAATAACCTGTATACAGTACAAGAAATTGCAGAAGCCAACTTACACTCGTAGACAATTAAAGTCAAACTCCATGCGATATAGGAAAAGAAAATTAAGTGGCCTAGAAAATTCAATTCTAAGTGTCAGATAGACAAAGCGTGCACCTTCCAGCGTCTTTTTCGAGCATACTGGTCATTAATGTTGTCCAAACTCTTAATTATTTGCTTGAATGTTGGTCTCCTGAATGGGTCCTGACTCCAACATTCCTCAATCAATCTGCAACAAACAGAAAGCTTTCTCAACATGGAGATCAATATAATATATTGATCACAGCTGTGAAATAACGATTTCCTTGAAAGTTGGAGATGCACACTATTACCTCTCCCCCTTTCATGATTGTTTTTACGTTCCAGTGATTAGGGAGCGAAACTTGTTCATAATCATGATTCATGAGGTATGTTAAAACAGTTCTAAGATATGAAACTAAAACTGCTTGGTAGCCTTGACAAACACATTTAGACTAGCAAAATAAACTTCTTGGCGGAAATGGTCAACACCATGCCTACAGCTGAAAATCCAAAACATTTGGTATACAATACAAAATCTTGACACCACTTCTGAAACACGTAAACATATAGATAGTTCAAACTAACTCGTACTACAAAGTGTTGCCGGGTACTGTGTACTTTTTCGTTCAATAGTTTACAGCATAATTCCATCCATACAGGAAATGAAACAAAGGAAATAAATCAATTATTTTTTTATTATAATTCTTTATCCTACTAATTCTCTGATAAACAATAGGAAATGAAACAACTTACTCCCTTAATCCATGTGCATAAAGCTTTGGTGGAGCTCTAAAAGGTGGGCGCTCGTTTGCAACATATGCTTTAGGTACGTCTGTTTCTGGTTTTGGGAAAAAGGGTAGACAACCTTCAATCATCTGGGGGAAAAGGGAAATGACTAAACATTATTTATCTTCATAGAACAATGTAAAATTTTCTTATAATAAAAAAGAGCTGAAAACACCTCGGAAAAGCAAAATATTAATGCATATTAAATTTATTGAGTTCTCAGTTCATACAGGTTACAGGGCACAATGTAATGGAAAGTTCTGGTAAGTGTATATGAAAGTAGACCAAATGACAACAAAGCTTGTCGGATAACAACTAGCAGAAAAGAAGTAACTTATAATAGACAGAAAATTCTTTGGGTTCAAGGCTGACAGGCAGGAAATAGTCTAACGATAAGGAAGGTATATCAAAGGCTGCATCACATAAGAATATTGGCATGGGTGCATGGCTTCCAAATATGCACATGTACGAACAAAGAGTAAAGACAAGCATATGACAAACAAGAGGACGGATGGAGCCCTAAAAATAGCATCTATATGAGAGAGAGTACCTCTTGCAAGATCAAGGCAAATGAAAAAACATCCACTTTCATATCATATTCTTCATTTCTGTAAACCTCAGGAGCCACGTATCTCCCTGTTCAACAAAGATTACATTTTTAAAAACAGCATTTGCAGATGGGTGCTACTGCACAAAATCAAAACTGCAATGGTTCCAAGAAGCCTAACCCTCATGTATATAGGACAAAGAAAAGTTAAGGTTCTAAAACTCCAAGAGAACTACAAGAGCCTAATTTATAGTCTTTTGTGATTAGCAACCCCCATGTATCTTTTTTATTTTCATTTAATAAAGGACAGAACCGATAGGATGAGTCCATAATTTTACACATAGCACTGATCTAAGAAATATAGAATAAACACTTTAAAATATATATATATATATTATATATATATAACATACAAGAAGTGTTTTGACTGGTCACTGGTCTGTCTTCTTTAACTGTCTTTGCTACTATCACTTGCTTGCTCACTCCAAAGTCAGCAACTTTCAGATGCCCAGAATCATCCCGCAATATGTTTCTGTTATCTTACTCACGAACAATTAAGAAACTATCAACAGTTTCAACCATTTACTTATTGATAGTGCATGATTCAAGCCACCATAAAAGTATATGATGATTTATATGATCAGCGAATATATATAATGCAACTAAACAAATGAGTTAATTGAATCTGTATATAAATGCACCACTATTCCACTAGAAAATAAATATCAACCATGATACATAATGAGAGATAAAAAGAGAAGGAGCATACGAGGGCTCAAGATCTCGATGAATTATTGCTTCAGGTTTATGCTCATGTAGATAATTCATCCCCCTGCAACATATACCAGTACTATCAGCTATAGCATATGATCCACTTCTATCAACTGTGATACCAAAAAACTCAATTAAATTTATTGTTCGACAACGACAGAAGGTCAGTATTGATCAACACAAAGTTCTAGCATGACCACCCAGTAGATGAAATGGAATGAATTATATATTTATATAAAGAATTGAAGGATTACGCCACATTGAGTTAAAAATATGCACCAGAAATCCCCCTAGAGCTAAATGACATCCAAAGTAGCATGTAGCATTAAACATCAGCTTCCATGTCAAGTTGTCAAAAGAAATTTGCAACCGATTACATTGCCACAAAGGAAATTGCAAACAATTCTAGTACACAAGCCATTGACTGACCTGGCAATGTCAAGGGCAAACTTCACTGCTGTTGTTGGCTTTAAGGCACCTTTTCTTTTTAGATATAAACGAAAATCTCCCTGCAGCAATAAAATAAGAGCTTATAAGAGCTCAAATCTTTATAAACTGTTTCTGATGCCAAGCAATGATCTGATACGTACAAGCATACATTTCAATTAGTGCATTCTACAATCTACAGTGTGTCAATGCCCAAATATGCCTTTCTTTCTAAAAATCAATACAGTCCAACAACTTAGACATCAACTAGCCACCAAAACACTTTAAAATTTGAATGTATGAAGACCTTATTATGTAGCAATGGTATTACAATCTAAATTTCCTCAAAATTCAAGCATGTCCTTTTTATGTTTTAGCAAATAAAAGCTTTCCTTATACAAATAGAAAAAACATGCAAGCCAAAATTCAACTCTTTTCATGTTTTGCACCACACCTTGGGTAGATATTCTGTGACGATCATCATTGGACAGCTCTGTGTTACAGCACCCAAAAATTGGACAACATTGGGATGTCGAATCTTCTGAAGTAAAGCAAGCTCATCTCTGAATGCATTCCTGTGAGTTTCCATTGAGCCAGTAAATCTTCAGTCAAAAGAAAGATTCAAACTTTGAAAGGCATGACTAAATTGCACTCTAAAGTAAAACAGGCACAAAAGTACAAACAAAGCTCTACGAACAAAGCAAGGCAAACCTACACTTTATCTTCATCAGCAAATACTTTCTCAAGCATCTTAACCGCAACTTGAATTCCGCGCCAAGATGCAATGCAGTAGGTTCCCTAGCAAATACATCCGAAACAACAAACCACAATGAACAACAGTATGCAACCAACATCAGCATCCCCAGAAAACAGTCAGACTTGATACCTTAAACCAATTCTAATCCGTTCCCAACCGAGTCTTTTTCTTTAGCAGACGCCAACCACATACATGCATTAAGTTTAACAAAAAGTCAATTTCTCATTTCCTTCCCCTATACTAATCTACATTCCCACAAAATCCAACTCATCTTAGCAAACACCAAACTAGAAACGTTACCTTGGTTATGTCCACACTATTCGAAAAATCAAGCTCCTTCGGATCAATCTCGTACTCCGGCACTTCACGTGCATTCTCCACACGCATAGGTGCCATCTAAAAATCCAAACAACCAACTCATTCCACACGAAAATCGGAAACTTTAAACCGAAAAACAAGCATAAAGTGCAGTAATTTTACCGGATGCTTAGCTCCATGCTGCTCTAACAGCTTGATGACGTCATCATGCTTATAGTACACGGCATCAGCAAGAGGCTGTTTTGAATCAAAAACCACATGAGCAACCAAACAAGTGAGAAATTGAAATTAGCAGTGACGGTGTGGTGTGTGAAATTACCGTGCTGCCCCAGCGGTCCTGGAGGTGGACGTCAGCGCCGCGGCGGAGGAGGAGCTGGACGACGTCGGATCGGCCCTGGCAGGCGGCGACGTGGAGGGCGGTGCGGCCGTCGATGTCGGCGAAATTGACATTGGTGCCGGAGTCGAGGAGGTCCTGAATGCCTTGCAGGTCGCCCTCGTTGGCCAAGTACATGAGGCGGACCCGCGGGTCGATGACACCGTCGTCGTCGTCGGCGGCGCCCGGGTCGGCCCGGTCGGGGGCGAGCGAGGACTGACGGCCGAGAGTGAAGCGGGCCGTGGCGGAGTCCTGGCGGTCCATTCGGGTTCGGAGCTTACAGAGTAGAGAGAGAGAGAGAAAAATAGGTGAGGTTGGTCTGGATAGGAATAAATCAAAGGCGGTTGATTTGAGGGAGAGAGAGACTAGAGCCTAAGCGTGTCGCCTTGTCTCGTGCACTGCAATTAGACTCGATATGAGTCTGATTTCGAGTCAAAGCGGAAACCCGATGATAAATCGGTGAGAGAGAGCTTCTGAGTATCAACATTTAGGTTTGACAATTTAGGCCTTGTCGAAACCAACCAAGAACCAATTGTACCAATTAGGTTGGTATACGAAGAAGTTGTTACGGTATATCCGGTATGAGTATCACGGTACGGTAGTGGTATCGAACCCAGCACCACTTTTAGATACGCCTCAAACCATAGAAATAATAATAAATATTAAATACATTTGAAAAAGCTAGGGTTCGAACCTAACACCTATTCATTAGGAATAAGCCGCAGACCACCACACCAAATGTCATCATTGCCTTATATTCGTGCAAAAATTATATTTATGACTTTAGTGTTTAGGCCATAATCTAAACTTGGTAGAAACTTATTATCAACCGTACTAAATAAGTCGGTATATCAACTTTGACGGTTGGTTTTGTTTGGTAGACGATTTTGTCTACCAATCATAAGTTGGTTGGTACATGGTATTAGTAAATTGAGTCGGTATACTTACCAATGACAACCCTAATCAACATCATTAATATGTAAAATCAAACAAGAAATCATGTGAAAGTAATTCGTAAAAAAAAAAAAAAAAAAAAAAAAAAACAACCCACAGTGGACACTACTTATTTTTTAAAGTGTAACGTAGTGACACTACACCGTAACTCCGCAAGTATAGTATCGAATTGACAGAACCGCCAAAACATGTTGATATTGAATCGTCACCGCTGTGGTCGGTCCGATCACCACACGCGTGACACGGGTTACCGACGGCTGCAATATGTGTCAAGCGCTTAGACTTGTACAGTAAAAATAAGCACACCAGCTCTTGCTCGTTTTACTCTTGCATTCGATCACTTCAAACCCCATAACGCACGACCTTCAGCTTTCTTAACATTCTTCTTCTTCTTCCTGCTCCAAAAGCACCTCTCTCTCATTTCAGACCATCTATGCAGATAGAGATGAAGATACAGTGCAATGCGTGCGAGGTGGCAGAGGCCAAAGTGCTGTGTTGCGCGGACGAGGCAGCCTTATGTTGGGGATGCGATCAGAAGATCCACGCCGCCAACAAGCTAGCCAGTAAGCACCAGAGAGTCCCTCTCTCTTCTTCATCTTCTTCATCAATGCCCAAGTGCGACATCTGTCAGGTACAAATTAAAACCATTCTAAAATTCTGTGTTTATGATGATATGTCGATCCCTAGCTATCGGTCCAGTTCATCCATTTTTGGTGAATAAGCTGAACGCTCTTCTTTGGTGATAGTTGCTTTTTGTTCTTCTTCTCGATTTCATTTTGTGAATGTGGTTTCTGCTAATAGGTTGTTCCTTTTGTAAACTAAGAATTCCTTCTATAAGTTTGAAAAACATTTAAGAGGGTGAAGGAGACGAGCAAGTGTTGTGAGGTGAAATGGAATATCTAGAGTACGTAGACATGCATTGGATAGGGTATGGTAAATCTCCAGCCTTGATAACTGAACCTGGGTGATGTGAGGTGAAATGGAATATCTGGGAATGCAATTATGCTGATCTCATCTGCTTCATTGTGGTCCTGTATCGATATGCATCTGCTACACTCACCTTTGGTGTAATTAGTTTTAGTTGTGGATGGTCACACAGGCGCGCTAGTAGATAAATATTGGTAATAATGACTGATTTTCGGCTGGAATTCATTTCCATGTTATACCAGAAAATGATTGAAATGAATACTTGATCTGACATATGCCACTCAGCTTTGAGAGATCGATATATGCAGATAGTTTAGGTGCAGTTCATAATGTATGCAGGTGAAACACGATAAGAGGGAGATTTTCCTTGTTAGGTGCCGCATTTACTTGACTCCAAAATGCTTAAGCTGTGATTCTGTCAGTAACTATGTATGTTTTGATGAACCATCTCATTTTTATTCAAAATTATGTTACTGGTCTGATCTTATCACCTGATCGTTCGTTACTTTGTATTCTGAATTCTTATAGTAGAATTCTTTTTGATATGTTTGTAATCATCTAGGACTTATGATTATTCACTTTATATTTAACTGAAAGTTTGTCTCTACGAAAGGACTAAGAAGGAAGTTTGCTATTGTTCTTGACCCATGCCTCAGCTTCCCTTGTAGTGAATTTACTTTTTGCAACTGTAATTGTATAGATGAATGCAGTAATCATATGTTCATGTATTTTGCAGGAGACTATTGGTTACTTCTTTTGTCTAGAGGACCGTGCTCTACTCTGTAGGAAATGCGATGTTGCCATACACACAGCAAACTCCTATGTGTATGGTCACCAAAGGTTTTTGCTTACTGGGGTGAAAGTGGGTTTTGAAGCAAGGAAAAGTTAAGTTCAGTGGAAACAGTTTCTGAATCAGCATCATCTCGATCAATCCCCAGAACCGTCATAGATCATTTTAGTACTGATGAGATTAAAGACACAATTGCTATGCAAAATGGTGGCATTGGGACTCTTGTATCTGACAAGATACCATTTAACCGAAGTACCACTGCCTCTGCGGGTAATATTCCAGGGTGGCACTTGGAAGAATATCTTGGATTAACTTATCCTAATCAAAATTATGGGTGCTTTGACACTATGTTGTCAAAGGTTTATGGAAGTTACTGCCCTTGATCTTTTCTTGGCTTACGCTGTGGAACATCATGATCAGCAAGGAAGTGGTGTAAGCTGTTCATACCTTTGAACAAGATTCAGATATATTGAAGTGTCTTTGGTAGAAAATCATAGATTAAGTTCATGCTTTGAAAGAGCTTATATAGGGAGGTACAAAATCAAAGGCACCCTCTCAAAAGTAAACAGGAGAAGAGGGAAGAGAAGTTGTTACGAAATGTCAGTGTTGACTTGTTTTCAGTTCCTTTTCTTTCTGTTAAATTATCTCCATAACGAGTTGGGTTCGTTTAGTAGGCTTCCACACCTTATAATGGTAGTAGTTGTATCAGTATCACAGTATGTAACGAGGATAGCAATATGTAATAATCATTAGTTTCGTTTTCATGGTAATTGACTCTTTACATTCTCTTTTCAATTAGTAGAAAGATTCAGACGCAAGCATTGTGTCTAAAAGCTTGTTCTGGAGAGCATTTGTACTTTGGATAAAAAGAATTAGAGGGGAGCTTTGTGTTGGCTGTATTGTGCTTTGGTTGCTTTCATCACAAACAAAGTCTTGATGGACCAACTTTTTCTTGAGGAATGGCCTTGACCTCTTCTTGGAAAAGGAGCATGAACAAAGTTGGTTAAGCTCAGCCTGATTTGTTGTTAAGCTTGTTGCGATTTTGTTGGTGAATGTCAGTCCCTAAATAATGACATTGTAGTGTCACTTTAACATCCTCTACATTTATATAGAGCTTGCAAGATACTTGGCAAATGTAGTATCAGAAGTCCACAAGTCAATCAGCAGGGGACTTGGTTTGATCCCAAGATGTGGTGGAGAAGATCAAGTTGAGAGCGATTAATACTTCATGGCCATTTGTGGCCTGATCCATGACCAGAACAATCACCTTAACCCAACCTGTATCTTGTAAATTTATCATCATGATTTTATAGATGAAAGAATATTTAATAGAAAAGGAATATCTTGGTTTGATAAAGTTGGTCGATCAGCCTAACATGAAATGTAACGTTTGAGTCTTAACACCCACAAGTCTATGTTTCATAAGTTTGAGGGGTTTTCGAGTTCGTACACGAGTAAACAATAAATCAATTTGATTTGTCACAAATCTCTAATACTTATTAAACTCGTGCGCACTCAGAAATAAATTATTATGAATTTACACAAATCTCTGTTCACTTATTTTTTAAGACGGTTAACATCACACCCAAAACAAAAATCAAGAACCTACTCTTATTTGAAAAAGAGAAAAGTCAAAAGAAAAAGAGCAACCCTAAAAAGATATAAAAACAAAAAATGAAACAGATAAAAGAAAAATATACAAGTCAGTTGGGAGTCTATCACTCTCTGTCTCCCACCTCTAGCCCCCAAAAATTTATAGTTTTGGTTCTAAACCCTTCTACAAAGACCAAGTCTTTTACTGTTTAACAACCTTTCTAACTCATTCATTCAATTAGGGTTCGTAGTTCCCTCCAAGTCTCTCTCACCTGAGAGAGATCCGGTATTGTCAGGCAAACAGGTACTTTCTCCATCTGGGTTCAACTCTCTGTTTGGTCTCCTGAGAAAAAAACCAAGTCTTTATCCTGTTGGTTCCTTCTGACCGCCTCACTGTTTATCTCGGCAACCAAACAGGGCATAACCCCTTCATTTGGTTGAGGTGATTGGCGGTGGTGGGAAGTGAGATTCAATTTTCAATCTTTTACCTTTTGATTTTTTAGTCTGTGTAATGAGAAATCACATTGCCTGAGTTAAAGGTCAGATTTTTATGTGCTTTTCAGGCTGTATTGATTGAAAAGCTTAAAGCTTGTATAAATCTTTATTACTTTTCTGCTGAAAATAATTTTTTTGAGCTTATAAGATGGATTTGATAAAGTTCAAATTGCTGGTGATTTTAGATAGTTTTGGTCCACCTTGTTTGTGGTTTACGGATTGATGTAGAAATAGTGATTGGAGTAGATGTTTTCTATCATTGGGATGCGTCTAGCTTCACTGCCTACCGTGGGTTTAGACTTAATATGATGTATCTGTTTGAAGAAAAAAATATTCTGTTTTTTGTCTTGAATTTAACTACGTTTCTTTGTATTGTTTATCTTCTATATGGACGCAAACGTATACATGGGTTAGTGAATGAAAAAGTTGATATTCTGAGTTGGCAATGAGGAGTTGCATATTCATTGGATGTATACACAACTGTATGTTTGATTCTGATTTAATGATAGTTTAAATTCGGTATTTGACAACAGGGCTTAAGTATCGACAACACATTGTTTCATACTGATAGGTCATTGGCGTGTTCACCTAGTAGCGCTTGTATAGAATTGTAGATCAAGGATGAAAATCTAATCATGAAATCTTGAATTTCTAACGTGCCGTCTTACTTGTTGTAGAGGACAATTCACGCTCATTATGGAAGCTAATAATTCTAATGTTTCCCGAGCTGAAGAATTGAAGCTTCTTGCAAATGAAGCATTTCAAGGTAATCCTCCTTCCACCATCCATTATTAACGTTTCTCTTTTAGTCCATGCAATTGTTTTATGAACTCTTCAAGCACTGATAAAATCATCAGCAGATCAATGCAATATAAATGATATTTATTTCACTGTTCCTAAATGCTGAGAAATGAGATATTTAAAGCAAGTAGACCTGATTTAATGAATTTGTGTGAAACAGTTTAATTTTTAATTAGCCAGGCAAGATCTTTTCTCTTGGAGATTACTTTGGATAGTGTGCTCATACTTTAACTATTGTTTCAGCCCATAAGTATTCTCAAGCTATTGACCTGTACACCCAAGCGATTGAACTAAATAGCCAGAATGCCGTGTACTGGGCCAATCGTTCGATTGCTCACCTTAAACTGGAGGAATATGGAAGTGCCATACAAGATGCTTCAAAGGCTATTGAAGTTGATCCTAGATATTCAAAGGCATGTTTTGTACCCTAAATGCTGTGCATCATGACTTGGATGATTGTATACTGATTGCTGTCTTCTGTTGCAGGGGTACTACAGGCGAGGTGCAGCTTCTCTTGCTATGGGGAAATTCAAAGAGGCACTAAAGGATTTCCAGCAGGTACTCTTCTGAAAATTTTGAAGAGTATAATCTCATAGTAATTGTATAGAATGAAGAAGTTGGCTACTGTGCCGAAGAATTTGATAGCTAATATCTCTTATTGCACCAAACTAAATAATTGTTTGTTGTTGTAATTGTACTAGAAGGGTTTGACCATTGCTCAACCTGTGAAATTGAGTCTGTGTAGTGAATTATAACGTAGCATATGAAGTTATGAGTATGACACATCTTATACTTGATAAAGTATCTCAACAATCTGAGAACCTTGCCATGTATGCACATTCTTAAAGACTTGTATTCATTTAGTCAGTATCAGATTGCACTTTTGTAAGTGTCTTGGACATTTTAGCTTACAATCTCTGTGCTTATTATTTGTAACTCATGTATATTGTATACCATTTACTGGTCATTACTGAACCTTGGATAGTTAGGGTTGATGACTTGACATGACCGTTGTGGTAAAGTTTAATAAAAGTTTCAGAAACTGTTGAATCATATGGTTGAGTGAGATAAGACAGTCTTAGTTTGACTTTAACAAAATAATCATAATAATCTGTACAACGTTATCATACAGAATATTTTCTTTGAAAGTTTATTCAGGAGATTCAGCTCCTTTTGTAGCAATTATCTCAAAGACGGGTTTATAATTGATTTTACTTAATGTAAAATAGGTTAAGAAAATCTGTCCGAATGATCCTGATGCTACCAAGAAGCTGAAAGAATGCGAGAAGGCAGTTATGAAGCTTAAATTTGCTGAGGCAATTTCTGTTCCAGAGTCTCAAAGGCGTCCTGTAGCTGATTCTATTAACTATCGTTCGATAGGTAGTATTGTGTTCCTTTTCAGTTGTTTCACTTCTTATTTTCATGAGCTTTTCAACTTTTTTCTGCTTATGATATGCAGATTCTTTGTTTGTGTTTTGCTTTTCCTTTTTGCCCCTTCTGGCCTCAAACTTTTGCAGGAGTTCATAGTTCTATTTTCGTAAACATTATCTTTATTATTATCATAAAATTTCTTGGAGTTGGCTGCTGAATGCTTATGAGTTCTGATAAACATTAAATTGTATGAATTCGTTGAAAAGCTAGGGAAATGCATGTTTTCTGTCGTCCTCTTTGATTACTTCTTTTGCTTATGGTTGGAGATATCTTTAGCTTTAAGGTTGGCTCTCATCAACTTTGGTGTCTTTGGAATTGTATGATATTATTTTATATTCTATCTAAATTCAATATTTGGTGTTTTTTTTTTTTTTTGAAGTTCTGTTGTTTTACCAATCCCTCTATCAATATATTCTCCACTATAGATTCTTGCTGCAAAAGAAATTCAGATTATTATGTCCCAGCTCCCTTGGATATTTCTTCACATCATTGGAATTTTACTATTTAGCAAACAAAGGCTATAGACTATATCTACATAGAAACTGAATCATGTATGCATAGAGTTTCCGTAGCGGCTTCCATAAGTTTTAAGTAATAGTGTCATGAATTTTGAGTAGGATTCTAAGAATTTTTTCCGTAGGTGCTAGATATGGTGGTCAGTCATGGGACGTATGGAGTAGGGTAGTAATGGCCATAATAAGTGATGATATCGTGGCGATGGCCTTTCATCTTTACAAACCTTTTGTATTTAACAGTAGATCATGTATTATATAGTCTAGGCTCAATTTTCTATGAAGGCTATAGGGTTAGACCAAAATCTGGATGAATGAGTATGACCTGGGTCTGAGTCTGATATGAAGGGCCCATGTGTCTTCTGTCTTCCACTTATATATAGGTCCATCTATATCCATCGCCAAGAGTTGTGCTATGTTTCTGGCTGGTTTGCTCATAAGTCAGGAGCTGGTCTCTGAAACTGTGAATCATCTATCAATTGACTCAGTAGGACTGAGTGCTAAAAGAGCTTGATCAACAATAAGTCGATTTCAATCCATTCCTAAAATTCTCTCAATGTTCACTATTATAGTGTCTATTAACAGATCAATTTTAGTATTCTTATATATTGTATCATTATAGGAACCGGTCCCACTTCATCATCAGTGCCCACCGAAGTTACCGTAGCAGTTCTGGCAATAGCAGTTGGGGTAGCGATGGTTATGATGGGAACAGCAGTGGCTCCAGTTGTGGCCACAATAGTGGTGGTGGTCCTGGGGGCACGTTGGTGGCGTGGCTTCCATGGTGGTGTTTATACCACGAGTCGAGTAAATGACCTAGGTTTGAGTTCATAATCCAAGTAGTATTAGAGAATAGTAACAAGCCACTCTTTCAAGTGTTTGAAAATTAGTTATTAAAGGAAACAAAGGATCTTCCAGTAGGACATTTCTTTTTTTTGGAATCAGGCAACATTTTAGAAACTGATATGTTCATCAACTGGTAATGCATATACTTTGTCTAGAATAGATTCAGTCAAATTCACCGTCCTAGGCAGTTGAAGAGGAGTTGGCCCTGGATATGGGATGGTACCTTAGGTGACCCAAGTGGACTGATTAAGCCCTTCTCTCTTCTTGTTTATTTATATTCTCTTTTAATGGTCAGATATAGGTTATGTTAGCTTATTGACCTATTCGTAGTTGAACGTAGAACAAACACTGAATTAGTTATTGTTCCAAGAGAAGATAATCAATCGAGCAATATTCAGATATTCATCTTAAAGAATCAGAGTGTCTAAATATCATGAAATAAAGTGAACCTGAAGTTGTAATGAGGTAGATTTATTTTCACTGTGGCTTGTGTGAATATGAAATGCAATTAAGTGCTGATGTCTTTTGTGGATGAAAAAACTTGTGAGTTGTGACACCACTCGGAATTCCTGTGTATGCACATTGATCTCTGTTTTTTATATCGGTCAAGGCACCTTGTGCATTTGAAGACTCTTAGTCTTCCAAATGAATTAATTTATTTGGTTGTCTTTTCTTCTATAAATGTTGGAGCTTATTTTTACATGTTTTAGCACCAAGTAGTTAATTAATGGGTGTCTGTTTGAATTTCAGAAGTGGAGTCACAATACACTGGTGCAAGGATAGAAGGAGATGTTGTTACTTTGGATTTTGTGAAGAAAATGATGGAGGATTTTAAGAATCAGAAGACTTTACACCAAAGGTATGTGTATGGGAAGCACAATACTTTTTCTTTTTGGTCATGAAAATATTGCTGGACAGTCCTCTTACTAATATGTTGCAAGTATTGTAGATATGCATTCCAAATTGTGTTACAAACGAAAGAAATGTTGCAAAAGCTACCTTCTCTTGTGGATATCAATGTTCCAAATGGCAAGCATTTTACCGTTTGCGGTGACGTTCATGGTCAGGTAATTACATTATATGCTTCAATATTCCTAAAAGTCTCTCCTATATTTTCAAATTCTTGTTTCTAGTGGTTGTGTCCTTGTATGTATAACTACTTTACTTTCTTGTGATGGGTGCAGTTCTATGATCTCCTAAATATTTTTGAGCTCAATGGGCTTCCTTCGGAGGAGAATCCATATCTATTCAATGGTGACTTTGTGGACAGAGGATCATTTTCACTGGAGGTCATCCTAACACTGTTTGCATTCAAGTGCATGTCTCCATCAGGTGGATCCTCTTGTTCTCTTATTTGGTTACCAATTCTGTTGCTACATTATTTTTGGTGTTTTTTGGACCCAGCATATCTCATACCCTTTAGTCATGTTCTAGCTGTGTCACAGACTTGTTCTTTCCATATTGTTATCATTATCATTAATGTTTTTCACCAAAAAAGTCTACTGTCAATTATGGCTCCATTGCCACCTTTTCATACTTCAGTATTTGTAATACACTTTGCTTGCACACTATTATGTTTGTAGTTGTTGACGTCTTTGTTTTATTTTCAGCAATATATCTTGCAAGAGGAAACCATGAAAGCAAGAGCATGAACAGGATATATGGTTTTGAGGGCGAGGTCCAGTCCAAGTTAAGCGAAAAATTTGTGGGACTATTTGCTGAAGTGTTTTGTTGTTTACCGTTGGCTCATGTAATAAACGGCAAGGTGTTTGTAGTTCATGGGGGTCTTTTTAGTGTCGATGGGGTGAAACTGAGTAACATCAGAGCAATTAATCGGTTTTGTGAACCTCCCGAGGAAGGTAGTTTATAATATTTCCCCATTGCTTGTGCATTTTGATATCGCCTGTTATTAGTCTAAATTGGTCCATTGAAAGCTAAAATTATGACATCACAAGCCTTCTGTAAGTTGTTCTGTACAGCTAGGGTTTACATTATTTTTTTTTTCCCTCTGGATTTCATCAGGATTGATGTGTGAATTGCTATGGAGTGATCCACAACCTGCACCTGGAAGAGGCCCTAGCAAGCGAGGTGTGGGTCTATCTTTTGGTGGTGATGTGACAAAAAGATTCTTGCAGGACAACAATTTAGGTATGTCTACGATGATAAAGTATTACACTTAAACATTGCTAGTTTACCAAATGGTGTACGAGTGGTTTAACATGGTTTAACGAATTTACAGATTTAGTTGTGCGCTCTCATGAAGTAAAGGATGAAGGATATGAGATTGAGCATGATGGTAAACTCATCACTGTTTTTTCTGCTCCAAATTACTGTGATCAGGTAACTGAATGATGGCTACTTGGCTCATCACTGATTGAGCCAGTTTTGATTTGTCTTACCAGTAGCATAAATATCTGCTGTATCCGCAGAATAGAAGTTTGGAAAATTCTGTGAGAATCTAGATTCTCGCTAGGATCAATTTTTCACAATGGTTTATAATTTACCTGTGGCAGATGGGTAACAAAGGCGCCTTTATCCGTTTCGAAGCACCAGATTTGAAGCCAAATATTGTTACTTTTTCAGCAGTGGTTAGTGGCTCTTTCAAACTGCTCAACTTTTCAATCACTGAATAGTTGTGCTCCCCAAAAGTTTCCTTGGTTTTGTACCCATAATATTTACTCATTTTGTGTGTGGAATTGCAGCCGCATCCTGATGTGAAGCCAATGGCATATGCGAATAACTTCCTCCGTCTCTTTCAGTAGTTTACATGGGTGAAACAAAGGGCCATATAAGCTGTATTGTTTTTTTTTTCTCCCGCCATATAAGCTGAATAGAAATCTGCAATGCTAGGCTACTAGTGAAGAGTAGGTCCATGTTTGACATGCCTGTCTTTCGTGTACTTATCTCTACTAGGAAGAATATTTCAGCCATTTTCTTTTATATTCTTTTCTTCTTGTGCTTGCTACGAGCCAAGTTTTGATGAAATTCGTAGGCACATGAATGACGGCTAGCTAAATTGCATGGCTTTTTAGTGTTATGTTTTGATGGTCTTTTCTTGGATTTGTTGGAGATCCTAAACTGTTCGTATAGATTCATCAAGTGTCTTATAGTCAACTTCCACAATGATATGTAAATGTGGCAGTACGCATGATGCTGACCTGCAATGCTTACATGACTATCTTTGGACGTGAAATGTAGGCGTAATGTGAAAATGTAGCCTGTGTTTTTTTCATAAATTTAGAACTAGAGGACATTGCAGATTTCATAAAATTGTGTTACTTTTGATCTTTTGGTTAAGATTTTACGATCATCCTTTCTCTCGCCGTATCATATTGGCAAAGTGAGAGTCACATATAGACATAGTGGGGTTTATTCAAACAAAGAAAAAAATCTTAACCATTGTACGAGAGCTGGATTTTTTGTTTGGATTTAAGTTGCTTGGATTTGCTTGGATGTCTTATAACCATTAGATGAAGTAAAGATGACATAGTGGTGTTAGATTGTACACAATCTAATAGTTAGAAGTCATTAAAGCAACATAAAGTCAAATTCTTTTGTATGATGATGTTGTAGAACTGGTTCTTACTGACGGTGAGGTTGATGCATGTCAGTAATTTTGTAGGCTTAGGTAGCGGGGTTAACCTATGTTTTAACATAGACAGTAGTAGAGTTTCAAAATCATAAAACCCAAATGAGCTAGGGATGGCAATCTTTACTCATGGTGAAATACCGTGTGGGTCAAATGAGAGAGAAAAGAATACAGTAATTGAAGATTGGGCCAGGCGCCGTTATGAAATGGGCTCGGGTCAGTGGCAGAGAAAAGGACCCGCCCAAAAACCGAGCCCTAACAGCGGAAAGAAACGAAATGTGCGGTGTTGAGGTTCCATCGTCGTTTCGAGGATTGAATTGAATTTGGTTAGGTTCATATCCAGCACCTCTCTCCGGCGTCGTTTTGGTCGACTCGCATTTCAGGTTTGTTTAGTCTTCCCTTATCGCTCTCCTCAACCCTCTCTCTCTCTCTCTTTTGTTGACCCACCACTAAAACGAACCGTTTCATCAGCTTTCACTTCCTCAATTTTAGACTCGCTTCTAATTTCAGAGCATAACCAAAAAGACGAAGATGAATAGGGATAGTTAATGATTGTGGATTTCCGATTAGGGTTTCGGTTTCATGAAGATGATGATCAAGTTTCGTAGCCTTCATGCTTGGTCGTTGTAATTAATGTTAAAGGAGATTAAGAATTGAATTGTATTTGGATTTAGGATGAGAATTTCATGAATTCGAGTGTTTAGTTTTGGGGCTTCTGAGATTTCAGTGAAAGAAAGGAAATTTAGCTTTTACTGTATGCAATACATTATGTTATCTTATAGAGATAAAGGAAGATGTCTGAGACTGATTGTTAAGTACACACTAGGGAAGCTATTGTGAACTGATATCCTTTGTTCTTTCATGTTAACTAAATTATTGGGATTTAGTATAATATGAAAAAGAGACAAGTTTATTAATACTAGAATTGCTCGAGTCAGAACTAACTGGAGTTGCAGACTTTTCCTTCTCTGATCATCTGTAAATTCACCAGATGCAAGTGAAGCTGACTGGAGCTAAAGCTCATGCATTGTTGATTTGATGTAAATTAGAGCCAAATGTTGAGCATACTTAGTTCCTTCTTAAATGCTTGTTCCAGAGTTAAGTAGATTACGTATGTTTTTATGAACTAATATTTTTCTCTTTAGTTAGTTTGTGGAAATAGTAATATTTACTGTACATTGTCGATAGTTTCATGTCAGTGTAGGTGATGGAGGAACTATCAATGGCGGAATGGACAAATCCTGGACCAATTGATGGTTCGGTGCTTTATGATCAGGACAAGCATGTCTCCGCAGCTGTTTGGGATGGACAGGTGGTGTAGACCTTTATATAAGTTTTTTTTAATCATTTTCTGTTCCGGTTGTATTCACCGAAATGTTTTACCAATTGGATGGCCATAAAACTTACAGGAGCGTGGTGCACTTAGATGCCATGAACACACTTCAAAGCTCGATCAATGGACTCTGACGAAAACACAATTAGAGTTGGTAGAGAAGGCTGGATTTGGTTATTTAAGATTGATTCCTGCTATTAGTCTAGACAACCCACTCATTTCTGCACTAGTTGAAAGATGGAGGAGGGAAACAAACACTTTTCACCTGAATGTTGGAGAAATGACAGTAACCCTGAAGGATGTTGCACTATTGCTCGGACTATCAATTGATGGAGAACCTGTAATGGGTGTTACGTATACCACCTGTAACTTGGTTTGTGACAGATTTCTTGGAAAAACACCAGAGTCTAGTTATATTAGTGGTGGAATGGTAAAGCTAAGCTGGTTGAAAGAGTTCTTTTCGCGTTGTCCTGAAGATGCTCCACTTGAAGTGATTGAGTATCACACACGTGCCTACCTCTTATATCTTGTTGGAAGTACAATATTTTCCACTACCACTGGGAATAAAGTCCCTGTCATGTACCTTCCATTGTTTGAAGATTTTGACCGATGTGGGAAATATGCCTGGGGGGCGGCAGCCTTAGCATTCTTGTACAGGGCACTTGGCAATGCCTCTCTGAGATCTCAAAGTACAATTAGTGGTTGTTTGACACTTCTCCAGGTTATTTAGATGCCTCCTCACTTTGTTTATTTCTCATTTGCTAGCTATTTACTGTATTGTTTCTTGTCTATGCTATTTTGATTGTAAGTATTTATTTTTATTTTTACAGTGCTGGAGTTACTTTTACCTGAATATTGGACGACCAAAGCTCAATCAAGATTCAGTACATGACCGTTTTCCTTTTGTGCTTTGCTGGAAAGGAAAACAAAGTGGGCCTACAACAAACCGAGATGTAGTTTTTTACCGTAAAGTTCTTGATTCCATGAAAGAATGCGATGTAAGTTTTCTCCCTTTTCTTTTCTCTATTCATAATTTATATTTTATATTTCCCATCATGTAGAGTAGAATCATAATACATTTGGTATGGTATTGACCTATAGGTGGAGTGGCGTCCTTATAGACATGTGGACAGTAGTGTTATCCCAAAAGAAATTTTGAGTACTCTGGGTCTAGCAAAGTCGAAAACAATGCTAATTTGCTTTGACAAGGCAGAAAGGCATCTCCCAGATCGTTGTCTAAGACAATTTGGCAACTCCCAGTCAATCCCAGAGGATGTAGAGCGATGGGAGAGAAAAAGTCGCGGAGTTGATGGTGGAGTTGATTTGTCAGCAAAAATGGAGTCAGAGCTCAATGAATGGTTAGAGCGTCGATTTCATATTGTGGAACAGGATGATGATGCAGATGAAAGTGAGTACATGCAGTGGTACCTGAAAATTACACGTAAATTTGTTGGGAGGCCTATATCCCTCTCATCTGAGTTTCAAAGAACGGTAAGAGTAAGACTAATTATTATTATTCTTTTAGTTGTCAAGTGCGAAGATAAAGCAATCAGTATTCTTATATGGTTACATTTTAACTTTAGCAGAATGCTGGTTTGAGAGATATTGCGCACATAGCTGATACATTCTCGACAAAGGGTTTGGATCCTGAACAAGTTGAGTTAATATCGAGGATCAGGTATATTGCCCATGAATGTTTGAGGGACCAGATTGGTGGTCCATCCATGGTGTCACCCACCCCACAAAACGAACTTGGCAAAAGGATAAGAGGGAAGGAGAGGGTAAGAAGAAGAGGCTTAGGAAAACGTTTGCGGAAAAATCATCCATTGCAATATCACACTGCTAGTGAAGATGATCAATCACCATTTGCTGGTGCCACTGTTGTGGTTGATCGGTTACAATCATATCATGCACATAGAGAGGAAGATCATTTGCCGCTATATCCTGTTCAAAATGAGGTCACTGCTTTGCATATGATCAATGGGGATGATGACATTGGTTTTGATCAGTCGGATCTGGTCCAGGTGACTGGTGAGGAATGCAACACTGAGCTAAGCCATGCAGTTGTGAAGGTCGATGAAACCCACCTCTTTGAAGCAACTGAAAAGATGAATGACTCACAAATTTGTAATGCAGTGAACGAGGTGAAAGACTTCCAAATTTCTGATTCAACTAAGGTTGATTCTCAGATTTGTAATGCAACGAGGGTAAATGATTCTCAACTCTGTGATGAACCGGAGGAGGTTATCAACTCACAGATTTGCAATGCAGATGAGGAGGTTGACGATTCACATGTTTGTGATGCAACACAGGAGGCTACTGACTCTCATCTATCTCCAGCATCTGAAAAGGTTGATGACTCCGAGCTTCCTGAACTTAACACTGATAGTGATAGACAAACAGCTAAATTGGAAACAGAGGTTCCAGAGTCTTCTCTTGAGATTCCTCAGGATATTGCAAACCAGAGTAACGACTATAGTCTTGTAGTATGAAGTACTGGTGCTATCATGAAATTTTTGCTGAGGTAATCATTCTACATGATTTAGAAGATGTTGACTAATATTGTTCACAATTGTATGTTCGATCATATTTTGATTATGCTGGCCTTGCATAGTAGGTTCTTATTATTTGATTGCAAGATTGGCAATCACATACTCATCACTGTGTATAAATGGCTGTTGATTTTTTGGCTAGTCGACAATACGATGCTTTGTTTCCTTCTTGTTCAGTATACTATATATGCTGCTTTGCAACATTTGTGATTTCATTGCATATGATCTACTTGTTAGATACTGGAAGTAGAGTCCTGAAGTTTAGTGTGTTTCCAGCCTAATGTTAAACTTTTATTTCTGGATGAGTGTTCTATCAATAAGGTTTATCTAAATACATTATACTAAGAGTTTCATGCCATTGATTATGCTTGTGTCTGCATTTGTTTAGCTTGTTGCTAATCAACTAATTTTTCAACTGTACTCCATATCTTATTTTGTACCTAGGACATTTCCAAAACCCACTTCTCAGACTGCGTTTATAAATGGCTTGTTGAGAACTTCACAACCTATAGGAGACGAGAAACTCTAATAAGCTATGTGTCTTACCCCTCCTACTTGTATGAGGACAAACTTAGAAATTTGGATTCAGTTTGATGGACCTTTTATTACCTGGGAAGCATATTCCTTAAGACAGATGGGAGAGTTTGGATGTGTGCTAAATTGATCGAAAATTATTCCATGCACCAGTGGGGCAGCTGCACCAAGCATCAGAACCGTCCAATTTGAAACGTGGACCATTTTTCTAATAAGGACGTTAGTTGCCGTTTGGAGACTTTTAGATGGGCGAGTGAGAGTGCAGAAAGGGGATGTATCAATCATCACCGTTTTCTTAGTTCCTCCCTCTACTGAGTCTACTCTCTTCTTTAAAAAAACCACAGACCGGCTTCATCAACCATTCTTGCACCCTTTTTCCTTAGACGAGCGCCGGCTGTGTCGCACACCATTCATCTCCCATTTAATTTTCTTTCTCATCCACCAAGATGATGGAAGCGATCCTCATCTTCTCATGGACGAGAGCCACATTACAAACCCGACGGTGCCGGAACAAAGTCGACGGCTGTGTGAGAGGCGGAGCCGGGAGCGCAGGGAGGGAAGGGGTCAGTGTTGGGGATGACTGATGCGGATGGTGGAGTGGTGGTGGCCGATGAAGGAATTGTGGCAGTGGTGACCGAGGAAGGTGGAACAGTGGCGGTTTCCGGTTGTGCAACGGCGGAGGCAGAGTGAGTTGAATCAGATCGGGTTCAGAGTGTGTAGGTGATGACTGGTTCCGATGAGAGGTTGAGAGAGGGAGGCGGTGTTGGTGGTGCCGGAGGTTAGGCCGAGAGCGCCGTCGAGATGATCGAAGGTGACACCGGTAAGACCGGAGGCGAGGTTGGGTGCGCCGGAGGTGCGTCTGGTGGGAGGGATTGGGAAACTGAGACTGTTGGCGTCGTTGATGAAGAAGAATCGAGTAGGGCATCTGAGGTGGCTATTGGGCCGTGGATTAATGTTGGGTGTGGGCTCGGCAATTGGGCCTGCGGAAGAACAACATGACTTGATGGTCTGAGAGGGGTGAATTCCATGTATTCCAAGCTTGTTAGAGGTGTAACCTGCAAATCATGATAAGGACAACTATTTTCGTTAAATAAGACATGACGCGAAATGTAAATAAGATGTGCGAAATCCTATTTTTTTCCGTTTTCGAACAAGAAGCTCGTATATATGAGATTTAAGATCCCATGATTTTATTTGTTAAATTGACCCTCCGGTGGTTAGGCTCCCCTTAGGAGAGCCTAAGCGTAATTAGGGTTGACCGCTTTTATCGAGACCTAAACGTTACCAGAAGTTTGTGATTTTCATCCCTAGTTGTATTTCACTATTTTGATCACATCCTATTTCACAAGATTTTCAAAAATTTTATTTTGTCTGTATAGTTGGTTCACAATGATATACATTTGAACATAACCTACTAAACAAGTTATACCGTTTTAGTAGTCACACTGCGATCCGAGGTCATAATTATGTGAAAATAAAAATTCCACCGTCTGATGTAGGCATGGTAATTAAATAGGTCTACTGAAAAAAATTCACCCCGTTTCGGATTATTTACGCTCCCCATCGAATCGGTCAACCTTAAATATATCTTGTTTTTTACACGAAATGCGGTTGATTGACATCGTGTGAGATCCTATTTTTTCCCTTTTTCGAACACGAAGCTCGCATATATGAGATTTAGGATCCCATGAATTTTTTTTTTCTAAATTGACTATCCGGTGGTTAGGCTCCCCTTAGGAGTGCCTAAGAGTAATTAGGGTTGACCGCTTTTATCGGGGCCTAAACGTTACCGAAAGTTTGTGATCTTTCATCATTAGCCGTATTTCACTATTTCGATTACAACCTATTTCACAAGATTTTTGAAAATTTTGCTTTGTCTGTATAGTTGGTTCACATTGATATACACTTGAATATAACCTACTAAACAAGTTACACCATTTTAGTAGTCATCCTACGATCCGAGGTCATAAATTCGTGAAAATAAAAATTCCACCGTCTGATGTAGGCATGGTAAGTAAATAAGTCAACCGAAAAAAAATTCACCCCATTTCGGATTTGTTACGCCCCCCATCAAATCGGTCAACCTTAAATATACCTCGTTTTTTACACGAAACGTAGTTAACCGACATCGTGCGAGATCCTATTTTTCCTCGTTTTCAAACAAGAAACTCATATATATATATGAGATTTAGGATCCCATGAATTTTTTTTGTTAAATTGACCCTCCGGTGGTTAGGCTCCATTTAGGAGCGCCTAAGCGTAATCAGGGTTGACCTCTTTTATCGGGGCTTAAATGTTACCGGAAGTTTGTGATTTTTCATCTTTACCTGTTTTTCACTATTTCGATCACATCTTATTTCACATGATTTTCGAAAATTTTGCTTCCTCTGTATAGTTGGTTCACAATGATATACATTTGAATTTAACATATTAAACAAGTTATACCGTTTTAGTAGACACGTGACGATCCGGAGTTGAAAATAAAAATTCCACCGTCTGATGTAGGCATGGTAATTAAATAGGTATACTGAAAAAAATCCACCCCGTTTCGGATTTATTAAGCCCCTCATTGAATCGGTCAACCTTAAATATACCTCGTTTTTTACATGAAACGCGGTTGACCGACATCGTGCGAGATCCTATTTTTCTTTGTTTTCAAACAAGAAACTCATATATATGAGATTTAGGATCCCATAAATTTTTTTTGTTAAATTGACCCTCCGGTGGTTAGGCTCCCTATAGGAGCGCCTAAGCGTAATTAGTGTTGACCGCTTTTAACGGGGCCTAAACGTTACTGGATGTTTGTGACTTTTCATCTCTACATGTATTTCACTATTTCGATCACATCTTACTTCACATGATTTTTAAAAATTTTGCTTCCTCTATATAGTTGGTTCACAATGATATACATTTGAATTTAACATATTAAACAAGTTATACCGCTTTAGTAGACACGTGACGATCCGAAGTTATAAATACGTGAAAATAAAAATTCCACCGTCTGATGTAGACATGGTAATTAAATAGGTCTACTGAAAAAAATTCACCCAGTTTCGGATTATTTACGCCCCCCATCGAATCGGTCAACCTTAAATATATCTCGTTTTTTACACGAAATGCGGTTCACTGACATTGTGCAAGATCCTATTTTTCCCCGTTTTCGAACAAGAAGCTCGCATATATGAGATTTAGGATCACATGAATTTTTTTTGTTACCACTTTTATCGGGGCCTAAACCTTACCGGAAGTTTGTGATTTTTTATCGTTAGCCGTATTTCACTATTTTGATCACATCCTATTTCACAAGATTTTCGAAAATTTTGCTTTGTCTGTATAGTTGGTTCACAATGATATATGTTTTGGCCACGATCCTTAGCGCGCGGAGCAGAGGTTTCTAGCGAATAAAGAGAATGGGGGAGTGTTGCGGGCGTGCCACCTCGCGTACGAGGAAAATGTTTGATGGGGGTGCGCTTGACTTCTTGATCAGGCAAAGGGGGGTTACAGGTGCCACCTCGGAGGAGGATTTACGAGCACAAGCGAATCGATACTCACGGCGGCGCGAGCAGAGCAACTATAAGGAGTTCAGAGAGAAGCTGAAAGGGGTAGAGTCCGGAGAGCTCTGGGGAAAAAACCTAGGCGGTGGCGCTTAGGGTTAGGGTTTCGAGTGGCTCGAAGGGAACAGGGATTCAGTTTGTATTGGTTTGTGTTTGTATTGATTTTGAGAGTTGTCTTAGAGTTGTCCTTCGAACCCTTTATATAGTGGAGCCCGACTTGCGGCAGAAGAGAGAGATAATCATACTTCAAGTTGGATTCGGAAACCCTAATAGCACAAAGACACTGTTCCGTCCATGCAAACCAACCCTCTTGTGACACATGTCCAGTTCGCACACATCATTCCGCATATAGGGCTTTGTTTCCGTGCTGCCCACTGTAGACTCCTATGCGAACCGCAATTCATCCCGCGGGCTGTCACAGGATGCTATCTCGCGTGCTCTTGAAGCTCACTTCCATTTCGCGGGCTATTGCAGCTCGCGAGCCTTAAAAAGGCTTTTTATATTTAATGGGCCACAGGGATTGGCCCGAAGCATGTCAAAGACTTGTAAAAGTCTTCAACGTTTTTCGTGGTGTGCGCGGACTCCGCCTGTTTGCTTCCTCGCGAAGTCTCCTACGCGAGGCAGTTCGCCAGCTCGCCTAGCTTCGCGGAGAGTCCATCTCTCCTCGCCTACGCGGACTGGCAAATAGTAATTCCGCGCGAAGGCATTCCGCGCGTGAGCTAAGTGTTCCACGCGAACTGCGTAGTCCGCCTATGTCCATTCCGCGTGTGAGCTAAGTGAAGTCCAGTTCGCCTCGAGCTAAGTGAAGTCTAACTTGGCTCGCGTGCGTTCATTGCTTACGCGGACTATCACTTGTACACTTAGAGAAACTCCATCTCGCCGGTATGGCATGGTCCAAGAAATAATTAATATTTACATAGACATTTACTGTCCAGTAAAATATTAATTTAGGCGTAAACATTGCCCCCTAGCCTCGAAGTTATGAAATGTCGAGAATGACTGAAGAGGTTTATGTTCATGTTGCTCCAAAGATTCATGTTGTTCCAAAGCCAATAGTATTAGCTCGGGTCATACATAAAAGGAGTGTGAATCGTAGCGAACTGCTCTATGGCTCGCCTCGGTACCTTGGACTTGAACTTCAAATGTAATCGCCTGCCCTTAGCTCGCATTCGCTTGTTCCACTTTTGATTTCGCGTGCTTCTAGCTCGCATTCGCCTGCTCAACTCAGAAGACATAGTACATGGCACATACGCGAGTTCTTGGCGATAGCGGACCAACATGGGATGACAATGGCTATATACTTTGCTGCCCCCCAGTGCGAACCAGTGAGAGACAGGAAGACAGAGTCGGCGAACTAAGAAATACTTGAATGAAGTTGTTTTTTATTTAGGGCCTCTGGAATAGGCCCCAATCTTATACTGGTCTGTTAATTAGACCACACACGTTTACAAAGGGAAAAACTGATAACTGAGAAGCACTTGAATTTTAAAAAATTTCTATATATTTAGGGCCTCTGGAATAGGCCCAAATCTTGTACTGGTCTGTTAGTTAGACCACGCACGTTTTATGAAGAAAAAACTAATTGCATGCTTCTCCCTGGTGTTGCCCCCTAGTGTGAGGGGAGGGAGCGTAAGCGCGACGGTGCGTTACACTAATGACAGTGGTCGCGGGATC
The DNA here is from genome assembly GCA_009720345.1 of Fragaria iinumae. Classification (NCBI taxonomy): domain Eukaryota; kingdom Viridiplantae; phylum Streptophyta; class Magnoliopsida; order Rosales; family Rosaceae; genus Fragaria; species Fragaria iinumae. Next base: position 33,478,675 of record CM019122.1, on the reverse strand, counting down.
AGATGGGGAAGGAGGGTCTGCGCGCTCCCAAACACTAGCGATGTGGCGTTTTAAGAAACGACCATTAATAGGGTTAGGATGGAATGGACCGTCGAGGTCACGCAAACGGTATGCCCCCTTAGGCAATATGCGATGGATAATAAAGGGTCCCTCCCACCGCGCGGACCATTTTCCGCGGCCTTTGGTTTTCTCCCCAAGGGGGAGCACAGCATGCCATACCGTTTGGCCTTCGGCATAGCTCCGACCTTGAGTGACTTTATCATAAGACCGCGTAACACGCTGCTTCTCAAAAATGAGATTGTTGAAAGCAGTGATGCGATGTTCGTCAAGGTCTTCAAGCTCTTGCCACATTGCCTGGACGTAGTCGTCACCAAGCAACTGGTGTTGTTCCTGGACACGAAGCGAGGCGACGTGAACCTCCAGGGGGAGGACGGCATCATGGCCAAACATGAGAGCATAAGGGGTGGTATCGGTCGGACCGCGCTTGGAGGTACGGTAGGCCCACAGAGTATGGTGAAGTTCTAGATGCCAAACGCGGGGGTTCAACTCTAACATCTTGCGCAGGATGCCGAGGATAACTTTGTTACTCGCCTCCGCCTGACCATTGGACTGGGCATAATAAGGGGTTGAATGCAGGAGTTTGACGCAATAACCAGTGAGGAAAGTGACTACAGAATCTGCCATGAAAGTTGCCCCCCGGTCCGTCACGATGCATTCAGGAATACCAAAGCGGGAGATAATGTTGCTGAAAATAAAGTGACGGACCGAGGTCGCGGAAGCAACCTTGAGTGGCTCAGCCTCAACCCACTTGGTAAAGAAATCGGTGGTCACGATAAGGAACTTGTGCTGCTCAGAGGAATGGGGGTGAATGAGACCGATGAAGTCTATCGCCCAACCTCGACATGGCCAGGGTTTGATGATCGGCTGTAACAGAATGTTTGGAATGTGTTGCACTGGTCCGTGAGCCTGGCAATCCTGACATCCTTTGGCAAAAGTAATACAATCTTTGAGAATAGTAGGCCAGTAGTAACCGTGGCGGCAGATTAACCAACGCATCTTGGGTATAGCCTGATGCGAACCACAAACACCGGAATGCACCTCACGCATAAGCCGCTTAGCCTCATTGCCATACACACAGGGGAAGTCGTTACCGTCCTCGCCGCGCCGGCGAAGCTCACCATTGCGAAGCACAAAGTTGAGGGCGAGAAACTGCATTTGCAGGTAGGCAATAAACGGTAGCCGCCAATCTTCATCGATAGGATCTAAGGCGGCGACGTTAAGAGGTTCTGTGTCATATTGCCCCCTAGCAAGAAAAGAAGGAAGTGTACGTCGCTCGACTTTGAAGAGTCGTTCGCGCACTCCATCGCGCAGGCTAAGACCGGATGCGATCTGCGCGAGCTCGTTCGCCGCGAAGTTGAATTCGCGCAGGATGTGTTCAATGTGAACATCGTCGAAGCGGTCCAAGACATCAAAAGCTTTTCGCAAGTAAGGTTCAATGGACGAGCTTAAACACTTGAACTTCGCCACAAGGTGGTTGACGACCAGTAAGGAGTCGCCAAAGACTTGAACCTCGCGGACTCCTAAGTCCAGCAAGATTTCCAGGCCGATGATGAGCGCCTCGTATTCCGCCTGATTATTTGTACATTTAAAGTCCAGCTGGAAAGAGTAAGAAAAACGATCTCCTGCAGGGTTCTCGATGGCGATCCCGGCACCTGCAGCAAGTTCAGTACGCGAGCCATCAAAGTAGAGGGTCCAGGGAGTAAGGGAGACTACGGCAACCTCTAACTCGCGGAATGCTGTCAGCTCGGTCGGCGGGTGATGGGCGAGGAAGTCCGCTATGGCCTGTCCTTTAACTGCCTTTTGGGGAACATATTGCAACGAGAATTCAGACAAGGCCAATATCCATTTACCTATGCGTCCGCGTAGGATAGGGCGGGAAATCATATATTTGACTAGGTCGGACTGAGCGATCACCACCGTGGTAAAGGCTAACATGTAGTGGCGGAGCTTGCAACCTGCAAAGAAAAGGGCGAGACACAACTTTTCCATTGGAGAGTAGCGTGTCTCGCAATCGGTCAACACCCTGCTAAGATAGTAAACAGCGTGTTCCACCCCATTCTCATCGTCTTGTGCCAAGAGTCCGCCGATAGACAAATCAGCAGCGGCGATGTAGAGCTTAAGCGGAACGCTTGGGCGAGGGGGAACCAAAACAGGTGGAGTTGCAAGATAGTCCTTAATACGATCGAAGGCCTCCTGGTGTTATGGCTCCCAAACGAACTCAGTTGCCCCCTGGAGCTTTAGAAGAGGCGAAAAAGGCTGAACTTTCCCAGCCGCGTTCGAAATGAAACGGCGGAGGAAATTGATTCGCCTGATCAATTGTTGGAGCTCCTTTTTGGTCGTAGGAGGCGAGGCGTTGATTACCGCCTGCGCCTTGTCTTTGGGGATCTCGATACCCCTTTGATGGATGAGAAAACCAAGGAAGTCGCCTGCCTCCGCGAAGAAAACACATTTGGCGGGGTTCATCTTCAGGTGATGTTTCCGCATCCGCGTGAAAACCTGCCGAAGGTCTTCAACGTGTGTCGCCCACGTCTTGGTTTTAACCACGACGTCGTCGATGTAGACTTCGATCAACTTGCCTAAGATGTTGTGAAAGATAAGGTTCATGGCGCGTTGATAAGTTGCCCCCGCGTTCTTGAGGCCGAATGGCATGACAACATACTCGAACGCGCCCGCGAACCCTGGGTAGCGGAAAGCAGTCTTGTGGCGATCTTCTTCAGCGACAGGGATCTGATGGTACCCAGCGGTTCCATCCATAAAGGAGAGCACTTCATGCCTCGCGGCCGCGTCAATGAGGAGGTCAGCAACAGGCATGGGATATATATCCTTAGGCGTTGCATTGTTGAGGTCACGGTAGTCAACACAGACGCGCGTTTTGCCGTTCTTCTTGCGGACTGGAACGATGTTGGACAGCCACTCATTGTATTTGGCCACGCGAATGATACCTGATCGGTGCATGTTCTCAATCTCTTCTTTGACCAAGATCTGGGTCTCAGTGCGCATGAATCTCCCGTCTTGGCGAACTGGACGTCTGTCGGGGTGAGTAGGCAGACGGTGACAAACTAAATCTGGGGATAGGCCAGGCATGTCTTCGTACTGCGCGGCGAAACAATCCCTATATTCATGTAGTAAGGCGAGAAGGTCTTCCTTTTCTTGTCCCGCCAACTTGGCACTGATGGAAAGTAATAAGGGTTTCTCTGCAGTTCCCACGTCGACTTGTAAGGTGGGATCGCGGACTTGAGGCGGTGTGTCGTCCAAGGCAGCGGGAGCTAACTGAATAACTTCCTCCTCGGCATCGGTATAGTCCACTATCTCGTCTACGTACTCCATGGTGGCGAGTCTGTCATAGGCTTCGCGTTCCGCCCAATATGAGAGTAGTCTCTCACACAAGGACTCGCCAGCCTCGCGTGCTTCTTCTGAGGATGTACTAATCATAAGATGGTTGTAGGGGGTCCGCAATGGTGTGAGGACGTTGTAAGTCATCCCTCGCCTGAGTGAGTCCCCATCGTGTTAAGTTGGAGGCAGTAACCCCATATGGGCGGCCTTTAGAATCGTCGCCTTGGACATCTAATGGGCCCAAATCAGTATTGTAGTAACGGGCGTCATTGAAGTTGGCGGAAATGGAAAAGGGACGCGGGTCCGCTTGGATGAGGACCGTCTCGCGTTTCTCTATGTCCCAAATCAGGAGTTCTTGGTGCATGGAGGATGGCACACAGAAACTTCTATGTATCCAGTCGCGGCCTTGGATCATGCTGTAGGAGGAAGCACACTAGGCAACGAAGAATGTGTAGACCCTTGAAGCCGGTCCCACCTTGACCCGTAAGAACAACAAACCTAGAGGCCTGGAGACTTGTCCGGTGAAGTTCTTGACTGTCAAGGACGTAGTTTGGATCATCGAGCGTGGGATACCAAGGAGTCCCATAGTGCGGGTGGTAACGACATTCACTGCCGCCCCCGTGTCGACCATGATTTTGTTTATCATGATCCCTTCAACTTCAGCCATGATATACAATGGCCTCATGTGAGTGGCCATATCCAGGGTCGGAGTGGAGAAGGTCAGAGTCGGCATGCGTGTGACGCTGCTCATAGCTTCCAATGGTGGAGCGTTCACAGGTTCCGCCAGGACTGGACCCATCTCACTGCTGCAAGGGGGCGATATGTCGCAGACATTCTTGCTATTATCTGGAATATCCGCCGCGTTGTATGTTGTATTTGGTGGGAGAGCGTATCTCTCAGATATGAAGAAAACCATTCCGACCTGAAAAGAGAATTGTTCGTGGACTGGGATTAGTGGAGTCTCAATGGGTCCATTGTCCCCTTCGAGCACAGCAAATGCGTTCTCCGCCGGGTTGACTTCTTCATGTTCTGGCCATGCAGAGACCTCGAGCATATTGTAGGTGAATGATTCACCCTGCCCTTCTGCTTGGTCGTCGCCCAAGTCGATTCGAGGCTCGGAATGTGTCTCCTCGTTCAGTGAATTTTCGCGGAAGCATTGGGCCATGAGCTTCGTGAGGTTAGGGCTGGAGGTGCTACTTTCGACCCCTGGCGAGACGTTACCCTCTGGCTGCCGTGGTCGCCACACGAGTTTGGTCGAAGGCTGTTTGTCCTCGGCTGAAAGCTTATCCGCGGCTAGTGGGGCTCTAGCATTGTCCTCTGCCCTAGGTGGAGGAAGGGCTGAGACCTGAGGCTCCTGTGTGGGTTGAGGTTGGGGCGGACCCGGTCGTGATAGTTCCTTTTCAGCCTCAGGTTCCTGGCGAATAGGCTTCTGAGGATGTGATGACCGAGGCAGCTCGCGCCTTGGCTCTGGCCTTGATGCGGCGAACAGTCTTCGCTGCGCTAGGGAAGACGGTTCTCGTCTTCTCTCAGCCTCTGGCGACTGCCTTCGCCTTGGTGGAGGTGGCGGGTCTCTTCGTCGTTCGGCTTCCGGCGACTGCTTGCGCCTTGGAGGGGGTAACACATCCCTTCTTCTCTCAGGTTCTGATGAAGGCTTGTGCCGGGAGAACTGTGGCTCCCTTCTCCTTGCTGGCTCCGGAGATGATCTGTACCTCGCGGGGCGCGGATCCTGTCTTGGTGGCACGGTGAGGAGACAGAAGACATTCGCCTTTGGAGCGGGGTCGTCTGCTGCCTGCGCACAGACACGTAGAGGCGTGACAGGTGGCCTTTGGAGTAAAGTGCGCAAGCCCTCAGCTTCTCTCCACATTCTCTCGGGTGTCTGCGCGAGCTGCGAGGGTCGGATGATGCCATCATCAGCCGCTCGCAAGGCACGCAGTATGCTGCCATACTTCTTTTGTAGCTTCCGCTTCTTGGATCTGCTGATGGTAACCGGCTTTCCCCCTTGCTGTGTGTACCAAATCCCTTCCTTGATCGCTGATTTGGATGTCGGAGGAATATAGGGGTCAGTCAAGACACCTCGCCTGGGGCTTGAAGCCTCGCTATCTTGGCGTTCGCTGCCCGAGTCGGAGATGTCCATCTCGCTTGAAGTTGGAGACGAAGGTACATCTTTAGTCCAGTGTGATTGAACGAAGGTTTCGAGGCGCTTGATCCTCTGTTCCAGCTCCTCGCGAGTCTTGTGACTCATGTGTTGATAGTTGTCAGCTGGAGACGGTATATCGTCCCGCATGGTGGCCTTGCCTTTATCCTTTCTTGAAAGGCGATTGGGCTGTGGTCTGGCGGCTACCTCCCTTGCTGGATAGTGGTTCCCATTTTGGTTCGCCAGATCGGTGTAGTCATTCGCCGGCCTCTTACGGTTTCGACCTGGCGGGTCGCGTTGGCCCGCGTTTGGAGATAAGTCCAAAGTTATCGCGCGCTGGCCGACGCGAGGCCAGGCGATGTCAGCAACTGTGATCATGAAGCCGCCTTTGTCCTCGAAGCGAATATACTTGAGGTCCAACCAGTCCTGGACTTGCTCGCGAAGCTGGTAACAGTCGCGAGTTCTGTGTCCCCAACTGTCATGGAGCTTGCAGTGGACGCGACCCTCCTTGTATTCAACATAGGGCAAGGCTCTTGACACAGTGATGAGTCCGCCGTCAATAAGATCGTCTAGGACCTCGTGCGCGAGGTTGACGTTGTAAGTGTACCGGCGAGATGGCTGACGTGTGTCATCATTACCATCCTCTCGGTCTTGCTTAAGTACCTGGCGCGGACTATCATCCTCTGGATGTTCGGCCAGGTCTAAAGTAATTCTCCGCTCGCCTGGCTTTGGTGCGCGGTGACGGCTGTTCTCCTTTGGCTGGTCGGCCCAATTCACCTCGACCATACCAACCATGGCGGGGAAAGGATCCACGTCCACCAGAAAAGTTGTGCTTCCTGGCGTCTTCATTTTCAGGGCGCCCGAATTCAACCAAGTCTGCAGTTGGTCGCGGAGTTTGACACAGTCCTTGGTGTCGTGATTGTAAGCGTTGTGAAAACTGCAATACTTCTTGTCCTTTAGCTCTTTCTTGGACGGGATCTTATGGTCCAAGCGTACGTAGCTCGCCTCAATCAAGTCATTAAAGACAAGATGGGCGTTTTTCGCATCATACGTGTAAGACTCGTATTCGGGCTTAGTCCATGCAAAGGATTGAATGGTGATTGGCTCACGAGTCATTTTGAGATTCTTCAGTTTGTGAGCTAGAGGCTTCCCGGTCAGTTCGACTGCTCCGACGTCGTCAACATACCCCTGCGCGGCCTCATTCTCCTCCTGCCTTTGGTAGTAAAGGTCGAACGTGGAGGATTGGAGGTTTAACGCCCCGACTATCCTGTTCCTCCCCGGTACGTACGTCCCTTTGGAGGCATTCGCCTTCTCGTCCATCTCGTTGAGGATTAGTTCATAGCTGCCGACCTTGTTGATGAGGTCGCCCATAGACATGAAGCGTTCCCCATGGTGCTTCAGCCGCTGGCGGTGTTCGAGACCACGGACAGCCAACTTAATGGCTTCCTGTTCGGGTAGGAGAAAGTCGCACTTGGCTTGTTGGATCTTGAACCGTTGGAGGAAGGAAACTCCTAACTCCATGCTTTGCTGGCTTATTTGGGTGAGGGAGTCAAGGCCGACCTCTGGTTCAATGGTACCGTAGGTCTCCCGGAACAACTTCTCCATGGTAGGCCAGTCCGCAATGGATCCTGGCTTCAACCTGGAGTACCAAGTAAATGCAGCTCCGGACAGAGAGGTCCCAAAGAGCTTGAGCTTGAGGATGTCATTGTTCCCGTACTGGCCGCACTGGACTTTGAAGCGGGCCATGTGGGTTGTTGCGTCCTCCCTTGTTTCGCCAGAGAAAGTTGTGAACACTACGTTCTTAAACCCATGCGGGAAAGGGTATTGCGCCACGCTATCGGGATAGGGGTCGCGATACTACAAGTTAGCATCACCGTGTCTGGTTTGTTCCTTGACAATGGAGGAGATAAGCTGGCGCCAGTCGGCTGTGGTCACGGGCGCGGACTCTGCCCCTTCCCCATGGTTTGGCCATGCAGAGAAAATGACGACCTGTCCGCCGTTCTTGGGAGTAAGGCTGGAATGAACTAGAAGCGGGTCATCTGGTGTCCCGGTTCCTTGATGTAGAGAACTATTCAGCCCCCTGGGGGAAGCAAACGAGCCATGCGGGAGCGGGCTCTTTGACGTTCCTGCCCCTGACACGAACTGCGGGGGCTTCGGAGTCCCGACCTTAGGATTTCCCCTGGTGCGTTCATTGGGAGGAATGTACTTGGCTGTCCCTTCGCTCGCGCTTGGGCCGGTAGGGTTTAGAGCAGGATTTTTTGGTGCCTGCGCCCTCATCCAGTCTTTAACTTCAAGGACCCGTAGGTTCAGCCGGTCTTGTTTGTCTTTGAATTCGTCTAGCTTTTCTAGACTGTTCTTACTTCCAAAGAAGGAAGCATTCTGCTGGTCATGCAGCTTGGTGTCGTGCTCGTCCAAGCGGCGAGTCTGCTCGTCTACTGTCGCGCGAGTGAGCGACAGGACCTCTGCATGTTGCTTCACGGTCTCCGCGCCTTGCTTCACGGTCTCCGCGCCTTGCTTCACGGTCTCCGTGTTCTGATCCAGATCCGAGCGGATCTGTTGAAGGCTTCCTTCGACCAAGTCTTTGGTTTCCCTTGTTTCGCTGACAAACTGGTTGAAGTCTTCAGTGAGTACAGTAAGGTTGTGTTGGTCTGCTTCCCAAAGGGTTTTATCCCTTTTGACTTGTTTAGCAAGGCCGTCGACCTTACCAGCAAGGTCAGTGAGGCTTTGTTGAGTGGCAAGGCTTTGGGTTGTCAAACCCTGGATCTGCCCCGTGAGTTGTGCGAACATCTGGACGACTTGCTCCATAGATGGAGCAGAGTCTGTATCTTGGGTCGGCTGAGAGCCTACCATGGCGGTCTCGCTGTAATTTGGATTACCAAACTGAGCAAGGACCTGTTCTTGAGTGAGGGATCGGCAAGCCGTGCTATTATGGGGCTTGTACCGTAGCGATCTGTGCTTGAGACAAGAAAGCTGGGGCTTTCGGTACGGCGCTTCCTCCGGTTTCCCAATGATGTATTCGCTTGTACTCCCTGTCCCACTGGGCGTGCCAATGTTTTGGCCACGATCCTCAGCTCGCGGAGCAGAGGTTTCTAGCGAACAAAAAGAATGGGGGAGTGTTGCGGGCGTGCCACCTCGCGGACGAGGAAAAGGTTTGATGGGGGTGCGCTTGACTTCTTGATCAGGCAAAGGGGGGTTACAGGTGCCACATCGGAGGAGGATTTACGAGCACAAGCGAATCGATACTCACGACGGCGCGAGCAAAGCAACTATAGGGAGTTCAGAGAGAAGTTGAAAGGGGTAGAGTCCGGAGAGCGCTGGGGAAAAAACCTAGGCGGCGGCGCTTAGGGTTAGGGTTTCGAGTGGCTCGAAGGGAACTGGGATTCAGTTTGTATTGGTTTGTGTTTGTATTGATTTTGAGAGTTGTATTGATTTTGAGAGTTGTCTTAGAGTTGTCCTTCGAACCCTTTATATAGTGGAGCTCGACTTGCGGCAGAAGAGAGAGATAATCATACTTCAAGTTGGATTCGGAAACCCTAATATCACAAGGACACTGTTCCGTCCATGCAAACCAACCCTCTTGTGACACATGTCCAGTTCGCACACTTCATTCCGCATATAGGGCTTTGTTTCCGTGCTGCCAACTGTAGACTCCTATGCGAACCGCAATTCATCCCGCGGGCTGTCACATGATGCTATCTCGCGTGCTCTTGAAGCTCACTTCCATTTCGCGGGCTATTGCAGCTCGCGAGCCTTAAAATGGCTTTTTATATTTAATGGGCCACATGGATTGGCCCGAAGCATGTCAAAGACTTGTAAAAGTCTTCAACGTTTGTCGTGGTGCGCGCGGACTCCGCCTGTTTGCTTCCTCGCGAAGTCTCCTACGCGAGGCAGTTCGCCAGCTCGCCTCGCTTCGCGGAGAGTCCATCTCGCCTCACCTACGCGGACTGGCAAATAGTAATTCCGCGCGAAGGCATTCCGCGCGCGAGCTAAGTGTTCCACGCGAACTGCGTAGTCTGCCTATGTCCATTTCGCGCGTGAGCTAAGTGAAGTCCAGTTCGCCTCGAGCTAAGTGAAGTCTAACTTGGCTCGCGTGCGTTCATTGCCTACGCGGACTATCACTTGTACACTTAGAGAAACTCCATCTCGCCGGTATGACATGGTCCAAGAAATAATTAATATTTACATAGACATTTACTGTCCAGTAAAATATTAATTTAGGCGTAAACAATATACACTTGAATATAACTTATTAAACAAGTTATAGGGCTTTAGTAGACACGTGACGATCTGATATCATAAATTCATGAAAATAAAAATTCCAACATCTGATGTAGGCATGGTAATTAAATATGTTTACTAAAAAAAATCCACCTCGTTTCGGATTTGTCACGCTCCCCATCGAATTGGTCATCCTTAAATATACCATATTTTTTACACGAAACGTGGTTGACCGACATCGTGTGAGATCCTATTTTTCCCCGTTTTCGAACAAGAAGCTCGTATATATGAGATTTAGGATTACGTGAATTTTTTTTTTGTTAAATTGACTCTCTAGTGATTATGCTCCCTTTAGGAGCACATAAGCGTAATTATGGTTCACCGCTTTTATCGGGGCCTAAATGCTTTTATCAATGAGAAAAGAATTAGATATTGATTCAGCTCTCATCATTAAGTTCTGAACACCGCAGATACTTAACAGTGTATTAAAATCAACAACGGATTCAGGATCAACTAAGTTCAACAAGACAACTTAGAACTTGAAACCAATCATGAACAAATTAAGACATTCCTCAGCACAATCATTATACCAGACATAAAACTAAGGATATTAGGATATATATGCTTCATAACATTAACATTGCACATACGTATCATCATGCTTACAGAGTGTAGCTGAATTCTGTTTAACAAGCATAAAGGAGATTACATATTTCAGGGACTCTGCGGTAAAACGGCCCTAAAACCTCACACTCAGCGGTAAAACCCCGCACTCTGCGGTAAAATCCGGCACTAGGCCGTAAAACCCCACACTCGGTGGTAAACCCCGCACTCGGCGGTAAAACCCGGCCCTCGGCCGTAATCCGCCGCACACTGCGGCATCCTGATTGGGTTTTGGGCCTTTCACCCTAGGGAGGCAAAATCCCTACTTAATTATCCGCTCGAACACCACGAGCCCCAATTAGGTTTAGGGTCTTTCACCCAAGGGAGACACATAATTATACCTTGCAAAAAGCGGTAGAGAGAAATCACCCAGAAAGCACCTGCCACTCAATCTCTTGGTTGCTTGCAGTAACACTTCAAAGAGAGATTCTCCCTTCAACTTTCTGTAATTTAATGAAGCTGAACAACCTGCAAAAACCAATGGCTTCTGCAAACACTCAAACATCAAACAAGATCAGTGGTTTGCATTGTAAAGCATCCAACAATGTAATGGAAGTATCCAAATTCACATCTGCACTTACCTCAATCAATCATAACATACCAATCAATATCAACATACTATTCAATAGCAACCCTATCAGTTGGGTAAGAATAGTACGTAGTTTATCTTGAGTAAGCAGCAATGAAATCAAAGGCTATTGTCAATATTACATACCGAAATATTGATTGACAAAACTCGATTACATGGTCCAAATTCTCATGGCTGCCAATTCGGAAATTATAAGGGATGTCTTTACCTGCCAGAGAACCACTTCACTCTTGCTTACATGCCATATAATATGATATACCTCCTTCAAGATCCTTAGCAAAAGAGAAGAACAATAACAGAGGCCCTACAAGACATCGATCACTCCAGATACAATATAGAACCACATCATTTATAAACTCAATTTCAAACTGTGAGTAATAACACGAATAAATTTCATAAAATCAAACATCGGGTTTCACAATACAATACCTACTGAAGAAAGTTGATATACATGTTCCACACACTTCACCAAAAATCAACACAATTATTAATACAAGTTCTCATAGTCAGTAACAAAAATCTATCATATGATAATAATGATCACAGTAATATCAATTTATGTCGTCAATAGTAAGATCACTATTTTAGCATGAGCTGGCTGATTTAACCTCTACACTAAGAGGTCTAAGTTAGTAGGTAATGATAATTTATGTAAATATAACCTGCTGCTATAGATAACCTGGCAATAACTTGCATTGATAAACCAGCCTTACATACTACTTTCCCAGATCAATACATACCATTAAATTCTGGAAGTACAATCACTGTACTAGCATGTAGTTTCATCATGATAAATACATCAATCCATCACAATAAAGTACATGCGTCCTTCTTATACCGTACTTCTCTTAGGAGTTATCTCAAGTTGAGCACATAATATGATAGTCCATATAGAAGTCTATGCATAACTCAATTATCTGGAGACTACATATAACAAGACTATGGACTCGAAAAAGATAACTTGATTTCTGGTGGCAAAGAGAGTGTCATTTGGCTTAGCTTCTAGGTGGTGAACATTAATCAAGATATTACTTGAGCATAAAACACTTCATATTAAAGCCCAACGCTAGAATGGGATAAGTTTTCAATTCCATACTTTGTAGATTCCAACCAGAGGATAGGAAAGTCGGCTATCCTTAATCTCTATTAAGTCTCACAAAACACTTACAAAGTATGACAACATTGATATATGGCATATAAGTATTGAAGCTCTAGAAGTCTAAAATCATGATTTAAGATTTCCCAACACTCAGGACACCCAGTGGTGTAATCATGCACTAACACTTTCATGTATTCAACAAATCAACTGAAGCAGTAAGAAGTCAAATAACATGATCAAAACACAGAATCTAGACTACCAATGTCCATCTTGATTAGTCAAACAACCCCAAAAACTTTTTTTCCGATTACAATACAAGTCAGTAACCCCAAATAATAGGAAGTTGAAGGCTGTATCAGAACATAATCACACATGATTTCTCTTTAACTGAAGAAATCCAAACCAAATTTCAGCAACAGAGAAATAAGAGCCAACCAAAGAAGGAAACAACAGGGAATCACGCTAAGCTCTTACCCTCAGAGATCATATGCCCGCTCTGATACCATTTGCTTAATACTAACAGTCATCCAACCTAAACAACTCCAAACTGGCTTAAACCAAGTACAATTTCATAGCATCATTACCCATTTCAAAGCTCACTACTGCAAACACAAACCCAATTAAAATCTCTGCAGCTTACTTGCGTATGAGCATCAAATCCAAAATATAAAAACCAAGAACAGAATCTAAAACAGGAAAACATACATGCCTATAGTCATGGTCAATCGTGAGCAGCTTAGACACAGCAAAGGTCCCAAATCCCAGAACAATCAAAGCATTGATAGCTTTACTGGTCAACTTGTCCAAAATTTCCCCATGTCCATTTCATTCAGACCCATTAATCGGTTCTCTTGCTCAGCAACCACCTCTCTGTCCTCTGTCAACAACCCAACACTAAACCTGATGAACCAATTCTAACACAGCAACCGACTCTAATATATTACCACCACATGAACCCGACAACGAAGCCACGACCCTTTCCTACGCGATTTGGCACCCTAAACACCCATCAAACAAGATCTATATCGACAATATCAGAATAACTGAGAATTTAGTTTTCTCTCTCATCGCCCTCTCAAATTATCGACGACCAGCGCCATCAAACTTGTTGGTCGAAGAAATTGAAGATGACGTGGAGAGGATCGGGTCATGGTTAGCGTTGGATGTCGAGGAGACGGAGGTGGTCAAAGAATGGGGCGGCAAATTTAAAGAGGGGGATTTGGCGGTCGAAGGAGAAAGGGAAAAAGATCTGGATGTCGTTTAGCTTGCACGCGCTCTTAGGCGTCATGGTGCAGCTGTCCCAATGGGGCATGGAATAAGGTGTTCTTCAACAATTTGGGTACCTTACCTTGCTCGCCTATTCGAAAAAGTGGGTATCAACTTTGACGGCCATAATCCAGATACCATTTGTTGTGTTAACCTTTTCAATTCATGTTAGGTTTGAGCTGCTGTGTTCTGTTTTTTTAATCTCTCTGTCATGATTTTCTGTGAGGAACATATATCGGTAAAATTGAAGGTTTTTGTTTACTAAACTCAACATTTAGCACCTGAATTTGAGGTTGGGTGCAGACAAGAATCACAATAGTTTTTATGAGTGGTACAATTCCAATGTAACTATTGTGAAACACACACACATAATGCCAATAATGTACTAGTAAATCTAATCTGAGTGTCATTAACCCAACTAACAGATGACACCCAATTATCAAAGGTTGAAGTATGAGAGTGAGGTGCTTCAGGATTTGAGAATTGAAAGAGCAAAAACATTTGAATCTGCTTTTGAGTTTTGTTCAGCAGATGAGGAAGTGAAGTAATAAAGGGCTTTCCTCTGGGGTAGGAGAGGTAATTTTTTTTTTCTTAATAATGTTTCTGTGATGTGTTGAACTTTATCAATAACGCAAGAACAAGAAAGTACTGAAACACAAAGCAAAGATTTGGTAATCTATAATTTTGCAACTGCTCTGGTCTTTCCCAAGATGGGTAGGTACTGATCTTAGCAATGGGAAAGACTCATATCTGTATTCTATATTATAATGAAGGGTACTTAACTTCCTTAACTTCACTACTGTACTGAATCAAGTTCTAGGAAGAAGGAATCATGTTAAGGACATCGTTATTGTACTATTAACTTAATCATTCTGATAACCCATCTAGGTATTATAGGCTTAGTTGCATAGTGTTGGTAATCTACAATTGTTTAGCTTGTAAAAGAAATATTTTGAACAGTAATGATCCCTCCAAATCCAAATTTGCCTTGGGAAAGTGAAACATGCACCTTATTTTTCCCAACACTCAACTTTCTGCCTTGTTAGTTCTCTCAATCTCTTGACCCTACCTTAGCTTTCATATAATCAAACTTCTCACTCAAATGTCATGACCCCCCCTCCTCCTCTTCTGATTATCACCACTCCACCTGTCGCCTCAATCACTTCCTTCACAGCTCTCTCTCAGATTCTCTCCCTCACTCAAACAGAGGCACTCAATCATTTTCCACACTTAAGCAGATACCAGAGCAGAAAAAATGCTGCAACAGACCAAGCCTCCATACCTTGACACAATGTACTGTTCCTTCTCAAACTCCTTCCCTCTAGTTCTGCTTCTTCTGATCCTCCCACTCTCTTCTTCTGTTCCTTCTGTCTCGAACTCAAATGCACATCATTCTACCAACACCATCAATATGGTTCCATCTGAAGCAGAAACTCTGTTCACCATCATGGAGTCCATGTCCTCTGATCAAACCTGGAGAGTCTCCTTTCCCCAACCATGTCAACCAGGCTCAACATGGCCCGGAATCGAGTGCAAACTAGGAACAGACAACCACCTACATGTTTCAAGGCTTGACTTTGGCAATCATCCGTATCCAAGTTGCAAGAGAACAGCTACATTTCCTTCACAAATTTCTGCCCTTCCACATCTTCAATCTGTGTTCTTCTTCAACTGCTTCACTCACACTAAGACCAGCTTCTCTGTTTCAAGAGCCTCCAATGCTTCTTCACTTCAACAGCTCAGTCTCCGATCGAATCCGGCACTAGTTGGTCCAATCCCACCTCAGATTTCTTTTCTCAAGTCCCTTGAAATCCTTACATTGTCTCAAAACCTCCTCACCGGAAAAATCCCACTGGAGATTTTCAGCTTGAGCAGCTTAGTACACCTTGATTTGAGCTACAATATGCTGACAGGTAGTATTCCAGTCCAACTAGGCAGTCTCAGAAACCTTCAAGGCCTTGATTTGAGCTACAATATGCTCACTGGCTCAATCCCAAACACAATAGGGGAACTGGGGCTGCTTCAGAAAGTTGACTTCAGCTCAAATTTGCTCACTGGGGGCATTCCTGATGGAATTGAGAAGCTCACTTTATTGAACTTCCTGGCTTTGAGCAACAACAAATTGCATGGACCATTCCCAAAAGGTTTGGAGAAACTGCAAAGTTTGCAGTACATAATTTTAGATGCTAATCCAATGAACACAACTCTGCCATTGGACCTTGGTAAGTTAGTGAAACTTCAAGAACTCAGGCTTGCTGATTCTGGCTACTCAGGCACTATACCAGAAAGCTTCTCACAGCTCAAGAACTTGAGCACTTTGTCATTGCAGAACAACCGTCTAACCGGTGAAATTCCTCTTAGTTTTGGCAGTCTCTCACGCATTTACCACTTGAATCTTAGTAGGAACATGCTGAGTGGTGTTGTGCCTTTCAATTCAAGTTTCTTAAGTAGGCTGGGAAGGAACTTGGATCTTAGTGGAAACCCAAGTCTCTGTTTGAGTCCCTCTGAAGCACATAGCTTGAAGATTGGAGTTAATGTTTGTGGAACCAATAGCAATGGTTCTGCTATCCTGCCATTGAAGAACTCTCAAGCTTCATCTGGGCTCTCTAAACCATTCTTTCTCTTTACACCAGCTTTATGTGTTCTGGGATTGTATCAGATATTGTTTCTAGTGTAATATTCTTAATCTTACAGTATACAATTGTACTCCAGCCTAGTTTCTTAATGATTATGTAGCAGGTCTCTGTAGAAGTTTTAAATATGTAGATCGTAAGAATTTCATGGGTTCCTGAGAGTCTGGGACTCTGAGTATGGTATGATCAGTTGCCAAGTTTAGAAGAAATGTAAGGTTTCTCTGCTATACTAGTTTCCATTTTTAGCAGAGCCCTATTTGCTATAGATCATTGGGTCTAGTGAAAATGCATTTGGATTGTAACCTGTAACCTGTCTGTGCTACATTTCTTCAAAATCAAGCCATGTGCTCTAGTCATAACTCATAAAGCTGATCATGTTGTGGTTCAAAAACTTTATATCAAGAAGGTAAAATACTTGGGTTGCATTTGGATCTAGAATGATGAAGTTAAATTTGAGCCTCTATCAAATGCTGAAAGACCCTGTTGTATGGTT
The DNA here is from genome assembly GCA_009720345.1 of Fragaria iinumae. Classification (NCBI taxonomy): domain Eukaryota; kingdom Viridiplantae; phylum Streptophyta; class Magnoliopsida; order Rosales; family Rosaceae; genus Fragaria; species Fragaria iinumae. The sequence continues at coordinate 33,462,187 of CM019122.1, read as the reverse complement.
GTGCAAATATTACCATACTAATTTTGGTGCTTCTGATTTTGACACTGAGTGGTTTCTATTGGCATGCAGGAGAAAGCATCACCTGACACTAATTTCTGCGGAACATGTGTTGCTGTCTTTATATTGCATCTTATATGTCACAAGACTAATGTTGATTCTGATAGAGTTTAATAGAGTTGCTGGGAGTTGGGACCAGAGTGATGGTTTTTCTAATTTGGAAGGTAGAAAAATCAGTCTGAAACGTCAATTTTACCCAAATCAAATTTACACTTAAACGAGTAACAAGCTTGTACATTATCACATTCACAATTTCAAATCTCTAATCTTAAAAACAAACTCAAACAAAGTGAAAAAGAAACCACAATGGTGGGGTTAGTGAGGACAACGCCTTGTGGAGCTTGATGAAACAGCAGCCCCAGAGAGGACTGATATCAAGGACATATGAACATTGTTATAGAGCTGGATGCCATATTCCCTTTTTAACAAATTGAAAACACTTCGCTGTTTACTAAACAGTGTTTTCGTACACAATTACTGCTTTCTTATTTGTTGTCCCTCTCAAAATGACCTACTTACCCCATTGCATTTTGAATCTGAATTAGCCAACCCTATATATGATCATATACCCCATCTTGCTCATGAATGTTAATGTCTTGCAACAACTTCAACCTTCATGCTTCAAAGTCCCACACAGGGTCCTCACATCTTTGTCTAATAGCACTGCTCAATTCACCCATACCCCATTCATTGCTAGGGTTAGCCTTCACCATTGTCTTATTGTCTTCTTCTATAAATGTTGAATTGTCTATTATTATGTTATAGATACGATTTATAATCTTATAATACGTACAACATATTAGACCATACGTCCATACCTACCTAACGTGTGATTCTAAGGTACGTCGTAATTTGACAACACACCATACATGATTAATTTAGTCGATATACTTCATGTACATTATAGGCAACATAACTTTGATGACAGTGAATTTTCATGAAAACATTAAGTGAAGGCCCATCATAAACTAATGGGGAGAAGAATCAATACCTAGTTCCAATTTTGGGAAACAGTTCAAACAAGTAGAATCCAAAAACCTTCACACGCCCTCGAACCCTTTCCCTTCTCGAATGCCATAAATGTGACCACCATCGGTATTTCATGCTTCCATCCATGAATAATCACTGCTGTAAGCCTGGAAGCCTCATCACTGTGTCTCCCAATTCTGGCAAATATATATGAAGAAGAAAGAAGAAGACCCTTCTGCGAATACTGGGTTTGGTTTATGCAGATGTACGTGGGGGTGGGGTAAAGAAAACGAAAACCCTAGATAGGGTTTTGATGCTGATAGATATAACTGTGTCTGTGTGTGTCACTTTCTTTGTGGAGCCAAAGTTTCACGTGGATAAGCAGTAGTGTGTTCGAAGTACCAGGTTTTACACTACAATGGTTTTCTTCTGGTTTTTTCTTTTCTTTTCTTTGAATCTGGAAATAGTTATCTCTGTACTACTCCTTTTCCCTTTCTCCTACTTTGAGAAGGGAGCTAGATACTTGCAACTAAGATTCAACAATGTAATGTTCAATCATGCAACTGCGAGGGGCGTGCGCCTTTATGAACACAACACATCATCTCAGGGGCCATTTTTGATCGATCTTTCATGAATTCAAATATAACCACAGCAATCTCTAGATCTCTTTATAAATATATATGTCCTGGAGCCTGGAGGGGACAACACAGAGAGGTGGCCGGTGATATTATTATTGCAGTCAGTATGCAACTATTTACATAGTACGTACTAGTGCATCGCAATTATTCAAATAAATTCACCTATGTATTGAAGGATTTTCTTCCTAGCTACAAAGTGCATTATTTGATATATAGTCTCAAAATTGTTGACAAATATTATTGAACTTGTGTATATATATAAAGCCTTAAGAAATGTTCGTCTTCATGTCGAACTATGATTATTATATAAAGGTGCTTAGATCTATATATAACTGTGGATATAAGAGTTGTAATGTTATGTAAGACATGAACTAATCCCTTTCTTCAGTTCTTGTGCTTTGTTTTCTTATGGTAATTAAGCATTTTCAAGCTGGATTACTACTACTACAAGCTGAGAGTTCAAGCCTGGCCTCCCTTTGATTTCCCACATTCATTTAATTTTCTTCTGATGTCTTCTATACCTGATCATATAAAAGAACTATTTGATCTCTTGTCTTCTATACCTGATCATAAAAAAGAACTATTTGTTGGTTCCAGACCTATCATGCCTGCGTGATTGTACTAGTATACTTCGCCATTTTGGCAAACTTTATAATAAATCTTCTGACGAAGGATCTTACAAAAGCTAAGAATTGAAATTTGTTTAGTTCTTTAGTTTGAAGTCGCCGTCTGTTTAATTCTTGTGGTTTTATTTTAATCTGAATAGTCCTTAAAGTCACAATTTTTCATTCAAATAGTCCTTATGGTTTTATTTTAATCTGAATAGTCCTTAAAGTCATGATTTTTCATCCAAATAGTCATTCCGACAATTTTCTCAGTTAAAGGCCATAAGGACTATTTGGATGAAAAATCATGACTTTAAGAACTATTCAGATTAAATAAAAACCATAAGGACTATTTGGATGAAAAATCGTAATGTTAAAGACTATTCAGATTAAAATAAAACCATAAGTACTAAACAGATATCGACTTCAAACATAAAGACTATACAATATTTTACCCAAAAACTAAATATTGTATCCAAATTCTAATATCTTTCAGATCAATTTCATACATGATTTGATGAAACTTTTTTCGGCCTACGGTTGGGGACCTAATCTCTGTTGATAGTTGTGTGAATCTCTTATGTAATTAGGTCTATGTTTGAGGGCATCAATTTCGGTATAGTGTGGTAGTAAGATCCCACTCTTCTTTCTTCTTCAACAAAAGTTTAAGTACGAGGATTTGAATTCAACATTTTTCCATATCATTTGGCTCTTGATCGAAGGAAATTAGCTTAAAACAAGATATCGAATTTGTAGGTTTGCCTAGATATGATAACTCTTGTTTCCTTTGTAACAACGGTAATGAAATAACTATCTCTTTGTTTCACTAAACAAGTTTGGAATCTTTTCATTGTTTTCCTTAATTGGTTTAAAGAACTGTTATTTCAGTCTTGAGTAACTTGGTAGTTTGTGACTATAATTTGAGATGTCAATAGAGGACAAGTTTCGGCACCCTCTAATTCATTATAAAAACTTTAGTTGGCTTGTTGAGGCTAAGACATAGACATCGTGATTAAAGCTAAGGAGAAGAGATTTATTAAAATTAAAGCCAAGAGATTTCAAAATTGTGAACCATTCGATAAAAGGACAGATCGAACCAACTTAATAATTGATCAAACTAGCTCAAGACATCAGAATTTTAGCTACTATTTCTGATTCCACTACTTTTAACCATATTTTCCGGGAAGGTAACATGATTGTAAACCTTATTCATGTTTAACATTTTCCTTATCTCAAAAAAAAAAAGAAAAAAATACAGACCCGAATGGAGATCCGATTCGTTTGTGAAGCCCAAACCCAAACCGTTAGTAAAACCTCTCGCTCTGTTTGCTGTCACAAGAAAACTTCACACATATGGCCATGACTTGGAAGCTCCTGAAGCAACTCCGACCACCGCACACCGCCACCGCCTCTTCCATCCTCCACCGTCCTCGATTCCTCAACTTCCACAATGCCACGCGGCTCTTCTCCGACGCGCCTCCTCCTCTGCCTCCTCCCTCCGTAGAGCCTCCTTCGATTCCACCGCCTCAAAACCCTCACTCTCCCTCGCCGTCGTCGCTCAACCAGACGGAGCTCGCTAAGTTCGCCGCCATTTCCGGAACCTGGTGAGATAAACTTCCTTCAATTCCTGCATTTTAGCTCTGATTTTTGTGATCAAATTCAATTACGAAATCAAATTCTAAATTGTGTGATGGTTTCTATATGAGAAAGGTGGGATTCAGAAGGACCATTCAAACCTTTGCATGCGCTGAATCCAACAAGGCTCGCCTTCATTCGCTCCACGCTGTGTCGTCATTTCAGGTCAAAGTTCATTTCTTTTCTGCTCTAGTTTTGAGTTTAGTGGTTATAAAGAACTTTAATTTGAAGCATTCATAAGAAGTTAATAAGAAAGGGATGGTTTTCGGTGTTTCTTAGTTTCGTGTGTGTTTTCAATTTCAGGAGGGATACATTATCTGCTAGGCCATTTGAAGGGCTTAAGTTTATTGATGTTGGCTGTGGTGGTGGAATTCTTTCTGAGGTATTATTATACATCATCTTGTGTTCCGCTTTAATGCAGACGCCTAGTTTCGGATTAGTCATTTAGGCATTTTGGCAATGGTGATCAAATGGTGTTGTCTGGCTGAACTTGTCTATGGTATAGACACATTGTTCTCCATGACATTGGTAGAATTACTTGCATTGTTTTCACAGCATATGAACCACTATGTTTGATTACAATTAATCTACTTGCATTCTGTTTGCCCATCGTGTGTCCTTTTTTGGTTGGATATTGAAGCCAGCATGGATCAGCTGCTTTGTTTATGGTTATCGTGTAACTGGACTGATAGTTTAGCTGAAAAATGTATTTGGGCAAGGGGTGATGCCACTCTTCAATCTTTTTCAGCCTTTAGCACGGATGGGAGCTTCTGTAACAGGAGTTGATGCTGTTGAGAAAAATATCAAGATAGCTCGCCTTCATGCTGTATGACCATTCTCTTGAACCATAACTCTTACTTTTATGGTTTGAGTAATTCTGGTGTTCAAGTGACTTTTTTGTATACATTAGGATATTTCTAAACATTAGTCATTCACACAGGACTTGGATCCGGTGACCTCAAGCATTGAATATCATTGCACAACAGCTGGTACATCCTAATCTAGTTCATAGTCTGTTTAGTAAAGTTTCTGGTTATGTCAATTCTAGTGTGCATACAATTGTATTTAATCTCTTGCAAATCTGGTATAGTAGTGAGTAATATCCAACCAATAACCACAAAATATATTTTTCTGTTTGACATGCACTATGATGTAACTGCTATTATGATTCTTTGTGGTGTCCTATTTGGTATCAAATTTTATTCATGGTGGTAAAAGTTCAAAACCCATTGCTAGGCAAATACATAACCTGATTTGGTGATTGTATTTGCTATCAAGTAGTAAGTAATCTTAGTTCCAGTACCTTTTCTTTTCTTAAACTCAAGGCTTGTGCTTTCCAATCATGCACAGAAAAACTAGTTGAGGAGCAGAGGAGTTTCGATGCTGTGTTTGCTTTAGAGGTATGTTCTTGCATGTGCACTCAATTAGGTATTGTGTTCCAATTATCTTGGATTTGTATCCAATTTTTGTGCATATTGATTATTCCGTAGGTTATTGAGCATGTGGCCAATCCTGCTGAGTTCTGCAAATCTCTGTCTGCCTTGACTGTTCCCGATGGAGCTACTTTGATTTCAACCATTAACCGTTCTATGAGAGCATATGCTACTGCAATTATTGCTGCCGAGTATATCCTCCACTGGGTATCTATCTATTCCTTTACTTCTGCTGAAGTTGATTAACCATGCAACATCTTTGGTTTCCTTCAAATTGGTCTTGCTTCATGTTGTGTTCTAGTCTTAAATGTAGTCCTCGATTGTTTGTAACTTTGCTGATCATCTTTTTTGTTACGTTAAGGTATTACAATCTTATTACTTTGCTATCATAAATACTTGTGTACTTAGTTATCATAGAGATTCCCATAAAAGAGTGATATGTGGTTTTCTTAGTTGGTGATCCTCGTATATAGCGTATTCTCCTTCTCAATAATATCTATAATCTATGATTCATCCATGCAAGTATTGTGTTCTGGAGATATACAAGGATATTAAGAAAGCCCATTCTGTTTTGTCCTATATAAACAATAAACTCGAATAATACATTTTGACCCTTTTGCATGGAAGTCATTCAAAAGTAATGCCTGTTTCACTGTGAGTTTCTAACATATGCGAAAAAGAACTTCAAAATATGTTATGGATGAAATAATATTCACTTTTAAGTCTAGCTTGGGTTAGGTTTGCAAGTAAAACATGTAAAGCTATAAGATGTTCTATATGAATGATGGACTCTTCCTGTATAGACAAGCATTCTCTAAATCTCTGGTTATAGGTTTTCACTTGAAGATGACATTTTTTTGACTTGATCTGAATTGATTCTTTTGCAGCTTCCTAAAGGTACACATCAGTGGTCCAGTTTCCTTACTCCTGAAGAACTAATCCTGATCCTGGAACGTGCTTCTATTTCGGTAAAGCCAAACCAACCCCTTTACTGCTGCCTCTGTTAATTCCTGCTACGTGCATACCTACATTTACCTCTACACATTTGATAAATCTGTATTGCTGTTTTGTTGGTTTTGTCCAGGTCCAAGAGATGGCTGGATTCGCATACAACCCTTTGACAGGAAGATGGTCTTTATCCGATGATATTAGTGTAAACTATATCGCTTATGCTACCAAAACAGAAACATCCACTTCATAAATACACCAAAATCTCATCCATTTTGCTTGAATGAAAACTCTTACCGTCTTACATTAATGTTCACCTCGCCCCCCCTCCCCTCACATTATCTTTAAAGATCCTTAATCTAACGAGGAAGAGAGACAAGTGTGTACAAATCTTGTTCAAATTTGTTCATAAGTTCGTTTGATTTCGCAGCTAAACGTAGCAAGTGTCTTGGAAAGTGAAGGCATCAAGATAACCCTTTATTATTGGGGAGAAAAAAGATAATGTTTTATTATACTACGTGGATAATATTATCCAGTTTCTTTTTCAGCTTCCCGAGAAGAACAAGTTGCCGCGTCACCGTGGGCCCGTTTTAACCATCACAAATGTCCAGATTGGTAAAAATTGCAACGGTAAAAAGACAAAACGTATAAAAGAAAAATGTTGGTGTCACTGATCTGATCTTCCGTAACGTCCTGGACGAAGAAGTGTAGAAGAAACGTCTCTTCTCCTCTCTTTATAAGCTTCCTGGACGTTTCAATTTGATTATTAGAAATTCGAAGATGTCAGCTGAATTTCCGGTAAGAGCTCGCGGTCGGTTGGCCGTGCTCGCGGCCCATCTCGCCGCCGCCACCACCATCGCCGAGCCCTCGGAGCTCGAGCCGCAGTGCTTGTCGGCCGCGGTCCCACCTCCGGGCAATCTCCGCGGCGGTTTGACCATCGTTGACGAGAGGACCGGTAAGCGGTACCAGGTCCAGGTCTCCGAACAAGGAACCATCAAAGCCACTGATCTCAAAAAGGTAATTTCTATATTTTGCTGGTGTGGAGTTTCTAATTTCGGTGCGGAATTGAATAGGATTGACTAAGATTTGGTTGTTGGGATGTACAGATTACGACGGGAAAGAATGACAAGGGGCTGAAGCTGTATGACCCGGGGTATCTCAACACGGCGCCGGTTCGGTCTTCGATTTGCTATATTGATGGAGATGAGGGGATTCTTAGGTACAGAGGCTATCCAATTGAGGAATTGGCTGAGAGTAGTACCTTTCTAGAAGTTGCATATCTCCTCAGTGAGTGCTAGTCTCTCTGTTTATAGTAACTATGCTTGAAATTCGATAGAGATATCTCTTTGCTTAACTGTGAATTCTTTTTGTGCAGTGTATGGGAATTTGCCTACTCAAAGCCAGTTAGCGGATTGGGAATTTGCTGTTTCTCAGCATTCAGCTGTACCACAGGGGATTTTGGTGAGTGTCTTTCGTTGTTCTTATAGAAATTCATCGACTATATGAACTTTTTGCTGTGAAGAACAAATTATGTTTAGTGTGTTATATCAGTCATTATGCATAGAATCACCTTTGTAACTGCCTGAGAAAGTGTTGGTTTTTTCGTTTTGTAGGATATTATACAAGCAATACCTCATGATGCACATCCAATGGGTGTACTTGTCAGCGCAATGAGTGCTCTTTCTGTTTTTCATCCTGATGCCAATCCTGCCCTCAGAGTAAGTTTTTATAGTATTATTGGTTCCTGAAAATATTCTATTTGTGAGTGGAAGTGATATAGATCGAACCATGACTTTGTCCTGCTGGGTCATGTTTTTAAGTTTCTGTTGTGGCAAGTTACCCAATTTGTAGATTTACGGATGTCACCCATCACCTCAGTAATAAAAATGTACATCGAGTTATTGATGTTTTTCAAGCATTTTAGTTACATGGTCCATATTACATAATGGAGCACATGGTATTCTTGTGAGTGACTTTTCCAAGTTTCAGTTGCAGCAATTTGATCCTTGTAGATTTAGGGACGTTAGGTCATTACAAAGAAAAAAGAAAAAAGAAAAAAAAGAATGATATCAAATGTGCAGATTCTTTGCATGCATTTTGGGGGCAATGTTAATTAAATAAAGGTGACAATTTGAATATTCTGTTATATCTGATTATGTGTTTTTTGTCAATATAGGGGCAAGACCTTTATCAGTCGAAACAAGTCAGAGACAAACAAATTGCACGGATTCTTGGGAAGGTTTGTTTGTTCTATTTTGATATTTTTGTTGTTGTTGTTGCTGGCTTAGAAAATATGGCTACCATAATCCCAGCTGCCATGATTAGTTTCTGCAACTTATGTAGCCTTAAGTACCTATGTGAAATGCTGCATGGCTGTACTTCTGAGTCTCTGTTAGTGATTAGGCATCTGTCATATAAACTCATATTAAAGTGAAGTTATTTGCAGGCACCAACTATTGCCGCAGCAGCTTATTTGAGATTGGCAGGAAGGCCCGCAGTTCTACCATCTAACAACCTTTCTTATTCCGAGAACTTCTTATACATGCTAGACTCCTTGTAAGATAACACAGAAGTACCTTGTTCTTGTCGTCTTGTGTCTTTTTAGACAGTTTGTTTATTGTTTTTTTCTCTCTCCAGATATTTTCTGTAGTTGAGTAGAATAGGCTATTTTTAATCTATGTGGTTTAGGTGAAAGCTACTTTCGGAATGTGAAAATTGGGTCCTTCTCCAGTCCGATTGAAATCGTCTTTTTGACAAACCTGCAGGGGCAATAGAGCTTACAAACCAAATCCTCGACTTGCCCGAGTACTGGACATTCTCTTCATACTCCACGCCGAACATGAGATGAATTGCTCAACAGCTGCTGCTCGTCATCTGGCATCAAGGTATGAATCTCAGACTCTGAACAAAATGGGACTTCAGAAAATGCAACCAGAATGAAGAGATATTCTTTTATAACACGGCTGGCATTGTATTTGTAGTGGTGTGGATGTTTACACCGCCCTTGCTGGAGCTGTTGGAGCTCTATATGGTCCCCTTCATGGTGGAGCAAATGAGGTGATTGATTATATATTTTGTTTTTATGAGCAATGTTTTCTTGCTTCAAAACAGAAATGCTAAGTCAAATAAATTGGAAGATTGGAATGTACAAGTTAATGTGATGTATACTCTTCTATTCATCATTGTGATTTGCAAATAGTATTTATCTTCTTGTTCTTGCCTTGATTTGTGCAGGCTGTGCTTAAGATGCTAAGTGAAATTGGATCTGTTGAGAACATTCCAGAGTTCATTGAGGGCGTGAAGAGCAGGTATATATGCTTACATTTAATTGGTTTAGTAACTGGTAAAACGACCTTGCGTGGAAATTTTGTTTAAGTTTTATTATTGAACGTTGATCCCTATTTATCCAGGAAGCGAAAGATGTCAGGTTTTGGTCATCGTGTGTACAAGAACTATGATCCTAGAGCAAAGGTCATAAGAAAGCTGGCAGACGAAGTATTCTCCATTGTTGGAAGGGATCCACTAATTGAGGTACTTTTCTGATCTCCATGTTAAATCTCCTCCAAGAAAGGAAGAGAGAGCGCGAGAGATCAACTGCAGTTATTGTGATCCTGTTAGGCTTTTGGTACTCTTCGTGAATTTTATTGAATATACACCGTAAAGTCCTTGAGTGATTATGTCATTTGCAGGTAGCTGTTGCTTTGGAGAAAGCTGCGCTATCTGATGAGTATTTTGTTAAGAGAAAGCTGTATCCAAATGTTGATTTCTACTCTGGGTTGATATATAGGTACTTTTTCCTTGTATAATAATATGGCAGTTGGTGGGTAATCCTGTTTGTAACTGGTAAGGAAGTATTGATTTGTTGTTAAACAGGGCAATGGGATTTCCAACGGAGTTCTTCCCAGTTTTGTTTGCAATCCCTCGAATGGCTGGTTACTTGGCACACTGGAGAGAATCCCTGGATGATCCTGATACGAAGATTATTAGGCCCGCACAGGTTTGTTCAATTCCAAGTTTAGGCATCTTGAACATTGTTCCTCCTTTTTCCTCGGGTTCTTGTAAATGATTTCTAGGTCTTAATCATTAGTTGCGTCCTGCTCTATGAGTGATCTGCTATGTTTCTGCCTTTCTAGTCAAGTGGTCATGCTGTTTCTGAGCTTTTCCTTTCTCGTATTCAGGTATATGTTGGGGCGTGGCTGCGGCACTATATGCCACTGAAAGAACGGATAGTAAGCAGTGATGCAGACAAACTGTCTCAAGTTTCTGTTTCAAACGCCTCTAAGCGTCGTTTGTCTGGATCTGGAGTTTAGGTCTTCAGTTATCCCATGTAGAACATCACAGAAAGAAAATAAATTTCATGAAAACCTGTGCCTTCTGCCAAAGCAGAATCGCCAAGGCGCTTAGGTTAAGTTTGGTTTAGCTTAAATAAGCAGACCTTGGTGTCTATATATGTATTCTTGAAACTTGTTGAAATTCTTGCCACTCTCATTTGCTGTTATATCATAGTTCTGTTCTGAGCTCTAATACCTCTCAAATGAGTTTCCAGTTCTGCCTTGCTGGCTTATAATGGATATCATGCTGCAATTTATGTTGTGTTTGTGGGGAGAGTACTCCGATCATCTTTATGTTAATCAATAATCATGGTATCATGCTCTAGTTATTAGTACTTGAAGAATCATGGTCTTGCAGGCGCAGCTATAATCAATCACGTTGGCACCTAAAGAAAGATGGGTTAAACTATGAATGCATTATTGGACATTCTCTCACGTGTTTATGTGAAATTGCAAGTAAATAAAAACCGACGTGAAACCCATACCCGAGTAGCCAAAACGACCCGACCCAATTGAACCTAAAACCCTAGCGTAAACTATATATAGCCGACTCCTTAAACCCTCCTCTTGTCTCTCCCAAGAGAAATTGCTCTTTTGACACCGCGCATCCCTATCTCCTGTAATTCCTCTTTTCTTTGTTTGGTGTTTATGTTTCCTCTGCTATCATTTTGTTTAGCTTCAGATTTAATCATCACGCTGTAGATTTCTCATTGTTTCTGTCAAATCATAGTTCAGATTTATTGCTTTATTGTTTTGGTTTTCGGATCGAGTTTGGCGTTTAACTCGAGTCTCCTTTGTGTAATCAGAGAAATAAGTAAAGATGGTGCAATATAATTTCAAGAGGATGACTGTTGTCCCCAGTGGGAAGGACTTGATTGATATTATCCTGTCTCGTACCCAGCGGCAGACCCCAACTGTAGTCCACAAGGGTTATGACATTAATCGCCTGCGTCAGTTCTATATGCGCAAGGTGAAATACACCCAGACTAATTTTCATGACAAGCTCTCTGCTATCATTGATGAATTTCCTAGGCTGGATGACATCCACCCTTTCTATGGCGATCTCCTAAATGTTCTCTACAACAAGGACCATTACAAGCTCGCGCTTGGTCAGATCAACACTGCCAGGAACCTTATTTCCAAGATTGCTAATGATCATGTCAAGTTGCTCAAGTATGGCGATTCGCTTTACCGATGCAAGAGTCTCAAGCGTGCTGCGCTTGGCCGTATGCAAACGGTTATAAGGAGGATTTGCCCTAGTTTAGCTTATCTGGAAGATATCAGGCAACACATGGCAAGGCTTCCTTCAATTGACCCAAACAGCCGGACATTATTGATTTGCGGCTATCCAAATGTTGGAAAGAGTTCATTCATCAACAAGATCACTAGGGCCGATGTTGATGTCCAGCCTTATGCTAATACTACTAGGTCACTATTTGTGGGGCATACAGATTACAAGTTCTTGAGGTACCAGGTTATTGATACACCTGGGATTTTGGACCGGCCATTTGAAGACCGTAACATCATTGAGATGTGCTGCATCACAGCATTGGCACATTTGAGAGCTGCTGTTTTGTTCTTCTTGGACATATCAGGTTCTTGCGGTTATACCATTGCCCAACAAGCTGCCCTTTTTCACAGCATTAAGCCTCTCTTCATGAACAAGCCATTGATCATTGTCTGCAACAAGACTGACTTGCAGCCATTGGAGGGCATTTCCGAGGAAGACATGAAGTTGGTCACAGAGATGAAATCGGAAGCTATGAAGACTGTGATTGGTCAAGAAGGCGACGCGCTCTTGACCATGAGCACCTTGACCGAGGAGGGGGTTATTTCTGTAAAGAATGCAGCTTGTGAGAGGCTATTGAATCGGAGAGTTGAGCTGAAGATGAAATCTAAAAAGATGAATGATTGTTTAAATCGTTTTCATGTTGCGATGCCAAAACCACGTGACCACAAGGAGAGGCCCGTATGTATACCTCAGGCTGTTTTAGAAGCCCGGGCTAAGCAAGCAGCAGAGAAGGATAAGAGACCTACTGAGAAGGATTTGGAGAATGAAAATGGAGGTGCAGGTGTATACTCTGCAAGTTTGAAGAAGAATTATATCCTAGCTCATGACGAGTGGAAAGAGGATATCATGCCTGAAATTCTTGACGGGCACAACGTCTTTGACTATGTTGATCCTGATATTTTAGTCAGGCTTGAGGAGTTAAAACAGGAAGAAGGAATCAGGCAGGCTGAGGTGGATGATGATGTTGAGATGAGTGGAACTGAGTTGAGTCCAGAAGAGTCGAAGAAATTGGCTGAGATAAGGGAAAAGAAAAGACTGCTGATTCAACAACATAGAATCAAGAAAAGTACAGCGGAGAGTCGACCAACAGTGCCTAGGAAATTTGACAAGGACAGGGAGTTCACGTCAAGGAGAATTGGGAGGCAGCTGTCAGCGTTGGGAATTGATCCTAGTATGGCAATTAACCGCGCCCGCAGCACATCTGTTTCTACGAGGGGCCGAAAGAGAGAGAGAGATCAGTTGATGACAAGGGTATTAATGAAGGTGGTGCTGATCATATGGATGTGGATACACTAAAGAAGAAGTTGCGCTCGATGTCTAGACCTCGTTCAAGGTCTAGATCAAGGCTCCCTACTGATGTTGTCCGTGGTGATGGCTTTAAGGACTCTGATCAAAAGTCTAAAGCACTACACAAGGCCCGGAAATCTGTGAAGAACAGAAACAAGAATGCTAGACGTGGAGAGGCAGATAGAGTTGTTCCCAATTTGAAACCAAAACATTTGTTCTCTGGCAAACGCTCAAATGGAAAGACACAAAGGCGCTAAGTATTTCAGGTACGTTATATGATCATCGCTTTTCTTTGTCAAACAAATCCCTCTGCGAGTGTTTGATGCAGATATGGCAGTATACATTTCAATTAGGTTGTTACACTCTGTATGTTCATACTAATACATATGAAATACTTGAACTAGCTCTAATCTAAGAATGTGAAGAGATTGTACCATGTTTAATTTTATTGATTCTGATAATTACTAAATAGTATTACCAGCTTCAAGCTTTTTTTGTTTTCCCTAAAGGAAATGTCCAGAGAGTCGGAGACGTAATGTAGCTCCTGATTGAATTGATGTTCTTTTAAGGGTATTGATTTTCATATCATGATTCCTGATTATGCGTGTCTTTTCTAATTGCAGGAATGTCTTGCAAAGAATGAGGAATTATCCTTTGTTGGAGAAGGACATTGTTGTTTCATTTCCTGTTTGATAGACTGCAGAACGCGAGATGGTGAAATTATTACTACTGTTTTTTTATTCACACTTGAGTGTGTAATTTGAATTCCGTTTTTACAATTTGGAGTAATTGTTGTTTGTTTTTATTTATATGAAAGAGAGCCTATTCAGCGCACCCGTTCATCTCACCGTCCATCTCACCCGTGTGCGGCCGGACCCGGTGAGATAGCCGGATGCGCGGCGCACCCGGGTGCGCTGTATAATTTTCGTTATACGAAATGGAGTTGACTCTGTTCACAAAACATTCATCAAGTGTTAAAAAAAAAAAAACAAAGAAAGAAAATAAATTATGAATGGAAAGAAATAGATGTAATTTAGAGCAGGAATAGAGACAGAGAGTTGCGCTGGGAGTGACAAGGTCGGACTAAATGGAGCTTCTGCTGTGTGAGTGTGCAGAAGTGGACAAAGCCTAGACATGGTGCAATTAAGCTAAATATAGATGGAGCTATCAATGTGAGGGGAGGGAACTTTGGTACAGGGCTGTGTGCAGAAATGAATTTGGTGATTGTGTGGGTATGCTGGCAGTCCCAGGCTGTGGTTTAGTCAGTCCATATACATGTGAGTTGCTGGCGTTGGTAAATGGTCTCTACTTTTGTGTTTAGTCCGGCTTTTCACAGGTGGAGATTGAAGGTGATGCAAAAATGTGTTTAAAGCGCTGGATGCAGCTGAAGAACTGAAGAAGATCTTAGTGCAGATGGAGGCTTGGTGGAGGAAGCAAAATTTTTTTTATTTTTTTTGTTTCATAACTGATACACCCTACATATGTCTAATGAGGTTTGAACCCTTAACCAATTAAGCCACGGCTCACCGACATATTTAGGGTGTCTAGTTCTTATCAGTCATATTCTGTTCTTGGAGATATGTTCCTCGAGATTGCAATAAGGCAGCCCATTGTGTAGCTAAAATGGCGTTGTCAGTTCCTTTTCCTACTTACTGGTGGTTACAAGTGCCGGTTTGGCTTAGTTCTGTTATAGTCGCTGATGCGAGTTCTTGAGTTTTGAATCTTGGAGTGTGGTACTCTTCCTTACTGTTCTGTGGTGGGTTTAACGAGGCCACTATATACTCCTTAACTTTGCTCTTATTGTAATCTTTGTTATGAGTTTTAATAAATTCCCCTTTGATCAAAAATAAAAAATACATGCAGATGTAATAGATGCGGTAGGGAGTCTCAACACTGCGCCGGAATTCACAATCACTCAGATGTAATACATGCAGTCAAAAGGTAGAAAGAAAATAAATTTCATGAAAACTTATGCCTTCGATCGGCCAAAGCAGAATTGCCAAGGCGCTTAGCTTAAGTTTGGTTTAGGTTAAATAAGCAGACCTTGGTGTCTATATGGTGTTATATTATATTTCTGTTCTCAGCTCTGTAATGTGATGAAGTTAACCAATAACCATTGGGATCATGCTATTGTCATTAGTACTTAAAAGACAAAATTCATCACTACTTAAGGACAAACTTATTTCCTATTTACTAACCTAATAAAATCTCAACTTGATTGAAGAATCATGTATGGTGTTGCAGACACACTATAATCAATCACGTTGGCACTTCAAGAAGTTTGGTTAAATTATGAATGCATGATTGAACATTGATGTGTTATCCAAATCATTTCATGTGACATATTCCTCCGAGTTTTCAACCTCTTTACTTTTAGAATGTTTTTAAGATTGCAAGTGAAGATCAATTCTCAACATCTTTTTTATTTTAAAAAAATAAAATAAACGAATATACGAGTAGACTTCAGCTTCTTACTATGGACTAGTTCTATAATTTTCGCTTGATTAAAAAATCGCTCGACTAATACTCTCTTAATCTATGATTAGTCTTTCTGTTCAACATATATATATATATATATATATATATATATATATATATATATATGATACATTTTCATTTGTCGCAGCTTCATGTCAGATGACTTTGAATCATTGCATTTTCTTCAAAACATTTTATTTATTTATTTATTTATTTTAACGGTAGCTAATTAAAGCGGGAGAGAGCCACGTAGGCACCGGAAGCGGGTCTCTTCAATAACCCGAACCCGATCCACAACACAAACCAAATTGTATCACGGAAGCTTCGTATCGACAAGATCAAATTTCACATTCGTTTTTAGATTCAAAACTCTTGGCCACCTCTCTCTCGCTCTCACTCACTTACCGCCGGCGAGTTTCCGGTCCGGAGAAGACCTCTCCGCTCCCCCCTTACTGTCACTGAACCCGATCACACCAGGTTCAATTTCTGATCTGTATTTTCTCACTCCGGTTTGGATCAACGATTTCGTTTGCTGAATCTGTTCCCTGAAAGAAGCCTTTATGTTTGATTGTGTCTGTTTGATGGGACAAGTATTGAATGGAGTGAAAACTAGAATTGGGGATTGTGAAAAACAAACTAATTTGAATCTGATTTGAGCTTTTTTAGTTTTACACGGAGCTCTATTAGTGTTGTGAATTTTTTGCAAATGCGGTGAAACTTTGTTTGATTTCATCAGATGATCAAATGCTGGTTCTGTATTTCTAGTTTGGAATTGGATTTGTGAAACATGGCAAGGTTCATGAATGTGTTCTGGTTGATGAGGAATTGAAAGAAACTGTTTTGGGGATCTTGTGATAAAGAGTTGCTGCATAATTCGGTATATGTTTATTTCGAGTTTAGAGAGCTTTCTATCAGAATTTTTCTGTTAAAAAACGAGTTAGTGTTGGTGCTTGTATTTGTTATACATGGGATGTACTGATAGGCAACAAAGTGTTTAGAATTTTACGGTTGTTATGGGGTGGATATGAACTTATGTCATTTAGAATAAAAATCTTGTGTTTCAAAAGTTTCACTTCATTATTTAACTATGGTAAGTTGGTCCAATTGGATTAGAAACTGAAGTGATTTGTGTTGCTGTCTATACTTCCAGCGTTATGAGCTATACATATACTGATTTTCTTTTCCTTGTGTTTCCTTACATTTGGCTTTGGCTAATTGAAGTTTTGTTCTTTTGGATACTGATACTGATTACATTCATTCTGATTTTAGGTCTTTGAAAACATGTCGGGGCAAAGCCAGCGTTTGAATGTGGTTCCTACTGTTACAATGCTTGGGATTATGAAAGCTCGTCTTATTGGGGCGACGAGAGGTCATGCTCTCCTCAAGAAGAAGAGTGATGCTCTAACTGTTCAGTTTCGCGCCATTCTTAAAAAGATTGTGTCTACCAAAGAATCAATGGGAGATATTATGAAAACCTCCTCCTTTGCCCTTACTGAAGCCAAGTATGTTGCTGGTGAGAACATCAAACACATTGTTCTCGAGAATGTCAACACTGCCTCTCTTAAAGTTCGATCAAAGCAAGAGAATGTTGCTGGTGTAAAGCTCCCGAAATTTGAATACTTTACTGAAGGTGAGACCAAGAATGACCTCACTGGATTGGCCAGAGGTGGACAACAGGTTCAACTGTGCAAGGCTGCTTATGTGAAAGCAATTGAGGTTCTTGTGGAGCTTGCTTCACTTCAAACATCATTTTTAACACTTGATGAAGCAATCAAGAGCACAAATCGCAGGGTCAATGCTCTGGAGAATGTGGTGAAGCCTAGGTTGGAGAATACAATAACTTATATCAAGGGAGAGTTGGATGAGCTGGAAAGGGAGGACTTCTTTAGGTTAAAGAAGATTCAGGGATTTAAGAAGAGGGAAATTGAGAGACAGATGGCAGCTGCTAAGAACTTCTCGGAAGAACAGGCTGCAGAAGTTTTGTCTTTAAAGAAGGGTATTTCACTAAATTCAGCTCAAAATTTGTTGTCTGGAGGTATGGGAAAGGACGAGGATATCATTTTCTGATCAGGATGCTAGCTTTAAATGTTGCTTCTTAGAATGTGTGATTCGGGCTGTGCTTCTCATTGTTAAGAGGTAAGTTTCTATTATTATTTAGCTGGACAGTCTTTTATGTACCAAATAAAAGCTCCATCTCCCTAATGTATGTTTCTATTTATTGTGTATTATTTGTCACTAAACTTACATCAGTGCGAGGTTTTGATTTTGTTGCCTGGAAGGTCTTTGGTTTGTTTACATATACCTCTTTGCTGCTTTGCATATGAAGTTGTTTATACGTTTTGGGTAGATATGGTTTGCTATACAATGTGGAGGAGGCTCGACTTTGTATAGATCATTGAAAACCAAAGAACAAAATGAATTTTGTGTTTCTGTGGAGAACATGAGAGGATATGAACTTCAGTTGTTGTGCTCACAGATCCCCTAGCCTCTTTTCCTGTTAATTCGATTACCAAGATCCATGAGTTGTGCTCATATTCTTTACTTGCTTTTTTCTGTTGATCCCTTTGCTAAAGTTACTAAGGTGATTCAAGATTCCAAATTACATCATGCAACCACCCTGGTAGCTTGAGTTGTATACTTATTACAAGCAAGAGATAAATCAGCACCATATGAATAAATTGGAGTAAAACCGCTCAGAACCTGAGCAACTTACACTTACCAAGCCCCAAAATGAACTTCATTACAATTTACACACATAGTTGAGAGTTTAAATATTCACTACATGTTCCGAAAACAGACAAGGGAAATATCACATAGTCACTTTATCAGAATGACTTGAAAGATGACATTAGTGGTTGTACATCTAATGATGAACCAGTGTCCAAATGTGACCCTGTTGATGTGGAAACAACATCCCAAGCCTCGACAATTTCCGTCTGGGGACATTCAACCTCTGCAATCCGTTCGACATCAGAAGATTTATTTGATGATGACATTAGAATTCCCTCCAACTCGACTGCTATTTCTTTCATAGTAGGGCGCTTCTTTCCCTTCATATTCAAGCAACGTTTTGCAAGATTAGCAACCGCCAATATTTCTTCTTTCTTAGCTCCCTTCATAACTTCATCATCAAGAATATCAAACAAGCTATTCTCCTCCATGGAAACAATGAAATGTGTTGCTAGGCTTCTCCCATCTTGTCTCCCTTCCTGTGACCTTGCTACAGAAACTGGTTTTCGTCCAGTCAAGAGCTCCGCAAGGACTACTCCGAAGCTATAAACGTCGCTTTTGTCTGTGAATTGTCTAGACTGGAAGTACTCAGGATCCAGATAACCAAACGTTCCGTTTACGTGTGTCATGGTAAGGTGGGTTTGGTCAATGGAAACCGATCTTGATGTCCCAAAATCTGCAACTTTTGCTCTATGTTTCTCATCCAAGAGTATGTTTGAAGACTTAATATCCCGATGGTAAATGGGCATTGAAGCAGATGAATGCAAGTAGGAAAGGGCTCCCGCAACTTCGACACCAACTCGTAATCGCATTTCCCAAGTGAGAGGAAAATCCTCATCACGACTGTGAATGTATTGAGAGAGGGTGCCATTGGGTAGGAATTCATAAACCAATAGGGGGACTTCACTCTCTAAGCAACATCCCAAGAGCTTAACCACATTCCTGTGGTTAATCTGTGAAAGAATGACAATTTCATTAATGAATTGACTCACTTCTCCTCCATCTACTGTTTTCGACTTCTTGACAGCAACAATTCTTCCATCTGTCAACATTCCTTTATAAACTGTACCTTGGCCTCCTTCACCGAGAATTCTGTCTGCATTAAACCGGCATGTGGCTTTCTCTAACTCCTTTGCATTGAACAGCTTAATCTTCTCAACATTGACTTCACCAGAAGACAATAGTTTCTCCAACAACAAACCACCATTCTGTGTATAGAACTTTTGCTTGCGCTTTTTGTTTTTCCTTTTCTTCATGACTTTGTGCAAGTACCACGCGCCAGTGATTACAAAAACCAGTCCAAAAACACTACAGAGAACTGAATTCTAGAATAATTTAGTAACTTAATAAAGAAGCTAATAAGTTTTTAATTTTTAACTTTTTGTATAAAACATATCCAACAGCTTTATTAAAATTTCTCTAAAATAGAAAAGTAAAAACCAAAATCTCCAAAAATATTCCGATATTTATTACATCAATAAAATATGTTACATCCTTATTAATTATGACATAAAAAATCATATATTTTCTTGTAACAATAAAATACTCAATAAAATATTATATATATGTAAACTTCTCGTTGGAACATTGCTGCAATTTTGGGGAATTTTCTTCATCCCCAGTTTGAAGAATGAGATGGAGAAGTTGTGAGGCCACAAAACATCCAAATATTCCTCAAAATTGATAGAATCAAGAAAATGGGAAACTTGGATATGCTAACCAAATTGTCTTATTCAACAAATTAGGATTTACAAATGCATAGTCATTCATACCTATAATGGCCAGCTTAATCGGTTGCAATGGTCGAGGTTGTGGGTTGAATCTGAGGTAGCACATATAGCCTCCACCGATATTGGAACAACTGTCCGAACCGCATATGTTGGGGCGTCGTGGATCTTCGCATTCATCGATATCTAAATAGAGTTGATGACAATCAATTACTAAATTTTTAATGCATTAACTTGCTAAATTGCATATGGATGACTAAATGAGAATTAGAATTTGTACTCCTCAATTTAAAATTCATATTCAATAGCTTAAATCTTGTCTTTATTAACAGCAGTCTGTATATCCAGAAATAAAGTCTTTGAGAAGCTTACCTTGACATCCACCACGAAGATAGGGGTTTCCTTCATATCCCTTTGCGCATGAACATGGACCGTATTCAGATTCGCAATTCCTGTACATGTTGTCCTCGGTAGAGTTATCTACTCCTCCGATACCTTCACCTGATACTTCATTGTAAATCCTCCAATCTAGCAGTATGGGAACGTAATCCATCTCAGCAATGGCAGATGTATTTGTTGAATTTGACGTAAACCATTCTGGGTCTACCAGGAATGAATACTTGCATGATCTTTCAGAGCCGCTACCATTCAACGGTCCAAAACTAGTGTTGAGGACATCATAAGTGCCAAAAGGAAGGGATGTCTGACAACAGTTGGATACCACCGCAGGTATTATTTACTAATATGTCACTGCTGCTACGGCAAATGGACAAACAGACAGCCATTATTGTCCCATTTTGAAGCGTCAGCGATGCAATCATCCCGCAACTCACTGAAGTGAACTTGTTCTTCTCTGACAACGTAAAAGGGCTTAGCTCAATGTCGGGTAGAAGGTTTGGTGACTGGCGGTAGTTTGGCTTGTTAGGGCAATCGGAAATGAAGATAGGGCTGTTAATCCTCAGTGTGCCCTCATCAAGAGATATGTTGAGCACCTCCAGTTGATTAGTGTCGCTAAGGTTCAAGAAAGGTTTGGAATGGTTGGTCGAGGTGTCGCAAAATATCTGGAACCCACGGTCAAATGTGTTATAGCTCCGGTAACAACCCGGTTCAATTCCAAAAGGATATGGGATTTCTATGCTTCCACAATGGGATGTACAATTAGGCTTTGCTAACGAGGGGGATGATGCTACGCCAAGTATTGCACTGCAGCTCAAAGAGCACAAGGTTAAAAGAGATATATGAAGGAGGAGCAACTGGATCTCCATTTTGCTTCTCCTCAAATGCTCCTTGATATCTTCTTCCTCCTCTTATTCCATATCTATTAATTTATACAAGGAATAAGCTTGGAGTAGTCAGAGAGCAAATTAGCCACTAATTCTCAAGTCTCTCCTTGTTTAGAATCAAACAGAAATATATACTTCAGAGTTTTGGCGGAGCCTGAGCTATCTTCCTGACTTTTCAGCACACCCTATCAGAACTCACAAGACTTGACTAGCTAGTGCATAGTATGTGGCTATGGCCTCTGCGCACATCTCTTAAACATGTATGGTAGCTTTCTCCTACAAGAGTCCAGAGTTTCTCTCTTCTCGATCTTGTCCTTTGTGTGGAATCATCAATCAAGAGAAGGTTCATATTTGATAGTTAATTAGCTAGACTTTAGGAATTGCGTGAGAGACAAGCTCAGACTCGTACAGCAGATGGACCCATATATGCATATATGATGTGCTCTCCTTTCCCATCGTATGCAGAGATCGACGAAGACTCTCCCTTTCTTCGTCTAGGAATCATTTACCCACTATTTACTCTCCTTGAAGACAATGCTACCGCAGAGACGAAGACTATACTTTAGGGTCATTTTGGTTCTCTGAATTAATTTGGAAGGTCCACAAATCTTTTCAAATGCTACGCAGTCACCACAGTTATCTCCTATTTCTTACCTCCCTTCATAACTTCAACATCAAGAATATCAAACAAGCTATTCTCCTCCATGGAAACCATGAAATGATTTGCTATTCAAACAAGCTATTCTCCTCCATGGACTCCAAAGCTATTCAGTACTGATGGGGAAAATGATCGAGCTATGCACTCTGTTTGACCTATTAACGGAAGATCGGGCATGGAGGTGCACAAGTAATTAATATATATACATATAGTGTATGAAGACATAATTTAGGTATATATCTGTAATAAGACTGATTATTAGTCACAATTCATAACATATTTTCATATAAAAAATTGAATGATGTTTAGCTCGGAGGGTGAGGAATATCAGAAGATTAGTATGTTAATTGTGAGATTAGTGCAATTCATTCACTTTTTTATATGATATTCTCATATTTTCATACAAGACTCTTCTCTCATATTCATGAAAGTATCGAAGCTGAAAGCTTGGAGGGTTTAATATCGGCAGGGGAGATCAGTGCGTGAGACTCTCATGCAGCATACCATGATTGCTTCTTGAAGCAAACATATGTTTATTTCAGACTCATAAATCGCAGATGTTTGGGTAAAAAGATGAGGCAAATAGCAGATACATCGTTAAGGTCTTTCATTGCCTCCGAATGGAGGATTTAAAAAAGTAAGGTAAAAAATTCAACTAATCTAAAGGGCAAGCCCTCAATAACAAGGATTTAACAGCTAGTAATTTATATAAAGAAAGTTCCTTCATTCGATTCTCTGCTGCAAAAAAAAATTATATGGTAGTTCAACATACGACGAGGAACTGCACTGAAAGAAAAAGCCCCATGATTTTTTGTCCATCAATCTACAGAGCAAAGGCATGAAGGATTGTGCTCCAGAGCAATTTTATCAATCGCATAACTTGATCAAGCTCCCAACAACATAGCTACTACAGTACTACCCGGCGGCCGGTCGGCCGTCAGCCATGTGTATGTCATCATCTTTTCTCTGATATTTGTCTCTTCTAGTTTCTCTAGCTATCATTGACTGATCAGGTCGTCTCTATTATTTTTCTAGGGATTAATAAACGGGGCCTTAGTTGAAAGTAATTGAGAGCAACGTACTGAAAGTGATAGAATGATTCAAGTAACTAACATTCACAATCGTGTGAAGGGTTTCTATATATACAGCCCCATTTTGCTACTCAGCTCTACTACGTACACAAAAAATAAAGTGGAATTTTCATATACACCCAATTTTAAAATAGTAGTTTTAAATAAAACCAACTTAATATTCCTATCTGATAGACATCTAAAATGTATCAATTATGATAAATATTATGTCATATTTTTTCTAAATTTTACACAATTGCCACCATTAAACTATAACATATTAATATAATAAATAAGCTTAATTGATGTTGTCTTAAATACCTTGATTTTGAGTTTTTCTTCTAACACTAATATTTTTCAATCAATTTGCAAGAATCATGTAGTTTTCTTTATTTTTATGAAAAAATCTAAATTAAAGGAATTCATTCTCTAATCTATACATAAGATAAAATATAATATGAATAAGATATCTGATCTAAATCCTATACCCTAAACCCTATACCTTAAACTCTAAACCCTATACCATAAACCCTAAACCCTATACCCTGAACCTATACTCTAAACCCTATATCTTAACCCTATACTCTAAACCTAATTTTGGATTTCTTCGTTTTAGACATATTATCATATCATGCCCTACTTAATGTTTTATCGAGTCTCTGTATATAAACAAAAAATATAAGCATGAACATGGACCTAACTCAGATTCGCAATCCGTGTTCACGTCATCCCTGGTAGAATTATCTATTCCTCCATAAAACCACCAATCTAACAGTACGGGGACGTCGTCCATATCATGAGCAATTGCAGAAGTATTTGTTGAATCAGACGTAAACCATTCTTGATCTACCAGGAATGCATACACATGCACAAGGTCTTTCATCGGCGTCGTCAGTCGTTAATTATTATAACGGGTCCAAAGCTAATAGTCCAGGCATCAGAACCGGCAGGAATGGTAGTCTGACAACAGTTGATACCACCGCAGCTATTATTTACAAATATGCTACTGTACTTATCGCAAATCGACAAACAGACTGCTGCCGTTGTATTCCCTCGAGGTCCAGGGAACGTTAGCGATGCAACCCTCCCGCAACTCACTGAAATGAACTTGTTCTTCTCAGAGAACCAAGCGGGAGTTGGCCGCAGGTTGGGTGGCTGGCGGTGGTTCGGCTTGTTCGGGCAATTGGAGAAGGTGATAGGACTTTTTATTTTTAGTGTGCCCGCAAGAGCTATCTCCAGTACCTCCGGTCGACTACCATCGACTACCAACCAGTAGCAGCGGCAACTGCATTATAATGCAAATATGAAATACAAACATAAATATAAATTAATGAATACACAGTACTGTACCAAAACATAAACATGAAGACTTACTACAAGGCGATACTGCAACCCTTCTACCGAAAACCTGCCAGACAAAATATGTAGTTATAAACAACTGATATTAATGCTCATAATATACTTGTCCACCTTATTGAAAGGTTGATAATCATACTGCATCCAGAATAAGCATTGAAATTCTTCAGTAATATAACATGCTTGGTTACTGATCATCACTCACCTCTCTTTGATGACCAACCATAGACATGCTTGGTTACTGATGTTATCCCAAAGATTCCAAGTACAAGTGGTTGATCACCACCAATAGAACCAAATGCACATTCACAGAACTAGAATTATTCAAAACAATAAACATTGAATGTAAGAGGCAGACGAGAGCACAAGATGCTAACACTTTTATAAGAACAACTGCCTTATTCAACCCAGAACAGCAAACATGCTGGAGCATGAAATTAGCTCCATCCCAAACTGATCAAGCTACTCCAGCAAGACGCGTAGCTATGAATACCAATACTGACATGTAAAAGGAGTCATGTTAAGTTTATACGCAAAACAACAAGAGCATATATAAATGAATATGAAATTATCTAAACAAAGGG